>OY728150.1:964180724-966580724 GCA_963277665.1 Viscum album
AGTTCGGCGCGCTCTAAAAGGGCGTGTTGGGTGGTCAAAACCACCTGAACGACCTCGGAATACCATGAAATCATACGACAACAACTACGGTGTGAATTGTAAAATGTTCAGGTAGAGAAAACGTCATTTGGAGGTGCTGTTTGACCGCGTTGACTGGAAACACGTTTCCAGAGTCATAAAAGACCAAAACAGCGTGTCACGATCGAATTCAGAGAAAACGTGCTCCGAATGACCTGAAACCACACGAAAACGATAGGAATATTATTTGTGATATGTAGAAAGAGACGGCACATCCATCGGACGTGCGGTGCACACGGTACGACCGAATGTGTTGTTTTCAGCAGTTTGGCACGCTCTAAAAGGGCATGTTGGGTGGTCAAAACCAACTGAACGACCTCGGAATACCATTAAATCATACGAAAACAACTGAGGTGTGAATTTTGAAATGTTTGGATAGAAAGAACATCATTCGGAGGTTCCATTTGACCGTAGTGACCGGAAACGCGTTTCCGGAGTCATAAAAGACCGAAATGGCGTGCCACGGTTGAATTCAGAGCAAACGTGCTCCAAATGACCTGAAACTACAAAATAATGATAGGAATATTATTATTGACATTTAGGAGGAGACGGAACATCCATCGAATGTGCGGTGCACATGGTACGACCGAATGTGCCATTTTCAGCAGTTCGGCGCGCTCTAAAAGGGCGTGTTGGGTGGTCAAAACCACCCAAACGACCTCAGAATGCGATGAAATCATACGACAAAAACCGCGGTGTGAATTGTGAAATGTTTGGGTAGACGGCACATCATTAGGAGGTTTCGTTTGACCGTAGTGACCGTAAACGCGTTTCTGGAGTCATAAAAGATCAAAACGGCGTGTCACGGTCGAATTTAGAGAAAATGTGCTCCGACTGACCTGAAACCACACGAAAACAATAGGAATATTATTTGTGACATGTAGGAGGAGACAGAACATCCATCGGACGTGCGGTACGCACGGTACGATTGAATTTATCATTTTTAGCAGTTCAGCGCGCTCTAAAAGGGCGCGATGGGTGGTCAAAACCACCCGAATGACCAAGGAATGCCATGAAATCATACGACAGCAACTATGGTGTGAATTTTGAAATGGTCGGGCAGACGGGACGTCATTCGGAGGTGTCGTTTGACCGAGGTGACTAGAAACGCGTTTCCGGAGTCATAAAAGACCAAAACGGCGTGTCACGGTCGAATTCAGAGCAAACGTGCTCCAAATGACCTAAAACCACACGAAAAAGATAGGAATATTATTCGTGACATTTAATAGGAGACGAAAAATCCATCAGACGTGCGGTGCATGCGGTACGACCGAATGTGTCGTTTTCAGCAGTTCGGCGTGCTCTAAAAGGGTGTGTTGGGTGGTCAAAACCACCCAAACGATCTCGGAATGCCATTAAATCATACGAAAACAACCACAGTGTGAATTATGAAATTTTCGGGTAGACGACATGTCATTCAGAGGTGTCGTTTGACAGCGGTGACCATAAATGTATTTCCGGATTCATAAAAGACCAAAACGGCATGTCACGGTCGAATTCAGAGAAAACGTGCTCCAAATGACCTGAAACCACACAAAATCGATAGGAATATCATTCATTACATGTAGGAGGAGAAGACATGTCCATCGAACGTGCGCTGCACGCGGTACGACCGAATGTGTCATTTTCAGCAGTTCAGCGCGCTCTAAAAGGGCGCATTGGGTGGTCAAAACCACCCGAACAACCTAGGAATGCCATGAAATCATACAAAAACAACCGTGGTGTAAATTTTGAAATTTTTGGGCAAACGGCACATCATTCGGAGGTTCCATTTGACCGCAGTGACCGGAAACGTGTTTCCAGAGTCATAAAAGACCAAAACGGCGTGTCACGGTCGAATTCACAGAAAACATGATCTGAATGACCTGAAACCACATGAAAACAATAGGAATATTATTTTTGACATGTAGGAGGAGACGGCACATCCATCAGACATGTGGTGCACGCGGTACGACCGAATGTGTCATTTTCAGCAGTTCGACGCGCTCTAAAAGGGCGCGTTGGGTGGTTAAAACCACCCGAACGACCTCGGAATTCCATGAAATCATACGAAAACAACTACGGTATGAATTTTGAAATGTTCAAGTAGACAAAACGTCATTCGGAGGTGCAATTTGACCGCGGTGACCGGAAACGTGTTTCTGGAGTCATAAAGGACCAAAACGGCGTGTCACGGTCAAATTCAGAGCAAACATGCTCTGAATGACCTGAAACCACACAAAAATTATAGAAATATTATTCATGACATGTAAGAGGAGACATAACATCCATAAGATGTGCGTTGCGCGCGGTACGACCAAATGTGTCGTTTTCAGCAGTTTGACGAGCTCTTAAAGGGCGCATTGGGTGGTCAAAACCACCCGAACGACCTCAGAATTCCATTAAATCATAAAAAAATAACCATGGTGTGAATTTTGAAATGTTCAGGTAGACAGAACGTCATTTGGAGGTTCCGTTTGACCGCGGTGACCGGAAACGTGTTTCTGGGGTCATAAAAGACCAAAACGGTGTGTCATGGTCGAATTCAGAGTAAACATGCTCCGAATGAACTAAAAACACATGAAAACGATAAGAATATTATTTGTGACATGTAGGAGGAGACAACACATCAATTGGACTTGCGGTGCGTGCGGTACGACCGAATGTGTCGTTTTCAGCAGTTTGGTGCGCTCTAAAAGGACGCGTCGGGTGGTCAAAAACACCCGAACGACCTCAGAATGCCATGAAATCATACGACAACAACCGCGGTGTGAATTTTAAAATTTTCAGGTAGAAATCACGTCATTCGGAGGTGCCGTTTGACCGTGGTGACCAGAAACGCGTTTCCAGAGTCATAAAAGACCAAAACGGCATGTCACTGTCAAATTCAGAGAAAATGTTCTTTGAATGACCTAAAACCACACAAAAACAATATAAATATTATTCTTGATATGTATAAGGAGACTTCATGTCCATCGGACATGCGGTGCGCGCGGTACGACTGAATGTGTCGTTTTTAGCAGTTCGGCGCACTCTAAAAGGGCGCGTTGGGTGGTCAAAACCACCCGAAAAACCTTGTAATGCCATAAAATCATACGAAAACAACCGCGGTGTGAATTATGAAATGGTAGGGCAGACATAATGTCATTTGGAGGTTCCGTTTGACCGCGGTGACTGGAAACGCGTTTCCAGAGTCATAAAAGACCAAAACGGCATGTCACGATCGAATTCAGAGAAAACGTGCTACAAATGACCTGATACCACAAAAAAACAATAGTAATATTATTCATGACATGTAGGAGGATACGGCATGTCCATCGGACGTGTGGTGCGCGCGGTACGACCGAATGTGTCGTTTTTAGCAGTTCAGCGCGCTCTAGAAGGGCGCGTTGGGTGGTCAAAACCGCATGAACGACCTCATAATTCCATGAAATCATACGACAACAACTGCGGTGTGAATTTTGAAATGGTCGAGTAGACAGCATGTCATTCAGAGGTTCTGTTTGACCGCGGTGACCGGAAACGCGTTTCCAGAGTCATAAAAGACCAAAACAGCGTGTCACGGTCAAATTTAGAGAAAACGTGCTCCGAATGACCTGAAACCACATGAAAACGGTAGGAATATTATTTGTGACATGTAGACGGAGACGGCACATCCATCGGACATGCGGTGCACGCGGGTAAGACTGAATGTGTCATTTTCAGTAGTTCGGCGCGCTCTAAAAGGGCGCGTTGGGTGGTCAAAACCACCCGAACGACCTCGGAATGCCATGAAATCATAAAACAATAACCGTGGTGTGAATTTTGAAATTTTTGGGTAGACATCACGTCATTCGTAGGTTCCGTTTGACCGCAGTGACTGGAAACACGTTTCCAGAGTCATAAAAGACCAAAACGGCGTGTCACGGTCGAATTCAGAGAAAACATGCTCCGAATGACCTGAAACCACACAAAAACGATAAGAATATTATTCGTGACATGTAGGAGGAGACAGAACATCCATCAGAAATGCGGTGCGCGCGAAAAACATTCCTTTTTAGACAAAAAAACACTTTTAGAAACTAAAGAAAAGACTCAAAAACAAGAAAAAAAATTCTAAAATGATAACATTTCTTAAATTGGGGGTTTTAAATTATTATAGCTCCCATGAGATTTTAGATTTCATTTTATTATATGTATATAATAACTGAATAAATATGTCAAATTTACGTTTGTTTTTTTAGTTGTTTTCTTTGTATCTTATTGTAGGTTTCTAAAGCAGATGGTTGTGGATCGTTGAAGCACGTCTATCATTTATTGTTTATAATGATCTTGATGTTTATGGTGTTTGGATTTGTTTTCAATTTTTTATGATTTATATGTTGTTTTTTTTATTATGTACCATGAAATTTTTTTTAAAAAAATATTTCCAGTTTAGCGACCGCCAATGGCGGTCGCTGTATGCCGGAATTTCGGCCCGCTTCAGTGACCGCCAATGGCAGTCGATGTAGGTTGTTGTAGGCCGGCATTTCGGTCGGCTTTAGTGACCACCAATGACGGTCGTTGTAGGCCGGCATTTCGGCCCACTTCATCAACCGCCAATGGCGATCACTGTAGGTCGGCATTTCGGCCAGCTTCAGCGACGGCCATTGGCAGTCGTTGTGCGGTCTCTAGAGGCCTATAGCGACCACCAATGGTGGTCCTATAAGCCGAATTTTTAGTAGTGCTCCTTCAAGGTAATTTACAATCTTAATGTTTGTAATAAATTTCTTTTTTTCATTAATCTTAGTTTTCTGTAGTGGATGATTTTATTAGATGTGATTGTGTTCAGTTTTATTTTTCAAGCTTGGTTATTTCAGTTATGTATTCAACTCGTTGAATTGTTAACTTGAAATGATGATTTTTTATCCATTTTGACTTGTTGAAAGGCTAGTTTATTTTTTTTACTAATAGGATTCATCTGAAAGAAACATAAGAAATAAGGGCACCATGATATATAATCATACTCTAGGGTGAACTACACAGCCAGATCATGAAATGTCACAGGTAATATATGATTTAACATTGAATATACATTTATTATTTCATTGATTTATGTTCAATTTTCATATAGAAATAGGCATTAAATTTTGAAGGACGTGTTCCCCGATCGTTATTGTTTTGTTCTAGTAGAAAAAAGAAAGATAGAACTGTTGTGAATCAAGTAATGCAGGAAAAAATTGTAAGAATGATTTTAAATTTTTATCTTTTAGTATGCAGTTTCATTCACTAAAAATTATCTGCCACTCTCTTTAGTATTCCTAATGATAATTTAATAAGATCAATTCTTGATAAGGTTTAAAAAGGACATCTGAAATCCATTCAATTCTTGATAAGGTTTAGACTCTCAAATAGGTCCATAACCACTACTAATATATCTGTAAACCCAAACAACATCCCAAGATACTTATATAAGTTATACCAACTCTTAAAAGTAGTATAAAGAATATAAAAGGACATATGTTACTTATGTTTTGGTCCATATTTCATAAAAAAAGGAGGTTGTAGACATTTTACTCATAACACGTATGAGAATTTCAATGGATATATATCTGCACTTATTTTTTTTTTTTGAATATCTATTAAAATAATAATGTCTTTTTATAGGATGCTCTTCAAGATCTAATGGTAAAGGAACTAGACACATTTGGACCAAACAATTATTTACATCAGGTTCTTGGTAACGAGCACAGTGGCAGAGTTCGTTGTAAACCCGGAAAGAAAATCATGTCGTCTAAATATTGGTCATTAGGTATTGAATCTTCTAGCAATATTTCAGTAATGGTTACCAAAGAACAATTACATACTTCCATTGAGACAGTAAAGCAAGAATTTATACAATAGTCTCAAAAGATGCGGAAAAAATAAAATGAACAATTATTCAAGTTGATATCAGCTATATGCTCTTCACTTCCATGAGAGGGTGCAGCAACAGTGGATGGATGTTTATTGAGTTTGCGCTTGATGTATGAGGATGACGATTATTGTGTAGCTGAAGATGCTGGTGGAGAGGCTGAAGATGCTGCTGATGGTGGAGAGGCTGAAGATGTTGCTGATGGTGGAGAGGCTGAAGATGTTGTTAATGGTGGTACACACGTTGATGTTGTTGATATCGGTGATGATGATAAGGAGGATTCAGATGACATTTTGGAGCGACATTATTGATTGTTTTTTAATCTATCATTTTGATTTCATTGTTTATAAAATTTTAATTTTATATGTATTAGTTGTTTTTTTATTTATGTGGAAATGATATGCTGCAATGGTTTTTTGAATTCATTGCAGGTGTATGTGTATGGTGTATTTGTATATTGTAGGTTTGTGCAAGGGGGAGGGTGACTAGCAGGGGGTGGGGGGACGAGCAGGGGGTGGGGGACTAGCAGGGGTAGGGGTGGGGGTGCAAGGGGGAGGCCTTTGGATTCAATTCACATAAATGTTATATAATCAATATTCATTTCTATAATAACACAATCAAGCCTCATTTCTAAATTGTTTTTTTAATTTATTCTATGTGTACTGGGGGTTGGGTACAAGCACATCTAAAAAAGGAAAATAATACTTCAGTGAGCTCCAAAATCACAAGAAGGAATTTATGTGGGTTGACGATGAAGATGGAAATGAAATTGAGCTTGCATTAAGTAAGAAAAATATAGAATCTAGAAAGAATTGGCTTCAGTAGTTTGGGGTTCGGAATTGACTTTGACAGGTGATTTCTAGGGTTGTATGTGTCTTACCTTATTATATCATATGTTTCTACAGGTTGGAATTTAACATGGGGAGACCAGCCTTAATGGTACACCAGAGCAAAGTATTCTCACCCTCAAATCCCATTTTTCATTTTTCAATGATGATTTTCAGGTATTTACGCTGCTATTTTCCTTGCAGTTTGATGAAACTTCACATGAATCTAATGTTTTTGAGAGCTGCATAGGAGACTCTCTAAGTTGATGGTAGATATGGGCCAACAGCTTTCCAATCAGAGAATAATGTGCACCTTGCTAATATCCAAGCATCAAAGGTAAATATTGTATTTAATTTTTTTGATTCCATGCTAGTTACGATGAAAGAAAAAATCTTCTGTTTGTAGTTCTTGGTGAAAGGGGGGTGGAGCAGGGGCAGTGGTGGGGAACTGGTAGGGGCATGGGGGGATTGGTAGGGGGAGGGGGTGCAAGGGGTGGGGGTGCAATGGGGGGTGGGGGATTGGGGGACATGCATGTTTCAGGAGGTCTTTTTCCAAGTTCTTATAATTACTTCACAGGGGATCTTTCAATTAAGGTATAAATTTTTTCACATTAAAATTAAATTATTGTTGAAATATTTATGGTTAATTACAAGAATATATTTTGTATGTGATTTTTAAACCCATGACCCATGAGCTATTTTTGATCTGTTTCATTAAAGGAATTAATATGAATAAACTTATATACATGCTACTTTATGTTTTTAGGTGTTTCCAAATATTGAAAATGTATAGATATACTTCTCAACTCACTATGGATTTAATTGATTGAATAGTTAGATGGTTATAATCCCTTTTATTCAAAGGTTTTGAACAAGTATATTTATGCTTTCCCATAAAATTCACTAGGATGATAAAGTTCAATTGTAGAATCTTTTTGAAGTATTTTTTCCCGAACTGTGTCATATCAACGTGTCAAAAATTCTACAACTTCTTTCAGGATGCTAGATTACAAGATTTTAATCTTAGAATCTTTCAAGGGAAAGGTCATATTCATTGTAAATGTGTCAATGTTGCTTCCCAATGGTATGTTTTATTTATATTTTTTGATGGCTTATAAATGTGACTTCTTGTAGATGTTACATATATGGAAAGTAAGATGAATTAAAAAAAACATAAGTAATGGACCTCTTAGTGTGTTTCTTGTATGCACTTATTTTCTAGTAATGCATATTGAAAATTTTTCAAATTATGTTCTCTTAGTGTGTTACCTTTGCATGGGTTATCGATGTCATCAAGTTTTATCATACTCATTAACTGTGTCACACAACTAGCTAGGCTTCACAAAATCAAACATTTGAGAATTTATGATTTTAACATCTTGGTTATCAAGGCCTTTGGAAATATAGGAATTGAACTCATGATTTAGGAGTTTCTATTTTATGGTATCATTTAAACATCATGTATTCTCTTAGTGTGTTTCTTGTATTCACTTATTAAGGTCCATTTGACCTCACTTTATAAAAACTCCCTATCATTTTTATCAGTTATGTTAAACAATCTGAAAAAATCAGCAATTTTTGTTTTGTTTCTGGAAAACAAATTTTTAGAACCTTTGTCTGTGTATTTCTTTAGAGGGGTGAGTGGGGAAGATCTATTTTTTATGATCATTTGTATCACATGGAAATCTATTTTGTGTACTAAATATATTTTTCAGTATAGATACATGCAAGGGAAGCAGCATTAGAGTTTTCTATGAGAGGAATGTTGATGACCTCCCAATGCCTGATAAAATCGCACAACTAGTTAGGCTTCACAAAATCAAATATTTGAGGATTTACAATTCTAAAAACTAGGTTATCAAGGCTTTTGGAAACATAGTAATTGAACTCATGATTTATAAGTTTCAATTTTATAGTATCATTTAAACATCTTGTATTCTATTAGGGTGTTTCTTGTATGCACTTATTTTCTATGAATACATATTGGAAAAAATTTAAATTATGTGCAACTAAATCATGTTGTATATTATCTTAGTGTCATAAAGTTTTATCATACTCATATAATATGTCTTTTGAATTTTATCATACTCATTAGCATATTTAGTATTGAAGGTGGTCTATTCAAGTTATGTTTTTCAGTCCATGAGTAGTACATGTTTTCTCAATTGACCTTCTGGATTCATCTTTTCGTGCCAGGTTTGTCTCATACTGTATATTCTCTTAGTGTCTTAACTTTTCATGGGTAATCAATTTCATTAAGTTTTATCATACTTATTAACCATGTCTTGTGAATTTTATCATACTCAACATCTTTAGTATTGATGGTGTCTATTCAAGTTATGTTTTTAAGTCAATGAGTGGTACATGTTTTCCCAACTAAGAGAGTGACTTGATAAGGTTTTCTAGTTCAACTATTCTATCCATTTGACATCACTTTCAGAAAATTTCTTATCATGTTTATCAGTTATGTTAAACAATATGAAAAATTCAATGGTTTTTTTTGTTTCCAAAAAAAATATTCAGAACCTTTGTGTGTGTTCAAGTTATGCTTTTAAGTCCATGAGTAGTATATGTTTTCTCAACTAGGAGAGTGACTTGATATGGTTTTCTAGTTAAACTATTCTATACATTTGACATCACTTTCATAAAACTTCTTATCATGTTTATCAATTATGTTAAACAATCTGAAAAATTCAGTGGTTTTTGTTTTTTTTCCAAAAAAAATATTCAGAACCTTTGTGTGTGTTAAAGTTATGTTTTTAATTCCATGAGTAGTACATGTTTTCTCAATTGGGAGAGTGCCTTGATAAGGTTTTCTGGTTCAACTATTCTATCCATTTAATATCACTTTCAGAAAACTACTTATCATGTTTTTCATTTATGTTAAACAATCTGAAAAATTCAGTGGTTTTTGTTTTGTTTCCAAAAAATATATTCAGAACCTTTGTGTGTGTGTTTCCTTGGAGGAGTGAGTGGGGAGGATCTGTTTCTTATGATCATTTGAATCATATAGAAATATATTTTTTGTATTAAATATATTTTTTGGTGTAGATACATTCAAGGGAAGAAGCTTTGTAGTTTTCTATGGGAAGAACGTCGACGACCTCCCAACACCTGATAAAGTCGCACAACTAGCTAGGCTTTACAAAATCAAACATTTGAGAATTTATGATTCTAACATCCATGTTACCAAGGTCTTTGGAAACACAGGAATTGAACTCATGATTTATGAGTTTCCATTTAATAGTATCATTTAAACATAATGTATTCTCTTAGTGTTTTTCTTGTATGCATTTATTTTCTAGGAATGCATATTAGAAAATTTTCAAATTATGTGCAATTGAATCTGTAGGGGGTGCAAGGGGGGACTCGAGGGGAAACTGGCAGGGTTCAGGGGAGGGGTGGACTGGAAGGGGGTGTAAGGGGGGGCTGGAAGGGGGGAGGGGGACTGGAAGGGGCAGGGGAGGGGAAACTGGCAGGGGGGAAGGACTGGTAGGGGGAGGGGCAACTGGCCGAGGGGAGAGGACTAGTAGGGGGTGAAAGGGGGGACTGGGGGGGTAAATTGGCAGGGGGGAACTGGTAGGGGGAGAGGGGGAAACTGGAAGGGGAGGGGGGACTGGAAGGGGTGAAA
The DNA here is from genome assembly GCA_963277665.1 of Viscum album. Classification (NCBI taxonomy): domain Eukaryota; kingdom Viridiplantae; phylum Streptophyta; class Magnoliopsida; order Santalales; family Viscaceae; genus Viscum; species Viscum album. The sequence continues at coordinate 964,191,112 of OY728150.1, forward strand.
GGGGGGACTGGCAGGGGGTGCAAGGGGGCTAGCAGGGGGGAGGGGAAGGGGGAACTGACAGGGTGAGGGGCAAGACTGGCAGGGGGTACTGTCAGGGGGAGGGGGGAACTATCAAGGGGGAGGGAAAACTGGTCGGGGAACTAGCAGGTGATGTGGGGGTGGGGACTCGAGGGGCAACTGGTAGGGGGAAAGGGGGGACTGGAAAGGGGTGAAAGGGGGATGGCAGGGGAGGGGAAAACTGGCAGGGTGGGGGGCAGGACTGGAAGGGGGAGGGGGACGAGTAGGGGGCAAGGGGGGACTGGCAGGGGGTGCAATGGGGGATGGGAGGGGGAGGGGGAGGGAAACTGACAGGGTTGTGGGGTAGGATTGGAATGGGGAGGGGAGAACTGGCAGGGGGAGGGTAAACTGGAAGGGGAACTAGCAGGTGGGGTGTGGGGGAGCTGGTGGGGGGAACTAGCAGGAGGAGGGTGTGTTGGGTTCTTTTAAAAGGGGTAGGGGTAGGGGAAACTGGCAGGGTGGGGGTAGGACTGGCAGGGGTAGGGGGAACTGGCAGGGGTGCAGGGGGTGTTCAAGGGGGTGCAACGAGGGTGTCAAGGGGGGTGAAAGGGGGTTGTCCAGGGGTAGGGGGGACTGGCAGGGGGAGGGGCAACTGGCAGTGGGGGTGGGGAACTATGGGAGGGGAACTGAGTTTTTTTATACCAAGTATGGCCACAGTTTTAACTATGGAAATTATCCCTTAGTACCATGGTTAAAACTATGGCAATAGGCCTATACTTCTATGGCTAAAACCGTGGTAGTAGGTAAGACCTACTGCCACGACGATAGTGGCCACGGTTTTCCGAAACCGTGGCCATATGCTATTTCCACAGTTTTAGGGCCTATGTCCACGGATCCAAACCATGGCCGTATGTGGATTTTCTAGTTGTTTTGGTCCATGGTAACCATAAAATAAATTCCATTTATATTTCCTCCCAAGGTGTGTTGGGGTTTGGGAGAGGAAGATATAGTTCATGTGGGTTCAGTTTTGATTTGGCTTTATGGCAGAAAATGCACTTTCTCACAAATTTATCAACATTTCTAGATATCTTAGGCCAATAAAAACGCTCACTAAGAACATTTAGAGTTTTTAAAACACCAAAATACCCCATTAACCCACCCGAATGTGACTCCTTCAGTAAAAGTAAATTGATAGAGAAATTGTGAATGCAAAGCTTATCAATCCGGAATAAGAATCCATCATGTAAATAGAAGTTTTCCCAACTAACTCTAGGTTTACAATGTTCATAAGGTTCTCTAAAATGACTATAATTGGAATATAAATCCTTAATGTATTCAAAACCAAGGAGTTTTGAATCCAACAAGTATAAAAGATAATGTCTACGTGAAAGTGCATCGACCACAGTATTTTCTTTACCCTTTTTATGCTTGATGGAATATGAAAATGATTCAATGAATTCCAACCATCTAGCATGTCTCTTATTTTGCTTATGTTGGCTCCTAAGGTATTTAAGATCCTTTTGATCATAATGGATCACAAATTATTTAAGCCAAAAATAGTGTTGCCATGTCTCTAGTAATATAAACAATGCATACAACTCTTTATCATATGTATCATAGTTTAGAGTTGGGCCATTTAACTTCTCACTAAAATAAGAAATAGGCTTACCTTCCTGCATGAGTACTCCACCAATACCATTTCCACTTTCATCGCATTCAATCTCAAAGGTATTACTAAAGTCTGGGAGTGCAAGTAGAGGGGCGTGGGTGAGTCAATCCTTGAGAGCATGGAAATCCTTCTCTTGATTTGGCCCCCTTTGAATGGAACATTCTTCTTTGTCAAATCATTCAATGGCACTACTAGTGTGATAAATTCCTTCACAAATCTCTTGTAAAAACTAGAAAGTCCATGAAAACTTCTTACCTACCCAACAGAGGTTGGATTTTTCCATTCTTGTATTACTTTGATCATCTCGGTTTCCACTTCATATCTATTCCCGCTCACAACTAATCCAAGGAAAACAATCTTATCAAGACAAAATTCACACTTATTAATGTTTCCAAACAAGTTTTCTTTCCTTAACACCTCTAGTACTTTTCTTAAGTGATCTAAATGTTCATGCAAAGTCCTACTATACACCAAAATATCATCAAAGTAAACTACCCCAAATTTTCCAATATATGCACGTAAGACATGATTCGTTAACCTCAAAAATGTGATAGGTGCATTGGTGAGACCAAAAAACATGACCAAACATTCATAAAGTCCATTTTTTGTCTTAAATGCAGTTTTCCACTCATCTCCTTCTTTCATCCTAATTTGATGGTAACCACTTCTTAAATCAATTTTTAAGAAAATTATTGAACCATTTAATTCATCTAGAATATCATCTAACCTAGGGATAGGATGACGATACCCGACTGTGATGTTATTGATGGCTCTACAGTCAATGCACATTCTCCATGTTCCATCCTTCTTTGGTACTAGAAGCACTGGTACCGTACAAAGACTAAGGCTCTCTCTAACATACCCCACATACAATAGCTCTTGAACTTGCCTTTTAATTTCTTTTGTGTCCTCTGGGTTGGTGCGATATGAAGGGTGGTTTGATAGTGATGCTTCGGGTATGCGGTCAATTTGATTCTCAATGCCTATAATGGGTGGAAAACTAGGTGGCACCTCTTTAGGAAACACGTCTTCAAATTCCTGTAATAAAGACCCAACAACATGTGGAAAAGGAGATGTTAAGTCATTAGTGTTCAACATCACCTCTTTGTATATAAGTACTAATAGATTTTACTAAGAAATCAAAGATTCCTTAACCTCACTCTTTTTTTACAGCATCACACTTTTCTCTTCTCTCAAATTCTTTTTCCCACTTGATTTTTCTTTGCTCTCCATTTCTTTTCTTCTCTCATTTTCTCTCTTTCCCTCATTCTCTCCTTTTTCATTTTCACTCTTTTTTTCCTCATTGCTCTTTTTCTTCTTTTATCTCAAAATGTGATCTTACAAAATTTTCTTAGGGGGAATGGGGTTGAGTGTTATAGGTTCCCCTTAGATTATAAAAGAGTGATGATTCAAGAAACCGTCATGAGTAACATGTCGATCGTACTTCCATGACCGTCCCAACAACAAATGACAAGCCTTTATAGGAACAAAATTGCACAAAACCTCATATTTGTACTTACTGATGGTGAACAATACCTTCACTTTCTTGGTGACCTTCATCTCACTACAATCATTCAACCACTAAAGCCGGTACAGATTTTGATGCCTCAAAGTTGGGAGTCCCAACTTCTCCACCAACCCAATGCTCGCCACATTGCTATAACTTACCCCATAAATAATAATGCTACATACCTTCCCATTGATCTTGCATCATGTATGGAAAAGTTTCTCTCACTTCTCCTTCTCTCCAATGGTCATTTGTACACTTAAAACTCTCCTAGTGACAGTAATATCACTGTCTTCTGCAAATTCTCCATTATCAATTTCTAGAGATTCTTCTTCCTCCTCTTTCGAGCTCTCTCCATCGGTCTACCATTCTCCATACTTGTTGATGGTCATGGTATGTCAGTTTGGGAACTCACTAGAAATTTGACCCATTCCTTAACATTTGAAACACTAAATATCCTGATTCCTAGTTTGGTTATCCTCAAAAGTAGGTTTCTTAGGTGGAAGAATTACCTTGTCACTTTTGCGGTCAACCACCTCTTTTTCCTTTAATGGTTCTCTAATATCCTTCCTCGGATTTCTCTATGTCATGAAAGGGGTAGTGGTTTTCCTCATGTTTCTCTTATTTTTGATTTATAGCTCGATCTTGGTGTCTTGATGGATCATATCTTGTATTTTCACATTTTGGTACATCTCCACTTGATCAGAAATCTCCCGATTGATCCCATATAAAAATTGTGCCATGGTTGCCTCCGGATATTCCTCAATGTTTTCCTGAATCATGAAAATTCTCATATCCTTGTAGTAATATTCTATGCTCTTACTCCATTGGGTGAGTTGTTAAAGCTTGTTGTGGAGATATCTATAGTAGTGTGAGGGAACAAACCACTTCCGCATGGCAAACTTCATATCTTCCCAAGTTTGGATAGGACGTCCTCCATATTAGGCTCTCTCCTTTTGAACTTTATCCCACCATATTAATGCATAATCAATGAATTCAAGGGAGGCAAGTTTTACCGTTTTCTCCTCAGAATAGGTATGAAAATAAAATACTTGCTTGATCCGCATCTCCCACTCCACGTATGCTTTCATATCACTTTTCCCTTAAAATGAAGGGACCTTCACCTTGACCCCGCCAAGTAGGTCATCATCATGTTGTCTCCTTCCTCCTCTAGGGTTTTGGTACAACCTCCTCCTTTGTGGGACATCATGAAGATCATCATCAATTTTAACCATATTCTCCTCCATTATGTGGGGAGGATGTGGTGCTGGAGTGCATCGTGGGTTATCATGGATCATCCTTGGGCTTGGTTTATTCTCCAATTCACCAATCCTCTCATGTAGCACTTCTAACTTTCTATCAAGAAGCTTCTTGAAGTGGCTCACCAAATATTTCATTTGGAGTTGTGTAGCTTTGGGTGTGGGAGATCTACTTCGACTTCCTTCATCGCTAACATGAAAAATTTTCTTCCCACGATATTCTGCCATGATAAGTTATGAAAACAAAAACACACATCAGGGGGGACACACACAATGATACACACTCACTCACACATGCGAGATGTACACACACACACACACAAGATGTACACACTCACACACACAAGATGTACATACACACGCGATATATTTTTTTTTCTTATTTCTCTCCACTCTCAAAAATAAATTCAAATTCCAAGATCTTATGAGATATAATACCTTGTTTGGGATGATCATGTGCCACCAATCCTTCCCCAATCAATATTGTATCGGGGGCTGGTTTAACACAACCTGCTTGAGTGGTAAAGGGTAAAGGGTGAAAAGAGGGTAGAAAATATGGGTAAAATGGTGGAAAAGGATAGAAATTGGTGGTATGGGGGTTTTACCTGATTGTGAAAGATTAATAATAATATGATCCAAATATAATACAGGGGTGAATTAAAATGATGGAGAAAGTGATGTATGGTAATGGAAAGTGCCAATAATGTAAATCACATTGACGAAGTAATTTTATCCTCTTTTTTTTCTTTTTTTGGGTCAAATCTCCCCAAAAAGTGTTGTACTTGGAGTTTTAAAGCACATGATGATTTAAGGGAGAGTAAGACACTTTTTTTTGAAATCTCTCGAATAAAGGATGTGCTTAATTTTGAAAATCATAAAATGATGAATTGAGAGATTTTTTTTTTCAGATACAAATCACATATAGAGAATTAAAGGCAAAACGAAGATGGATGAATAATTGAATCAATGTAAAAATATTTAAATCTTGCATAAAAAAGGCCAATTATGAAGGTTTTCAAAGAAAAGGGGTTTTTTGAATGGGTGGATAATAAGGAAAGATAAGAAGTTTAATGGAAAAAAGTAAAGTAAATGAAGGGATAAATTTCTACCATGTCAACCGAAGCTCTGATACCAACTGATGTGAGACGCATGGGGTGGCTTGATCTTCATGGTGTAGGGTGGCAGATGTAGGATGCGGTTCGGGGCTAAGTGGCGGATGATGGGTATGGATGGCGGATGAAAGTATTCAATCAACGCTATAAGGAGTGTGACCTAATACTTAGACAACACACTCAAGGGAGGGATGCGATAGCCAATCCACACAACAATGCACTTGGGTTTAGACACAGAATTGGGGGCTTTGTGATCTTGGATCACCAATCTAACTTGTAGATTGACAAGGCAAGAATGCACAAGATCAAGGGGTAAAACCTGGGATAATCCTCACACAATGGAGATAAACAAATCATAATCTCTCAATTAATTATTTAATGCCATACAAGTGCCATGGGGGAGGCTATTTGTAGCCAAGGGGGTGGTACAATAGTCAAGGGTCTAATACCCTAAAGTCATAAAGTCTAAACTACTTTGTTCCCTTAAATTCAAAAAGATAAATTCTACCAAAGATTTTTGTAAAAGTAGCACACAACATTCCAACTATATCCCATCGGATTTGACTTTGAGTTCATAGCCCACCAAATTTGACTTTTTTGTCCAAAGATTTCATTTCTAGAATCCTCCATGTGGGCAAGGCATCCAAATTCGTGCAACCATGTGGGCCAAGCTTTAAAAATCAATTTTGGGATTTAATAAGTGATATTATAAGACCATTTTCTCCATCCATCCAAGGAAAGATCCATTGGGGATTTAATGAAGTAATATGTGTTCCCATTTTAGTATTGAGCCTCTTTAATCTACCTCGCGTCATTGGGCCTTGAAAATCCAACTCTTCCTCCCGCGCAATCGACTTGGTCCCTTTAACATGTTTCTCATTATCCAGGGTACCGAATGTAATTGAAATGAAATGAATAATAAAATTCCATGAATTAATTAATTTTTAAATCGCTATGATGTATGGTTAAGACTCTGGTATGGGCCAAAGGAAGTATGATTGGCTTGAGTATCACCTTGAACTTGAGGGCCAATGTGGTTAATTAAAGAATAATAAATATGAAACCTATTTACTTTTGTTATCTTATTAATTATTTATTTATACATATATATACACTTTTATAGACTTTATATTTATTTATACGTCATTATTGATGGCCTACTGATTTTTACCCACACCCTACTCAGGTCGCCTGATTGGTACCTGAATAGACTTCATGTTTTGAAGGACATGATACAATCAAGAACCCTATGCTATATTTATGAGTTGGGATTCGGGATAGAGCATAGATAAGAGAACCGTATATGATGTCAGAAACCATATGGGAGTTTTTAATGTGTCTTATTTTGGGTTTTATTTTGACATTGGATACATATATGGCATGACATATTGACTATTTTGGTTTATGGTCATTTTCCCTATTTTGGATTATCATGAGATGTTGGTCTTTATTGGTTATTATTTACTTACATTTGGATATTGTTTATTTATTTCCACTATTGTTCGACTTTGATAAAAAAATTATAGTCTCACCATGTTACATATTAGACCCTTGCTACTATTCAGAATCATCTGGATTACGGGGAGGTGTGTCTGAGGTAATGTGGAAAACTGACTCGGGGCACTAGTATGTGGAACCCAAGTTAGGAAATTGTACAATGCATCGAGGGGCTATATAATTCTAGGGTCCACCCATCACTACATTTAAAATGTATTAATCGTATATTAAATTTAATTAATAATAATATTCCTTATTAATAAATATCTGTATTGAGTAAAGAATATAGATTTATCAAGTTTATCCCAGTCAATCTAATAACTTTCATAGTAAAACCCTGTATGTAGAAATGGTATATGGTTAAGAAAATAATAATATTCATGATTCAAGGAATATGGATATTTAAGAGAAATGTATCTTTCAATGATCACAAGAAAGTGAATGTTTCAAGTGAAAGTTAATGGCCACAAAATTGGTCAGGAGATAAGAGATGACCATTAGGAAAGTAGATTTTATAGTAAAATAAAGTGTTTACAAGAATAGAAGAAAATGGAAGTGAAAATTTTAAAATAATTTTTTATAAAGAGTTTTCTTTGCATAACCATTGAAACTTATATAATAATCTAAATGGAGTAAAATGGTTATTGTGGCGGGGAATTCCGTTAACACCGTATATGTTAAAAGAAAAATTCTTTTTGACTTTTTATAAAGAAAGTTAAAAATAAACCTTTTGGGAAAACATTATAAATATTCCTTTCAAACCATGTAAAAATTCAAGGATAACTTATATTTTACTTAATAAATCATTTGAGTAATAAAAAGTAATTTTGTAAAATAATTTTGAAAAATATGGATATGGAAAAAATATATATACCCGATCAAAAAGAGAAATAAGATCATATTTTATTTTAAACATTCCTCTTGAAATAATAACTTGAATTGAATCATTAATCATCAGGAATAAATATATATTCATGTTAAAAACCTTAAAATTGGTAGTATATACACCACATAAAATTGAATAGGTGCATAATATCAAATATAGCTTAATGAAGTGAAAATCGAGATGAAATCTATTACCTCAAGATTGAATCATCATGTACATTCTTTGTCTTCCTAAATAATAAAATTATGTTAATTATTTAATTTATTAAAAAAATTCCAAGTTTATTATTTATTTTATTTTATTTATTACCATGTTATATTTATTTACTTAATCAATTAAGTTCACGTTGGATGTTTTGACAATACTTGGTTCATATATCCAAAATGACATCAGCAGGTTGACTATAGTAAAAGAATTAATTATTATTATCATATCCAAAATAGTTATAATTAAAAAACTATCATTTTCATACATCAATTATAATTTTAAAACTAGCCATAAAATATGGGTATGAAAAATTAACTACGTTGCAGTCGTGGAAATGATAGATCATACATATGCATGAGTAACATTTTTCAGTTTTAAATTATCATGATGGAAAGAATATAAAAGTTATTTTATCTTTTAATAATTATAATTATATAATAAATAACATATTTTTTTCTTTAAATAAACTTATATATATCATCCATGGGATACAGTGGTGAAAATGAATCATGTCGCTTTGTAGAGGTGGTAGTCCACACGTACGCACGAACAACATTATCATTTTTAAATGAATGGAAAGGTAAGAAAATATGTGATATATTAATTTTATATAATGATAAATATTTCCTGAATATCATATATATACATTAAATCTATCATTATAACTAATCATGAGAAGCGGTGATAGAAAACAAATTACATGGGTTCACGTGGCGGTAGTCCGTCGTACACACGAATGATAGTTTTGTTTCTAATTTGATGGAAGAGGAGATGGATATAAATTGTTTCATTAACATAAAAAATATTAGTATATATAATATAATGGTATTATTATTTTATCATGGTCGAAGAATATTTGACGGAGATAGAGGAATAAATGAAACGAAAATGCATGGTTATGAACTATACCTCTTCTTCAGACAACCTCTTTAGGTTTACACCTAAATCCTTCATAGGTTGGTTTTATGATCAAACTAGGGCCTCTAGTTTGCGGGGAAGGATGTAAGGAAGGGATTTTGGTAGAGAATAATTGAACAAAAAGGATCATGAAGTGTGTAGAAGAGGGGATAGAGGGTGTCCTTTTATAAATGAGGGAGAGGACACACTTGGAATTTTTTAAAAAACTCAAATATATTAATGTATTACTCAAGCCAAATGGATCCAAAATAGACCATTCCTAAATATTAGTTGATATAGGGTCTAAATATTTTCATCTAATAGAAATTATACAAATTTTTATGCCATTTTATCTATTGCCTTTTTAATTTAACCTCTCGGTAAACTTGTTTTACCCTTAACCATCGTAACATATTTTTATTGTTTATATTATTCATTCTAACCAATAACTAATTTGACCTTATTAACTAATATTAATTATGTTGACTCTAAATATTGAATCCATTTTATTAAATTTATGTAATGAACTGTCCCAGGTTTTCCTCAAACCTAGTACCCAACCCGATCCTTCACAAACCTGAAGGGCGTTCCCGGTCCCCACGGGATGGCGACAAGCACCTGGGCATCGAAAAACAAACTAGAGGGAATGATTTTACCCAACCTAAAAAAACACATGGTATATATATACATGAAACAAGAATAAATAACGTAAATCCAATAGATATATGTTGTAACTGTAAGAAAGACAATGAAAACAATGATTGTAAAATAGCCAAAATTCCAAGAGACAAGCCCAACCACAAAGGACCAAAACCAAACAGTCACTCCTTATAATGACGTGGATGGACTCTCGTCATCTCACTACCAGCTACCCAAATCACATGACATGAAACCTCACTGCCTTTATATGGTGCCTCAAAGGTGTTCCATGGAAAGTCTCTATATAAAAATTCTTATATTCTCATTTTAAATAAAACATGGCATGATAATCAGTAAATTAGTTTTATAGAAAATATGGTAAACATTTCTCATGAATTACAGTTCTAAAACAAAATCGTGTATATTAATTCCAAAGCACATTTTTCCCATATCATCTTTGACAAGCATCAACATGCATGTCAAGGATAAAACAGTACAAATCCAAGCAATACAAAAACAACAGTAGCAGAACATACATCATAATACCAAGTAATACAGGTCATGAATCAGATTACTCATACCCAAAATTCTATTAATAGTGCACTGTGGTACCTAAATCCAATTATCTACACTCTAGGACTAGAGATACACCCCAAAAATTGAAACTCAAACATCATATACATACCTAAATCTAATAATATATACTCTATGACAACAGTAACACCCCATAAAGTGAACCCCAAAAATGGATGATGGACTCAAGATAAACCTTCCACCTAGTACCCAAGGTAATCTATGTGATAATTTTTACAAACATATCAATGTTTTTAAAATCATATCAAAACCATTTCAAAAATCCATTTAAATGATTTGAAAATACCCTTTTTATTTTCATTTATCAATAATCAGGAAAAAACCATTTTTCCTTCAAAACTCTTTTCAACACACACAAAATCAATCATGAAAATTCCTTGTATAAATTAGTTTATAAAGTAGTAATAATAAGGTTTATCAACATAGGCTAGAGACAGAACCACCTACCTCGAAACTTGAGTCGCACACACCTACAATAGGATCTACAAACAATGAAAATCCAATGACATATATGAAGGCCCTAGAATCAAATCCACATCACAAGATTTATCCAATTTAGAGAAAAAAATGTTTTTAGAAATTAGGAAACCCACATACCTCAAGAATGAACGTGCGTCGCACCACGACCAACAAAGGAATGGCCTCCAGAACAAGATCACACAATCAATCTAGAAGAATTCATGAAGAAGCACTAAATTAAACCAATGGATCTGATAATGTACCCTAAGGTTGATACCATGATCAAAGATAACAAATAAGTGGAATGATCACTTACCTGAAGAGATGCACCGCAACCGTAATGAAGATAGAATGTCGATCAGATCATTCTAGAATGAGTAGAGTCTCCCAAAATTACTTGATAATTTCCCTGGGTCAAGAGTAAGAGGGTCTAGAGAAATAACCAAAAAAAAACAGCCACACGCCTATTTTAAAAACTGTATGCAGGCTGTTACACAGTGTGTAACCCGGTTACCTGATGTGTAACCGTCAAAGTCCCACATACACTAGAAACCCCATCACCTTGGATTAAAAAAATTTTATTTAAAACTTTTAAGACATGAAACATCTCCTCACATTGTGTAACCTTTCACAACGTGAAGCCTTTCATGAATTTCACCTAGAAACACTTACACGATATGTAACCTAGTTACATGGTGTGAAATCCTCTAGCATCCTACAGAAAAATATGCTTAAAGATAAGAATCCAACAAATCTATGACTTCACCATTATAATTATCCTCCAAATTCATTCTCATCCCTATACAGATAATGATAAATAGAATACCATGTCTAGGTTAAATACTTACCTCATAGATCAGTAATGGGATGTTACAAATTACCCACCATAAATACTTTATGTCCTTGGGAAATCATGTGGAAGGTGTAATCCATGGAAAAAGATGAGGCCACTACTCCCTCATCATCAACTCAAATTTCCAAGTCTCGTGAGAATATGATCTGTGTTTCCATATTAATCTGACCAATAGAATCAACTTTCCATGAAATACTTTCACTTGAGTGTTAACAATCTCAACCAGTTTCTCCAAAACAGAAACATATGGCTCTAACTCAATTTCTTCCCAACTCAAAATGTGAGTAGGATCGGGATGGTACTTCTTGAGCTGAGATATATGGAAAATATCATGAATACCTATCAATGGAACTAGAAATTATAACTTATAAGCAACCTTACTGAGCTGCTCGATGACCTCAAATGGTCTAACATATCTCGGATCCAATTTTCCCTATTTTACAAGCCGATAGTTACCCAAATGAGGAGAAACATTCAAGAAAACATAGTCACCAATGGGAAACTCGTGAGGATGAAACCGCCGATCCGCATATGATTTATATCAACTCTAGGTTGTAACCAGGCATCTATGTACCTCTTGAATCTTTGTCGATGTCTCCTAGACCAAACTTGGTCCAACTAAAGATACTTCTCCCACCTTCTCCCAACAAAGAGTTGATTTTCACAGGTGACCATACAATGCCTTAAAGGGAGACATTCTTATTGACAACTGATAACTATTGTTATAAAAAAACTCAACCAGTCTCATATGGCTATCCTAGGATCCACTAAAATTCAAGACATAGACACGAAGCATATCCTCCAGGATCTGAATCACACGCTCTATCTGGCCATCTGTATGTGGATGGTAAGTTGTGTTCAACTTGAACTGAGTTCCCATTTCCTCTTGGAGACTCCTATAGAACCTCAAGTTAAACATAGTATCTGTATCTAAAACAATGGTAGAAGGACTCCCACATAACCTCATAATACCTTGTACATACAACTTACCCAGATCTTCAACCTTAGTGGTATCCTTGATCGGAATAAAATGAACAGATTTCATCAACTGATCAAAAACCACCTAGATAGAATTCCTCCCTCGAGGATTCCATGGTAATCCAAAAACAAAATCCATGGATACCTTATCCTATTTACAAACTAGCACTGGAAGAGGCTGAAGCAAACCTAAGGGCTCTAAGTGCTCTGCCTTTATCTGTTGGTAAGTGTAACAACTGGACATATAATCTGCAATGTCATGCTTCATACCCGACCACTAGAATAATCATCTCATGTCATAATGCATATTTATAGCGCATGGATGGATGAAAAACAAAGATTTGTGAAAATTAAACCAGACTAAAATCCTCATGGATGATAGGATGAAAACCCGTTTCCCAAAGTGGATTATATCATCTAAAGAGAGAGACCAACCAGAAATGGTCTCCTCTACCATAAAGGCTTTATCTAGTTTTTCTAAAATCAATAACCTACTACTAACTCTATAAGATATACTCTGGGAGAGATGATTGTAACTGAACATGGGTCATAACCATACCTGAAACATCCTCCTAGTCATCTAGGTGCAACTGAGCAAAAATCCCTATAAGGTTCAACTCCTCCTTTGATTCTAGAACAACATGCATGGTAATTTCCTACTAAGAGTATTTGCAATGAAATTCCCCTTCCTTGGGGTGTAGGTGATATCAAAGTCAAAATTATAAAGGTATTCTACCCATCATATCTATATAAGATTCAATCCTTTCTAATAAAAGATATAACTCAAACTCTTATGATCAAAGAAGACTGTGAACCTCTCCCCAAAAAGATAGTGTCACCAACATTTAAGTGCATGCATAACTACAGAAACCACTAAATAGTGAATGGGGTAATTCTTCTCATTAATTTAGAGCTGAAGAGAGCCATAAGTTACCACATTGTCTTCCTACATAAGTATGCATCCCAAAATAGCACTAGAAGCATCACAAAATACCACATACCCCTTATCGGGATTAGGTAATATCAGAATAGGATCTGATGTCAGAAGTCATTTTAGTTCATTAAAAGAAGAATGACACTTCACATCCCAGGTTAATTTCATCGCCTTCCTAGTAAGAGTAGTCGAAGGTGACACCAAATTAGAGAAATACTTAACAAACTTTTAGTAGTATCCAGCAAGACCAAGGAAGATCTGAATTTCAAAGACAATATGTGGTTCCTTCTATGATGAAACAGTCATTGCCTTCTCTATATCAACTGATAATCCATGTTCAGAAATTTTGTTCCCTAATAACTTCACTTATTGATTCCAAAAACTATATTTCGAAAGTTTTTTATACCAATGGTGACTTCTCAAAATTTCCAAAACCAAACTTAGATGGTGCTCGTGCTCATGATCGGATTTCAAATAAAGTAGAATATCATCCATAAAAACTACCAAAAAAGTTTCAAGATATTGATGGAATATCCAATTTATCAATTCTATAAAACTATAGGAGTGTTAGTCAGTACAAAAGGCATCACAAGATATTCATAAGGTCCATACCTGCTTCTAAAATCTATCTTTCATACATTAGAATCCCGAAATCTGAGAAGATGATAACTCGAACAAATATCAATCTTCGAGAACCACTTTTCCCCCTTTAACTGATAAAAAAAATCATCCACGTGAGGTGATAGAGCTAATATGTATACTATTTTTTATATCTAATTTAAGGATTTAAACCCCACCAATTTAACATTTTGTGGTAAATTTTATTGTTTTTTGAATTCAATGATGCTTTGAGCTTGAAATATAAAATTTCACAATTCTGGACTGTTAACTATTTTTAATTGTCTTGTGTATTCTAGGATTATAAGTAAAGGACACTTCACACCGTGAGTGAAGCGAAGCAGCGTGACACCTAATTTTAGAGAAAATTATCAGAGTCGGATAACTGGAGTGACATAGTTACACGTCGTGTAATTCCATTGCATGAAGTGACTTTTTCAAAAAGAATCTTCCACACCATGACAAGAAATGAAGGTAGAACACACTATGAAATGAAGTTACACATCGTGAGTCTCAATTACACAATGTGAAGAGAGTTAAATTTCCAACCGAGATTTTCACATATTCAACAGACGTGGAGGAATACTCAGAGGGATTACACATCATGTAAGTCCATTACACATCATGTAACAGTCGACATGTAGAAAAAAAATAAATGCAACATGGGATAACTTCTCAATGGGGTTGCCTATAAATTGAGCCCCTTGGACTCCCTTCGAAGGAATTCTGGGATGAGAAGGAGTAGTGTCGCACCCAAGGGAGTCCTCCCAACATCAAAGTGAAGACTCAAAGACTTCCTTCGTCGTGGTGGAGATCGAGATCACGATGAGGATTCCATCCGTCAATGATATAATGGAGAAAATGAAGGCTGCTCAAGTGATGTGTGGCTAAGCCCCAAGTGTTTGTGGATAGTGACCCCTGACGTACACTCTCTTCTAAGTTGCGTGCTTATCTTATAATATATCTTTGAATTTATTTTGAACATATACTTTTTAATGAATATGGTTTTTTTCCTTATTCAATATATTATCATCAACTTTGTTGGGATGATTGTTCTATCTATTAAGTAAATTAGTTGATTGTTGTAATGTCCTAGTTCCGGAAGCCACCCAGAGGCACCCTGTACCCGGTTGGTCACATGGCCTCAAGCCCATTTCCCCAAACGCTAGAGGCTACTGACTAGTAGCGAGGGCCTTGGGTGTGATAGTGGGGAAACTATTCCCTCATTGGAAGAGTACACAACGGAATTAAACAAATACATACAAGAGTGGAAGCAGTAATAATGACATACATCCAAAAACTAAGGGTATAAACTGGAGAACATATATAAAATGATGCATGATACATATGTCTAGGAAAACATCCAAACAAGTCACAATGTTGGAATTCAGTAGAACTAAACCAAGTGCAAAATAAAGTAGATAAACTCCTCAGCATCACAAGCCATAGCTTGGTCCCCTGCTCTCCAGCTCCATAACAATTCAAGTAACTGAAGTAGAAGGGCACTTTCCCTTATCTATACCTGCAACAATATAATTTGTTTGGGCCCAAAAGCATGGCCCAAACAGGGTGTGAGACTAAATCCCAATAGGAAACCACCACGAGATCTGTGCCTAACAGTTTGTGAATATATGGCAGGTAAAAATATAGAAGACAGTAAAACAAGGAAGTACTCAGCAGTAAACAATCCACAGTTCAAAGCATTCAAATTACCAACCAACATGAAACAGTTAATCAAAGCTGATAAACACAACAGGTAACCCTCTGGGAAGTACCCACAGCCTATCCCCTTTGGTCCTACCCAGCAACACAAGCAAGCAGCTAAACACAAGGTAACCCTCTGAGAAGTACTCACAGCCTATCCCCTCTGTTTTTTGCTAACAAGTACAAGCAACCCTCTAGGCAGTACACTCAGTCTAACCCCTCTGTTTCAGCTTAAGCATAGATCTCTGAGCAATCACTCACCATCAATTCCCCCTATAGTCTCATAATGGTACTAAAGGCGCTCTAGGGAAGTACTCAACGTCTCATTCCCCTTGTGGCCCACATCGAGGAACTACAGACACTATGGGGAAGCACTTAACGTCAATTCCCCCAATGGTCTCGCATCGTACATAAAACATACACTCTGGAGAAGCTCTCAACGTCCATTCTCCCTACAGTCTATACACTAGGTTCTCTCATCCCTGTATAAGTAAAGAAAGTATAGCATCGTGTAACAGCCAAGGTAAACCTTAAGAACTACTTGGCTAGAATTCTACATCACAATAGCATAATAGAACAATAGTCACACCATCCTACAATACTAGGCATGGGAAAGTAAACAGTAGCCTAACAGGCAATCAAGACCCAAAGGTCCAAACAGAAAAAACATGCATGGTAAATACATCCAAAGCACAAAAATTCACCCTATTCACAATCAATGATCATCTACTCAGGCATACCAGCATAGCATATAACAATAGGGCTGAAACGGTAAACATGCAATACCCCGTTCATGGGTATTGGGAAAAATTGCACATAAAACTCAAATATTTTCAACAGAAAGGCACAAACCACCTACCTCGGTGTTGGGATATCAATATACTTGAACCTAGAGGCTTGAATCTTCTTATAACACCATAGATATATGAAAACGTATAAAACATTCAACCCACGATAACTCATGAAATAGGAGAAATCAAGGGATGTTTCTCTAGGATAAGAGATAACTCACCGATGCGATTCCAATGAAACCGTCAATGTTTGATTCAGAGGAAGGAATCTCTACTGGGGGTTCGTTAAAGATCTGCGACTTCTCGGCGCTCTCGGACGAACTAGGTTGAGAAGGAGATGGTTCTGTCCATCAAACGCGACCCCGGTGTGTTTAATGAAAAAAAAATACACGGCATGTACTCTCCATTTCCGTACTCCTCTTTAGGCAGCCTCCAGGTCATCCCACATGGCCGTGTGCAAGGCCGCTACATGGCTAGCACACGGCTACCCACGGTAACTAAGTACACGGCATGTACTTCAAAAATTTCCAGAAACTCCTCTTTTCTCAAAAACTCTAGAAAAAAGAAAAACATACCAGAAAAGAAGATCTGGGTTCTTAAAAACTTCCCCCCTTAAAGAAATTCATCCCCGAATTTCCCTAGCAAGGTGGTGTAGAAGAAGAAACCCCGAACAGATCTGGCCACTGCGATCATACATCGGTCTCCCCCTCCCAAGTCTTGTCTTGTACTTGCTTGTGCTGCCATAGCACCTGTACTAGAGTAACAGACCGGCCACAAAGAACCTTCGTACTTCGATCAACAATCCAGATAGGGTACTCCTCAAAAGATTCATCCACTTCCAAATCAACCTCCTCTGGTTGGAAAACATGATACAGTTCTGAAAAGTAACGTCGAAGCTGAGAAACATGGAAAATTTTGTGCATAGCCCAGTACCTATGAGGTAATTGCAACCAATAGGCCACCGGACCAACTCTCTCCAACACCTCAAATGGCCTAGAGTAACTTGGAGAAATATTACCCTGTCTCCTAATCCTCTTTTGTCCCAACCTCGGTATGACATGCAGAAAAACCTGATCCCTGACCTCGAACTCCAGAGGTCATCTCCACTGATTAGCATAAGACTTATGATGAGACTATACAGCAGCCATCCTATTTTGAATCAACTCTATCTTCTTTGTGGTCTCCTTAATAAGATGAGGTCCCAACAAAGCTGCCTCTCCTGCCTCCAGCCAACATAAGGGTGATCGTCATGGCCTACTGTACAAAGCCTCATAAGGTTCCATATGAATAGTTTCTTAAAAACTATTGTTGTAGGAAAACTCCACAAGAGGTATATGCTTCTCCCAAGAACCTATAAAATTCAGAATGCATGCTCGGAGCATGTCCTCAAGTACCTAAATCATATGCTCGGACTGGCCATCTGTCTGGGGGTGGTAAGCAGTACTCAAAAGTACCTATGTACACAAAGCCTTATAGAGACCCTGCCAAACCCTAGAAGTAAAACGAGAATCTCTGTCTGAAAAAATGGAGTGTGGAACTCCATGTAAGCGCACAATCTCACATATGTACAACCATCACATCTCATCAACACTGAAGGTTTCCTTGATCGGAAAGCAGCGAGAAACCTTCCTGAGTCTATCAATGACCACCCAAACTGCGTTATTCCCTCAAGGCAACCTCATAAAACCGGTCACGAAGTCCATCACAACATTATTCCACTTCTACTTGGGAATGGGTAACTACTGTAAAAGCCCTATTGGTTGCTAATGATATGCCTTCACCTGTTGATAAGTGGAACACCTCATGAAGAAACCAACAACGTCCCTCTTCATACCTGGAAACCAATACTAATGGTGTAGATCATAATACATATTGGTGACACCAGGATGAACTACCCAAACTGAGGAATCAAAGTCCCGCATTAGCTCCTCGCATATATCTGCTGGCACCCATACGCACTCCTAGAAATGCAAGATCTCATCCTCACCTACGTTCCATCCAGGAATAGGGTCCTATCCTGACACACTTTCCCTTAGGACTAGGCCTTCAGAATCTAATAGATGCCTCATTCGAAATCGATCAAGAAGAGTATAGGTAACAACTACAGAGGATAGAAAAGTTTACCCCTGTCTATCGTGCACCTCCAAATGCATCTCATAGAATAGAGCCATAAGCTGTCACTCACTATTGGCCTCCCAAACTGCCTATATCTGAGTCCTCCTACTCAATGCATCAGCCACTGCATTGCCCTTCCCAGGCGTATAGGCAAGCTCAAAGTCAAAGGACTATAGGTACTCAACCCACCTGCACTGTCTCAAATTCAGATCACGCTGAGTGAAGATGTACTTGAGACTTTTGTGGTTGGTGAAAACCACAAAATGATCTCCTAGAAGATAATGTCTCCAATAGCATAGGTCATGAACAATAGCTGCTAACTCCAGATCATGCGTCGGGTAATTCCTCTCAAATGGCCTCAACTGCCGAGACTCGTACGCAATGACTTCATCTCCCTGCATAAGTACAGCTCCCAGCCTGATGTCTGATTCATCACAGTAAATAGTATAGCTCTTGCCCAGCTCTAGCAAGACTAGTATCGGTGCTGAAGTCAACCTCCCTTTCAACTCTTGAAAGGCTGACTCACAAGAATCTGACCATAAGAACTTCACACCCTTCTTAGTTAGACTCGTCAGTGGTGCTTCCAAGCATGAAAAGTCCTGTATGAAATGTCTGTAGTATTTATCTAGACCTATAAAACTCCACACCTCAAAGACGTTATTCAGCTGCTCTTAGGAAACTACAGCTCTCACTTTCTCTGGGTCTACTGACACTCTTGTCTCTGAGATGACATGACCCAAGAAGTGAATCTGATCCATCCAAAAGTGGCACTTTGAGATCTTATCATATAACTGATGCTTCTTTAGTGTACTCAAAACAATCTCAATATAGGTAGCATGGTCGTTTCGAGTGTGAGAGTACACCAAGATATCATCCATGAAGACCACCATGAAGGAATCCAAGTATGGATAGAACACTCGGTTCATCAGTTACATGAAAACTGTTGGTGCGTTCATGAGACCGAATGGCATAACCATATACTCGTATAGACCATACCTACTCCAGAAGGTTGTAATAGGTATATCTGATGGTCTAACATGCAACTGATGGTAACCAAACATCAAGTCAATCTTCAAGAACACCCGGGATCCTCGAAGCTGATCAAAGAGATCATCAATCCTAGTTAAGGGATATTGGTTCTTGACCGTAAAATGGTTCAACTTTATATAGTCCACACAAAGCCTGAGGGTACCGTCTTTCTTCGCAAATAGGACAGGATCACCCCAAGGAGAAGTACTGGGTCAGATGAAACCCTTGGCCTGCAACTCCTCCAACTGTTTCTTGAGCTCCTGCAACTCTGGTGTAGCCATCCTATAAGGAGGAATGGACACTAGTGTCGCTCCTGGATCAATAGAAAATTCTACCTCATGCTCCAGAGGAAAACCTGAAAAGTTCTCTGGAAAGACATCTCTGAAATGATCCACCATAGGAGGAAAGTCTAACTGTGAAGTCCCCTGGTCATCCAGATATAGACTAGAAATCTGGACTATAACTCCTCCCAACCCATGATGCTCTGGACCCACTCTACTTGCTTGGACATCCCACTCACCCTTATGAAGAAAAGATCCACCCTCTGATGATATGAAACTCACCCTTCGGCGATAACAGTCGACAAATTCCTGGAAGGGAACTAGCCAGTACATTCCAAGAATGACATCATAGCCTATCATATCTAGTACATAGAGGTCCCATAAAAAGTGACACCCACAAACCTGTATAGGGAACTCTCTACACTGATGTACACTAGTTGTTCTAGTCCTCAACGGAGTGTCTAGCGTCAAGATATCAGTAGAAGAAAAGATGTAGAGACCAAGGCTCTCCATGAAAGCAACAGATATAAAGATATGGGAAGCCCCTGTATCAAAAAGAGAAGAAGATAAAACTAAGGCTACTAAGATCATACCTTGAATGGTAGATGGTCTGAGATCCTGCTCCTAATGGGTCTTCTCCATGGCGAAATTCTGGCCTGTACCATGACCCCGTGACCCTACCTAACCACTATGAGCTGATATTCCCTGATGTCACTGAAAATTGGGAAACTTTCTACCATGGTCATGACCTCCACCTCGGCCTGAACGTCTGGAAGAACTCCAGTTCCCAGACTGGTGAGAAATTGGTGGTGCTGCACCTGAACAAGGAGTCATAGAAGAGACCCTATCACCAGATGCTGGAGATAAGATTTGATAGAAGTGCTGAAGATGACCCATCTTTCCACAAGATCGGAACTCCACTGGGTCTCTCGGGAAATGTGGCCTCGTATGCCCTCTCTTCCCACACTGGTAGCACACCACCGGGCTACCAGAAGAAGTGTCTCGCTTCCTTGGATCACCGCGTGAAGACTCCCTGTGGCACTTCCTGCTATCAGTAGGAGGAATACTAACCCTAGATGTAGAGCTTCCCTGGATCACAACTCCAGAATCTCTCATATTGCACTCTGTGATCAGTGCCTAGTTGACTATAGAAGTGATAGAAGTCAACCGAAAGATATTCACATATGATCGGATGTCGTGCCTCAGACCATCCTAGAACTTCCTTACCATGAACAACTGATCAACTCCTGGAATAGGTATGAAGCACTTCATCTCAATAAAGTAGGAGGAATACTCCATAACAAAAAGAGTACCATGTTCCAGACTCATAAACTCTCAGGCTTGATTGGCCCTCAGGGTCTCTAGATAGAAGTAGTCAAAGAAGATGCGTTGAAACTCATCCCACACCATAACCTGTTGACATCCCACCTGTGAGATCACATCCCACCACCTCTTGGCATAGTCCCAAAGCATATAGGTAGATATTTTGACCCTCCTCTCTGGAGGCGTCTCCAGATTCTCAAAGATCGTCCGCATGGATTTTATCCATGACTCTGCAGCCTAAGGTCATCCTTCCCTTGAGAAAGTGGGAGGATTCTACTACTAAAAGACCCGCGTCAAATCAACCATCGACAGGGCAGGATGCGGCGCTCCCTGAAAGTTCTGCATCATCCTCAGAAATCCCTCCCTGAACTATGCATCAGCACCCATGCCAGGTACAATGGTTGGTGCCAAGGATGGCACAACTGGGGGATCTGTAGGTGGTCCCTGATCAGCCATGTTCGGTGTCTGATCACTGCCTGGAAACTAATATACGACTGGAGGACGTCTTGGTGTCATGACTCTGCAAGGTCAAGCACTAACCTTAGATCAATATTATCAAGTACTAAAAACATAGAAGTATAAGAAGGTAACAAGAGTAATAAAACATTAAAGTTTTACAAAACAAGACTACACGGTGTGTACAATTCCTACATGGCGTGTTCCCTGAAGTCATTCACATGGGTGTGTACTCCTGCCTAAACTGGTTGTGTAACACCCCAGACACACGGCGTTTTTTCTTAACACACGGTGTGTACCTGAATCCTCTTTCCCTGCCCGAGTTGTTCTACATGGATAAGAAACATGGAACTCCTAAGACAAGACTACACGGCGTGTTCAAGATAGGAACGGCGTGTACTATACAAGCTTCACCTGGCCTGTGTTGTCAGTGACACAGTCTAACACACTGGTCACACTACACAGCGTGTTCCATACGGACACAGCATGTATGAGAAGGAATAACACCAACCCGTGTTGTTCGTGACACGGTCGGGTACCTGGGTCAGACTACACGGTGTGTTCAATGCGGACACGATGTGTATAGCTCAAGGTTTATCCGTTTGTGTTGTTATTTACACAGGCGGACACAGGGTCGACACTACATGACGTGTTTGACTGGTACATGATGTGTTCTCAATAGACTTCCCCATACCATGTCTCTGCCCACACGGCCTATGACATGGATAGAGACTACACAGAGTGTACATAAAGTACATGGAGTGTACTTAAGAAAAATAGTTTATTCCTGAACAGAAGAACACATGGAGTGTACTTAACATTACACGGCTTGTATTCTGGGTTTTTCCAGACAGTAAGCCTCAAAAACTACTCTGAAACCCTGAAAACACTGAAACAAGCATTGAAAGTGCCAAATTCCGATCCATGAGGGCCCATACTTCCCACGAATCAAATTTTTTCATCTTTTACACATTATAACATGGAAAACAAGGCAATGATCCACCAAATTCTGGTACATGAGGGACCATAAAACCCCAAGAACCAAAGCTTGGTGTCCATTCAAACAAATCTCTACACAAACAATACCCTATCAAACAGCTGGTATTTTTATCAAGGCATCTATCACAACAACATGCATATTTTACACAACATCTATCAAAACAACATGAAATCGCTAATGCATCCCAAATGGCATGTAAAAAATGAATGACATGTGATTTTAGCAAGTGCCAATATGATGTATGAGATGGCATACCCTCATATCATTGGGTTTAAAAAGAAATAAAACCTCACTGACATTGACAATAACATCACAAATCATGTGAATCACTCAAGGTGAAATCAAATCAACTATAATAATTTCAAAACCAGAAAAACTGCAATTAATGAGGTGGATTGGATTTTTCATGTACACGGGTTAGCTACTCTTGGGTGAAGATTATTACCAAGTACCTATTCCATCCTATCCCTGGCTAAAGTCTCAAAATAGTAAGTCAAGAGAAAAGAAATCCTCTGATACCACTTTGCAACATCTCGGTTCTGGAAGCCACCCAGAGGTGCCCCATACCCGGTTGGTCACATGGCCTCAAGAGCATTTCCCCGAAAGCCAGAGGCTACCAACTAAAAGTAAGGACCTAGGGTGTGATAGTGGGGAAACTATGCCCTCATTGGTAGAGTACACATCAGAAGTAAACAAATACATACAAGAGCGGAAGCAGTAATAATGACATACAACAGAAAACTGGGTGTATAAACTGGAGAACATATATAAAATGATGCATGATACATATGTCTAGGGAAACAGCCAAACAAGTCACAATTCTGGAATTCAACAGAACTAAAACAAGTGCAAAAGAAAGCATATAAACTCCTCAGCATCGCAAGCCATAGCTTGGTCCCCTGCTCTCCATCTCCACAGCAAGTCAAGTACCTGAAGTAGAAGGGCGCTTGCCCTTATCTATACCTGCAACAATATAATATGTTTGGGCCCAAAATCATGGCCCAAACAGGTTGTGAGACTAAATCCCAGTAGGCAACCACCACAAGATCTGTGTCTAACAGTCAGTGAATATATGGAAGGTAAGAATACATAAGGCAGTAAAACAAAAAATTACTCAGCAGTAAACAATCCATAGTTCAAAGCATTCAAATTACCACCCAATATGCAACAGCTAATCAAAGTAGATAAACACAACAGGTAACCCTCTGGGAAGTACCCATAGCCTATCCCCTCTGGTCCTACCCAGAAACACAAGAAAATATCTAAATACAATGTAACCCTATGGGAAGTACTCATAGCATATCCCCTCTGGTCCTACCTAATAAGTACAAGCAACCCTCTGGGCAGTAAACTCAGTCTAACCCCTTTGTTTCATCTTAAGCATAGACTCTCTGAGGAAGCACTCACCGTCAATTCCCCCTATAGTCTCATAACGATACTAAAGGTGCTCTGGGGAAGCACTCAACGTCTCACTCCCCCTGTGGCCCACGTCGAGGAACTACAGACACTCTGGGGAAGCACTCAATATCAATTCCCCCTATGGTCTCGCATCGTAGGTAAAACAGACACTTTGGAGAAGCCATCAACGTCCATTCTCACTATGGTCTATACACCAGGTTCTCATGGCACTGTGTAAGTTAAGGAAGTGTAGCAGTATGTAACAGCTAAGGTAAACCTCAATAACTACTTGGCTATCATTCTACAGCACAATAGCATAACATAACAACAGCCACACCATCCTACAATACTAGGCATGGAAAAGTAAACAACAACCTAACAAGAAATCAAGACCCAAAGGTCCAAACAGACAAAACATGCATGGGAAATACATCCAAAGCACAAAAATTCACCCTATTCACAATCAATAATCATCTAATCAGGCATACCAAAATAGCAGAGAATAATAGGTCTGAAATGGTAAATTCACAATACCCTGTTCATGGGTATTGGGAAAATTTTCACATAAAACTCAAAGACTTTCAACAGAAAGGCACAAACCACCTACCTCGGTGTTGCGAGATCAATATAATTGAACCTAGAGGCTTGAATATCCTTATAATTACATAGATCTATGAAAACATATAAAAATTTCAACCCATGATAATTCATAAAAGAGGAGAAATCAAGGGATGGTTCTCTAGAAGAAGAGAGAAATCACTGATGCGATTCCAACAAAACTGTCGGTGTTTGATTCGGAGGACGGATGCTCGGCTGGGGGCTCATCAAAGATCCATGGCTGCCCGGTGCTCTTGGACGAACTAGGTTGAGAAGGAGACGGTTCTTTCTGTCAGACGCAACCCCGGTGCGTTTAATGAAAAAAACAAAATACACGGCATGTACTTTTGAATTACACAGCGTGTACTCTTTGTTTCTATACTCCACTTTAGGCAGCCTCCAGGTCATCCCACATGGTCGTGTGCAAGGCCACTACACAGCCAGCACACGGCTACTCGCGGTAACCGAGTACACGGCGTGTACTTCAAAAATTTCCAGAAACTCCTCTTTTCTCAAAAACTCCAGAAAAAAGAAAAACATACCTAAAAATAAGATCTAGGTTCTTATAATTGCACTATTTAAATTTCTTCAGTGGGGACTTGTCATTGATCAAAGTGGTTTCAATTAGGTTCAATTATTTGGAGGTCTTTAAGTAATTGAATCACTTCCATAGGTGGGACAAAATTCATTTCAATGTCTTGATAGGATGTCTGTTCAAATTTGAGTGTTCACCTGGGGGTCCTTGGGGTGTATTTAGAAATTCAATTGAGAAATATTTATTTAAGGAATAGGGGAGTGTCTGAGAGGTTTAAGCTTGTACGCAACCACTATTTTAATTCTAATTTCAAACCAATTTCATTTTCTATCAATTTTTCTATATTTCCATTTAATTTTCTTGCACTTTAGTTTATACTTAAATTCTATTTGGAACATTAAATAAAATTCTTATTTTCCTCTTCTTGCTTAAATAAACCAAAAAAAAGTGATAGTTTTGAAACTCAAACTGCAACCTCCTCGAGAGATAACCCTATGGTCACCACTATACTACATTATAAGGCGGGGAATATTGATTGAGGTTTTTATGAAAGAAACCTCCCCATCAACTGGCGTCGTTGTCGGGGATGTTTCTTGAGTTGATTATTTTTTTTAGAAATTTGTTGTGCATGACCTGCAATTCTAACCCGAAATTGTTTCCTTTAGACTCTGAAATTGATAGAATATTTCACTCTAGGGTTAGATCTGCTAAAAATCCCCATATCCTAAGTTGTGAATCATCTACTAGAACACCTAGAAGGAACTTAGTTATAACTAAAATTACAATGGTTAGAAATAAAACTTTGAAAGAATTAGCTTCATCCTATGAAGAAAAACAAGCAAATCTAGTAGAATATCATGATTCACCTGGTGGGTTCAAAATCAAATCTGGTTTCATCCACCAAATTTCAAAATTCAATGGTTTTATAGGTGAAGACCCACATAAACATCTTCAA
The DNA here is from genome assembly GCA_963277665.1 of Viscum album. Lineage (NCBI taxonomy): Eukaryota > Viridiplantae > Streptophyta > Magnoliopsida > Santalales > Viscaceae > Viscum > Viscum album. The sequence continues at coordinate 964,217,402 of OY728150.1, forward strand.
GAATTCAGTTATCTATATGTCAACATGAAACCAAGAGGATTTGGTGCAAATAAAATGAAGTTTAGGTAGTTTCCTTTTTCTTTAGGAGTTTCCAAAGAATGGTTTTTCTATTCCCATTCAACTTTGATTTGAGATTGGAATTAATTAAAGAAAATTTTCCCCAAAAAAATTCTCTACTTCAAGAAATGTTTCCATTAAAAAGGAGATCTTTGGAATTAGGAAAACTCAAGGAGAAACATTTCATGAGTATTGGGAATGATTCAAAAGACTCTGTTTTAGCTTCCCCCACCATCAAATTAGTGACCAACTTTTGATCCAATATTTTTATGAGGAATTGTGTCTTACTAATAGAAACATGATTGATGTTGCAGTGGGAGGATCTTTAGTTGACAAAAAACTAGATTCTTCTAGGATATTAATTGCAAACACGGCCTAAAATGCTCAATAATTTGGAACAAGAGGCCTTCTTCATGTCAAATATTCCCAATAATTCCCCACTGTTAATCCTGAAAACAAAACGATTACAAGTCAACTATTTGATCTTACCACCATGGTGAGGTCAATGATGTAGTCCAATAACCCACCAACACCACCTAAACCTGAAGCAACATGTAACGTCCCGGATCCGGGTGCCACACAACGGGTGCCCCGAACCCGGTTGGTCACATGACCTCAAGCGCATTTCCCCAAACACCAGAGGCTACTGACTAGCAGCGAGGGCCTAGGTCTGATAGTGGGGAAACTATGCCCTCATTTGTCAAAGTGTAGCACAGCAGAGAAATATAAACATACCAAAAGCGGAAGCAGTAAATAATACCAAGCTGAAATGGACAACGGTACTGAAGTAAAAGATAACCAACAGTCATATATATGATGATGCAATATGTCCCTAATTCTAAGAAAGCATCCAAAACAGGATACACTATAATCTAAAACAATACAGAACAAGGTCCAAGTGTAGTAAAACAAAACAGTGCAGCAGGAACTCAGCAGCATCGCAAGCCTAAGCTCGGTCTCATTCTCTCCTACTCCTCTACAACAATCAAGTACATGTATAGGGACTCTTTCCCTTATCAACACTTGTAGTAATATAATCTGTTTGGGCCCAAGACATGACCCAAATAGGGTGTGAGAAATAAATCCCAGTAGGCAACCACCAAAGGCCCGTGCCCAACTACCTGTGAAAAATTTGCAACAGAAGTAAGCAATAAAGAATACAGTAAGCTAGGAAGTACTCAAAAGAAGCTACTCCAACCAGTTCCATTACCATTTAATTATCATTTAACAATTCAATATAATTTAATTAAAAGTTTCTGAGACCCGGCCTCGACCTAAAATCTCTTATACAGTGCCACATCAAAAACCACAATAGGCTATCTAACAAGTAGAAGGTAATAACAACACCAAGAATTTGCTTTAGTTTGGCAGATATAACATAAGAAATCACCACAGTGAATATTCAAAGTAAACATTGTACTCAGACATAAAAATACTTACCCTCAGGTAATCAGAATCGAAACCCTCAGGTGATTTCCCTCAAGCATAATGAATATTTCCCTCAAGCATATGAGATATTTCCCTCAAGCACGGAAGCTACTGCCCACAGGCATAAGAAAAGTTGCCCTTAGGCTAAACAAAACACTGCCCTCGGGATAAGCAAAACACTGCCCTCAGGCTAAGAAAGTAACTAGGACAATCCCAAAACATAAACAAGAAATTTATATACATTTCTTCTCAAGCAAACTCAAAACATGCTTATAATCACAGCATACCCACAGGTATCCTGGCCAAATGGCTAAACAAGGGAAACGCGCCCACGGGGTGGCCCTGGATCAAGGCAACGATCCCAAACAGCAGTTTATACTTGTTCATTAAATTACCTATGCAATTATTGATATCTTAACATTAAATGCCTCATCCATACGACACCCCAAACATGGGTGCGTAGCACTATGGTACACAAAAACAACTCAACAGTTGGAAACAAACACCAGACCACCTACCTCGATCTCCTCTGATTGATATATGTGAACGATGCCTCCCGAAACATCTGATAATGATATAGATCTGGGATAAAAATTTACACGTTCAAACCCAAATAACTTCCCTTAGGGAAATAATTGGTAGGAGAGGTTCAAGAAGAGAGAAGAACTCACATGCGTGGTTCAAACGAGATCGACAGTGAAGGAATCGGAGTCTCAGTGTGCGGTTAGGAGCTCCTCCAAGCTTTGGCCTTCTCTCCCATGGATCTCATCAAGTTATAAGCTTCCTATGTTGAAAAAGAAGTCTAATGACTATTTTTAATGAAAAAACATAACTACACATCATGTACTCTCAAGTACACGGTGTGTACTTTCCATTTTTTAACTGTTCCTCTGGCGGTCACTTTCCACCACCTCACTGTTCATCAGTCGACTTGGTTACACAGCGTTTATTTCTGATCACACGACGTGTACTACCACTTTGCTGGCAGCTACTCCCACCACCTTATTGTTCACCTACCGACTGTTTACACGGAGTGTATTACTAAGTACACAGTGTGTAGTCAGTTTTTACACCCTTCATCACCGACAGGCCTACACGCTCTGTATACTCATCCCACATAGCCAAAGTACATGGTGTGTAGTCAGTTTTTACACCCTTCATCTCCAACAGGCCTACACGCCCTATATACTCATCCCACACGGCCAAAGTATATGGAGTGTGGAACAGTACGCGACATGTACCCACAAATTGTGGGATTTTTTCCCATTTTCTATATTTTCTCAAAAACACTTAAGGAAAAAGGAAATGAAGAAACTTGTACCTCAAGAATAAGGAGTGGGTTCTTATAAACTTCCCCCCTTAAAGAAATTCGTCCTCGAATTTCCCTTCCAAGGGTGGTGAAGATAAAGCTGAGAACAACTCTGGCCACTGAGCATGTTCGTCGATCTCCTACTCCCAGGTTTCGTCCTGCACTCGGCCATGCTGCCATAGCACCCGTACAAGAGGAAATGACCGACCTTGGAGAACCTTTATACTTCTATCAACAATATGAATTGGATTCTCCTCAAAGGATGCATTGACCTAAAGTTCAACCTCCTCGGGCTGAAAAACATGAGATGGGTCTGAATGATAACGGCGCAGCTGAGATACGTGGAAGACGTCGTGCATGGCCTGGTACCTCTGTAGTAACTATAACCGATAGGAAATCGGATTGAACCTCTCTAGAATCTCAAAAGGCCCTATATACCTCGGTGAAAGTTTAACCTGTATCCTGATCCGCCTGTGTCCCAACCTTGGTGAAACACGCAAGAAAACCTAATCCCCAACCACGAACTCCAAGGGTCGTTTGTGGTGATCAGCATAAGATTTCTGACATGATTGTGCAGTATCCATCCACTTCTGAATCAACTAGGCCTACTCTAAAGTCTCCTACACGAGACGTGGTCCCATTAAAGCTGTGTCACCTGCCTCCAACCAACACAAAGGTGACCAGCATGGCCTACCATATAAAGCCTCGTAAGGTTTCATCTGAATAGTTGCCTGAAAACTATTATTATAGGAAAACTCGACCAAGGGTATATGCTTCTCCCAAGATCCCCCAAAGTTTAGGACGTATGCATGCAGCATTTCCTCCAGCACCTATATCATACGCTCTGATTGGCCATCGGTCTGAGGGTGGTAAGTTGTGCTCAGAAGCACCTGTGTACCCAGTGCCCTCTGAAAACTCTTCTAGAAACGAGACGTAAAACGGGCGTCACTATCTAAAACAATAGAATGAGGGACCCCATGAAGATGTACTACCCATAGTATATATAACCTTTAGAGCTCGTCAACACCAAAGGTCTCCTTGATCAGAAAAAATTGAGCTACCTTCGTGAGTCTGTCCACAACAACTCATAAAGTATCATTGCCTTGAGGTGACCTCGGTAACTCGGTCATGAAGTCCATCGTGACATCATCCCATTTCCACTCCAGAATGGGTAACTGTTGTAACAGTCTGGCTAGCCTCTGATGCTATGCCTTCACCTGCTGACAGGTGGAACATCTCGTAATAAAACTAGCTACCTCTCTTTTCATACCTGGCCACCAATACTGACGTCTCAAGTCACGGTACATTTTGGTAAATCCGGGATGCACTGCCCAAGTTAAAGCGTGAAACTCCTACATCAAAACCTTGTGTATATCCCCTAGAACCCACACTCGTCCATGGATATGCAGTACCTCGTCATCACCTATCGTCCAACTGGGAGGAGGGTCCTCACTTGCCACCGACTCCTGTAGAACTAGGCCTTCTGAATCTGATAGCTGTCTCATCCTCACTCTATCCAGGAGGGTAGAAGTCACAGATAAGGATGAAAATAGGCTCGCCCCTAACTATTGTGCACCTCCAAATGCATCTCAGAGAACAAATCCATAAGCTTCCACTCACCACTGGCATCCTGCACTGCCTGTATCTGAGTCCTCCTACTCAGTGCATCAGCTACTGCGTTACCTTTACTAGGTGTATTGGCAAGCTCAAAGTCGAAGGACTGAAGGTATTCAACCCACCTTCGCTGTCTCAAATTAAGGTCACGCTGGTTAAAGATATATTTAAGACTTTTTTGGTCCGTAAACACCACAAAATGTTCTTCCAAGAGATAATGTCTCTAACAGCATAATGCATGAACAACTGCAGCCAACTCGAGATCATGCGTCGGGTAATTCCTCTCATGTGGCCTCAACTGCTAAGACCTGTATGTAACGACTTGATCACCCTGCATCAACACTGATCCCATCCTAATACCTGATTCATCATAGTAAACTGTATAGATATTCCCTTGCTCTGAAAGTATCAGGATTGGTGCTGATGTCAACCTTCCCTTCAGCTCATGAAAGGCTGTCTTGCAAGCTTCTAACCAAACGAACTTCATACCCTTCTTAGTCAAACCTGTCAATGGCACTGCTAAGTGGGAGAAGTCCTGTATAAAGCGCCTGTAGTAACCATCCAACCCCAAGAAACTCTGTATTTCAAACACGTTCTTAGGCTTCTCCCAGGAAACTACTGCTCTCACTTTCTCTTGGTCTACTACAACTCCTGCCTCTGAGATAATATGACCCAGGAAGTGAATATAGTCCATCAAAAAGTAGCACTTTGAGAGATTATCATATAACCGATTCTCTCTTAGTGTACTCAGTATGATCTCAATATGTGTGGCATGGTTGTGTTGAGTGTGAGAGTACACCAATATATCATCCACGAAGACTACCACAAAATAATATAGATATGGGTGGAACACACGATTCATCAGATCCATGAAAACTGTTGGCATGTTGGTGAGTCCAAACGGCATGACCAAGTACTCGTATAGACCATATCTTCTTCGAAAGGCTGTAAGCGGTATATCTGATGGTCTAACGCACAACTGATGATATTCGGATCTCAAGTAAATATTTAAGAACACTCAAGCTTTTCAAAGTTGATCAAAAAGATCATCAATTCTTGGTAAGGTATATAGGTTCTTAACTGTCAATTGGTTCAATTTCCAATAATCCACGCAGAGTCTAAGGGTACCATCTACCTTATTTGCAAACAGGACAGGCGAACCCTAAGGAGAAGTATTGGGTCAGATGAAACCCTTTGCTTGTAACTCCTCTAACTGTTTCTTAAGCTCCTGCAACTCTGGTGTAGCCATCCTATAGGGAGGAATGGACACCAGTGTCGCTCCTGGCATAATCTCAATATAGAAATCCACCTCTCGCTCTGAAGGTAAACCTGAAAATTCATCCGGGAAGACATCCCTGAAATGATTAACCACTGGTGGGAAATCCTTATGAAAATTTCCCTAGTCATCCAGGTATAAACTCTCAATCTACGATGCTCGGGTCTAGCTCAGCTCGCCTAGACATCCCATTCGCCCTTGTATAGAAACTCTCTGACCTCTGGTGATGTGAAACCCACCCTACGATGATAGAAATTCACAAAGGATCAAAAAGGTACCTACCAGTCCATCTTGAGAATGACATCATAACTTGTCAACTCTAAGACATAGAGGTCTCATAGGAAGTGACACCCACCAACCTCTAGGGGGCACTCCTTGCACTGACGCACACCTTCCGTTCCTAGCATCATGATATCAGAAAAAGAAGAAACACAGATCCCAAGGCTTGCCACAATGGGCATAGATATAAAGCTATGTGTAGCAACAGTATCAAAAAGTATCAAAGATAAAACAGAAGCAATTAGAATAGTACCTCTGATAGTGGAAGGTCCGGGATCTTGATCCTGTTGGGTCGGTTGCACTGCATATTTCTACCCAGTGCCGTGGCCCTGCGACATAGCCTGGCTACCCTGAGCTGACCCACCCTACTATCTCTAAGATCCTGGTATCTAGCTACCATGGCCACAACTACCACCTCAGCCTGAACATCCAGACGTATTCCAATTCCTTGACTGGTAAGAAGATTCTAGCCCTGCTCTTGCACATAGAATCTGCACAGAATCCCTCTCACTAGTGACTGGTGGAAACGCCCTGCAAAAATGCCAAAGATGACCCATCTTGCCATAAGATCGGAACTCCACTGGGTCATGGGGACACTGAGGTCTCTTGTGCCCCTCTTTACCACACTGGTAACACATCACCTGGCCACCTAAATAATTCTTCTGTCTAGTACTACCATTGTGAGAGAAATCCATCTGCCTCTTCCTCTTGACGGTAGAAATGGTTCCAGAGACCGGTGCCGAACCACCCTGGTCCGCACCACTAGATTCCCACAGGTTCCGCTCAGTAATCAACGCCTGGTTCACAATAGCATGCATTATAGGCAACCTGAAAACATTCACTAGCATGAAAATGTCATATAGAAGTCCATCCTCAAATCTTCTAGCCCTCAACGTCTCATTACCCACTAGAACAGGTGCAAAATGTTGTAGCTCGGTGAAGCGGGCAGAATAATCCATCACTGACATGGCGCCCTGCTTCATATTCATGAACTCTCAATCTCGATATGACCTTAGCATCTCTGGAAATAAAAATTCATAGAAGACTTCCTGAAAATATTCTCACTCCATGTCTCGGTGATGCTCAGTCTGGGTGGTAACATCCCACCATCTCTTGGCGGAATCACGCAGCATGTAATTAGCGAGATTGACCCTCCTCCCGAGAGGCATCTCCAGATGCTCGAAGATCATCTACATAGAACCCAGTCAGGATTTTGTAGCCAGTGGTCTGCCATCCCCTGAAAACATAGGCGGATGCTGCTACTGGAATATACGTGTCAGCTCTGCCATAGATGTGGCAGCCGGCGATGCTCCCTGGAAGGTTTGCATAAACTGCATGAAGCCTTCATGGAACTGCACATCCACGCCTGCGTCTGTTATAACGGCTGGCGCCGCATTTGGTACTGCTGGAGGATCCATCGATATCTCGTGGCCTATAGTATCTAGAGTATAATCGTCACCACTCTCTTGGTGAACAACTTGAGGTCGTCTCGGAGGAATGACTCTACAAGGTCAAACACACACCTTAGTTTAATTTACTTTCAAGTTTCTTTTGTCTGTTTAAAAGTGACCACGCAAAAGGGGGAAAGAAAAACACAAGAACTGGAAAAAAGAGAATACACGGCGTGTATAAAGTCCACATGGCGTGTACCCTTAATCCCTTACATGGTCGTGTTCTGATGCCAGCCTGGGCATGTCTCAGCCCTAGATACACGACGTGTGACACCCACACACGGCATGTACACCACTCTATCTCCCTAGCCACATGGCCAAGTCTACACGGTCTCTTACCGGTCAAGACTACATGGCGTGTCCCACAGGTACACAATGTGTACTAGACAAGCTTCGCTGACCCATGTTGTTCGATACACGGTCGGATACACGGCTCACACTACACGGCGTGTTCCAGATGGAAACGGCGTGTACTAGAAAGTATAACACTGAACTGTGTTGTTAGTTACATGGCTGGATTCCCAGATTACACTACACGGCGTGTTCGAAAGTGACACGGCGTGTTTAAGCGAATATTTCTCCATCCGTGTTGTTAGTGACACGGGCGGACATAGGGTCAACACGAAACAGCGTGTACAAGTGGTACACGACATGTTGCCACAAGAAATTTCCGATCCCGTGTCTCAGCCCACATGGACAATGACATGGTTAGAGACTACATGGCGTGTACTTACAGTACACGGTGTGTAAAAAAATCACTTCTTCCCAAACAGAAGAGTATACGGCGTGTAGTCAAAATTACACGGTGTGTATTCTAGGTTTTTCCAGACAGTTAGCCTCAGAAACTACTCCAGAGTCTAGAATACCACTGAGTGAACACCAAGTGCCAAATTTTGATCCGTGAGGGCCCATAATCCCCGTGAACCAAAGTTTGGAATCTTATACGTGTTATAAAAAAGTAAACAAGTCGATGATCCACAAAATTTCGGTTGATGAGGGTCTATACTCCTCAAGAACCAAAGTTTGGCGTTCATTCAAAAAACATTAAATAACAATACCCTATCAAATAGTAGGTATTTTATCAAGGCATATATCATAACAACATGCATTTTCTAGAACAACATCTATCACAACAACATGCAATTTCTAATGCACCTACATGGAATGGAAACTATGCATGGCATGTGATTCTAACATGTGCCTAAATGATGCATGAGATGCATACCCTCATCTCATTGGGTTGCAACTAAATAGAACCTGAGTATAAAAATATAAATAGCACACCACAAGTGCATCACCCAACAGTGAAAATCAAATCAATTGTAATAATCATAAACATAAAATCACAATTTAATTCGAGGCAATCCAGCCTTTACCTGTACACGGGGTAGCTACTCCCAGGCACAGTTATTACCGAATCCCTTAACAATCTATCTCTTTCCATTGTCACTAAATAATAAAATAACTCAGAGAAAAGAAAATTCCTCTGATACCACTTTGTAACGTCCCGGATCCGGGTGCCACACAATGGGTGCCCCGAACCCGGTTGGTCACATGACCTCAAGCGCATTTCCCCAAATGCCAGAGGCTACTGACTAGCTGTGAGGGCCTAGGTCTGATAGTGGGGAAACTATTCCCTCATTTTTTAAAGTTTAGTGTAGCAGAAAAATATAAACATACCAAAAGCGGAAGAAGTAAATAATACCAAGCTGAAATGGACAACGGTACTGAAGTAAAATATAACCAACATTCATATATATGATGATGAAATATGTCCCTAATTCTAAGAAAGTACCCAAAATAGGATACACTACAATCTAAAACAATACAGAACAAGTTACAAGTACAAAAAAACAAAACAGTGCAGTAGGAACTTGAAGTGCACTGTGTTGCATTTGTTGTCAATAAGACATGAAGTTGTCAAGGAATGAATGGATGGATGTCAAGGAGGTTCAATATGTGAATGAAAAAGGATGTGATGGTGATGAAGGATAATGGCCATGGTACTTAGAGACATGTCACTTAGGAGATTCACTAAGTGGCATAGGAGATGTGGTTGAAACATTCTCTAGTTACATCAGACGATTGTTGAGCTGTTCTTAAAGTTCCAAGAACTTGTATCAACTGGATACAAAGTCACAACATGATTAGAAGACCATGCATTGTAGTGACAATGCATGAGGAGTTGAAAGTGATCCATCCATAAGTTCTAAGTGGATGAAGTGGATTAAAGAAGTCCATGTACTAACTCTTAGTGCATGTGAATCAGAAGAAGATCCAATTGATCTCTGATTAGATCAATGAAGAATGTTGAAGAACATGTGTGATTTATGAGATTCAGTTGAAGAAGTCCCTCCTAAGTATTGAACACATATGGAAGAGGAGATGAAGAAGATTAAGAAGAAACCTTGGGAATTCCATATCCTAAGTAGAGATCATATGAGAGGAGAAATGATGGAATTCTTAAGAAGAAGAAGGAAGATGGCTTAGAGAAGTGGCACTTGGAAAATGGCATGTTTTATATGGAGGAGAACTTTGTTTTTAACAAAGTGTTTATTCTGTCCTTTGCCAAAAATTAGGCCAGCCAAGGCCAGCCCACGGGTTCAACCCCAAGGCACTTGTGGGCCTAAGGCGCCACGCCCATGGGGGATCCCATGGTGCAAGCACAAGGCGGAAGGGGGCCGTGTGTAAGCCCCCGAGGACACGCGGTGGTGAAACCCGCGCGCCCGAGGTGCATAGTGGGCGCTAGGTGCGCGCCCGCAGAGGCGAGAGTGGGCGCAGAGCGCGCCCGCAGGGAGAACACGGTGCGGGGCGGCACCGTGGAGGGGGAAGTTCAACTGGGCGGTTGAAGGGAGCGCCTGGTTGATAAGCCGCGGATAAACCGGACGCCGTTTCGATGTGGGACGCGGAATTTTTCCGCGGGAGCGATCCTGGCCGCACGATCGATCGCGCGCCAGATCTCGGCCGCACATCTGATCCGCAGCGAGGCGATCTGATCCAGGCCGTCCGAGGATAATTGATCGCCTGATCCAACGGCGAATAGCGTGTCTTCCTCCTCGAGCTCGCCCGAAGCCACCCGCGAGCCGCCGCCTGAACCAGAGCCCTCCGAGCATCGGATTTCGAGTTCCCGGCTGTCTCTTTCGAAGCCGAAGGCACCATCGTGCTCGTATGATCCTACTGAACATTTCCATGCATAAAAAGGGAGAATGCACACGATGTATGGGAAATTGGAGTTCGGCCGAGGCATGCGAAGCTGCCGAAGGCCATGAGGATTATAGCTGTGCATGGATCGACTTAAGAGAGCCATGCACACGTTCGGCGAAGCATGAACATGGAGGAGGAAGAAAAATAAGGGAGCCCGCGTCAAACCGAGAATAAAAATCAAGATTTGGAAATATTTTTGAAGATCCGAAGATCTCGGGATTTTGAGTTGGATCACGCGGATGACTGGCACCGCCTCTGCCTATAAAAATGAGGCCGAGCCCTCTGTGCTGCTTGCTGAAGTTCTGTTGAAAACCCGAAGTCCCGCGTGTGCTCTGCCTCGCGAAGAAGAAGCCCCGTGCAAGTTTACTTGCACGGCTGGAGTCCCTTGCGCGCAACACCTTTGCGCGACAAGAAGAGGAGTCCCCTGTGCGCCTCACTTGCGCATCAGGAAGAGCTCTCTCTGCCCGCATACTTGCGCGGCAGGAGTAGCTTGCGCGCCCAAGGTGTCCTCACCCTTGTGGCTTGCGCGCCTCGTGGTGTTGCATCCTGCACACCCGAGTAACTTGTGCACCCCGCGGCTCAAGACACTTGTGCGGCAGTGTGTGTGCCAAGTGGAGAAGAAGACCCGAGGACATTGTGCCTTGTGTGCTAGGTGAACAAGAGAAGGCTGTAGCCTTTGGGTGTATGTGCAAACAAGAACAAAGAAGGCCGAGAGTTTTGGGTGTGTGCAAGGAGGAGTGGAAGGCCACCACATTTGTGTGTGTGCAAAACAAGAGGAAGGCCAAGGCCTTAGTGCCTTGTGTGCAAAAATAGTGGAAGAGGTCATAGCCTTGTGTGTGCACACTTTGAAGAACAAATAAAAGAACATATTTTGTGTGTGTGCAAAACAAGAAGAGGAAGAAGGTCAAGCCGTGTGTGTGCATAAAGAGTGAAGACCACAACAAAGAAGAACACATTTTGAGTGTGTGTGCAAGAGGAAGAAACAAGTTGTGTGTGCTAGACAAGAAGAGGACGAAACCTTAGTGTGTGTGCAAAGTGAAGTGTACACACTAAGAAGGAGAAGAATAAGGATACTCCACACTAAAGTATAACACACCTTTAAGTGTGTGAACAAATTGAACAAAGTGTGTGAAGTTCAAGGAAGGTGTGTGCTTGAAGTGATTACACCCTTTGTGGGTCTACTGCACCAAGAAGAGGAAAGAGGAGAGTGCATGCATGCATGCATGAACGTGCACATGTGAAACAAGTCAAATTTGCTTGTGTGCATTTGAGTTGACCAAGACCAGAGGATCTTGAAGAATTTGAGAAGGCCATGCAATCAGTGCATGAAGATGCATAGTTGCCATGCACTCAGTGCATGAAGTTGAATTGAAGTGAGACTGAGCCAGACTGAAGTGAAAGATATTGTTTGTCTGAGTTTGCAGTAGATTGAGAAGAGCCCGATCAACAGAAGTGATCAGAAGTTGCTGAGCAAGACCTACAGACCTTTTCAGAGGCTGTTGAAGATTCTTGAAGAGTGAAGCCAGGTCATCCTTAGAAGAAGGTTATAAATCCTGAGCAAGACGAGAAGACCTGATCATCACAAGTGATCAGAGGTACAGAGCAAGGCCAGCAGTCTTTATCCCAGACTGCTGAAGATACTTGAAGAAGCTTAAAGAGAAGAAGAGCTACTCGTGTGACTCGAGGAGCCAGGAGAAGCCCCCTGTGAGACTTAGGGTGGAAGAAGTCTTCAGTGGGATTCTGAAGCAGGCCAGTGGGACTCTGGTAACACTGTGGGACGCAGTATAAAGACCCTCTTGTGGGACTCAGGAGAGATACAGTGGGACTCTGTATCGACCATTGTAATACTAACAGATTATAATGGGAGAATCCATGCTGGGAGAGCATGGTAAGGATGTAGGCCTTTGGTGCCGAACCTTGTAAATCCTTGTGTCCTGTGCCTTTTCATTACTGCATTATCCGGGAAATGTTGAGAGATACAAGAAGAGTGGATCGAGGCTTTAACCAGCCATAGAGGTTTAATTGATTAAGAATCAATTAGTAAAAAGTTTTAAAGGATCACTGATTCACCCCCTCCCCCTCTCAGTGATTCACACTGATCTGGGCACTTCAATTGGTATCAGAGCAAAGGTTACCTCTAAAAGATCCAAGAGAGTCTATATGGAGTGCAGATTTGAGGAAATGAAAGAACAGCCTCAAATGGAGATATCTGCCAAGACTCAGAAAAATAGAAAGAAGAAACAGGCCAAGAAGATGAAGAAAGCCTGTCCTAGCTGTGATGAAGTTGGAACAATGAATGATCTTCAAAATGCACTCAAATATCTTCAGAAGAATGTCCCCAAGGAAGTGGCAATGTGTATTACTACTGGCATACTTGATCTTCAAGAAGAAAAATCACAGCTAGAAGAAGAAGCCAATGCAATGGAAGATCAATTGGCTAAAAGGGTTGGCATAACCAACACTCTCAGAAAGCTGGTGAAGGCTAAAGATGAAACTGTATCTCTTTGGAATGAAAGATATGAAGACACTACTGAAGAATTGCAAAGAAGTCTTTCTGATAATGAATTCTTTAAGATAATGGTCAAAGAAGTGTTCCATGCACTGGAGAAGCTGCATAGAGTGTCAATGATTGTCAGAGATGCTCAACTTGAAGAAAAAGTCAAAATGGTGAAGGAGCTTGACAATTCATTACTAGAATTGAAGAATGTGCATGAAGACCAGTTAGATCAGCTGAAAGAAAATTGGGAAGGAAGGCTAAGAACTATTGAGGATGAGAAGAACTCCCTCAATATGAAATGCTTCGAACTAGAGGTGATATTGAAAAATCTGCAATCACCCAAAGCTGAATCCTCCCAGTCAGCTGAAAGTAGAAATGTTGATACTCAAGTATGCTTTGAGAAGGATGATTCTAAAAGAAAGACATCCTCTAATGAAAGGGCAACATCTTCTAAAAAGAAGGTACCATCCATACCATCTTGTACTCATGCTTCTAAAAGTGTTTCTACTAAAAGTGCAGGATGGAAGAATAAATCCAAACAAGTATGGATGAAGAAAATGAAGAAGCAGAGCTCTCCTGAAACAACACAGCAGCTCCAGAAAAGTACCCTAAAATCAGAAGGACTGAAGAAGTCAAGATTTGTGGGTCAATGTTGGTGTTGTAATAAGTATGGGCACTGTGCAAAGGATTGTTGGTACAATCCACTAAATGTCAAAGAACAGAGGAATCCCATGCCAAGGGGGAGCAAGCCAGAAGGAAGGAAGCAACATCCACAGGTCCAGAGACATCTGTTTACTGCGAATAGATTTGGATTACTTGACAACATCTGGGATGGTTGCAAAAGTGGTCAAAGATTTGATACATATCAATCTCCGAATGTATCCGAAGCTGGAATGAAGAAAAGATCACTGAACCTGGCTAAGAGAGATTCCTTGGGAAGCAAGCAGAAGAAAGTGGAAGATGCTCCCAAGAAGAGTATGAAAAAGGAAGAGAAGACCTTGGAGTCTAAGTCCAAGAAGGGTGAGTCATCCAGTAGGACCACCAAGAAGACATGCTTCTACTGTGGAAAGAAAGTTCATACCATGGATCTTTGCAAACAAGCCATGGAAATCAATAGAAGCCAACTAAACTCAAACAGACAATCAATCCAAAAGAAGCAGAAGGGATTGATTGAAAACAAGTTTCCTAAGAGAGGTAGCTTGACAGAATCAAAGGAACCATGTGGAATATCCAGAACTGAGGCCACACTTCCAAGTGACTTACTAGTCATATGGCCAAATCAGTTGCAACTTTCCAAAGATCTGAAAAGAGCTGAAGATGAAGTTCTGGCAATTGCTAAGGCAAGAGGGAAGAAGAGTATTTCACATGAAGATGTATTGAGATCCACACCAGCACAAACATCATTGAAGATCAAATGTGCAAGTGTGAAGAATGGTGAAAATGGGACATCTCGGTTGAGAGAATCTTCTCAACCTTGTTGTTCACATTGATGAACCAAGGAGGTTCCATATTATTCCCTTATACTCTTGGTATATACATGTGCTAACATTGCAGGGAATTGAAGATGATGATCATTCTCATCTGAAGGATGGTTTGTACAGAACGGAGTGCACCCCTTGAGGGGGAGCAAATCTGAAGAAGATGATGTTCTGAGATTAATATCATCTTAAGAAAATGGATGAATGGGGGAGCTTTATCTTTGCACTGAACTTTCTAATGAGTTTTGTGGAGTATGTGCAGGATTTAGCAATTCATTGAATATCTGAAAAAAATTCAACCCCTAAGCATGATCTCACGTGTATTGTGAATGTTGGACAGCATTGAGTACCTTGGTTACATCACTCTTGTTTTCTACACCGGGTTAGCCCAAGTAGACTTAGAGTTGATTTACTAAAGGTTCTTTGCTAAAGAAGAACATGTGGCATCATCCCTCTCTTAGTGATTTTCAAGAAGATGCTATTCAAAGGGAGGAAGATATTTTTGAAAGTGAACCACACCACACCTTTGCATTTGATTGCCAATAAGGGGGAGAAAATATTGGCACACATATTGACCCATTCATATGTGCTGAAGTGGTGTATTGACAACAAATACAAAGGGGGAGATTGAAGTGCACTGTGTTGCATTTGTTGTCAATAAGACATGAAGTTGTCAAGGAATGAATGGATGGATGTCAAGGAGGTTCAATATGTGAATGACAAAGGATGTGATGGTAATGAAGGAGAATGGACATGGTACTTAGAGACATGTCACTTAGGAGATTCACTAAGTGGCATAGGAGATGTGGTTGAAACATTCTCTAGTTACATCAGACGATTGTTGAGCTGTTCTTAAAGTTCCAAGAACTTGTATCAACTGGATACAAAGTCACAACATGATTAGAAGAACATGCATTGTACTGACAATGCATGAGGAGTTGAAAGTGATCCATCCATAAGTTCTAAGTGGATGAAGTGGATTAAAGAAGTCCATGTACTAACTCTTAGTGCATGTGAATCAGAAGAAGATCCAATTGATCTCTGATTAGATCAATGAAGAATGTTGAAGAACATGTGTGATTTATGAGATTCAGTTGAAGAAGTCCCTCCTAAGTATTGAACACATATGGAAGAGGAGATGAAGAAGATTAAGAAGAAACCTTGGGAATTCCATATCCTAAGTAGAGATCATATGAGAGGAGAAATGATGGAATTATTAAGAAGAAGAAGGAAGATGGCTTAGAGAAGTGGCACTTGGCAAATGGCATGTTTTATATGGAGGAGAACTTTGTTTTTAACAAAGTGTTTATTCTGTCCTTTTCCAAAAATTAGGCCACCCAAGGCCAGCCCACGGGTTCAACCCCAAGGCACTTGTGGGCCAAAGGCGCCATGCCCATGGGGGATCCCATGGTGCAAGCACAAGGCGGCAGGGGGACGTGTGTAAGCCCCCGAGGACACGCGGTGGTGAAACCCGCGCGCCCGAGGTGCATAGTGGGCGCTAGGTGCGCGCCCGCAGAGGCGAGAGTAGGCGCAGAGCGCGCCCGCAGGGAGAACACAGTGCGGGGCGGCACCGTGGAGGGGGAAGTTCAACTGGGCGGCTGAAGGGAGCGCCTGGTTGATAATCCGCGGATAAACCGAACGCCGTTTCGATGTGGGACGCGGAATTTTTCCGCGGGAGCGATCCTGGCCGCACGATCGATCGCGCGCCAGATCTCGGCCGCACATCTGATCCGCGGCGAGGCGATCTGATCCAGGCCGTCCGAGGATAATTGATCGCCTGATCCAACGGCGAATAGCGTGTCTTCCTCCTCGAGCTCGCCCGAAGCCACCCGCGAGCCGCCGCCTGAACCAGAGCCCTCCGAGCATCGGATTTCGAGTTCCCGGCTATCTCTTTCGAAGCCGAAGGCACCATCGTGCTCGTATGATCCTACTGAACATTTCCATGCATAAAAAGGGAGAATGCACACGATGTATGGGAAATTGGAGTTCGGCCGAGGCATGCGAAGCTGCCGAAGGCCATGAGGATTATAGTTGTGCATGGATCGACTTAAGAGAGCCATGCACACGTTCGGCGAAGCATGAACGTGGAGGAGGAAGAAAAATAAGGGAGCCCGCGTCAAACCGAGAATAAAAATCAAGATTTGGAAATATTTTTGAAGATCCGAAGATCTCGGGATTTTGAGTTGGATCACGCGGATGACTGGCACCGCCTCTGCCTATAAAAATGAGGTCGAGCCCTCTGTGCTGCTTGCTGAAGTTCTGTTGAAAACCCGAAGTCCCGCGTGTGCTCTGCCTCGCGAAGAAGAAGCCCCGTGCAAGTTTACTTGCACGGCTGGAGTCCCTTGCGCGCAACACCTTTGCGCGACAAGAAGAGGAGTCCCCTGTGCGCCTCACTTGCGCATCAGGAAGAGCTCTCTCTGCCCGCATACTTGCGCGGCAGGAGTAGCTTGCGCGCCCAAGGTGTCCTCACCCTTGTGGCTTGCGCGCCTCGTGGTGTTGCATCCTGCACACCCGAGTAACTTGTGCACCCCGCGGCTCAAGACACTTGCGCGGCAGTGTGTGTGCCAAGTGGAGAAGAAGACCCGAGGACATTGTGCCTTGTGTGCTAGGTGAACAAGAGAAGGCCGTAGCCTTTGGGTGTATGTGCAAACAAGAACAAAGAAGGCCGAGAGTTTTGGGTGTGTGCAAGGAGGAGTGGAAGGCCACCACATTTGTGTGTGTGAAAAACAAGAGGAAGGCCGAGGCCTTAGTGCCTTGTGTGCAAAAATAGTGGAAGAGGCCGTAGCCTTGTGTGTGCACACTTTGAAGAACAAATAAAAGAACATATTTTGTGTGTGTGAAAAACAAGAAGAGGAAGAAGGCCAAGCCGTGTGTGTGCATAAAGAGTGAAGACCACAACAAAGAAGAACACATTTTGAGTGTGTGTGCAAGAGGAAGAAACAAGTTGTGTGTGCTAGACAAGAAGAGGCCGAAACCTTAGTGTGTGTGCAAAGTGAAGTGTACACACTAAGAAGGAGAAGAATAAGGATACTCCACACTAAAGTATAACACACCTTTAAGTGTGTGAACAAATTGAACAAAGTGTGTGAAGTTCAAGGAAGGTGTGTGCTTGAAGTGATTACACCCTTTGTGGGTCTACTGCACCAAGAAGAGGAAAGAGGAGAGTGCATGCATGCATGCATGAACGTGCACATGTGAAACAAGTCAAATTTTCTTGTGTGCATTTGAGTTGACCAAGACCATAGGATCTTGAAGAATTTGAGAAGGCCATGCAATCAGTGCATGAAGATGCATAGTTGCCATGCACTCAGTGCATGAAGTTGAATTGAAGTGAGACTGAGCCAGACTGAAGTGAAAGATATTGTTTGTCTGAGTTTGCAGTAGATTGAGAAGAGCCTGATCAACAGAAGTGATCAGAAGTTGCTGAGCAAGACCTACAGACCTTTTCAGAGGCTGTTGAAGATTCTTGAAGAGTGAAGCAAGGTCATCCTTAGAAGAAGGTTATAAATCCTGAGCAAGACGAGAAGACCTGATCATCACAAGTGATCAGAGGTACAGAGCAAGGCCAGCAGTCTTTATCCCAGACTGCTGAAGATACTTGAAGAAGCTTAAAGAGAAGAATAGCTACTCGTGTGACTCGAGGAGCCAGGAGAAGCCCCCTGTGAGACTCAGGGTGGAAGAAGTCTTCAGTGGGATTCTGGAGCAGGCCAGTGGGACTCTGGTAACACTGTGGGACGCAGTATAAAGACCCTCCTGTGGGACTCAGGAGAGATACAGTGGGACTCTGTATCGACCATTGTAATACTAACATATTATAATGGGAGAATCCATGCTGGGAGAGCATGGTAAGGATGTAGGCCTTTGGTGCCGAACCTTGTAAATCCTTGTGTCCTGTGCCTTTTCATTACTGCATTATCCGGGAAAGGTTGAGAGATACAAGAAGAGTGGATCGAGGCTTTAACCAGCCATAGAGGTTTAATTGATTAAGAATCAATTAGTAAAAAGTTTTAAAGGATCACTGATTCACCCCCTCCCCCTCTCAGTGATTCACACTGATCTGGGCACTTCAGAACTCAGCAACATTGCAAGCCTAAGCTCGGTCCCATGCTCTCCTAATCCTCTACAACAATCAAGTACCTGTATAGGGACTCTTTCCCTTATCAACACCTACCGCAATATAATTTTTTTGGGTCCAAGACATGACCCAAACAGAGCGTAAGAAATAAATCCCAGTAGGTAACCACCAAAGGCCCATGCCCAACTACCAGTGAAAAATGTGCAATAGAAGTATGCAATAAAGAATACAGTAAGCTAGGAATTACTCAAAATCAGCTACTCCTACCAGTTCCATTACCATTTAATTATCATTTAAAAATTCAATATAATTTAATTATAAGTTTCTAAGACTCGGACTCGACCTAAAATCTCTTATATAGTGCCACAACAAAAAACACAACAGGCTATCTAACAAGTAGAATGTAATAACAACACCAAGCTTTTGCTTTAGCTTGGTAGATATAACACAAGAAATTACCACAGTGAATATTCAAAGAAAACATTGTCCTCAGACATGCAAATCCTTACCCTCAAGTAATCAGAATCGAAACCCTCAGGTGATTTCCCTCAGGCATAACAAATATTTCCCTTAGGCATATGAGATATTTCCCTCAGGCACGGAAGCTACTGCCCACAATCATAAGAAAATTTTCCCTCATGCTAAACAAAACACTGCCCTCGGGCTAAGAAAAACACTACCCTCGGGCTAATAAAGTAACCATGTCGATCCCAACACATAAAAAATAAATTTATATACATTTCCTCTCAATAAAACTCAAAAAATGCTTATAATCATAGAATACCAATGGGTATCCTGGCCAAATGGCTAAACAAGGGAAATGCACCCACGGGGTGGCCCTGGATCAAGGTAATGATCCCAAACAACAGTTTATACTTGTTCATTAAATTAATTGTGCAATTATTGATATATTAATATTCAAGGCCTCATATATACGACACCCCAAACATGGGCGCGTAGCACTACGGTACACAAAAACAACTCGACAGTTGGAAACAAACATCAGACCACCTACCTCGATCTCCTCTGATCGATATATGTGAACAGAGCCTCCCGAAACACCTAAGAACGACGTAGATCTGGGATAAACATTTATGAATTCAAACCCAAATAACTCCCCTTAGGGAAATAATTGGTAGTATAGGTTCAATAAGGGAGAAGAACTCACCTGCACAGTTCAAACGAGATTGACGGCGAAGGAATCGGAGTCCCGGTGTACGGTCGGGAGCTCCTCCAAGCTCCGGCCTTCTCTCCCGTATCTCTCATCGAGTTCTAAGATTCCTCTATCGAAAGAGGAGTCTACTACCTATTTTTAATGAGAAAACATAACTACACAACATGTACTCTCAAGTACACGGTGTGTACTTTCCATTTTTTAATTGTTCCTCTGGCGGCCACTTTCTACCGCCTCACTATTCATTAGTCAACTTGGTTACACAGTGTGTATTTCTGAACACACAGCGTGTACTACCGCTCTGCTGGTGGATACTCCCACAACCTTATTGTTCACTTTCCGACAGTTTACATGGCATGTATTACTAAGTACACGGCGTGTAGTCAGTTTTTACACTCTTCATCGCTGACAGGCCTACACGCCCTGTATACTCATCCCACACGGCCAAAGTACATGGCGTGTGGAATAGTACATGGCGTGTACCCAAAAATTGTATAATTTTTCCCTATTTTCCTTATTTTCTTAAAAATACTTAAGTAAAAAGGAAAAGAAGAAACTCGTACCTCAAAAATAAGAACCGGGTTCTTACACAACATTTCAAGTTCAAGTTCATTGTGAAATTTTCTCTAATAATGAACATTTTATTTATCAATGCCCACAAATGCAGAAGCCTTTTGATAAATGCAATGAAATTTATCCTGGAAAACCCTTTCAATCAAACCAACAAAGGTCATTTAAAACCAACCAAAATTTCAATCAGGGATGGAATAACCAATTTAATGAAAGGTTCCGGCATCCTGAACAACCTAGAGGCTTCTTCTAAGGATAATAGATTAATTCTCAACCAAG
The DNA here is from genome assembly GCA_963277665.1 of Viscum album. Lineage (NCBI taxonomy): Eukaryota > Viridiplantae > Streptophyta > Magnoliopsida > Santalales > Viscaceae > Viscum > Viscum album. The sequence continues at coordinate 964,238,093 of OY728150.1, forward strand.
ATATTTCAATGAGAAATCCAATGCTTATCTTGGAAGAAACTTTCAGCATGCCCCTCCTACTCAAAATTCAGTTAGTAACCTTGAAGAAGAAATAAGGAAAAAACAAGAGGCAATGAGGAAACAACACGAATTCATGAGGCAACAACAAGAATTATCAAAACAACAATAGAACATGATGAATACCTTGATGACTCAAATTGGTTAACTTGCCTCTGGTCTTAGTTACAAAACAAATCAAATGAGTATAGGTTTACCATCATAACCTCAAGTGAATTCGAGATATACTGGAAAAGAAAATGTGAGTGAAATTGAATTTATGAGTGGTACAAAATTTAATAACCCTCAAACTGAGGAAATCAAGACTACAACTGACACTGTTAATGATAATCCCACCACTAGTGGAAATAAAAACACAAAGTCAAGAGAGGAAATCTTGTTTGAAATAATAGGTAATGATTGGAAGAGGTTGGTTGGTCCTTATGTTTGTCCAAATCATACTCATATTACCCTAGAAACATTCAAACCTCCACTACCTTTTCTAAGGAGTGAACCACTATTAAAGTCAAGTGATGAAAAATAGTTGGACAAGGAGGTTTTGGAAACTTTTAAGAAAATTCAAGTCAACATACGTCTTCTTGATGCGGTGAAACAAATTCTAAGGTATGTTAAGTTTCTGAAAGACATGTGTACCCACAAGAGGAAATTCAAAAGAGGATAAAAAGTCAAATTAGGGAGGAATGTCTCATCCATGATTCAACATGATTTTACTATCAAGCCTAAAGACCCAAGAACCTTTACCATTCCTAGAACCATTATAAAATGTTAATTCAAAGATATGATTCTTGATTCAGGGGCCTCGATCAATGTTATGACACATTTTATTTACTCATCCCTTCAGTTTGGAGAATTGAAACCCTCTGGAATTATCATTTAACTTTCCAACCAAAGTACCACCAAGCCTGCTTTAGTTATAGAGGATGTTCTCATTTAGGTGAGACATGATTTTCCCTATGGATTTATATGTCTTAGATGTGGAAGATGATCGGTTTAGTACACATGCACCTCTCATTCTAGGGAGGCCATTTTTGAAAAATGTGAAAGCAATCATCAATGTTCACAAAGGAACAATTTCACTAGAATTTAGAGGAGATGTTGTTCATTTCAATATTTTTTATTCCATGAAACAATCAGTTGAGGATCATTCACTCCCCCAAGTAAACATGATTTAATGGTTTTCCACTGAGATGTTCCCTAATTTTTTCTGTAATGAAATACTAGCTACTGATTCAAATGAAGGAAATTCGGTTGTTACTGAATCTCATCAAAAAGATGTTGAAAATGAAGTGTGTGATGAATCTTAGGATATTGAGACTATTGATCTCAGCATTGATGAAAATGAATTTCTAGAAACCCCTGAACCTTATAATGTCCTACCTAGGGAAGTTTCCAATTTTTCTCATGAAACATGTCTTGAGAACATGAAAATTAATCGTCATGAAGTGCAGTGTTCTTTAATCAATGAAAAAACCCCCACCTAATTTAGAGTTGAAACCAATTCTGAATAACCTTAAATATACTTTCATGGGTGAGTATGAACAATTCCCTGTCATAATTTTAAAATATTTATCAATAGACCAAGAGAACCAACTGTTAAAAGTCCTCAAGTCCCACAAGAATTATATAGGATGGACTCTCTATGATTGAATAGGAATCGGTCCCTCAGTGTGTATGCATAGAATTTTTCTAGAGGAAAATTCTAAAATAGTGAGACAATTTCAAAGGAGATTGAACCCAACACTTTTGGAGGTTTTCAAGAAAAAATTTAGCACCTTGCTGGCTACTGGAATTATTTTTCCCATATATGATAGTCAATGGGTAAGTCCAGTCCATGTTATTCCCAAAAAAGGTGGCTTTACAGTATCAAGGAATGAATTTGGTGAGCTTGTCCCTATCAGGCCTCCAAATAAATGGAGAATGTGCATTGATTATAGGAATCTCAATTCAATTACAAAAAAAATACCACTTCCCATTTTTATTCCTTGATCAAGTCCTTAAAAGACTAGCTAGGAAAACCCACTATTATTTTCTTGATGGATTCTCTGGATATTTCCAAATTCGCATTTTACCAAAGGATCAAAGGAAAACCACATTCACATGTCCCTTTGGAACCTTTGTGTATAAAAGGATGCCCTTCGGGTTGTGTAATTCACCTGGAACTTTTCAAAGCTCTATGATGAGCATTTTCTCAGAATTTCTAGAAACTTGCATGGAAGTTTTTATGGATGACTTCACTGTCTATGGCTCATCATTTGAAAGTAGTTTGAAAAGTTTAACACATTTTCTTAAAACCTGAATTGATAAGAACCTTGTTCTAAATTATTAAAAATTCCATTTTATAGTTGGTACGGGGATTGTACTCTAACATGTTCTATCCCTTTATGGAAATCAAGTTGATCAATATAAAGTTGAAGTCATTTTGTAATGTACTGGATCCAAATTCCACAAAAAGGTGCCTCGTACCCAGTTGTCCACATGACCTCAAGTGCATTTCCCCAAACGCCAAAGGTTACCAGGTAGCAACGAGGGCCTAGGGTGTGATAGTGGGAAAACTATGCCCTCATTGACAGAGTGTAACATAGCAGAATAAATAATTACAATAGCGGAAGCAGTAAACAGCATGAAACTGAAGTAAACAACTGAATACTGAAAGATAAAGATATCCAGAAGGCTTATAATATCAAAATGATGTAGCATGTCATATGTTATAAGAAAACATCAAAAATAGGTTACACTGCAATCAATTACAATACAATACCAAATTGCGGTAAAACAAAATGAAACCCAGCAGCATCGCAAGTTGTGGCTTGGTCCCATGCTCTTCTACACATAAGCAGAAATCAAGTACATGTATAAGGATACTTTCCCCTATCGACACTTGTAGCAATATAGTCTATTTGAGCCCAAAAAAATGACCCAAACAGGGTGTGATAAATAAATCCTAGTAGGAAACCACTAAAGTTCTATGCCAATCTATCGGTGAGTATATGCAATAGTAGTGTAAAATAGGGAAATGCAGTAAACTAGAAGGCACTCAAAAGTAAAAAATTTTATAAGTACTGGAATTCATTTTCAGTCATTTCATTTTCATTGATCAATTCAAATTCATTGAATTATATAAGTCTCAGGGTCAGGCCTAATCCTATCAATCCCCCCATATAAAGTAAACACAATAGATACCTCAATAGTTTATCTAAACAAAAGAATTGAAGACTGAATCAAAGATTTTGATTTGTCTTGGAAGACACATCATAAGTCATTCCATTTCAATATGTCTTAGGGCCAAGCCCTATGTATAATCATTTCAACATATTCAAGTCAAGGACAATCCCGGTGTATCAGCATTTCAGCACATTAAAATTAGGGAAGATCCCAGTGTATCAGCATTTCTACGTGTTTCAGGGCCAAGCCCGGTGTATCATTATTTCATCATGTTTCAGGGCCAAGCTCGGTGTATCATCATTTCAACATATTAAACAACACATGTAAATTTCACTATTACATGGTTAACAAAATAACATCTCATGTGGGAAAAATTTATATAACAAGACTAACATGTGAATTAAACTATCACAAAGTTTTAACAACCATATTCACATAAAAACCATTTAATTAACCAATTTCATATTAAAAAACCCTTTAAAAGGAAAACAAAGGCATGTCCATCGGCATCCTAGGCCAAATGGCTAAACAATGGTCATCTGAGGGAAAGCACACCCACAGGGTGGCCCTTAATCAAATAAAATAAGCTTAATGATGTTTCAATTAACTTAATCAACCACCTAAAATTAATTAGGTATTAACACTAGTCAAATTCCCAATCAAGAGACACCCTAAACATGGGTGCATGACACAATGGCACATATAAACAACTTAACATTGAACAATTAGAACGAAACCACCTACCTCGTCGAAGTGTAACTCTCCTCATCTAGCCTCGACTTCCAATTCAAGCTAGAACGGTAGAGATCTACGAAACAAGGATATTTACTCATCCTTAAATAACTTATTTGAGAACTAAAAATCGCTAATAATGGATCTAAAGTAATCTATCACTCACCATTTGGATTCAAACAAGACCGATGATGATCGAAACAGAGTTCGGATGCTCAACTGGTAACTAATTCCCCTTCCGGTGTCGCTGCCTTGCGAACTCAGTGCCTCCTCTGTCCAAAATGAAAAAAAAGAGGCTACTGTCCATTTTAAGTGAAAAAAAAATTACATGGCGTGTAATTCCATATACCCGGTGTGTATATCATTTCACTGTTCAGATGGCATCTAACTTCCACCGAATTACTTTCCAGAACTTGCCAACATGACTACACGGCGTGTACTCAGAATTACACGACGTGTAGTTGGTTTTTCCTCTTTTCCTTGATGAAATGACTACACACCATGTATCCCCTTTATACACGTACAAACTACTCAATGTGTACTTAGTATTACACAGTGTGTAACCCTGAATCAGCTCGTGTGATAGTATGATTCTAGTACTTGTCTATTTTTCCCTTGTTTTCCCAAAAACAACTCAAATGAAAACGAATAAAATAAAACTATACCTAAAAGTAAGAACTGGGTTCATAAAAACTTCCCCTCTTAAATAAATTTGTCCCTGAATTTACATTCCAAGGGTGGTGAATAAATGTATGAGAATAACTTCGGCCACTGAGCACGTACGTCGGCCTCCCTCTCCCAAGTCTCGTCATGTACTCGATCATGCTGTCATAGCACCTATATGAGAGGAACTAACTGACCTCAGAGAACCTTCATTCTCCTGTCAACTATATGAATTTAATGCTCCTCAAAGGATGCATCAACCTGAAGCTCAACCTCCTTGGGCTGAAAAACGTGAGATGGTTCTGAGTGATAGTGGCATAGTTGAGATACATAGAAGACATCATGCATGGGTTAGTACTTCTGAGGTAACTGTAATCGATAGGCTACCAACCCAACTCACTTAAAAATATCAAAAGGTCCGAAATATCTCAGTGAAAGTTTACCATGCCTCTTAATCCTCTTATGTCCCAACCTCAGTGCGACATGTAAGAATACCTGATCCCCGACCTCAAACTCTAAAGGTCATGTATAGCGATCAGCGTAAGATTCCTGATGAGACTAAGTATTATTCATCCACTTCTGGATCAAGTGGACCTACTTGGTAGTCTTCTGGACAAGATGAGATCCCAATATAGCTACATATCCTTCCTACAACCAACATAGGGGTGATTGGCATGCCTCTCATATAAGGCCTCATATGGCGCCATCTGAATAGTAGCCTAAAAGCTATTATTATAGGAGAACTCAACCAGGGGTATATGATTCTACCAAGATCCCCCAAAGTCTATAACACATGAAAGAAACATTTCCTCTAGAACTTGTATCATATGATCTGACTGGTCATCGGTCTGAGGGTGGTATACTGTGCTCAGAAGCACATATGTACCCAATGCTCTCTGAAAAATATGCCAGAAATGATATGTAAAGTGGCCATCCCTATCTGAAATGATATAATGAGGGACCCCATGAAGTAATACCACCTCTTGGATATAAATATTTTCAATCTCATCCACACCAAATGTCTCCTTGATCAGTAAGAAATGAGCAACCTTCGTAAGTCTGTCAACCACAACCCACACAACATCATTGCCTCTAGGCGACCTCAGTAAGCCCGTCACGAAATCCATCGCAAAATCATCCCACTTCCACTCAGGAATTTGTAGCTTCTGTAAAATCCTAGTCAGTCGATGATGTCCCATCTTCACCTACTGACAGGTAGAACACCTCATAACAAAACCAGCTACTTCCCAATTTATTCCCAGCCACCAGTACTGACGGCGTAAGTCAAGGTACATCTTAGTGACTCCGGGATGCACTTCCCAAGATGAAGCATGAAACTAATACATCATCTACTTATGTATATCCCCTAGAACCCACACGCATCCATGGATATGAAAAACTTCATCCTATCCTATCGTCCATCCAGGAGGAGGGCCCTCTCCTGCCACACTCTCCCATAGAACTAGGCCTTCGGAATCTGATAGTTGTCTCATCCTCACTCTGTCTAATATGGTAGAGGTAATAGAAAAATATGAATGATAAGTATATACCTAAATGTTTTGAACCTCTAAATGCATCTCAGAGAACGTATCCATAAGCTTCCACTCACCACTGGCCTCCTGCACTGCCTGTATCTGAGTCATCTCACTCAGTGCGTCAGCCACTGCATTGCCTTTGTCAGGTGTATAGGCAAGCTCAAAATCGAATGACTGAAGGTATTCCACCCACCTTCACTGTCTCAAATTAAAATAATGCTGATTAAATATGTATTTGAGACTTTTTTTGTCTGTGTACACCAAAAAACTCTCTCCCAATAAATAATGTCTCCAACATCGCATAGCATGAACAACTATAGCCAACTCAAGATCATGTGTCGGGTAATTCCTCTTATGTGGCCTCAACTCCCGAGACCCGTACTCAACAACTCGATCCCCCTATATAAGGATTGCTCCCATACCAATACCTAATGCATCACAGCACACAGTGTAACTTTTTCCTGATTCTGTAAATATCAGTATCAGCGCTGAAGTCAAACGCCCTTTCAACTCCTAAAAGGCTACATCATAAGAATCTGACCACTCAAACTTTACACCTTTCTTGGTCAATCCCTTCATCGGAATTTCTAAGCATGAGAAGTCATATATAAAACTCCTATAGTAACTTGATAGACCTAAGAAACTCTGCACCTCAAAAACATTCTTGGGCTACTCCTAGGTAACTACTACTCTCACCTTCTATGGGTCCACTAATACTCAAATATCTAAGATGATGTGGCCCAAGAAGTGAATATGATCCATCCAGAAGTGGCATTTTGCGAGCTTAGCATATAACCGATGCTCTCTCAGTGTATTCAAAATGATCTCAAGGTTTTTGGCATGGTCGTGTCGATTTTGAGAATACACCAAGATATAATCCATGAAAACCACCACAAAAGAATCTAGATAAGGATGAAACACTCAGTCCATTAGCGCCATGAAAACTAATGGCACATTCGTGAGACCAAACGATATAAACAAGTACTCATATAGGCCATACCTTCTATGAAAGTCTATATGAGGTATGTTTGTAGGTCGAACACATACCTGATGATATCCTGACCTCAAGTCAATCTTCAAGAATACTCTAGCTCCTCAAAGCTGATCAAACGGGTCATCTATCTGTGGCAAGGGATATCAGTTTTTAACCGTCAACTGGTTCAGTTTTTGATATTCCACGCATAGCCTAAGGGTACCATCCACCTTTTTCACAAAAGGACCGGTGAACCCCAAGGTGAAGTACCGGGTCGGATAAAACCATCAACTTTCAGATCTTCTAACTACCTCTTGAGCTCTTGCAACTCCTTTGTGGACATCTTGTAAGGATGAATGGATAACGGTGTAGCTCCTGGAACTAGCTTAATATTTAACTCCACCTCTCTGGACAAAGGTAATCCTAAGAAGTCGTCCTGGAAAACGTCCCTGAAATGATCAAACACTAGAGGGAAATCTTCCAGATATGTTCCCTAATCATCCAGAAATAAACTTGCAATATGGGCTATCATCCCGCCCAACCCATGATACTCGGGTCCAGATCAGATCACCTGAACATCCCATTCACCCTTATGTAGAAACTCTACATCTTCTAATGATGTGAAACTCGCCATAGGAAAATAATAATCAACAAAGGTTTTAAAAGAATCCAACTAGTCCATTATAAGAATGACATAAAAGCTCGTCATCTCTAAGACATAGAGGTTCCATAGAAAGTGACACACACCAATCTCAAGGGGGCACTCCCTACACAGATTCACACCTACTGTTCTAATCCCTAATGGAGTGTCTAGAATCATAAAATCATAATAAGTATAAAAGTAGATCCTAAGGATTTCCACAACAGACATAGATATAAACTATGTGTAGCACCAATATCAAAAAGTGTAGAAGATAAAACAAAGGCGACTAGAATAGTACCTCTGACAGTAGAAGGTTTGGGATCCTACCCATGTTGGGTCTATTGCACTGCATAAGTCTGACCTATAACACAGCCTTGATACACTTCTTGTCTACCATGAGCTGAATCGCCCTATTATTGCTGAGATCCTGGGGTCTGGCTACTTTAGCCACAACCACCCCATCGGCCTGAACGACCTAACGTATTCCAGTTTCTTGACTGGTGAGAAGCTGCTGACCCCACTCCTGAACATGGAGTTGGTGCAAACCCTCTCTCACTATATGTCGTTGGAAACTTCCTGCATAAACACTGTAAATGGCCCATCTTCCCACAAGCTCGTCACTCAATCAGGTCCATTAGGCATTGAGGTTTAGTATGCCCAATCCTTCTGCACTGGCAGTACCTCACCTGGCTACTGGAGGAAAGGTTCTAACTACTTGTATCCCTGCGAAAAAGCTTGATACAATGCTTCTTGATTCTGGTTGAGACAGTTCCAGATCTCGATGTTGAACCACCCTAGCTCGTACCCCCAGATTCTCATAGGTTGAGCTCGGTAATCAGCGCCTGATTCACAATAGCAGAGATAGAAGAAAACCTAAAGACATTCACCTATGATCAGATGTCAAACCTGAGACCATCCTCGAATCATCTAACTTTTGATACGTTATCTCTCATTAGAATAGTTTTGAATCACTGAATCTTAGTAAACAAGGTAGAATAGTCCATAAATGATAGTTTTCCCTGCTCTAGGTGCATGAACTCTCAAGCTCATTCGGCCCTCAGCATCTTGGGAAAATAATAATCATAGAAGTCCACCTGAAATTCTTTCCATGTCATATCATGATGACACCCTGCCTGAGTGATAACAACCCACCATATCTCGGAAGAATCACACAATATATAAGTCGTGATCTTGACCCTTCTCTCAAGAGGAATCTTCAGATGCTTGAAGATAGTCATCAATGATTCCAGCCATGATTCCATAGCCTATGGTTCGTTATCCCCTAAAAAGGTAGGTGTATGCTGCTATTAGAATATACACGTCAACTCTTCCATAGATGTGGCATCCTATGGTGCTCCCTGAAAGTTCTGCATGAACCTCACAAAACCTTCACAGAACTGTGCATCTGCACCTGCGTCCAATATAACAGCCGGTGCCCTAGTTGGCACAACTGGAGGATCCATCGGTAGCCCATGGCCTACTATCTCTGAAGTATGATCATTACCACTCTTATGTCATACAGCTTATGGTCGTTACAGTGGAATGACTCTACAAGGTCAAGAACATGCCTTAGTTCAAGCTCATCGTCAAGGTTTTCCATTCAAGTGTTCCAAAACAAAATAGGAAAAGACCCTAAAAGTTTGGCAAAAGGGAACTACATGGAGTGTAGAAGGACTACACAGTGTGTACCCTTAAGATCTTACATGGTCATGTTCTACTGTAAGCATGGAATATATCAACCCAAAGTATATGGCGTGTTCCATGAGTACACAACGTGTACACAGGTCTATCCTTCTAGCCATGTACTCCCACACGGTCAGGTCCACACGGGTTCTGCCTAGGTAGGCTACACGACGTGTACTGAGAGTACATGGCATGTTCTAATCAAAACTCAACAACCCGTGTTTCCTCTCACATAGACCACGTTACATGGTCATATACTACATGGTGTTTACATGTGATACATGGTGTGTACATCTTAAAACTTTGAACACCTTCTTCCCCAAATAGGAATAACACGTTGCGTGTTAGGATAAACTACACGCCGTATAAACTGGGTTTTTCAGGAAAGAACCTCCAGATTTCCTAGAAAACCCCTATTCTTCAGAAAAACTAACCATTGGGATTCCAAATTTTGATCCAAGAGGGCCCATACTCCCCACGAATCAAAGTTTGAAACCTAATCATAACATATCTCAAAACAATTATATAACAACTTCATCCAATTCGAACTATATCTGTAATAAGTTTATTTGAGCATTTACATTCCATCGGTGCATCATTTCCCAATTTATAAGGTCCCATACTCCTTATGGATTGAAATATGATGTCACACCTTTATATAATGCACCCAACTAGCATAACAACAGGCACAACTATCACATCAATTATCACAACAGCATGCACTATCTAATAGACCCTAGATTGCATGGAATAATGCATGGAATGTGATTCTAACAAGTTTCTATATGGTGCATGAGATGGAACACCCTCATATCATTGGGTTACAACTAAAATAGAACCCACAATTACATTAATAGTAATATAAGAAATCAAGTGTGTCACCCAATGGTGAAATCAAATCAACTGTAATAGTCAAATTACAGAAAATCAAAAACACAATTCAAGGAAATTTGGATTTTCCCTATACAAGGGGTAGCTACTCATGGGAACATATTATTACCAAATTAAATTTCCTTCCTATCTCTATATAATGTTTCCAAACATTAAGTCAAAACAAAAAAGAAACCCTCTTATACCACTTTGTAACGTCCCAGATCTAGATGCCACAAAAAGGTGACTCGTACCCGGTTGGCCATAGGGCCTCAAGAATATTTACCCAAATGCCAGAGGTTGCCGACTAGCAGTGAGGGAGTAGGGTGTGATGGTGGGGAAACTATTCCCTCGTTGGCAGAGTGTATCGCAACAGAATAAATAATTACATTAGCTGAAGTAGTAAACAACATGAAACTGAAGTAAACAACTGAAGATTGAAAGATAAAGATATCCAGAAGGATGATAATATCAAAATGATGTAGCATGTCACATGTTCTAAAAAATAGTGAATACAGGTTACACTGTAATCAAGTACAATACAATACTAAAGTATGGTAAAAAATGAAACTTAGAAGCATCGCAAGTTGTGGTTTGGTCCCATGCTCTCCTACACCTAAGCAGCAATCAAGTACCTATATAAGGAGCCTTTCCCCTATTGAAACCTTTATCAATATAGTCTTTTTGGGCCCAAAAACATGACCCAAACAGGGTGTGAGAAATAAATCTCATTAGGAAACCACCAAAGCTATGTTCTAATCTGACAGTGAGTATATGAAATAGTAGTGTATAGTAGTGAAATGCAGTAAACTAGTAGGCACCCAAAAGTAAACAATCCTACAAGTACTGGCATTCATTTTCATTCATTTCATGTTCTTTAATCAATTCAAATTCATTGAATTGTATAATTCTCAAGGACCAGCCTAAACCTATCAATCCCCCATATAAATTAAACACAACAGATAACTCAATAGGCTATCTAAACAAAAGAAAGTAAAGACTGAATCCAAGATTGTGCTTTGTCTTGGTAGAGGCGTCATAAGTTATTCCATTTTAAAATTTCTCAGGGCCAAGCCTGATGTATAAGCATTTTAACATATTCAAGTCAGAGAAAATCTCAGTGTATCAGCATTTCAACATATTAAAGCCAGGGAAGATCCCGGTGTATCATCATTTCAGCGTGTTTTAGGGCCAAGACCGGTGTATTATCATTTCATCATAGTAAACAACACATGTAAATTTCACTCTTACATGGTTAACAAAATAACATCTCACGTGGGAAAAATTATATAACAAGACTAACATGTGAATTAAACTATCACAAAGCTTTAACAACCATATTCACATGGAAACCATTTAATTAACCAATTTCATATTAAAAACCCCTTAAAAATGGAAACAAAGGCATTCCCATTGGCATCCTAGTCCAGACGGCTAAACAATGGTCATCTGAGGGAAGGCTCACCCATGGGGTGGCCCTTAATCAAACCAAATAAGATCAATCATGCTTCAATTAAATTACTCAATTACCTCAAAGTAATTAGGTATTAACATGGGTCAAATTCTCAATCAAGAAACACCCTAAACATGGGTGCGCAGCACAACGACACATATAAACAACTTAACATTGAACAATTATCACAAGACCACCTACCTCGTCAAAGTATGACTCTCCTCGTCAAACCTCGAATTACAATTCAAGATAGAACGGTATAGATCTAAGAAACAAGGATATTTACTCAACCTTAAATAAATTCTTCGAGAACTAAAAATCACTAAGAACAGCTCTAGATTAATCAATAACTCACCAATTGGATTCAAACAAGACTGAAGGCGATTGAAACGGAGCTCAGATGCTCAATCGGGAACCAAATCCCCTTCCGGCACTACTACCTCGTGAACCCAGTGCCTCCTCTGTCCAAAATGACAGAAAACAAGGCTACTGCCTGTTTTAAGTGAAAAATACAAAGTACACAGTGTGTAAGTCCATATACATGGTGTGTATATCATTTTACTGTTCAAATAGTAGTTGACTTCCACCGACTTACTTTCAAGAACTGACTGACATGACTGCACGGTGTGTACTAGGAATTACATGGTGTGTAGTTGGTTTTTCCTCTTTTCCTTGTCACCATGACTACACAACATGTATCCCCTTCATACACGACCAAACTACATGGCATGTACTTAGGATTAAACGACGTGTAGCCCTAAATCAGCCTGCGTGATAGTATGATTCCAGTACTTGTCTATTTTTCCATTGTTTTCCCAAAAAAACTCAAAGGAAAAAGAATAAAGAAAACGTACCTCAAAGTAAGAACCGGGTTCTTACACATTTCTTCATTTCCATACCCAAAAAATATGAGATATGTGAGATCATTCTTTGGCCATACTAGCTTTTAATGGAGATTCATAAAGTATTTTAGTAAGGTTTCACTTCTATTGTCCATATTTCTCTAAAAATATGCCCCATTTGTCTTTGATGAGAAGTGTAAACATGCCTTTGGGGATCTAAAACAAAAATTGATAACCCCACCCATTGTTGAACCACCCAAATGGGAATTTCCCTTTGAAATCATGATTGATGCATCTGACTTTTCACGTGGGGTAGTGTTAATTCAAAAGTTGTAAAATAAATATAATGTGATTGCATATGCATCTAGAACTTTAGATCAAGCCCAATAAAACTACACAACAACTGAGAAGTAAATTCCAGCTGTTTTCTTTGCTTTAGAAAAAATTAGATTTTATCTGCTAGGCTCCAAGGTGATTGTTTTCACAGATCATTATGCAATTAGATTTTTGATGAATAAGCATGATGCAAAACCAAGACTTTTGAGATGTATCTTGTTGTTACATGAGTTTGATGTTGAAATAAAGGATAAAAAAGGAAGTGATAACCTTGTTTCTGATCATTTGAGTAGGATACCATCTATTTTGAATGGAAACCTTTAGATATATCCACCAATTAAAGAAACCTTTCTAGATGATGATTTGTTTTCCCGTCAAAGTGAAAGACTGTTATTTTCTAATCTTGTGAACTATTTGGATTCTGATGAACTTCTCCACTAGTTTTCCAAGCAACAAATTGATAAACTAGTGATTGATTCAAAGAATTACATTTGGGATGATACTTACATATGGAACATTGGTAGTGATCAAATAATTCATAGATGCATTTCAAATTCTAAATTTCAATCCATCCTAAATTTTTATCACACTTTGAGCTATAGAGGACACTTTGGACTACAGATAACTACAAGAAAAGTGCTTGATTATGGTTTTTATTGGCCCACCATTTTCAGATATGCTGTTGAATTTTGTAGAACCTAAAAAAAATTCAATTCCAAGGAAACATTTCCAAAAAGGAATGATATGCCACAAAAACCTCTTTTGTTTTGTGATTTCTTTGATGTATGGGGAATAGATTTCATGGGACCTTTTCCTAATTCTTTTTAACATATTTAAATATTTATTTTTGTTGATTATTTCTCAAGTGGGTAGAGGTTATTCCCACAAGAACTGATGATTCCAAAATTGTGTCCAAATTTTTGAGAGGAAATTTGTTTTCAAGGTTTGGATTCCCAAAGTTTCTGATTATAGATCAAGGTACCCATTTTTGTAATAGGACATTAGAATCTATTTTTAAGAAATATGGAGTTCATTATAGGGTCTATACACTCTATAATCCTCAAATAAATGGAATGGTTGAGCTATCCAAAAGAGAAATCAAACAAATTCTAGAAAAAACTATGAACCCAAATAGAAAGGACTGGAGTATGAGACTTAATGATGCACTATAGGCCTACAGAACTACATTAAAAACCCCGATTGGCATGTCACCATTTATATTAGTTTATGGGAATGCTTTTCACCTTCCATTTGAGTTAGAACACAAATCTTTTTGGGTTTTCAAAACATGTAACATGAATCTATTTTCTACTAGAAAAGAAAGAAAATTTTGTTTATAGGAGCTGGAGGAGATCATAAATAATGCATATGAAATCTCCAGGCTGTGCAAGGAATGAACCAAATCATTTCATGATGGGATGATTCTCAAAAAAAACTTCAAGGAAGGAGACAAAGTTCTACTATTTTATGCCAGGTTAAAGTTTTTTAGAGAAAATTTTCAAGATCCTACAAGGGAGGAAATCCATCTTCATGATGGGGAATACAATTGATATCAGGTTGTGTCTTTCCTTCTCACTTATTTTTTGTATGTCTTTAATTTCATGAATTTCATTATCACATAAATTTGTTTCAAAATGAATACATTTCATGGAATAAGTGTGGGGGAGGCACATACTAGGTAGGGCAGGATTTTGTGTGTTTTCCTTTGAAATTTTTTGTTTTCAATTTTTCTTTCCATTTTTTGTGTGTTTCGTTCCTTATTTTTCAAAATTCTATGAATTTTTCTTTTCAAATTTGGTGTGTTTTGTTTTAAAAAAACACTTGTGAGCTTAAATTATTATCTTTTTCACTTTTGAAACTCATGCTAATGAGTGAAACAATTGATCCTTTGAAACTGAACATAAATGAATGATAAAGAGACATTATTTCATGTTCAAAAATTAGAAATTTCTTGAAAACACCTCTAATTTTTGAATCTAATGCCACATATCACTTTTTTTATCATTGAAATTCCCATTCCTATGATTCCTATGAACCCATTTTTTCATCTTTTATACATTCACCTCTTTTTTTGAGTGAACCAATCCATGCTTTTTTAAACCAGAACTTGATTTAATTCTATAAAAAATTGAGGGTTGGGATACTTGTGATTAAAATGATTAAGGAATTTTTTTGAATTTGGAAACCCTCTTTTTCATGATTATCCTTTTTTATTTTGGCTTACCTTGCACATTTGATCTTTCTTAGGCCCTTAGTATCCATATATAGCCTGTTAGGTTAGCCACATTACAAGCCAATTTTCCCTTTCCAACCTGCTCTGGAAGTCTAAATGCATGATCTAGTTGAACTTAAGTGTGGGGGGAGATGACTTGTGCTATGCTACCTTATTTTATGTTGCTTCGGGTGTATATTCAAACATTAAAGATATATTTTTGCTGATAAAAAATATTTTTCTGAGAGTTGTTCCTATTTGGAGCTCTCAAATGAAATGGAGTTGTGCCTTTCTAGAGCTCTAAATGGAAGAAAGTTGTGCCCTATATGGAGATTTCTGGAAAAAAAATCATATTTGCTGCTGAAATATTGATATAATGGGATGGAGAATAGATGCTCAGAGCTGAGTTTCTTTATAGGAGAGTAAGGAGGAAACCGTACTTGAGTGAAAATTAGAATCATTCATTTTTATTTCAAAAAGATCCAAACCCTCCTTATTTAGCCTTAGAATTTTGCACATTTGAAACCCACCAACCTTTTTCCATATAAAAACCTTGGTAAAGTCCTCGTGATGATCACATGTTCTTGGCTCACAATGGGTGGAGATGTAAAATTTTATCAAGCCTATGGTGATTCTTGCATGAGTTTGGATGAGAAATGCCTTGCTAAAAATCCAAATTTGTGTGTTGAGAGAAAATTAATGTGAGGTAAGTGTGTTGTGTTCATGGGAGGAGAAAAGAAGTGGAAATGGACTGAATGATCTGAATTGGGAATTTGGAATATTTGTTTTTAATGAGGCTTGATATCTTTTAATTCTTGGTGATAAATTAGAGAACCTCGTTGGTATGTGTTTTGAATTTTTTATTTGTTTAGGAGGACAGATGCTAAGTGTGGGGGAATTGATAGAACTAATATTTCCACTATTTTTCATATCTAATTTAAGGATTTAAATCCCACCAATTTAACATTTTGAAGTAAATTGCACTGTTTTTGGAATTCAGTGATGCTTTGAGCTTGAAATATAAAATTGCACAATTTTGGACTATTAATTATTTTTAATTGTCTTATGTATTCTAGGATTGCAGGTAAAGGACACTTCACGCCACGAGCGAAGCGAAGTGGCGTGACACTAGATTTTGGAGAAAATAATCAGATCTGAAAAATTGGAGTAACATAGTTACACATTGTGTAATGCCATTACACGACGTGAATTTTTCAAAAATAATTTTCCACACCATGATAAGTCGTGAAGGTAGAACATGCTGTGAAATAAAGTTACACATCGTGAGTCTCAATTAAACGACATGAAGAGAGTCAAAGTTCCAACTGATATTTTCACAAATTCAACAGACACTGAGGAATACTCATAGGGATTACACATCATGTTAGTCCATTACACATCGTGTAATGGTCAACGCACAGAAAAAAAATAAATGTGATGCGGGCTAATGTTTTGATGGGGCTGCCTATAAATTGACCCCCTCGGCCTCCCTTCAAAGGCATTTTGGGATGAGAAGGAGCAACACCGCACCCAAGGGATTCCTCCCAACATCAGAGTGAATACTCAGAGACTTCCTCTTCCATGGTGGAGATCAAGATCATGATGAGGATTCTATCCATCGATGCTATAATGGAGAAGATGGAGGTTGCTCAAGTGATGTGTGGCTAAGCCCCAAGTGGTTGCAGACAACGACACCCGACGGACACTCTCTTATGAGTTGGGTTCTTATCTTGTAATATCTCTTTGAATTTCTTTTGAACATATACTTTTTAATGAATTCAGTTTATTTCCTTCTTCAATATATTTTCATCAAATTTGTTGGGATGGTTGTTATGTCTATGAAGTAAATTAGTTGATTTCACTATTTAAATTTGTTCGGCGAGGTCTTTTCATTGAGCATAGTGGTTTCAATTAGATTCAATTATTTGGTGGTCTTTAAGTAATTGAATCACTTCCATAGGCAGGACAAAAATAATGTCGAGGTCTTGATATGATATCTGTTCAAATTTGAGTGTTCACCTGGGGGTCCTTGGGGGTGCATTTAGAAATTCAATTGAGAAATATTTATATAAGGAAGAGGGGAGTGCCTGAGAGGTTTAAGCTTGTCTGAGACCACTATTTTAATTCTGATTTCAACCCCATTTCATTTTCTGTCAATTTTTATGTCTTTTCATTTAATTTTCTTGCACTTTAGTTTATACTTAAATTATTTTTTGGAAAATTAAATCAAATCCCACTTTTCTCTTCTTGCTTAAATAAACCAAACAAAAGTGACAGTTTTGAAACTCAAACTACAACCTCCTTGAGAGATATCCCCAAAGTCACCATTGTACTGCATTATAAGGGGGGGAAATATTGATTGATGTTTTCATGACAAAAACCTCAACATCAACTGGTGACCACGGGGTTGTCTCTCGAGGAGGTTGCAGTTTGAGTTTCAAAACTGTCGCTTTTGTTTGGTTTATTTAATCAATAATAGAAAAATAGGGATTTGATTTAATTTTCCAAAACATGATTTAATTAGAAAATAAAGTGCAAGAAAATTAAATAGAAAGATAGAAAAATTGACAGAAAATGAAATGGGTTTGAAATCAGAATTAAAAAAACGATCACGGACAAGCTTAAACCTCTCGAACACCCCCCTCTTCCTTGTATAAATATTTATCAATTGAATTTCTAAATGCACCCTTAAGGACCCCCATGTGAACACTCAAATTTGAACAGAAATCATATCATGAGGCAAATGATATTTATTCTTAACTGTTACCTGGTTCAACTTCTGATAGTCCACACACAACCGAAGTGAACCATCTGTTTTCTTGGCAAAGAGCACAAGGTCTGCACAAGGTGAAACATTAGGGTGAATGAAACCTTTTTCCAATAGGTCATCCAACTGAATTTTGAGATCTCTAAGCTTCGTTGGTTCCATACAATAAGGTATTGATATCGGTTGCGTACCTAGCATCAGGTCAATCGTAAACTCTACCTATCTCTTTGGAGGAAGACCAGAGAATTCATCTAGGAAAACATCAAGAAATTTTCAAACAATAATGAGAAGGTCAACAATAGGAGAAACATCATCGATCTCAAATGCAACAGTAGACAAAAAACTCCTAAGATCTGGGCGGGAAGGCCCTGCACGTCCTGATCTCAAGTCCCACTCCCCTTGAAACACACGAGAGCTCTCATTGGCAGAAAGAAACGAGACACGCCGACAATAAAAATCAAGATCAGCTCGATGAGCAACAAACCAATCCATATCGATGAGGTCGTCAAACAGATTTAGATCAAGAATGAGAAAATCCCAAACCAATTCGGTATTAGCAACCATTAATGAACAAGAAGGACACCGAAACTCATGCTCTCTTCTCTTTCCAAGAGGTGTCGTTAACTCCATTATAAAGGATGTAAGTTTCGTTGGAAATTTAAGCATATCAACAAAACGTGCAGATATAAATGAGTGGGAGGCACCAGTATCAAATAAAGCAATTGCTACTGAAGATGCAATAAGGATAGTACCTCTCACTATTACCAGACCTGCATCGATTTCCATTGGACACTCATCTACTGCATGAAAGTGATTCACTCCTGAGGCCTATAGTCGGAGCCATATAGTATTTGAAGCTTCTAACTGCACCTTAGTAGCCTTTGGATCCGACAAACCCTGACCATAAAGAGGTGTTATCATAGCTTGACAGAAGCATTGTATATGATCAACGCATCCACAGTTGTTGCACGTCTTCACGGGCATAGGAAAAAAACATATGGTGTGTCCGACCCTGCCACACTGATAGAAAGTCAGAGGCACACTGCTAGTTGTACCAGATGGTGTGGAGGAGGCTTGCTGCTGAGACCCACCACCACCACTTCTATGATGATCCCGCCACTTCCTCTTCTTCCCATGCACACCACTGAAACTGCCACTAAATGGAAGAGAAGAGTTGGGAAAACCAACCTTGCTTGCCATATCAATCTCTGCCATCATAACTCTATCTACCGTATCTGCATAGGTAGAAAGTTTCAATATAAATACTTATGATCTAATATCTAGTCACAAACCCTACAGGCACTTCTGAGCCCTCAGCTGGTCATTCTTCACTACATTTGGAGCAAAACGGACAAGCTCAGCAAACTGATTGGTGTACACCGACAGCGAACACTCTCCTTACTACAAATATAGGAACTCCAAAGATTTTGCCAACATCAGCGACTCTGGAAAAAACTGATGGAAGAAAGGGTTTTAAAACCCTTCCAATCCAGGTCCATATGTCTATCTGCCTAGATCATAGAATCCCACCATGGCTTGCCATAACCCTCAAGCCTAAACATTGCACACTTTACCTTGATATTCTCAGGTGTCTCCAGGAAGTTGAAGATTTGATCGATCCTATCCAGCCAGTTCTCCACCTCTTGAGGTTCATTCGTTCCTTTTAAGGACGGTGGCTTCTTGCACAAGAATTCTCGTGACCGATCTCTCTCTCCTCCAACTCATGGTTGTACCTCAACAACTGTGTTCTAAACTCGTGGTGCATCTTGATCAACAGCACAAACTGTCTGCATGATAATCTCAATGAGATTCTGGTTCACTAGCAGATTTCCTTGTGGAGCATCAACTACACCTTTTTGAGAAACTCGTGGAAGACGTCTCGGAGGCATATTGCTATACACCGAAATAGAAGGAACAATCAGACAACAGAGTAAATCTCAGCTTAAACCATAAAAACCTAAAAGTATAAATTGAGATTTAAAACAAAAACCAACACTAGAGACACATATCTCAACTTTCCATGGTAACTTTAGTCTCATCGCGACAAAAGCTGGTCAGACACTTACTGCAACATACCTCTCAAGTCTTGAAAATCCTATCTCCAATCTAACAAACATCCCAAGATATTGACTCTTGAGGACATACCTCCTTTGATACCAAATTGTAACAAACCGACCCGGATTGCCCTCAAACCTGAAACCTGACCCGGTCAATCACATACTCAAAGGGCGTTCCTGATCCCCACAGGTTGGCGACAAGCACTCGGGCATCAAACAACAAACCAGAGGGAACAATTTCTCCCAACCCGAACAAAACACATGGAATATATATACATGAAGCACGAAGAAACTACGAAAAGACAATAGATATATACCATGACTGTAATAAAGACATCGGAAACAACAGCTGTAAAAGTAGCCAAAATTTCAAGAGACAAACCCAACTGTAAAGGACCAAAACCAAATAGTCACTCCATGTGATGGCATGGACGAACTATCATCATCTCACCACCAGCTACCCAACTCGGCTGACATGAAACCTCACCATCTTGCGGCACATTGTCTTTCCATGTATTGGAAGACATACAAAGGTATATGCACCATTGACGAGGTGTGCAGGGTGTGAGGTAACAAGCTCAATAGGATCTCACTCAGGTGTTCCATAACAAGTCTTTGTATAATAATTCTTGTATGCTCGTTTTAAATAAAACATGGTACGATAAGGTGTAACAATTTTTTGGCAGGGAGGCAATCTCCGTATTGGTCCATGTATCTTGTTAGTCGATGACAAGCAGGCACACGAAGGAAAAATACGATCATCGAGCTCTGTATTGGTGAAATAACATTTGTTCTGAGCATCAATTTTGACGAGAAGATCAACTGCTTGAAGAAAAAGACGATCATCGAGCTCGGTTCTTAGATGTACGCTTGAAAAGGAGTGAACCACCGAGTAAATTGGATCTGGATTCAATGGCCGTCGATGAAACCAGTACGAACTGAAGAAGCACTCGAGTGAATTCTGAAGCTGAAGCAGGAGCCGCGCCGAAGTACATCGATCAAACCGAGCTCGACATATCGAAGGTTACTGGTGACTAGTAATGGAACCTGTCGCGAATGGAATCGATCGGATCTGTGGAACCAGGCATCAATCCACCGAAGAAACCCTCGATCGAGCCTGGTAGAATGAAATTGGAGTCGACGAACCGTTTGTTTCGGGAGCCGATTGGTCGAACGATGGAAGTCAGAAGAGGTTCGAGAAGCTTCGAGTGTGACTGAAGCTTGGGTCCCGATTTTACCTTAGCCGCGTTTGACGAGTAGCTGGTATGCCAAGGTCTGTGCCATCGGTGAAGATGAGCTTGTCCGACGAATTGAAGAAGGCGGCCCCAAAGTTGGGAATTCGAGCGGAGGAATTTTGTTCGCTGGTGGTTTATTTGCAGGTCTGAGTCTGAAAACAGGGAGGAGAATTCTCTTGCATTGAGATGGTAGTTGAAAAACATTTAAAAACAAAACAACAAAAAAACAAAATCACGTGTATCAATTTCAAATCACATTTTTTCGGGTCATATTTTAAAACCATCAACATCCATATGATTTTTTGTTTTGTTTTGTTTTGTTTTTAACAAAATAAAAATGATATATTAATCACGAAGGTCAAGAGTTACACGGTCATGCAACCAAGAATAAAAGTGGTCAAGTCAAAAATGATTCACATCGAACGTGCTGAAAGAAGTCAGGTGATGGGTTATTTCATTTTTGTCCCTTTTAATGAAGGAGAATGAGCATGTTGTGAAACTTTGACTGAGATACTGGATGTTCCTGATAACGGGGTCAAAAGAATGGAGGCCGCCATCATAAAGCCCGATAACGTTGATGATGACGAGTCAATCAGATTCAATGTGAATAGCTTCTCATCCGCGCTCTTTTGCGAACGTCAGTCCGGCAAGGACATCGAAGGTTTCAGCAACAACGGGCTCCCAGAGAGCGTGGTGTGATTCATGTTTGGCAGCAATGATTTGACCATAAAAATCTCGTGCCACAAGTCCAATTCCGACAATTCCATCCATGGAGAGAGATGCATCCATTTATCAACCATCAAGAAAAAACCATTTTTCTTTAAAAACTCTTCTCAACACACACAAATTAGTCATGTCAATTCTTTGTATAAATTAGTTTATAAAGCAGGAACAATAAGGTTCATCAACATAGATTAGAGACGGAACCGTCTATCTCGAAACTTGGGTTGCACACGCCTGCAACGAGATCCACCAACAACGAAAACCTAACGACGTCTACAAAGTCCCTAGAATCAAATCCACGTCACAAGATTGATCCAATTTAGAAAACAAGGGGTCGACATAAAAGAGGGAACCCACGTACCTCAAGAACGAATGTATGCCGCACCACAACCAACAATGGAATGGCCTTCGGAACAAGATCGCACAACTGATCTATAAGAAGTCATAAAGAAACACCAACTTAGACCAGCAGATCTGATAACGCAACCCAAGGGTGCTACCGCGATCAAAGATAACGAAGAAGCGGAAAGATCACTTACCTGGACAGACGCACCGCAACCACAACGATGATCGAACGTCGATCGAGTCGTTCTAGAATGAGCGGAGTCTCCCAAAATCGCATGGGAATTGCCCTGGGTCGTGAGCAAGAGAGTCTGGAGAAAGAACCGAAACAAAACAATTGCACGCCCGTTTTAAAAACTGTACGTGGGTCGTTACATGTCGTGTAACCCGATTACACGATGTGTAACCATCAAAGTCCCACATACGCCGAAAAACTCGTTGCCTCTGATTGAAAATTCATTATTTAAAACTTTCACGACGCGAAGCATCTCTTCACGTCGTGTAACATTTCACAACGTGAAGCCATTCACAACTTGCACCCAACAACACTTGCACGACGTGTAACCTAGTTACATGATGTGAAATCCTTCAGAAGCCTACAAAAAAATCCGATTAAAGCTAAGAGTCCAACAAATCTCCGACTTCACTATTATAGGTACCCTCCTAATTCCTTTTTGACCCTATACAGACAACGAGAAAAGGAAAATCATGACGAGGTTAAAGACGTACCTGATAGATCGGTAATGGGATGTTACAATTCAATTCATAGAAGTGGTGAAATTTAATTTAAAATTAAACCCCAAAAACGTGATGAAAAACAGTTTTTAAAAAAAAATGTCTTTTTAAGTATAAAAATGTTTTTATACCAAATTCATGTATTAAATTCATTCCAAAGATCATAATTGGATTATAAATAATATAATTGAACTAATGTTGCTTTGAAACTACTTTAAAACTAAACGAAGCTTTTTAAATACTTGAAACAAAAATACATTTTTTAATAAAAAAATATTTTTCACTATTCACTGGAAAATTAATTTTTTTAGAAAAATCCAAAAAATTTATCCTAAGCTAATTTTGATATGGTGATTTCAAAAATGAAATTCATTTTATCAAATACATTTTCTAAATGTGACAAAAAATAATTATATTAGTTGCTCGCAAAAACAAATAAAAATCATTTCTGAAAAAAAATGTTTTTTTAAAGAATAAAATGACTTTACTAAAAAGTAAGTACCTATTTCTTGAGAATTAATCAATAAACTTGTATTGAGTATGATTTTCATATATATTTCACAATGTAGTTATTCTTATTCATATACGCCAATCCAATGGTCAAATTATAGCAGTTATATTTAAATAATAATATTTCGTGATTCGTTTAAACTCCGTATTACGTGTTGTAAACGTTATCGAACATAATGTTATTTTAAAATCACAAGATATTACCTAATATTTGTGTTTTATTTATTTGTTCATAGTATTACTAACATAAACATTGTTCTTTATTATAGGTACATTCTTCTTTTTTCTCGAGGTGGGGTTGGGTGTTGAGAAACTGATAACGTGAGCTCTTTTGAAAGGTGGTCTCAGAAACAACCAAACTCATGGTGTTTTTGAATTTATTAGAAAATGTAATGTTTTTAATAAATTGTGAAAACCAATGTAATTGTAGTGCATTGAAATGTTTGTAATGTATATTTGATTATAATTTTAATTTATTATTTATCTGAAATTAAATTGTAAGTTTATTTTGAATGGGTTGTAACTCACGGTGTTTTTAAATTGTAAGTTTATTTATCTGATTTGACCCGATCCACGCGGCATGAAGCTATTGGCTACAGTGTAAGATCCCTTCCGCCGCCCGGAGGAATCTATTTCAGTGCCCCTGCTTTAGGGATAGGTGGGTGGGAGAGCTGGGACGCTTTGGAGAAGGGTACGCTGCGCAGAGCTATGGGGTTCCTGATTGCGCTTTTCGCTTTATCAAGTGAGTCCTCCCACAAACAAATAAAAAATATATAGTTACTTTTCTTGATTCCTTGAGTATTTATATGATTTTTTTTTACAGTTGTTCTGGTTTGGATTTGTTTTCGGCCTTCCATCATTCATCTGCTCAAAGAATTTATCAATTTTTTCGCCTCTGGAGATTCTGATTTGTATGAATCTCGACGTGTAATGGTTACAGAATCTCGCATTTGAATCTGGGAACACTCACCAGCCTTTTCGCCTCCTTCGTTCCTTTACTGTCGTCGCTAGGCGAAGCAGATGGAAGATGAATAACTGAACGGAATTTTGTTTTTTAATATGAGAATTATGGAGGATTGAGCTCTGTCTGAAAGAAACGATAGCTAAAATCAGCTTGATGAGATATCATGGTCGAACATTACAATTTGAGTAGTTTTTGCTCTTTTTATCCAGAAGTTAAGCCTTGAGAGCCTGTTAGAATGGGGGTTTTCCCAAATTTGGTTGCTGAAATCCTTTTTTTTCCCCGTAGTTATTGGCCTTGTACCAGGTGATGGGTACAGTGGGCAGGCAAGGTACAACAATGGCAACGTTATAAAGTCAGAAAAGGGTGTCGTGGCTGCAGACCACGGGCTTTGTTCTGAGATCGGTGCATGGATGCTTCGGAAAGGTGGACATGCTGTTGATGCTGCGGTGGCAACCGCCCTGTGTCTTGGGGTTGTTAGCCCGTCCTCCAGTGGGATCGGTGGTGGAGGTTTCATGATTGTTTGGTCATCCCCAAATTCACAGGCTGAAGCCTTTGACATGAGGGAGACAGCTCCTGCTGCTGCTTCTCAGGTAGTGTTCTTTAATTTCTTGTTATTAAGATTTTCAATGGTTTGTTGTCCTGGTTGTAAACATGTTCATTTATGATTTGAACAAACAGGACATGTATGAGAATGATTCAAAAGCCAAGGCGTCTGGTGCGCGTTCAATGGGCGTGCCTGGTGAACTGGCCGGCCTGCATGAAGTTTGGAAAATTCACGGGCGGCTGGCTTGGAGAACATTAATCCAACCGGCCATAAAGCTTGCAAAAGATGGATTTGTGGTCACCTCTACCTTGGATCTCGACTCGCCAGTAACAGGGAATCCATCATGGCTGATCCTGGTTTGAGGGAAATGTTTGCTCCTCATGGGGTTTTGCTAAAAGCCGGTGACACATGTTATAACGTGAGACTAGGCCACACCCTCCAAACAATCTCAGAACAAGGGGCCCAAGCATTGTATAATGGGACAGTCGGAGAAAATTTTGTACAGGATGTAAGGGAGGTCGGTGGGATTCTAACAATGGATGATCTCAGGAACTATAAGGTTAGAGTTACAAATGCAACGGTTGTTAATGTGATGGGGCACACCATTTTTGGGATGCCACCTCCTTCGAGCGGCACTGTTGGGATTTCTTTGGTGGGTGTTCTTCACTTCTCTTCCTTTATTCCTTGTATGCATTACCAGTTTGTTGATTTGGTTCAGTGTTTGAGAGGCAGGTTATGAATATCTTAGAGAGCTATGGGAGTTTGAAGGCGGTGGAGGGAGGTCTGGGTCTGCACCGATTGATTGAAGCCATCAAACACATGTTGGCAGTTCGAATGAACTTGGGGGACCCTGAGTTTGTGGACATTAGGGAGTACGTAGCTGACATGCTTTCTCCATCATTTGCAGAGCATCTCCGTCAAAAAATACTTGACAACACCACATTCCCCCCTGATTACTATATGAACAGGTGTGCACCCCCTTGTTGCTCCGAACTCCAGCCTCACCTTGTTTAGGTTCTCATCTATGATGATCAATCAGGTGGAGTCAGGTCAGAGATGATGGAACCAGCCATTTCTGCATCGTGGATGGGGACCGAAATGCTGTTTCGATGACTACCACGGTGAATTCTCAATTTGGGGCTGGGATTCTCTCTCGATCTTCTGGTATTTTGCTTAACAATGAAATGGACGACTTCTCTACACCGGCAGAGCAATCCCCCGGCAACCTGCCTCCTGCACCCGCAAATTTTATAGAACCGAACAAACGGCCTCTGTCATCCATGACTCCAATCATAGTGATGAAGGTAGAGGATTGATTTCTCCTATCATTCCCACTTACCAATCTTTCTGTTGAAGGCTCTGTGGGCATGTTCAACAGGATGGGCAGCTTACTGGAGTCATGGGTGCCAGTGGTGGATTACAGATAATCCCTGCGGTGGATTACAGATAATCCCTGCAGTGTCTCAGGTTTTTCTGAACCATTTTTTCTTGGGAATGGAACCCACTGTAGCCATCCAACGAGAAAGGGTCTACCCCAAGGTTTTTGAAATGTTCTTACAAATGGAAGACATGTTAGACAACCACCAACCATAATTCATTTCATCTGGTTTCCATCATTTGTAGCTAATACCCAATATTGTTCAGTACGAGAATTGGACCACGATCAATGGCAACCACTTCGAGCTACCAGAAAGAACTAAACTGTTCTTGCAACAGAGGCGTCACCGGCTTGAAGCAACGGGACTCGAATCTGTCTGCCAGCTTGTTGTTCAGACCATTTTCCAGCCGGTGAAGAGGGGCAGGAAGGCTGGGCGGGCATACCAATCAAGCCATGGAATGCTCACTGCCATTAGTGACCCGAGGAAGGGTGGGAGCCCAGCAGCTATCTGATGTTCGGTTTCTGCGGTTTCTGGGAAGCATCCCTTTGTTCTCGTGTGCATGTGTATGATAAGAAAGTTGTTCCTGTTGCTTCAGTGCAAGGAAAAGTCTAGCACAAATCTGTTAAACTCTATTCATTGTTTGGCTGGCTAGTTTTACAAGGAAAAGTCTAGCACAAATCAAGCCATGGAATGCTCACCGCCATTAGTGACCCGAGGAAGGGTGGGAGCCCAGCAGCTATCTGATGTTCGGTTTCTGGGAAGCATCCCTTTGTTCTCGTGTGCATGTGTATGATAAGAAAGTTGTTCCTGTTGCTTTAGTGCAAGGAAAAGTCTAGCACAAATCTGTTTAAACTCTATTCATTGTTTGGCTGGCTAGTTTTACAACAGAAATAAACTTGAAGAAAGCCATATTTGGGTAATTGAGGATGGTCATGAGGATCTCTCCATTAGCTGTATGACTTGCTTGTCTCCACGATGCACCCATTCATCACCATTGGAAGAAAGTCAAATGACCAATAACATAAGCATTTCAAGAATATCCCAAACAATCAAGATAGTGTTTGACAAAACTTATCACTTACAATAAACAGTTTCAAAAAAATTAGTGGGCTTTGTTATATTTCTGAAAAAACGCTTTCATCTTTTTTGGTATGAGGGAAACCACTTCATCACCATTGGATAAAAGTCAATTTTTCGTTTGGTATAAATGAAAATGGTGTGATAGAAATGCTAAATAATAGAAATTCAAAATAACAAAAAAAAAAAAAAAAACTATTTTGTCTTCATTGTTTCAGTGGTATTCTTGTCATTAACACAAAAAACTAAAGATAATTATAGCCATGAAATTTATTTTTCAATTAAAGAATTAAAATTCCACTGGAATTGGAAGGAGTTCAGATTCCCTTATACGATGGAGCTAAGCTAACATTACCCTGCATCTCTCCCTCTACCCTGAACCAAACACTTAGTTGTTAGCTCACTCATTCTCCTTCTCAAACCATTGTTTTGTTGTACTTTACATAGTGTAGGGTTCATTTGACATTATTTATTGAAAATTGCATTCAACACAAGTTTGAAAAATGAGTGTTGTTTGTTTTGTTTCTAAAAAATTACTTACACTTAAATTTAGAAAAAGATTACTGAAATAGGGGACAAATAATCATTTTTTCAGTAAGTAATTTGAAAAAAGCTTAGGGTTTGCCCGTGCAACATCTCGAAATCGATCCAAACGACTCCATGTCACCTAAAAACTTCAAGAGCCATCCAAATTTTGGATATCACCTCCAACTCTGCAGCTCTACCGTCATTGATACGGTCCACGACTACTGAAGGATGTCTTACCCTTACCTGTATCACACCACACACAATCTACACATCCACTAAGTTTGGCGTGTAATCAATGAGTATAAGATCTAGTAGGTTATCTCCAAAACCCCCCATGCACCCCCATTATCCAACAAGCATTAAATTCATTTAATAAAACATGCCTCAATCCCTTGAAAAATTTTATAAAAAGAAAGTAAAGCATTTTACATTTCAATATAAAACAAGCTTTTAACAAATCATAGTCAAACACATCATTATTTCCACATTTCCAAACTTACACTGCACACCCAAATTTCCCTTTTACCGTGGATCAAAAAGAATTGATCATGTGAAGCAAGATCCTTAGATTCTCAAAGAAATGACCAAGGAGCTCAAAAAATGCCTAGAGTTTGGAAAAAACTGAAGGAAACAAAGGGGACATGGGAAGGAAATTAAATTTATATTAAAAATTTAGACATGAAAATCTCGGTGTGACGCATGGAATCATGACACAATACAAGTTGGCCCCGCGAATCACGATGCAATATCCCTAGATTCTGGTGGTTAAAACTGCTTAAAAACAATATGAACGCCGAAGGTCATAGTGCAGTGAGCACCACCACACCGTAATGCTCCAGTCATCTAGAAATCACGGTGCAATCCTCAACCTCCTCCCTCAAACCCGATCACCTCAAGACATACCCACGACACAATGAAGGATCATCACAGTGCAACACTCATGTAAGATTAAATCAAAAGCACAACGAGACTCTTCGCGCCATAATCTGTAAGACCACAGTGCAACAGACTTTCCCTACCCAAATAGAGTGACATGAAAGCCTCAAAGATCAACCTTCATACAAAAATGCAACACCTCACACGACAACACAATGAATCAAGACACAACCAAGCCAACCCTTCTCCTGCTTCATTGAACAACATGCCATAGTGCAACGCACCAAGTCAGGGTCTGATATATACCCTCAGCTGAAATTTCAGCTAAAACTCCAATTTTCTTTTACCGTACACCCCCAAAACCACGAAGTAGGGGACCAAGAAAGGTCCAATCCTTCACATTATATACCATTAAAACAATTTTCATACTTGAGAATCAAAACAAAAACCCAATAAAGGAAATGAAATAACATCAAAACCAAACACCCCATGAGATACCAATCAAACAGGGATCTCACCATCATCAAAGCACAACCACATCACATAGAAGGAAAAAACCTCATTCATATCAAGATAAAACAATCTTAAAATATCAACAAGAATCAAACATCAAATAACTCGGGATATTGAGCATGCATCAGATACACACGCTCCCATGCACACTAATCTAAGCCACTGTAATATCATAAGACATAAACCAAAAGAATAATGTGCTCACACAACACCTTCTCGATCATGAATTTTAACGATCTGCTCTATGAACATTGCATCATCCTAAATATCCAACTCATCCCAATCAATAATAGGAGAGTCATCATGAATATATCAATGAAGTTATGACACATGGAAAACACCATGAATCTGATCCATCTATGGAGGAAGTGCTAACTGATACGCCACCTCTCCAACATGTTTTAACACCTCAAAAGGTATACCTAATCAAAGATAAATCTTACTACCTTGACCAAACATCCACTATCCTTTATAAGGAGAAACATCCAGGAACACATGATCACTAACCTCAAAATCTAAAGGTCTCCTCCTCTAACCACCATAAGACTTTTGACAGTCTTGAGTAACCTTCATCTGCTCACAAATCACCTTCACTTTCTCTATTTGTGAAGACAAAAAATTCTCTATGATATTGTTGACACTTCGTTTTTTCAAGTGAAGTGAAATGATTTTGAAGCATACCTTAAGCATGTTCAAGTGCTAAACCCCCAAGGAAAATCAAATGGACTTTCCCAAATCAGCATGTGTATGCACACCTGTACATCAGAAGGCCAAAGCTGCCCCCTTACGGGGCACTGAACGAAATGTCATCCCTGTGCAGAGCACCTGCGTTGAGCACCTACACACGAGACCTACGTGGGAAACCTCATTCGACCAGGGTCCCCTGTTTGCCTATAAATAGGACCCTAGGGCACATTATTTAAAAAACTGGAAAATCAGAAGTGTTATGACTAAAAATGATTGGCCCACCGATGCAGCAATAATCATGAGATAAAATAAAGTGAAAAATACGGAAATAAATGGGCACCAGATGTAATGTAGAAAACCTCCCAAAATAAAAAGGGTAAAAAACCACGGGAAAATAGAAGGACCACTATGCATAAAAGTTGTTACACACTCCCTCACTATTACATGAAGAAAACCCTCATAAAATATCTCTTGAATATGTGGGAAAACTGCCTCATAAAATACCACACAAAATGAAGAACTTTTGATGATGGTGAAAATGATGATATGAAAAACTAACGGGAGAGAGCCTCCTTTTATAGGCCTCTGCCAACCCCTCTTTCCCTTCCTCCACTAGTGGGTTTAGTGGGGTTTTCCACCCACCACACATCCACCTGCCTGCCTCCCTTGACAAATCAAGGGGGCGACCACCATCCTGGAAAAATCCTGCTGACACATCTCTCACTTGGAGATTTTATTGAGAACCAATCACATCTCCACACATACTTTCTATCTACCAAACATGATGCTCACATCTCTATGAGGCTTCTTGAGGATTTCAATCATCTAAACTTATCAGAGTCAATCACCTTCATTAGAAAATCTGCCAGATTTTCTTTAGTATGAATTTTTTGCATATCCACACTTCCTTCCTCTGCCACATCTCAGAAAAAGTGATATTTTACCCCAATGTGATTCATCTTGGAATGAAAGGATGGATTTATTATAATGTGCAAGGTGCTATGACTATCACAAAACAATGAAATATTCTCCGGTCTGTGCCTAAGCTCCTCCAACAACATTCTCTTCCAAATCACATCTTTGCAAGCCTGTGTAGCTGCCATGTAATCTTCCAACATTGTGGATAAAGACACAACTAACAGTAACTATTAAATCCAGCTCACATATCCTCCTACAACAGTAAAAACATATCCAATAGTGGATTTCCTCTGATTAGAATCACCTGAAAAATCTGAATCAACATAGCCTCTAATAGTGAAATCTAATCCTCCATAACATAATGCACCATCCGAGGTCTCCTTGATATATCTCAGAATCCTCTTCATTGTGCTCCAATGCTCCCGTATTGGATTCACCATGTGCTGACTAACTGCTCCCACTGCATGTGAAATGTCTGGTCTAGTACAAACTATAACGAACATCAGACTTCCCACTGCTAATGCATACGGTACTTGAGACATCTTTATCCTAGATGCTTCACTTCCATGAATCATCATAGATGATAACTTGAAATTAATAGGAAGAGGGGTATAAATTGGATTACATCCTTACATGTTAAAGCATTTTAAGAATTTTTTAAGTAATTATTCTGTGATAGACAAATATTCCCATTATTTCTATCTCAGTAAATATGCATCTCAAGAATCTTGTTTGTTGGTCCCAAGTCCTTCATATCAAACTCACTAGAAAATTGTGATTTTGTATCTCGTATTCAATCATTTTTGGGTGCTACAACCAACATTTCATCCACATACAATAGAATGATAGAATCATTACCATTCGAACCCATGAAATATGAACAAGGATCTGAATGAAGTCTGTTGTATCCAAGGGTCATGATATAGGAATAAAATCTCTTATACCAATCTCGAGGTGCATGTGGATTTTCATTCCCACAATCATGAGGACCCTAACCCTGGGGAAGGTGTTGGAGAGTTTTTGGTCTCAGATACTAGGGTTAGGAACATTTCCTACCCTTGTCGTCTCTAAGACCCATAGCCTTTGGTTCCTAGTGGGGAGGGTGAGGATCACAATTTCTTTTCCATTCAATATGGAATAAGATACTCCTTCCTTGCTATGAAACCAATTTCAGGGAATACCTCCTGGAGTAATACCCTATCCTTTCTTGCAGGAGGTTTCACTCTTGCTCCTCTTCTCTCCCTAGGTTGTGTTTGGATGGGTAGTCCAATGTGACTATCCTGGATATGAAATTAGATAGAGAACAAGTGCATCCAATCCCATTTTTCTTCTCCCATACCCTTGGCCTCTTCCACCAGCAAAGGAGGAGAAGTTTGTGGTTTTTAGGATCTTCTTCTTCCCCTTGTTTCTCACATTCAAGCATGAATCATCATAATTTTTGGGATTAAGGGATAGACATGATCATGGAATCCACATAGTCAGATGCATGTTTTGGCCAAGAATCCTTCTTTAAATATTTCTCTCACCTTCCTTAAGAGTACCTCCATAGGTATGGGTCCTCAAGGCCATGTATAAAACCTCAGTGTAAAGTGGATTGTGTGGTTCCCCTGATCTTCCATTTCCTCTTGTTTCTCTCACTGAGCATGAATCATGTGGACTTAGAGGTAGGTGGTGGTCTTGGAATCCACATGATCCACAAAACTTATGGGACTCATTCCAAGTGTAATCCCCAACTAATCAAGGTAATAATCATCAGGAGTAATCCCCAAACCATCCATGGGAATCCTTATAAAGAGTAATCCCTAAACCAAACCAACCCATGGGCATGCTTCTCAAGAGTAAGCTTCAAATAAAACCAACACAAGCCTCCTATTTTGGTGTAATCCCCAATCATAACCAATCACTAGGGAACATTATTCAAGAGTAAAACCAAACCAAACAATATTGAGTCATCAGGGCATCCTTTTCAGGAATAACCCCAATCACATCATCATATTCATTCACATGCATCCTCCTTAGGAGTAAGCCCTAAACCAAACCCCTAAATCTCCATGATTCGGGTCACTTATCATGGTATCAAACTCATTTATTAGGGAATACTCTTTAGTATTAAGCCCAAACTCAATCCTTTCAAAGGGCCATACTCCCCTTCAAGACAAACCACAGGGCCTCCATAGGTGTGGGTCCTCACAACCAAACTTTGTGGGATTTGATTCTCTTCCAAATGGGATATGAAGAAAGCCTCTCTAAGGTTCAAACCCAACATCCCAAATCAATCCAACTCTCTATAGACCACATTCCCAGCAGGGTCTACTTCAAACTGGTAATTCATATTCCTGTCAGGTTCCCTGGGTTTCTTTAGTATAAGTCCCACACCACACTTTTACTAGGAACCTTTCACCTAAAATTCCTTTCCGCATGTTGCTAAACTACACGGTTTGGTACTTATCACATGACCGTAAAAGGTATGATGTGCCCTATTAAGTGGAACTAAACTATGTGAGTTCTGATTCCTTTCACAAGGATACATAGGAATCCCATTTCATGGGTTTGATCCTAATACAAAAACAACTACCATATCCCTGGATGACGATACAATCCAGAACACCCCACTACGTGGATAGAAAACCAGCATCATCATAATAATGACCAAAGAATCTTTAATCAGTACATAAGAGGATACCGTTTATATAGAACCTTGGATATATACAGATATCTCTATTAATGAAGAACCACAGATACGTACAAATGATTCTAAACTCCATACATGCTAATAATTTATTGTTAATTAAAGAGATATTATTGTCATATTTGGGAATTAATGAAGGATTCATGAACATATCTTAAATATATAAGAGAATCCTATAGTAGGAAATAATTCCCCCTAAAAGGGTGTGATAAACCCAACCTCTCATTCTCTTGACCAATGTGAGTTCTTAAGAATCACTGTTCCAATTCCCCAATGAGCGCCTACCTTTGGAAAGTAGGTCCCTATGGATATAGAACCATTGTGTGTTTCCATTTCCATGAACAAACCAATTGGAAACTATTCAGAAATAGTGAACCCAACCTTAATGATTGAACAAAACTCAAACCCTTACAATTGACCGTCAAGAGAACACAAATATCCATGGGAAACAGATATGAAAATACTTCCACATATTTAGAGAAAACACCACTGTCACAAGCTCGAGATCATGGGTAGTATAGTTATTCCCATGAGGATGTAACTGCCAAGAACCATAGAAGATTAACACCCTTTGATGCATCAGAACACAACACATAACAAGGAAAAAATCATCATAGGAGACCTTAAACATGACTCCCGCTTTTGGAAAATTAAGAACATGAGCATTAATTATCTTCTCCTTCAGGTAATCAAGTGTTTCATGGAATTGATCTGTCCAAATGCTCAATCATTCTTGGTCAAAGCTATCAAAGGAGTCATAAATTAGATAAAAACATCTCATAATAGCCTATAAGACTAAGAAAACTATAAATCATTGAAAAATTATTGGGATCCATCAAGAAAACACCTACATTAATATTTAAAGTATTGAAAACCACTCATTTCTAATACACAACATGCCTAATAAAATAAACCTTTTAGTTCTATAACTTTCACTTAGATAGCTCCCTGCCTCCTATGGAGATGATGCAATCATAAAACTATTATAACTTCCCTAAAATTATTATCATGATCCTCCTATAACCTTGAATAAATGAGAATTTACTTGATAAACACTACCAAAAATTGATCCCTGAACTCACAAAACACTGAGTTCATTGGTCCCTTGAAAATAGCTAGAGTGTTCCTGATATTGAAATGAATTACCCTGAACCTGATATATTCATAACATATAAAGAAAGTTTTTGTGGAATCTTCCTCATTCACCCTCATCTGATAGTATCTTGAAAACATATTGATCTTAAATAATTAGTTTTATCCCTTCAATTGATTGAATAAATCATCAATCCCTGAGAGGGGATAGTGGTTCTTCACCATTACCAAATATCACCAATAGTAATCAATGCACAAACTTAGACTACCATCTGCCTTCTTTGCGAACAACACTGAAGCACCCCAAGGTGATACATTGGGCCGAATGAAACCCTTTGAGAGTCTGAGTGGTATAATGGAGACACACCTGAGAGGGGGAGTGGGTGAGTCAAGTGTTATCAGATTCTTTTACCAAAAACCAATTCTTCTTTGATTACCTAAACCCCCTTTGGTTTTTAACTTTTCACTTGTTATGATGTAAATGGATCTCTTGTAGTTTACCCTATCGCACACCTATATGAAATTTAGATATTGAAAGTAAAGTTTTTATGAGTGTTTTTACAATCTTTTTCCTCAATGTGGGAAACCTACTCCTTATTGTGTTTAACTCCCATTAAGACACAAATTCTCCAATAATAATCTTATTATCAATTATAGTGGGTTATCCAAGGATTATCTTGAAAATGGTCCTTCCATAATACACTTTCATGTGATCACCATATTATACAAGTATTCTATTTACACTAATTATACAAGTGAAAGAATATTTTTACTACATCACATAGTCATCACACTAGCATCATTCTAGCTGGATCTTAGCTTCCTTTCTCCACTTGATGTAGATTGACAAGATCTCTAGGGATGCATCTACACTGACAAAAAAATGACACACTTCCTCATTATAGAGTGTCTTATTTACCTCAAGGTCTTTAAAAAATAATCATGAAACTTGGGATATATTTACCACACAAATTCATGTTTGAATGTTGACCTCTCTAAACTCAGAATAAATAATAAATCCCATAAAATATTACTTGGATTATAAACACTATATTTCACAACTCATAATTTTTCCTGGTGATGAAACACACTGAACACTTGGGTCTACTTCTCACTCATATCATGACAAACCACTTGAGTCTACTGCTTCTCTTCAGTAAGGATTTCATGATCTTAACTATCTCTCTCTCTTCTTATTATTCTCTTCTTCTTCTACAGCCAAATGATCATTCCTCCCTCATCACTATATCAACTTCTCAGTATCTTCTTTTATGAAACATCAAATGAATTCTACATCTTCATATTACTCTAGATCTCTATATTTTTATCTTGTCACACTCACATGCTCTCTTTTCAAGAGACCTAGTGATTCTCTCATCCAAATCACTACATACACACATAACATACAACAAACATTTAAACATTTATTTTTTTCTCATACCAATGAACTCTATAGGTGGATCTTTTTTAAATTTGTGTGGTCATATAAAATTCTCATTAATAGAAATACTTTATGGAATCCATGCATGAAAATAAATTGCATGCATATAAAACACCACCTTTTTCTTCTTATACCATGATCTCCAAATAATTATCATTTAATAGAATCACATGGGAGTGTCTCCCACTTTCCTTAAGTACTTGTTTCTAGAAATATTACAAAATATCCCATCTTCTTATTTC
Organism: Viscum album; assembly: GCA_963277665.1. Taxonomy (NCBI): domain Eukaryota; kingdom Viridiplantae; phylum Streptophyta; class Magnoliopsida; order Santalales; family Viscaceae; genus Viscum; species Viscum album. The sequence goes on from OY728150.1 coordinate 964,274,573, forward strand.
ATATTTTTATTCCTCTCTCTATCTCATACAAATATGTCTTCATTTATTTCTATCATTGGGCTCTAGACTTATTCTTCCTTAAAACACTTCACACAATATGCACTTCAATCTCCCTAGCTGTATGAAAACCACACAACAAAATATTTCTTGTGGTGTGGAGCTATCCTTTGCTGTGTGAGAGCTTCTAAAAATTTATTAAACTCTAAATTTCATGATATTTATAGAATACTCCACTAGACTCATATTATTTCTCATCTCAATCTTGAATCACACTTTTGTTTGTGATATTTCAGCACCCGTGTACATATCAAGTTATGATGAATGTTTATCTATATTATTATTGAAGAATCATTTTATTTTTTAAGAATATATTTAAATTAATATTCCTTAATATCAAGGTAGGATCATGGATTTTTAAAGATTCAATATTTTTAGAACGTGATCAAACAACATAGGTATCATGTGATATTTTGATCTTCAGAATCCCATAATTCTAGAAACTTGAATTTTTCACTAAGTCAAAGATATTATTCAGTATAAGATATTTTACTCTAACAAAAAACAATGTAAGAAATCAAAAATACCATACATGAAAAAATTCTTACACGCTGTCCTGAAATATCTTACTCATTTTGAAAATATATTACGAGTGACTCAAATATCTTATTTATATCTCAACTATATTATGGGTGGCTTAAAATATCCTATGCATAGAAAAAATATCATATGTGGATAAAAATTATTACAAGTCCCATATATCTTATGCAGTACCCAATTTTATTATGTGTAGGATAATTATATTATACATAGGAAAAATGGTTCATCTCTAGAACAATAATTCCTTGATTTTCTTAAATGAATTTCAAACTCTTTCAAATTAGATATGGTCCTTATCACTCAACTTAAATAATTTTAGAACCAATTAAAATAATTATGGGAATTATTTAAATAATTTAAAATCTATTTAATCTTGTTTAAAAGAATTCATCATAATAAATACTAAAAATAGAGTATTATTCAAGTAATTCTTTTCTCACTCATCTTTAGCTATCATTTTATCCTTTAATAATTACACTTAAATATCCCTGTTAGTTGGATTATTCTAAATCTCTTAACAATATGTTATATATTATATTGGAAAACTTCCTTTGACACTTGTCATTATATTTCATTGAAGACCAGTTCTATCAATTGTTTGATGTAATAGGTTTCCCACCAAGTAACCAACTGGAATGTTCTTTACCCAAATACATGGGAAATCTTCTCACTTCATTTTCTAACATGTGTTGTATTTTCCTTTTCATTTACAATGATAGTAAACTACTCATCATAGAACACACATTTTCATACTTCATATTGATAACAAATACAACCCAAGTTTCTATAAATCCAAGGGAACTTTAATCCCCCCTTTGAATTTATTTTTAAATCCCAATTTACACCCAAAGTCAATGTGACTTTTCTCCCCCTATTTGAAAATAAATGAAAAGGAGGGAAAATTTTCTCCCCCTTAATGACATGGTAGGGAGGGTTTTGAAATTTTCATTTTACCCTTTATTGAGATCCATAATTATAAGGGAAGGTATTTCCAAACTAACTCATCTAATTTTGATAAATGAATATTCTCCCCATGTGACTTCATCCAATTTCCAGGATCTTCATTAAACCATGAGAGAAAAGTGATATCACATTTTTCATGACCCCCTCTACTGGTGACCCTCATGGGCTGATAATAAAGAGAATGAGTGACCCCTCGAGTCTCACCTCAAGTGGGCCCTAGGTTGGCGACCAACGTCGAGGGTAGAAAACACTCAAATGAGAGGAATCACCCTCAATATCCCTAGATCATAACATGAAACCACAATAAAATCCACCATACTATAAAAGAATAAATCAAAAATCCCATACAATAAATATCACACATTCATAAATATAAAACAGATACAAACATCTCTAAAGATAAACAATACCAAAATTAAAATCCTTTGACAACTACCACCACAATCCAAGTTTCAAGATAATACTGACCAAATCAATCACCAAAACCCGTTTGGAAACTTTAAAAATATTTTATACATACATAGGGTAAGTATAACATGTATACTCAGTAGGATCATACCAAATATATCTAATGAAAATTTTAAAAGATAATACTAATGTCCCGGTGAAAAAATAGCATAAGTAACCGGCACCTACATGGGTTTACTAGTCATCACAACCTCAGAATGAATCACTCAATAAATAATTCATCTAAGAGTATAAATTCATATCAAAATAATGCATATAAAGTTTCCACACAACCACTTCCCCACTGATTTTTTATACTCATCTAATGAGAATACATCCTTTTCCCTCATCCCTTACATATCCACCAATAACAGAACCAACCGTATGCCATGTCTAATAGAACCAACCTCATATCAAGTCTTTCAACACAAAACACATATCCAATACTAGGAAACCAGGGAATTAGGCTATCATGAAAGTGTAGTACAACAACCTCGAATCCTACTCCTATCACACATGACTCCCACCACATATCTCATAATCGACCACTGATATCACCAAAATCTAATATTGAATTTTTAGTTGGGGGAGATGGGGTATTATTTAATCTATATCATCCTCATCTAGTATATTAGGGGAAACACCCCCATAATCTCTGGGTGTTGGCCAGGTTACCCCACTTGGGTGGGTGCATAGAAAAGTCATAAAAGAATACAAGTATATAGTAGTCTCACACAACCCACACCAATGGGTTTTCATAAGAAACACCAGAAAAACCACCATCAGGTCACTATTGATACCGCTCCTCCAAGAATTGTATCCAATGTAAAACAATCGACCTCAAACATCACATAAAGGGACTTAACCTAATTTCTATTTCCCATTATTTTATTTAGAAAAACAGACAACAAAATCTATTCATTTAGTTATTATTTTATATTAACACCAATGATTTTCTTTAGAAATAACCACATATATGTATTTAAATGTTATTACACTAAAACAAAACCACTATAAAAAAACCACCATGTCAAACCTTCACATCACAACCAAGGCCACCAAACTGAACACAACCATGGACACTAATCCACAAACAATCAAGGCCACCAAGAAACATACATCAAGTCAATCATAAAGTAGGAATATTCAACTTAATAATTCATTTATCGGATTTAAGTGTTTAAAAATTTAAATGGTATTCTTAATCAATCCATCACTATAAGGAACAATTATACAAAAAACATATAGCATAAAAACAATATCAGTAATATCAAGAAAAATGGTAACCGCATGCACATCACACCATTACCTTTCATTTTCATTATTCCAATTTATTATCTTTATTAATAAAATTCTTACTACTCACCCAATGGAAAGAAAAAGAATGATAATCTCACAGATTCTATAAAATATAGAGAACTTGTATCCCCTACCTCAAAAAAATCTTTTCAAATTATTACGCAGGGATGGAATAAGAGGTTAAAAATTGCTAAGCACCACAATGTAAGAAAGCACCTTGATAAACCTAGAACACAACATCCATATCAATATCCCTCCATAAAATCACTCAAAACATCTATCTTCTTAGCCAAAATCTCCTAATAATGAAGAATGGGGAAGGAATCAAGGGGGAGAAAGGAGAAAACTTAGTTAGAATCACAAATGCTTGATCTACGGATGCTAAAAGTCAAATCCCTCAAAGAGGGGGGTAAAAGGCCTCTTAAACCACCTAAGATAAACCCAATGACCAAGAGAAAAAAATAGAGGAAGATAGGGTTTGAAGGGGTTTTGGAATTTATAGGTAAAGTGGAAATTATAAGACCATGGTGCAATGCCCTTTACTATGGTACATGGGTACTGACACAGGACAAGGCAATGAGGTAAAAGAAAGGACTACGTTCTAATGGGGTGGGTCAAATCCATGTCCATGAAACACGAAAAATTCAACACCAAAGATCATATAAACAAGGACAAGGACCATGATGCAGGGGAAAACACCATGCCCTAGATTTAAATCACCAATAGGAAGGTCATGCTGCTACCTAAACCTACGGGGCACATCTACCCCCAAAAGGAAGAACAACCAAAACCCCACTTCCTATGGCTCTATGCTATAACTAATCTTTCCAATTCTACAAACACTCCCTTTTACAATGTAGATTAATACTTCATGATGCAAAAACCATCCTTGGATAAAATTTCAGTTACAAATCCACCATCCACCCGTCAACTCCCTTGAAACATCCCCCAAACACTGTCATCACTTGAATTCCATCAAATTAATGGGTAATAAAGTTTTAACCATTACATTATATACATCTCAAACAATTATTGTCCATGAGAACCAAAACCAAACTCATAAAAGAGAATGAAAGGGGTCCAAAAAACCACTCCAAAAGATACCTCTCAGGGATCTTGTTGCAACTAAAATACTTCCACATGTCAAGTACATCATGCCAATCCAAAAACTCCACATTCATAACACAAAACTACCTCAAACACACAAATCAACAAAACTGACCCTCCATATCAAGATATTGTCTTCTTCAGGAACCATCAAATCACCCATAAAATTTTAAAATGTGTTTTAAATATAATGCGTCTAAATTAGGAAAGGGTTTCCCACCTCTTCATAATCTTGAATCCATAAAACATTCCAATAGATAAGAAAAAAAATCATCTCATAAATCAGTAAGATTTGAGAGTCACATCATTAAAGAAAAATTAAATAAGTAAAAATGAAAACAAAACTCATGGTATTGGGAAAAAATATATTCCTCAATCTCCCAAATACTCTCCTCTAAATCACTATACCTCCACATACCTCAAACCAAAGAGATGTTACACCCTTGAATCACCTTCTCTTAGTGGTATTGGATCACTACTGGTATCTATATAAATGTCATGTCATTATCAATATCCAACCCTCCTCAATCAATGATGTTAGATTAATCATCAATATACCAATGAAGTTGGGACACATGGATGATGTTGTGGATCCTATAAAAACATGGTGGAAGGGAAAACCAATACACCACATCACCAATGCACTCCAACACCTCAAAAGTTCCAAAAAATAATGGATAAATATTACTTCCTATGTTAAACCTCTTCTATTCTAACTGAGGGGAAACCTTTAAGAAAACATGATATCTAACCCCAAAATCTAAAGGAAGCCTCCATCGATCAACATAATATTTCTGATGGTTCTTCACCATCTTCACACCCCTCTAGAACTACTTGGTTCTTCTCCATCATGCTCTGCACCATGTCGGGACTAAGAAATGCTGCCTCTCTACCCATAGTCCATATCAATAGAGATCGACACAATCTATCATAAAACACCTAAAATGGGATCATATCAGTGGATGAGTGGTAGCTATTATTATAAGAAAACTCAACCAAAGGTAGGTGGCATACACATGATCCACTGAAATCCAAGACACATGCCTATAGCATATCATCTGTTTTATTGATGGTCTGCTCTATATTCTCATCCTTTAGGGTGAGGAAATCACTATTAAGGTGTAACTGAGAGCCAAATACATACTGTAATACCCTAAAAAATCACAAAGTAAACCAAAGTTCTCAGTCATAAATGATGGTCCTTAAATCCCCATGAAGACTCACCGCATCATCTATGTACTACCTCAATAGTACATCCATGGTACTCAATTTTCAGATCACTAGAAAGTGAGCTGACAACATCAGTCGGTCCAAAATCATGTAGATAACATCATATACACCATAATATCTGGGTAAAATGGTGATTAAATCCATCGAGATGTCATTTCACTTACACTTAGGGATATCTAAGGGTTGAAACAAACCAATTTGGATATGATTTTCTACCTTTACCTACTGACTGACTAGGTATCATGACATGAACTCTTCCACTGATTTCTTCATTCTTAGCCACCCAAATTGCATCTTCAATACAATGTATATCTTAGATATGCTAGGGTGAACCATTATAGGTGATCTATTAAACTCATGGAGGAATTCCTCACACATCACTATCAGGATGAACATCCTTCCCTAAAACATAACCCGATGTTGTTCATCCTTTGACCATCCTATAAGCGCATCACCATGAATGATCTAGTCACACATCACCTCTGACTCCGATTCACCTCATATATATTCCTCAAAATTTCAAAATAATGTAGGATATTCTGTAATCTGGAACCTTAAACCTATAATATAAACCTACTCTACTTTAAGATGCAAGGTTGTTGACTCCTCCATCACCCTCCAAGAATCCTCATATTCTCAAACGGATCCTCAAAACTTTTAGCTCAGTGCATCTGCTATGAAATTTACCTTTCTTGGTGTATAGGAGATCTAGAAATCATAGTCCCAGGGAAACTCTATCCACATCTATTGTTTTATATTTAGGTAACACTAAGAAAAAATGTACCTCTAGTTTTTGGGGTCTATGAAGATCACAAAGCATTTCCCGATGTGGTAATGTCGCTATAGGTTATGGAAACACCACTACCATCATCCCCAGATCATGGGTGGAATTATTATTCTTGTGGGGGTGTAAATTACTGACTCCAAAGGAGATAATTTCCAATTTCTGCATCAAGACACATCCCAAACACAAGTGAGAAGAATCATAGAACACCTCAAACATCATGAACTCCTCAATAAACTGAAGAACCGATGCACTAAAAAAATGATCCTTCAAGTATTCAAAAGTTATCTAACATTGGTCAGTCCAAATGTATGTTATTTCCTGGTTTGGGTAGTCAATGGTGCAACAATATGAGAGAAATCAAATAAAAAACTTTGATAATAACTCATGAGAGAAGGAAATCTATAGACCTCCACCGCATTATTGGGTGATTCCTAGGATACAATGACCTCAAAATTTTCTATATTCACTGCTAATCTCTGTAGAGACACCACATACCCAAGGAAATTCACCTATCACATCCAAAATTTACACTAGGAAAATTTCCCATATAACTTGTGGTGTGAAAGAGTTTTCAAAATGATCCTCTGGTGCTCAACATGATCCTACTATGATCTTATGTATATGAGGATGTAATAAATGAATATGGCTATGAAATGGTCTAAGAACTCACAAAATATAGATTTCATGAGTCCCATGAACACATCTGGTGGATTCGTAACACCAAAAAACATGACTAAAAACTCAAAATGACCATACCTATGATAGAAGGCAGTATTCAAAACATATAACTCCTTCACCATTAGCTGATGATACCCAAAACACAAATCGATCTAAGAAAACTAGCTAGATCATCTCAAATAGACAAAGAGATCATCAATCCTCAAAATATGGTAATGATTCTTGATCATCTCCTAATTCAGTAGTTGGTAGTCCATTCCAGTACTAGAAGGTAGTCTTTGGAATATCTACCTCCTTCACCAAAAACTGATAATAAATAGACTGTAGATCGATCATAGAAAACCATCTTGCCCCTCTCAACTGGTCAAAGATCACAAATACTCAGAATAGGACAACAATTATTGATCATCACCCGATTCATCCATCGATAGTCTATGTATAACCCCAAGAAAACGCCTACCTTATTAGAGAAAAAACTATTGGTCCTTAAAGAAATACACTAGTCCTAATAAAGACTTTATGTTTCTGGTCATCAATCTGGATCCTCATCTCCCTCAACTCTAAAGGTTCTATCTGACAAGAGACATTAATATAGGTGTACTACCTAGCTGTAACTCCATTCCAATTTTGACATCGTGTCGAGGGGGTAGTGTCATAACCTACATGTGGAAAACATCTAGAAACTCTATGATAACTTTGGGGGTATCCACTACCTAATACCTCACTAGATGTATCGATAACTCAGAAATCAAGTAAAGAAGGGTCCCCACCCACCAAGTAACCATCCAGAAACCTCACTCACCAACAAACACCACATGAAACCTTTCTATATCAAACAACTCAACTGTCAGGACCCGACCCTACTGGTATCGAGCCACAACCACCCCAAGCCCGCCTCCATAGGCCAGGGGCTGGCGACAAGCACCGAAGGTGTAACAATCTTGGGGAGGCCTTTGCCTAAGTACCTACACACACACACACATCCAAATCAATGTAGAAGTGCAGAGTAAAACAGAAACCAAAGTACAAACACTATAACCCAACCACAGTCATGCATCAACTTCTAAAAAAATAGGACAAGTAAAGTGCTGAAAAGTGGACTGACAAGTAAACTAAACAGAAAAGGTCAAAACATGCGCCCAACCAAAAAGGTTCCACAAACCAACAATAGGTAAATGAAAGTAAATAGCTGGTGAGTCTCACACCTGAAAGTCCTACTACGACCACTGAACGCAACCCAAGATCCTATGTTCTCTACGCTCCTCCGCAGTCTCGATCGACCCATCCGTCGTCTACAAGGGCACACCAAGAGCGGGCAAATCCCAAGTAGGGGTGAGTATAAAGATACTCAGTAGGATGCCCCGAAAGCTCGAGGGAGAAACAAAGGAGGTACTAAAATGATGAGCAGTAGACATAACAAAGAATAGTGAAAGAGTATAGTAAATAGAGTGCAGATCAACCCAACAAAAGAAAGGAAGTAGACTCATCCAACCAAGAGGAGCTAGACACAGAAAGCACGTGGCATACCCCATGTGTCTTCACCCCTCCTAGAAGGAGAGTAACTGAACACAAGGAGTGGGAACAAAAGTAGGGTGTATATATATATATATGATCAACAAGAAACTCAAACGAGAGTGTAAGGGGATCTCTATCTCCAAGATCAACCCAGAAAAAGTTTCCAACAGTGCTAAGGATAACCATCACTGATGCCCAAAAGCCCCGCACGCCAAAGCTGTCTCATAACTGAACCGTACAACCAAGGGTCCTACTCCGGTAATCATGAAGAAAAGTCCCTGAATAGCCTTATATAAAGGGCTGAGTCTGAAAGAAGTCATCGGGTAACCCACTACCCAGCCCAGCTGGAGGGTAAACCCTAAGAGGTCGTCGGGTAACCCACTGCCCATCCCAGCTGAAGGGGAAACCCTAGGTCAACGGGTAACCCACTACCTAGCCCTACTGGAGGGTAAACCCTAAGGTCAACGGGTAACCCACTGCCCAGCCCCACTGGAGGGTAAAACCTGATACGTCGGTGGGTAACCCACTGCCCAAACCCACTAAAGGGTAAACCCAGAATAGGTCCGATAACTCTGCACTGCCCGTACCATCTATGGGTGTCACTAACATTGCTACCGTGTGTTGGTTCAGAGTTCGTCAAAGGAACCTCCAACCAATGCCCTTTTATGTTTCCATATTTAATGAGATCTTGAAAGAGGCTCTGCACACCCAAACATATTACACCATTGTAATCCTCACGGAAAAAAACGCGAGATAGACTACTTACTTGCTGGAAACGGACTCCCAACGAAAAAGTTATTCAACACCGCTTTATGCCCATACGGAGTCTCGTGGGGCCCACACCTCAGTCCTGAAAAAGGTCGGGCGAACTGCTCCATCGTGATGCTCTAAGAAAAACATGCTAAAACGACTATTTATTCGCCCTGAATGAGCATTAGATGAAAAAGTCACAGAACGATGCACGCAGCTTGAAAGACGACCCGTGGGGCCCACACCTCAACTCTGACTTCAACGTCTGGAAACACCCTGGACATCTTCTTCTTGATGCCAGGGTCACAACGCTGCTGACGGTGCCTAAAACAGACTCCGGATGTGCTTGCGCCATCCGAAAGAAGAATCCCAGCGAGGCGTTAAACGATACTTAACGGGCGTGTCGCACCACCGAGCCCCCGTCTCGGGAATTAAAAATTCCCAAGACCATTTCAAAATCTCTGTCTCGAGCCGAGGATCGCATCCCTATAGATGGCACTCGAATCCGACATCCGGTTTGCAAACTAGAGACGTTTTAACGTCATCGGACGGAGACAGGGTGGGCTGGACCGGTTCGGCCAGTCCACCCCCTTTGGACCGGCGGTCCGTGGCTCAGCCGGCCAGACCGCCCAGTCCACCGCGGCTCACGGTTCACCACGCGGGCCACACAGCTTTAACCAAACCAACACGAGCTGGTCTGACTCTTTTTCCATGAGACCGACACGAGACGATCCGACTCCTTTTCCACGAGACCCACGCTTTGCGGGTCTCGGCATGCTCCCGGGGTCGTGACGACCCCAGTCTCCTGTGCCGCACGCCGACCGGAGAAGCCAGCTAGCGCGCGCCCCCATAGCCCGGACCGCCGGGCCGCCGTCTCGCTCGGCCGCTGCCGCCTGGGAACCCGCCGCGCCGCCGCCTAGGAACCCGCCGCGCCGCCGTCGTCACCTGCCGGACCGTCGCGCGGAGCCGCTAGACTGCCCTAGAACCGCTGGAAATGGGGGTTTTTGGCTGAAATACTTCCCGGGGTCACCCCAGACACGCCGGGACTCAAAAATTCGATCCTAAAGACCCGTTGGAAACCTCAGATCGAGCCCTACTCAAATATGGACTTAAATCGAAAATTTAACAGAAATTAGACACTAATATTCGAGTTCTAAGTAGATGGAGAATTTAAAACGAAACACACGAACCTACCTCGCAGGGCGCAGCCCGTCGCTTCACGAACGGTCCGCTGGAGCCGTAACTGCCTTGGAGAGGTGGGGAGAGAAGCTTGAAGAGGGTGGATCCCTTTGTTGAGAGATCTTCCACCAGGGAGAAATGAAAGATGAAGAAGGGGGTGGGAGTGGGTGTGTTTAAGTAAGGAAACACACTTAAACACCCACCCGTAGGCCCGTACCCAAACTTTTAATGGGGTCGGGGTTAAGCCGCCCTAGGGTAAAATACATGTTCTGAGGGAAACAACGGTCTCAAAATTTTAATCTGAGCCTCCATTCAGAAGTTATAAAGTTCACACCTGAGGCCGCTAAATTACGAAAATGCCCCTGGTGGCGTTTTCCACAGAAGGGCCGCGCCCGTGAAAGTTACACCCCTACTAGGGTAAACAACACGCTTTGGACTCAATGGTGCCCTCAGTTTTCCCATATGAGCAACCGTTTAGGAGTTATTCTATTTATTTGGCGTGTCTAGTGTGAGCGCACTTAAAGTTTAATTCCAGCCACACCGGGGCTCAGAATCACATACCGTCTGAATGACCTGATCTGGAATAACATCGAGAAAAATTCCAAGTCTTATAGGCTCAAAACCCAGGTTCTTACATCATTCCCTCCTTCAAGTTTTTCATCCTTGAAAAACAAAACTACAAAAACAACTTGGGATACTGAGCCCACATCTGGCTCTCCCATTCCCACGTGCTCTCCTACATCCTCCCGTGCTGCCACAACACACGAACCAAAGGAATGGTACGTCCACGCATAGTCTACTCCTTCTGGTCCTCAATCGCCACTGGGTGCTCCACAAAGGTGGCTCCATCCTCAATTTCTATCTCTCCCTAGTCGATAACGTGCATGGGGTCATGCATGTATTTCCTCAGCTGCGACAGGTGGAAGATTTCATGCACCCTCTTCTGTTGTGGGGGTAGAGAAAGATATTAGGAAACCTCACCAACCCTACGCACGATCTCAAAGGGCCCAATGAACCTTGGGGATAGCTTGCCTCCCCAGCCGAACCTCTATGTTCCACGCCACGGGGAGACCCTAAAAAAGACATGGTTCCCCTGCTCGAACTCCAAAGGCCTGCGATGACAATTTGCGTAGGACTTCTGTCTATTCTGAGCCGTCCTCATCCACTCATGAATGACCTGCACCTTCTCTATCATCGCCCGCACCATCTTTGGGCCCACGAGGGAGGTCTGCCCAACCTCTGTCTAGCACAACGGTGACATGCAAGGTCTCCTGTAGAGGGCCTCAAAAGGTTCCATGCCAATAGTAGAGTGGTAACTATTGTTGTACGTGAACTCCACCAAGGGTAGGTGATCCTCCCAGCTTAGGCCAAAGTCTAGTATGCATGCCCTGAGCATATCCTCCAACACCTAGATAGTGCGCTCGGTCTGCCCGTCCGTCTGGGGGTGAAAAGCTGTACTCATCCACAGCCGAGTCCCGAATGACTTCTGTAGGCCTCGCCACAATCACGACGTAAACTGCACATCACGGTCGAAGATGATCGTCGAGGGTACTCCATGAAGGCGGATGATCTCTCGAACATACAACTGCTCTAGACTCTCCACCGAACTCTGCTCCTTGATGGCAGGGAAGTGCGCTGACTTTGTGAGTCGGTCCACTACCACCCAAATGGAATCGTGGCCCTTCGCTGTGCATGGAAGCCCTGTGATGAAGTCCATAGATATTCCATACCACTTCCACTATGGGATATCAAGGGGCTGCAACAACCCTGCTAGAACCTGATGGTCTGCCTTCACCTGCTGACAGGTAAGACACCGAGAAATGAACTCAGCTACGCTCCGCTTCATGCCAGACCACCAAAACTGCCGCTGAAGGTCTCTGTACATTTTCCCCACACCGTGATGTACAACCAAGGGAGAAGTGTGGAACTCCTGCATCACCTCCTCCTGCATCACCGCTGGTACTACAGCTCTCCCCTGGAATAGGATCTTGTGATTCCCTCCTTCAGAATACCCATCGGGTGCGTCGCCCGTGGATATCTGATCATGCAGTACCTCGCTGTCGACATCCCCCAGCTGCGACTCTCTCACATGCTCAAGAAGCGAAGGAGTCAACATCATCAACTGCAGAAAATCTGTACCCTCCTGCTCCACCAAGGTCAGCTGTAGGGAATCCAACTGCTCTGAATCTTACCATACTAGATGAGCCTGGGAATTCCTTCTAAGGGCATATGCTACTACATTGCCCTTCCCTAGAGTGTAGACAATCTTGAAATCATATTCCTTCAGAAACTCCAGCCAGCGCCTCTGCCTCAGATTCAGATCCCTCTGAGTGAAGATGTATTTGAGGCTCTAGTGGTCTGAGTATACCACAAAATGCTCACCCAGAAGGTAGTGTCTCCATAACCTCAAGGCGAAGACCACCACTGCCAGCTCTAAATCGTGAGTCGCATAATTATGCTCATGGGGCCTCAACTACCTTGACCCATATGAAATCACTGCCCACTAATGCATCAACACATACCTGATCCCTACTCCTGAAGCATCGCAATATACCACAAACTCAACACCCTCCTCTGGCAGCCTCAAAACTGGAGCACTAGTCAACCTCCGCCTCAGATCATCGAAGGCCTTTTGGCACTGATCAGTCCAGGTGAACAGTCATCCCTTCCGCATCAATGCGGTCAAAGGGGCATCAATCTTGGAGAAGTCTTCCATGAACCTCCTGTAGTACCCTACCAAGACAAAGAAGCTCCGCACCTCTAAAGCATTCTTGGGTGGCTCCCAAGCAAGAACTGCCTCTATCTTTGCAGGATCTATGGCCAAACCCTGTTCTGAAATGACATGACCCAAAAAGTGAACCTCATGAATCTAGAACTGATACTTCGAGAGATTACCATATAGCTGGTTCTCCCGGAGTAAGTCTAGGACCATCCTCAAATTCCCCGCATGCTCCTCCTCCGTCACAGAGTAGATGATTATGTCATCAATAAAGAAAACCACAAACCGGTCCAAGTACTGATGGAAGATCTGGTTCATCAAATCCATGCAAACGATGGGGGAATTCATCATGCCAAAGAATAACCAAAAACTCATAATTCCCATAACGACAACGAAATTACAACTTCGGGATGTCAGCCTCACAAACCCGCAACTGGTGGTAGCCGGATCGAAGATCAATCTTGGAGAACCACTTCGCACCTCTCATCTGGTCGAAGAGGTCATCAATCCTTGGTAAAGGGTACTTGTTCTTTATCGTTTCCTGATTTAGGAGACAATAATTCACACAAAGTCACAGACTCCCATATACCTTTTTCACAAATAAAACCGGAGCTTCCCAGGGGGACACACTGGGCCTGATGAATCCCTTCTCATGAAGGTCTTCCGACTGAAGTCGTAGCTCCCAAAGCTCTGTGGGTGCCATCTGATATGATGCAAATGATATCAGGGTAGTCCTCGGCTGCAATTCAATATAGAACTCTATCTCTCACCTCAGAGGTAGTCCTGAGACATCCTCAAGAAATATGTCCATGTAGTCCTCTACAACGGTAGGGATCTAGGTGCCTGTAGCGTCTGCTGCTACGAGATCCATGCTCACCAAATGGTGAGAAAAATTCTATGGTCTCTTGCTCAGAGTACCCGTCTACTCTTCCATGAGGTCTCATTCACCAAGGATGGTGAACCTCGTCCCATTAGAATGCACGCATCTGACTCGTCTGTGCCTACAGTTAATCTGGGCATGAACCATGGAAATCCAATCCATGCCCAAGATGATGTTATAAGATTCCATCATGATGACGAGTAGGTACCACATGAAACTCTCTCCTCCGAAAGACAGTTCACACTATCTGCAGATAAAGGTCACCATCGAGGCACTTCCCGTAGGAACCTCGGGGCTAAGCGCAGGTGTCAGTGCCTCTACTAGGAGCTCCAACTCCCGTACCAAAAGAAACAATATAAAAGAGTGGATGGAGCCTATGTATACTAGTACTAAATCAAGCTTAGATTAAACACAAAGTGTACCTCAGACTATATCATGTGATGGGGGGTCACGAACACCCATAGCCTGAAGCTGTCCGTGACCCCTACCGCCAGATCCCTGAGCCTGGCGTGGGCTGCCCGGTGGTGGTGGTGGAAGGACCTTGAAATGCCGTCCCCCACCTCCAGGTCCTGCCGCTCTTCCTGCGCCGCCTCCCTGAAGACCACCCTATACTCTCCTGGGAGATCCCTGGTCACGGCGCTGCCTCTGCTGCTGCGGTGCGCCCACTACCTGCCACGAATGCTCGGTACGCCTGGTCGGGCAGTCCCATGCTAGGTGACCCTGTCCGTCACAAGCATAGAACTGAATCTCTCCTGACTTCCCCCAGTGCTCTACGGCACCACTGCGGTGTACGAACCTTCGCCTGAGTCTACTCATGGAAGGGTCTCCTCGACTGAGGCTCTACTCTCTGCTGCCTGCCTACTACCGAAGAATCTGATCTGAAACGGCCACTGCTAGGCCCTGTCAGCTTGCGTCCCTCAGCCAAGAATCTCTCTATCATGAGAACCCACTCTACCACCCTGGAATAAGTAGGGATACACAGGGATGCTACACTATCACGGATCTCCCTGTGAATACCCTGCTCAAACTTTTACGCTCGAAAGTAACTATCGCAGACCATATCCTGTGAGTAGCATGTCAGATCGGTAAACCGGGATGAGTACTATGACACGATCATCCCCCTTCTTCATCTCCAGAAGCTCCTGAATCTGAAAGGAGCATAAATAAGAGGGGGAGTACTCCTCCCGGAAGAGTTGCTGGAAGCTATCCCACGTGAGAGACAACTCGTCGTGGGTCTGCGTAACCAACCCCCACTAGCGCCCGACCATTCCGAGGAAAACGCTAGAAGATAGGGCTACCATCTGGTCCGCTGGTGTCCGTACTAGCCTGAAAATATGGTCTACATACTCTATCCAGTCTTCCGCTGCTTGGGGATCCGGGTCCCCACAGAACTTCTGCGGTCACTGACGCTGGAAGTCTCGGAGCGCGCTTAGCCTGCGCTCAACCTCGGCCTGTGCTGCCAGTACTAACTGCCGCTCTCCTGATGGAGGGGCTACTACTGAACCACTGGGTGAAAGGGGATCATGTGAGGGTCCCTGAACTGATGCCTCGTCACTCACCAGGTCGTCATCATGAACTGGAGAGGGTAACCTGGCCGTATGCTATTGTGGGGGCATCCTGAAAATTATCAAGGATTACTACGATCAGATGAGAATATATATATATATATATATATCAGTAATAAAAAAGAGGAGCTGACTCAAAAAGGACAGTCAAAGACTCAATCCTACCGAATTCATGTTCCAAATTCCCTGCAACGAGTGTCTCAGTGTGCCGAGTCGACAAGCGGGTTATCAGGGTCCTGGTGAATGGATACATCGGCTGCCCGTACCATCAATAGACTACCTATCCTGAAATCCGCTCTCAAGACACGTCGACACTATTTCCCTAAATACCAACCAATTCCTTTTTAGGGACGTCCGAACAATGACCCAAGGAACAAACCACCTTTGATACCACTTTTTCAGGACCCGACCCTATTGGTCTCGAGCCGCAACCACCCCAAGCCCGCCTCCATAGGCCAGGGGATGGT
Source organism: Viscum album (assembly GCA_963277665.1). Taxonomy (NCBI): domain Eukaryota; kingdom Viridiplantae; phylum Streptophyta; class Magnoliopsida; order Santalales; family Viscaceae; genus Viscum; species Viscum album. The sequence continues at coordinate 964,290,756 of OY728150.1, forward strand.
GACAAGCGCCAAAGACATAAAAATCTCAGGGAGGCCTTTGCCTAAGTACCTGTACACACACACACATATCCCACTCAATGTAGAAGTGAAGAGTAAAAAGGAAACCAAAGTACAAACACTATAACCCAACCACAGTCATGAATCAACTTCTAAAAAAACAGGACAAGTAAAGTGATGAAAAGTCTACTGACAAGTAAACTGAATAGAAAAGGGAAAAACACACACCCAAAAAGAAAGGTGCCACAACTCAGCAACAGGTAAAAAAAATTAAACAGCTGGTGAGTCTCACACCTGAAAGTCCTACTACGGCCACTGAACACAACCCAAGCTCCTATGTCCTCTATGCTCCTCCGTAGTCTCGATCAACCTATCCATCTTCTGCAAGGGAACAACAAGTGCGGGCAAAGCCCAAGCTGGGGTGAGTATAAAAATACTCAGTAGGATGCCCCGAAAGCTCGAGGGAGCAACAAAGGAGGTACTAAAATGGTGAGCAGTAGACAGAAAAAAGAGTAGTGAAAGAGTATAGTAAATAGAGTTCATCACAACCCAACAAAAGAAAGGAAGTAGACTCATCCAACCAAGAGGAGCTAGACACGGAAAGCACGTGGCATAGTGTCTTCACCCCTCCTAGAAGGAGAGTAACTAAACCCAAGGATTGGGAACAAAATTAGGGTGTATATATATATATGATCAACAAGAAACTCGAACGAGTGTGTAAGGGGATCTCTATCTCCAAGCTCAGCCCAAGAAAAATCACCAACAGTGCTAAGGATAATCATCACTGATGCCCAAAAGTCCTACATGCCAAAGCTGTCTCATCACTGAACCATACAACCAAGGGTCCCGCTCCAGTAATCAGGGATAAAAGTCCCTGACTAGCCTCATAGAAAGGTATGAGTCTAAAAGAAGTCATCAGGTAAACCACTGCCCAACCCAGCTGAAGGGTAAACCCTAAGAGGTCGTTAGGTAACCCACTGCCTAGCCCAGATGGAGGGTAAAACCTAAGTCAACAGGTAACCCACTGCCCATCCTCGCTAGAGGGTAAACCCTAAGGTCAATGGGTAACCCAATGCCCAGCCCCGCTAGAGGGTAAACCCTAATACGCTAGTGGGTAACCCACTGCCCAACCCCACTGGAGGGTAAACCCGGAACTGGTCTGATAACTCCGCACTGCCTGTACCATCTCTGGGTGTCACTAACATCGCTACCATGCATTGGTTCAGAGTGTGTCAAAGTAACCTCTGACCAACTTCCTTTTATGTTTCCACATTTAATGAGATCTTGAAAGAGGCTCTGCACGCCCAAAAAGGTTACACCATTGTAATCATTGTGGAAAAACACATGAGATAGACTACTTATTTGCTGGAGATGGACTCCTGATGAAAAATTTATTCAACACCGCTTTATTACCATATGACGTCTCATGGGGTCCACACCTCAGCCTCGAAAAAGGTCGGGTGAACTGATCCATCGCGATGATCTCGGAAAAACATGCCAAAATGACTATTTATTCGCCCCGAACGGACGTCAAATAAAAAAGTCACAGAACACTGCACGCAGCTTGAAAGACGGCCTGTGGGGCCCATGCCTCAACTCCGGCTTCAACGCCTGGAACCACCCTGGACTTCTTCATCTTGAAGTCAGGGTCACAATGCCATTGACGGCACCTAAAACGGACTCTGGATGTGCTCACACAATCTGAAAGAAGAATCCCAGTGAGGTGTTAAACAATACTTAACGGGCGTGTCGCGCCACCAAGCCCCTGTCTCAGGAATTAAAAATCCTCGAGACTATCTCAAAATATCCATCTCGATCCTAGGATCGATTCTCCATAGACAGCGCACAAATCCAACATTCAGTTTGCAAACTAAAGACCTTTTAACGTCATTGGATGGAGACGGGGTGGGCCAGACCGGTTCGGCCGGTCCCCCCCTTCGGACCGGTGGTCCGCAGCTCGGCCGCCCGGACCGCCCGGTTCACCGTGGCCCGTGGTTCACTACATGGGCCGCGCGGCTTTACCTGGACCAGCACGAGCCGGTCCGAATCCTTTTCCACGAGACCCGTGGTTTGTCAGTCTCGGCCGGCTCCCGGGGTCGCGACGACCCCGGTCTCACGTGCCGCACGCCGACCGGTGAAGCTGGCCAGCGCGTGCCCCTGCGGCCCGGACCGCCGGGCCGCCGTCTTGCTCTGCTGCCGCCACCTGGGAACCCGCCGCGCCGCCACCTGGGAACCTACCGCTCCGTCGCCTGGGAACCTTGCTGCACTGCTGCCTGGGATTCGCGCCGTCGTCGTCGCCCACCGAACCGCCGTGCGGAGCCGCTGGACCGCCCTGGAACCGCTGGAAATGGGGGTTTTTGGCTGGAAAACTTCCGGGGGTCACCTTGGATGCCTCGGGACTTGAAAATTCTATTTGAAAGACCCATTGGAAAGCTCAGATCGAGCCCTACTCAAATATGGACTTCACTCGAAAATTAAATAGCAATTCAACACTAATATTTGAGTTCTAAGTAGATGCATAATTTAAAACGAAACACACGAACCTACCTTACAGGGCGTAGCCCGTTGCTTCACGAATGGTCCGCCGGAGCCGCAACTGCCTTGGAGAGGTGGGGAGATAATCTTGAAGAGGGTGGATCCCTTTTTTGAGAGAGCTTCTATGAGGGAGAAATGAAAGGGGAAGAAGGGGGAGGGGGTGAGTGTGTTTAAGCAAGGAAACACACTTAAACACCCACCCATAGGCCCGTACCCGAACTTTCGACAGGGTTGGGGTTAAGCCGCACCTAGGGTAAAATCCATGTTTTGAGCGCAATGGCGGTCTCAGAATTTTAATCCTATACTCTGTTCAGAAGTTATAAAGCTCACGCCCAAGACCGCTAAATTATGAAAACGCCCCTAGTGGCGTTTTCCACAGAAGGGCCATGCCCGTTAAACTTACACCCCTCCTAGGGTAAATGGAACACTCTAGACTCAACGATTCCCTAGAGTTTCCCATATGAGCAACCGTTTAGGAGTTATTCTATTTATTTGGCGTGTCTAGTGTGAACACACTTAAAATTTAATTCTGACCACACCGGGGCTCGGAATCACACGCCGTCTGAACACCCTGCTCTATAACTCCATTCTAATTTTGACATCGTGTCGAGGGGGTAGTTTCATAACCTCCATGTGAAAAAATCTAGAAACTCTATGATAACTTTGGGGGTATCCACTACATAATACCTCACTAGATGTATCGATAACTCAGAAATCAAGTAAAGAAGGGTCCCCACCCACTAACTACCCATCCAGAAACCTCACTCACCAACAAACACCACATGCCACCTTTCTATATCAAACAACTCAACTCTACTCTAAAAATAGTCAACCATCATATGAACAAAATACAACTAATCCATGCTGAGTATGAAATTGTATGGTCATATCTATCACACAAATAAATCTATCAACAACCAATGATTACCCATCATTAGTTTGCATCTCTACCTAATATAAAACAAACTAGTATGACCTCTGACTGGCATGGATAACACCAGGGGCATAGAAAGTATTACCATGTCTAGTCCCAGTATAATATCCATAGTTGGTGTAATAAATGAGTGTGAATATATATAATCATAAAAAGTAAAAACTAGGGTATATTATAAACTAATCATACCTTAAACAACATTTGGCCCCTCTGGAACTGGTGCCACTATCACATCCATCTAGCCTCGGATGGCTCCTCTAACTCACTGCGGACAACCTCACTATCCATGCTCCAGTCATATCCCTGATAGAGAGGGACATACTAGGTATTCCCTATGTCAAGTATACCACCTCCTAGCTTATCATAAGTTGGTTGAACATAAGATAGAGTTCCCTGTTACTGAATCTGTCTTGGGGGAAACTATCACTACTGTAGGAAGGGGGCATGAACGCCCAAGACACATTGACTCTATAATACTAAAGGGAAATATCACTAGTAATGATAAAAACCTATGAAAAAAATATCAAAACAATAGAGCTACTAGTAGATTCATAGGAACATACATACCTTGATAAATGTGATGGTGACTGATAGGGTTTTTTTCCCACTGATCAAAATGTCGGACGACCCGTCATATGTGACCATACATATGACATCCTACTCCTAAAAGGTACCTATTGAATCTTAGTGAGAGATTATATAACCCGTTAATTCACTCTATCTATCACTCCACCTTTTTTTTCACCTATAAATACCTAGGAAATGTAAATGGGGTGACTGCAGAACAAAGGGCGGGGCACACACCTCTTCCAAGAATCATGCTTGGAATCCTTATCCAGAAAGATGTCAGAGGAAAATCATATAAGGTAATTAAACTTAATCCCTAGTTCATGAATGACCATGCTTCCATTTTCAAATTATATAAACCCCCACCTCTTCATCACCATTTTTATCATCGATGAGAACTCAGATCTAAACTCCTGTTGGAAATCATCCCACAACACATTGGTCTCCTTCCACTCCCTTGGATACGATATCCACCACTAACATGCTACTCCCATTAACTAGATGAATTCTAGGGGAACCCAATACTTGGATCAATCTTAGATCAATATTAAAATGATATCCAATTCCTCCATCCAGTGCTCCATCTCTCGATCAGATATGATTCACTAATACTTTTCTAAGCTTTGTTGCTGAAAGGTGTGCAATGTCCACTACCATTGTTAATCCTCATAATTGGGATCTAAACTCTGATGGTCTATATGGATAGCCTTATAAACCTTTATAACTTGAACCAAATGTAGGAAGTGACCAACTATCATCTCATTATGGAAATGAGATACACCTAAGTCCAGTAGAAATGGATTTATTTAATTCATTTAATTAATTTGTTCATTTATTCCCAGATTTAATCCATTAAAAAAAACCAAACAAATATGATGCACATAACTATAAAAGGTATCTACCTATAAAATAGAGTGGAATTACCCAACATACTCTAAGATCTTAAGGTCTTTATTTTAGATCATAGGGATCCCTAAGATCCCATGTCCTAGTTGGTCTCTCATGCTGTCATAATATACTAAGTTCAACTAACACTATTGCCTTACTAACCCACACAGTCCTCACCAGTACATAACTCTTAACTTCAGTATATCAATTATCTAATGCCTTTGAAACCACTATTTCATGACCCCCTACCAGTACCCCTTCTGGCCCAGTAGTGAAGAGGAGTGATCCCCTGAGTCTCACCTCCAGTAGGCCTGGGGTTGGTGATTATCACCGAGAGTATAAAATACTCTAAGGGGAGTTATTACCTTAAATATCCCTATATCATGGCATGAAACCACCAAAAAATACTTCATAATATAAAAGAAACAATCCAAAATCCTATATAAGAAATATATCACATTCATGAATATAAAATAAATACAAGAATCTCTAAATATAAAGAAATACCAAAATTAAAATCATGTGGAAGAAACCACAACAACCCAATATCTGATCTAGTATTGACCAACTCAATCACTAAATCCCTCCCAGAAACATGAAAAATATTTTATACATACATATGGTGAGTATAACATGTATATTCAGTAGGATCATACCCAATATATCTCATGAATTTTTTTATATGTATACTAATGTCTCAGTGAACAAACAATAGAACTAATTATCACCTACATTAGTCTAATAGTCCCCCTAAACTCACCAAGTATCACTCTCCAAATAATGTATCCAAGCATAGAAAATGATATCATAATAATATATATATAAAGTCACCCCTCAAACACTTACCCACTGATTTTCCACTCTCTCCCATTGAGAATACATCATTTTCTCACATCCCTTCCATATCCACTAATAACAGAACCAACCATATGTCACGTCTCATTACACAAACCATATATCCATTCTTATGGAACCAACTACATATATAGTATGAGGAAATAAGGGAAGTAGGGTTCATGAATGTGTAGGAAATTAACCTTGTGTACACCTACTGCCACACATGACCCCCACAACATATCTCATCACCCACCACTGGTATCACACGAAGATATTTATGAAGGGAGATAGGGGAGAGGGTGTAGTCAACCATCTGTATTCTCCTTATCTTGGATGTTAGGTAAAACACCCCCAAAGTATCTGGGTTTTGGTTTGGTTACCCAACTTGGTCGGGGTATGTCGAAAAGTCACAAAATCATACAAGTATATAATAGTCTCACACAAGCCCACATATAATAACTATTACCTTTATTACACATTAACACATTATTTATTACATAAAATTACACTTAATTCAATACAAAAGATCGATAAGTCTAGTGTATTTGGGAATTAAGTACATTACATTACAACATAAAAAATGGAATACAATATCATTATTGAAAACTTCTTTTACATGATCACACTTAACACTTCATGGGATAACTGAAGAAATACATAAGAAATGGGTTAGATATAAAGCCTAATAAGAGAATAAACATGTCATAAGGTAAAACATGTTACACAATATGAATATCAAGGGGCATAAAAATAGTATGAATCATAAACATGAATGATAAGACATGATATAACATGATAACATAAAGGAAACATGGGAAATGTGGAAACAACTTAAAACACTACATCATAGGTCAAGGATTACTTCCAAGACATCATAATGGAGAAAGTCCCATAAAGGAATCATGTTTACTCCCTGTCCTAACATGATGTATCATGATACTAAACATTACCCAAAAATAATATTCATGTTTTATAGTATCAAAATAATGATATATTCATTATTCTTTACAAAACAATGTACATAATCAATTTTCTAGGGTATTTATACATATCCATTTAATACACCAGCATATTCACTAAGATTAAGGTGCATGAATATGAGACTTTCATGGGGTCATTCGGTAAACATGGTTTGGTCCGTGATCCCGATGAACTTTAACTTCTCTCATAAATTATTTCACTCATGCTTAATTTATTGAATCTTAGTTTGGGATTAGTTTAAGGAAAATTCCATAGATGCTATCTCCCTCAAAAGCTCTAATAAATGAGATTCATAAGGTACAATCCTACTAGATGAGGCCATCACTTCCCCTATCTGAGTCAATTGGATTTGTTAAAGACCTATATTTATACTAATCATGTGATCACTATTTAATGACTATATTATCAATAGTAAATATTATTAATGGTCTTTTGAATCCAATTGGATAAAAAAAAAATAAATGCATGTGTTTTATATAACCATATTACATAATAAAACATTAAATCATAAGGGAATTTTATTTATAACAGTTCAGGTTGTTACACTACACCTATGGGTTTTAATAAGAAACATCATCATAACCCCCACCAGGTTACTACTAATACCATTCCTCCAAACGTCACCTTTAATATAGAACAACCGACCTTAAACATCACACAAAGGACCATAACCCAATTTACATTTCCTATTAATTTATTTAGCAGAACAATAAAAAAACTCTATTAATTTATCTATTAGTTTAAATTAACACAAATGAATTTATTTAGCCAAAAACGCATCTATGTTTGTCAATGTGATTCTACTAATGCTGAACCATTTTCAAGAAACCACCATGTAAAACTGACACATCACAACCAAGGCCAACAAGCCACATATAACCAAGGCCATCTAGCCACACACATCAAGTCAAGCATAAAGTAGGCATATTCATCTTTTCCCATTTCATTTACTAGATTAAGTTTTTTACCGTTTAAACAATATTCTCAGTCAATCCATCACTATAAGTCATAATACAATGATAATCATATAGCATATAAACAACATCAATAACATCAAGAAAACTAGTAACCACATTCACATCACATCATGTCCTTTCATTTTCATTAGTTCGGTTTATTATCTTTATTAAAAAAATTAATACAATCCACCTAGTGGAAAGAAAAAGCATGATCATCTCACAGATACACATAAAAAAGAGATAACTTGAATCTCCTACCTCAAACAAAGCTTTCAAAATCATTACACAAGGATGGAACAAGTGGTAGACAACCGAAAAGAACCAAAATATAAGAAAACACCTCAATCAACCTAGAACATAGAATCCCCATAAATCTACCTTCATAACATCACTCAAACCATCTATCTATTTAACCACATTCTCCTGGGAATGAAGATCAGGGAAGTAAACAAGGGGGAATAATGGATAAAAATTACTTAGAATTGTTGATTCTTGATCTCCAGATTCTGAAGGTCAAATCCCATAAGGAGGGGGTAAAAGGCCTTATAAAATTTTCTAGGATCCACCCATGAATCGAGAAAAAAATACTAGAGTAAGATATGGTTTGAATGGGTTTGGGAATTTATTTGAAAACTAGAAATTGGAAGACCATGGAGCAACGCGCTTCAATATAATGCAAGGGTACCGACATAGGACAAGGATACAACATAGAAGAAAAGACCACACTACAATGGGGCTAATCAAAGTTATTCTTGATAAACATGGTGAGGTATATTTTGAAAATTTTATAAACTAGGAGAGGGGACACAATGCAAGGGAAACCACCACGTCATAGATTTTAATCTTCAATAAAAAGGACACACCAAAGACCAGACCTATGGCGTAGCTACCCTAAAAAAGTAAAAACCACCAAAACCCCACTTCCTAAGGATCCATGTTGTAGTTGATATTTCCATTCTACACACACTCCCTTTATGGCGCAGCCTAAGCCTCTAAACCACAAAACCTTGCATGGTTGAAATTTTAGCTACAACTCCACCATCCAACTCTCAACTCACTCAGAATCTTCCCCAAATTCCAAAATCAATTAAATTCCCACAAACATGTCATAAATTATGGACCATTACAACATTATTCTTATAAATGTGTCTTTAACCCATCATCTCTAAGTCTAAGTGGTCTAACCCTTTGTGAAAAAAAGTGATTCATTTAGACAAAAAATTTGTCCATAAAACAACCCAACTTTTTGTATGAACTCTAAAACTCACTTCAATGGGGTTTCCCAAATAGATTTTCAGAAAATTTTAGAAACCCACACTCACTTGAACACACACATAAAAACAATTCAAATGTAATGTATCCTCCCTATTTGGTAAGATAATCACCCCCTTGATAAACATAATGAATATGAAATAAAAATTTGATGGGATAATTAAAAACATACCTCTATCTTTAATTTTTAGGGGATACCACTCAAGAGATTCTCTCCACTTTTCTAAACCTCCAATTCACAAATTTTAAGCATAGATAATCTAATATGGGAATAAGGTGGGTTATCCTTTGCTTCTTAGTTGGAGTGCGGTTGGTAATTGTTTCTCAATCTATGCAGCTTCTTCTTAGGAACTCCAACTCTTTGTAAACTATTCATGCTATCTCCCACCTTGATTTTATAAGTGTGATAACCTTTTGGTGGAATAGATATATTCTTGATTTCATATTTCTTCCTTATTTTAGTGGACATATTTTCTCTAGAAAATAGCGCACTTTCATTTATTTTAGTTTTTTCATTCATTTTGGATTCTTACAAATGATTTTTTTTGATATTAAAAGAAATTAATTTTTCTCATTTTCAGACTCCTTCATGTGTGAGGAATAATTTGATACAAATTTCTTAGAATTAGGAGTCATAGGTGATTTTACTTCATTCCTCATTGTTATAGGAAATATAGTCATTCATCTGATAACTATGTGTCCTGATTAGTTTCACCTTCCAAATTTTTTTATTAACTTTCAACTTTATATTATTGGATAGATTCTTGTGCCTTACACACGCATCTTTTCAGCCTTATATTCACTATTTTTGGGAAAAATTTCAACCTCTTCATCAAGAGATGGCTATATCTTTCCAATATTGATTCCCTTTTTGTTTTCAGATTTATCTTTTATTTATTAAGATTAATATCAGTTTTATAATGGTCCATAATGAAGCTTATCTTGAAATAGTATAAGAACTTATTCCTTGTAGGTTTAATATCCTGTCCATCTTTATTCATTGGCTTTTTGGGAGGATTTGATTCAACAACCTTCTTCACAAATTTATCTCTCAAACCAAAATTGCATTCTTTCTTAACCCGTTTTTTTCTATGTTGTGACCTTATATTAAAATAAAAATGATAGTTATATTGGGTTTTTACATACCAACACTCCTCATAATAATTTCCACAAATATTGAAAAAATAACAAAACCTTTCTAAGATTTCAAAGTTTTTCTTTAAAGATAGATTTTTCTTTCTCTAGAAAATATGCTTGTGAATAGTAGTTTGTCCTATAACTTTAACTTTAACCCCCATTGATTTAAGAATTATTTGATTTTCACATATTGATATATTATACCAATAATCAATATCTATGTTCCCAAACTTCCAAAATCACCAACATCTCTCAATCAATATATTTCTTTTTCTAGAACATGCAATCTATAAATATTGACATGATTGCTATCTTTGGGCTTGAACACTAACTTTTTTGGGATCCTTTTATGTGGAAAATTTTATGAGATATTCTAACTTCCACCCTTAATGATGTTATGTGTGTTTCAACATTTTTATTCTTACTCCACATTTTTATAGAATTTAACTTCTATCCTACACATAAAAAAATAGATTTATCTCCCACTGACTTAACCACAAAGTGGGTAATTTTTTTATATGAGCTAGAAGTGAATACATCTCTAGATGATCTAAAGAAATTTGAGACATTATTTTGAGTCTTATTTTATGAAATAATTACTTCAATTAATTTTTTTAGTATTTAATTTCTCATCTTTTCGGGAAGTTCCAACTCTAATATATTCTAGACTTATCTGTTTGATTTTCAACCCTAAAAAATTTCTGGTTGAGGGTGTTCTTTTCATCCTCAGATGATATCAACCTATATTACCACACTTCCTTAAACTTTAAAGTTTTATCCTCATGCATTTTAATTGTCTCAACCAAATATTTATCTATATCTTTCACTCTTTTTTTCTTTAGCTTTAAGCTGAGTATACTTGACACCCATAGAGACTTTATAAAGTTTCTTCAATATATGGAATACATAATTAACAACATTTTTAAATACTTATTTATCACATACAAATCTTTATAATTTTTCATCAGCATGAGAACATATTTATTTGAAAATGGTAACATTTTCTTCCTTAACTTTTACTAGCTTGGTGAGAGTGTTGTAAGATATCATATTCTTTATCAATGCTTCTTCCATGGCACTATTTTCCAACTCTAGTTGTGTCTTTTCATCATAAATTCCCATAATAAATCTGAATATATTAGCCACCAATTAAATGTTAACATTATTTAAATAATCTATAATCTCAAGGTATATATATTTAGAAAATTCAATGCACCCATCATCACAACTTGATCTACATTTATTAGAGGAACAATCTTTAGTATATTTAACTGAAAAATACTCACCATTATGATTCCCTTTATCTAATGGTGTCTCCTCCTTGAAGATTTTTCTCAGCTTCCTCACCTCTTTATTTTACCCATTTTTTTGGGTCTTTATTGAAACTTCAAAATCTATCTTGATAGGTACTAAAGTATATTATTCCATATGAGGCACTTCTGAACTCTCTTCAAAGATTACTTTAAATATGCACTTCATATATTCAAAATAAAAATAGTCAATCAAGAGAAAAAAATACAATCATAGATAAAACATTTACTCTGATTAAAAATTGTGATAGTCTAAAATATATCAAATTAGAGGGAACCTAGGATATGATACTGATTGAGAGTGTTAGTGGGATCATGCAAACAAACTTTAGGGGGGTGAATCAGGTGTTATCAAATTATTTTTCCAAAAACCAATTCTTCTTTGATTAAAACCCCCTTTGGGTTTTAACCTCTATAACCTATTAGGATGTATCTATATCTCTTGTAGCATACCTTGTTGTAAAACTATATGAAATGAATATACTGAAAGTAAATTTGGAATAGGGTTTTTTTACATGGTTCAACCTTGATGATGTAAACTTAATCCTTATCATGTTCAAATCTTGTCGAGACATAGAATATCCACTAATTAGATTTTTATCAATTATAGTGGGTTGGATAGGAATTATCCTAAAACTAGTCTTGTCATATTATTTAGTAAAATAATCACCATATTAAAAAAGTGACCTTTATCCACTATATTAAACAAGTGAAGGGATCTTTATATTATATCACACAATATTCACACTGGCATTGCACCAACTGGATCTCAGCTTCTTTTATCCTTGTGAAGTAGATCGAAAAAATATATTGGGATGTATCTTCAAACAACAAGATATATTATTCTTCCTCACTATATAGTGTATTCTATTTCCTCAAGGTCTTCAAGAACTTCTCATGAAACTCAACCTTTATTTACTATAAAAATTCTAGGTTCCTCTAAAACTGAATGTTGGCTACTCTCAATGTAGAATCAGGAATACAACTTATAGAATTTTACATGGATTTTAAACCCTATATTGGATGGATATGCATGATTTTTCCTAGTGATGAAATGAAATGACACTTGGGTTTATTTATCACTCACTGCATGCATAAACTCTTCAGTCTGTTGTTTCTCTTCAGTAAGGATATCAAGATCTTTATTGGATCTCTATTCTTCTTATCTTATTCTAAACACTCATATGATTTTTCCTGGATAAATATTATATTGACATTGAAATATCTTCGTCACTTCCACATGTAACAACTTCTCATTATTTATCATCTACCTCAGGATCTCTAGTACTCTCTTAACCAACTCAATCATGCACACCCCAACAACAGTGGATTTTTTCTTTATTATTTTCTTATGTCTAGATATTATCACCTTTCACATGTGGCTATATTAAATTCCTTATTACATTTTAAATATCCAAAAATGGAATACCAAGAGGAATTTATCATTTCAAAAAAGTCACTATTATAAAATATTGATATTTTAGTTTTGTTTATTTTTTCATGCTTTATTCATTCAATGTTTCCAACATGGAACTGATTTTAATGACGCCAAAACTCATTTGATAGAAATTCCCTTTTATTTTTCCTATTATCAGTTGAATAAGTCATTAGGTGTGCTAAAAAAATTTCAGGATTTATAATCCTTTATTATATGATATGTTTAATTTTATGAAATTATCCTTTCCTATAATGTTTTATCTCTAATTTGGGAGTTCATTTTTTAGTGAAAAGGGTCCAAGAACCGTTGTTGGGATGGTTCTTTGAGGATTATCTTAGGGTGGATGGAAAATAGACTCTAGCTAGCCAGTGGGGTTTTAGTAAGTATACTAGCTACAATAGAACCCATTGGCTGGTCGATGTACCCATTCTAAGAGTACAATTAATATACCCTGTGGGTTTTAATTTTACACATTTTGATACTTAATTTTATAGTCAAACCCACCAGTTGAATCATATGTCCAGTCTAAGGGTGCAATTAATGCACCCTATAGGTTTTAATTACACATATTTTTTCACCTAATTTTATAGTCAAATATAAACCCCTTGGACCTATTCCAAATTTGAGATATCCACCCTTTCATCAAGACACTCCCGTTATTCTCCCCTCTCCTCTCCAACCTTTGATCAATACAGAAAAGTAATAATGATGAGTTCTTCTTAGATCTACTAAAAATTATTATTTTTACTTGTGTGATGTTCATGGATCTATGTTAGATCTATGTTTTTCATAAATATACAATGATGATTTCTCTATTTATTTTTATATCATTGATGGATCTAGTGTGTTGACAGTGGTTCTTTATCAAATCAAGATATACCATTGAAAAAAGATGTTCAATGATTAAGTATTTAATAATTATCTTCTTAAACATATTCATTATGATGGATTAATATTGAAAAAATAATCCCATTAATGATTACTTTCTATATTGGTTGAGTATTTAATGTGTCAATGAAAACCCCCTTGATCAGAGATAAAATTCTCAAGAACGGTGGGCATTTCCAGGTATGTCATTATAGAATGATCATCATGATATATTATTCTTCTTGACTCTCATATTAAATATATTTTATGTTGATGTATTGAAAATGGATAGATGATTGTTTTCTAGACCCAAGTTTTAATACTAGAATAAAAAATTAATTCATGATTTATTCATCAATTGACAACGGATCTGGTGAATTGGCACCCCTTCCATCAACATACATCAGAATTGATTTCGTTGATGAACTCCTTAAGGTATGTGATTTATAGAATGAACTTATTGAATTATAATTATATTGATTTTACATTCTAAACCTATTTATTAAAAATTGAAACTTGATTTATGCATCCTCAACAAGTGATCTTGTTCTCCATGGGTGTGCGATGTGCTTCAATCTTTAATCCTTAATGAACTTTGGATTTTTCCACCATCAATATTGATGTATGAAGTTCTTTAACTCATAAATATCATGTATATAACCATAAGTATGATATTATATTTTGTATTTTTATTCTTAAACCAAGTTGGATTCGATTCAATTCATTCTTGTTTTGGATATTGTTTTCTCACTCTTGACATGCTATGTGTGCCACTTTAAGATATTACCTATTGCCATGTGTTGTACTTATAATTTTTTGTGTTGTTATTTTATACATGTTAAGAAAAGGTTATAGGTGGGCCCAACATAGATCAGTGGACTTATATGGGGATCATGTTTAGATAATATAGATGACATAATAACAGGACTGGGATAGAGGACTGTGGCCTGGCTTGGGGTATGATGGTCTATGTGATTTGACCCATGAGGTGAAAATGTGGTATGATGGTCTATGTGAACTGAACTAAGAGATAGAAATGGGGACTATTTCCCTATTATTATTTTTCCTATAGGGCTAGGTAATATACTACTATTGAGAAGCTTCAGGTTGGTTCCTATGTTTGTGACTTTTCCACAACCATGTAGATGTTTTCCAGCATGGTTCCAAAGAAGGTATTGTTGAGGTTCATGGTGGCTTGGTTAGTGCATGGATGCTTGATATTTTTTGTTTTATTGTGTGAAATTTTATTTATTGTCAGTTCTTACACTCTTATACATGTGCACTCATGTTAAGAAAATGTTGGTGGTGTCCTATTGGGTTTTATTACTCACACCTTGCATCAATATATTGATGACCATGAAAAATTCATGTATAGGGATACAAGTAAGGGAAAGGGGATCATATAATATGTATAAGAGGAGGATAATGGATTTGTTAGTAGTTTCAAGAAATATTTAATAGGATTTAATATTTTTATTTATTTATTTACTCGCATACTTTATACTTTAATTTTTCTGCCACACTAAGATCTTGTTTATACTTTTGTATGACTTGTCTTCTATTTGATATTAAATTATGATGTATTTATTTTTTATTTTTTACTTTTTAATATGTGTTATTTTTTTTATTATTGGTGTAAGGATATGATATTTAAGGTACAATATCCCCATTGATGGACTTCATACCCTCGCTGCTAGTTGAAAACCTCTTGAATTTGAGGAGGCACGTATGAGGTCCTATGGCTTTCCAGCTCAGACCTGATGGTTTGGGTCGTAGAATTAAAAAATGGAATCAGAGTAGTTTTCTTATTTTATTTTAGACTAACCTGAGATATTTTATAAAGGATATATATGTGTGGGAGTTGGGTTGGTAATTTGTTATGTGCCAATCCAGCACATGTGTAATGAGCCTATGAGTTACCATTAATGAGATTTTTGTTACTAATTTATGAGTTTTTAGGTGGGTTCATGAATAATGAGTATTCATATAGGATCAAATGCTATATATACACCTATTTTTGTGTTTTATGTTAGTTATTTATTTTAATTCATTAAATTATGTTATTTGTTCAAGGTAGACTTGTATTCTTTGACTATGTGATATATCTGTTGGCATTAATTTGTTGAGCCTGGTATTTCTATTATTATTTATATATATATGTGATTATAAATAATGTGTAGGGAATAAAAATCTTGGTTAGTGTTAGGGAACCTACACCATGGGTTAAGTGAATAATCCTAGGAGAACCTTTGTGTGATCTCATAGACAGGTTAGGATCGCTCTTAAATGATCTCAATATTTTCTTGATGTTACAGAAAATTCCTCCATAGAGATGTTTGACTATACCTCTTGGTGAAGTAGGATAGAATTATCCCATGGTAGAATACATTACTATTCTACCTCTAGTTGTGTAGGATAATTCTCCCCTACACACCCCCTGTGGTTCATGCGAAATGACCACTTCAACCAGGAATATTTCACTAAGTGCCTATCCAAGATAAGGGAGTTACTAGGATTATAGAAAACTATACTCAGGAATTTCATCTCCATAATCCTCCATCTTTCTAGGGAATTGGAGTCCCTTGGGACATAGAGGAATGGTAACATATTATTGAGAGAATATTCGATTTGGTAGAGACCCCATAGGATTGAAAATTTAAGCTTTAAACCTTTATACTACTGGGTTCTGGTGGGACATTATGCTTCAATATACAATATACGAGGGTATTATGTGGGTAACATTCAAATAAATTTTCTTCTAGGAGTTCTTATCTTGTATGATGAAGCTGTAATGAGCATAGGAGTTTATGGAGATTCATAAGGGGATGATTATGGTGTCTGTTTACTCATCTCATTTCATAGAATTTCTAATCTTTTATTCTATCTTAATTGGGGATGAGGCATAGAAGTCCACAAAGTTTGAGATCGGGCTTCAATTGGAGTTGAGATTATAGTTCAAGGACTTAAATTTGATGACTTATACTTAGATTATTTGCAAGTCCCTAAGAATTGAAAAGGTCTTGTAAGAGAATAGAGTTGTAGGTCTTCTTTATAGTGATGGAAGATAGATAAATCTAAGAAGATGATATTCAAAACCTTCTTTGGGGGAATGATGTACACAGTGATTCAATAGTTTATAGTGGGGAATTATCATGCTTCATTTCAAGAATCTCAAATCAAGTGTCATTAGTGCAACAAGACTAGGCAACTGTAGTATTTCTACTTGAAGGCATCATGAATGAGGTCTCATGGGGGTTCAAGTTAGACATAGGCATTGATCCATGGGATAGTCTAGGGTCCTTAGTAGATGGTTCATACCCCTCATATGATAATGAATTAGGAGAGTCATGGTTATCATGGATAAAGCCTTAAAGCTAAGACATACCGAGTTTATACAGTATATCAAACTCCAACAGATATTGGTGAGGGATCGTATATTATTTGAGGTATAGTCTTGGTAAATTATATGTTTTCTACCACATTTTTTGATACCTAGGATTTCTATTACTTTATTTATGAAAAAGTTTTTATTGGACTTGACTTACCAGTCAAGTTTACTTCTGTGTCACTTTCCCTCAATACACTATTGGACATGAAAGTGGACTGTCTATAGTGATTTTCAGAGTGTCTTATAGTCGTTTCTGGTTATGGATATCTGTGGGACTTCAAGATTTTGGAGATGATGAGTTTTTATGTGATTATAAATATGGAATGCATGATCATCTTCTGAGATCACATTGATTTCTATTAGAGATAGTTATCATTTACATCACCCAAGGGAAAGAAGTATGTGATAACCAAAGAATGGGAATTAAGAGAAACTTGATTTAGTCAAGATATGAGTCATATTGGTATGATCATGGCTCAAATTGTAAGATTGTATCTATTAGTAGGATAAGTGATAGTCCCCTCAGCTTTTCCTTAATTCATGTATCTCTATCAGGACGTATTTCCAAATGACTTCACAAGAGTTACCCTTGATAAAAGAGCTGACTTTGAGATAAAACTCATTCTAGGCATACAACCCATTTTGATACCCCCATATAATATAGTGCTGAGTGATTTGAAGGAACTAAAGGTACAACTTGAGGACTTAGAACAAAATAGATTTATCAGTCTGAGTACTTTACCTTAGGGTTCACCTATTTTTTAATCAAGAACATGGATGATAATCATTAACTCTATATAGATTACCAGAAGATGAATTAGGTGATGGTGATGAACTGATATCCTCTACCCAGGATTGAAGATCTCTTTGATCAGTTATGGAGAGACTAGTGGTTTCCCAAGACTGATCTATGATCTGACTATGACCAATTGTGGGATAGAGAGGTGGACATCTTGAAGATAATGTTTTGGAGTAGGTATGGTCTATACAACTATTTGGTGATTCCATTTGGACTGATAATATATCTAATTAATTGGTTCAAGATTTAGGATGTTCCATTCAAATGTGATCTATTAAATATTCTTTCCATGATATTTCATGAACTACCAAGTATGATAATTGATGTTAGTTATGACCCAGCTATGGCATGACCTACCTGGTTGGATGATTGAGTCCTTGAAAAGTGTATATTTTTAAGGAATATAACACTTAGTATTTTTAGGGGATTAAATCTCACCATATTATCTCATGTTATTACCTTTTATGCATGTATTATTTTAGTAATTTTTTATTTTGGATTAATATTCCCTCCAACTTATAAATATATTCCAACTATATCGATGTGTACCTATCTACACAACCCACAAGTTTGTGTTTATCAAACAAAAATATAAATCAATTATATTTAAACATACCCAAATACATCATATACATAATGTACATGAACATTTTATGTAAATGTATAGAGTTATATGAAATTGACTATCTCTGTATGAGTATGCTGAGAGTGATAAATAGCCAACCCCATTCACATTTCTAGACAAGGCATAAGCCTTTAAGATAGCAGGTAGTTTAACCCCAAGTCCCTATACTTAGGGATACTTTACTCAAGATATAATATAATTCATCATAACTATAAAACATGATATGCATAAACGATATTCAATAACCAAACTCATGTTCATAACATCAATAACAAACCAAGGTCAATATAGATGAAAAATAAATTCATTATCAAACCTAGCATGTAATACAAGACTCTATTTCCTAGAAGTAGTTAACCATTTAAACTAAATCATTCATAATTCATAATATAAATAGTTTACAATTATGCATAAAATAGGTAATAAACTTTAAATAAATGAACAATTCCAATATTTAAATATGAGAAAAACATTTATGAAAAACTCATAAATAAAATCAAGCCCTGAATATTTTATAATTTTTGGTTTACATTATGGACATTCCGTAATTATAAATTTACTCTTTATATTCACTTTAATATAAAAATTTTATATTCAACATTATATGAAATTTTATTTTAAATATATGATATTATCATGAATTATAAACAATTTTAAAATTAATTTTCTATTATGTAATTTTTTTACATAATCTAGATATCATATTCATCATTATATGGAATTTTATTTTAAATATATGATATTATCATGAATTATAAAAAATTTATAATTCCTTTTCTATTATGTAAATTTTTTACATAATATAAATATCATACACTTAAAATTATTTAAACCATGATAAAATCAATCATCAAAACTCTTTTGATGTAGTTTAAATAATATCCAAATACGACCCCTTCAATTTGAATAATTAAAATTAATTAATTATGGGAAATTCATAATTTAAATATAAAAAAATTATATTTTTTTACCTTATTTATAAAATTTATAAAAACTTTATAAATTAAAATTATGATTTCTAAATAAACACTTTTATTTCAAGATCATATGACATGACATAATATTTGATTAAAAAGTATTTGAAATATTAAAATTTAATATTTAAGAAATATTTTATAATAAATGTTTCATAAAAAAATATTAATTAATTATAAAAACTTTATAATTAATTAATTAATTAAATTTTTATTAATTAATAAATCTCGTTAAAACACCTTTTATTATAAATTTTAAACCATTTATAAATTATTAATTCAATTTAAAATTAGAAAAATTAAAAATATTGTTTTACCTCAGAACCATGGATTGATCTAGGTCATTGTGGTTTCTCTAGTAAATTACATTTATATAGTAGGGAAATATAAGGTTAAATCATTCAACTATGTCATATTTTGTGTTGTGGTGTTCTTTCTAAAGTTTTTTTTAAGAAACATGGCACCTATGTAAAATGACATCAATAATACACCCTGGAAAAGATTAGATAGCCATTTTTCATTCTTTAACGCTTAATATATGAACCAAAATATTTTCCGTACGATGTCCTAGTGAATGTAGAGTGACTTTTTTCATTAATTAACACTTAAAAAATGGTTAAAAATGGCTGACTCTATGATGTGGTGATAGGATGGAAAAGTTGTAGTGACAGTTGACACAATGCTATATTCTTCAGTAATATTCATTTCTCAAACATTATTTCAAAAACTAAGATTGTGGATCTATTAGATACCAATTTTGGTTTTCTATATGGTTTTATTGACACTTAATAATAGCAGTCGAAGCAAAAGAAACCACAGATCCAAGGTCTCTATGGAAAAAATATGAAACTGTGTAAAAAATGAAAATGAACAATATTGTAAATGGCCTACCTCACACCAACATCTTAAAAAACTCCTTTGAATGAGTTTGATGAAGATAATATAAGTGTAAAATGAAGTCCTATCATCTATGTAGGTATCCACATGTTGATAAAAATAATTTTTCGTATGAATGGGATCCTCTTTTACTCCACAGTATTCCAACACCTCACTTTTTCTAAGGAGGAAGAAGAAGGGAGATTTAGATTCTAAGAGTATTGACCATGCATCCAAATTTTATCCACCATCTCATTCTAATGGCTTCATATTGACTATGGGGACACTCCTCAATGATGCACACATTAACTCATTCATTATAACACATTAGTTAATTCCTTGGTATATTCATTCATCATATGCATGAATGCTTAAAAATCCTATATGTTTCATCTTATGAAACAAATATATTAATGAAATACTATGCGAGAGAATGAATTGAGTAAAGGTTTCATGCATGAAATCTAATTTCATGCATGCCTTATGAGTGAAGGTAATATTATGAAAATCATATTTTCCTGTTGCCTTTAAAAATTCCATAAAATATATCCTACTATTTTATATGAAAAAAGGATTTAGGGAATACTAACTCCTTCAACAAGGACAAAAAAATATAGGGCTACTAGAACTTCTATAAGTTAAATTATTTTTTGGTTTTCTGTAAATTGTATTTTTTTTACTAAATTATACAAATAAATATAATTTTAATGTATTGAAATATTTATAATGTAAATGTATCTATAATTTTAATTTTTTATAATGTAAATTTAGTTGAAATTTATTTATTTGGATTTTTAAGTGTTTTGTTTATGTACCTGAACACTATTGCAGCCGAAGCCTTTTATCAGCACTATAGAAGGCACTAATAAAAAAAATTATGAACACTAAAACTAACATTATTAGAGACTAATTTTATCAGTGCTAACTATAGAGTTAATAAAATATCCTACCTTTTATTAGTGTTATAAACATCAACGATTTTTTAGTACTAATCAAGCTAGGAATGTGTGTTGATAAAACCCTAGATTAAAGTAGTGTTATTAAATGTTTTGGTTTTTTATTGTGGGTGAATAATGATAATAATAATAAATGGGTTAAGCCTTCTGATCCCTTCCACTCTTTAGAGAACAATAATAATATATTATAATTTTTTTGGAGTATTTGTTAAATATTATCATGGATTCTAGTGTAAATATTTTTTTCTGTAACTTTTTTTCTTATTTATATCTTGATTTTATTTCAGTTGATGTTGGTGATGCAGTCAGTTATGTGTAATATGAGTTTGGTGATAGAGATGGAGGTGGTGGGATAACGATGGGGGTGATGGAGCCATAGAAGTGGTGGGTAGAGGGTGGATGTCTATTGAACTTATGATATTGTTTGTATGATACTTGAATGTGTGATGAATGGTTATTGAATTCTTTTAATGTATATATTTTTGTTGTATATCACTAATATATGTTTTTATTGTATATATTAGGGTTGTATATTATTTTAGAATATGTTTTTTTAATTGATTAATTTTAATTAAATTATATATCATTGAATAATTATTTTTTTAGTTTAACAATGATTTAAGATAACCACCTCTAAACAAATCAAAAGTGGTTTCATTCATAAAAAATAACTCCTATATTGTTAGTGGTATTTTTAAATTTTCATTTATTTTTTATACTTTTATAAACAACCACAAATAAATTATCGACAATGGTATGCATGGTTTTTTAGTAAATTGACATTATATATTGATTTTCATATAGTGAATTCATATTATATTTCCTTAGAATATATTGAAATTTATACCATATTGTATTTATGTTACATCAATGAATAAAATGTTATATAAAATAGTATAATTTACACCAGTCTATTTCATAATTAACCAATTAATTAAACATATGAAATGAGTATCATGTAATATTCTACCCATACATCCATAAATACCATATCATATAGTTATCAACCTAATTTTGAAATCATGTATTTTTTAACTTTTAAAAAACTCCAATTTATCTTTAAACCCAAAAATGAACAATTAGAAACATAATAAAAATATGTTATTAACCCTAAAAAACACATTATCAATCATTTAAACCAAAGAAAACAATTCAAATTTCATTACTGTAAAATCAAAATAATATAGAGCATCATATCATCAATGTGGTATAATAACTAGCTATATATATGCTCAAATATTTTAAGTATATTGAAACCATTTTTATATAAATTATCTTACATATATATAGTGTAATAGTGTAATTATTCCAAATGATAAATACCATGACCAGGTCATATCATTATAGCATACATTTTAAAATTTCAGTTGATGTAGATTTTAATGTATATACATCCAACATTAAATGTATATAAAAAGGATTCAGTTAAAAGAAACATGAATCAAAACCCATAAAAATATATATACAATATCTACTTTTTGTGATTTTAAAATCACTCTAAACAAGGATTGTAGATCCAACATCATTCTAGTTAGATCTACTGAATCAGATTGTGTTGATATAAAGTATCAAAACTCATCACTTATATATTCACCACTATTGTCAGTCCTCAAACACTTGATTGTATTTCCACATTCAACCTCTTTCCATGCTTTAAATGTTTCAAAGGCTTTAAAAATATCTATCTTTCACTTAATTGGGCACACCCAACATCTCTTGGAATAATCATTAATGAATGACACAAAGTATTTTTCTCATCCCTGTGATATAACTGGTGCTTTCCAAATATTAGAATGGATTAAATCTAAGATCTCCTTGATCCTTATCATTGATTTCTTGAACTTTAACCTTTATTTCTCACTAAAAACACAATGATTGAAAAATAGTAGACACCTTTATAATTGCAACCAATAAATTTTGATCGGCATACACATGGACAAGTACTACTATAGATCCCACTTTATTCAGCGTTATCATTTATTAATGCTAATTTTTTTGAAAAAGTGGACCCTTTTTTCAACTCAAAGTAAAAGTGTTGATAAATAGATCATTTATCAATGCCTTTTTTAGAAATAAAGCATTGATAAAGGAAACTATTAATAATTTAATTTATATATACATTTATATATATTTTTTAATTATGATTTATATAACAATAAGTTTATATATGTGAATATAATATATAAGTATGATTTATATAAATATTTTATAATAAAAAATATTATTAATCTTATTTTCATAATCTTATAAATATAAAATTTTCAAATTTATATTAATCAGTAAACATGTTTAATAATATATTTATATACATTAATTAAATAAGGTATATATAAATATAATATATTAATATTTTATTTAAACCATTAAATAAATATATAAATATATAAATATATATTTAATAATTGTTCTTATTTGAATTTATATATTTATATTGATATTAAATAATATAAAATATACACATATACTTGTATGTATGTGTATATATATTTATGTATGTGGATGTATGTGTACGTCAATATGTACTTATATGTATGTGTGTGTATTTGTATATATGTGTATATGTGTGTGTGTGTGTTTTATGTGTATATATGTGGTGTGTGTGCGTGTGCGTGTGCATGTATAGATGTGTGTGTTGTGTATGTGTATGTTTTTGTGTACATGTATATGTGTGTGTGTGTTTATATTGTATGTGTATGTTTATGTAGTATGTGTATGTGTATGTAGTCTGTCTATGTATGCATATGTATGTGTATGTATGTTTATATAAGTGTATGTAATTTCATGTATATGTATTTGTATATGTGTGTGTGCATGTATGTGTGTATGTATTCATGTATATGCATGTATATGTATGCACGTGTATGCATTTGTATGTATGTATATGTATGTGTATGTATGTGTGTGTGTATGTCTATGAGTATGTATGTCTGTATGTGTATGTATGTAATGTGAATGTCTATGTATATGTACATGAATATATAATTATATAACAAGAAAAGTCATTTGTTTTTTTTCTTCAATTTGACATATCTCATTATAGTATATATATGTATATATACATACATACACACAATCATAGGAAAATTCATTTATTTTTCCAAATGCAATTAATGCAAGTTTATATAGAAATATATATACACACACACACAAATCTAATATTTTTTTTTTAATTTTTTAATTTTTAAATATTTATTTACAATTTTTTAATAGTTATTATTTAATATTTTTAATATGTTTGTAATTTATAAAATTAATATTTATCCATTTATATTTTAATGTTTTTTTGTATTTAAATCTTTATGCAATTATTATTTATTCATTTTTTAATATGTAATTTATTATGAATTTCTTATATCTAAATGTAAATTTTAATATTTAATATTTTTTATTTTAATATTTATTTATTTTTAATATTTTTTGTAACCTATATAATTAATATTATATATTAATATATTAATATTTTTTGTAATTAATTTAATTTAATTTTAATTATTAAATTTTATTCATTTTTAACATTTATCCATTTTTTATTAGTTACTCATTTTTATTATTTTTTTACTTAAATAATTAATATTATTTATTCATTCATCATAATGTTAAAACATTTATTATAATATAATACATTTATCATAACATTATCACATTTATTAATAAGTTTAATATAAATAATAATGCTTATTTTTTTAATATTTTTTTTAATTTATTTATTTTTAATATTAATAATTTTTTATTATAATATATTTTTCAATATTCATTTTTATATAATTGGTAATTTATTATAGTTTTTAAATGTAAATTTAATTTTTATAGTCCACTAGTATTTATCACTTTTATATTAAGTGCGGAAAAAATAGTCATTTATCAACACTTATGAGTTAGTGCTAATAAAGATATGAATTATCAGTGTATTCTTAGCATTGATAAATCATACCTTTATCAAAACTTTCCATTTTAGCACTATTAAATGTTTATTTTATTAACCCTAACCTAGATCGCCCCTACTCATGCCATTCAAGTTCTCACAGAAGCTAAATGCTATTTTCACATCCTTTGAATCTTTTGGTTGAATCAACCCTTAAATCAAAGGTATGTGATTAGTTACTCATTTTGACTAATATTTCATCATTTCTCTTATTTTTTTTGTTTCTTCTCTGTGGTTATTCTCGTCTTCTTGATGTTTTGACACTTTTTTTTGCAGTTTTTGGTTCTTCTCATTGGATCTTCTCTTCTAATTGATGTTTTGCCCCTCACGATTATCACAAAATCAAAAAAATAAAATCTCAATCGATTCTATCTTCCATTATTATTGTCCCTCTCCATATTTATAATTCAATTTCAACAATGACCTTGATATTTTCATTTTATATATTTTCATTATATTGTCTTATTTTCATAATAATTTTAATAAATTTTGTGCTTTTTATGAATTTTAAAAAATTATCATTTTCATTTCCTACTTCAAATGGGGTTTTCCTCTAATTAACAAAATTTTTGTGTGAAATTATGATATCATTTATTCATTATAATTTTAATTTGATCTAAACTTTTATTTGAACAATGAATAATACTCTCAAAATTTTCTACATCAATTTCATAATTTTTATAAGAAAATAAAGAAAAATGTTTATTTTATTTATCTTTCAATTAAACATTTCAAAAAAATTCATATAAACATTGTTTTTATTATTATAATTAATATAATTTACTTAATATTGTTAAAATTCATTTTAAAATTTTACATTATTTATAATGATAGATGAATCAAAATTTGGAAATTTCTAATTTTTTTATAATTGGAAATTTTTAAAACATTATTTTTTCTAATTATAATAATAAAGTTGATTATTTTAGGAATCCCATTACCCATTAAAATTATTTTCTTTATTAAATTCATCTTCTTCATGATTTTGAAATTTGAAAATTTTTGTTATTTTAGTTAAAGCATTCATTTTTTCCATTCTACCCACATTCTTAATTATTTTCAAAATCTCATGGCATATTAAAATTGTTATTTTTATTATTACCAAATATAGAATTTGAATATGATATTTTTTATAAATTTACAAATGTAATATACATAATTGATGTGATTCCTTTATTTCAAACACTATAAACATTGATAAAAATAAGTAATTTGTTTTGATATATGATTTTATTGTAAAATCTTATTATATATACCCCAATACTTATTAAATTGTAGAAATCCATAAGTTTCTTGTGAAAATTGATAATGATAGGGAGTGAATTATCCTCCTTTATGAATCCATTTCAAAAAATAGAAATATTTATGACATGTTAATTATAGTAATAAAATATTAGGGTTACATCTTTATATGTTCTAACAAGTTTTTGATGCAATGAAAATTTATATCAAATATGATGACTATATATGTGTGTGTGTGTATAAAGAATATCATTTTAATATTATAATATCATACCTTATGTGTATTTATTTATTTTGTTAAATATGAATATTATGGAATCAAATAGGATGGATAAGATGTAATGGCCCGAGTTTTAGGGGTCCATTACTTTGTGAAAATCTCATATTGGGTTTTCTGGTCTGGGAATCTTGGTGAAGTTTGACGTAACGGTAGGCCTACCGGTAGCCTTAACCTACCGGTAGAAGGACTACCGGTGGCTGCAGTCTACCGGTAGCTCTGTCTACCGGTAGCTCGGTCTACCGGTAGCTCGGTCTACCGGTAGCTCGGTCTACTGGTAGCTCGGTCTACCGGTAGTTGCAGCCTACCGGTAGCTCAGTCTACCGGTAGCCATAGCCTACCCGTAGCTCGACTACCGGTAGCTGACAACCACCAGTAGCTCTCAGCTACCGGTAGCTGTCAGCCACCGGTTGTTCTTGGCTACCGGTGGCTCTCGCCTACCCCCACGGGTTCTTTCCAGTAGCGCTCCTTTTTGTGAAAATTGGATTTTAAACCTTATTTTGACGCCTTAAAACTTTTTTTAAAGCCCGGTAACGCCCATAAACATTTTAATTAAATATTTAATGAATTAACCTGGTGTGTGCGTCGGTTTAAACTGCTCGATCCTTTAATGACGTGTGGGGCCGCGTGGTCAACCCACGACCCCACTCCTTACGCGGTTTCATCTCAACCGTCCCTGACCCTTATAAACTAAAGGGTTAGCTGTGGTTCCTTCTTTCCTCGATCACGGCTGGGAGTACCCTTCGTTCATGAAATTTTTTTCGTTTAGGCGAGCCGCATCACTATACGTGAAGTTCTGTGCCCGGCTCAGCATCGATCGTTGATCAACAGGTAGGGAATTTCTCCTCGTCTCTCACTTTTGTGTATCATGCGGGGTGGAAATGATTTTGTTTCTGTAGAATTGGATAAAACCGAACCTTAATGAATATAATGAATGAACACTAATGAAGGGGGAGGGCTGTGATCGATGATGCTGCTTTGGTTTATAATCCTCCATATATTTTTTTATGATTCCTGAATTGTGCGGGCTTACGCCTTCTGAAAATCATGGCCGTTGGTGGTATTTCTGTGTGCACTAACGAACCCTTTCATCTGGTGATTTTTAATAGATTGTTTTGTGGTTGTGAACCCTTACTATGAAAAGTAAATTGGTTAATCACGTACACCAGTTAATCAAATTGAAAGCACCAGGATTAACCCTTCTGTGATAACCCCCAGTTAAAGCACATGGAAATTGAAATCATGAAGTGTGTTAAATCTTATAAATCTGAAAATACCGGCATGGACCTGCTTTGTGTTGGTGGTAGTGGTTGGTTGTTTTTCTTTTATGGGCTGATTGTTGGAGATGTGGGAGGGGATGGGATCCCCTGTTTTTTTATACTCTCGGTGGTTATGAAATTGGGGATGCGATCCCCTGTTGTTATGGATTCAGTGGTTGTGAGTTTTAAGACCCGGTGGTTATGTTGTTTGTATCATAAATTGGGGTGGGATCCTCTGTTGTTGAGAAACCCTTTTTGGCTCCTGGATGTCGGACACAGGGCAGTGTCTCGGGGTTGTCTTTGGTTCCAGTACTTCGAGGGATCTCAATTATCCCTTTGTTGTTGTGACTTTACAAGAGAACCAGGTGTGAAAACTTAAATTGACTTTTGGCTGGATCTTTTCCTTGGTTTGTGCTTATGATATTAGTTTCCCAGTAGTGCATAAAATTTTTAGACACTATTACTGAACATGAAAACAAGAATGGGACAAATGGGTTTTGTTGGCAAGAGTCGTGACTCGGACTTGAGTGCTGTTTGTGTCCTTTAGGATGGCTGAAGAAAAACCTAACCTTGGGTGAGTGCTTGTTACCTATATATATACTTGTAGTTTTGTGTTTCTTATTCACGCCCCACCCAAGTTGAGAACTTAGTGCCGAACACCCCCATTTCATGGGGGAGGGTGTTTTTCCCAACACTATTATTAGTGGTTGGTTATTAGCTCCTTTTCTTCTCCCTTTCCCAGATAGCCCAAGTATCTTCAGGCAGGCTGTGATGGCCTAAGGTCCATTATTAGCCCAAGAATCTTCGGGCAGGGTAGTGTGGTGGTTAACCAGGTGTGTACGGCAGGTGGTTTCCCAAGTGTCTTCGGGATGAGGCCCAGGTGTCTTCGGGTGTGGCAATGGATCTTCTAGCCCAGGTGTCTTCAGGCGTGGCAGTGGTTGTTCTGGACTAGGTGTTTGTAGGCATGGTTACGTGTGAAAGTTGTGGCCCAGGTGCTTGCGGGTGGGATTTGGTAGTGGGACTGCGTGTGGTTGTGGCCTAGTTGTGTGCGGGTGGGTGTGGTAGTGGGACTGCGGTGAGAATGGCGGGATTGGTTCGATGCGTAGGATGTCTCAATAACTAGTGGGAAAGTGGTGCATGGTACCCAAACATCAATGTGCTCTTATTATATATATTACTTGACTTGCGCTATTTGGGGAGTGTGCCTTGGTGAGGCTTGGGTGGATAGTTTACCTTGTTAGGTGTTTGGTTTACTCCTTTTTCTCTTGGGACTTTAGTACGTTACCCCACTTGTGCACGAGAGTCTTTGGTTTTCCCTACTGAGTGTACTTGTATGCTCACCCTACGTATATAAAACTACTTTTAGGATTCCAGGAGGACTTTGAGGATCACGTAGGACCTTACTAGCTCGGACCTTTGGGGCAGTTGCAGTTACTATTTTTTCCTTCTTTGGTACTTACCCTTATAGTCACTTTGTACTTTGTGGCTTTTACTTTTGGAACATGCATGTGGGAATGGTTTACTTTTGGATTTACTTTTCTTTTAGTTTTGGTGTTGTTGGGTTTCATCATCTTATCTCCCGATCCTATAAAACAAAAAGGGTAATGCCTTCCATTTTTGTGTAATTTCCATACCCTTGGTGCTAGTCACCACTCTGGGACCTATAGAAGGTGGGTTTTAGGGGTCATTATCTCTCCTTCAACTTAAATAAGGAAGGTCTTGGCAACCTGCTGACCCTTCCCTCCTTTTGGTGAAGGCGGGTCGTGACATAGGAATCAAAAATGGATGTATGTCAATCGTATTAAAAAGGAGTATCAGGTTGGGGTTAAGTAGTTCATCATGTTTGCAAAATATCATGCATATGATCATTCTCAAATCCTTTATATGGGGTTACATTGTTGTTATTCAAGACTAATTATTCTAGATAAGATCTAGGAACACTTGATATGTCACATGATAGATCAAAGTTATAAATGTTAGACTAAACATAGGGAATAACTAAATGTTTCTAGTAAATAGGATAATGATGCCTTTATTGGATCATCTGATATGATTACAAGTATGGATGATGATGAATATCATATCAAGGATATCATTATAAGTGTAAAAAATGATGAATATCACATTAATAAAATGATGATGATTGTTGAAAATGAACTTTTTATATTCCAAATTTGTTTGAGAAGATAAAGAGTTGTGAAAATATGTTATTATATGATGGTTATACTAAATATACAACATGTTAAGCCATTCTAAATCTATATAATGTAAAATATAGAAACAGATGGAGTGAAAACATCTTTATCTAACTTCTTGCTCTGTTGAATGATATGTTGTTAAATGCTAATGAGATTCCATATCAAACATATGACGCTAACGAATACTATGTTCAATGGGTATGATATCTGAAAGAATACATTTATGTCCAAATTATTTTATATTGTTTTACAAGGACCATAAATCACTTAAAAAATTCACAAAGTGTTGTACATCTCGATATAATAATACATGCATGTCCAAATGATTTTATATTGTTTTTCACTGTGGTTATTCATGAAGAAAAAATTCATTATGTTGTTTATTCTTATATAATGACTAAAATAATTGATTAATAACATTGTTGTTTATTTGGCTCCATTGATTGAATATTTGAAATTAATGTGGGATTCAGGTGTTACATTGTATGATGTTTATATAAATAAATATTTCACATTTAGATTAATGTTGTATGGGATGAGAAATGGATTTCTTGGTTATGGATATTTTTTATGATATAGAATTAAAGTAACTCTAGGGTGTCACATTTGTGAACAAGGTACACACTCAATTATGTTGACATTTATTGAAGACTATATTTCTAGGACATCATAAATTTTTTACCCTAATGACATAAATATCGATCTTGGATGAAATCATTTGATGGGAATTAAAAATAAGGTACAACACCATATCCACTAACAAGTGATAAAATATTTGATAAAGTAAAGGATATGGTCACATATTTTGTTAAACCTTATTAGAAAAACCTTACAAAAAATGGATGAAAAAAGAGATCAGTTTTTTTTGAATTACTATATTTTTTTGTATGTCAGACATTTTCTTGATGTCATGAACGTAGAAAAAAATATACGTGATAATGTTATTGTCATGTTATTAAGTGGACCTATCCAAACAAAGGATGGAATTAAGGCTAGCTTAGACATGATTGACATGGGGACATAGGAAGAGTTGAATCTATTGATGGGTGAAGGGTGGAATTTTCTTCCTGTATATGTACACAATTTTTTCAAGAAAGAGAGATATCAAATTTGAAACATCCTAAATGGTGTAAAGGTTCCATAGGGGTATTCATAAAATATCAATAATATCACGTCAATGACTAATTTAAAGTTAAAGGTTCTGAAATTATATAAATATCATGTTTTAAAGAAAGATTTAATGTATGTATCTTTACATTGAATTTTAATTAAAAATTCTTTCCATAAACTAACCATGCTTTGTTTCTTTCTCAAAACTATGTGTGGTAAATTTTTAGACCTGGAGAAGTTCCTCAATATAGAAAAGAAAATTATTGGCTCATTATGTGAATTAGAGATGTTCTTCCCACGTTTACTCTTTGATATGATGGTTTAATTGGTTAGAGATATTTGACTATTTGGTCTTTTACATTATAGATGGATATACCCCATTCAATGGTATATGAAGATTTTAAAAGGGTATGTAAAAAATCAAATCCATCCTAAAGGTTGTATTGAAGAGAGATATATTGTTGATGAAATTGTTCAATTCTATACTGACTACCTATATGTTGGGGTTAACATTTTTCTACCAAAATATCATCACTATTAATGACTTGTGGGTGAAGGAATTTAATGAACAGATATAGGCACAATTTTTATTCCAGAGCGGGATCAAACTCACTGTTACATTTTACATAAAATTTTATTGGTTGCTCCATACATTGAAACCTAGAAAGTAATTATTAATAATTTTAATCCATTAAGGGATAAAATATTGATATCAAATACACATAATCAACAGTTTATATGATGGTTTTGAGACTATATTTTTAAGGATTCAACTGAAATTCTGAATTTAATTTTAGAATGATTTTGATGGATATCCATGACAACAAGTGTGCATGTATTATATTATAATGGTTATGTAATTAATGGTCATATGTTCTATACAAAGGAACATGATGAATATAATACATCAAAAAATAGTGGAGTTACTCTTGTGCAATAAGTGATGCACATATCTAGTACCAAGGAAATAAATCAAATTTACAAGAACATGTTATACTTTGACACCATCAACCAAATATGGGAGTTTTATTATAAAACATTAAAAGTTTCAACTTTTTAATGCATGTGTTTTTATAACAAGAGTACAGTTAAAATTGATGAATTGGGATTCATGAAAGTAAATTTCACAAAGTAAGGGTACAAGGATGAATCATCGATAATGTAATCATAGGCATTATCGACATTTTATAACTTGGATCCTACAAATAGAAAGTTTTCAATTGTTTTGTTATTGACCAAAACCATTGTAGGGTTATATGTCAATTCAACTAAGGATGACCCTTTTATTGGGAAGTCTTAATTATTTCATGGTATTACTAATGTTGACATGGTATTATATGTAAGAGGAAACCACAAGGAGGGGATTTGGATACTTGATAGAGGGGTCAAATCCCCTCAAAAATTAAAGTAAAATAGAGAGTTCAATAACTTGGTTAATGTTTTTAAAATATATATTATGTTACCTCAAAGTATTATGTATGAACTACTACATTTACATAATATAAATTAAATATTCAAATAATTCTATAGATAATGGATTCTCCATATACCGATACTCCAAATCCCAAGGAATAATAGGTTTTTCCATATGTTGATGCTCCCAATCCTAGGGAACAATAGAGGTTTCCACATACTGATTCTACCAATATAGAGAAACAACATATTGAAAATATTTAAACTGAGTAAATGGTAGAATTTGAATAAACTATATCTAAGAAATAAAAAGAGTGTCATAGAGTGATAGTCTTAACAAAAATTATTAAGGTGAGAAGCAAAGGCATAAAATTAAAGGTTGGATGGAATGAACATGACCAACATGTTAACCCAAACAAGTCAATTTTCATTAGTTACTTCGGGGTCATTACTCAAATACATGTGTCGATTGATGTAGATATGTGGCATGATGTTGTTCACATGATGAAGGTAGTAAATTGAGAAGTGAATAGGGAAACAATATGATACACTATCTCTATTTTTATAAAAAAAATAAAATAATGAAACATTGATTTACCCTTAATTATCCTTTATAGAGTTCATTTATACTAGATGATTGTCACATGTAATTTTTATTAATAGTCACTGGAAAGGTACATAGAGCCTTTTAGAAAATTATTATGAAGAATCATCTCAGGGATACTTTAGGTAATGTAAAAATGCACCCACCATAGATATATGCACACATAATAAACTAATAAACATGGAATTCATTTATTGGATGTTTTGTGAAGGAATTATTCCAGGTATATTTTTATTTGTAATACTTTACTTGTAAATACATTTATTAATCACTTTTATTAAGAATTGTTAGTTTATAAAATAACAATTGAGTGTTGAAAATAAGCAGTGTACATCAAAACCAACATACCACTACCAAAAATAAAGGATGGTGTATGCTTCACTTGAAAAAATAGTATGTATTTTAAATATATAGCAATACATTTATGTGACATGAAAAGAAACATATTTATATTTATTTATTTATATACAGATCAATGAATCAAAATCCAAAGAAACTTCCATCTCATATCCTATACTATGGAAGGGGGCTCATGAAATAAAGATAGAACACTAGTAGATGAAAACTCACATAGTATGGGAATCATGTGTAAGTATGAAAAAATAAATTTTGGTTTTACTTTAAATTAATATTATATATAAATTATAACTTATTTTCCTATATTTTTTTATCTATTTTAGAGACAATAATCATCATTGGTTGTACCCAATGAACAACTACTTTTAATGTACTTGAATCATCCAAAACAATATGATTGCGTTAGAGGTGTGGATTTTAGAGTGTATCCTTGAACATATTTTCTGAAAAGAATTGAAAATGAGGATAAAGATATGGAAATAGATGATATTAAGGCATGAATAAATGTTATACAAGAAAAACATAACTAGTATACTGAGTTAGAAAATTTTATGGTAAGGAATCAAAGATAAGAAGAAAACACAATAACAAGAACTATATGATAATATAATCCCACCCCTAGATTTGAGGCTAGACATTACCCTCAAGGGTCTACCTTATAAGAGGTAATTTATTTTTTCATAACTATTAAATGTGAAATGTGAATCAGGAATATATTGATACCTTTTTGTATTCATATTCTCTAGGGTGAAATTGATTGTGATTTATATCTATCATCACCCACCCATCACCTTGTTTCGAGGGGGGGGGTATAGTGTACAATATCTAAAGAGATATTCTACACAACATACAACTTCAAAATATCATGTGATAGTAAGGATTCACATAGTTCATGAGTTGATCATTGAGATGTCTACTCCCATTGATGATCTTTATGTTCACAAAGTTGAAGTTACTATTGTAATTCTCATACCTCTCAATTTATTATGTGTTTTAATGATCAAAAAACCAATTATGTTTGTAAAAATTTATTTTTAGTGTATTTTAGTCATTATGTTCAGACATAAACCAAGGAAGTCATTCGACAAAAACATGGGATCAAGAGGCACTTTGAGGACCATTTTGGAGGCCCTCACTGGTTGGAATCACTAACTACCCAGTAGGAAGGCATCAACCAGATGATAGAATTGGAAATAAGAAACTAATCTTGTCCTAACCCACCATCTAGTCTATGTCCCTAGTAGTGGTATATAGGCTCTCAAATATTGAGTTTTTTCCAAAATATTTTATCAAAGTGTTGTACCTTGTCTTTTATTTTAATTTTACACTAGACTTACTCTTTTATTTTAATTATATCTCATTATTTAGTTTTAATTTTTTAAAATAAAATTAGTCCCCCCTTTCCATCCTACTCAGACTAACAATTGGTATCATATCCATCCTTGTTTTCTAGACCTTCACCAATTTCAAGGAACGATCATAAAGGACACTCACTACCTCTATCACCCAATTTGCCCCCAAATGACACTCAATGGGATGATACCCTTTATTTTATGGATCTACTTATAGTTATTAGGAATCTCACAGGTTAAATTTTCTTAAAATAATATGATATTTTATTTTGAAAATAGTTTTTCATTGTTATACTACCACTACAAAATCTCATGACAAATAGACTCCCGATGACAATATCACTTTTGAGATTGATGTCAAGGCCATGAATTATCTTCATTGTGGACTAAAATTTAATGAATTTAATATAATTTATACTTAAAAAACTACATATGAAATCTATAATATTTTATAAGTCACACACTAAGTCACTAATAAAGTATAAGACACTAGGCTTGACATGTATCGTTAAGATTTTGAACATTTTAGCCCGCATTCTAATGAGTCTATAAATAAAATTTTTACTCATTTTAAATAAATATTCAATGGTATAAAATCTATTGGTGATGATATTTATATAGAAAATATTTTTAATAAGATACTTTGGACTTTCCTAAGTTCATGGAAACCCTAGGTAACAACCATCTAAGAAGAAAAGGATGTTAATAAAATGTCAGTTGAAGAACTTATTGGGCCTTTTATGACCAATACGATTACCATAAATAGAAAAGATGAAAATAATCCAATTAAGTGAAGTAAAAATAAAAATTTCCTTTAATTAAATTGCTGATGACTCTTCTAGAAGTGATGTAAATATTGATCAACTTGCTAAGAATATGAACAAGTTCATGAAGAGAAATAAATATCAACAAAATTCCAAAAAGAAAAACCAAAGTAAATAACTAGTGGTAGATTGTTATGAAATAAAAAAAGTGACACATAAGGCCAAAGTGACCCATTTTCAAAAATAAAATTAAAGAAAATAAGAAAATAAAAAAATCATTCAAAGTCTCAATATAGAGTTAAAGTGATGACTCCCACTCCTAATTCGACTTAATGATGGTAGTGCCAA
This sequence comes from Viscum album, assembly GCA_963277665.1. Classification (NCBI taxonomy): domain Eukaryota; kingdom Viridiplantae; phylum Streptophyta; class Magnoliopsida; order Santalales; family Viscaceae; genus Viscum; species Viscum album. The sequence continues at coordinate 964,326,942 of OY728150.1, forward strand.
ATGTTTCATGGCCAACATCAAGGTAAATGATGAGGTGAATTATTATTCTTACAAATATTCTTATTTTTATAGTAATTTAAATTATAAATATATTAAATATGATAGGGATAAACTATAGTAATGATTTAGTAAACTCACCACAAAATTAAATGAACATAAAAAAGAAGTATAATCGAGTTATTAATGAAAAGGATCAACTATTAGAAGAAAATATGAAACTAAAAGAGTATAATGAATATTAAAAATATTTTCTTCCCAAAAATTATAAATATTAATAAATAATATTTTAATTATTATTGGAAAATATGATCAAAGTTGAGGATCTGTTTAAGATGATGAAAAAGGAAAATTATAAATTAAAAGAACAATATAATGTTCATGAATTAGAATCCATGATTAAATAACTTAAAAATTATCTTTATAAGTTCACCTAGGGTAACCAAAACTTAAATAAAATGTTAGGTTACCAACATCATCCAAAAAAACGTTTTGGGGTTGGTTTTTAAAATCAAGCAATCACCTATAAAAATACCACTTTTGTGATAGGATGTTGTCAAGATAAATTTTGCAATTATTTTCATAAAACTGGGCATCTCATTTATGAATGTAATTATAAAAATTATCAATTTGGAGACCTAAAAGGGTATACCTCTTATATAATATTTTTTCTAAAAAATATTATTCAAAACAAATATGGGTTTTGAAGTCTCTTTTAGCTAACATTAGTGGACCTAAATTTATCTAAGTACCAAATTATTTTGTATATTTATTACCTTGTATGGAAAATGTCTCAATAGAATATCCCAAAGATATATATGGTACATGGAGAATGGGTGCTCGAGACACATGTGAGGTGACTAATCCAAGTTCAACCATATTGAAAATATTGATAGAGGGTATGCCATATTTGGTAATAGCTCAATGAGTAAGATAATCAAAATGGGTAAAATTGAATTTTAAAATTATACTATTATTAAAGATTTTTTATATGTTAATGGTTTAAAACATAATTTACTTTGTATTATCAAAATATATGATAATGGTTTTAAATTATCTTTTGAAAATTTTGTCTGTAATGTTTTTGATCCCAAAGTAAAACTTATATTTTCAACTTATCATTTTCAAAATATTTATATTATCAGTTTAAAATAATTTTATAGAGAACATATTAAATGATTAAGTGTATAAGATAGTGAGTCATGGATTTGGCATAGGATCCTTGGTTATTATAGCACACACACACTGGTCAAACTCAACTAAAATCAATTGGTACAAGATTTACCTAAATTTTATTTTGAAAATGAAATCTTTAAGGAACCATTACAACTTTTAAAGAAACAAAAAATTTCCTTTAAATCTAAAAAGTAATTATACACCTCTAAGGTACTTAATATTATTTATATTGATCTTTTTAGACCAACCCAAGTTATAATTATAGGATTTTAATCTTAAAATTTCAAAATTGTTGATGATTATACACAATTTAATTAGGTTTATTCTTTACACTTAAAAATGAGGCCTGTAAAGTCTTTATTAAATATACCAAGAAGGTTGAAAATGAAAAATAATATAAGATTGTATCAATTCATAGTGATCATGGGAGATAGATTGAAAAAATATTTTGATGAACTTTTACTTCACCAGGTTATAATCATTATTTTTCTACTAGTAGGACTCTTAAAAAAATGGTGTTGTTGAAAGATGGATTCAAACTCTACAAGAGATTGGAAGTACTCTATTGAATGAATTAAAACACCCTCAATATTTTTGTACTAATGTGATCAATACTGATTGTTATACTTTGAATGATGTTCTCATAAGATCCAATATTAAGAATACCCCTATGAGTTTTTTTAAGGAAAATAACTTAAAGTTGGATATTTTAAGGTGTTTGGGTGTAAATTCTATATTCTTAACACCAAATAAAACTTAGGAAAATTTGACCCCAAATCTGATAAAGTTGTCTTTATTTGGTACTCTAACTTAAGTAAATATACCATATATTTAATAAAAATATCAAGACTATATAAGAATAAATTCACATCAAATTTGATGATAATTTTCCTAAACCTCATCCCCAAATTTATGATGTTGAGACCAACCTAGAAAATTTTATGTTGAATGATCTACCTTCATATAAAGGAACCGATGACGAGGAGAACCTAGAGCTTTACCCAATGCATGGATGAAATATAAAGACCACTCCTTAAAAAATATTATTGGTGATTTTCAATCCAATACCCACACTAAAATATCAGTTTTAAATAAGGTTGAACATCATGATTTTATTTCACACCTAAAACCCCAAAATATAGATGATTTTTTAATAATGAAAATTCAGTACTTTCAATGAAAGATGAATTAAAGCAATTCACAAGGAACAAAATTTGGAATCTTGTTAAAAGACCCAATGATCTTCCCATTATTTTTACCAAATGGGTTTTTAGGAATATGTTATATGAGAAAGGTAGAATAACTCATAAAAAATCTATACTCATAGCTAATGGATACAATAAAGAAGAATACATTGATTAAGGTGACACCTTTAGCCTCATTTATAAGATAAAATCCATTAGAATATTTTTTTTATTCACCACCCACTTAAATTTTAATACTTTTAAAATGTATTTTTGAATTGTTTTATTTCCAAAAAGGTTTTTGTTGAACAACCACCTAATTTTGAATATTAAAAATTCCTAAATCTTTTTTAGGTTAACCAAGGCTCTTTATGGTTTAAAAAAACCCTTAGGCTTAGTATGAAAGGTTAAAAAAATTTGTTTTAGAAAATTATTTTAAAATGGGAGAAGTATATTAAACATTATTTTTGATATATATTTCAAATGATTTATTGGTTGTCCAAATTTATATCAATGATGTTATTTTTGGTTCTACAAAAGAATATCTTCATAATGAATTTTTAAATTTAATGATAAATGAATTTGAAATAAATTTTTATAGGAGAATTAATGTTTTTCCTTGGTTTTCAAATTTCTCAAAACAAGGATGGTATTTTTCTAATCCAAATCAAATAATCTAATGAAATTTTAAAACATTCTTGCATGGATCAAGTTAAGGAAATACATACACCTATGGGTACTTTTTGTAAGTTAATGTTGGATGAAGCCGGTGAAATGGTTTATATAAGCTTTATATAGGTATTATTGGGAGACTTATCTACCTTACTATGACCTAGATGAACATCATGTTTAGTTTTTATATTTGTTATTGTTTTCAATCCAATCATAAATAATCACATTTAAAATATCCTAAAATAATTTTCAAATATTTAAAAGGTTCTAAAAAATTGGTTTATTTTTTCTAAAATAGACCTCTTTTGAACTTTCAAAATTTTCAAATACTCATTTTAGAAGGTTACAATTAGATAGGAAAGTTATAAGTGGGACTCTTAATATACCTAAAAAATCCATAGTCTCTTCGAGTAATAAGTAGAAAAACTTTGTTTCTCTTTCTATGAAAAAAGTAGGATATATTGTCATGGGGAGTTATTGCGCCCAAATCATATGGATGAAACAAACTATCTTATATTATAGGATCACATAAAATCTAGTTCCATTAGTATTTCTATGAATCTAATCCAATACTCTCTCACTAAGAATATTAACCTTAGGCATAACTTTTTGAGAGACCACTTTTAAAAACAAGACACCATGTTATAATTTATCAGCATAGATCTTTAATTACCCGATATTTTCAAAAAACCCCCAAAATTGTTTTTATTTTATTAAGGGGGAGTTAAGAATGGTATTCTTATGAATCTCTCACTTAACATAGGAAAGCTTGAGGACTTTTTATCTATCTATTTTTCCAAAATCAAATTGATTATTATTGAATTGTGCATTGTATAATTTTTATTTAAATTGGATGTTAATATTAATTTTGTTTGATCTTCTGTGAAACATATTGATATTTTTTATTGATTTTATTGATCTTTTTGGTTTGTATTTTGGGTTTAATTAATTTTTTCTGATTTTTTTATGTTGGGATTCCCATAAGTTCACCGAATAGCTGGTGGCTCCTCACCAGGTAGCTAGTGGTCTTCACAAGACCATTTTTTATAGAAAACTCCCACTAGACAGCCTATGGTGTTAGTCTAGGTTCATTTGGGCTGGCTGAGGGAGGTTCTTTTAAGACAACCCCATCTTCCACTCGAGTTCCACTCAAATTTTTCTCCTCTACAACCCTCATCACTTACCTCAATCCCTATTTCCTCTTCTTCTATAGATATTCACTCCTTGTTAAGTTTCTTATATTTTCCAAGTCTTTCCCATTAATTACACTTTGATTTCACCTGATTTTGGATATTTTCTTCATTTCAAAAATCCCTAGATCAAATTATTGTTCAATCATCGAATATCATCATATCAAGGATTATTCTTCTAATGGAAAGGGAAAGGGTGTAAAACCTTCTTCAACTCCTCCAGTTGAGAAGTTCGATCCCATTTAGTATGAACAAAATTATCATGCTAGTTAGGATCATCAATCCATGGTGGATTAAAAGTTCTCATATTTATTTAAAAATGGATATTGATTTCCAATGGTGGAATTCTATAGCTTCCTGACCCAAGAGCCACTGAAAATGGTGCCCCAAGCTAGTTTCCACAAGGAATTAAGCATGCCTCCCCATAAACTAGAGGATTTAGACTAAAAATGAGGGTCTAAAGGTTTTACAGTGGAGAGACTATACCCTCTAGATCAGAAATAAGTACCACAAAAGAGATAAAAAATAAAGGAAATGGAATAAATATCAAATTATCATAAATAATAAATGAATGAGTGATTATGCATGAACATGCTATAATGTGTAGAAAAAACATACAATAGATAAAGATAAATAATATACAATGAAAAGAAAAAATCCCTAAGGGACTTCTCCATGAGAATCCTGTGATTTGGCTCAATCTTGTGCTCCAATGATCCCATGTACATACATAAAAGCACAAGAGTAAACTGTGAGCCTAATACTATAACCATGAGTACTATTTGGGTACTAATAAATAGCCTAAATAGTGTGTGACATATACTCAATAATCCACCACCAATGGTGTTTATAACAAATCTATTATGTTTATATAGGTTGTAGTAGTGTGTATGTATAAAAGGTGAAAATCTATAAAGGTGACTGATGTAATTTAGTATATAAGGACATTCTATAACAATCAGTCCATAAATGATGAAAGATAGTATATAGTTGTAAATTATTAGCTATGAAATACACTGGATAGTCATGTATTAGACCTATGAGGGCTAAGACCTAGGGCCATTGACCAAGGAACCAACTACTAGTCCATAAAGCTCATCCATAGAAAACTCAGTGAAATATAGACCTACATGGGCTAGGACCTAAGTCCATTGAACATGGAATCCTCTTTGAGTCCATGGATCTCATCTATATAAAACTCGGTAAACACTTGATTGGATTTGAAGGAGCGTGCCTAAGGCGGTCCAAGTAAGCCAGATCGAAGGTATTCACTGTAATATTTATATATATATATAAGTGGGCCATTATTACCATACCATGTTATGTCACACTGGTACCATACCGTGAAATCTAATTTAACATAATTAATATAATGATTCAAGGGACCATGTTAGTGTCACTTACTATATCAATTTAATTTATCACATTAAATTATTAATATAATTCACATATAAAATATGAGAAGGAGGGCCATGTTATGTCCATATCATTTCATTAAATAAATAAATAATTATCATAAGCTAAGGGATTTTCTATTTCATTCCATAGTTCCCATTTAATCCATTTCATTATTACTTTTATTTGTAAATGAAAATGTTTTAACAAAGGTACCCAACCTTTAACATTTAATTTAATTGTAATTGGATCCCTCTAATAAGAGGTGAGATTAACTCACCCCATGGTTGGTGAAAATGTAATTGATAAATTAAACCTACCTCAAGGGTGGTTCAGGTTGAGTTTAAAACTTCCAACTATTTACATGGGTGTGATAACATGTTTAAATTATAGTTTAAACATTAAAATTTTAAGGTCTATTAATTTAAGGAGAAAGGCTTGGAAAGTCTGGTGTGTGGCATAATGACGCAAGCTACAAAAACACTCAAACTTTTAGGGAAAAGGTATAAACCACCTATATCATGATTAGGATGGTTAACTTTTCAAATAATAGGCCTTGATTTGAGACAGAATGAGAGAAATTAGAAAATTTGTCAAATGACTAGAAATTTAACATTTCATATGGTGAGATAATCAAATAAAAGAACCATGAGGAGTCTTAGGTATAAGAAGGGGATTATAATTCATCTGATGGTGTTTGATTCAGATAAAGAATTTAGGAGATCTATGGAATCCTAGAGGAGGATAAATGGGGAAGCTTTAGTGGCCTGGGCATGGGAGAAAAGTGGGAGAAAGAGGAGGAAGAAAGAAATAATGTTGGAGGGGAAAATGGTCATTTCACCCCTCTGTAATGAGGTGCATGGTTAGTCTATATGGTTTAGTTAACTATGTGTAAATCATGTGACTCATACTATCCAAGATCCAAAACCCACATGGTTTGGCCGCACAATTTGAGATAACCTTGCACCAACTGCGTGGTGCTACTGGTTAAGTGGCACTAACCATGCGGGATAGGCACATGGTTTGGAAAACTATGTGTAGCCCATGAACCCACCCCTTAAATTTACTATATAAATTATACATGTTCATTCTAACTACCTAAAATAGTTTAAAAAATCATGAAACACACCTTACAGGGCATCACAGTTTCTCCTAAGGGGTCACATGGTTTAAACAAACCATGCACCATGTCTATTTCTCACGAAAATAGAGTTATCAGAGTTTGATTCTCCTGAAACCCATATATACGTTTGAGAAACCTACTGAGCCTTAAGATACATAAAGAAACAACAAATTTAAGTGATACAACCCTCATAATCATATTTTGAGACTCAATTTAATATTTGGTCCATCCACCAAATGAAAAGTTCAATTTTCTTTGGAATTTTCAACAGGATCCAAATGTGGGATGTTACAATCTCCCCACCTTAGAACTTCACAACCCTAAGAATCCTTAGGTAATAATTAAAACATCACAAAAAATACTTGGGTTCTGAATATTCTTTCAAATGACCATGTTGAATTCCAAATACCCAATGCACCTCTAGGATTCACTTTAATCATGTGGTACTTAAGCAGCTAAAACTCGAGCCGATCCTTAAGAATACCACAAAAAAATTAAGACGTACCTTATATGAGCCCTTCATTTATAAGATAGGATCACATCATTACATCTTTCAATCATCCTACATATCGCGTTACATCTCCATAATTTCTAGAATTTCTCATGGATAGATCTAAGTTATGGTGCTCCCACCATCAAAATGGCCTATTCAAACACAGACCTAGAATCGTAATGATGCTCCCAGAAAATTTATCTAATTAAATGTGAGGGATCTACCCTCAATATTTGATCTAATTGAAATGGTTGAACTCTAATCAACTAAGATTAAACTGCTCACACGAAATTTTCCTTAAAAAAATTCAATTGACCTTTTAAGTTGCACCTATCACATCTTGATGGAATGCTTGATGAAATTTCCCCACCACCCACATCCATCCCAAAAAGAGAACTCAAGTAGAAAATATTAAAACCAACTATCCTTGAAAATATCAGCTTTAGGAGCTAACTCATCATCAAATAAGATTCAAAATCCCTTAACTAAGGCACACCAAGATCATACCAATCACATTCACCGAATTCTATAACCGAATTTCAATGACATATCCTAAATGAACCATCAATTGATCAAAACCAACACTATTACATTACACTACCACCATAAAATTCTTGATCTAGCATCCATGGATTGTCATAAGGTACTCTAGGTTTAATGCCCGCATCTGGATTTCACCCAAATCCATTATCGAACAATACCTATAATTTATTGAGGACTCCATTTGTACATTTCTTATCTATTAAATTTAATATGAGTTCCAAAATGACCATAAAAAAACTAGTATAAAGGTCATATGACCCTTCTCTCATGAGGGTTTCCCACTAGTGATTGAAATCCTATTCCCCACCTTAATAGAATCCTTTTCACCACTCAAACAAAATGAAAAATGATTACATCAGTGTATTTCCTATCCATATCGGACATATAAATGGCATGGACAAGAAATTTCTCATCATGAGAACTAATGTAAACATCAACTTTCACCTGTTCTCACTTCTAGAGAATAGTTCTCATTGTGAATGTTTAATTTCAATCAAAATATAAGGTCATCACCCTCCAATGACCAATGGTGTACAACACACCATTTGGATTTTCTTAAAAATACTCCTTGAGTGAAACTACCAAGGAGTCCTTTCATCATACTATAATATCTATTTAAATAGGTATCTCAATATATATCCAATGTTCTCTCAGTGTACTCATGGTGAAGATAAGATAAGGGGCATGATTTCTTTTGGATTTGGATCACACTAAGATTTTATCATTAAGTGTGTATAGCTCTTCCAAGCCACTATCACATAAAAAAGATCCATTTATGGGTAAAATGTCTCACATAACCAAGAATATTCTAAAATTATCCCTTATCATATGGAACATCATTTATTTTACCCAAAAAATATGGGTCACCATGCCCGTAAGCATCACATTTTTAAAACCATCGGTTCTTGGATTTCTCCTGGACATACACCAATATTATATTCTAAATAGTTACCACACATAGATAGCATTAAATAACTCACTTTTCATAGTAGGTGTACATCCCATACCACCCAGTTCAAGCCCGACTCATGCTACCATAAGTTGTTAGTCAACAAGGTATAACTAATCATGCTACACAACATGTTAGTTTCCATTAAGCAGCAAGTTCCCTTGGAACTCCTCTTTAAATCGGTCATATTACCTATGCCATATTTTATGGAATGACTTCCCACCTTACGACATCATTTCTGAGAAGAACACATCAACCATGCAACCATTTCTGCTCAAATGGGTTAGGAAGATGAATAGTCCTACCCATTGAAACATATTTTTATAGATCAGTACATAGGATATTTTTAAAAATAAAAGGAATCACCATGAATAAATCAAATGACTCGACCACCTACCATGCATCAGTTAAGGAAAGAGAATAAAATGAAGCTTACCATAAAAGGGAAAACGTAGTCCTGGACTAACCTATTCTGTAGGTTATCCTTAATAGAACAACACTATTGACTTACTAGGGTCCGATTCAAGGTGAGGGAATCTAGGTACATCCCCCTAGCCCTAAGGTCTCTAGCATGAGAACCACATCCCATTTATGGAAATCTATTACACGACGTCTAATGCGCCTGAAATTACTGTTTTTTGAAGATGTTAAAACTGAAGTAGGTATAGAATCATCAACCTAATAGGTTCAAAACCCATCAATAGATAATACAACATCACTTTAAAAGCATCAATATACCAGAACTTGATCATTTATAAGCATCTGAATAGGGTAAAGTTCACTGAAAGGCTAAAATTTTAATGTAAAGAGTAAAGGGATGACACTTCGAAGGTATCCATATTCGTTAATACAACCTCAAGGTTAAAATTACCAGATAACCACCCATATACTTGGGGGTTCCTTTTCCTTATCAAGAGTCCTACTCTGGATAACCAGTACCCAAATTATACTTCACAAGAAAGATGAAGCAAGAATTTATCAATTCTATAAGGTTGGAAGCTGCTACCATAACCGGGATAGCTCCTTACTTACATAAGGCATAGACCCTAAAACAAGGTCACATATGAAAGGATCACTATGCCTTACCACCTAAACTCTAGGAACAACATAAAATAGGAATAAATTGTTAGAGTTCCATGGAAATGATCACATTCCCATTCAAGGAATATCTCAAGGAAACATTTAAAATTGACCCCTATACGGGGTTTTTTATAATAATAAACTCTAAAGGATTCAATTTTTAGGAATTTAAATGATGTTAAATCATTACAAAAATTAAAAAGATTGTAAGAAATGAATATCAAGTACCAGTTTAAAAGAAACTATACTAATCATTTTATTTATGTTACGCCATGAAACATTTTCAGAATTATGTCATAATTTCCTCTCTAACCATTTATTTAATTAAGATTTTTCATAATTGGCCCAATTAAAGAAAATTTCAATTTACAAAATTTAGTAGAAAACACTATTTAGTTTTTAATTGGAATTTTAATTAACTAACACCTCATAATAATAAATCCCATAGGCGGATAATAAGGCTTTTATTAATTAAAGGGACCAGTCAAGTAATATGCCTCCATACATTTATATGTAACACCAAATAAGTAGATTCAGAAACTTTAAATGATCATCCCATTAGCATGAAAACACCCCCCACGAGGTTTAAGTGTTAATCACTTAAGAAATTAAAGGCGACCTAGGAGGGTCCCCTCATGTCAACCCAAGTTCAATTATATGGGAAACCATTTCCAATTTATAAAGTCAACACTCTATAAATGAAAATTAGAATCCCATTTAAATTCAACCCATAATAGTTATTTTATTCAAGATTTAACACACCCTCAATGTGTTTATCTCATAAGAAACATTCCCTAACTCACCTACTTGTGTCCAGCTGTGCATTTTGAAATTTATTCATACGGGTCGTCATGCCCAAGTAGTAGAGGTACATGCTCTTTTAAGTTGAAATTTAACCCTTATTTATAAGTATTCATTTTCTATGTGAATTTTGTTTTTATCATTTATACATACATATACTTCATGGTTCATTCATATGAATTACCATTCCCAAATTATAAAGGTACTTTAATTTATAAGTTATAATTGGCATCCATGTAACTGCAATCGGGTTTTCATTTTTTGTCTCAAAGTATAACATTACATTTATAGTGGTTAAATTACATGATTCACCATTCTCCAATTTATAAAGTCCCACACACATTATAAATTGAACAACTGGATCCCATTTAATTGTAACTAGACTACCACATTTTATTTCTGAATATAATAAGTATATATGATATTCTTCGACTATATGGGTTACCGTTTCCAATTTATATAGCACCCATATACTTTATAAATTGGAAATTTGGAACCCATTTAACCACAAACATTAATGTTTTAGACCATATGACCAATGGTCTATGCCTTAAACATATCATAATTGGTTAATTAATGTGCCACCATAAAACTATATAAAAAAACACCTTTTAGGTTGATGCAGACACTTTAATAACCAATTATATATATCACAGGTATATAAAGGCAAGCTATCACAATAAGGAATACAAGAATATAAACAGAAAATCATAGAAGCATGGTATAAATATCATCATTCATGAGGCAATATACAATTTAATCTACATGGAATTGTATATGCATGGCACATGAATCTCTACGTGCCTATCATGATGCATGTAACACACCTCATCTCTTGCCATACCGGGCAAGAGGTATAAATAAATAATTCAGTAACCAGCTAAAATTCACCAATCACCCAAGGTAAAATAATAATCAACTATAATATAGAACAATAGTCCCATACTTGGAAACTCAGTCATTCCCTCATGCGTGGGATATCCAGACCCAGACAAAAGCTATTTATGAATTACCGACACATTCCTAGTCTCCAGTATACTATACCAAAATAGTAAGAAAAAAGTAAAACAATATCCGGTACCGCTTGTAGAATCCCAAACCAAGATCCATTGAAATGGTGCCATGAGTTGGTTTTCCACTGGGCCTTAAGAATAACTCCCCATATTCTAGAGGTTTTAGACTAGAAGCAAGGGTCTAAAGGTGGTACAGTGGGTAGACTATGCCCTATGGATCAAAAATAAATACCAAAAAAGTAATAATAAATAAATTAAATCAAATAAAAATCAATTTATCATTAATAATAAATAAATGAGTGATCATGCACGAACATTACATAATGTAAAAAAAACATAAAATATATACATATAAAAAATTTACAAGGAATAGAGAAAGGCCCTAAGGTCCTTCTACACAAATGTCCTAAGCTTTGACATAATTCTTTGCTCCTAATTTCCCACGTACATGCATAATATTACAAGATTAAACTATAAACATGAACCTATAACTATGAGGTATGTCCAAGTACCAATCGCCAGATCGAACATGGTGTGAGATATACTCAGTAGGCCACCACCAACTGTGTCTATAAAAAATTAAGTCTATGTATATAGGATGTGGTATAAGATAAGTGATAAAATCTAGTATATAAGTACATGTTATAACAAGAAGTCCATAAATGATGAAAGAAAAAATATAATGGTAAATTATTAGTTATGGAACATGCTAGATAATCATGCATCATACCTATGAGGTTTCGGACCCATGGCTATTGACCAAGGTGTATTATTCAAGGACATGGAGCTCATCCATATAAAACTCAGTGAAATATAGAATTACATGGGCTAGGACTCAAGGTCATTGACCAGGGCATCCACTTTGAGTCCAAGGATCTCATCTATAGAAAACTCAGTAAAGGATTTTATGGAGCCCAAGGAGTGTGTCCAAGGTGGTCCAAGAAAGTTAGATCCAATTTTAAAATCCAAGGAATCTAATTTAATATATATATATATATATATATATATATATATATATAAGTGGGTCATCGGTTCAATACCGCGTTGCGTCACACCGGTGTCATACCGTTCAATCCAATTGAACATAATTCATATAATTATTCAAGAGACCATGTTAGTGTCCCTATCCATATCAATTTAATTTATCACATTAAATTATTAATTTAATTTACATACATAATATGAGAAGGATGGTTATGTTAATGTCCATGTCATTTCATTAAATAAATACATAATTAGTATAAGTTAAGGGATTTTCCATTTCATTTCAAAATTTGCATTTAATCCATTTAATTATTCCTTTCATTTATAAATGATAAGGTTCTAACCAATATACTCAACATTTAACATTAAATTTAATTATATTTGGATACCTTTAATAAGAGGAGAACTCAGCTCAACCCATGGGTAGTGAAAACATAATCGATAAATTGACCCAACCTCAAGGGTGGTTTGGGTTGAGGTTTCACTCTCTAACCATTCACATGGGCATGATAGAATATATACATTATAGTTTAATAATTCAAATTTTAAGGTCTATTAATTTAAGGAAAAATACCCAAGAATTTTGGAATATGGAACAATGGTGTAAGATATAAAACACCCAAAATTTTAGTTAAAAGGTATAGACCACATTCCTCTTGATTAATAAGGTTCAATTATCCAATATCAGGCCTTGATTCGAGTTGAAATGAGAGAAATTGGAATAATCATCCAATGTCTTGAAAATTGGGAAAAATATATCACATGGATTTAGCATTCCTTATGGTGATAAAAATGAAGAAAATAAGAATGAGGAGTCTTAGAATCACAAAGGGTATTCCAATGAACTTGACAATGTTGAATTCAGAAAAGGAATGGAGGAGATCCATTGAATCCTAGATGAGGCTAAAGGGGGGGAGCTTGATTTCCCTATGCATGGAAGAAAAGAGGGAAAAATGAGGAACAAAAAAAGGATGGAGGGGGAAATGGTCATTTCAAACATATATAATGAGGCACATGGTTAGTCTACATGGTTTGGATAATCATGCACCAATCGTATGGCTCATAATATCTAAGATCCGTACCCTTCATGGTTTGACCGCATGGAAGATAATAGTGTGCTAACCATGTGATACTACTGGTTAAGTGAAACTAACCATGAGGGCTAGGTGCATGGTTTGGAAAACCATGAATAGCCCATCATACCACCTCTAAAATTTACTGCATACATCTTGCACAGCTTTTCACCCCACCTTTTATAGTTTAAAAAAACATGCGACACCACTTATAGGGTCACATAGTTTCTACTAAGGGGTCACACAGTTTAAAAAAACCATACACCCTATTTGTTTCTTCAAAAAATTATTTTCTCAGATTTTAATTCTCCCAAAACCCATAAAACACTCCTATGAACCTTTTGATCCTTAAACTACATAAAAAAACAACAGATTTAATTGCTCCAAGACTTACAATCATGTTCTGATACTCAATTTAACATTTCATCCATCCACTAAATGAAAAAGATCAATTTCCTTTAGAATTTTCAAATAGTTCAAAAATATGGGACATCACAACCTTCCCACCTTATAACTTATCATCCATGATAATCCTTAGGGAACAATAAAAACATCACTCAACCTACCCAGGCCGTGAAATTTTATTCAAATGGTTACATTGCGTTCCAAATGCCCAATGATCCTCTAGGTATTACTTAAAGAACATGGTACTTAAGCTAATAAAATTCAAGAAAAATATAAAAACTACCACTAAAACATTAAGATGACACTTACACAAGCCTATCATCCTTGATATATGATCACACCATTGTCTCTTTCCATCACCCTTCTAATGTAATTATGTCGCCATAGGTTCTATAATTTCTCATGGCCAAATCCAAGTAATGAAACTCCCACCATTCAAATGGACTATTGAAATACTACCATAGAATACTAATGATGCTCACAAAAAATTTATCAAATCACATATAAGGTCACTACCCTTATTCCTTGGTCTGATCAAAATGGTCAAACTCTAATCGACCCAACTCAAACTGGTCGTACTTGATTTTCCTTGAAAATCAAAGTAGACCTTTTAAATCGAACCTACCTCATCCCAACAGAATGAAAAAAGAGATTTACTCACTATCCATATCCATCCCAATAAGAGAACACAATTCTAACCACTTCTATTTGACTATCCTTGAAAATATCAGCTTTAGGAGCTAACGTATCATCAAACTAGAATCCAAATACCTTAACCAAGGCACACATAGATCATATCGAACATGTTCACCAAATTATGTGACTGAATTTTAGTGACATCTCATGACTAGACCATCTCCTGATAAAAACTATTGACATTCTATAACACTATCATTGAAGTATTCTAGGACCATCAACCATAGATCATCATAATATACTCCAGAATTAACACCCACATCTGTATTTCACCCAAATCCATTATCAAACCATACCTTTATTTTACCAAGTATTCCATTCATACATTGTTTCATCTATTAAACAGAATATGAGTGCCAAAATGACCATCACATGGCTCATCACAAGGTCCCACAAACCTTCTGTCTATCATGAGGATTTTCCACTAGAGACCAACATCCCACTCCCCACCATATGAGCATCCTTGTCTCCACTAAAACAAAATGGAAAATAATTACCTCAGTTCATGAACTATCCATCATGGATATATGAATGGAATGACCAAGAAACCACTCATCAAGAGTGATAAAATAAACATCAACCATTACACATTCCTTCATTTAGAGAATAGTTCTCATGGTGAATATCAAATTTAAATCATAACGAGGGTCATCACCCTCCAATGGAAAATGGTGAACTATGCACCATTTGGATTTTCTTAAAACCACTCCTTGAGTGAAACTACCAAGTATTCCTTTCATCAAACCATACCATCTATTTAAATAGGTAGCTTAGTGTATAGTTGACACTCTCTCAATATACTCAGGGTGACGTAAAGATAGGGGACATGATCGCCTCTAGACTTAGAGTGCACTAAGATTTTATCATCAATCATGTATAACTCTTCCCATCCATGATCACATAAAAAAAACCATTTACGAGTCAACTATCTCACATCATCTGACCTATTCTCAAATAAGCCCTTCTCACAGGGTGCTTCATTTAGTTTAACCAAAAACTCTATGTCACCATGCCTGCAAGAGTCACATTACTGAAACCATTGGTTCTTGGATTGTACCTAGACACACAAATACATTAAATTATAAAAAATTACTATACATAGTCATTGTGAACTAACTCACCATACAAAGTGGACATACACCCCATACCACTCAATTTAAATCTGACTCACGCTATCATGAGTTGTCTGTCAAAATGTTCCAACTAATCATGATATACATCACATCATTTTCCTTTAATATAATATTTACCTTGGAAATACTGTTCAAAATAGTTTATCTTACTCATTCCATGATTTATCAAATGATATCTTACCTTATGGAATTGTTCTTAAGAACAACATGTCACCCATCAAACCATTTCTGGTCAACTGGACCAGGCACCCGGACAATCCTTCCTATTGAAACAAGTTTTGATAGATCATCACTCAAGGTGCTTTTCAAAATCAAAGGAATCACCATTCTAGAATCAAAAGACTCGATCACATACAATGCATCAATCTTGGAAAGAGAGTAAAATAAATCTTACCACAAAAGGTAAAATGTAGTATCAGACCAAACTATTCTAGAGGTTGTCCTTAATAGAAAATGTCATTAACTTACTAGGTTCTGAGTCAAGGTGAGGGAATCTTGGTACGTCCACCTATCCCTAATTTATCTATCACAAGAACCACATCCCATTTATAGGTATCAGTTACAAGACATCTAACATGCATGAAAAAACTCTTTTAGAAGAGTTTAAAACTAAAGTAGGTAGGAAATCATTGAGCCATGAAGGTTAAAACCCATCAAAAGAGCACATGGCATCACTTTCCATGAATCAGGCTACCGAGACCTGATCATTACTGAGCATCTAAATGGGGTAATTCTAACTAAAAGGTTAAAATGATAACATAAGGAATAAAGGGGGGACACTCATTGGGCATCTATATTCGGTAATACTCTCTTGAGTCTCAAATTACCAGATAACCACCCATCTAACCAGGGGTGTATTTTCCTTATCAAAAGACCTACTCGGGAAAACCAGTACCCGAACGGTACCTCATGGTAGAAAGATGAAGAAACCATTTATCAATACTTTAAGGTCATAAGGAACTACCATAACTGGGATAGATCCTTACACACACAAGGAATCAACCCTAAAATATGGTCACATTTGAAAGGTTCACTAGGATTTACCACCTAATATCTAGGTCCAACATAACGTAGGAAAAATTAGCCAGAGTTCCACAACAATTCTCACATTTATATTTAAGGAAAATGTTATGAAAACATTTAATACTGACCCCTACATAGGTTTTATTACAATAATAACCTCTAAGAATTCAATTTTAGTGAATTTAAATGATGATCACTCTTTAAAACATTTTAAACAGCTTCAAAGAAAGGGATATCAAGTATTGGTTTTAAAATCAATTATACCAATCACTTTATTTTAAAGACTCCAAGAAACATTTAGAAAATTATCTCATAATTTATTCTATAACCATTTTTTAATTAATTGCTACATAATTGGCTTAGTTAAAGAAAAGGTAAATTTCCAACCTATAGAGGAAAACACTATTTAGTTAGTAATCTTCATTTAAATTAACAATTCCTAATAATGAAAAATTTCATAGGTATATAGTAAGGATTTTATTACTTAAAGGGACTTGTCAGGTAATATGTCACCATATGTTTATATGTAACACCATACAATTAGTTAAAAATAATTTAAATTAACACCCCATTATCATATACACACCTCCATGGGGTTTAAGTACTAAGAATATAATATTAAAGGAAACCTATGAGGGTCCCATTATGTCAACCTGGTTTCAATTAGATGGGCATCCATTTCAAATTCATGAAGTCAATGTTCTATAAATGAAAAATGAAATCCCATTTAAATGAAACCCATAATAGATATTTTATTCAAAATTTAACATAGCCTTAATGGTTTTATCTCATAATAAATGTGCCCCAAATAACCTACTTGGGTCTATTTGTGCATCTAGAAATTTATTCATGTGGGTCTTCATATCAAAGTCATAGTGGTACAAACCCATTTAAGTTACAACTTACCATTTATTTAAAAGTATTCATTTTGTGTATAGATTTTATTTTCAATATTTATATATACATATACATCATGGTTCATTTATATGAATTAACATTCCCAAATTATAAAGGTACACACCTTTATTAGTTATAATTGGAAATCATGTAACTGAAACCATTTTTTCATTTTTGGTCTCAAAATATAACAGGCTATTTACGGTGGTTCAATTACATGGGTAAACATTATATAATTGATAAAGGCCCATCCAATTTATTAATTGATCAATTGGATCCCATTTAATTACAACCAGATTACTACTTTCGATTTCCAAATATAATAAGTACATAAGAGACAATTTTTCTATGAGTCACTATTTCTAATTTATAGAGCACCCATACACTTTATAAATTGGAAATTTGGAACCCATTTAAATGAAACCATTAATGTTTTAGACCATGTGACCAATGGTCCATGACTCAAACATATCATAATTAGTTAATTAAGGTACCACCATAAAACTATATGGGAAAACACCATTTAGGTTGATACAGACACTTTAATAACCAATTATATATATCATAGGTATGTAAAGGCATTATATCATAGTAAGTAATACATGAATGTAAGTAGGTAATCATAGAATCCTGGATATAGATTATCATGAATCATGAAATATACAATGAAATATTCATGGCATGACATATTCCTGGAATGCGAATTATTATGTGCCTATCATGATGCATGTAACACACCTCATCTCTTTCCATACCAGGACAAGGGTTAAAAATCCATTATTCAGTAACTAACTGAAATACACCAATCACCCAAGGTGAAATAATAATCAAATTTAATATAGAATAACTGTCCCACCCCTGGAAACATGATCTTTCTCTCATGCATTGGTTGGTCAAACCCCGAAACAAGATATTTACCTAGTGATGACACATTCTTAATCTATTTCCTACCATACTAAAATAAGTAATACAAAAGGAAAAGGTATCTAATACCCCTTATATCATCCTAACCCGAGAACCACTAAAACAGTTCCCTAAGCTGGTTTTCAAATGGGATCAAGCATGCCTCATCGCATGCAAGAGGTTTATGACTATCAGAGAGGGTATAAAGGTGGTAAAGTGGGGATACTATAGCCTTTGTATTAGAAGTAAATATTATAGAAGAAATAATAAATAAAAAAATCAGAATAAACATCAACTAATCATCAATAATAAATGAACAAGTGATCACGCATGAACATGCCATAATGTGAAACAAAAAATATATAATAGGTATAGATTAAAAGTATACAAGAAAAAAATAAAAAACCCCCAAGGGACTTCTCCATGAACATCCAAATCTCTGGATCATTCTTGTGCTTCAAATATCCCATATACATGCATAATTTCACAAGTGTAAACTGTGAACCTAAACTTGAAACCATGATGTCTATCCTGGTACCAATCGACTACCTGAACATGATGTGAGATATACGTAGTAGGCCACCACCAATGGATTCTATAACAAATACAGTCTATGCATATAGGTTGTAGTAGTGTGCATACATAACAAGTGTAAATATGTAAAGATAAGTGATGCAATTTATTCTATAAGAACATGTTATAACAAGTAGTCCATAGATGATGAATGATGGTATAAAATTGTAAATTATTATCTACAACATATGTTGGATAATCATGTATCAAAACAATGATCTAGGACCCAGGTCCATTGAAAAAGGCATCCTCTTTGGGTCCATGAAGCTCATCCACAACAATCTCAGTGAAATATAGACCAACATGGGCTAGGACCCAAGGTCATTGACCAGGGAATCCTCTTCAAGCCCATGGAGCTCATCTATATAAAACTCGGTAGATACTTGGGTGGAGCCTAAGGAGCATGTC
The DNA here is from genome assembly GCA_963277665.1 of Viscum album. Lineage (NCBI taxonomy): Eukaryota > Viridiplantae > Streptophyta > Magnoliopsida > Santalales > Viscaceae > Viscum > Viscum album. The sequence goes on from OY728150.1 coordinate 964,346,653, forward strand.
CATGGTGGTCCAAGAAATTCGTATCCAATTTTAAAATCCAAGGAATCCAATGTAATATATATATATATATATATATATATATTTATTTATAAGTGGGTCATTAGTTCCATACTACGTTTCATCACACCGGTGGCATACCGTGCAATCCAATTTAACATAATTCATATATTGATTCAAGGGACCATGTTATCTTCCATTCCCATATCAATTTAATTTATTAAATTCAATTATTAATTTAATTCATATACAATATATGGGAAGGAGGGCTATGTTAATGTCCATATCGTTTCATTAAATAACTACATTATTAGTTTAAGTTAAGGGATTTTCCATTTCACTCCACAATTACAATTTAATCCATTTCATTATTACTTTAATTTATAAATGAAAAGGTTATAACAAAGGTACTAAACCTTTATAATTTCATTGAATTATATATGGATCCATTTAATAATAGGTGATCTCAAATCAGATCATGGGTGGTGAAAATGAAATTGATAAATCAAACCTACCTCAAGGGTGTTTAAGGTTGAGGTTACAACCTCCAAATATTCACATGGGTGTGATAACATTTTTACATTATAATTTAAACATTTTATTTTTAAGGTTTAATAATTTAAGGAGTAATGGTAAAAAATTATGGATTTCGTCACAACAATGAAAGATATAAAGAACCCAAATATTTAGGGAAAAGGTATAGATCACCTACCTCATGGTTAGGAATGTTCACTTTTACAATAATATTCCTTGATTTGATCTGGAATAAGAGAAATCAAAAGTATTATAAAAAACCCTATAAATAGGAATAAAGATATTTCATATAATTAGAATTCCGTATGGCAAGGAAAATGAAAAAAAGAAGCATGAGGAGTTTTAGACTTACTAAGGGGATTCCAACACATCTGACAAAATTTGATTCAAACAAGGAATAGAGGAGATCCATGGAATCCTAGATGAGGCCAAAGGGGGATATCTAGTGACTTGGTCATGGGATAAAAGAGGGAGAAAGAGGATAAAGAAAGAAATAATGCTAGAGGGGAAATAGTTATTTCACCCCTATTTAATGAGGCATATGGTTATTCTTCACGGTTTGGATAGCTGTGCACCAAACTTGTGGAACATAATTTCTAATAGCCATACTCCTTGTGTTTTGAATGCATAGTTTTATATAATCATATACCAATTATGTAGTGCTACTAGTTAAGTGGAACTAACCATGAGAGATAGGTGTATGATCTGAAAAACTGTGCATAGCCCATGTACCCACTAAAATTTACTACAAAAATTCTGCATGGCCATGCACCCCACCTTGAATGGTTTAAAAAACCATGTACACCCCCTACATGGCCAAACATTTTCTTTTGATGGGACCTATGGTTTAAAAAAACTGTGCACCCTATCTATTTCTCCTAGAAAGAGAGTTATCAGAGTACAATGATCCCAAAACCCATCCAAACCTTTGAGTTGCCTCTTGATCCTTAAAATGAATAAAAAACACATTTAAGTACTCCAACCATTAAAATCATGCTTTGAGACTAAAATTAATATTTGATCCATCCAAAAAATGAAATGTTCAAATTCCTTTGGAATTTTAAATCCATTTATAATATAGTACATTACACATACCTTCTTCCAACCACCCTATAAAGATTTTTTCCACCCGTCCTTAATAAAATAGTTTTATAATCATCTTGTCGTTGACCATGAATATGATTATGATTTAATAACTTAAAATGTAAATTGAGTTTTTTTTCATCACTTCTCTTGAAATTGATGATTTCATGGGCATTTTACACTTGGATCCTTATTAATTTACCCAAGGAGACTTTCCATGTGACTCAAATTTTGATCAAAGATTCACTAATTTTTTATTGGGGCAATATTCCTATTCCTTGGTCAAACTCACATACCTCTCTCTCCAAAATAGAATTCTTGATAGGGTGATTCAAACATCAATAGCCCATTGTCTTGGTGACCATGACGCCACAAAGTTCATAGATATCTATGTATTATACTTTATTTTAATGGATGTACATTTCAATATCATAGGATTTTTTTCAAGCTATTTAGTACATTATATCACACCATCGATGGTTAAAGGCATTAACTTTGGGACACTTCATTTATCTTATATTATCCTATGTTGGAATTAACCTTGGTAATGTTCCATTTGATATATCATATCATGATAGTGTTTTGAACATGCTCAGGTTTCAACACATGTACATTCTATAGTATCTATGGAGTCAATAGTGGATTTATGATCGTATGGGGATCCAAAAAAATTACACTCCTTGGATAGAGCCAAGATTCCCTAATATTTCTATGACTCCCACCATTTCCAATTCCTATCCTCTAGTAAAAGATGAGGATGAGGAAGACAATGTGTAAGAGGAAGAGGTCAATAATGATAATGATGGTGATGATAAGTTTGATGCTAAAGGTAATGATGGTGTTTAAGTAGATGATGATCCTCCTCAAAATGACGCTCCAGCTGGGGTGGGGGGCTACCAACTTACGATGATATATTTCCTAATCCACCACCAAGATGGGTGTCTTTTACCAATGATATATGTCTTTATCAATAGGGACCTAATCATAATTTCTCCTCCCTTGAGATGACCATTGACTGATGACTCTCAGAAATGGATCATTCCACCTCCTCCCATCACAACCATATAGAGAGAGTCACATTTTCTAATCATGATCAAATGGAGTGGATAGTTGTAGAGATTCAGGATATCACACTTTCCATTTAGTGTGATGTTTTCCATCATGATCATTGTTTCTGTACTTCCTAGAGTGAATATGATCTTATATTTTTTTTATGGATTTTGTTTATTTTTTTATGGTATTGTATAGATCACTTTTATATCTCTTGGATCATTATTTTAAATGGATTTCATTATTCTTGGATCAATTTTATATAATTTATTATTTTTATATCCTCTATCCTTTATTTATCTAACCCTCTATGTAAACGTTGTTTTTGATAATAAAAAAGGAGGATAAGGTTATGGTATCAAAGGTGTATTCATTTTGTTAATGGTTTCAAATAATTTTTAAGTTTCAATTGATTTGAAGGTTATTATATAAAATTATTCTTTATCTTGTTAAAGGTTTTCAAATCCTATTTAAGTTTCAAATGTTTTAAACCTAAATTATTTTATGTTCCCTTTTGATCATTATAATGGATTTTAAAAATATCATCTCAAATATCATTATAAAATATTAAAATTCATTTAAAAAATTTATTTGGTATATTTTTGAAATTTATCTTGTCATATGGAAACATTTCTCATGTTTATTTTAAGTATTTGTGATCATCAAAAGGGGAAAGATTGTTATACCTCTCACTCACTTAGGTTTTTTAAGTATCAAAAACACCAATTATGTTTCTAACTATCTATTTTGCGTGTATTTTAGTTATTATGTTTGAAAATGGACCAATGAAGTTTCCTAACCAAACTATGGGATCAAGAGGCACTTGGTGGACCACTTTGGAGGCTCTCACTGGATGGAAGCAACGACTACTTGGTGGAAGGACACCAACCAGCTAGTAGAGATGTATAGAATCACTTTATCCTATATAGACACACCATCTAGCTACTATAAGGACACCAAACACTTGATGGATCCTGGAAAACCCTAGTGAGACCTAACAAGCCCACTAGCTAGTCAGTAAAGCCTATTGGCCGACCGGTTGAGCTTTTCTAGAAAATCAACATAGTTGTTATAGGTTGTCCCCTCTGGTATCTCTCACCTATAAAAAACTTTATTAATGTCCCAAGGCCTCTAAAACCACCAAAGGACCTATAAATTAAAGGTATTAATATAAAGACTCTCAATCCTTGAGGGGAGGAGGCATATGCACTCAAATATTGAGTTTTGGTCGAAATCCATTATCATAGTGTTGTGCCTTGTATTTTATTTTAATTCTCTATTATACATAATCTATTATTTTAATTATATAATGTTATTTTGTTTTAATTTTTTAAAATTAAATTCACCCCCACACTCTTGAAAAACTGCTCATATCAATAAGAACTTTCATATAATGTTCATTTTATCTTGTAAAAATACATGTCGTTAATGAGGTATGACCTTTATTTTTTTTACCTTTAATAATTAATGAAAAAAGCCTAAACTATGGAATGTTATTGTAGATGGAGAAAAGGAAGAGGAAATATAAATTCAAATCAAAATGTTCTAAATGACCAGCTAATCAATTGAGAAAATCTTTAGAGAGTACCTTTACCCTTCCAGTTCAACTGCTTTATTTACTAGTATTACAAGTTCCTGAAAATACAACATTCAAATATAGTAATAAGGTCTTTGTTGATTTTTAAGAACATGTGTATAGATATTCTCTTAAAGACTATATTGGTCTTGAGAATTCATATGAAATCTTCAAGCATGGATGGATAGGAGTCCCAATTATAAATGTCTACATGAGGCATGTTTTCATAATCTATTTGTCTAATAGTAGATCTACTATGTTAATTATAGTTAAATAATATTCATTTTTCTGAAAAACTAAATATCATTACTATGTTAAGGGAAAAACTATTGAACAAAAATTTGATCACATTAGTCCTCACATCACTTCTATAGAAAAAAATCATTAGAAGATGATGAATATTTAAAAACTATGGACCATTTAGCTGCAATGTTTGTTAGGAAACTTATAGATGACAATCTATTCTTATTATCCATGATGTTTGAGTAAAAATTTACAATATAATCATATCAAATATATTTTTATTTCTTCCATTAATTATTAGTTTTTATTTTTTAGGGTGTATTGGTTTCTCATTGCAATAAAATTGGATACTCTAAATATTTTTCTTTGGATTCAATACATGGATTACCAAAAAATTGACTATACATGATGACGTTTATCAATTTATAATACACTATTTTAAATATTTTACAAATAAACTTCAAGTTATATGTTTTATATTCTATTTTAATGAAAAAATTTATGATAGGGGTTGTTTAAATATCATCAAAATCATGGTATGAGGAAAATTTAGGAGCATAATAAGGCTTTCAATTTCTAAAATTAGATATGTATTAAGGTATATATAAAAATATTTCACTATCAAAACATATATAAAAACAAATTACTTATATTTATCAATGTTTATGCAGTGTATTAAGTAAACTAATATCAAATATTGTGGTTATTACATTTGAAAATCTATGAAAGATATCACATTCCATAAAAAAACTAGAATACCCAAAGAGGCGTTTCTGATGATAATTTCAATTTCATTTAAAATATTTTTTAATCATTCATTTTTAATATTTTTCTTGTATTATCAAGATATTATATAGTCCATGTATTCAAAAGATGAAATATATTTTTTTAGAAATGAGTGGGTATAATACTTGGTTCTAAAATGTTTTCATAAATCATGAAGAGGTAACTTCCCATCATGATTGTAATTTCTTTTATTTAATGAAGATCATGAAGAGTTGATTTTTATACTTCTTATTGAGTAAAATTTATTATCATTTTATCTACTGGTTATTTAGTTAATTATCTTATAATTTTTATCTATTACATATTTAGTTAATTTTTATATATTTCATGAATGAGTGATTTAGAATTTATTTTTATAAAATCATTTTATTCCTATAAAGCACAAAAAAGCCTCCATAAAGTTTTCATGGTCCTTATTGAATGGTAAAATGGAATATTAACCTTCAAGGACCATGAACTATGTATGCATGCATTTTGTGATCTTTATAGGAACAAAATTATTATAGAAAAATAAATTATCAATGAAGGTTTTATCTAGGATGGTGCACCGAGGTACATGTTTATTGTTATCTCCATAGACATGTTACTTCATTATTTTATTTTTTTATGGTCAGTAGTGATACAATCCATTATTTTTTGAATCCAAGAATTTTTAATAACATGTAGGGAAAACACTAATAAAATGATACATAAGTCATTTGAGATGTGTAGGAATCAATTTCACATCAATCTGACACACAATATGTCTGGTATGACTCAAAGTGTATGTTATTCAGTTTAAAAGTGACATTATTGTTCAAAATATATGTCACACATTGAAAACGAATAAATACCACTTGAATTTTCATAATGATTTGGTAAAAGATTCATAATTAATTTTTGATGTATAGGAATTAACCACACACCAATATGATAAACAGTGTTCCCAATATGATTGAAAGTGTGTACTTTGATTTAAAATTGACATTTTAATTCAGAGAACATGTTGCATACTGAAAAAAGAAAAAACATGCTCGGATTATATTGATAATTTAGTACAATGATATATAAATCATTTTTGATGTGTAGGAATCAAAAAAACATCAATATGATACATGGGGTGCTTCGTATGACTCAAAGTGCATGTATTCAGTTTGAAAGTGACATTTTAGTTAAAAACACACATCACTTATAGAAAACTAAGAAAACACACTCATATTGTCTTGATAATTTATGAAAATAATAAATAAGTCATTGAATAAGTATATGAATTGGACTCACATAAATCTAATACATGGTGTTCCCGATATGATTGAAAGAGTGTATTTTTATTTAATGTTGAAATTTTTGTATAAAACATACCACACATACTCAAAACTGAGAAAACACACTCAGATTTTTTTTATAATTTAGAAAAATTATTTATATGTTATTTATGATGTGTTTTATTTAGTCACATGTTAATCCGATACACGATGAGTTTAGTGTGAATCAAAGTGCATGTTTTTAGTTTAAGAGTAATATTTTAGTTCAAATGAAACATTGATAACTAAAAACCAAGAAAACACACTTGGATTTTCTTGATAATTTCTAAAAATTATAAATAACTCATTTTTGATATAAAGGAATCAACTACACATCAATCTGACAAATAGTGTGGCTGGTATGATGAAAAGTGTGTGTTTTTATTTAAAATTGACATTTTAGTACAAAACACACTCCACATACTCTAAACTAAGAAAAAAACTTTCATTATCTTGATAATTTAGAAAAATGATCCACAATTCATTTGTTATGTGTATAAATTAGGCACAATTCAATCCAATACACGATGTTCCTGATATGACTCAAAGTGTGTGTTTTCAGTTTAAAAGTGAAATTTTAGTTCAAACTGTGTGTCACTAACTTAAAACCAAAAAATGAACTCTGATTGACTTTATAAATTATTAAAATGATTCAAAATTCATTTGTGACATATATTAATCATCTACACGGTGTTCCCAATATGACTTAAAGTGCATGTTTTCAATTTAAAAGTAACTTTTTAGTTCAAAACACACTTCACTTACTGAAAACCACAAAAATTCACCTAGAATATATTAATAATTTAGTAAAATGATACATAAGTCATTTATTACATATAGAAATTATTTTTACATAAATATGACACATTATTTGGCTGGTATGACTGAAAGTGCATGTTTTTATTTAAATCGACATTTTAGTACAAAACACACATCACATGCTAAGAACTAAGAAAAAAATTCTAATTCTCTTGATAATTTAGGACCAAAATACCTAAGTCATTTTAGATTTTTATAAATTAGTAGTGTTTCAATCTAACACATGGTTTGTCTGGCATGACTCAAAGTGTGTGTTTTTAGTTTAAAGGTAACATTTTGGTTCAAAACATGCATCACTGATTGAAAACTAAGAAAATGCACTCTAATTATCTTGATAATATAATAAAATGACCCATAATTCATTTTTTACATATAGAAGTAAACTGTGTATCAATATAACACATGGTATGGTTAGTATGATAGAAATTGTGTGTTTTTAGTTAAAATTGACATTTTAGTACAAAACACACTTCACATACTCAAAAATGAGAAAATGTGCTGGTATTGTCTTTATACTTTAGTAAAGTGATCCATAAATCATTTTTAATTTGTAGGAATATGGCGCACATCAATCTAACATAGGGTGTGATCAGTATGAATCAAAATGCATATTTTCAATATAAATTTGTCATTTTAGTTAAAAACATTCATCATTCACCAAAAATTGGGAAAACCCAATAAGATTGTCTTTAAACTTTATAAAAATGATCCATAAATCATTTTTGATGTATAGGAATTAGTTACATGTCAATCTGACACATAGTGTGCTCAGTATGACTCAAAGTCTGTTTTTTCAGTTTAAAAGTAACATTTTAGTTCAAAATGCACATTAATTACTAAAAACTAATCAAATGCACTCATATTGTCTTTATAATTTAGGAAAATGATTCATAAGTCATTTATGACATATAGGTTTCGGTTTTACATAAATTTGACACACATTATGGCCGACATGACTGAAAGTGCGTGTTTTTATTTAATATCAACATTTTAGTACAAAACACACTTCACATACTCAAACTAACAAAATACACTTGGATTGTATTGATAATTTAGTATAATGATTGATAAGTAATTTTTTGATATTTAGGAATCAACCGCAAGTCAATATAACACACGATGTGCTCGGTTGGACTCAAAATGCGTGTTTTTAGTTTAAAAGTAACATTTTAGTTCAATATAAGTATCACATATTTAAAAACAAGAAAACATGCTTGTATTTATTTTCCTTGATATTTTAGGATAACGATCTACAAATCATTTTTGGCATTTAAGAGTCAATCACATGTGAATCTAACACACAGTGTGCTCAAAATGACTCGAAGTGCCTGTTTTTAGTTTAAAAGAAACATTTTATTAATGTAGTGTATCATATTTATGTTTCATTAATTTATTTATAGTATTTCTAACATAAAAATTGTTTTTTATTATAGGTACACTCTTCTTTTGTTCCTGAATTGGGGTGGTGTGTTTTGAAACTTGCAGTACATTTTAGCTCTTTTGAAAGGGGGTCTCAAATACAGTGAATCTGTTGGAATTTTTGAATTCAATAGAAAATGTAATATTTTTAATAAATATTAAAAACTAATGTGATTGTAGTGTATTTAATTTTTTTTAATGTAGTTATAATTTTTTTTGAAATTAAATTGTAATTTTATTTTGAATGGGTTGATGCAATATAGTGTAAATATAGAAAAACCCCATCTTCATTATTATTGAAATATTATTATCTAATTTGACCTAATTCACATAGTATAAATCTATTGGCAACAAATTAAGATCCCTTTCGCTGGTCAGAGGAGGCGAATTTGGAGCGGTGAGATTTTTTTTAATTAAATATTTTTAGGATTTTTTTTCAATATGGGTGAGGTTTGTGTCCTCATTATTAATATGGATGGGTTTGGGTAATATTTTTAAAACCTGAACTTGGTCCAAACCTGATTAAAGTGTTCCTGAACACAAATATAATTATATATGTATTAAAAGAATTGTAAATATGCAATTATTAATATAGTTATAAATAAATATATTTATAAAATTATATATATATTTATAATAATATCATCATAGAGTTATAAAAATAATTATAAATATTTTTATTAATTTTATATATTTATATAAATAAATTTATATAATTATAAATATATTTAATAGGTTAATTATGGGGGTTTTCCCAAATTTGGTTGCTGAAATCCTTTTCTTTTTTCATTTCTTGGTCATCCCAAAATTCACAAGCTAAATCCTTTGACATGGGGGAGACAACTCCCATTTCTATTTCTCAGGTAGTGTTTTCTAATTTCTTGATATTAATATTTTCAAAGGATTGTTGTCTTGGTTATAAACATGTTCATTTATGATTGAAACAAACAGGATGTAAGGACCTAAAATTTATTCAATGAAATTTCCCTTCTTATAATTATGTTATATAGTATAAATCACATAAAATTACTTATAGACCACAATAAAAACTTTATAAATAAATAATGGATTAAATAAAAGGCTTTCTTAGAAATTAAGAATCCTAAACCAATGGAATTGTAACTTGACCTTGGGAATTGTAATATGACCCTTGGGAATATTAATCTAGCCCAAAGTATATAGTCCCGACCTTATTACATTACATAATCTTGAATTTTAGTCAAGAAATAACTTCATTTAATATTGAGGATTTTTTTTAAGTTTAGAGTTTTAGAGAATTGGGATATAAAACATACATAACATTCCACATTCATATAGTGAAGATACCATAAAAATAGAATCCATTTCTTCCAAAAAATAAAACTTTTCAACTAAAACATGTTTTCTTTGACAAATATTCATAACATTTAACATGTATTCCTTATTTGTCTTACACATCCTTGTAACCTATGAAAATAATTTAAAAACATGTTATGTGAACAAAAAGCTTAGTAATGGATATAAAAAGAAGCAAATAACACATTAGTTCATGAATACTTATAACATATGAAATCATTTAAAAAAAACCTACTTATCACCCATATAAACTTTGTGAAACTTGAGATTTCCATGAGATTTCAACAAAACATATAGAAAATAAATAGAAACATAAAGGTAACTTAGAGAATTACTTACATAATCTTGTAACCCTCTTGGATACCTTATAATTTGTAACCCTCGTGGCTACCTTACAATGTAACACTCACAACTACCTTATTTTGTAACCATCATAGTTACACTTGAAGTAACCATACAAACGACCTCCAAATTACACATAAAAAATGAATTGAAGGGATATATAGGTCCCAAAATTCATCATAAAAAATTCCCAATAACCAGAACATAATCACACAACATGAAAAATTTCATAAAAACATTGCTTTTAAATTTCGTAAAAAATAATTTTAAGAGGATTTTTAAAAGAATAGTCCCTTACAAACATCATATAATTGAGGTGAGACTTTATAGAGTGGATGGAATATGTATATACACTATAAATACACATAATTAAACATAATATATACAAATTTAATCACATAAACAAATTTAATACCACATAAATAATGAAGTATAATGTTAACCCAAAGAATGGAAATCGGGTTAAGAATTTCCTTACCTCAGGTTTGTCTTACATAAAACTTGTTTAAACATCCTATATAATGGTTAAAATAGTGTTATTAATATCTTAAAAATATATATTCATGTTTATAATACCTTATATTATCATTTCATTACATCATTTCTCCCTTTAATTATTAGTATTTTGTTCCTTCCATTGTTTTGGGTGCGTTATTTACATGATTTCCACGACTGGTTCATGATTGATATTCTTGTAGATTGAAAGTGAAAATATAGAATTGTAATGGAGTGGTATTTAAATATTTCCAGAACCATAATTTATACCATTTATCATTTTTAATTTTTACATGAGGATGATTCATAAGTTAAAACATTATTGATATTTGTTTAGGTCATTTTGGTGACTCTTCAATCGTAATGAACTCATTTTGTTTTATAAATTAATAACATGTGTACAAAATGATTCCAAAAAACTTATATAAGATATAATTCATAAATTATAATCTGGATCAACAATAAAATTTGTTTCATGACCAGTCTTAAAGGAAGTAAAATAAATTGAAATCACATTATCCACGATGTCGGTAAATCGACACATCATGAACAATGTTTTAATTTCTTGAATAAGTGGGAGAGGAGAAGAAGTATAATGGCGAGTCTTCCATAAAAATGATGAATTCTAGAATATGTAATATACTGGATCATTCATGCATCTTGGATAAGGTTATGTGAGGAAAGAAGAAGAATATAAAAGAAAATTAAAATAAAACAAAGAAAACAAAATAGGATGTTTACATCTTGATTTCTTCTCCTTGATATCCTTCGTAAGGACCTTGGTTTTGGCCTTTTGGTGATACCGGTAGGTCTTGGAAGTAGGGAAGGGTCTTGGGAGGAGTATTGGTTAGAACTTAGGAAAATATCAAGTCTTGAGATGTGTGGGAGGAAGAGGGGAATGAGGGTGGTATTTATAGTGGTGGAGAGGATGGATTTTACATTATTTTAATCATTATTATAATGATTTTGCTCAAGATTATGAATAGTCTTTATTCACGTGACCCCAAATAGTAATAATTTTATATGAGTTTGAACCAAGTGGTATTACATCATCCTTGCATCACCTATGATGCAGTAAAACAAGTATTTAGCTTTTATCGTATTTTATCAGATTTTACTATTCATCAAAAATTCAAGAATTTCAGAAAAATACCAAAAATTCAAACTGACCATTTTTCGACATGTAGAATTAAAAAATGAACTCCATTTTTTGAAAATAATTTTCTAAATATTATTAATTTAATTTTTTAAAAAATCGTAATTTATTCAAAAATAAAAAATTTAAATCTATAACTCATTTTTATACCTTGAAAAGTTAATCAACATCTCATTATCTTATATCCTTAAGAAAATAAAATAATAATATGATTTACTATTCATAAGGGTCATAATAATATTCATAAATGTATGCTACTATTCAAAAAAAAAACAAGTTGGTTCTATCATACTCCAAATAAATTACTGATCACAACCGTAGATGACCATTTTTTGAAATTCAAATCATAAAAGTTGAAAAATTATATTTAAAGGCTGGTTATAAATATCTTCTTAAAACAAAGTTTCTTGCATTTTATTTTTTTTAAAAAAATTGGGCTGTTACAAATAGAATCGTAATATCATCAATGAAAGTAGAAATAAAATTTAGGTATTATATATATGAAAATATTATATATTTATATCATAATATAAGTAAATAAATGTTTTAAAAATAATAAATTAAGTATTAGTATTTTTGTGAAACATAAATGTTGATTTAAAATTTTATAATTAATATAATGGTTTAAAAGATAATTTATTTTCGTAGAATAGATTCATAAATTTATATTTTGTTTTCTTATGATTATAAGATAAATTTATGATACCTTCATTAATTTTTCAAAGTGTTATAAAATTAGTTATAATTTTAAAATTGTTATTTTTCGAATAATTTGTTGGGATTTTTCTAAAATAGTTGATTTTTTTTTGTGAATAGTGAAATTATAAGTTCAATAAACTATTTCTTGAGTCATTATAAATGTAAAAACCATAATCTTTAACTCTCTTTCTCTCATTATCTAGTCATGGGAATCAAAACTATTCACAGTTTTGATCCAAAATAATAAACAAATGAATACAATAATAAAAAACCCCTCTCCTCCACTATAAATACCACCCCTCACCACATATTCTCTTCACACCTTAAAATCATTTAATCTTGTACAAATTCTACCCAATACTCTTCCTAAGTCACTTCCCCACATCTAGGAGCCTTTGGTCTCATCAAAATTCCAAGCCCAATTCACCTAAGGAGGTTCTCAAGGAGATGAATTCAAGAGGTAAAAGCCTCTTTCTTTTTCTTTTTAATTTCTTTTCATTTATTTTTTTCTTTTCCTCTCCTCACATCCCCTTATTCAAGTGACATGATAATTATAGTATATTTTATATAATATAATGTTATTTTGTTAATGTAACAACCCATCATCATTTCTTTTCCCCTCCCCTTTTGTTCTAAAATGAAAACATCGTTCTTGATGTGTTAATTTATCGCATTCAAGGATGACAAGTTTTTAGTTTCCATTACTGCCTTAAAATCTGGTAATAAAACCATTTTTATGGTTAAAAAACATTATAATATATGTATTAAAGCTTATTTAATATTATAGAACCAGTAGATATATATAATATTAATGAATAAAACAAAACTAGTTTGTGATGACAAAAAAAATTATAAAATAATCTAAATGGTTATCATTAACATTTTATCTAATGAATCATCCTTACATCTAGAAAAAAATAATATATAATAACATTTAATATTATTTAAGTTCATTAATAACACATAAATTCAATTTTGGACAACTATTCTCATTTTATATGATTTTCAGTACGTGTATACAAGTAAACTTATCACGAAAACCAAGGAAACGAGTGCTCCTGTAACGATGAAATTGTATCTTATAACTCATAAAGAAGGACATAAATGAACTTAATAAAATTATACTAAACAAAATACATATTAAAAAGTTTATTAATTAAATTATTAATGAATCTAATTTCATTAACCATGACATTAAGTTCATTTTCATAACACTTTCAGACATAATGTAAGGGATTCTTTCCAAGCCTCAATTTTTTCCTTCGGGTTACGCTTTATCTCTCTTTACCCTAATGTAAATTTTCTTTATTTTTAACATTCTTGTTATAAATTTTTTTATATGTTCCAAACTCATGTATCTAGATCAGTTAATTCTTCTTTTATGGGGAAAGAAATGTTTTAAAAAGGCTTCCTTCTCAATTCTTCCTGCTAAGCAAGTCCAATTAAAGGAAACTTCCCAATTTCTTACCCATTTTCAAATGCACTCCATAATTTGTTTTAAGAAAAAATTATTTTTATAAAATCACTACTTTTAATATGAAAAAATAACTTGGTTCATTTATTATTTTATATAAAATATTATTCCTTTTCTTCTTTAAATTCTCTTTAATATTTTCCATAAATTACACTAAAATATTTCTTTTCTAATGTTTCTTAAACACTCTTTTTACATGATTTTACTTCAGTTTGACATCAATTATCATGATATATGCCTATGAATGTACATTTATTATTTAAATATATTCTTTTATGAACACCATTATGATATTACCTTTTTTAATTCCTTATGACATGATTATGATACCCAATTCTTTCCAAGGGTAACCCTTATGCTTGATTCTTCATGTGGCGCACATATTCATGAACATGTTATGATGGGTGTGCTAAGATAGAACTCCAATGAATTGGGTAATTTATAGTCTCATGATACATCATGTTCAATGGTCTTGGTGGTTTTCCTTGACTCATGCTCCTCCATGTGCAATGGTCTTAGTGGTTAGCTTTGACTATTGCTCCTTCATGTGCAATAGTCTTGGCGGTTAGCCTCAACTCATGATCCTCCATGCACAATGGTCTTGGAAGTTAGCCTTGACTCATGATTATGTCATGTTGTATGTTGTTTCCACATTTCTATGATTCCATGATTACATTATCCCATGTTCTATATGTTATGCTTCCATATGTTTATTCATGTTCCATCACTTTCTATGTCATCATGTTATGCCTTCTAACCCATGTGTTGTGATTTATTGATATGATTATTCCCTTACTGGTATTTTTAGCTCATCCCTATATTCATGTATTCACCAGGTTATCCTATAAGGATATAAGGGATCAAAGAAATTTATTTTCTCATTATGATGATTAAATAAAAGATGTTTTTTTATTTTAGTTCCATGTTTTCAGTTTTATGTACCTAATCTTCCAAATGCACTTGACTTTACGATCCTTATTTTTTATTTGAAGGCTAGTTATGCTTAAAATAATGTAATAACAAGTGTAAAAGTATAGGGTATCTATTTTCAGTATTAAAGTTCACAATTTAGTTATTTTTTTAGATTAGGACTAGATAAATTTAGTAAGAACCCTAGGGATAATTCTATTACCAAGGATAAATTAGATTGAAACATAGGGAGTCACATGTTATGATATAATTTTCATTTACAAGTTTATCCTTATATATTAAAAGTTTTCTTTTTTATATGATTATTAGCTAAGTATTCAACCCCCCTAATTGTAATTTATTTTTTAGTTAATGGGTGGAAATACAAGAACCCATGCCAATAATCAATGTGATTGGAAATGTGATGATTTCCCTAATGAAATTCCAAATATGATGGGAATGGGCACTCAAAAATTCATGACAATAATTTTTTCAATTGGCCTAAGTTATTAATAATAACTTTAATCCTGTGGAACACCCTCCTCCTAAGAAATAGAAAGTTGCGGTCGAATCCTTCATGCGACAAAAGCCTCCCATGTTTAGTGAATCTTCTAATAATGTAACGACCCAAACTTTTGAATAATTTTTTTTTCATAATTTTGTGTATTAATTTTGTGTATTAATTTTGTATTTATTTTATACTCAACAAAACTATATCCTTTAATTAATAATTTGAGTATAATTAAAATAATACCACTGTGTTTTGACTGTTTTTTGACCACTGGTCAATATGACAGTTGGAAATTAAATTCTTAACATTATGATTATTGTTATAAATACAAGTGATCATGGTTAATTAATATAGAAAGAGGAGTCGATTGCCTCATACAGTAGACTTGGGTCATATGAATCCCATCTGTCAAAGCTTGGGAAGGAGGTTGCATCACTAGGCCTTGCTCTGGACCAAGCCCAGCCGAACTCCAACATGTGAAGCATGAACAGAATCACCTATGAGAGAAGTTCAAGATGGTAGAAATCACCACTCAGGAAATGTTGTCTGAGCCGCCCCAAGATTTTATCACCATAGCACGTCTTACACTTAGGTCTTGTGAAGTTGTTATAAGGGGCTATGTAACGAGACCTTAGTTACATTTTGTATAAATAAAATTGTTATTTATTATTATGTTAAATTTGTGAATTTAAAATATTCGGATAAATGTATGATGAATTTATAGAAGTTCCATATTATTGATGAATTTGGGAAAAAGGGTGTTTTTTATTTTTTTTTATTTTAAATAATTAATAATGTAAAATTATTTCCAAAAAATGGTCTTCTACAGTTGTGACCAGTGAGAAATTTAGAGTCTAATAAGATCAACTTAATTTTTTTTGTGAATAGTAAAGTATGAATAGTAATATACCCCTTATGAATAGTAATGAATAGTAATAAATAGTAAATCGTCCAAAAAAATAGAAACTTCACCCATGAATGTATAAATACAATTTAGACATCTTAAAAGTGAAAAAACGATCATAATATAAGTTTTGGTATTTTTGTATGTCATAAATATTTTATTTACAATTTTATAATAAATTTAATAATTTAAAATGGATTTTTTTTTTCATAAAATTTAATTATAAATTTTTACCTTATTCTATTATGGTTATATGATAATTTAATGGGACCTTGATTACTTTTTCAAGGTGTTACAAAACGAGTTATAGATTTAAAGTTGTTTATTTGGAATAAATAAGGATTTTATTTAAAATGTAAATTAAAAATATTTAGAAAATTATTTTAATAAAATGAAGTTCATTTTAGAATTCAGAACATTGATATTAGTTTATGGTGAATTTATGACATTTTTATAAAATGTTTTGTTTTTCGGTGAATAGAAAAAATACAATTTTGGGTTTCGGTGTGATTAATGACATCATTAATGATGTAATCATTCTGGACAACTTTTTAATATTAAGATATGTTATTAGGTTTCCCAAGTGGCCAATACCATGGAAAAATACTATGGGAAAGCCCATGGTTTTACAAATACCACAGATGAGGCGTCCCTTGGAAATTAATTAAATATTCCCTCACTTTTCCTATAAATACAAAGCCATCCCCTAATTAATTTCATTCCAAAATCCTCCTCAATGAAGATCTGTTATTTTTACCTCTCAAGGAGTCCTCCCAAGGTGCCCTCAATCCCTCAAGTTCTGAAACTTCGAGCTTTCGAAGTCACTCTTCAAAGTAAGGGAACCTTTCACCCTCAACTTTTAAGTCACGACTTCCTTTATGTTATGTCTTATAGTTCCCCTGTTTTTATATGGGGGTATGTTCTTTTATATCCTTATTACTTACCATTTCATGTTCAATTGATGATATACCCTTTCTGCTCTCATCAACAGATTTTATGAATTTTAAAGTGACGCCGATAGGCTAGAGAGTTTTCATCTCAAAATCTATCGCTTTTTTTCTCAAGAAATTCTCTTATTTATGTGAATACCCAAATCTATTTTCCTTTACATAGGTATTCATAAAGACATAAAATTGATCTATTTGGTTCTGGGATGGAAATACATATAACCCTCACTCCCTTTCCATGGGTTATAAATGACAAAATGATCTCGTTTTTAAGGACCTTTTGAAAACATCACGATTTTGACATGAAACCCATTTATTTTATTCTATTTGGGTTATTTATGATATGTATGATTATGATCTATGTGGATCACATGAAAATAAAGACATATTAAGGGTGAACCCTAATATCTCTCTAATGCATTGGGTAAAGAATTTAATCTATTGAGATGAAAAGTTTCACGATATCTTGGTGAATAACCTTGGTAATTTTTATGACACATTGGGGATGAACCTTGGTGATATGTTCATGAATGTATAAATTAAATGTTTTAGCCACATATTAAAGTTATGGTTCATGTTATTTTCATTATGATATTACTCTACTTCCATTTCTCATGTCTTTATGTTTTTCATCAAGTTCTTATTGATATCACAAGTAAACCGAATCCCTTGTTTACCCTTACTGGGCCTTCTTCTCACCCTTTCCTTTGATGTATGTCTCTAGGTTATGATATGCAGTAATTGTACTTAGGATGAACCTATGATGAATCATTACAAGTGGTTTAGAAGAATGTTTTATGTTGTTCTCATGGATTATGTTCTTGATTTCCAAGATACTAGACTTTAAAGATCATCTGTTTGTAAAATGTAATGAAAATTTATGTAATAAAAAGGAAAGATTCCATAGTTGGTATTAAAGGATAGTTTAGTTATTTATAGAAATTAGGCTATGAAAACTTTAGGAATAACCTAATAGAAAAGTTTAAATATAGGAAAAATTCCTGGTATTTTGGTGAAATATTATGTAAGTGGTTTATGAACAAATAAATCCTTATCTGGATACAAACAAGTGGATGTGGCTCTGGAACATATATACCTAGGAGTAAAAATATTTGTAAATGAAATAAGCTTATAAATAAGGTTTTATTATTTTATAAAATGAAGGGCAATAGGAGGAACCATGCAAATGGTGACCACAATAGACCATGCGCTGACGGACCTCCGATGGAAGCCGGAATGGAAACATTAATGAGAATGATGAACCAAATGACTCAAGTTATGGGAAATAACTTGAATCAATATGAGAGACCGATCTCACCGTGAAGGGAACAAAATTCTGTTGAGTCCTTTATGTTTCAACGAACACCAACTTTCAGTGGATCTACCGACCCATTGATTACTGAACAGTGGATCAACACTATTGAGAAGATCTTTTCTATGCTTCATTATTCGGAACAAGAGAAGGTCACCCTGGCTATTTACCGCTTAGAGGGAGAAGCTGATCAGTGGTGGGAACTGATTAAAAAAATTAGGCCAAGAGTGGAGGTTGAAGCTATGTAATGGGAAGAGTTCAGAGGGATCTTCTTTAGTAAGTATTTCCCTCATTCCATGAGAACAAGAATGGAGAAAGAGTTTCTCAAGATGAACAAGAAGGAGAGTGAATCTATGGGAATATAAGAGATGAAATTTACAAGGCTTTCACATTACACCTCTAGCTTTGTCATGGATCTAAATGGTAAAGTTGATAGATTCTTCGGTGGACTGAGAACTCATCTACAAAAGAATCTATCCAACCGAGACTATAATAGCTATGAGGAGATCACGTGGAGTGTGATGAAAGTCGAACTAGAATTTGGTGAGATGCAATGGTCTCATAAATCCAATGATAAGAAAAGATCGATGGAGCCAAGCTTAGGGAAGATTTTTTATCAAGGAAGATGAGGAAAGAAAGTGCAATATCCCACATGTAATAAATGTGGGAATAATCATTTGGGGAACTACCTAATCGGGAGCGGGAAGTGCTACAAGTGTGGAAAAGATGTCCATATCGCACAGAACTATCGTAGTGAGGTCAAGCCTCAAATCCTAAACACTAATGAAAAAGGGAAGATGGTGCAGGCCCTACCTGATGTCCAATTATATAAGTGTGGACAACTTGGGCACTTCGCCAATCACTTTCCAAATCTGAGGGCAGTGGAGGGGAATCACCATCAGCTTCAGAAACGGCTAAGGGAAGAAGGTCGTAATTTTTCAATCACTACAGCTGAAGTTGAAACACCAAATGATGTGGTGGAAGATACTCTTGTTGTTCTCTCAAAGCTAGAAAGTAATTTGTTTGATTATGGTTCTACGCATTCCTTTATTTCCTCCAAGTTTGGAAAGAATTTAGAATCAAACCCCGATTTTATAAAAGTAGAGAGTCAATACTCCTTGTGGGATTATCCAAGAATCGTCAGTGTTTAGAAACTCTAGTATTTACTTTAGTGAGAATAATCTTATCGCAAATTTAGTAGTCATTCTCATGATGGATTTCAACATTATACTAGGTATGGACTGGCTCTCAAAGTATAATGCTAAGATCAAATACAGAAGCAAGGAAATATCAGTAGTCTTGAATGGAAAAACTACAGTTATCTTCCAAAGAGAGATATCTCAACCTGATTTTTATCTAGAAGAACCTCCTATATCTATCTTTATGGAGTTGATTAGTGAAGAAGAAGAAGGAAATGAGAGTTTAAGGATAGAAAATGTTCCCATCGTCCAGGAATACATTGGCGTATTTTCTGAGGAGTTACCCAGACCTCCCCCAGAAAGATAGGTAGATTTATTCATTTAACTTTTACCTGGATCTCATTCGATATCCAAGACCTCGTATAGGATGGAAAATGTGGATCTGAAAAAATTAAAGAAGAAAATCCAAGATATTTTGGAGAAGGGGTTTATCCATCCAAGTGTGTCTCATTTGGGACCAACTGTTCTCTTTGTGAAGAAGAAGGGTGGATCAATGAGGCTATGCATTGATTATAGAGAACTGAATAGGATCACAGTAAAGAACAAATACCCTTTTCCAAGAATTTATGACTTATTTGACCAACTTCATGGGGCTTAATTATTCTCTAAGATTGATCTTCGATCTGGTTATCATCAATTGAGGGTGAAGAAAGAAGATATTACAAAAACTGCCTTCTGATCAAGATATGGGCATTATGAGTTTGTTGTTATACCCTTGAGACTGACTAATGCACCTACTATTTTTATGGATTTGATGAATATAGTCTTTAAGGACTACCTTAATAACTTTGTGGTAGTTTTTATTGATGATATTCTGATATATTCTAAAAATTTGAATGGAGCATGAGGATCATCTAAGGGTTGTTTTTCAAACTCTGCAAAAGGAGAGGCTTTTTGGAAAGTTCAGAAAATGTGAATTTTGGTTACAACAAGTTGCTTTCTTAGGGAACATTGTTACCAATGAAGGAATCACAGTTGACCCTAAAAAGTAAAAATTTATAGAGGAGTGGCCTCAGCTTACAATAATAATTGAGATTCGTAGTTTACTTGGATTAGTAGGATATTATAGGAGGTTTTTGAAAAACTTTTCATGAATTTCTAATTCATTAACCAAGTTAACTCGAAAATGGGTTGAGTTCATCTGGAAAAAGAAGTGTGAGGAATGTTTCCAAGAGTTGAAGAAGAGATTGGTTACTGCACCCATGTTAACTCTACCCTCAAGTGGAGAAGGATTCATTATTTTCAGCGATGTATCTTTGAAAGGGATTGGGTGAATCCTCATGCAAAATTATAGTCATTGCTTATGCATCTAGACAGTTGAAGACTCATGACCAGAACTATCCTACGCATGATCTAGAAATGGCTACGGTCATTTTTTTCTATGAAGATATGGAGGCACTATCTTTATAGGGAGAAATGTGATATATACACAGACCATCAAAGTTTGAAGTATATTTTCTCACAAAATTAATTGAACATGAGACAAAGGATATGGTTAGAACTTCTTAAAGAATATGACTGTTCAATTTATTATCATCCTAGAAGAGAAAACAAAGTTGCTGATGCATTAAGTAAGAAAGACCTAGCTGTTCTGTCCATGATGAGGATTAAAAGAGATCCTTTGATCACTGACCTAGTAAATATGGACATGGGAATTATAAGGGAAGGGAAATCATCTACCCTAACCCAAATTATTTCTCAACCGTCATTACTAGATAAGATCAAAAAATCTCAGAAAGAAGATACTTTGTTAGAGAAGAAGTATGATGCTATGAAGGATGGGAAGTTTTCTGATTTTGATATTGATCATGAAGGTTTACTGAAATTTCATACAAGACTATGTGTTCCATATATTATATAAATAAAGAAGAAGCTTATGGATGAAGCTCATAGATCTACATTCTCTATACATCCTGGGAGTACAAAAATGTATAGAGACCTTCATGATCATTATTGGTGGGATAATATGAAAAGGGAGATTAATGACTATACTACAAGGTGATTGGTATGTCAGCAAGTAAAGGAAGAGTGACAAATTTATAAAGGGATATTGCAACCACTACGCATACCATCATGGAAGTGGGACAATATCACAATGGACTTCATCATTGGTCTCCCGACAAATTCCAAATAAAACAATGCGATATGGGTTATTGTGGACCATCTCACCAAGACTGCCCATTTTATCTCTATTTGGGAATATTTATCTCTTGATCAACTTGATAGGATTTACATGAAGGAAGTGGTAAGGCTGCATTGAGTTCCACTTTCTATCATATATGATCGTGATCCAAGGTTCACATCAAAATTTTGGAGAAGTCTTCAACATGCTCTAAGAACTAAATTGAATTTCAGTACGACCTATCACTCCCAAACTAATGGCCAATCTGAAATGACTATTCAAACACTCGAGGAAATTCTAAGAACATGCTCAATGGAATTTAAAGGTGGATGTGATCAAAATATCCCTTTAGTTGAGTTATCTTACTACAACAACTTCCACTCGAGCATTCAAATGACACCCTATGAAGCTCTATATGGTAAGAAATGTAGAAATCCTACTTGTTGGCATGAATCTGGTGAGAGAAAGCTTCTTGGGCTTGATCTTGTGTAAGAGATTACGGAAAAATTCCATGCCATCCATCAACACATTAAGGCTGCCCATATTCGGAAAAAGAGCTATGCTGAAAACTGTCGAAGGAACTTTGAGTTTGATGTTGGTGATAAATTCTTTCTTAGAATTTCACCTTGGAAGAGAGTCATGAGGTTTGGGAAGAAAGGGAAGCTCATCCATAGGTACATTGGCCCCTATGAAATCCTTAATCACGTAGAAGAAGTGGCCTATCAGCTTGCACTTCCTCCAAATCTATCACAAGTTCATGATGATCTCCACATATAACTCTTGAGGAAGTACATACCTAACCCTGTATATGTACTAAATCCAGAGGTGGTACAACTGGAACATGGCCTCTCTTAAGAGAAGCATCCGGTGGAGATCTTAGATCATAGAGAAAAGGTTCTACGCAATAAGACTACCCACCTTGTTAAGGTGTTATGGAGGAACCAAAAATATGAAGAAGCCACGTGAGAACCAGAAGAGTCTATGAGGCAGAAGTACCCACACCTTTTCTATTTTGAGGGTACGAGTTAAAATTTTGGGGAAGAAATTTCTTAAGGGGGGAAGAATGTAACGACATGAACTTTTGAATAATTTTTGTTTCATAATTTTGTGTATTATTTTATTTTATACCCAACAAAACTATATCCTTTAATTAATAAAGTGATTATAATTAAAATAATACCATTGGGTTTTGACTGTTATTTGACCATTAGTCAATATGACCATTGGAAACTAAATTCTTAACATTATGATTATTGTTAAAAATACAAGTGATCATGGTTAATTAATATAGAAAGAGGATTTTATGGCCTCATCTAGTAGAATCGGACCATATGAAGCCCATCTGTCAGAGATTAGGAAGGAGGTTGCATCATTGGGCTTTTCTCTGGACCAAGACCAACTAAACTCCAACATGTGAAGCTTGAATGGAATCATCTACGGGAGAAGTTTAAGCTGGTAGAAATCACCACTTGGGAAATGTTGTCTAAGATGCCCAAGATTCTATCACCATAGCACATCTTACACTTAGGTCCTATGTAGGTGTTATAAGGGGCTATGTAAAGAGACCTTAGTTATGTTTTGTATAAATAAAATTTCTATTTCTTATTAGGTTAAATTTGTGAATTTCAAATGTCCAGATCAATGTATGTTGAATTTATAGAAGTTCCATATTATTGATGAATTTTGGAAAGATTATTTTAAATTTTTTTATACTTTAAATAATTAACAATGTAAAATTATTTTCAAAAAATGATCTTCTACAGTTGTGACCAGTAAGAAATTTAGAGTCTAATAAAATCAACTTAATTTTTAGTGAATAGTAAAGTATGAATAGTAATATACCATTATGAATAGTAATGAATAGTATGAATAGTAAATTGGAAAAAAATTGAAACGTCCCCCATGAATGTATAAATACAATTTAGACATCTTAAAAGTGAAAAAACGATCGTAGTATAAGTTTTGGTATTTTTGTATGTCATAAATATTTTATTTACAATTTTATAATTAATTAAATAGTTTAAAATGGAAAATTAGTTTAATAAAATGTAATAATAAATTGTTACCTTATTTTATTATGGTTATAAGATAATTTTATAGGACCTTGACTACTTTTTCAAGGTTTTACAAAAAGAATTATAGATTTAATGTTGTTTATTTGGAATAAATAACGATTTTATTTAAAAATTAAATTAAAAATATTTAGAGAATTATTTTCATAAAACAGAGTTAATTTTTGAATTTATAACATCTATATTAGGTTATAATGAATTTATGATATTTTTATAAAATGTTTTATTTTTCAAGGAATAGTAAAAATACAGTTTTGAGTTTCAGTGTAATTAATGACATCATTAATGATGTAATCATTCTGGTCGACTTGTGAATAGTAAGATATGTTATGAGGTGTCCCAAGTGGCCAATACCACGGGGAAATACCATGGTAAAGCCCATGATTTTTCAAATACCACTGATGAGGTGTCCCTTGGAAATTAATTAAATATTCCTTCACTTTTTCTATAAATACCAAGCCATTACCTCATTCATTTCATTACAAAATCCTTATCAATGAATATTTTGTCTTTTTACCTCCCAAGGAGTCCTCCCAAGGTTCCATCAAGCCCAAAAGGTCCC
Source organism: Viscum album (assembly GCA_963277665.1). Lineage (NCBI taxonomy): Eukaryota > Viridiplantae > Streptophyta > Magnoliopsida > Santalales > Viscaceae > Viscum > Viscum album. The sequence goes on from OY728150.1 coordinate 964,371,482, forward strand.
AAAATTTGAGCTTTAGAAGTCACTCTTCAAGGTAAGGGAACCTTTAACCCTCCTCTTTTAAGTCATCACTTCCTTTATGTTATGTCTTATAGTTACAATGTTGTTATGTGGGGTTATGTTATTTTATTTCCTCATTACTGCCCATTCTATTTCAAATTGATGAGAGACCCTTTCTGATCTCATCAATGGATTTTCTGAATTTTAAAGCGACGTCGATAGGCTGCGGAATTTCCACCTCAAAATCTTTCTCTTTTTTTCTCTCAAGAAATTATCTTGTTTTATTTATGTGAATACCCAAATATATTTTCCTTTACATAGGTATTCATCAACATAAAATTGATCTATTTGGTTTTGTAATAGACATACATATAACCCTCACTCCTTTTCCATGGGTTATAAATGAAAAAATGATCTCGTTTTCAAGCACCTTTTAAAAACATCACGATTTTGACATGAAACCCATTTCTTTTATTCTATTTGGGTTATTTATGATATGTATGATTATGATATATGTGGATCACATGAAAATAAAGACATATTAAGGGTGCACCCCAATATGTCTCCAATTAATTGGGTAAATAATTTAATCTCTAGAGATGACAAGTTTCACGATACCTTGGTGAATAACCTTGGTAATTTTTATGACACCTTAGGGATGAACCTTGGTGATATGTTCATAAATGTCTAAATTAAATGTTTTATCCACATATTCAAGTTATAATTCAATTTCTTTTCATTATGACATGCCTCTACTTCCATTTCTCATGTATTTATGTTTTTCATCAAGTTCTTATTAACATCACAAGTAAAATGATTCCCTTGTTTACCTTTACTGAGCCTTATGGTCACCCTTTCCTTTGATACATGTCTCTAGGTTATGAGATACAGTAATTTTACTTAGTATAAACCTATTATGAAGCCTTAAAAGTGGTTTAGAATAATGTTTTATGTTGTTTTCATGGATTATGTTCTTGATTTCCAAGACACTAGACTTTAAAGATCATCTATTTGTAAAATGTAATGAAAAGTTATGTAATAAAAAAGAGGGATACCATAAATAACCTCTTCATAGAACAATGTATTAACTCAACTGATAAGATATTGTCTATTCTATAGTGATAATAAGAAGATAAATTTGTGATAGCAGTCTATCATTTTGAGGGGGAAGCTGATCAGTGGGGGATATTGATCATGAACATGAAGTTTTAAAGAGGAAATTGATTTCATGAAGTGGAAAGATTTCAATAAAATATTTTTCAATAAATATTTTTCCCAAACTCTTCATCTTAAGATGGAAAGGGATTTCCTTGGATTGAATAAAAAAAAGATGAGTATATCGGATCATATGAGGAAAAATTTACAAGGCTTTACACCTATGGCATTGTCATGAACATTAAAATCAAGGTGAATTGCTTCTTTATAGGACCAAAGACGTGTCTACAAAAAGCATTGGCAATTCAAGACTTTGATAGCTATAAGAAGATCTTCCGTTGTGACCTTAATGTTGAAATAAATATTGGATACTCTCAATAGTCTCATGATCCCGAAGATAAAAATAGTAAAATGGAGTTTTATATGGGAGGATCAGCAGATAAATCCCATGATGTAAAGAAAACCCAGAATCCCATGTGTAAAAATTATCAGAAGAAGCATCCTAGGATCTGTCTAAAGGGAACCGAGAAATTATTTAAATATGGAAGAAATGGGAATCTGGATAATAACCGCCTAAGGGATATGAAGAATCCCACTAACATGAAATAAAAAATGAAGTTTTAGATAAAAAATCATCCTATAGTGTAGTGTTTCAACTGCAAGGAACATGAGAATTATATGAACCATTACCCTAAGCTAAGGGTTATTGGAGGCAATTGATAAAAAAAACCTCCAAGTAAAAAAGGAATGTAATATGCTATCACTACTTCTGAGGTGGGGCACAACAATGATGTGGTTACAGGTAAACTAGTTATTCATTCATGAATAGAAAACATACTATTTTATTCTGGTTCTATACATTCTTTCATATCTTTGAAGTTTCGTAGAACTATTCAAACACCACCTAAAAATATAGTGGTCTAGTTATCTGTGAGAATATAAAATGGTGAAATTATTTCATCCAAAGTATATAAATCTTCCCCAACTAATGTTTATGGATCGAACCACCCAAAAATTATTTTCTTACTTCCTTGGGTGGAGTTTAATGCTATATTGGGTGTGGATTGGATATCTTTATACAAATTCAACATCAAATGTCAAGAAAGGGAGATCACTCTTCACATCTCTAGTTATCCTTAAATTATCTACAAGTGTAAGGAGGAGGATGGATATTCATTAGAATAATTAGAATAATTTTAGATATTATTACCTTATGATAAATCATATCTATCTCAAATGATTGATACAAAGGAGAGGACCATTCACAGAAACATTCCCATTGCGAGGGACCACACTGATGTGTTCCCCAAAGAGTTTCATAGTCTTCCTCCTGATCAAGAAGTTGAGTTCTCAATTGAAATTATTCCTGGTTATATTCTTATATCAAATAAAAATTAAAGAATGGCCACCATTGAGTTAGAATAATTTAAGAATTAGTTATAGGAGAATCTGGACTAGGGTTTTATACGCCTGAGTGCTTCACCATAGGGTGCACCAATCCTCTCTGTCAAGAAGAAGGATGGATACATGCACCTCTGCATTGATTAGCGTGATCTAAATAAAATAATGATAAAGACCAAGTATCCTATTCCATGGATATATGAATTGTTTGATAAACTATGTGTGGCCAGGTATTTCTCTAAGGTGGACCTTTGTCTAGGATATCACCAATTAAAGGTAAAGAAAGAATATATTCCCAAGAATGCCTTTTAAACAAGGTATAGACACTAAAATTTCATAGTGATTCCCTTAAGACTCACTAATTCTCCCACAATATTCATGGACATAATGAATAGAGTCTTTATAGATTACCTCAATAAATTTTTGGCAGTATTTATTTATGATATTTTGATATACTCTAAGAGTAAGGAGGAACACGAGGAGAATATGAATACTATGAAAAAGAATTTTTAAAGGGAGAAACTTTATGAAAATAAAGAAAATGAGAGTTCTAGATAGAGGAAGTATCATTAATGGGGAATGTTATCACCAAAAAAGGAATATCTATAGGCCCTTCCAAGATAAATGAAATTGAGGAGTGGACCAGGATAACATCTATAATGGAGATTCGTAGTTTCCTTGGTCTATTTGTGTATTACCGATGATTTTTGAAGAAATTATCATGATTTTCAATCCCACTAACCATGCTTAATCATAAGGTAGTAAAGTTTGGATAGACTAGTGAATGTGAATATTGTTTCAAAGAGTTTAAAATAGGATTATCACTACACTAGTACTCACACTACTAATAAGTGGGGAACTATTTTTGGTGTACAATGATGCTTCAAAGAAGGTCTTAGGGTGTGTGATGATGAAAAGTGATAAAGTGATAGCCTATGCATCAAGAAAGTTTAAAATTAACGAGAAAAACTATCCCACACATGATCTGGAGTTGGAAGCTATGATCTTTGTGTTGAAAATAATGAATCATTATATTTATGGGGAGAAGTGTGATATATATACTGATCATAAGAGCCTCAAATATATATTCACATAAAAGGAGATTAATATGAACCAATGAAGATGGTTAGAGCTCATAAAATATTATAACTTCTCAATCCACTACCATCCTGTTAAATCAAATAAGGTGGAAGATGCTATAAGTAGAAAGGATCCTACATCATTATCAATGATGAAAATTGAGAGGGATTTAATCTTCCTAGACCTACAAAGGATGGACATGATAATCATTAAAGAACATCATCAATCCTTTCTTAATTATTTACCAACCATCCCTTATGGATAAAATAAATCATGCTTAAATAAATTATGAGTAAATTAAGAAAAAGGTGGAAGCTATCAGAAATGGGAAATCCTCAGAGTTCAAAATGGATGATGTAGTCCTGATATTTTGATCACAAATATGTGTACCATACAATATAAAGATAAATAAAGAGATTATGAATGAAAAACATAGCTCAACCTTCTCTATTCACCTAGTGATCACAAAGATGTATTGAGATCTCTGAAAGAACTATTGGTGGGATAATATGAAAAAAGAGATCACTGGGTATACATCAAAGTTCCTGGTATATCAGCAAGCATCTTAGTCATATGATGGATGTGTGTAGATGCATGATCATTTTTTTTTCATATGATGAATATGGAGGGACCATGTCCTGTTAGCTGTGTTTAGAAGTTTTTGGCTATTGAAGGTCAGAAGGAGGTGCAATTTTATGGCTACATGGAGCTAGCTGTTACTGCTGATAAAGTGGTTCATCCGAAGAAGACTAACCCAAAAGTAGCATATGTGTTTAGTAGGTTGAAAAATGACTTGGAAGTTTCAAAAGTTTAGACCATGCCTAGGTCGTGGGGTTTGAAGGTATGGGAGCTTCAATCCCTCCCTTTTTAGATAATACATCTTCATATATAGAGGTTGTGAGTTTGGGAAATGGATCCATAAATAAGGTGGGGTTCTAGGGGATAAGGGAAACATTATTTGTCTTTGGATCTCCTCTTGATGTGGCTCTCCAGTTACTATTTGAAAAATATATAGTGGAAGTTCCAGATCATGGAATGAAGGACACATGGGGTGTAGAGGTTATAACTAATTATATTGTCTCTAGGGAGGTCAAGCCAAGCACTAAGCTGGGAAACCAGTTTGCAGGTCTGGCCATTGAAGGGTTATTTTAGGATCAACAAAAACTAATCCAGAATGGTTTTTCTTATAAAGGGAAAGGTTTCTCTAGGGAAGAGGCAAGTAATGATATTTATAGACTATTTTTAGATGGTAGTGTGAAGGGGTGTCTTGGTAGAGGGCCTCACAATCTGAGGAGGAAGAAGGGGAAGAAAGACAACAAGGATTCAAGAAGCTGCATTCTTTTGAAAAAATAGAAAACCAAAGGTTGCAAGGATTATTCCTACCCACCAAAACCAATGTAAAAAATATTTACAAGAAAATGATGCCCAAGGGGATGAACATCAATCCTAATAATTAATATGATTAGGTGAAGATCCAACGAGGAATCCAAATGATCATCAATGTAGACAAGGAAGATGGTGTTATGAGAGAAACAAATAGGTTACAGGATGCCTAAGTGGTGGTTGAACACACATATAATTTCACTAATTGAGTTTATCCCAATATAAGAGATTCCATCGATCAGTAGTGGGAGGCTTTCATGGAGGTTCTAACTAAGGTCCAAACCCGAGACCTCATCATACAATCTGATGAAGATATGTTGGAAGATTTGATGTAGATTAATGCCTCTAAAGAGGATATTTATAGGATGGCTAAGAGAATTATACTTTTTTAAACCAATAAAGAGTATAATAAGTTGATCAATAAGAAAGACCACATTCTGGTAATAGGTTTTAATGTAGGGAAAATAAAAATGGAGGAGTACAACCAAACATGATAGATGATGGCTTACTGGTTCGAATATATTATAAAATATGATCCATCTACTGAGGTAAGTAGTCTCTATTGGACATTATTTAAGTATAATGTGTCAAATATGATTAAATTAGACTTTAATGGCATGGCCATATTTTACGGTACTTGATTATTGTATACTATACTCATGGGTTCTCACTTTTCCTTAAATTTATTTAAAAAAAAAGCATTTTTTAGTTGAGAGGAATTATCACTGGATCAACTTGCATGTATATACATCATATAAGTGGTAAGGCTTCATGGAGTACCAATATATATTTTATCCGATCGATTTCCTAGATTTACCTCCATGTTCTGGAAGATTATCCAACATGCTCTAAACACTGAGGTAAAATTCAGTATGGCCTATCATCCTCAAGATAATGGCCAATATATGTGGACTATTTCGACACTAGAAGAAATGTTGAGAGAGTGTTCTATGTACCTAAAAGTAGGATGGGACCAAAATCTACCTCTGGTCGAGTTCTCTTACAATCACAGTTTCCACTCTGACTGAAAATTTTCTTTTTTGAATTTCAAATAAGCCACTTCATGGTTTAGAAGTAACCAAAACATCTTGTGCAAAATACAGATTCAAAGCAGCCCAAATGAAGTTAAAAATTCAAAAAATCCACATCATATAAGGATACATCAAGCCATGAGTACCCACAAATACCAAAGTCACATCGATTTTTCTTCCATCATCATCACAAGACCCATCATCCTCATTGTCATCCTATTACCGCTGTCATTTCTATTATCACACTAATCACCAAAGAACATCACCACTATAAAACACCAAATCATATTAGGCCACCAAACATATTCCACCACAACATAAAAACACCATTTCATAAGGAGCTAGTCAAATCATAACATAAATACCATTGAAACAACATTGTCATGAACAAAACTGACATCCACCACCATAACCATAAATGAATAAAACCCAGAACCAGAGACAAAAATCAAAACCTTCACAGAAAATAATTGAATAGATCAAACACATATTGAAATAAAAAAACAAACCTTCAACACTTATTTGAGTAGGGAACACAAAAAAGTCCATAAAACAAAAAAATCACTATTTTTGTTACCATTACCACCTTTAAAAGACACCAATGTTGAAGAGGAAGAGAACCGAGACATCTTCATAGGAGAAACTGACACTAGTCACACAAAGAACACTGTCAGCCTCCAAGTCCCACATCCCAAAATCTCTAGGCTACCACTGCTCCAAGTCCAACTAGGAGAGGAGTAGAGGATATTGAGGGCAGTGTAGGGATTTGAGTGGCCCAGGGATCCAGAAAATTATGAAACTAAAACCATAAGTTGAAAAAGAGTAAGCTGATGTGAGAGCACCTAAAAAAGTCATCATTCGTAGAACCAAAAATCCCAAAACCACGTTGTTACCCCCACTACAGATCCTACCTAGATAGGTACAGAGGAAAACGAGGTAGATAAGGTTTGAGAGGTTCTGTGATCCAATAGAAAACAATCATGATGGGACCATCGAAACATCCCTGAGAAATTTCCACCACGAAAAACAACCCTAATAAGAAAGGCCCCATCCACAGAGCACTGATGAGAGAGAAAACCTGGAGTGAAAGATCCCTAAATCAAGGAGATTCTATAGGAGATGGAAATTAAATGAGGAGGAAAGGAGAAATAATAGAGGGGGGGGGAGGCACTGATACCACAATCCTCCTCCCTCCAGATCACTGCTGAGGATAAACCTTGGGAGAGAGAGAGAGAGAGACTGAAACCAATTAGAGGCCCTCTCATGGTGCATCCTCCAATTTCCACTCAAGCATCCAAATGGATCTATATGAATCACTTTATGGGAAAATATGAAGAACACCGGCATGTTGGGATGAAGTCGGTGAACATAAGATGCTTAGAACTAAAATGGTCTAAGAAATGGTGGAAAAGGTAAAAACCATTTAGTTTCACATCAAGGATTCCCATAATTGACAGAAGAACTATAATGATAATCATTGAATATACCTTGAGATTAAAGTTTGAGACATGGTATTACTCTACATATCTCCATGGAATAGGATCATGATATTTTGGAAGAAAGGAAAGGTAAGTCCCAGGTACATCATCCCCTTCGATATTCTTGATCATGTTAGAGTTGTGGCCTATTGACTAGAACTTCCACAAACCATGTCTCAAGTACATGATATATACCATGTATATATCTTGAGAAAGTACATACCAGATCCATCACATGTATTGAATTCAAATGTGGTACAGTTGTAAAATGCATCTCTTATGAGGAGCATCCAATGAAGATTTTGGATTGTAGAGATAAAGATATACTCAACAAGACTACTCACCTGGTCAAAGTACTATGGAGGAACCATAAGCTCGAAGAGGAAGCATGGGAACTAGAAAAATAAATGAACAAGAAGTACCCTCACCTATTTTCCCCATATTTTGTAAAATGAAATTTCGTGGGTGAAATTTAATAAGGGGGAAGAATGTAATGAACCAAAATTTAATCAATAAAATTTACCTTCTTATAATTATTTTATATAGTATAAATCACATAAAATCACTTATATAACACAATAAAAACTTTATAAATGAATAATGAATGAAATAATAGGATTTTTAAGAAATTAAGGAACCTAAACCAATATAATTGTAACTTGACCTTTGGAATAGTAATATAACCCTTATGAATAGTAATATGACCAATAGAATAGTAAACTCATCTATGAAAGTATAAATAAAATTTAGGCATCTTATATATGAAAATATGAAAATATGATATATTTATATCATGGTATAAGTAAATAAATGTTTTAAAAATGATAAACTAAGTATTGGTATTTTTGTGAAACATAAATGTTTATTTACAATATTATAATTAATATAATGGTTTAAAAGATAATTTATTTTCATAAAATAAATTCATAAATTCATATTTTATTTTCTTATGATTATAATATAATTTTATGAAACCTTAATTAATTTTTCAAAAGTGTTATAAAATCATTTATAATTTAAAAATTGGTATTATTAAAATAAATGAGGATTTTAATTAAAAATTAAATTTCTCATATTTAGAAAATTATTTTCAGAAAATTGAGTCCATTTTTTAATTCTACACTTTGAAAAATTGTTAGGGTGATTTTTTGGGATTTTTCTAAAATAGTTGAATTTTGGGTGAATAGTGAAATATAGTAATTTACTATATATAACATTATAAGTTAAATACACTATATATTGAGTAATTTCTGATGTAAGAACCATAATATAGAAATATACTTCTCTCATTACTGTATTTATTCATATAAATCAAAACTATTCATAGTCTTTGGCAAAAAATAATAAACAAATGAATAACATAATAAAAAAACACCCCTCTTCTCTACTATAAATACCACCCCTCGCCACCTCTTCCCCTCACACCTAAAAATACTTTAAGCTTGTCAAAATTCTTCCCAATAATCTTAAAAATTATTTCCCCTACATACAATATCATTTATTCTCAACAAAATACCAAACCCCATTCCCCTAAGGAGGTTCTCAAGGATAAGAATTCAAGAGTTAAAAACCTCTTTCTTTTTCTTTTAATTTATTTTCATTTATTTTATTTTATTTTCCTATCCTCACCACACCTTATCCAAGTTACATGATTAATATAATATATTTTATATTCTGTAATGTTATTTAATTAATGGAATAACCCATCATCATATCTTTCCCCTCCCCTTGTGTTCTAAAATGGAAACATCGCCTGTGATGTACTAATTTATCACATTCAAGTATGACGTGTTTTCAATTTCCATTACCACCATCAAGGATGATCCTAAAACAATTTTTATTGTTAAAATATATTTTAATATATTTACTACATCTTATTTAATGTTATGGATCCAATAAATATTCATATTTTTAATTAATAAAACTTAACTAGTTCGCGATGATCGAAAAAATGCCAAAATAATCTAAACAGTTATCATTAATTTTTTATTTAATAAATCTTCCTAAAATCTGGAAAAATAATATATAATACCATTTAATTTCATATAAGTTCATCAATAATATATAAATTCAATTCTGGATAACTATTCTCATTTGACATGATTTTTTGTACTTGTATACTGGTAAACCGATCATGAAAACCAAGTAAATGAATGCTTACAGAATGATTAAAGTGTATCTTATAACTCATAAAAAAGGCTATAAATTAACTTAATAAAATTATAATAAATAAAATACATGTTAAATAGTTTCTTAATTAAATTATTAATGAATATAATATCATTATCTAGGACATTAAGTTCAAGTGAAGAACACTTTTAGACATAATGTAAGGGATTTTTTCCGAACTTCCATTTTTTCCTCCAAGTTACACTTTCTATCTCTTTACCCCAATGTAATTATTATTTAATTTTTATATAATTATTATAAATTTAGTTTATATGTTACAAAATCATGTATCCCTATTATTTCATCCTTCTTTGATGTGGAAATACATGTTTTAAAAAGGTTTCCTTCTTAATTCTTCCCAATAAGTAAGCCTGATTAAAGGGAACTTCCCTATTTCTTACCCACTTTCTTGTGCACTCCATAATATATTTTGAGACACAATAGTTTTTCTAAAAAACTCATTTTAACATTAAAAACCACCTTGGTTCATTTTTGGTTTTATATAAAATATTATTCATTTTCCTCTTTAAATGCTCTTTAATATTTTCCATAAACCATACTAAAATGTTTCATTTCTAATGTTTCTTAAACACTATTTTTTATATGATTGAAATTTTATTTGAAATCAATTATCATGATCTATCCCTATTGATTTCCATGTATGATTTAAATCCACTATTTCATGGACACCATTATGATATGCTCTTTTTTATTCCTTATGACCTGATTATGGTACCCAATTCTTTCCATGGATAACCCTTATGCTTTATTCTTCATGTGGAACACATATCCATGAACATGTTATGATGGGTGCACCCAGATATCTCTCCAATACGTTGGGAAATGTTTATTCTCATGAGATGTCACGTTCAATGGTCTTGGGATTTATCCTTGACTCATGATCCTCCATGTACAATGGTTTTGGTGGTTATCCTTGACTCATGCTCCTCCATGTCAAATATTCTAGGTGGTTATCCTTAAATCATGCTCTACCATGTGAAATGGTATTGGAAGTTGGCCTTGAATCATGCTTATTTAATGTTTTATATTGTTTCTACATTTTTTTAATTCCATGATCTCTTGATCCCATGTTCTATATGTTATGATTCCACATGTTTATTCATGTTCCATGCCTTTATATTTCATCATGTTATGCCTTCAACCCATGTGTTATGCTTAAAATCATGTAATAATATTTTTAAAAGTATAGGGTCTCTATACATGACATGTATGAGAATGATCCAAAATCCAAGGCATCCAGTGCATGTTCATTGTACATGCTTGGTGAATTGGCTATCCTACGTGAAGTTTGGAAAATACATGGGTAGCTAGATTAGAGAAAATTAATCCAAATGGCCATAAATCTTGAAAAAGATGGTTTTTGGTCACCTATTATCATGGATATAGACTCTCTAGTCATAGGTAATTTTAAAGGGATGATCCTAGTTTAAGGTAAATGTTTAATCATAATGGTGTTTTTCTAAAAGTCGGTGGAACATGTTATAATGTGAGACTAGTCCACACCTTGAAGACAACCACAGAACAAGGGGCCCGATCATTATATAATGGGACAGTCGAAGAAAAATTTGTACAAGATTTAAGGTAGGTCAATGAGATTATAAAAATGGATGATATCAAGAACTATATGGTTAGAGTTTCATATGAAATGGGTGTTAATGTGATGGGGAACACCATTTTTGGCCCACTACCTCCTTCGAGTAGCACTATTGAGAATTATTTGGTGGGTGATCTTCACTTATCTTCTTTTATTCCTTATCTGCATTACTAGTTTATTGAGTTGGTTTAGTGTTTGAGATAAGGGTTTTGAATATCTTATAGATATATGGGATTTTGAAGAAGGTGGAAGACATCTAGGTATACACCAATTAATTGAAGCCACCAAACACATGTTGGTAGTTCAAATAAACTTTAGAGACCCTAAGTTTGTGGACATTAAGGAGTACATAGTCGACATGATTTGTCCATAATTTGAATATAATCTCTATAAAAAATGTTTTAAAACACCACATTACCCCTAATTACTATATGAACAGTTTTCCACCCCCTTGTTACTCTGAACTCTAACCTAACTTTATTTAGGTTCTCATCTTTATTGATAAATTCGGTAGCGTTAGCTCAGAGATAATGGAACCAACCATTTATACTTCATGTATGAGGACCAAAATTCTGTTTTGATGACTACTACGGTGAATTATAAATTCTTTTCTAGGATTATATCTCTATCTTTTGGTATTTTGTTTAACAATGAAATGCATGACTTCTATAAACTGACAGAGAAATCCCCTATCAAGCTGCCTCCTACACTAAAAAATATTATAGAACCAAAAATATTTCTCTGTCATCCATGAAACCAATCATAGTGATGAAGTAAGTGGATTGATTTCTCATAATATTTCTCACTTACCAATATTTATACTGAAGGATGTTTAGGAATTTTCAATAGGATGGGCAGCTTACATGAGTCATCAGTGCTAGTGGTGGATTACAGATAATTGCTGTAGTGACTCAAGTTTTTCTCAACCATTTTTTCATGGGAATGGAACCCACTACAATTTTCCACTGATTAAGGGTATACTATAATGTTTTTTAAATGTTCTTAAAAATTAAAGAGTTTTTATAAAACCACTAACCATAATTCATTTCATATTGTTTTTATCTTTTGCAGCTAATACCCAGTATTGTTCAGTGTGAGAATTTGACCATGCGAAATGGTGACCAATTCAAGATCCCCAAAAAAGTAAACTATTATTGAAACATAAGGGTCACAAGATTAAATCAACATGACTCAAATTTGTATTTTATCCTGTTTTTCATACCATTTTTCAGCCAGTAAATAGGGGTAAGAAGGCTGGGCATGCATATTGATCAAGACATGGAATGCTCTCTACCATTGGTAACCCGAGGAAGGGTGGTATCCCATAAGATATCTGATGTTATGTTTCTAAAAATCATCCCCTTTATATTCTATGAATATGTATGATAAGAAAGTTGTTTGTGTTATTTCAGTGTAAGGAAAAAGGAAATAAATAATCTATTAGATTCATTACTTGGCTGGATATTTTTACAATAGGAATAAACTTAAAGATATCCATATATGGATGGCTGTTAATTGTTTGTGTTAATTCAATGTAAGGGTCTACCATAAGGTTTTTGAAATGTTCTTACAAATGAAATACTTGTTATACAACCACCAACCATAATTAATTTCATATGGTTTCCATCCTTTGTAGTTAATACCCAATATTGTTTTTCAATTGAAGAATGAAAATTCCACTAGAATTAGAAGGAATCTAGATTTTATGAATAGCAGAGATAAGATAACATTCCCTTATATCTATCCCTCTACCCTGAACCAAATACTTTTTCTCTCACTCATTATCTTTCTCAAACCATTTTTTGTTGTAATTTACATAGTTTATGTTTCATTTGACATTATTTATTGAAATTTTAATTCAAAACTTAGAAGTTTGAAAAATGAGTGTTTTTTGTTTTGTTTTTAAAAAAATAACTACCCTTAAATTTAGAAGAAGATTACTAAAATAAGGGAAAAATAATCATTGTTTCCATAAGTAATTTGAAAAACACTTAGGGTTTTTACCATGAAACATCCTAAAATACATCCAAACAAATCCATGTCATAAAAAAATTCCAAGATCCAACCAAATTCTAGATAGATCCTCCAACTCCACAGCTCTAGCATCATGGATATGGTCTACCACTAATGAAGGACTCCTTGCCCTTATCTGAATCATACCACACACAATCTACATGCCCACTAAGTTTGGTGTGTAATTAGTGTGTATAGGTTCTAGTAGGATATCACCAAAATCCCAATGCACCCCCATTAATGTTAAAATCCAACAAGAATTACATTTATTTAATAAAACATGCTTCAATCCTTTTATTTTTTTTATAAAATGAATGTAAAGAATTTTATATTTCAATAAAAAAAAAGAATTTAAAAAATCATGGGCAAAGAAATAATAATTTCCACATTTCCAAACTAACATTACACACCCAAAATTTCCCTTTTACCATGGATCAAAATAAATCAATCACATGAAGCAAGATCCTTATATTCTCAAGGAAATGACCATGGAGCACCAAAAAACATGTAGGGTTTGGGAAAAACTGAATAAAAAAAATAGGACATGGAAAGACACATGGATTTATATTAAAAATCTAGAGACACGTAAATCTTGGTGTGACACATGGAATCACAACATAATGCAGGTTGGCCCCGCAAATCATGGTGCAATATCCCTAAATTTTGTAGTTCAAAACCACTTAAAAATAATATTAACACCAAAGGCCATAGTGCAGCGAGTACCTCCACCCTACAATGATCCAACTATCTAGAAATCACGTTGTAATTCTCTGTGTCCTCCCTCAAACCCGATCACCTAAAAAAAACATTCCATAATGAAGGATCATCATAGTAAAATAATCATGTAAGATTAAACCAAAAGCACAATGAGACTCTTCATGCCATAATCTATAAGACCATAATGCAAAATACTTTACATACTTAAATAGAGTGACATGTAAATCTCAATGATCAAACATCATACCATAGTACAACACCTCACATGGAAACATAATGAATCAAAAAATAACTAATCCAACCCCCCTTTCCCTGCTTAATCAAAAAAATACTACGATGAAACACACTAAGTAAAGGCGTGATATAAACTCTTAGATGAAATTTCAGCTAAAAATCTACCTTTATTTTACCATAACCCCCTAAAAACTTGAAGTATAAGACCAAGAAGGGTCTAAGACTTCACATTATACACCTTTAAAACAATTTTTAACCTTTAGAATCAGAACAAAACCCAGAAAAGGAAACATAATAACATCAAAACCAAACACCCCATAAGATACTAGTCAAACACGGATCTCTCCATCACCAAATCACAACCATAATACAAAAAAGGAAACAAATTCATTCATATCAAGATAAAAAAATCTCAAATGATCAACAAGAATCAAACATCAAATGAATTAGGATACTAATCATGTATCAGAAACTCATGTTCCCATGTACACCCATCTAAGCCACTGTGATGTCATAAAACACAAACCAAAAGAATAATTCACTCACACAACACCTTCTCCCAATGATCCTAAATTTTAATGAGCCTCTATATAAAAATTAAATAATCCTAAATATCCAACTCAACATAATAAATAATGGTAGAGTAATCATGAATATATTAATAAAGTTGTGACACATGGAAAACACCATGAATCTAATCCATCTATATAGGAAGTTCCAATTGATATGACACCTCACAAATATGCTCCAACACCTCAAAATGTATACCTAATCAAAGAGAAAGATTACTACCTTAACCAAACCTCCACTTTCCCCTATGAGGAGAAAAATTAAGGAATACATGTTCACCAAACTAAAATTCTAAATGTTTCCTTCTCCATTCACAAAAAATACTTTTAACAGTATTGAATAACCTACATACTCTCAAGAATCACCTTTAATTTATCTATATGTGAAGATAAAAAAAATCTTATGATATTCTAGTACTACCACAACTTTAGAAAAACACCATTTTTGTAAGTTTGAGATCATTGGTAGTGTAGTTATGCTTATTAGGACATAATAGTTGAGACCCATAGTATTTTACCAACCTTTGATGCATCATAAAAAAACCAATAATATGATGAAAATCAACACAGATGACCTCAAATAGGACTCCCTCTTTTTGAAAATGAAGAACATGAGCATTTATTAGATTCTCCTTCAAGTACTCAAATGTCTCAAGGAATTTATCTATCCAAAGGCATAATACTTCTTATTCAAAGCTACCACAGAGTCACAATATGATAGGAATAGTACAAAACCTCTGATAATAGATGATAAGACCAAGAAAATTATGAATATTTGAAACATTCTTGGGATCCATACAAAAACACCCATCATAATATTTAAAGGATCAACAATAACTCATTACTAAGACACAACATGCCTAATAAAATACAAATATTAGTTATAGAACTTTCACTTAGATAGATTACTGCTTCTTGTGGAGATGATGCAATCATAAAACTACTAGAATTTCCCTAATATTCTTATCATGATCCTTTTATAAACTTGAATAAATGATAATTTCATTTATGAACACTACCACAAATTTATCCAAGAACTCATAAAACATAAAGTTCATCAGTCTCATGAAAATAGATAGGGTGTTCATGATACTGAATGACATTACCCTAAACATGAAGTATCCATATCATATGAAGGAAGTATTTAAGTAATATTACTCCTTCATCCTCATTTGATGGTATCCTGACCAGATATTGATCTTTGATAATTAGTTATCTCCCTTAAAATGATTGAATAAATCATCAATCATTAAGATGGGATAATGGTTCTTCAACATAAATAAATTAAATCGATAGTAATTGATTCACAATTTTGGACTACCATATGTCTTCCTTGCGAAAAACACTTAAGCACCCAAAGGTAATACACTGGGATGAATGAAACCATTTGAGAGTCCTAGTGGAATCATTTATACACACCTAAGAGGGGGGTGAATCAAGTTTTATCATATTCTTTTACCAAAAACCAATTCTTATTTGATTACTTAAAACCATTTTCTTTTTGACCTTTTTCACTTATTATTATATAAATGGATCTCTTGTAGTTTACCCTCTCGTAAACCTATATTTAATGTTGATACTAAATGTAAAGTTGAAATGGTTGTTTTACAAGGTTCCTCCTAAATGTGGGAAACCTATTCATTGTTGTGTTCAACTCCCATTAAGACATGAATTCTCTAATAATAATATTATTTTAAATTATAGTGGGTTCAAATTTTTTTTTTCTTGAAACTGGTCTTTCTATAATACACTGTAAGGAGATCAAAATATTACACAAGTAACATGATTCCACTATATTATGCAAGTGAAGAGATATTTATATTGTAACACATAGTCTTCACAATGGAATCTCACCAGCTGGGTCTCAGCTTACTTTCCCCTATTGATATAGATCGGTAAGTTGTCCAGGGATGTCACTGCACCCAAAAACTATGACCTTATTCCTCATTACTAAGTGTCTTAATTACCTTAAGGTCTTCAATAACTACTCATTCAACTTGACCTCTATTTACCGTACAACTTCTAGGTTCTTAGAAAATTGAATGTCGTCCTCTCTAAACTTAAAATCAACAATACATCCCATGAAATAATACATGTCTTGTAAATAATACATCATATAGATCATAATTTTTCCTAGTGATGAAACACACTGAACACTTGGGTATCCTTCTCACTCACAATATGTAGAAACCATACATTATGTTGCTTCTATTTAGTAAGGAGCTCAATATCTTCACTAGATTCCTCCCTCTCCCTTATTATTCTCTTCTTCTTTGACACCCAAATAATATTTCCCCACCCAACACTATATTGGATTCTCAATCTCTTCATTACTATAACATGAAATGAATTATTCTCTTTCTTCTTCCTTGAGATATCTATCTTCTTCTCTTGGAACACTCAGATGCTCTTTTTTTGAGAGTCCTCGTGATTTTCTCAGCCAACTCACTATGTCCACACACAATGTACAATGAAAATTTCAATATTTTATTTTTTCTCATACCAATTCACTCTTAGGAGGGTCTTTTTTCAATTTTTGGGGTTAAATAAAATTCCCATAAATGGAAATACTTTAGGTAATGCATGAAATAAAACAAATCGCATGCATAGGTCTCACCTCATTTATCTTATTTTACTATGATCTTAAAATATTTCTCATTTAAGAGAATCACAAGGGAGGGTATCCCACTTTCCTCAACTGCTCATTTCCATCAATATTACAAAAGATACCATCTTATTATTTCTAATTTTTATTCATCTCTCTCAGCCAAATAGTTCTTCAGGTATTTCTATCATCTGGCTCATGCCTTCTCCTTCCTTAAAACACTTCACAAAATATGCACTTCAGTCTCCTAAGATGTATAAAAACCACAAAACACAACATTTATTATGGTGTGGAGATATCCTTTTCTATGCGATATCTTATAAAAATTTATTAAACTCCAACATGATTAATATTTATAGAATTATTCACTACACTGAAATTCTTTATCATATTAAGATTCAATCAAACTTTTTTTGATACATTTCTACACAAATTCACAACTTAATCTTTGATGCATTTTCATCTACATTATTCTTGAAAACTCGTTTTCTTCATTAAGAAGATATTTAACTTAATCTTCATGGATTTTGAAAGCTTCATGATTTTTAGAATATGATCGAACAAAACAAGCATCATCTCATATTTCCCTTTTAAAAATCTCCTAATTCTGAAAACTAGATTGTTTTTCATTAAGTCAAATATATTACTCAACATAAGATATTTTCCATTATCAAAAAACAATGATTGACATCACAAATACCATACATGGGAAAATTCTTATGAGATGGCCTAAAATATATTACTTGTTCTAAAAATATCTTACAAGTGACTCAAATATCTTATGTATATCTCAAATATATTATGTGTGGCTAAAAATATCTTATGTATTGAAAAAATATCAAATGTGGACCAAACTTATTATGAGGCCAAAATATACTATGAACTATCCAATTATATCATGCATAGAATAATTATCTTATACATAGGAAAACAGATTTAGCTCTAGAACAATAATTCTATGATTTTTCCAAATGAATTTAAAACTCTTTACAATCATATATGGGCCTAATCACTCAACTTAAATCACATTATAATCGATTCAAATAATTGTGGGAATTATTAAAATTATTTCAAATCTATTTAATCTTTTTTCAAAGACTTTAGCATAATAAATAATCAAAATATATTATTATTTAAGTACTCCTTTACTCACTCATCTTCAACTTGAATTTCCTCCATGAATAATTAAACTTCAATCTCACCACTAGTTATCCTTCCAAATATCTTACCAATATATTGTAGATAACATTGGAACACTTAATTTGTAACTTTTTATTGTATTTCAATGAAAACCAACTCTGTCGATCATATGATGTAATAAGTTTCCCAATAAGAAACCAACTGTAATATTCATTACCCAAATACATGGGTAGTATTCTAACATTATTTTCCATCACAATATGGATTTTCCTTTAAATGTATAGTGGTATTCAAATCTTAATCCTAGAACACACATTGTCTTACTTTATATTGACAACAAATACAACTAAGGTTTCACTAAATTCAAGGGAACTTCAATCTCCCCCTTTGAATTTGTAGTCAAATCCCAAATTACTTACAAATTCAATGTACCTTTTTTCTTCCTAACTAATAATAAATGAAAAGGAAGGAAAATTTTCTCCCACTTAATGGCATAGTAGGGAGGGTTTTGAAAAATTACTTTTCTCCTTCATTGAGAGACACAATTATAAGGGAAGGTATTCTCAAACTAAATCATATAATTTTAATAAACGAAACCTCTCCCCATGTGAGTTCATCAAATTTCCAAGATCTTTATTAATACATGAGATAAGGGTGATATCATAGTTTTCATAACCCCCTCCACTGGTGCCACTCATGGGCCTATAATGAAGAGAATGAGTGACCCCCAAGTCTTACCTCCAAAAAGACCAACTTAGTCTTTAATTTACCAGATTTAAGTGTTTATCCATTTAAAGGGTATTATCAATAAATTAATCACTACAAAGAACAACCAAATGAAAAAAATACAAAAGAAAAAAACATCAGTGACATCAAGAAAATTGGTAACCACATGCGCATCACACCATTCCCTTTCATTTACATTAGTCTGGTTTATTATCAATACTAATAAAATTCATACTACTCACCAAATAGAAATAAAAATAATGATAATCTCACACATTCACATATAAGATATAGAAACAAAATCCCCTACCTAAAACAAATCTTTCCAAATCATAGAACAAGGATAGAACAAGAGGTAGATGACTTCAAAGAACCACAATATAAGAAATCACCTTGATGAACCTAGAACATAGTATCCCCATACATATTCCTCTATAACATCACTCAAACCATCCATCTTGTAAGCCATAGTCTCCTCAGAATGAATAAAAATAAAGGAAACAAGGGGGGAGAAAGGGGAAAACTTACTTAGAATTGCTGATGCTTGATATTTATATGTCCAAGGTAAAATACCAAAAATAGGTGGTAAAAGGCCTCCTAAAATATCATAAGATTCATCCAATAATTAGGATAAAATAATATAGGAAGATAGGGTATAAAGGGGTTCATGAATTTATAGGAAAAAGTGAAAATCAGAAGACCATGATGCAGTGCCCTTCACTACAAATCAAGGGTACTGAAACATGATAAGTATATAATTTAGAAAAAAGGACCACACCCTAATGGGTTTTTCCAAAGTTGTGTTTGAGAAACATGGATAAGTCAATGATTCATATCCTATAAACTAGGATAATGAACATAATTTAGAGGAAACCACCACATCATAGATTTTAATCACCAAGAACAAGGTCACACCATAACCCAAACCTAAGGGGTGTAGATACCCCTAAAAGATAGAACAACCAAAACCCCACTTCCCAAGGCTCCACACCACAAATAATATTTTTAATGTCATAAGAAATCTATTTATAGCATATCCTAGTCGTTATTACTGCAAAAAACCTTCATCGACTGAAATTTCAGTTATAACTCCACCATCCACCCCTCAAATCACTTGAAACTTCTCCAAAACATCATCATCACCTAAAATCCTAAAAAGTAACGAGTCAAAACATCTAAACCATTACATTAGAAATATATCAAACAACTCTCATACCTAATAATGAAAACCAAAATTGGGAAAGGGAACAAAAGGGGTCCAAAAAACCACTCCTTGAGATACCACTCAAGGATCTCATTGTATCTTAAACAATTCCACCAGTCAAGCACATAAATACAAGCCAAAAACTACCACAATCATCACACAACACTACCTAAAGCACAAAAATCAAAATAAATCACCCTCCATATCTAGATATTTTCCACTTTGGGCAACACTAACTCACTCATACAATTTTAAAATGTGTTGTAAATATAACTTGTCTCAATTGGGATCGGGTTTTCCACCTCCTTAGATGATTGAAGCCATAAAACAAGCCTCTGTTAAGGGGAAAAAATCACATCTCATAAAATAGAAAGATTCAAGAGTCACAACATCAATGAAAAATAACATGGAAAAATCTCAAAAAAACACATGGTATTGAGAATGTATCTATTCCTTATGCTCCTAATTACTCTCCTCCAAATCAATATTAATCCATATAAGTCAAGACAAAGGTATTTTATGCCCTTTTATCACCTTATACTGATGGTCTTAGATCACTATTGGTCTCTCTATGAACATCATGTCATTCTAGATATCCAATTATCCTCAATCAATTATGTGAGATTCATCGTGATGATATCAATGAAGTTGGGACATGTGGAAGAAATCATGGATCCTATACAGTTGTAGTAGATTCACTAACCAATACACCACATCACCAATACACTCAATCACCTCAAAAGACTCAATGAATTATGTATAAATATTTTTTTATCTTCCAAACCTTTGCTATCTATGCTGTGGGGAAACCTTTAGAAAAACATGGTCTCTAACCCAAAATCCAAAGGCCTACTATATTTATTTATATAAGGTTTATAATTTTCATGTTTCATCTTTATCCCCTTAAGAACCACTTGGATATCCCTCTTAATTCTCTACACCATTTCGGGACCAAGAGCTGCTACCTCACTAATCTCAGTCCATCTCAATGAAGATTGACATGGTCTCCCAAACAATTCCTAAATGGGGGTTATACTGATGGATGAGTCATAGTTGTTATTATAAGAAAATAAAACCAAATTTCTGTCTCATACCCACAATCCACCAAAATCCAATACAAATGAATGGAGCATATCATCTTGCATCTGGATGGTATGCTTCGTCTGCTCATCCTTTTGGGGGTGGAAACCACTGTTAAGGTGTAAATAAAATCCAAAGGCATTCTGTAATTCACTTTAGAATTGAGAAGTTAACTAAAGGTCTCAGTTGGAAATTATGGTCCTTAGATCCCCATGAAGCCTCTCCACATCATCCATTTACAACCTCACTATTACGTCCATGGTACTTGATTCTCGAATTGCTAGAAAGTGAGATGACTTTATTAGTCAGTCCATGATCACCCAGATAACATCATATCCACCCTAATATCTAGGTAAAATGATGAAAAAATCCATTTATTTTTCCTCCCAATTCCACTCTGGGACATCAAAATGTTGCAACAAACCACAAGGTACATGATGTTTACCCTTTACCTGCTAATATATGAGGCAACATACCATGAAATTTTCCACTAACTGCTTAATGATTGGCCACATAAACTACCTCCTAAAGCCACAATACATCTTAGATACATTGGGGTGCACCATTATAGGTGAGCTGTGAAACTCATGTAGGAATTACTCATGCATCACCATTAGGATTAAAATACTTCCCTAAAATATAACCCAATTTTGTTTATCCCATGACCATCCCATAAGGGCATTACCATGAATGATCCAGTCAAACAACACCTCTACCTATGACCCCCCACTAAGATTACTCTACCTTCTGTAACATGGTGGGATATTCTGTCGTCTAGAACAAGTATCCTCTGCCATAAACCTCCTATACTACAATATGAAATGTTTTTAACTCCTCTATCATCATTCAGGAATCCTTGGATTCTCAAATGAATCCTCAAAACTTTTAGCTTAACATGTCTACTATGAAATTTTCCTTTCTTGGTCTCTAAGAGATATCAAAATTGCAGTCCGGAAAAAACTCCATTCACATATATTTTTATATATTTAGGTCATTCTGAGAAAATATGTACCTAAGGATATTTTTATCTATGAATATCATGAAGCATTCCCTGATGAGGTAATTTCATTACAATTTTTGGGAAAACACCACCATTATCATCTCTAGATCAAGGGTGAAATTTTTATGCTCATTGGGGTGTAACTTCCAAGAACCATAGGAAACCATTTTACATTGATTTATTAAGATAAAATCCATACCCAAGTTGGAAGAATAAAAAAATACCTCAAACATCATGCAATCCTTAAGCATTTAAAGAACTGGGGTGTTAAACAATTACTCCTTCAAGTATCTGAAATTTAACTGACACTGATTAGTCCAAATATTTTTTCCTTCCTAGTCAGGGTGGTCAACGATGTTGAAATCTAAGATAAATCATATAAAACTCTCCAATAATAACTCACAAGACCATAAAATCTACAGAACCCCATCGCATTCTTGGGTACTTCCTGAAAAAAAAAGGCCTCAAATTTTTCCAGATTCACAGCTACTCTCTATTGAGACAACAAATGACCAATTAAATGAACCAATCACATCTAAAACTTACACTTGGAAAATTTATCATATAACTGGTAGTGTAAAAGATCCTACAAAACAATCCTCAGGTACTTGACATTCTCCTCCTCTAATATTGAGTACATGAAGTTTTCTTTAATGAACGTGACTATGAACTGGTCCAAGAACTCACAAAATATAGGGTTTCTAAGTCCCATGAACACATCTGGTGAATTTATTACACCAAAATACATGACTACAAACTCAAAATGACCATACCAACACTAGAATTTAGTCTTTAGAATATCTATCTTTTTTACCCGAATCTGATGATACCCAGACCAAAAATTGATCTTAGAAAACTAGCTAGCTCTTATCAACTGGTCAAAGAGATCTTCAATCCTTAGAATATAGTAAATATTCTTGATCATAACTTGATTCAGTTGCTGGTAGTCCATTATGACACTATAAGGCAATCTTTGGAATATATACCCCCTTCACCCTTAGTTGATGATAACCAGACTATAGATTGATCATAAAAAACCATCTTGATCCTCTCAACTTTTTAAATAGATCATCAATTCTTAGAAGAGGGTAAATATTCTTGATCATAACTTGATTCAACTATTGGTAGTCTATGAACAACCATAGGATACCATCCACCTTATTGGATAGAAAAATTAGAGCTCCCTAAGGTAACACACTAGGCTTGATAAAGCATTTTTGTATCTAGTCATCCATTTGGATCCTTATCTCCCTAAACTCTGAATTTTACATTCGATAAAGAGACATTTATATTGGTGTAGCTCCCAGCTGTAACTCTATTCCAAACTCTACATTGTGTTGATGAGGTAGTTTCATAACCTCCTTTGGTAAAACATTTAGAAAATCTATGACAAATCTGAGGGAATCCACCTCTTAATCCCTCACTAGATCTATTGACAACTCATACATCAAGGAACAAAGGGGCCCTGTCCACCTATTACCCATCCATAAACCACACTCATTGGAAAATACCGCACATCACCCTTACACATCATAAAACTATCCTCTAGAAAAAATAAACCATCCTATGAATAGAATAAAACTAATCCATAATGAGAATGATATTGTATGTTTATATTTGTAACACAAAGAAATATCTCAATAACTGATGATGCACCATCATCAGTCTGCATCCCCAACACAAATCAAACAAACTAGTCTGGCTTCTGACTAGCATGGATAACACAAGGGGAATGGAAATTCATACCATGTCTATCCCCAACATGCAAGAAAAGGTCAATGTAATAAAAGAGTGATAATGACTAGAAATAAACAAAAAAAAACCCAAGGTAGATGATAAAATGATTCTACCTTGAACAATATCTAGAACCTCTAGAACTGGTTCCTCTATCACATGCATCTAGACTCAGATGACTCCTTTGTCTCATTATGGATGAAATTTAATTCCATGATTTTTTCTAGGTCCATATTGGAGAGGAACATACAAGGGATTCCCTATGAAAATTATACCTCCTTGGATTAGCATAAGCCTACTAAACATAAGCTAGAGGTCCTTATTACTGAAGTTATCTTGGGGGAAAGTGCCACTACTAATAGAAGGGGAAAAGACCAGACAAGCCATAATAAATATACAAGGATGAAGGAAACTACCTCTTTTAATGAACATGACCTATAATGTAAAATCAAAAATTAAAATAGATCCTAGTAGATGCATGAGAACTTCCATCCCTAGAGAAACATGATGCTGACTATAGGGGATATTTCCCTGTCGATAAAAACATTAATTGTCCTATCATGTGTGACCCTCAATATATATTCCTATTCCTCATAGTACCCTGATGACTCTTAAACATAGATTCTATAATCTAATTATTCACTCTCTCCATCACCCTCACCTTATTCTATACCTCAAAATACCTAGGCAATATAAATGGGGTGATTGCATAATAAAGGGTGGGTATAAAAACTCTTATAAGTATCATGATCGAACTCCTTATCTAGAAAGATGTCAAAGGAAAATAAAAAAAGTTCCTTAAAATTAATCCCTATCCCCTGAATTTTCTTTACCCCCCTTCCAAAAGGAGAGAAACTCCTGCCTCTTAATTTCTTTTGTTGTTATTGATGATAACTCATCTCTAAATTCCTACTGGAAATTGGTCCACAACACATTGGTCAGTTTTTACTCACTGATATACTATATCCACCATTGATAATCTAGTCCCCATAATTGGATAATTGTAAGGGGAACCCAGTACTAATATTGATCTTAGATCAAGCTAAAAGTGATCTCCAATCCCTCCAATCATCGCTCTATCTCTAGATAAGAGATTATTCCCTTGTACTTTGATAGGCTCTACTGCTGAAAGGCATGTAGAACCTATTTCCACTACTCATCCTCTTGATTAGGATCAACCCTCCAATGATGTATATGGACAGATTGCTAAGCCTTTCCAACTCTAACTACATGTGGGCAGTGACCGACTTGCATCTCATCATGGAACGAAGAGACACCTAAATCTGGTATCATTGGATTTATTTAATTAATTCATTCATTTAGATTCAACACATTCAAAGAAAACCCAATAAAGTATGACACATGTACCTCTATAAGGTCTCTACCTCAAATGTATCTACTATTTACCCAACATATTCTAAGAGCTTAGGGTTATTGTGTCAGATCAAAGGGAGCCCTAAAATCCTATGTCCTATCTGGTCTCTCTTATCGTCATCATATACTAAGTTCAACTAACACTATTGTCTTACTAACCCATGTAGTCCTCACCAGTACCTAACTCCAAACTTCACTCTATCTATTATTCAATTCATTTGATGCCACTCTATCATGACCCACTGTTAGTAACCATCCTGGCCCAATAACAAAGAGGAGTGACCCCCCAAGTCCCACCTCTAGTAGGCCTAGGGCTGGGGAATAGATTCGAGAGTATAAAATACTTTAAGGGGAGGTATTACCATTAATATCCCTATATCATAGCATAGAAACACCAAAAATTCCTCCATAAAATAAAATAAACAATCCAAAATCCCATACAATTGATATCTCACATTCTTGAGTATAAAATAAATACAATCATATCTAAAGATAAAACAATACCAAAAGTAAAATCATGTAGAATAAACCACAAAAACCCAATATCTAATCTAGTACTGACGATCTCAATCACTAAAACCCTCCCCCCAAAAAAAGAAAACCATTTTATACATATATACATTAATTATAACATGTATAATTAGTAGGATTATACACAAGATATCTCATGCAAAATATAAAAATGAATATTAATGTCGCAGTGAACAAAAAACATCCAGTACCTATATAGGTCTACTAGTCCCTAACCTCACCAAGGTCCACGCTCCAAATAATGAATCCAAAAGTAGAAAGTGATATCATAAGAATATAGATAAAGGCACCCCAAAACCACTTCCCTGCAGATTTTACACTCTAAACCAATGAGAATACTTCATTTTCTCACATCCCTTCCATATACACTAATAACTACACCAACTAGATATCATGTCTCATGAAACCAACCACAAATCCAATCTCATGAAACCAACTACATATATAGTATTAGAAATCTGGGTTAGTATTTTTCATGAACGTATAGGACATAAACCTCATGTCCACCTCCTACCACACATTAAACCCACCACATATCTCATAAATTTTCACTAGTATCACCAAAAGTTACTAGTAAAGGGAGAGTAAGGGAGATTTAGTAGTTATCCATCCATATCCTCTTCATGCTGCATGTTATAAAAAGCACCCCCCCAAATCTCTGGGTGTCAGTTTGGTTACCTGACTTGGGTAGGGTGTGTAGAAAATTTATAAAAGAATACAAGTATATATTATTCTCACAAAATCCCACACATATGGATTTTAACAAGAAGAACAATCATAACCACCATCATGTCACTACTGATATCGTTCCACAAAAAATTGCTTTTAATATAGAACAAACGACCTCAAATATCACACAACGGTCCACAACCTGATTTCTATTTCCCAATATTTTATTTAGTTAAAGATCCAACAAACTCTATTCATTTATATATTTGTTTAAATTATAACAAATGAATTTCATTATCCATAACCACATATACCTATGTTAATGTTATTCCATTGCTACTGCACCACTATAAAACAACCACCACATCAAACTGCAGCGTCACAACCAAGGCCACCAAGACACATACAACCAAGGCCAACAAGCTGCACACATCAAGTCAAGCATAAAGTATGCATATTAAACTTGGTATTTTTAATTTAAAAGATTTATGTGTTCATTTAAAGTTTATTCTCAATCAATTCATCACTATAAGGAATAATCTAATAAAAATAATATATCATATAAACAACTACAACAATATCCAGAAAACTAATAATCGCATGCATATCACACTATTCCCATTTATTTTCGTTAGTATAGTTTATTATATTTATTAATCCAATTCATACTACCCACCCAACTTAAAGAAAAAGCATGACCATCTCATAGATACACATAAAATATACAGTACTTGAATTCATTAACTTAAACAAAGCTTTCAAAATTGTTGTGTAAGAATGGAACAAGAGGTAGGAAACTGCCGAAATACCACAATTTATGGAAGTACCTCAATCAAACTAGAACATAGAATCCCCATCAATCTCCATTTATAACATTGCTCAAACCATCCATCTTCCAAACCACATCCTCCTTAGAATGAATAATAGGAAATGAAATAAGGGGGGGAGAAAGGACGACACTTACATAGAATCACTGATACTTGATCTTCAAATGATGAAGGTAAAATATTATATGGAGGGGGTTAAATGACCCATAAATTTTCCTAGGATCTAACCAAGGATCAAAAGAAAATATTAGAGGAATATATGATTTGAATGGGTTTATAAATTTATAGGAAAAGTTAAAATTAGATGACAATGGCACAACGACCTTCACTATAGTACAAGGGTAGTGACATAGTAAATGGATACATCATAGAATAAAGGACCATGCCACAATGGGGCCATTCGAAGTAACATCTAAGAAATATAGAAAGCTTCATGCCATATATTCTATACACTAGAAGAAGGACCACAACACAAGATAATCCACCACACCGTAGATTTTAATAGCCAAGAAGAAGGCTACGATGTAGCTCAGCCCTATGATATAACTACACCCAAAAAGGAAAAACCACAAAAACTCCACTTCCCAAGGCTCCATGCCACAATAGATATTCTCAAACTGTAAATAATCTTTTTACGGTGCAGTCTAAGACTCCATGCCACACAAACCCTCCCCAGCTGAAATTTTAGCTACACATCCACCATCTAATACAAAAATCCCTCATAATTTACCCCAAAAAACACTCTAACTTGAATTCTCACTAATAGGTATGAAATTATATATTGTTACAACATTATTCATATAAATGTGTCATTAAACCATCAACTCTAAGTTTATGTGGTATAACCCTTTTTAAAAAATAAAATTGACTAGTTTAGAAAATAAATTTTTCCATAAAAAACTCACATTATGGTACCAACTCTAAAACTCACTACAATGGGGTTTCCAAACATATTTTCAGGAAATTTCAAAAACCCACATTCGCTTGAACACACACATCAAAACAATTCAAGTGAAATGTATTATTCCCATTTTTTTAGATAATAACCCCCTTGATAAAAATAATGAATATGAATTAAAACTTTAATGGGATAATGAAAAAATATCATTCTTTAATTTTGAAGGGGATTCCCACAATAGATTCTATCCACTTTTCTTTTCCTTTAATTCCTAACTTTTAAGCATAATTAATTTTATATATCAATAAGGTGGGTCATCTTTATTTTCTAAGTTGGAGTGGGGTTGAGACTTATTTCGCAACCCATGTAGCTTCTCCTTGAAAACTCCAACTCTCTCTGAACCCTTCATGATATATCCTCCCATGATTTTATAAGTTTGATCACCTATAGGTGGCATGGATTTCTTCTTGATATCATTTGTATTCATTGTTAGAATGTCATTATTTTTTCTAAAAAATAGAGCACTTTCATTTCTTTCCTCTTTCTCCTTCATTTTGGATTATTCAAACTAATCTGGACATATGAAAAGTCATTAATTTTTCTAATGTTTCACCTCCTTTGTGTGTAAGGTCTCATTCTCAACAAATTTCTTGGAATTTGAAGTTATAGGTTATTTTCCATTGTTCCAATTTTTCCTAGGAAAGACAGTCATTCATTCAGTAACTATGTTTCCTTCATAGTTTCACCTTCCACACACCTTTATTAACTTTAAATTTTACCTTATTAGATAAATTCTTGAACCTTCAAAACACCTCCTTTTTATCCTTATAGTCACTCTTTTCTGGGAAAAATATCAACCTCTTCATAGGAGTGTCAACAATCATACAAATATTACTACCACATTACTAGATTAATTACCTTTTGGTTTTTAGATTCATATCTTCTTTATTAATATTTATAGACATTTTAAAATGGTTCATAATTTATCCCATATTGACATAGTATAAGAACTTCTTCCCTATAGGTTGAACATCCTGGTTGTATTTATTCATTGGATTCTTGGGAGGATTTTATTAAATAACCTTCTTCCTTGATTTATCTCTCAAACCAAACTTGAATTCTTTCTCCTCCTGTTTTATTCTCTGTTGAGGCCTTATATTCAAATCAACATGAGAGTTATTTTGGGATTATACATAAAACAAATACTCATAACAATGTAAATAAATGTTTCAAAAATTATAGAATAGTTTCAAGCTTTAAAATTTGTTCTTCAAAGGTATATTTTTACTTCATTGTAAAATATAATTGTGTATGACAAGTTTTCCTATCACATTAGCTTTTCCACCCCTTGATTTAAGGCTTCTACGATTTTCAAATATTGATATATTATCCCTATAATTAATAAAATTGTTCCCAAAATTCTAACAACACTAACATATCTAAATCAATATCTTTATTTTTATAAAACATTCAATCTATTCATATTGACATGCTTTCTATATTTTGGTTGAACACTAACCTTTTTGGGATCCTTTTATTGGGGAATTTTTCTTAGATATGATCGATTCCACCATTGATGATGTCATGGGTGTTTCAAAAATTTTATTCTTCTTCCACATTTTTATAGAATTTAACTTTTTAACTACGCTTCTAGAAAAAATAGATTCATATCGAACTAATTTAATTGTATAACGGGTTACCTTTTTGTATTATATTGAAGTGAATGTTTCTCTAGATGATCTCAAGCCATTTGAGACACTATTTTGAGTATTCTTTGATGCAATAATCAATTTAAATAATTTTTTTGTATCATTACTTTTATCATCTTATTGGGATGTTTTAGATTGTATAGATTCAAGATTTCATGGTTTTATTTCCAAATCTAATAATTTTAGGTTGAGGGTGTTTTTTTTCATCCTCAAATGATCTCAACCAATCTTACCTCAATTCTTTCAAATTTTAAGTTA
Source organism: Viscum album (assembly GCA_963277665.1). Taxonomy (NCBI): domain Eukaryota; kingdom Viridiplantae; phylum Streptophyta; class Magnoliopsida; order Santalales; family Viscaceae; genus Viscum; species Viscum album. The sequence continues at coordinate 964,402,079 of OY728150.1, forward strand.
AACACTCACATGTTTTTATTATCTTAACCAATGATTTGTCCATATATTTCTATCTTTTTTATTTAGATACTATATAAGAAGACTTGAAATCAATAGAAACTTTATGAAGTTTCTTCAATGCATGGAATATATCATTAAAAAAAATTTCAAACACTTATTTCTTGCATAAAACTCTTTAATATTTTTAATCATCTTGAGAAAATACTTTTTTAAAAAGGGTAACATTTTATTCCTTTACTTTCAATAACTTAGTGAGAGTGTTTTAAGAGCTCATCATCTTTATCAATGGTTATTCCATGGAACCATTTTCTAACTCTATCTATGACTTTTCATCATGATTTCCTATAATTAATCTAAATATATAAACCACCACTTAAATGGAAACATTATTTAAATAATTCATAACCTCAAGGTAGAAGTATTTAGAAAATTCAATGAACCCATCATCATAGCTAGATATATATTCACTAGAGGAACAATATTTAGTAGATTTAACTGAAAAATGCTCACCATTATGATTCCATTTAACTAATAGTGTCTCCTCCATTAATATTTTTCTCAGCTTCCTAACCTATTTCTTCTTCCTATGTTATTTGGTCTTACTAGACACTTCCAAATCCTTCTGAAGAGGGATATATGTAGATTATTCCATCTAAGTCATTTCATAACTATATAAATAGATTACTTCAAATATACATTTTATGTATGCCACATAAAAAAAACCGTGAAGAAGAAAAATCCAATCAGAGATAGAATATTTACTATGATTAAAAAAATTTGTTAGTCCAAATTATATCCAATAAAAGAAAAACTAGGCTTTGATACCAATTGAGAGACTTAGTGAGATCATTCATACACACCTGGGGGGGGGGGGTGAATCATGTGTTCTCAAATTATGATGCTAAAAACTAATTCATATTTGATTAAAACCCCCTTTGGTTTTTTACCTCTATCACATGTTAGGATGTAAATAGATCTCTTGTAGTTTATTCTTCCATGAACATATATGAAATGAAAATACTGAAAGTAATGTTGGTATATGTATTTTTACATGAATCGACCTTGATGTGGGAAACCTAATACATGTCTTGTTCAACACTTGGTGAGACACAAAATCTCCACTAATAATATTGTTATCAATTAAAGTGGGTTGGTTAGGGATTTTACTAACAATGGTATTTCCATATTACATAGGTAGTTGATCACCATATTATGTAAGTGACCATGATCTACTATATCACACAAGTAAATGAACCTTTATATTACATTACACAATATTTATATAGGCATTACACTAGCTGGATTTCAGCTTCTTTTCTCCTCTTTAAGTAGATCGATAAAATATCCAAGGATGTATTTGTAGACACACATATATGATATTATTCCTCACTATAGAGTGTCTTCTACTGACTCAAGGAATTTAATAAATTCTCATGAAACTCAACCTCTTTTTACTACCCTGCTTATAGGTTCCTCTAAAACTGAATGTTACCCGCTCTCAACTTAGAATCAAGAATTAAGCTTGTGGAATCTTACCTGGATTGTAAAAAATATATTACATAGTTCCTCATGATTTTTATTTGTGATGAAACACACTTAACAGTTGGGTCTATTTCTCACTCACTATATGCATAACGTCTTTGGTCTATTTCTTTACTTCAGAAGGGATCTAAGGATCATCATTGCATCTCTCTATTCTTCTTATATTATTCTATAACACCCAAATAATTTTTCTTGACTCAATATTTTATTTAATTCTTAATATCCTATTCACTATGACATTCTACAACATCTCTTTATTCACCTTCTACCTCAATATTTCTAGTCCTCTCTCAACCAACTCAATCATGTACACCCCCAACAATAGTGGATTCTTCCATTCTTCTTTTCTTATATCTATATATTCTCACCTTTCACATGAAATTTTATTAAATTTATTCTTCTATTTTCAAAATCCAAAAAATAAAATACCAAGAGGACTTTCTCATTTCGATAAAAAGGAACCGTTATAAAATAGACACTTTTTTGGTTTATTTCAATTGTTCATGATCTACTCATTTAATGTTTCTCACATGGAACTAATTTTCATAATGCTAAAAATTAGTTGATAGAAATTCCCTTTTTTTACCTCTTCTTAGTCAAATAATTATTTAGGTGTGTTATAGAAAGCTCAAGATTCATTTTATTTTTATTGTATGAGATGTTTAATTTTATGAAAGTATCCTTTCCTATGATGTTTTATCTCTAATGTGGGAGTTCAGTTTTTAGTGTAAAGTGTCCGTGAACCAAAGGTTGGGATGGTCATTTGATGATTGTCCTTCATTGGATAAAAAATAGCCATCATATATCTAGTGGGGTTCTAGTATGTTTTCTAGCTATAAAATACCCCACTGTCCAACCAGTGCACCAAATCTGAGGGTGTAATTAATGTACCCTATAAGTTTTAATTCCGTATATTTTTACTTAATTTTATAGTAAAATATACATGATGGCTAGTGGGACCAATCTGAGGGTGAAATTAACGCACACCATAGGATTAATTACACACATTTTTTCACTTAATGTTATAGTCAGATATGAACCCCTAGACCCTATTCCAAATTTTATAGCTTCCCCCTAGATAAAGACACTCTTGTTCTTCTCCCCATTCCTATCCAACCTTTAACTGATATGATGATTTAATAATGGGGAATTATTCTTAGATTAACTCCAAGTTATTCTTCTTCATTATGATATGTACATGGATATATGCTAGATATTTGTTTTCTATGAAGATCCAATGAAATTTTATCCATTTCACTATAGATTTATGACTAATTAAGCATGTTCACAATGGTTCTTGATCGAATTAAGATCTACTATTGAAAATGAATGTTCAAAGAGTAATTTTTTAAGAATTATCTTCCTAAACCTCTTATTGATGTTGGATCGATGATGAAACAATAATCCATTGAAAATTACTTGGTAGATTAGTGGAAGATTCAGTGTCTCAATGACAACACCCCTTGATTGGAGATAGAATTATCAAGAATAGTGGGAATTTTTGGGTAAGTCATTATAGAATTATCATCATGAAATATTATTCTTCTTGAATATATTCTTGAATCTCTTTTCCGATAATGTATTTATGATGGATAAATGATTTTTGGATATACCCAAGGCTCACTACCAGAATTAGAAATGAATTCATGATCAATTCTTCAATTGAAAATGGATCCAGTGAATTAGCATCTCTTCCTTCGACATACCTCAGAATTTATTACATTGATGAAATCCTTAAGGTATTTGATTTATATAATGAACTTATTGACATGGAATTATCTTGAGTTTCAATTATAAAACTCTTTATTGACAATTAAAACCTGATTTATGAATCCTTAACTTGTGAGCTTGTTCTTTGTGGGTGTGAGATATGGTCCGGTCTTCAATAATTGACAAACTTTGGATTTTTTCACCATCAACCTTGAGGTAGGAAGTTACTTACCTTATAGAGGATGTGTATATAAAAAATATCACGATATGATATTGTGTATTGTTATAGTTATACCAAGTTGGGTTTGATTATATGTTTACTTGTTTTGGAAACTATTTTCTCACTCATGATATGCTATGTGTGACACTTTATGATATGCCTTGTTTCCATTTGTTGTACTTGATATTTGTTGTCTTGTTGTTCAATGCATAGTGCCAATGTTTTATGAGGACTCATCATGGATTGGAGGCCCCAAATGGAGATAATATTTATATGTTTCATATGAAATGATAATAGGATAATGAAAGATGATGGGGCATAATGACCTATTATTGTCTGACCTGGGGGAAGGTTGGTCTATGTGATCAGATCCATGATGTGATAGCGAGGCATGACAGTCTATGTGACCTGACCTAAGAGATAGAAATGGTAAATCTTGGCCTATTGTGGTATAGCCTATTGGGATAGGGTCTATAATTCTATTGAGAAGATTTAGGTTAGATTCTATGTTTTTGACATTTCCACAACAACATAAATGTTTTCTAGCATAGAGTTGAAGAAGGTGTTGTTGAGGTTCATGGTGTATTGGTTAGCGCATAGATGCTCGGTATGGGTTTTTTTCTTGTGGAAAATTTTATTTATTTTCATGTATTACAACCTTATACATGTGAACTCATTTTAAGGACACATTATTGGTGTCCTACCGGGTTTTATTACTCACACTCTACCCGAAAACATCAATGCATGTGAAAACTTTATGTATAGGGATCTAGGTAGGTGAAAGGGGATCATGAAAGATGGTTCAGATGAGGATCATGGATATGGGATAAGGATCATGACATATTCAAGATGATTCCATAATTTTATTTATTTATTTAATTTTATACTTTATACTATAGTTTGGATTCCACACATGGATATTGTTTATAATTTTGTATGACTTGTCTGCTATTATATTACATTATGATATCTTAATTTCTTATTTGTTACTTTGAGTTTTTTATTATTATTATTGGTGCAAGGATATGATACTGAGGGTATAGTATCCCCACTGAAAGAATTTAGACCCCTACTGCTAGTCAAAAACCACTTGCATTGGGGAGGCATGCATGAGGTCCTATGACACTCTAGCTTAGACCTGGTGGTTCAGGTTGGAGCATTACAAAATGGTATGAGAGAAGTTTTCTTATTTTCATTTGGACTAACCTGGTATATGGTATAAAAGGGATATATGTGTGGCACTTAGGTATAGAAGTTGTCCTGTACCAAACTAGAACATGTGTAATAGACCTTCAAGTTTCCATTGATGAGATTGTTGTTACTGTTTTATGATTTTTTAGGTGGGTTCATTCATCATGAGTAGGAATGTGGGATCACATGCTATATATATATATATACCTATTGTTATGTTTCATTTTAGTTATTTAATTTAATGCCTTGTATTATGTTAATTACTCAAGATAGATGTGTATTCTTTGACTGTGTGATATATTTGTTGACATAACATTGTGATATATCTATTGGTGTTAATAAGTTGAACATGATAATGTTATTATGTTTTTATATATATATATGAGATTGTGACTAATGTGTAGGGATTAAGAAACTTGTTTAGTGTTTGGGTTCTTATACCTTAGGTTAAGGTCAAACTCTAAGTATAAACTTTGTGTGATCCCATAGATTGGCTAGGAGATCTCTTAAATGTTAAAAATGCTTTCTTCATGTTATAGAAAATTTCACCTCAGAAAATTTTGACTGGACCTCTTGGTGAAGTAGGATAAAGAACTCCCATGAGGGATTACATTCATGTTCTACCACTAGTTGTGTTGGAGAATTGTCTTACACACACCCTAGTGGTTCAGGAGGAAAGACCAATTCTTTTGAGTTTCTTCCATCTATCACCTATATAAGATGGGTGAGTTTCCAGAACTATGGTCAACTATGATCAATATTTTCAACTCTAACATCCACCATATTTTAGGGATCTCAAGTCCTTATGGATATAGAGGAATAGATATAGATTATCTAGAGAATCTTTGATTTTGGTTGAGACCCCATAGGATAAAAAATTTTAGGTTGATACCTTTATACTATAGGGCATTGGTGGAATGTTATTCCTCAAGATGACAGATGGGAGGGTATGATGTGGGTAAAATTCAAATATATTTTCTTCAGGGAGTTCTTTCCAAGTATGATGAATATGGACTAAGGTTAGGATTTCATGGAGCTTTTTCAGGGGATGATGATGATGTCTTCTTATTTATCTCATTTCACAGAATTTTTGTGCTTCACTCTTCTCTTGGTTGGGGATGAAGAATATAAATTTATGAAGTTCAAGACCAGGCTTCAATCAGAGTTGATATTCTAGGAAAAGGACATAAATTTGATGAATTATACTTAGGTGCTTCATAGGTCCCTAAAAAATGAGAAGGTTTAATAAGAGGATAGATTTGTAGGTTTTCTTCTAGCCTTTAGTGGACTACCTAGTGATACTTCTGCTAGTAAGAATATAAAGGTAGACGAATCATATCAGAGTGATAATAGATAACTAAAGTGAACAGAGGACACTTAGAACCATATTCAGGGGAAGGATGTTATTAGTGCTTCGACCATGTATATTGGGTGAATTATCATACATCATGCCCAAAAACACAAATCAAGTGCCATTAGTGTGAAAGTATTGGGAATTTGCAGTATTTATGCTTGAAGGAATCACAAATGGGGTCTCATGAGGGTTCAAGTCATATGTATACTTTAATACATGGGAGATTCAAGGGTATTTAGTAGTAGGTTTAGACCCATCATATGATGATGACTTAGGTGAGTCATTCTCATTAGGTACAGGGCCTTGGAGCTCAGACAGACCGCATTTATATAGCATACTAGACTCCAGAAGATGTTGGTGAGGGACTATATATATATTTTAGGTATAATATTGATAAATTCTATTTTTATACCACTTTTTTTTGATACTGGTGCTTTACATTCCTTTATTTATGCATAAGTTTTTTCTATACTTTACTTTCTGATCAAGTTTTCTTCTGAGTTACTTTCCCTTGATACACCATTGAGCATGAAAGTAGATTGTCTATAGTGATTCCTAGAGTGTGTTATATTCGTTTTTGGTTATGGAAATTTGTAGACCTTCACAATTCTGGAGATGATGGGCTTCGATGTGGTTCTCAATATAGTATGGCTGGCCAGCTTCCAAGCTCAAAATGATTTCTATCAGAGATGGGTGTTATTTACAACACCCAAGGGAGAGAAGTACATGATAACCAAATAATGGGAATTGGGAGTTGCTAGAGGTAGTTTGAATAGGATACATCTTGGCACGATCACAATGTAGATTTGAAGCCTGACTATAACATCAGGATCATGGAAAATCCCCTCATATTTTACTATAGTCGTGGATCTCTAGGACATCTTTCCAGATGAATTCACAGGACTTCCCCCTAATAGGGGATTTTACTTTGAGATAGAACTCATTATATGTGTATATCCCCATTTCAATACCCCCTTATCATATGGAATTGATCGAGTTTAAGGAACTTAAGGTACATCTTTCGGACTTGGACCAGAAGAGATTTATCATCTTGAGTACTTGAACATAGGGTAAACCCATTTCTTTCATCAAGAAGCTGGATGGTAGTGTTCGACTCCATGTAGATTATTAGAAGCTAAACTAGTTGATAGTGAATAACATATATACTATACCCAGGACTGATGATATCTTCAACTAGCTATGAGGAGCACAAAGATTCCCTAAGACTGATCTACGATCCGACTATCACTAATTGTATTTTAGAGAGAAGGGCATCCCAAAGATGATGTCTCAGAGTAGATATAGGCTATACGAGTTCTTGGTGATTCCATTTGAACTGATAATCTATCTAATGAATGAGTGTTAGATTTTGGATGTTCCATTTATATTATGAAAGATAATTTCCATGATCTATCATGACATATGAATTTTGATAATTGATGCTAGTTATGACCAAGATATGGAATGGCCTACCCGATTGGATGATCCAGGTCTTGAAAAGTATCACTTTGTAAGAAATCTAACACTTAGTATTTGAATGGGATTCAATATCACCATCTCCTCTCATGTTATTACCTTTTATGTATACATACTTCTAGTAATTTTTTTTTGTTTAGAATAATATTCCCTCCACCAAATAAATATATTTAAACCATATTGATGTGTATCTCTTTACACACCCCATAAGTTTTTGTTGGTCAACCAAAAATAGGAATCAAGTATATTTGCACATATTCAAATGCATCATTTATAAAAGGTACATGAAAATTTCATGTAAATTTATAGAGTTATATGAAATTTATAATATCCAAATGAGTAAGCCTAAAGCGACATATATCCAACCCCATTCACCTTTCTAGACAAGGAACATGCCCCCAAGATGGTAGGTAGTATAACCCCAAGTCTCTCTACTCGAGGAGTCTTTACTCAAGAGAGAATCTATTTCATAATTACTATAAACCTGATATGAAAAAACTATATTAAACAATTAAATTCATGTTTATAGCTTCAATAACAAACAAAGGTCAATATATATGAAAAACTAAACTCATTATAAATCCCAGAATGTAATGCAAGGATCAATTTCCTAGAAGTAGTTTAATATTTAAAATAAATCATGCACAATTCATAATACAAATAGTTTATAATTATGAATAAAAAAGGGAATAAACTTTAAATAAATGAATAATTCAAATATTTAAATATGAGATAACCATTTATGAACAATTCATAAATAAAATCTAGTAATGAATATTTTATAATTTTAGCTTTACATTATGAACATTCCATAATTATGAATAAACTCTTTACATTAACTATAATATGAATATTTCACATTCATCATTATATGAATTTTCTTTTTAAATATATGATATTATCATGAATAATAAACAATTTTATAATTAATTTTATATTATGTAAACATTTTTCATAATCTAAATATCATATTCATCATTATATGGCATTTCATTTTAAATATATGATATTATCATGAATTATAAAAACTTTTATAATTCCTTTTCTAATATTTAAAAATTTTACATAATATAAATATTATATACTTAAAACTATTTAAACCATGATAAAATCAATCCTCAAAACTCTTTTGATGAAGGTTAAATAATATCCAAATATAGACCCTTCAATTTGAACAATTCAAATTAATTAATTATGGGAAATTCATAGTTTAAATATAAAAATATTTATATTTTTACCTTATTTATGAAATTTATAAAAAAATTATAAATTATACTTATGATTTATAAATAAACACTTTTATTTCTAAATCACATGGCATGCCAATTTTTTTTTTATTAAAAGGTATTTGAAATACTAAAATTTAATATTTAAATTAAATTTTATATAAAAAAACCCCCAAACATTTACAAATTAATTATAAAAATTTATAATTAATTAATTAATTAACATTTTATTTATTAATAAATATCCTTAAAATACCTTTTATTATAATTTTTAAACAATTTATAAATTATTAATTCAATTCAAAATTAGAAAAGTTGGAAAAAATTTATTCCCTCATCACCACAACTTACGCTAGGTCATGGTGGTGCCTCTAGTAATTTACCTTCATGTAGTAGGGATATATAAGGTTAAATCATTCCACAATGATGTATACTATGTCACAGTGTTATTTCTAAAGTTTTTTAAGAAACATGAAACCTACGTAAAATGACATCCACAACACACCCTAGTGGAGATTAGAATACCATTTTTTATTCTTTAACACTTAATGCATGAACCAAAATAGTTTCCTCACTATGCCCTTGTGAATGTAGAGTCACTGTTTGGCATTCATTAACACTTAAAAAATGGGCAAAAATGACCTACTATATGATGTGGTGACGAGATGACCAATATGTTGTGATGGTTGATGTGATGCTATATTCTTTACTGTTATTCATCTCTTAAACATGATTTAATAAACTAAGATCATGGATCCATTTGATAATAATTTTGGTTTTCTACAGAGTGTGATTATCACTTAATCAAATAATTTGAAGTATATGAAACCACAAATCCAAGATCTCCATGGAAGAAATATGAAACTATGTAAAAATAAGAAATAAAGAATACTTTAAATGGAATTCCTTACACCAACATCTTCAAGAACTCATTAGAATTAGTTTTATGAAGTTCAAAGAAGTGTAAAATGAATTCCTCCCATCTCCATAGGTATCCACAGGTCGATAAAAATCATTAGTCATATGAACGGGAACCTCCTTCAATCCATGGTGTGCCAACACCTCACTAGTGATAAGGGGGAAGAAGGAGTGAGCTTTGTATTCCTAGAGTATTGGCTAGGAATCCATATTTTATCCATTATCATCTGATAATGGATTTATATATCCTATGAGGACACTCCTCAATGATTCATGAATTAAGTCATGTAATGTAATGAATGAGTTAATTCCATGACATGTTCATGCATCATAAGTATGAATACTTAAAACTCATATTTGTTTTATCTTATGAAACAAATCTCTTAATGACATACTATGCGAGAGAATGGATTGAGTAAAGGCTGCATGCATGAAATCTAATTTCATGCATATCTTATGAATGGAGAAAATATTATGAAAATAATATTTTCACGTTTCCTTTAAAAATTACATACAATATATCTTATTCTATCATATAAAAAATGATTTAGTTAATACCAACTCCTTCACCAAGGATAAAGAAATACAGGTCCACTAGGAATCTTATGAGTTAAATTGTTTTTAGGTAAGATGGAAATTTCAATTTTTTACTCAATTTTATATATCAAGGAAATTTTGATGTATTGAAATATTTATTATGTAAATTGATTTATAATATCAATTTATTATAAAATAAATTTATTTGAAACTTATTTATTTGGATGTTATAGTGTGTTGTTCATGTAACTTCACAATGTTACAGTTGATGCCTTTTATTAGTGCTATAGATGACACTACTAAAAATACCTTTTATCAACACTAAAAACAAAACTAATAAAGACTATTTTTTCAATGTTGACTAGTGAAATAATAAAATCTCCCAACTCTTATCAGTGCTGGTCTTATCAGTGATTTTTTGGCACTGATAAAGCCAAAAATGTTTGATGATAAAATACTAGATTGTAGTAGTGTTATTAAATGTTCTCATTTTTTATCCTGGGTGAATGATTACAATAATAAGAAAGGGGTTGATCCTTATTATCCATGAAACTCTTCAGATAATGATCATAATAGATTATATTTTTTGTGAAAAATTTGACAAATATTGTCATGGATTCTTGTGTAAATATTGTTTACTATAACCATTTGTTCTTATTTATATCTTTATTTTATTTTAAATTATATTGGTGATGCAGTTGTTTATGTGTAAGATGAGGTTGGTGATAATGATGGAGGTGGTGGGATAATGATGGAGGTTATGGAGCATTGAAAATGGTGGGTAGAGGGGGGATGTCAGTTGAACTGATGATGTTGTTTGTATGATAAATGGATGTGTGATGGATTATTGTTAAAATAAATTTAATGTATATATTTGTTTTGAATATCACTAATATATATTTTTACTATACATATTAGTGTTGTATATTATTTTGGAATATGTTGTTTTTATTTTTCAATTGATTAATGTTTAATTATATTCTTTTTTTTGATTACATAATATTTTTAGTTTAATGGTTTAAGCTAATCATTGCTAAACATTTTAATAATTATTTAATTCATAAAAAACCACCCCTATATTTTTATTGATATTTTTGAATTTATATTTGTTTTTTATACTTCTATAAACCACCAAAAATATATTATCTACAATAGTATACATGGTTGTATAGTAAACTGTCATTATATATTTATTTTTATATAGTGAATTCATATTATGTTTCCTTAGAATATACTAAAATTTAAACCATATTGTATTACTGTTAGCTCAAATAATAAAATGATATAACATATAGTATAATTTAGGCCAATAAATGTCACAAATTACAAATTAATTAAACATATAAAATGAGAAACATGTAATATTCTGCACATCCATCCATAAAGTCCATATCATATAGTTAGAAACCACCTAACTTTGAAACTAAGTATTTTATAACTTTTAAAATACTCAATTTTATCTTTAAACCCATAAATGAAAAATTGTAAACATAATATAAATCCTTCATTAACCCTAATAAACATAGTGTAAACCATTCAAACCAAAGAAAACAATTCAACTTTCATTACTGAAAAATCAAAAGAATATAGATCATCATGTTTTCAATGCAATACAATAACTAGCTATATACATGTTCAAATATTTTACCTCCATTTAAGTAATTTTTATATGAATTATCGAATATCATTATGGTGCAATAACATAGTTATGAATAATGATAAATACCATAACCAATTCCTTTTGGTGTATCATATATTGTTAATATGACAATTGATATTGATTACAATTTATATACATCAAACATTAAACATATATAAAATGATTTTGTTAAAAGAAACATGTATCAAAAACCATATAAAAATATATACAATACCAAATTTTTGTGATTTTGAAAGCTCTCTAAACAAGGATTAGATATCCAACATCATTCTGGTTAGATCTACTAACCCTGATTATATTGATTGAATGTATGAAAATGCATCACTTGTATATTCACCACTTTTTCTATTCCTCAAACAGTTGATATTCCTTTTATATTCAACATCTTTCTATGTTTTGAATGTTTCAAAGGCTTAAAAAACATCTATCTTCCACTGAATTGGGTACAAACAACATCTCATGGAATAATCATCAATGAATGCCACAAAATATTTTTCTCATCCTAGGGATATAACCAGTGTTTTGTAAATATTAGAATTGATTAACACTGATATCCTTACTCCTCATCATTGATGTCTTAAACTTTAACCTGTGTTTCTCACTAAAAAAAATTCTCACAAAATGGAAAAGATACATTTATAATCCCAACCAACAACTTCTGATTGGAAAGAATCTTCAAGACTCATTTAGATATATGTCCAAGCACTACTAATGATCCCACTTTATTCAGTGTTGTCATTTATCAATGCTAAAAAATAGTTACAAATGGGAGCCTTTTATCAGTGTTAAGTTGAAGCATCGATAAATAGTTCTTTTATCAGTGCTTTTTTAGCACTGATAAAATCATCCCCTTTAACAACACTAATAAATGGTTGATAAAGGACACTATGAATAATTTAATTTATATATACATATTTTTATATTTCTAAATATGATTTATATAACAATAAGTATATATATTTGAATATAATATATTAATATGATTTATATAACTATATTATAATAAAAAATTATTATCAATCTTATTTTAATAATTATATATATAATTTTTTTTCAAATTTATATTAACCAATATTTTTTTTAATAATATATTTATATACATTAATTATATAATGTATATATAAATATAATATATTATAATTTTATTTAAATAATTATATAAATAAGTAAATGAATATATATATTTATTTAAATGAATTTTATGTTTGAATTTATATATTTATATTCATATTAAGTAATATAAAATATAAATATATATTTATATGTATGTGTATACATATGTATGTATGTGTACGTCAGTATGTAGTTATATGTATGTGTATGTATGTGCATGTATTTGTATATATGTGTATATATGTGTGTGTGTGTATTTATGTGTATATATGTGTTGTGTGTGTGTGTGTGTGTTTGTATATAGATGTGTGTGTTGTGTATGTGTATCTTTATGTGTATATTCATGTGTGTGTGTGTGTGCGCGCGTGTATATATGTATGTGTATGTTATTGTGTGTAAGTGTATATTTTTGTGTATGTGTATGTGTATATGTATGTATGTGGATGTATATATATCTGTGTATGTGTGTATGTATGTGTGTGTTTATATAGTATGTGTATGTTTATGTTGTATGTCAATGTATTCATATGTATGTGTATGTATGTTTATGTACATGTACGTAATTTCAAGTATATGTACATGCATATGTGTGTGTATATGTTTGTGTCTGTATATTCATGTATATGCATGTATATGTATGCATATGTATGTATGTATGTGTGTGTGTATATATGTATGTGTATGTGTATGTATGTGTGTGAAAGTCTATGCATCTATATACATGTATGTGTATGTATGTAATGTGTATGTCTATGTATATGTATATGAATATATAATTATATGACAAGAAAATTCATTTTTTTTTTCAATTTGACATATCTGATTATAGTATATGAATATACATATACATGTACTTACACACAATCTTATGAAAATTCTTAGTTTTTCAAATGCAATTATTGCAATTATATATATATTTGTATTTTTTTTTTCAGTTTTTAATATTTATTTACATATTTTTAATTATTATTATTTAATATTTTTAATATGTTTGTAATTTATATAATTAACATTTATTCATTTTTATTTTAATATTTATTAATATTTAATATTTTTATTACCAATATAATTAAAATTATTTATTCATTTTTAATATTTTTTTAATTAATTTAATTTAATTTTAATTATAACATTTTATTCATTTTTAAAATTTATTCATTTTATATTATTTATTCATTTTTAATATTTTTGTGACTTACATAATTAATATTATTTGTTCATTTATCATAATGTTAATATATTTTTTATAATATAATACATTTATCATAACATTATCACATTTATTAATACATATAAAATAAATAATAATATTTATATGTTTTTTATTTTTGGCAAATTATTTATTTCTAATATTTATTATTTCATATTAAAATGTATTTTTTAATATTCATTTTTAAATAATCGGTAATTTATTGTAGTTTTTAAATATAAAATTAATTTTTATTTTCACTAGTATTTATCACTTTAATATTAAGTGCTGATAAAATTGACTTTTATCACCACTTATGAGATAACACTAATAAAGAAATGTTTTATTAGGGTATTTTTAGCATTGATAAATCATACCTTTATCAACACTTTCCATTTTAGCACTGAAAAATGTATATTTTATTAGCACTTTTTTATTAGCGCTCATAAAACTTATTCCCCTATTTTAAAAGAACCCTAACCGAGATTACCCCTACTCGTGCCTTTCAAGCTCTCATAGAAGCTGAATCCTATTGTCACCTCCTTTGAATCTTTTGGATGAATCGGCCCTTAAAGTGAAGTTATGTTATTTGTTACTAGTCTTTAATTGATCTTTCATTGTTTTTTTCAGATTTTTTTGGTTCTTCTCATTGGTTCTTCCCATTTTCTTGATTTTTAGACACTTGATTTCATGGTTTTTGGTTCTTCTCATTGGTTCTTCTCATATGCTTGATGTTTTAACACTTGTTTTTGTGGTTTTTGGTTCTTCTCATTGGATCTTCTCTTCTAATAGATGTTTGGCCCCTCATGATTTTAAAAAACTTAACAAAAATAATTTCTCAGTCAATTCTAGTTTTCATTATTATTTTCTATCTCTATATTTATAATTCAATTTAAACAATAGACTTGAAAGTTTCATTTTACATATTTTCATTATATTTTCTTATTTTCATAATAATTTAAGAAATTTTATGCCTTCCATGAATTTAAAAAAATGCTCATTAAATTTCCTATTTTAAATTTCTTTTTATTCTAATTCTAAAATATTTTGTGTTTAATTGTGATTTCATTTATTCGCTGTTATTTTAATTTGATCTATAATTTTATTTGTACAATGAAAAATACTCTCAAATTTATCTACATCAATTTCATAATTTTCTTAAATAAATAAATAAAAATAATTATTTTATTGATTTTTCAATTCAATATTTCATCAAAATTTATATAAACATTTCTCTTATTATTATAATTAATATAATTAACACAATATTGTTAACTTTATTTAAAAAAAATTCATTATTTACAATGATAGTTGAATCAATATTTGGAAAATTCCCATTTTTTTTAGAATTGAAAATTTTTCAGAACATTATTTTTTCTAATTTTAATAAAAATGTGTTTATTTTAGGAATCCCTTTACTCATTAAAATTATTTTCATTATTAAATAAATACTTTTTTTTATAATTTTAAAAATTTAAAATTTGGGTTATTTTGGTTAAAACATTCAATTTTCCCATTCTACCCACAATCTTAATTATTTTCAAAATCTCATGGAATTTTAGAAATGTTATTTTGATTATTACTAAATGAAGAATTTGAATTGGATATATTTCATAAATTTATGAATTTATTAATTATAATTGATTTAATTAATTTATTTCAAAAACTGTAGAAATATTGAGAAAAATAAGTAATTTGTTTTGATATATGTTTTTATAGTGAAATCTTATTATATATACCCCAATACTTATTAAATTTTAGAAATCCATAGGTTTCTTGTGAACATTGATAATGACAGGGAGTGAATTATCTCCCTCGATGAATCCCTTTCAAAAAATAGAATGATTTATGATATGTGACTTATAGTAATAAAAAAAATTAAATGTTAAGGCTTTATATGTTCTAACAAGTTGTTGAAGCAATAACAATTTATTTAAAATATGATGAATCTATTTGCGTGTGTATATAAAGAATAACCTTTTAGTATTCTAGGACCATACCATCTATGTATTTATTTATTTTGTTAAATATGGATATTATTAAATCAAATAGGATGGATATGAATAAAAAATGGATGAATGCCAATCATTTGAAAATGGAGTACTAGGATGGGGTAAAAGAGTTTATCAAGTTTGCAAAAGATCATGCATATGAACCTTCTAAAATCCTTTGTCTGTGGTTACATTATTATTATTAAAGACTAATTAGTCCATAAGAGTTGTAAGAACACTTGATCTATCATAGAATAGATCAAAGTTATAAATTTTGGACTAAACATATAGAAAAGCTAAATATTTCTATTGAATAGGATAAAACTGCATTTATTGGATCATATGATATGATTACAAGTGTGAATGTGATGAATATCGTATCAAGGATACCATTACAAGTGTAACCAATGATGAAGATCATATTAAGAAGATGATGTTATAGTTTAAAATTAACATTTTCATTATCCAAAGTTTTTTCAGAAGTTAAAGAGTTGTGAAGATATGCCAGTATATGCTGGTTATACTAAATATATGACATTGTCATCCATACTGAACCTATATAATGTAAAAGAAATCAACTAATATAGTGAAACCATCTTTACCAAACTACTTTCTCTCTTGAATGATATACTGTTAAAATATAACAAGCTTCCTTATCAAACATAGGATACTAAATGAATCCTAAGTTCAATGGGTATGATCCTTGAAAGAATACCCACACGTCTAAATGATTGTACATTATTCATCAAGGGCAATGATTCACTTAAAAAAAATTCCAAAAGTGTTGTGCATCTCAATACAAGAAATATGAATCTTGTCATTGAAAATTTGTATGATACATTACAATCATTTCAAGGCTTAGGTGCCTATATAGAAGTGGGGAGAAAAATAAGACAATTGACATGGAATTATCATGACCCATCCCCCGGGGCATGTGCCATGACTACCCCAAGACTGCTTTCCATAGGCCAGGGGCTGGAGACTTGCACTAGAAAGGCATATCCCTAAAACCGGGAAAACATTGCCTTTAAACCTATAAAATCACACAAACTAATCACATAATAAGACAAAAGCACAAAGTAAACTATATAGTAAAAAGGGTGTGTGTAGTAAGTAAAGGGGCCAGAATACAAGCCCAAATGGAAGATATAAGTAAAACTAAAAACAACTCCTGCGAACACCCGCCAAGGATCCTACCTGAAGGGCAGGTACAACTCTTGAACGGTCGTCTCTGTGGATAGTCTCATCTAATTTCCACCTCTGAGCAGCCTCCAGACCTGGTACCCTCGACCTCGATCAACACTGTCTATCGTCTGTATAAGAAACATCAAGTTTTGGGCATAGCCCGTGTAGGGGTGAGTATAACGATATTCAATAGGGTCCCCGAGACCCCCAAAGGTCTCTCAGAATCCAAAAAGGATAAACCAAAAATAAAGAACTCAATCTCAAAACACGAAGGAATATCCATCAACACTACTTAGGTATATTCCCATATATATACCTATGTTATTAATATATACCTATGTTATTAATATATACTCATCTCACACATGAGGGAAGATTACCACAAAGGTAACACCACAAAGGTAGAAGTACCACATAGGTAACACCACGAAGCTAGAAGTACCACACAGGTAACACCACAAAGGTAAGTACCACATATGTAATGCCACACAGAGGAATACAATGAAGGTATCACCACACAGAAGTGTACCACAAAGGTAAAGACTCGTATCACACTATATATAACTTAAGTACGCAAGTATAATTGATTATATGTATTGATAGATCAACTTATTTCGTCAAGAAGCTCTACCATGGACCCACATAAGATCTAAGATGACCCACACAGGATATGAAAATGACCCACACAGGATCTGGAGATGACTCACACAGGATCAATATGCACTGACCCACACAGGATCCAAAGATGACCCACACAAGATCTGAAGACTCCCCAAGTACAGTTAGCCACAAGGTTCCCACACTAAGAAAGCTTGATTCCTAGAGGTTATGCTCCTCAATCCATTGGTTTATAATTCATCTAACATGAAGTCCCACGAAGAAGTATCATGAAGGTCCGTCGTGTCATAAGGGATCCAACGCAATAGACGACGCGTCAATCAGATGCCCGGTCTGTAAGTTATTAGCGTTTTCGTTCTGAGGGCCCGGTTGGATTTGGGTTCAATACAACCTATCCATACACCAAATTTATCTAAAACTCAAGTGGAGTATACCCAAAGGACTATCTCGATCCAAGGATCCCAGTGATGCAGACGGTTCGTCAAACGGATGCCTGGTTCTCAAGATATATCCAAAAAGGCATATTTGGGTTCAGATAGGCTCGGGTCCAGTCCGACCCAGCATGAGCTGACCCGACCCAGCCCGACCCAGGTCTAGCCTGACCCGCAAAGGGGGCGGCTTGACCCACTAGGCGTGACCCAGTCAGAGCGGCCCACTCAGTGAGGCCCGGTGGGCATGACCCACTCGGCGCGGCCCGCTCGGCTGGGTGCGGTCCTCCCGGCTAGGTGCGGTCTTCTATGGTAGGGCCCACCCTAGCCGCACCAGGGGGAGGCACCCCCCAGTATTCTGAACGGTTCAACAGACCATTCGGCTTGGCTAACCCGGCGGTGCCATGTGGCGCCGCCTGCTGGCGCGCGGGACACACCGGAGCGGTCCCACTCAGTGTGACATGGCCGACCGACTTCCCCCTTTCAGTGGCGTGACGACGACGCTGTCCTCCCACGACTGGCTGGGTGCTGGCTGCCCTTCAGGTGCACCGTCATGGAAAAGCATCCGTGACCTCTTCCTCATCCGGTGGTGTGGACACGCGCTGCCCTGCCTCCACGCGGCCGACCGGCGTGCCGAACGCTCCCCTTCACCGCCGCGACCGACGGGCCACGGCCTCCTCCGCTATCAGCGGTGCGGACGTGCACCACCCTAGTTCCATGTGACTGGCTGGCATGCCGGCCGCCATCCTCCTCTGCCGCGGCTGTCGGGCCATGATCTCCTCTGGCGGCGTGGTTGCACCACCGCCACCATCACAGCTGACCGGAGTACCGACCGCCGCCTTGTGACCTGCCGGCATCGGTCACCAATGACATGGCACCGGCAGGTTTCCGATCATCCCAGAGTTTGACTGTGAAGAACACGCCAAAATAGAGGGAGTGGAGGAATTGTACTGTGTTTGTTTGGCCCGCACCCTCCACGTTAGATCGATAGTAAGTGGTTAAAGAGGATTTTAATCAACATAAAACCACGAAGAACAATATAAACACTTCCCTACCTTGTTTGCTAATTGGAGATGGAATGAAGAAGAAGACGAAGATGATGAAGACGCCGATATCTGTCGCTCCCACAACACGCTTCCGAACCCCGCTCCAATGTCGGTTCAACGTTCTTGATTCGAAGAGTCGTTCATTATTCATTAGAGCTTATAAGTTTCCTCCACCAAGAGTTCTCCTGCAAAAGCTTTTTCCAATGATCTCCCCCATGAGAGGTGAAGATCCAACTTTAATTGAGTTAAGTTTATTAATTCAATTAATGTTGTCACATTAATTGGGGGAATTCTAAGAGTTAACTTGCATTAAAATAGGAGTTCGGGTGGTCCCCACCACCAAGATTCAAAATGGAGGTTTCAAGAAAGAAAAAGAAAAATTTATTAATTTTATTTTTCTTCTCCTAGGAAAATCCAAAAAACTAACTCCAACCCCGACCTACTGCGGTCGAGGTGAAGGTCTCCTTAAGAAAATATTGGCACTGCGAGTTCAACGGTGTCCTCAGATTTCAATTCCGTGCACTGGTTCAAAAGTTAAAAAATGCCGCTCACGCGTTCACTGAACGTACCTGAAGAAAAGTTTAGAAATTAATTTTAGGAACACCGGGTATCAGAATCACGCACTACCAATTTTTGTGGACTCATAATAATTCCATATAAATAAAAAAATTACATAGAAAATTCTGGGTCTTTATATTCTTCTCACCTCAGGGCTTTGCGTCCCCGAAAGCCACAACACAAACTAAGGAAAGAAGTGGGGGTACTATGCACAAATCTTATCCTCCTGCTCCCATGTGATCTCCTAGAGATTCCCATGTTGCCAAAGAATGAACACCAGAGGTATCAATTGCCCACGAAGGACACCCTCCTGTCGATCCTCAATCTCCACTGGAACCTCTGAAAACGTCGCTCTATCGTCGATATCCAGCTCTCCCCAGTCAATGATGTGCGAGGGATAATGCATGTACCTTCTTAGCTGGGATATATGAAAAACGTCGTGTACCTGGTGCAACTGAGGGGGAATATCTAGGCGGTACACCACCTCACCAACTATGTAGAGGACCTAAAAGGGTCCGATGAACCTCAAAGATAACTTATCGCCCCAGCCAAATCTCCACAAACCTCATCGAGGTGAGGCCCATACAAAGACATGGTCACCATCCTTGAACTCAAGAGGTCTTCTTCTCCTATCAACATAAGACTTCTACCTGATCTGTGTAGTCTTCATCTGCTCCTGGATGATCTACACCTTCTATGTGGTAGCTCATACCATCTCTAGTCTCATGAGTGCTGACTCCCTGGGGTCAGTCCAGTATAGGGGTGATCTTCAAGGCTGACTGTAAAATGCCTCGAATGGTTCCATAATGATAGTGGAGTGATAAATGTTGTTATATGTGAACTCCACCAAGGGAAATTGGTCCTCCTAGATATGAATGAAATCAAGGACACCAGAATGCAACATATCCTCAAGGGTCTGAATGGTCCGCTCTGTCTGACCATCCATCTGAGGATGGAAGGAGGTGCTCAACCGAAGCTGTGTCTCAAATGCCTCCTCCAACCCCTTCTATATCCGAGAAGTAAAATGTGCATCATAGTTCGAGACAATTGTAGAATGAACTCCATGAATCCATACAATCTTCTGCACATAGAGGCATCCCAAGCCCTCTACTGAACCCTGCTCTCTGATAGGTATGAAGTGGGATGACTTGGTGAGTCAGTCAAAAATCACCCAGATGGAATCATTTCCCTTGGACATGCGTGGAATTCTTGTCACAAATTCCATGGAAATTCCATCCCAATTCCACTCTGGCACCTCTAGTGGTTGAAATAAGCCTGCTAAAACCTAATACACTACCTTCACATACTGACAAGTGAGGCATCGGGAGACAAACTCTGATACTTCTTTCTTCATTCCCGACCACCAGTGCTGACACAAAAGGTCCTAGTACATATTCTCCACTCCTGTATGTACCTCTAGAGGGGATGTGTGGAACTCCCTTAACACTTCCTCTCATAGCTCCACCAGTACCATAGTATTCCCTATGAAGAGGATGACGTGATCCCCACCTTCAGAAAATCCATCAGGTGACTCTCCTATAGATATCTGAGCACGACGAACCTTGCAGTAATTTTCCCCAAGTTGTGCCTCCCTGACTCCCTGAAGGAGTGGGGGAGTGACTGTCAGATACTGAAGGTAAGATGCTCCATCTCAATCCACATAGGATGTCTGCAAAGAGGCTAGCTACTCTGTCACCTCACACAACAAATGTATACCAGATCTTCTGTTGAGTGCATCTTCTACCACGTTCCCCTTCCCAGAAGTATAAACTATCTTGAAGACATAGTCCTAGAGGAACTCAAGACAATGCCGTTGTCTTAGGTTCAGGTTCTTCTGAGAGAAGATATACCTGAGATTCTTGTGATTAGAGTAGACTGTAAAATGTTTGCCCATCAAGTAATGTCTCCACATCTTTAAGGCAAAGAACACTACTGCTAAATCTAGGTCATGGGTAGAGTAGTTCTACTCATGTTGTCTCAGCTGTTGAGAACCATACGCGATCACTGCTCGGTCCTGCATCAGGACACATCCAAGCCCGATCGCTGATGCATCGTAGTAGACTACGTACCCAACGCCCTCCTCTAGTAAACTCAAGATGGGGGCACTCATCAGTCTTTGCCTCAGCTCCTGGAAACTCTTCTGGAATTTCTCTGACCACACAAAGGGTTTAACCTTCTTCATCAATGCTGATAAGGGTGCCGCAACTCTGGAAAAGGCAAGAAAAAACCTCCATTAGTAACCGAACAAAACTAGGAAACTCTACACCTCTGTCACACTCCTAGGTGGATCCCAAGCAAGCACAACCTCAATCTTCACTGGATCCACTGTAACTCCAGCTTCTAAGATGACATGTCCTATAAAGTGAATCTCTCAGATCCATAACTGGCACTTTGAGATCTTACCATTAATCTGGTGCTCTCAGAGTGTGTCCAGGACTATCTGCAGATGGTTGACACACTCCTCCTCTATAGCTAATTATATCAAGATGTCATCGATGAAGACTACCACAAAGCGATCGAGGTATGGTTGGAATATCCTGTTCATGAGTCCCATGAACACTACTGGGGTGTTGGTCATACCAAATGGCATAACCAAGAACTCATAATGGCCATACCGACATTTTAAGGTCATCTTCTACACATTCTCGTCTTGTACCCTGAGCTGGTGATAGCCTGATCTGAGTTTTATCTTCGAAAACCACCATTCTCCCTTTAGCTGATCAAAAATATTTTCAATCCTTGGTAATGGGTACTTGTTCTTCATGGTCACCAGGTTCAGGAACCAATAGTCCACACAGAGTCTCAAAATACCATCTACCTTCTTGGTGAAAAAAATCAGGGCTACCCAAGGAGAAACACTGGGCTTAATGAACCCCTTGCTCTAGAAGTCCTCCAGCTGTACTCGTAGCTCTCGAAGCTCCACAGGAGCCATCTGATATGCTGGTGTATATATCAGTGACATCCCAGGGTACAAGTAGATATAAAATTCCACCTCTCCGCGAGGAGGTAGACCCGGAACATCATCCGGGAAAACATCAGCGTACTGGTCCACCACTACAAGATAGCTTAGACTCTCAACATAAACCTCTCCGAGGGTAAGGCTAGCCAACTGATGTGTGATCGGATGCACCCTCCTCCGGGTAAGTCTATCTTGTGCTGCAAAGGTTCCCTTCTCGCTGGTGAAGGAAAACCTGGTCCCATCCTCACGAAAACACCACACTTTGTTCCTAATACAGTCAATATGAGCATGGACTATAGATAACCAATCCATACCCAATATGACTTCGTAAGGCCTCAACACCACTACTAGAAGATCTCTGCCAAAGATCTAACCTCATAGAGTAAGATGATATTACCGACACCAGTGTATAATCATCGAATCCTCTCCTGTAGGAGTCTCTAGACATAAGGATCCGGCCAACGACTCCACCAGAATCTCCAAGCTCTGAACGAGGGTAGTGGCAATAAAATAGTGACTGACACATGTGTCTATAAGTACTGCAGCTAAGGTGGAGTAGACACAAATCATACCTCGAATAATCTCCGGAGAATCGTGGTCATAGGCCTCAACTGCCTGGAGCTAATCTCGTCTCTGTCCACCTACTCCCTATGGTCGGGGTGGAATACTTGGAGGTGGTGGCAGTAGAACCTCGAATCACCACCCACCGCCTACTACACAACCAACTCCTCTACCACATCCGCCTCCTACCTGTGGACCTCCTCGATCAAATATTCACCTCTACCCAGGTGGTCCTTTGGCCATATTCTGGTCGTCTGTATGGTGTGTCAGGCATTTGCGAGACATGTGACCCTGCCCGCCCCACGAGTAACACTGCCTTCTCCTCATCTATCCTGCTCTGTCTCGAGAGCCTCACACAACCGACCCTGTATCCTGCGGTTGTCTATCTATAGGTATGGTCCTCTTGGACCTCTATTTCATCTATCTACTGCCAGTTGTATATGACTCTGCTACATGATGTCTAGTGGTGGGTCTCGCTTCCAGTGAATGCTCAGTAAGGAAACTCTCCACTAAGAGTACTCACTCTAACACCCCCGCCTACGTCGAGATGCTGAAAGAAATCATCGAAGCTCTAATATATCATCTGATCCCTTGATCAAAGGTCCAAGACCTGAAGAAAGGGTCCCGCACCATGTCAGTAGAGTTGCATGAGAGGTCAATGAACCTCGCTGAATACTGAGCCACGGTCATGCTACGCTGCTGCAAGTGGAGAAGTTCCTGTATACGCACTGAGCGTAAGATTGCTGGGATGAAATCTTCCCTATAAAGGCTCTTGAAGTCTACCCAGATGAGAGTTACCTCTTCATGAACCTATAGAATCAATCTCCAACATCTTCCCACTACTTCTTGAAGAAGGCTGGTGGCAAGGATCACCATGAGATCAGCTGGTGTCCCTACCAGTCGAAAAACTCTAACCATGACCTCCAGCCAGTCCTCAGCCACCTATGGATCCATATCCCCTTATAACCTTGGTGGCCTCTGGTGCCAAAACCCGTGAAATGTGCTTAAGAAGCGTGCACCCTTTACTGTTGGGGCTAGTGGAATCAGCTGCCCAATGGGTAGTGGTGCTGCTGGTACACCACCCGATGGTACAACTTCTGAAAGGGGGCCCTACACCAAAGCCTCATCGCTCTGTGGGCAGTCATCATGTACTCTACCTAGAACCCTGGTTGGCTGTCTGCATGGAGGTATCCTGAAAATAATCAGGTGCTCCACGGTCAATAAGTTATACCTGGTGAGCTGAATTAAAGTGATCACAAAGAAAACTTTCAAAAACACACACAAAATCAGTTTTTTCATGCACTGAGTTGGAAATCAGTAGTCAGGGTCCTGGTTTATGGATATGTTAGCTGCCGAACCAACACTAGGTTCCCCAAATTAATAACAACACTCATAACACTTAACACTATTACCGATTTAAAATATCAGAGTCCAAGTACTTCGGTAGAACCGACTCCTCTGATAAAATTTTTTTACGACCCGTCCCCCGGGGCCTATGCTGTGACTACCCCAAGCCCACCTTCTATAGGCCAGGGGATAGTGAATAGCACCAGAAAGTCATATCCCTAAAACTGGGAAGGCATTTCCTTTAAACTTGTAAACTCACACAAACCAAGAACACAACATGACACAAGTACAAAGTAAACTATATAGTAAACAGGGTGTGTACAGTAAGTAAGGGGGCCAGAATACAATCCCAACTAGAAGGTACAAGTAAAACTAAAAACAGCTCCTGTGTACACCTGCCAAGGATCCTACCTGAAGGGTTGGTACAGTTCTCGAACGATCATCTCTGCGGATCATCTCATCTAATGTTCACCTAGGAGTAGCCTCCAAACCTGGTACCCTTGACCTCGATCAGCGCTTTCCATCATCTACACAAGACACAATGAGGTATGGGTGTAGCCCATGCGTGGGTGAGTATAACAATACTCAGTAGGGTCCCCGAGACCCCCAAAGGTCTCTCAGAATCCACAAATAATAAATCACAAAGAAAGACCTCAATCTTATAGCATGAATAAATAGACATCAACACTACTTAGGTAAATTCCCATACATATACCTAAGTTACAATATATACTCATATCACACATGAGGGAAGATTACCACAAAGGTAACACCATGAAGGTAGAAGTACCACACATGTAACACCATGAAGATAAAAGTACCACATAGGTAACACCACGAAGTTAAGTATCACAAAGGTAACACCACATAGAGGAATACCATGAAGGTATCACCACACATAAGTGTACCACAAAGGTAAAGACTCATCTTACACCAGGTATAACTTAAGTACGCAAGTATATATGATTAGTTGTATTTCTAGATCAACTTAGTTCGTCGAGAAGCTCTGCTGTTGACCCACATAGGATTGAAGATGACCCACACATGATCTAAAAATGTCCCACACAGGATCTGGAGATGACCCACATAGGGTCAGTATGTGATAACCCACACAGGATCGCTGAGTGCTAACCCACACATGATCTGAAGATGACCCACATAGGATCTGAAGACTCCTCAAGTACAGTTAGCCACAGGGTTCCCACACTATACATGTTTTATTCCTGGAGGTTACGCTCCTCAAGACATCGATCGATACTTCATCTCCCTCAAAGTTCCATGAAAAAGTATCACGAAGTTATTTCATGTCATAAGGGACACACCACAATAAACGATGCGTCAATCGGACGCCTGGTCTGTAAGTTATTAGCGTTTCTGTTCCAAGGGCTCGGTTGGATTTGGGTTCGATCCAAACCAGCCATACTCCAACTTTATCTAAAACTCAAGTGGAGTATACCCAAAAGAACATCCTGATCCAAAGATCTCGGTGCTGTAAACGGTTCGTCAAACGGACGCCCGATTCTCAAGATATGGCCAAAAAGGCATATCTAGGTCCAGATAGGCCTGGGTCCGGTCCGACCCGGCCCGACTCGGGTCCGGTACCACCTGCAAAGGGGGTGGCCCGGACTACTGGGAATGGCCCGGCCGGGTGCCGACAACCCTTTGAGTCCACCGCCACGGCTAAGCAGCCACGATATTTTCCTCAGCCAGTGGCACGAACACATGCCGTCCTACCTCCACACAGCCGACCAGTGTGCTGACCGCTCCCCTTCACCACCGTGACTAACGGACCACGACCTACTCTAGTACTAGTGGTGCAGACGTGTGCTGCCCCGGTTCCACATGGCCGACCAGCGTGCCGGCCTCCATCTTCTTCCCCAGTGGCCGATGGTCCGTGGCCTCCTCCGGCGGCGCGGTTGTGCTGTCGCCACCATCACGGCCAGCCAGAGTGCCAACCACCGCCTTGTGCCCTGCTGACAACGTGGCGCTAGTGGGCTTCCGCTCATCCCAGAGTTCGCCTGTGAAGAACACATCAACATAGAGGGAGCAGAGGGATACGACCGTGTTTTTTGGACTACACCCTCCACGTTAGATCAATAGCAGGTGGTTCAAGAGGATTTGAATCAATGTAAAACCACAAAGAATAATATAAACAATTCTCTACCTCATTTTCTCATTAGAGATGGCATGTGGAAGAAGATGAAGACGATGAAGATGCTGATGTCTGTCACTCCCGCAACATGCTTCCGAACCATGATCCCATGTCGGTTCAACGTTCTTGATTCGGAGAGTTGTTCGTTCTTCGTTGGAGCTTCCAAGTTTCCTCCACCAAGAGTTCTCCCTCAAAATCTTTTTCCAACGATCTCCCCCACGAGAGGTGAGGAGAAAAATTTAATTGAGTTAAGTTTATTAATTCAATTAATGTTGGCACATTAATTGGGGGGATTATAAGAGTTAAATCACATTAAAAGAGGAGTTCGGGTGGTCCCCACCACCAAGATTCAAAATGAAGGTTTCAAGAAAGAAAAATAAAAACATTATTTATTTTATTTTTCTTCTCCCACAAAAATCTGAAAAAATAAATCCCACCCTCAACCTACTGCGGTCAAGGTAAAGGCCTCTTTAAGTGAATATTGGCAATGAGAGTTCAACAGTGTCCTCAGATTTCAATTCTGAGCACCGGTTCAAAAGTTAAAAAATGCCGCTCACACATTCACTGAACGTACCCGAAAAAAAGTCCAGAAATTCATTCTGGGCACACCGGGCATCGAAATCACACGCCGTCAATTTTTGCAGACTCTTATTAATTCCATATAACTAAAAAAATTTACATGGAAAATTTCAGGTCTTTACATGAATACAAAAATAAGAAATCAAGATAGAGAGCTTCATCACATATCAAACCCTCCTAAGTGGAATAAAATTGATCATGAGTATTCTAAATTTGGAAATAATCCAAGAAACCGTCGACTTGCACTATTAATAGATAAAGTGATTCCTTTTTGTATACAAATTATCACTCATAGTACATCGATAGTTATGTTAGTAAATTTTATGTTTCCAATATGGTTATGCATGAAGCCAAAATGCTTTACGTTGTCTCTTCTTATATCATGACCAAAACAATCAAGTAATAACAATGATGTTTATTTGGATCCATTGATTAAAGATCTAAAATTAATATGGGATTCATGTGTTATATTGTATGATGTTTCTAGAAATAATGAGTTTAAATTGAGAGTCATGTTGTATGGGATGATAAATGACTTTCCTTCTTATGGAATTTTTTTAGGATATATCATTAAAGGAATTCAAGTGTGTCCCATTTGTGAATAAGGTATACACTCATTTAGGTTTAAACATTCCTCTAAGACTGTGTTTCTAGGACATCAATTTTTTTACCCCATTGATAAAAATACAGATCTTATACGACATCATTCGTTGGGAATTCAAAATAAGGTACAACACCATATCCACTAAAAATTCATCAACTATTTGATAAAGTAAAGGATATAGTCACTTCTTTTGTTAAATATTCTTAAAACCTTTATAAAAAGTTCTAGGAAAAAGAGATCAATTTTTTAATTACCATACTAGAATTTTTTTATATGTTATACCTTTTCTTGATGTCATTCACATAGAAACAAATGTGGTAATGTCACTGAAATGTTATTTAATGTACCAAGAGAAACAAAGGATGAAATTAAGGCTAGTTTGGACATGATTAAAATGGGGAAAAAAGAAGAGTTGGGACCATGAGATCAAGTGTTCATGTATTATATTATAATGGTTATGTAATTAATGGTTATATGTTTCATATAGAGGAAAATGAAAAATGAATTACGTTGAAAAATATTG
This sequence comes from Viscum album, assembly GCA_963277665.1. Classification (NCBI taxonomy): domain Eukaryota; kingdom Viridiplantae; phylum Streptophyta; class Magnoliopsida; order Santalales; family Viscaceae; genus Viscum; species Viscum album. The sequence goes on from OY728150.1 coordinate 964,430,766, forward strand.
GAGTTAATATTGTGGAAGAAGTGATGAATTTATCTAGTACCAATGGAAAAAATCCAATTTACATGAATATGTTATACTTTGAAATCATCAAAAAAATACAGGAGTTAGATTGTACAATATTCCATGTGTCAATTTTTCAATGCAAGTGGGTTGATAATAGTATTGAAATTAAAATCGATAAATTAAGATTCATGAAAGTTGATTTCAAGAAGGAAGGGTACAAGGATGAACCATTCATAATGGAATTATAGGAATTATAGGTATTTTATGACTTTAATCCTACAAACAGAAAGTGTACAATTTTTTTGTTATCAACCAAAACCATTGCAGGTTCAGATTTTAATTCAATTGAGTGTGACCCTTTAATTGGGAAGTTTCAACAATTTCATGGTTTTCCCAATGTATATGGGGTCTTGTATGTCAGTTGATACCACAAGGAAGGTATTTGGATACTCAATAGAGGGGTACAATCCCTTTAACCTTTAAAAAAAAAGAGATTTTAGTAACCATGTTAAAGTTTATAACATATATATTATGTTACCACATGGTATTATGTATTCAATACTATGTTTACATAATGTAAGTTAAATATTAAACTACTTCACTAGATAATGGCTTCTCCATATGCTGATAATCCAAATCCTAAGGAACAACATTTTTTTCCAAATTTTAATTCTCTCGATCCTAAGGAATAATTAGTTTCTCCACATACCGATTCTACCAATCCCAAGTAACAACATATTGACACTCTTGAAACCACATAAATGGTAAAAGTTTAATTATCTATGTCTAATAAATAAAAAAAGCATCATAGTGCGATAGTCTTAACAAAAATTAATTAGGAAATAAGAAAATGCATAAAATTCAAGGTTGGATGGAATGAACATGACCAACCTGTTAACCCAAAAAAGAACATTTTCATTAGTTACATTAGGTTCATCACCTGAATTCACATGTATATTGATGTAGATACATGGCATAATGTTTATTTTCATGATGATGGCATAAATTTTGGAAGTGAATGGGGAAACATTATGATATAATTTCTCTATTTTACTTAAAACTAAAATAATGAAATGTTGATTTTCTCTTCATTATCCCTTATAGAGTGAATTTATACTAGATGACTATCAAATGAAATTTTTATTAATAGTCACTATAAAGGATTACATATAATTTTAGAAATTATTACGACGCATCATCTTAGGGATGTTGAGGAGAAATTAAAACCACACCCACCACAGATATATGCACACAAGATAAACTAAGAAATATAGAATTCATTTTTTGTATTTCATGTGAAGGCATTATCTTAGGTATTTTGTAATTGGTAATAATTTACAAGGAAATAAATGTATTAATCACTTTTATTAAGAATTTTTAGTTTATGAAATAGAAACTCAGTGTTGAAAATAAGTAATGAAAACCAATATAGGACTACCCTAAAGAAAGGATAGAGTATGCTTCACTTTAAAGAAAAATAGTATATATTTTAAATATACAGTAAACCATTATGTGGAATGGAACAAAAACATAATTATATTCCTTTTTTTATATACAAATTGATGAATCAAAATCCAAAGACACTTCCATCACATGACATGCGCTATAGAAGGAGGCTCATGTAAATAAATATGGAATACTAGTAGATGAAAACACACAAATACTATGTTAATCATGTGTAATATTGACATAATGAAATTTGGTTCTACTTTAAATTGATATTAAATAACAATTACTATTTATTTTATTTTATTTTTTATCAAGTTCAAACATAAGAATCATCATTGGTTATACCTGATGAATGACTAATTTTAATTTTCTTGAAGCATCCAAAACACTATGACAATGTTAGTGGTGTAAATTTTATAGTGTATCCTTGAACATATTTTGAGAGAATAAATGAAAGGGGGAATAAATGAAAAAATGAATAAATATATGAAAATGGATGAGATATAGAAATGAATAAATTTTCTAGAAGAAAAACTTAACGGACAAACTAAGTTGTTAGATAATGTTATGGGAATGAATAAAATATAATAAAAAACACAACAACAACCACTATATGATGATATAGTCCCCCAAATATTTGAGGCTTGACATTCCCCTCAAGGGTCTACCTTACCAGAGTTAATTTATTTTTTATAACTATTTCTATGAAATGTGAATAAGGAATATATTGATACATTTCCTATAATAATATTCTATAGGGTGAAATTTATTTTGATTTATATCTATCAACACCCACCCATAACGTTGTTACATGGGGGTATAGTTTACAATATCCAAGGAGATAGTCTACAAAAAAACAAATTCAAATGATCACTGTAATGATTCATATAGATCATGAGTCGAAAGTTGAGCTATCTATTCCCATTGATGATATGGGTGTTCAGACAGTTGAACTTACTATTGGAATTTTTTATTCTTATGAATTTATTAAATGTTTTAGTGATTAAAAACACAAATTATGTTCATAAATATTTATTCTGGGTGTATTTTAGTTATTATGTTTAGACATCAAGCAAGGAAGTTGTTTGATTGAACCATGGGATCAAGGGGAACATTTAAGACTATTTTAGTGGCCCTCACTGGCCGGAAGCATTAGCTACTCGGTGGGAAGGTACCAACCAACTGGTCTAGATGGGAAGAGGAACCCACTTCTGTCTGGACTCATCAGCCAACCAGTGTGGCTAGTAGTGGTACATGGGCTCTCAAGTACTATGTTTTTTCCAAACTTTTCTATAAAAGTGTTGTGACTTGTATTTTATTTTAATTTTTCACAATACTTACTCTTTTATTTTAATTGTATCTCATTATTTAGTTTTAATTTTTTAAAATTAAATTCAAACCCTTTCTATCCTACTCAAACTAACAATTGGTATCAGTGATATACTTTATTTCTAGACCTTCACCAGTTTCAAGGAACAATCATAAAGTATGGACACTACCTCAATCACCTAAGGTTATCCTGAAGGAAACCCAATGGGATGATAACCTTTATTTTATGGATTGAAATATGGTTATTTTAAAACTCTCATGTATAATTTTCTGTAAATTATTGGATAACCCATTTAGAAAATAGTTATACACTATTATACTCCCACTAAGGAATTAAAGGACAAATGGACTCTTGATGACATTGTATCTTTTGAGATTGATGTCAAATCTATGAATGCTTATCATTTTGGGCTAAAATAAAATTAATTTAATATAATTTATACTTATAAAACTACCTATAAAATTTGGAAACTTTTAGAAGTCAAATGTGAAGTCACTAATAAAGTCAAAGACACTGGGCTTGACATGGACCATCATAATTTTAAAAGTTTTAGCTTGCATCCAAATGAGTCTATAACTAAAATTTTTACTTATTTTACTGACATATTAAATGGTATAAAAATATATTGATGATGATATTTTTTTAGGAAATATTATCAATAAGATACTTTGTGTATACCATGTTCTTGGACACCCAAGGTAACAATGATTCAATAAGAAAAGGGTGTTAAGAGAATGTCAGTTAAAGAACTTATTGGGTCTCTTATGCCTATGATGTAGCACCCTTAGTTTCAAGTAAGTATACTTTTATTTATGATTTTTAAGTATGTAAATTATATGGGTGAACTGGTGCACAATTACTGCATAATTTGGGAAAACCATGGAACAACTACAAGAAACTATGCACAATTAATCCGAGGCTAAAGGGAAGGTGCACCAAGAGTGAACGATTTTTTCAAACTATACGGAAGCCTAGGAGAAACCATGATATGTTGGAAAGTGGGATATGGAATGGTTGGTACACGGTTCAAAAACCATGAAACCCAACTGTCCAAGGTTCGTTCTTGACGTAGTTGCTGGCATAAGGTTTGCACAGAGTTTTCCTAACTGTGCAACTAAACCGTGCGCGGTTAAAAAACTATATCCTAAAAAAGTGAATCTAGGTTGAATTTGTGTTTTAATGCCTCATTTTCCACCAAAACTGGCCTAACTCAATACTTTTCCCTCTCAAAGTTTTGATAATCTCTCCTAATTGATTTGGAATCAACCCAGAGTCTTTGCTTGGTGATTTAAAGCTGAATTCTTGTGGTAAGCCTTAAATCACGGTTCTTCTTGATGGGTTTTCTTAGATATACTTCTCTATATATCTTATTTTCTTAGATCTACATATATTGTGGTTAGATATAAGATATTTTATGTAGAAAATTATTATATTTGTCTTGGTTTATGATAGGGGAAGATATCTAAGGTGGGTTTGTAGAGATTTAACCCGGTTTCATTGGAATTTTACATTAAATTTATAATTTTCACCAATTTATCATGTTAGGTGGATTCAATTTATACTCCTCTATTTATAACTTGAAATTGATTGTGAACATGGTGTGAAATTAATTTTAGAAGCCTTCTTTAGTGATGGTTTGTGGATTTTTTTTCAGAATTGTGAATTGTTGTGAAAGATGCTTTGCTAAATGGTTTTAAAATATTGATTTTAAAAATGGATGTTTGGTTTTGATTTCTTGAAAAAGGGTTTTCAATAAAATGTTGGTTTTATTTAAATTGTTTTTTGGAAATATTTTCAATTAAAACTTTTATTATTGAAATGGTTTTGGCATTGGAATGGTTTGGCATTGAAGGTGTTTTGGAATTGAAATGGTTTTTGGGAATACTTGATGATTTGTGTTCATATTTCATTACAAGTATTGGATGAAATATGAACTTGTTCTTGGTTCCAAAGGTGTAATGGAACATGATATTTAATTACCTTGTGACGAGTTGGTAGATCTATGAGAAATCGCTCATGAGTATAGAACTGTCATAACAAAGCATGCATGTGAAGATGTGTGGATATGTGGATTGGATTGGGGTATGCCAAAAGTAGAATTTAAAAGATGTTTTTTAAACATTGTTTGTATGTTCTTTATAAATTCTTATTATATTGAGAAAATTGTTTTACTAGAACTTGTTTATATTTTTATATAAACTGTTTTAGAAATGTTTTATATAATTTTTTTATATAAATGTGCTAACATGTTCTATCCTATTGGAATGAGTAAGGAATTTATTGGGGAAAATCTATTGAGTTTCATTACTCACCCCTTCTTTGTCACATTGGTACTTTTACATATATCATTTATTAGGACATGAAAAAAGGTAAGGTATCACACTTCTATAGTGGTACTTTGTGAAACTTGGGCTGTTTTTTGGATGTCATGACCCGTCCTAGAGTGGCCCATTCTGTGAATACCCCAAGACCACCTCTTATATGCCAGGGGATGGTCACTAGAACCGAGCAGGAATATCCCACAAATGGGAGGCATTTTCTTAAGTACCTGTACACATGCACACATATCCAAGACCAAAATGATGAAATGTAAAATCACTAAGTAGACAAAGCATGCATACACTAAGATACCAACCACAGAGTATGATAGTGAAGTAAAGTGAAGTAAATTAAAACTAGGACATAATATAAGCCCACCAAAAAGAGTATGTAAACCATAATTTCCAATCTATAAACAAAGGTACAAGGACATATGTCTACAATCATAGGATCACACCTCAGTCTGTCTGAACTAACCAAGCACTGTCTCTTCCTGGTCCACCTGAAACTCTGTAACAAGGGAGAACACCTGTAAAAGACACAACACGTGCGGTTAATGACCATGCAGGGGTAAGTAAAACAATACTTAGTTGGACACCCCAAAAACAAAAAGGAATACTACATAGGAAACACTATGAAGAAGATACCATGTATAAGTAACATAAAGGGAAAACACCACTAAGAAGATATAGTCAACTCAACATCAATATATTCCTATAGCACATATACTAAGAACATATAGGTATACTCATAAAGGATTCCAAGCCTCAAAGTCTCATCCACTTCCATCTATATGGTTCCTATCATAGCACACTCTTCCTGGGAGATCTCACTCCTTGAGATGTATGATATAAGAACATAGAACAAGTCTACCAAAAGTACCCAAGAGAACACTAGGGTCTCAAAAAGTTATGTAGTTTCCTTGAGACATCCAATCTCGCTAAGACACAGAGTTTCGATAACACATGGAGTGTCAGTAACACACAGAGTGTCGATAAGTCATACAACCCCAAAGTCATGTAGTCACCAAGTCACAGAAAACATCAACTAGTAAAAACTTCCTGAATCACACTTGTCAGGTCTAGTCACATAGAATGAAAATAATATAATCTTGATTCATTGATAGGGGTCCTCCATACCTAGGGATCACTAGGAGGACTCCTCAACCAACTAAAACCATCATCCTAGATAGGGGATAGGTTCCCATGTAAATATTGGTCAAACCTTCTCCACAAACCCTATCTAAGGTACCACAAAGAGAAGTGAGGACCAACCAGGACTCTCAGTGTGATACTTTCTCCAACTCGCTGAGTCAACCATCAAAGCTGGACTGAGACAACTCACTTCAGAATATGGGTCATCCTCTATGATGGGAACAAGATCCTGTATCGAACCCCCATAGGAAAAGACAAAGGGTGCACTCTTAGCCTCTTCTGATCCAACTAAAAATCCACCAAGCCATCTCAAAATGACCACCTTGTCACAAGGATCCCAATGCTATAGATGTCTTGTCAAATGGACCTTCTGCTTGAAAGTTAGGACTTATTTTGTGAAAAAGTCCAACCCGCTCTAGTCCGGGTCCGACCCAACCCACCCGAAGTGCCGGATGACCTGAACCATTGGTTGAACCAACCTGGTCTGGTCAACCTGACTCAGCCCAATCCGATCAACCTGACCCGAACTTACTGATTAGACTTGGCCCGGCCCAGTCGGCCCGACTCGGTCCGACCGACCCGACTCGGCTCGGTCCAGCTGATCGACTCGGTCCGACCAACCCAACTCTGCCCGATTCGCCTGACCCAACCCAACCCAGTTCAGTTGTCTTAGCACGGTCTAGTCTAGTCTGAACTAGCTTGGCCCAAACCAGTCCGGCCCGATGGGCTGCTTGGTCTAACCCACTAGGCCATTGGAGTGGCACGAATCACCTGATTTGGCCCATGCGCATGGTCCACTGGACCACGTGACTCCTCTTGGTCAACGTGGAACCTTTATATTAAATGCGATGATCACCGCATCCTCCTTCCTTGAGGCCTTGCCTTTATAGGCTCCTCCAAACCATGGTTCGAGGTTCATGTGGCTGCCGGTGCCAGTGGCCCCTTCTACGGGCCACCAGTTCTCTTATGGTGCTCCATTTTTTGAAACAGAGGCACGCCTATGATCCCCGAGTCACGTTCTTCATCTCCATAGGCTCAGATAAATGTTACGATTCATCTAAATAAAAAAAATACTCAAATGAAATTATCTCCCAAACCACTTCAATCCATCCGTCGCTGCCATCGTCACACCTCCTTCATGCCATGCTGATCCCAGATCTATGATATTGGATAATTTCTCCAAGGATTGAGTGCGAAACGATCAATCACAATATATTGAGTTATGAGATGAATGAAGAATGCCAACAATGAACGAATAATGGTGGGATAAAAGAATAAATCAACCAAGATAAATGAACCTTGATCAATTTTGATGTCAATCGTGGTTCGTTAACATTATAAAAATAATCAAAATCCAACAAAATAATCACAAGATCATTCTCCCATAAAAACCCCGCAATGGTAAATCCCATCCCACAACAACAATCGATCTGTGGACCAATATATTTGTCGATTGGTCTAAGTTCATCATGTAATTAATGAATAGGGAAAAGAAATCAAATAAAAAACCCCCTACCTCAATTCTGTTTGATCACTGACGAAGAATGGTAGCTGTGTTATTGTCGTGGGCGAAGATCCTTCGAATATGAGGTTTGTCGTTGATCGTCGATCCATGATATGTTACCGTTCTTTAAGAGAGATACATATCCTTACATCAAAGGAATTATAAGGTTATGGTGATAACCTTGAATTATATTAAAAATTCATATTAAAATAAAACATGTTGCTGCATCAAGAATAAAATATTTTTATTATAATATTTAAAAGACATTTACGTCCAAAACATATTTATCACTGTCAACATGTGCCGACTGATGTCATGCCTTGCCTAAGGAAAACACCCCCTTATGAAGTCAACGATGGTCTAAAATTTCTAATCCAAGTTACTGTTTATGAGTTACTTGGATTTTAAAATAAAATAATTTTATTTAATAATTTTATTTATAGTTACGCCCTTTTTGAGTTTTTCCATAGAAGACTCATGCCAACTAAAGTTAGGTCAGACCTAGGGTAAAGACACTATTTTGAGTTGAATGATGCCATCATATTTATGATCTAGGAAACATTTTAAAAGTTATTTCACCTTTTAAGAAAATTCATGCATGCATGCTATTAAAAACTTAACATTTTTAGCAAATCGTTCCACGCCCACCAGGCCTCGAAATCACACGTTGTCTTAGTACCCGGTCTTGGAATTTTCCCAAAATAATTTATAAATATAAATTTGTGAAAATTTGAGTCATTAAATTCTCCCCACCTTGGGGTTTTATGTCCCCAAAAGTCAAAACAAAGGGCTACACAACAAATTGAGGGTACTGAGCATGAATATGAGCCTTCCGCTCCTATGTTGCCCCCTGGAGATTCCCGTTCCACCTCCAAATGCAAACTAAAGGAATCAAAAACCCATGAAGTATATAATTATGTCAATCCTTGAAATCCACTGGGTTCTCAACAAAATCCCCCCCATCAATAACATGCGATGAATCATGCACACATCTCATCAACTGAGACATGTGGAATACATCATGTACCCAGTCTAACTGCAGGGGTAAATCAAAGTGGTATGATGCCTCAAAAACACTACACAATATCAACAAAGGGTTGATGAAACTTAGATATAGATTTCCATTCTAGTCCAAATCTCCATATCCCGGGTTGAGGAGAGACCCAAAGGAACACATGGTCTCCCTCCTCAAACTCCAAAGGCCTATGTTTCTTGTCTGTATAATATTTTTGATGTCTTTGTGTAGTCTTAATCCTCTCTTGGATGACCTAAACCTTATCTATAGTCACCTACACCAACTCTAGGACCATGAGTGCCAACTCTCCTCGGTCATTCCAACAAGGTGGTGACCCATAGGGTTTCCCATAAAGATCCTCAAATGGTTCCATACCGATGGTGGATGGGTAGCTATTATTGTATGCAAACTCCACCAGAGGTAGGAGATCCTCCTAGCTGCAGCCAAAACTTAACATTCGATACCAAATCATGTCCTCCCAAACCTGAATGGTCCTCTCTATCTGGCCATCCATCAGGGGATAAAACACTATGCTCAAGCGTAACTATGTCCCAAACACCTCCTCAATCCCTTCCACAACCAAGATGTGAAGTGAGGATCATGATCTGAAACAATCATCGATGAAACTCTATGAAGATGAACTATCTCCTACACATAGAGGCGTCTTAAGATCTCTATTGAACTCTACTATTGAATAGGTAGTAAGTGTTCTGACTTGGTGAGTCGATCAATGATCCCCCAGACGGTATCCTTCCCCCTAGATGTACATGGAAAACCCATCAAGAAGTCCATTATTATTCCATCCCATTTTCATTCTGGCACCTCAAGGGGTTGATTCAAACCCACTAGAACCTGATTCTGAGCCTTCACTTGTCAAAATGTAAGGCATCAAGACACAAAATCTGCAACATCCTTCCTCATCCATGGAAACCAAACTAACGTTAGAGGTCATGGTACATCTTCACTACACCCAGATATACTACCAAAGGGGATGTGTGGAACTACCTAAAAGACTCCTCCTGCAACACCATTAGTGCAACTATGATCCCTATGAAAAGAATGATGTTCTCCCTACCTATCAGATATCCATTAGGGGGAATTCCCCATGGAAAACTATACACATTAGGTCTCATAGTCGATATCCCCAATTTGTGCCTCCCTGACTCGTTGTACGAGTGAAGGGGTGACAACCATAGACTAGAGGTAAGCTGCTCCATCTCCATCCACAAATGATATCTATAATGTGGCTAACTACTCCGATGCCTCACTCATCAACTACAAGTTGGATCATCTACTGAGAGCTTATGCTACCACTTTTCCCTTCCTAGGAGTATGGAAACTCTCTAAGTCATAGTCCTGGAGGAAATATATCCATCGTCGTTGTCTCAAGTTCCAATCCTTCTGATAGAAGATATACTTGAGAGTCTTGTGGTGGAAGTAAATGATAAACAACTCGCCCGTCAGGTAGTGTCACCACATCTTCAATGTGAGGAATAATACTGGTAACTCAAGATCATGGGTCACGTAGTTCTACTCTTATGATTTCAACTAGCGTGAACTATAGACAATCACTTATTTCATCTGCATCAGGACACAACAAGGCCCAGTTCCTAATGCATCACATAACACTATATACTCAACACCTTCCTCTGGAAACCTCAAGAGTGGAGAACTCATCAAACTCTGCATCAAACTTTTCTAGATCCATTGAAACTTCAATACCTGAGATGATGTGTTTGAGATCAATGAAGACCGCCTTGGGAAAACTAGGGTGAAACACTAGGCCTCATGAATCCCTTCCATTGTAAGTCCTCTAACTGCACTATTAGATCACAAAGATCTGTGGGAGCCACCCGATATACCCATGTAGATATCAGTGTCGTCCTGGGGTGAATATCAACATAGAAGTCTAACTCTCAATGGGTAGGTAAACCTGGAACATATTCAGGGAAGACTTCCTTATACTCTACCACCATTATAGGAAACTAAAGACTCAAAACATCCACTACATTGAGGGTTAAGATATCCAACTAGAGAGTATTCGGCTGCACCCTCCTATGCATGAGTCTATTCTAAGCTGCAAGGAATTCCCTTTTTTCCAATAGAAGGGAAATGTCGTTTTATTATCATGGAAAATCGTACCCTTTTCCTAAAAAAATCAATATGGGCCTGAACTATGGTTACTAGTCCATACTGTGAATTAAATCTTAATGCCTCGATGCTACTACCAATATATCCCAAACTCTCACCTTTAAGAGTCAAGTCACGCTGTTGGCACAAATGTTTGATTATTGGGTCTCCTCCAGTAGGAGTCTCTAAATGTGAGGGTCAAGTCAATGATTTAATTAGAATCTCTAATTATCAAACAAGAAAAGTGGAAGGAAATGAAATCACAAGCACATGTGTCTATCTACTATAGATAAAGTATAAAGACATAGATCATACCTTGAACCATTCCCATAGTCCTAGGGTCATAAGCCTTGACAACCTGAAATTGTCTCCTCCCCTATCATCAAGCTACCTGATTTTGGTATGGACCACCTGGGGGTGGCGGTGGTAACACATAAAAATGTTGGTGACTTCCTACTAGTTCACCAGCTTCTCTGTCATGTCCATTGCCTGAAGGATCTATCTACTATTTCTGCTGCCTCTTCCTCGGTGGTTCGTTAACCACCAATCTGAATGCAGCCTGAATAGTGGGACAATATTGCGTGGAATGTCCCTTCTCATGAAAAGCATAGAAACACATCTTCCTTAGGGAACTAACACACCCCTGGAACTTCTGACAAAACCTCATGTTCAGTGGCTTACATCGTTCACCTACTATCGGTAGGTCCTTCCGACCCTACATCCTGGGTGATTGCTACCTCAGAAGCCAATGATATGCACTCAAACCCTACTTATCATCATCTAACACCAAAAGATCCATGCATGACTCAGTATGGAAAGATACATCCACCTGAACCACTAGAGGTGGATCTATGAACTGATCAATAGAAGAAAGCTCTACCTACTAACTAATGGATCCCATCAGGGGGGCTTAATCAAACATTGATTCAAACTCCCGATCCTACTACAAAAAACCTCATTGGATGGTGTTGTGAATAAATCTTGTAATAAAAAAATATGTATCATGGTCAAAAAGTATACCCGGGGAGATGAATCAAGAAGGACATGGAAAACACACCCCATTATTATATGATGCATATACCTTTATTTTTCCCTAAAACTAGTGTTTTCATGTATTGAGTCAAAAATCATGTGTCTAGAGTCATGGTGTATGGATATGTCAACTGGCTCACCAAAACTGGATTCCCTAGCCTGAAATCCAAACCCGAAACACTCAACACTGTTTCCCCAAACCAAACTCACATACTCTTAGTCCTTAAGTAGAAATAACCCCTCTAATACCACTCTATCATGACCCATCCCAGAGGGGCCTATGCTGTGACTACCCTAATCCCACCTATGATAATCTAGGAGATGTAGACTAGTGCCGAGTAGGATTATCCCACAAATGGGAGGCATTTTTCTAAGTACCTATACACACACACACACACATCTCAAAGCCCAAAATGATGAAATGTAAAAACACTAAGTAGAAAAAGCATTCATACACTAAGATACCAACAAAAAAGTATGATAGGGAAGTAAAGTGAAGTAAAGTACAACTGGGCAAGAATACAAGACCAAAAATAAGATTATGCAAACAACAAATTCAAACCTATAAACAAAGGTCCTGAGACTGCTATCTATAGTCATAGGATCACACCCTGGACTGTCTAAACTCACCAAGCACCATATGGTCCTGGTCCACCTAGAATTCTGTAACAAGGTCGAACATCTGCACAATACATGACATGTGTGGGAAAATCCCATGTCGGGGTGAGTAAAATAATACTTAGTAGGACACCCTAAAAAAAGGAATACTATAGAGTAAACACTATGAAGAAGATACCATGCAGAATTACCACAAAGGGAAAACACCACTAAGAAGATATAGTCAAATAAACACAAGTATATGTCTATATCACATATAATAATAAAATTCAAGTATACTCATAAAGTATTATTGTCCTAAAAGTCTCATCCACTTATAGCTACGTGGTTTTTCTCGTAGCATGCACTTCCCAAGAGATCTAACTCCTCAATCTATCTGATAAAAACAGGTAGAATTGGTCTACCAAAAGTACCCAAGAGAACACTAGGGTTTTGAAAAGTTATGTAGTTTTCCTGAGACATACAGTATCACTATGACATGAAGTTTTGATAATATATGGAGTGTCAGTAACACACAGAGTGTTGGTAACACATAAAGTGTCGATAAGTCATGCATCCCCCAAGTCACGTATTCACCAAATCACAGCCAAACATCAACCACTGAAAACTGCCCAACACACACTCATTAGGTCTAGTCATGTAGAACATAAAGAATATGATCTTGATACATGGATAGAGGGTCCTCCATGCCCAGGGATCACTGGGGGGACTCCTCTCCCTACATGAAACATCATCCTAGATAAGGGATAGGTGCCTGTGTAAATATTGGTTGCACCTTCTTCACAAACCCTATATAAGGTACCATGAAGATAAGTGAGTACCTACTGAGTCTATAAATGAAATACTTTATCCATCCTATTGATTAAACTATTGATTCCAGGCTAAGACAACTCACTTCAGAATACGGGTCATCCTCTATGATGGGAACGAGATCCTACATCGAACCCTCATAGAAAAAGGCCATGGGTATGATATCAACCTATAATAATACAACTAAAAAACCACTAAGTCATATTAAGAGGACCATCTAGTATCAAGGTTACCAATTCCACAGACAGATAATAAAATGTACCTTCCGTTTGAAAGTTATGACTGATTTAGTGAAAAAGTTCGACCAAGGTCCGGTCCGGGTCTGACCCGACCCGCTGGCTGACCCGACCCAATTCGGCGGACCCAACCCGACCTAGTTCTGATGACTGATCCTAGATCGATGGGCTTGGGACACTCAGTCCAGACTTCCAGAGCAGCCCATCTCACCTGATCCAGCCCGCGCGCATGGTTGGTTTTATTGCATTGTACATGGTCTTCCAGACTACGTGCCTCTGCCTAGTCAATATAGCATCACCACATTAAATGTGGTGGTTCATAACATCTTCCTACCTTGAGGCCTTTCCACTAAGGTCTCTTATAAACCATGGATTGGTTGCATTTCACACAGCTGCCGCCACCTCCTGCATGCATCCGTGACCTCATGCCACTGCCGGTGTGCTAGTGGCCCCTTCCACGGGCCACTAGTTCTCCTCCAGTGCTCTGTTTTTTGAAATGGAGGCATGTTTATGATCCTCAAGTCACATTCTTCATCTCCCTAGGATCATATAAATGTTACGATTCATCCTGACAAAAAACCACTCGAAAAACAATATCTCTAGAACCACTTTGATCTGTCCGTCACCATCATCATCACACCTCCATCATGCCATGTCAATCCCAGATATATGATATTGAATCATTGTGACAAGGATCGAGTGAATAATGATCGATCGATCACAATATGTCAAGTAGTGGGCCAAATGAAGAATTCTTGCGATGAATGAATAATAGGGGGATAAAATCATAAATCAACCAAGAGGAACATACCTTGATCGATGTTCATGCCGATCATGGTTCTTTGTAGTTAGAATGACAATTAAAATCCAACAAAATAATCACAAGATCACTCTACCATCAAAACCCTACAAAGGTAAATCCCATCCTGCAACAATGATCAATCCATGGGACAATCTATTTGTTGATTGGTCCGCATTTTTCATGGAATTCATGAATTGGGAAAATAAATCAAATCAAAAATTCCCTACCTCGATTCAGTTCGATCACTGATGAAGAACAATTGTTGTGTTGTTGATTTGGGTGAAGATCCGTAGTCGTTTATCATTGATCCACAATACTCCATCGTTCATCGAGATAGATCCATATACTTGCCTTAGAGGAATTCCAGTGTTATGGTGACAACCCTAAATTATCTGAAAAATGCATATTAAAAGAAAACATGTCTTGCATCAAGAATAACATATTTTTATGAGAATATTTTAATGATGTTTACATCTAAAAACTATCTTTCACAACTGGATCATGCTTACCGATGTTAGGCATCACCTAAGGAAAACACCCCCTTACAAACTCAACTATGGTCTTGGATTTTCGATATGTGTTACCATTTATGAGTTATTAGGATTTTAAAATAAAATAATTTTATTTAATAATTTTATTTATCATTACACCCTTTTTGGGGTTTTTCATAGAAGTTCCATGCCGACTAAAGTTAGGTCATGCCTAGGGTAAATCCAATATTCTGAGTTGAAAGGTTCCCTTTGATTTCTGATTTGGGAAAACTTTTAAAAGTTATTTCACTGCATGTGTGCTAATAAAAACATAAAAATTTTCAACGAATCATTTTAGGCACATTGGGCCTCAGAATCGCATTCTGTCTCAGCATCTAGTCTCAAAATTTTCTCACATAATTTCTAAAAATAAATTCAGGAAAATCCAATTCATTACAGTAGAGTTTTATGATAGATCATTTTTGGATTGTTGGATTTTTTATAGTATTTGAGTTTTATCTTCCACTATGTACTTTGATATTGTAGTCTTCCACTGTGGTACTTGGTTTTAGTTTGGTTTTGATAAATGAAATGTTGATGTTTCATTAATTTTCATCATGAATAATATAATGGTTTATTGGGTTATTACATGTTTGGTTGGTTGTGTTATTTTCAAAGGTAAAATCATACCTCAACTGTTAGAAAATCCCTTGGAATTTATTTAAAGACTTTAGAATCTTGGGGATATCACCTAATTCCAAGTATCACTTTCACCTAAACTCAAGCCAATGAGGAAGGGTGGGATGTTAAAATTGGTATCAGTTTGGTCCTTATTTTGTGGAACAAGTGGTCAATGTCTTGGTTGGTTTTTGACTTGGTATTGGTTATCAGTCTTGGATTTGAATTCATTCTGGTCTATTCCATGAGTTGGGATCATAGAAAGGAGTAGGATTTTTGGGACATGAAATGTAGAGAATAATAATGTGTATCTAATATTTTTATGCTGAACTTCAAGTTACTGAGGATTTGGGTACATAAGTGTTTTGGATAGATTTATAGGATATGAAATCTCACTGTCATGGGTTTAGCCAATGAGATGATCATGACATGCATTAGAAAATGACTTCCCACTAGGGGTGAATATTTCATTTTGAGTAATGATATATGATTTTATTTAATAGGTTTTTTATAAAACATTGGAATTGTTTTCAAATGAAAGACTTTGAAAAAGAGCATGCTTGTGGTATTTTGAAAATAGTTCGATTTTCAAAAAACAGTTGATTTTTTTTCAAAAATGGTTGAACATGGTAAAGGTTGATTTTGGAAAGCATTGTTGTGATAGAATGATGTGATTGAATTTGAAATGTTAAGACTCCAGTTAATTGATAGTGAAACTTATAGTGTTTTTTGTTTTTATAGAAAATGGAACCTGATAGGTGTCATATAAACCAATTGGAAGAAGTAGCTGAGAATATGGTTGTACCTGGGACATAGGTGAAACAACAACTAGTTCAGAGTATAGTACAAGATTTCCAAGATATGGAAAACAGAAATATGATGGATTATCCAAGTCAAGTGGAAAATTATGTCCAATTCTAGAAATAGAATCCACCCAATTTTTGGGGTGATTCGGAACTGTAAAATGAAAAGTTGTGGATGAACAAGATGAATCATATCTTCGATTTCATTGGCACACTAGAAAATATGAAATTCTAGTTGGTGACATATATGCGGAGGATATTTCATTCTAGTGGCGGTATTTAGCTGTTTAGGCTAAATTATACCAGGGAATTTCATGGGAGGATTTTGAAGAATTGTTCAACAAAATATTCCATCCTCACATGTTCAGAATTCAAATAACAAAATAATTATTTATCTTGAAGTAGTACAATATTTCTTTCATAGATTATGTAGATAAATTCATGAATTTAGTGTGATTTTCACCCAAGGTTGTTGCTAGTGTGTCCTTGAAGGCACGCATATTTTAATTAGGGTTGAGACAAGATATTTTCTCAAAGTTTATTATACTCTATATTATGGATTATATAGAGATAGTCAATAGAGATACAATATATAGAAGGGTCATATCATGAGCTATGGGAGGATTCAGTTTATTGATACTCAAGTGAAATAGTGGGAACTCTAATGCTGGGAGTAAGAGAAAAAGGGATACCTATTTCCAAGGTGAGAGCATGAATTAGAATCCAATGGATAGATCGATAAATATTCCTCTAAGACCAAAAATCCAAGATGGATGTTTCCAATGTGGTTCATTCAAACACATTATGTGATAGTGTATGGAACCACTGAGATCATGCCACAATTGCAACAAATTGAGGTAACTTCAACTCTATTTTCACAGTGATCTAAGTTAGGGTGTTCGGGACACATCTCAGGTGTCACAGACATCGTATTCTTCGACATGGTGAGGGAAGTAGAATCATTATCATATGAAGAAAAAATCTATCCATAGTGATTCTATGAATACCATGACTCATCATAAAGGGAAATATCAATAAGGAAATAAGGAACAAACTGCACCGAAGAAACAATTATATGGAGCTAAACCGGTTATGGTGGATGATCAGTCTGGACCATCGACTGTGAGAGGTAAAATTGTTTTTAATTATAACCTTATGCAAGTTTTTTTGATATGGTTTCATCCCATTCCTTTATTTCTTATCATGGTTTTGATTTTTTAAGTTTAAAAGTTGATATGATGCCTTATGTGGTAAAAATTCAAACTCTTCTTGGTCAAATAGAATGTCAAGCATTTGTGCATAACTCTTCTTGGTCAAAATCTTCTTGGAGCTAAGATGAGATGGTATTTCTCTATGATTTAGATGAATAACTTTTATATAATCTTGGGTATGGATTTTTTGACAATGTTCAAGGATCACATCGACTGTTATACTAGAAAGGTCAATTTTTCAATTGAAGATGGTGTAGAGCATCTCTTTCGAGGGGAATAGAATATAAAGGTGGGTGAAACGAGCTTGTTGAAACTAGAAGTTGGAATGATATTGTACTATTTGAAAGCCTTGTTTTTGGAATCAATAAATGATATCGATAAAAATAGTTTTCTAGTAGTGTTGGATCAATTTCTAGATGTATTTTCTGCAAATTTCTTAGGGTTACCACTGATGAGAGAAGTGGATTCTATGATTGATATTCTTCCAGGGACCAATACTATTTCACTTACATCTTATAAAATGGAACCAATGTAATTAAGGTTTATAAAATTGTAGTTTGAAGAGATAGAAAGAAAAATTTTCATTCGGTCTAGCACATCCCCATGGGGAGCACCAGTCTTGTTTGTGAAAAAGGCGGACGAAACTCTAAGGCTATGTGTGGATTATCATAAGATTAACCAAGTTATGATAAATAATCAGTATACACTACCATGAATTGATGATCTATTTGATAAATTAATAGTATCTTAGTGGTTCTCTAAGATTGAATTGCTATAAGGATATCACTAATTATGATTTAGGAAAGAGGATATTCCAAAAGACAGCTTTCAGAAGTAGATATGAACATTATGAATATGTGGTGATGCCTTTTGATCTTATGAATTCACCAGAAGTATTTATGAAATTTATTAATTAGATATTTCAATGATATCTGGATTCCTTCTTGGTGGTGTTTATAGAATACATACTGGAATATTCAAGGAAAAGGGATGATGATGAGAAATACATAGTGGCAGTGTTGGGAATCTCAAGGGATCATCACCTGTATTTCAAATTATCAAAGTTTAATTTTTTGGATACATTAGGTACACTTTAATGGCCATTTAATTTTTGAAAAAGGTGTTTTTTGTGGATCCTGAAAGGATATAATTTGTTATCACTTAGCAACCACTGAAGAATGTCTTTGAGATACATAGTTTTATTTTATTATATGGTTATTATCGATGCTTTGTTCATGATTTTTCACAACTAGATTTTCCTATGAAAGCTTTGATAAAGAAGAATGTTACATTCCAATGGAGTGAGGAATGTCAAAAATCCTTTCAAGAGCTTAAAGTTCACCTTACGTCAACACCAATATTAATTTTTCTAGAATAAAGAAAAGTTTATGTGGTGTATTGTGATGCTTAGAGATCTGGGTTGGGAGGTGTTTTCATACAAGGAGATCATGTTGTTTGGATCAAGGAAGTTATGAGTGCATGATAAGAACTACCCCACACATATTTTTTAGTTAGCTGTTGTTGTCCATGCTTTTAAGACTTGGTGTCATTATATCTTCGGTGAGAAATTTACTATCTTTATGGATCATAAGATATTGAAGCATATTTTATCACAATAAGATTTTAATATGAGACAAAGAAGATGGACTAGGTATCTTCAAATATTTGAATTTTACTTGATGTATACACTGGGAAAATGCATTTTGGGGGTAGATGAATTAAGCAGAAAGTCTTATGATCATTTAGAAAAAGAGGCTTCAGATCAATGGTTGTTGATGTTAATGATAGAATACATGAACTTGGAATGTGAATACTGAGGTTATGCTAGGTTTTTGTTTCTAGTTTCTTTGGTTCCTGATCTAGTAATGATGGTTAAAGAGGCACATACATCAAATTCAAAATGTGTGGTGATGAGGTCAAAACTTAATGGTGGGGAGACCATTGAGGGATGGATGCTGGATGAGAGTTCAGTGTTGTTCAAAAATAAAATATTCATACCTATGGATTGTAAGGAACAACTTCTTCATTCTTACCACCATTCGATGTGGGTTTTTATCCTAGAATAAAGAATATGTATAAGGCCTTGAAAGCACAGTTTTTGTGGGTCATCATGAAAAGAAAGGTGGATGAGTTTGTTTCCAGATGCTTAACTTGTGAGTAGGTTAAGGTATAACATCAATGACCCGTGGGTATATTACAATCCTGACCTATTTTTATTTAGATGTGGGAGTAGATAACTATGTATTTTTTATAGGTCTCCCAAGAATGGTTTGAAAACATGATTCATTATGGGTGATAGTGGATATTCACACCAACTCATCTCATTTCATTCCCATTCATGAAACTCATATGGTGGATTACTGGTCAGAAATATATATCCAAGAAGTGGTAAATAGGTATGGAATACCAGTTTTGATCATGTAAGATAGAGTTTTTTGGTTTACATCTAATTTCTATAAATCCTTATAGAAAACCCTTGGGACTTAGTTGAATATGAGTATGGCGTATCATTCTAAAATGGATGGGGAATATGAACGGATGATAAAAATGTTGGAAGACATGTTTTGGGATTTTTTAATGTTTTTTGGTGTCTCATGGGAAGACCATGTTCCATTTTTGGAGTTCTATTATAACAACAATTATCATTCCTCGATACAAATGGATCTGTTTTAAGCATTGTATGGGCATCCATGTCATTCTCCACTTTGTTGGGTGGAAACATGTGAGACTTCACTAGTTGGGATAAGCCTTTTCTAAGAAATAATAGAGAAGATTTAGTTGATCAGAAAATGGATGGAGATGGACCAGAGTCTTCAAAAATCATATACAGACCATCATCGATGTCCATTTTCATTCACGATGAGTGATCATGTGTTCTTGAGGATCTTTACCAGGATTAGAAATCGGTGTTTTGGGAAGAATAAAAAGTTATATCTATGGTTCATAAGCCCTTTTAAGATACTTTAATGGGTTGGGGAGGTGGAATATCAGTTCACATTTCCCCCACGGTTTAGTGTGGTGCATAATGTGTTTCATGCATCTTAGTTGAAAAAGTATCACCCTGATCCTAACCATGTGATTTTATGGGATCATGTTGAACTAGATATGAATGCTTCACTAATACGTATCCTAATATAGATTTTGGATAGGCAAGATAAAGTATTTAATGAAAAAATAATTGGTCTAGTGTGGGTTTTTTGGAAACATGGTTAGATTTAGGAAGAGACTTGGGAATGGGAGAAGGAAATGAAAGCGTTGTGGCTAAAACTATTTTAGTGAGTTGTTGGTTTTCTACATTCTAGGGATAGAAATTATAATGGTGGGGAGAATGTATCACACCCAGTTTCAAGTAAGTAACCATTATTTTTATGTTTCTTAAGTATATAAAGTATATGGGTAAAGTTTGGGAGAGTTTAGAGAACATTCAGAGGGTTTTTGGGCGGTGCACGGTTTTCTCAAACCATGTGAAATCCTAAGAGAAACAATGATATGTGGTATAATAGGATTTGGCATGGTTGGATCATGTTTTACAAAATGTTTGATCCAACCATGTGAGTTTCATCCTTTAGGTAATGAATATCACACAATTTGTGCATGGTTTTTTCTAACCGTGCGACTAAACCATACGTGGTTAAAAAAATAGATAAAAAAGTGGATCTAGGATGAAATTGTGTTTTAATGCCTCATTTGTTCCCCAAAATATCCCTAACTTGGTATTTTTCCCTCTAAAATGTTTTTAACCTCTCCCCATCCATTTGGAAGAAATACAACGACTTCTCTTGGTGATTTTATGGATTCTTGCATTAATCCTTTGTTCTTGGTAGTTCTTAATGGGTTTTCTTAGATCTACTTATCTTTTAATGAAAAATATTATTATATTTTGCATGTTTTATGATAGGGGAAGTGATATAAGGTGGGTTCATGGATATTTAACCCATTTTCATTGGCGTTTTCTATGCTGTTTATCAATTTTTCCAATTTCTCAATGTAGGTAGTTTCACTATCGACTCCTCTATTTAGAAATTGAAGGCTTAGTTTCAAATTGATTAAATTGATTGAAATTTATTGTGAAATTGGTGTTCAATTCATGGTATAAACCTTATTTAGTGATGGTTTGTATATTTTTATATAATTGTGAATTGTTGTGCAAGATGCTTTGTTAAATGGTTTTAAAATGTTGATTTTAAAAATGTTTGTTTGTTTTTGATTGCTTGAGAAAGGGTTTTCAATAAACGGTTATTTTTTATTGAAATGGTTTGTAGAAAAGTTTTTCAACAAATTTTGTTTTATTGAAATGGTTTTGGAATTGAAATGGTTTTTCATTGAAGTGGTTTTGGCATTTAAATGGTTTTTTGGAATACTTTGTGGCATGTTTTCATATTGAAATACAAGGATTAGTTGAAATATGACCTTGTTCTCAGTTCCAAAGGTGTAATGGTACATGGGATTTAATTACCTTGTGATGACTTGGTATATTGATGATAAAATTCTCATGCGTATGGAACTATCATAAAAAATCATGAATCTATATATATGTGGATATGTGGATTGGATTCAGGTATGCCAAAAGTGGAATTTACAAAATAGTTTTAGAACATTTTTTGGCATCTTTCCTTGGAACTTATTATTCTCGAAGAAAACTAATTTACTATAACTTGTTTATATTTTTATCTGAACTATTTTATATAAATGTGCTAACATGTTCTATCCTAGTGTCATGAATAGGGAAGCTTTAGACGTCATTCATCGATACACGGGAAAAGGTAAAGTATCACTCTTCTCTACTGGTTCTTTGTGATACTTGGTATATTTTGTGGAGTTGGAGTATGGAGCATGTTTGGAGTTTTGGAGTTTTTTGTTGGAGTATTTGAGTTTTGTCTTCGCTGTGTACTTTAATATTATATCCTTCTACTATGGTACTTAATTTTAGTTTGGTTTTGATAAATGAAATTTCAAGCTATATTTTATTTTTATCATGTTTAATATAGTGACTTATTGGTTTATGACATGTTTGGTTGGTTGTGTTATTTTAAAAGAGAAAATCCTCCTATAAATTTTAATAAAGACCTTGGAATTTATTTCCAGCCTTTGGCATCTTGGGGATGTCTCTTAAGGCCAAGTAGCACTTCCTCCTTGACTCAAGTCAATGAGGAGGGGTGGGATGTTACATATGAGATTTCCATAAATAGAATAGTTAAAAAATAAATCCAATTAAGTGAAGGAAAATAAGGAAACTTACTTTAATTAAATCACTACAGTGTCTTCCAGAAGTGATGGAATGATTTATCAACTTTATAAGAAGATGAAAAAGTTCATAAAGTGAAAGAAATATAAAAAACATTCCAAAAATAAGAACCAACTTAAAAAACCAGTTGCATCTTGCTATGAATTCAAAAATAAGGGACACATCAAGCTAGAGTGCCCCGTTTTCAAAAATAATATGAAAGAAAAAAATAAAAGAAATAAATCATTAAAAGTCTCAACTTAAAGTGCATGTGATGACTCCATCCCCTCAATCGAATCATTTTTTGAAAGTTCCAAGAATCTCATAGACAACATCAAGGTAATTGATGAGGCAAATTATTATTCTTCTACATATTATTATTTTTATATTCATTTTAATTATGTATATATTAAATATGATAAGTATAAACAAGATCTAGTATTTTTTAAAATAAAAAAAAATTAAAAGAACTTAAAAAAGAATTATAATTTAGTTTTAAATAAAAAGGATCAACTGTCAGAAGAAAATATGAAACTAAAAGAGGAAAATGAAAAGACCAATGATTTTCTTCTAAAAAATTATGAAGATTAAGAAATAATATTTAACTTGATATTGGAAAACATTAATAAATTTGAGGATTAGTGTAAGACGATTAAAAAGGAAAATTAAAAATTAAAATAACAATATAATCTTCATGAATTAGAATCAATAATAAAATAATTGAAAAATTATCTTTCAAAGTTCACCCATGGTGAAAAAAACTTAAATTAAATGTCAGGTTCCCAACATCATGGGAAAAAACATTTTGGAGATGGTTTTTCAAATCAAGAAAGCACCTCTAAAAATACCAATTTTATAAGAGGTTGTTGTCAAGATAATTGTTTTAATTATTTTCATAAAACCGGGTATCTCATTTATGAATGTGATTATAAAAATTATCGATATGGGAGACCAAAATGGGGATTCCTATTATCTAATTTTTTTTTCTAAAAAATCTCATTCAAAACAAATATGGGTTTTGAATTCTTTTTTAACTATAATTGGTGGACCTAAATTTATTTGGGTACCAAAGTCTTTATACCTTGATTATCAAGTAGGAAAAATATCTTATGATAAATTTCCAAGGAGTTATATGGTACATGGACAGTGGGTACTTAAGACACATGTTTTTTGACTACTCCAAGTTCAACCATCATGAAAAACTTGATATACGGCATGCCATATTTGCTGATAACTTAAGGAATAAGATCATTAGAATATGTACAATTGGATTCTCTAATATTATTAAATATTTTTTATACATTAATGCTTTGAAATATAATTTTCTTAGTATTACCCAATTATGTGATATTGGTTTTAAAGCATCTTTTGAAAATGTTGTCTATAAAGTTTTTAATTCAAAAGGAAAACTTGTATTTTCAAGCTATAATTTTCGAAATTTTTATATTATTGATTTAAAATAATTTTATAGAAAACAAGTTAAATGTTTTAGTGCAAAATATAGTGAGTCATGGATTTTTCATAGGCTCCTTTTCCATTGTAGCACAAACACACTTTTCAAACTCAACTAAAATCGACTAGTACAATATTTACAAAAATTATATTTCAAAAATGAAATATTTAAGGAACCTTTCCAACTGGGTAAGAAATATGGAACATCATTTAAATCTAAAAAATAATTTTCCACCGCAAAGGACCTTAATCATATTTATATTGATCTTTTTGGACCAACCCAAGTTTCAAGTATAGATGGTAAATCTTACAATTTCATAATTATTAATGATTATAAAATTTTCACTTAGGTTTATTTCGTAACACAAAAAATGAGGTATCTGAATTATTTATTAAATATACTAAGAAGGTTGAATAATAAAATAAAAATATGAGATCATATCCATTCACAGTGATCATGGGGGATAATTCAAAAATAAAATTTTTAATTAAATTTTTACTTCACAAGGCTATAATAATTCTTTTTTCACTCTTAGGACCCCCTGAAAAAATGAGAATTTAAAAAGATGGAATTTAACTCTATAATATAGTTCAAGAACTCTTGTTGAACCCTCTGTGAAATAGTTATTTTAATAATCACAAATCATTGTTACTTCTGTTTATAAGTAAATTTAGTCAACTATTCATTTTGTTCTAAATGTGTTTATATATTTTTAATCATGTTTACATATGTTTATCTATGATTATTTATTTTTTCTATTTTCCTGGAAGTATTCTAGTTTGAATAGACACTTGGTGGGTATTTCATGTTTTTGACATACCGATGAAGAATAGTCGCACCGATGAAGAACAGTCGCACCAATGAGAATGGTCGCACCGATGGAGAACATTCACACCGATAAAGAACAGTCGCACCAATGAAGAACGGTCGCACCGATGAAGAACAGTTGCACCGATGAAGAACAGTCGCACCAATGAAGAACAGTCGCACCTATGAAGAATGACCGAACCAATGAAGAAAAATCACACCAATGAAGAACAGTCGCACCGATGAAGAATAGTCGCATCGATGAAGAACGGTCGCATTGATGAAGAACGGTCGCATCGATGAAGAACGGTCACACCGATGAAGAACGATCGCACTGATGATAACCTACCGATACCGATGCAAATTCAAAATGAATTACCAATATCATGAATCACCGATAGTCATGAAAACTGTTTGATCTTTCTACTAACCCTTTTTATTTGCAACGGTCATATTTGCTTAGTTAAATGCACCTGCTATTAATTAATGTTGGTTGTTGGATGTCAGGAAATCGTACCTCGTACCAGTTAAAAGGTAATCATTCTTTTTGACAGATTTCAAGGAATAAAAAAGAAGATATGCAGTATAAAAGTTAGAGCTGAATGAAAAAAAGAAAAACACATGAAAGAAGGTGCACGTGTATAAAGTCCCATGGAACATAAGAAGAATTTTAAGAACACCCGTAAAAATCAGAGAGCCTGAAGCAGATCCTTCACCTGGAAAAAACACAAAGACTAGCAGCTGTGTCTTACTGAAAATCATATGCACAAGTCTAAATAGATGTAACTGAGAAGAACAACGAGACTCTATTTTGAGTCATCCTCACCATAAAGGAATTTACTTCCATATGAAACATCAGAAAGAGTCCGGAGCATATCAACAAATACATAGATCTTTCTAAACTCTATTATTTCCTCTGTTGTATCCCTTTGCTTATCTTTCTGAGCAGTGTGTGTGTACATCTGTCTACTCTAGATACACATTGTCTCCTGAGCTGAACTGGAGGATATTAAATCCTCACACTAAACTTTGTATACCTTCTTGTATCCCATTGCGAGTTGTGGAAGAGGTCAAGTGTGACCTGGACAGCCTGAGAGTTGTTGCTTTTGTTTTTCCCACTAAGAACTATGTTAGAGGTCTTATGACCTGAATAGTCTCTGTAATGTTGTTTTCCTCGATCCAGGGTGTGGATCAAATTTGTATAAATGGTTTGAGAGGACTAAGTCTCAGCTTGAGACTAAACCTCTTGGTTATATCCATTGTGCATCTTATATTAAGTTTAAAGTATATTTTATATATTTTGTATTTCACTGCTATTTACTTTAAAATAAAAATATATTTTAAATTTACTTTGATATTTAAATTATAAAGTGTTTGTAACTTTTGTAAATTATTATATTATCTTCAAAAGTTAATTTAATCCTCTGATTAAATTAACTGAGACCTAATCAATCTTTTGGGAATCTAATTGAACCTTTATAGATTTAAAAATTCACTACAGTTTAACTTGTTTTTAAATTGGGGGGTTTAATAGAAATTTTTTAATAGAAATTTTTTAATTTGAACTCAATTTACCCCCCTTCTTGAGTATCCACTCCGACCAACATTTGGTATCAGAGGATTAAATTATTTATAAATGATTTTTGAATACTCTATTTTTCAACTATGATTTTAGTTGTATCTCAAAGATCTTAAATTTCTGTTAGTTCTAAATTTTATCTCCTTAAATATATCTTCTAAAATCTAGTTATGGATAATAGACTATAAGGTGCTGCTACCAACAGACCACCTTTCTTCAATGGTAAAAATTATGCCCAATGGAAACTTAAAATGAAAATTCACTTAGAGAGTATGGGATTTGACATCTGGATTACTATAGAAACTCAATATAATATTCTAGACACTGAGAGAACTACTTGGGATGAACCTAATAAAACTACTTATAATAATAATTTTAAATCTATGAATCCCCTGTACCGTGCTTTAGGCAATGAAGAATTTAATCTCATATCTACTTGAAAAAATACCTTTGAAATTTGGGATACCTTGGGTGTTTCTCATGAAGGAACAACCAATGTTAAGGAAATGAGATTGAATACCTATAATATTAAGTATGATAATTTTAAAATGAAGCCTGATGAACCCATTTCTAACATGTATCTTAGGTTTAATGAGATTGTCAACACTATGATCTCACTTGGAAAAGCTGTTCCTGCAAAGGAGCAGATTATGAGAATACTACGATGTTTGCCAGAAAGATGGAGAGACACATCTGTTTCAATAAGAGAATCATGTGATATAAGTTCACTAACTGTTAAAGAATTAATTGGTAATCTTATGATGTATGAAGAAGAATTAAAGTTAAACAAGGAAGAAGATGATGAACCAAAAAGGAAGTTGGTATCATTTAAGTCTACTGCCTCAAAGTGCAAGGATAAGAAGAAAGTTCACATACCTACTGAAATCTCAACAAGTGAAAGTTTAGATTCAGATAGTGATGCTGAGATGGCTCAAATAGCTAGGAGATTCAAGAAGTTCTATAGAAAGAATAAATTCTTTAGAAAATTGAATTATAAAGGAAAGTATGACAGTAAAGGTCATTGGAAGAAGGACTAGATAAAGCCTGATAAAAGTGATGACATTGTCTACTATGAGTGCAAAAGGAAAGGACATGTAAAAGTAGACTGTCTGAAATTAAAGTTCAAGAAGAAATATGACTACAAGGACAATAAGTATAAGAAAGCTATGAAAGTAACTTAGAGTGCTTCAGAAGACAGTTAAAGTGATTCTGATTCCTCTTAGGATGAAAAATCTCAAAAATCTAACATGTGTTTTTTGACAAACACATCTGAGGTAACATTGGATACTCCTGCTTTAAATTCATATTATTCTGGAGTTGACTCTGATTCTGAATCTGAAAATATGTATAGTGAAGAGTTATTTGAATATTGTAATATGCTAGAAGAAACCTATAATGAGCTTAAGGACAAGTATTAGACCTTGAAGAAACAACATGCTTTGACTAGCTCTGTTAAATCTTCCCTTGATATAGAGAAAGAAAAGAATGCTCAATTACTTAAGGAAAATACTGAACTGAAATTGTCCAATGGGCAATTAAGTAAGGAATTAGAAAAATTCACAAGTGGAAAAGATACACTTATAAAAATGTTAGGAAAACAAGTGGCACCAAAATATACCCTTGGTATATTCTATCAGCCTGGACAGAGATAAATTACTAAAACTAGATTTATTCCTAAATATGGACAGAATGTTGCTAGTTATAGTTCTGGAAATTCATATGCTTCATCTAGTTATTCAATTGGTTATAGATCAAATAAAGTCTATCTTTCAAAATATATTGATTCTGTAAATTATTTGAGACCCATAAGACAAATTTGGGTACCTAAATCTTTGATTGATAACTTGTCTGGACCTAAGCAAATATGGGTAACAAAATCATTTTATGTTTAAACCTGTTTTGAAAGAAACTTTCTTGAAAAGTTCCCATAAGAAGGTATGGTACTTGGACAGTGGATGTTTAAGGGATATGACTGGAGATTACTCGTGCTTCAGGAGTTTAATCAAAGTTGATAGAGGCTATGTCACCTTTGGTGATAACTCTAAAGGAAAGATCATCAGCTTAGGCCAGATTGGTAACAGTGATTCAATTTTAATTTCCAAAGTCTTATTTTTTGATGGACTTAAATATAACCTGTTAAGTATTTATCAGTTGTGTGATGATGGTTTCAATGTTAAATTTGAAAATGACTCTTGTAATGTTTTTAATTCTAAAAATGTTCTAGTATTTTTTTCTTTGAGAAATGAAAAGGTTTATGCTGTTGATTTGAATTCTTTAGCTAAACAAAAAATTACTTGCTTAAATGATTTTCATAAAGTGTATTGGCTATGGAACAGAAGATTAGGACATTGCAACATTTATTCACTTAGAAAACTAACTAGGAAAAACTTATTTAGAGACCTACCTAAACTTGAATTCCCAACTGACAAAGCTTGTAATCCCTGTCAAAAGCGAAAGAAACATAAAGTTTTATTCAAATTAAAGAAAGAAGTTTCAAATTCTAAACCTCTCAAGTTGGTTCACATGGACTTGTTTGGACCTTCTAGAGTTTCTAGTTTAAATGGGAAGCACTATGTCTATGTCTTAGTAGATGACTTTTCTAGATATAATTGGGTATACTTCTTAGCTCACAAAAGTGAAGATTGTTCTTACTTTATTAAGTATTCCAAGTCTGTAGAAAACCTTAGTGTAATTAAGATTAAGACCCTGAGAAGTGATCATGGTCATGAGTTTGAAAATCATGAGTTTGAATCTTATTGCTCACACAATGTCTATAATCATAACTTTTCTTCCCCTAGAACACCTCAGCAGAATGGTGTAGTAGAAAGAAGAAATAGAACCCTTAAAGAGATTGCAAGAACTATGCTTAATGAATATGACCTGCCAATTTACTTTTGGGATGAAGCTGTGAACACAGCTTGTTATATTATTAATAGATTCTTGATCAGACCTGTTCTTAAGAAGACCCCTTATGAATTGTGTAATAATAGGAAACCTAAGGTTAATTACTTCAGAGTTTTTGGTTGCAAAGTCTTTATTCTCAATAAAAATGATAATCTAGACAAATTTTAATCCAAGAGTAATGAAGGATTTTTTCTTGGTTATTTATTAACTAGAAAATCCTATAGAGTCTTTAACAAAATAACCAAATGTGTGGAAGAATCTATTCACATCAAGTTTGATTAAACTGATCCACATGAACCCAAATCTTCCATTGAAAATATTGAATA
This sequence comes from Viscum album, assembly GCA_963277665.1. Lineage (NCBI taxonomy): Eukaryota > Viridiplantae > Streptophyta > Magnoliopsida > Santalales > Viscaceae > Viscum > Viscum album. The sequence continues at coordinate 964,460,623 of OY728150.1, forward strand.
ATATTTTTCTATTCTAAACCTTAATGACAAAAAAAGTGACCCTATTGTAAAGACAACTAGCTCTAGAAATGTTCCAGAACCTGCTTCTGATGAATCTGAACCTAGAGAAGAACCTGAAATGTCTAGTCCCACCTTTACTATATCAACTAGGATTCTAAAGAATCATCATTTAGATGCTATTGTTGGTAATCTTGATAGAGGGACACATACTAGAGATTCTCTAAGAAGTTAGGTTGAACATCAAGCCTTTATTTCACAGCTAGAACCTAAAAATATCAATGATGCAATCAATGATGAATTTTGGGTAATGTCTATGCAAGAAGAGTTAAATCAATTTGAAAGAAACAAAGTTTGGGAATTAGTAGAAATACCTAAGGACACCTTGACCATAGGCACTAAATGGGTTTTTGGAAATAAAGTTAATGAATCAGTAAATATAGTTAGAAACAAAGCAAGGCTAGTTGCACAAGGGTATAGTCAAGAGGAAGGAATAGACTATGAGGAAAACTTTTCCCCTGTAGCAATATTAGAAGAGATTAGGATCTTACTTACCTATGCTTCTCATCTAAATTTCAAGTTATATAAAATGGATGTCAAAAGTGTTTTTCTAAATAGTTTTATAATTGAAGATGTTTTTGTTGAACAACCACCTATATTTACAAACCCCCATTTTCAAAATCATGTTTTTAAGCTTTCTAAAGATTTGAATGGTTTAAAATAGTCTCCAAGAGATTGGTATGATAGACTTACAAATTTTCTTATTTCTAAAGGTTTTACTGAAGGAATTGCATATCCCACTCTTTTTATTAAAAGAATTTCTGAATATATTTTGATTGTAAAAATATATATTGATTATATTATCTTTGGATCTTCTAAATATTCTTTATGTACTGATTTTTCAAAAATTATTCAAAATGAATTTGAAATGAGTTTAATGGGAGAACTCAAGTATTTTCTCGGTTTTAATATTTTTCAAAAGAAATATGGTATTTTTTTAAATCAAAGTAAATATACAAAGGATATTTTGAAACGTTTTGGTTTGGATAGTAATAAGGGAAGTGATACACCTATGAATACCATCTATAAGTTGGATGATGATGAAACTGGGAAATTAGTTGATAAAACTAACTATAGAGGTATGATTGGAAGCTTACTTTACCTTACTGCTAGTCGACCAGATATCATGTTTAGTGTATGCATGTGTGAAAGATTTCAAGCTAATCCTAAGGAATCTCATTTACTTGCTGTTAAAAGGATCTTCAAATATCTTAAACATACTACCAATTTCGGTTTGTTTTATCCAAAAGGATAATCCTTTTACTTGATGAGTTATTCAGATGCTAACTTTGCCGGTTCCAAGTTAGATAGGAAGGGAACATCTGAAACATTTCATCTTTTGGGAAAGTCTCTGGTATCTTGGTGTAGTAAGAAACAAAACTCTATTGCATTGTCTACTGCTAAAGCAGAATACATTGCTGCTGGTAGTTGTTGTGCACAGATTCTTTGGACAAAACACACTTTATTGGACTATGGATATCAATTTAGACACATGTCTATAAATTGTGATAACACTGGTGCAATTAGCATCTCTAAGAATCCTGTGTCTCACTCTAGGATCAAACACATTGATGTCAGACATCACTTTCCGAAAGATCATTATCAAAAGGGTGATATTTCTCTAGAATTTATTAACTATGAACATCAATTAGCTGATATATTCACCAAAACCTTGATCTCGGAAAGGTTAAATTTTATTAAGCAAGAATTAGGTATGATCGATAAGTGAAACTGATCAGTGAAACTGATCAGTGAAAATGATGAGTGAAACCGATCAGTGAAACTGATCAGTGAAACTGATCAGTGAAACCGATTAGTGAAACCGATCTTTTTGCTACTTTTTGTGTCTTATAGTGTTTAACACCTTGAGTGATTATCAAAACGATGTTGTTTTACTTAATAAATATTATATTTAGTATTGTAACCCTAAATGATAAATTTAATAACCTACGACTATTTCTTTTCCCAAGAAATGTGACATTCCATCTCTTGTCGAACCTTACTTTCTCTGACACTTGAACCTATTGAACCTCACAAACCTTTTTAAACCCTTCGAACCTTTTCAACCACTCAAACTTCTCGAATCTCCAAATGGAAAAGAAAAAGTGATAAAACAAGGAATCTGAAGGTTCCTCTCCTATGAAACGGCAACGAGGTGAATCGAGCAGCATGACTCAAAGGTTAGTGAACCCGGAGTTGTAAAATCAGGTGGTCACTACGGAAAACGAAGTGAGTTCCGAATGAGTGTTAACCAGTAGGTATGCTCTTTTAAAAGTATTGGAGATGCAAGGATGGAAAGACTGGTTTTGTAATAATGACTGAGCCTACTAACCAAAGCTTGTGCATGAGTCTTATCTAAACTTAACTATTGTATTAGATGGAGCAGAAGCTGCAAGACTATCTTTAGTGGTCAAAGGGAAAAAGATAGATTTTTCTTCAAAGAAATGGGCTGAGTGTTTGGGAGTACCTCATAAAGGTAGATATGAAGACTATTCAAGTAATATTCATCCTACCACTGAATATTTTTTGTATGAACTTGCTTTGGAGATTCTAACCGGAAATTCTAAATCCAGAAGAATAACAGCTGCTGAGTTAGATGGTGAAAGTAGAATTTTGTTTAAGTTTATTCAACACCAAATCTATCCCAGAAAGGGTGATTTTGCTACTGTGAAGTATCAGGATGTTTTCCTATTGTTTTTATTGCTAAATGATGAGAATATCAATTTGTGTAGATATTTTACTGTTCATATTGATGAGATGGTGAAGCCATCCAAGAAAGCTACAACCTTGTTCTACTCTAAGAAAATCTCTGCTATGTTAAAGTTTTTGGGCTGTGTTGGAGATGGAGATGAGTGTATCTCATCCATTAGTAGTTTTTTTATAAATAAGGACATCTGCAAAAGAATGAAAATCAACTGGAATCCAGGGAAGAAGGCATGGGTTGCCGATGAAGATAAGTTGTATGACTCCTTTAATCCTTCTGACCATCCTAAGAGACCGAAGGGGATGAGAGATCTTGGTTTAAAAACTGATGAAGAAGTTGCTTATTCTGATGAGGAAGAGAAGACAGAAGTTCCTAAGGATGTAGGAGAATCAAGTAAGAAAGGAATAGGGGAAGATGAAGATCATGATGATGCAGATACTGAAAAGGAACCTGAGTCACCTCCTAATGATAGGAGTGATCCTGATACAGTAAGTCCTAAGAAAAGAATAATGGAATTTGGATCAGCTAGTCCACCTCTTCAGTTACCTGAGTCAGAACCTCTTCTAGGTGATGAATAAGAAGCTGAAACTGAAGAATCAGATTCTGAGAAGTATGAATCCAGTGGAAATGGTAGTACCTATGAAACTTCCGTAAATAATAATGGCAATGATGATGATGGTGATGATAATAATGGCAATGATGATGATGGAAATAATGATGATGGTGGTGATGATGATGCTGCTACTCAACCAATAGATGGTAAAAATGTGATCCAAGATGATCCACAACCACAAAAAGTTGAAGAAGAAGCTGTTCCTGAGGCTGAGAGAACAATACAGATAGAGATTGATGTCAGTGAAGAAATCTCACATGAAAATTCTGGAAAAGCTGATTTTGTAAATCCCCAGTATACCTCTTGTAAACCTGCATGGGAAGAACACCCAGGATTTTCTGTTCATGGTTTGGATTATTCAGAGGAAGAAGAAGAATGGGTTCACAAAGCAAAGGAAAGCCTCTCAGTTAAGGCTAGACTAGTTTCTGAAAATGTGCAAGTGACAGTAGAAAGGCCTGGTCCTTCAATTTCTCGATCATATTTAGACAGCTTTAAAGATGAGTTGCTCCATGCAGTTATAGAGACAATGAAAGAGGAGTTATCTCATGCTCCTTCTCCTGCTCCTGTGAATTTATCTGAGGCTACTATGGATGCTATAACTCAAGGATTAGTAAGTATTATCAAGCCATACCTGTGCAATACTAATGAAATGATTGGCAGACACATTAACTCTCTAAATCAAGCTCTCATGGATTTAGGCAATGACTTAGTTTCTCTGTCAGGAAAATTTAGATCAACCATCACTGGTATGATGGAAGTTCTAAGAAATTTGATAGAACATCTGAAGAAGTCAGATTTGAGAAAGTTGAAGGTTGAGATTACTTAGATTGTTTCTCAAGCTAGCTCCTCAAAAGTGACCAAGATTACTGGCCATGAGATCAATGCTTTAAAGTATGTTATAGAAAAAGAGTTAGCTGCACTTGGATAGATTTTGGATTTGGAATCATTGAAAAAGATGAAAAAATAGTGATCATATTCACAAGATGGTGAAGCTTTATTCGACTGATGCTACTCAGGCTCAGAAAGAGATCAAAGCAAAGGTGGATCTCTATTTCTCTAAAATCAATACTAAACATGAGTTGAATCATCATTTAAAAGTCATGGATTACAATTTGAGGCTTCCTCCAGTCATTAAAGATTTTAAGGATCAGGTACAACAGTTGAAATATTTTACTCTTACTCTAGAGATGTTCATGCAGAACAAAGATGATTTTGAGAAGGCCATGAAATATGGTGGTGAAGTCATTCAAGATTTTATCAATATGCTCAAACCCTATCTTCATGTGAATTCTAAGGCAATTTTTTTCCTACTGCTGAGCCTCTCATTCCATCCGGTGTTGCTCTTAGTCAGTTATCAGTTTCTCAAGATCTCTCTAATATTCGTCCAGTCATTCAGCAGCCTCCTTCAATAAGATCTTCTACTCACCCGCAAGTGACCCTAGCACCCTCTCTCCTTCCAGCCAGATCTGTCCTGCCACCTCCCTCCATCCTGCCAGATCAACCTTCCACCAAGCCACCCTCTGGCCCATCCATTCCTCCATCTTCTAAAGGAAAATCTCCTCTACATCCCAAGAAGTAGCCATGCCTGTAATTTTTGATAGGGTGTCTTTTATGTGTTTCCTTTTCTTATAATTTTTTCAGTGGTTATTTCAATGGAACTTTATTCTATCTCTACTCTTTTTTTCTTTTTTATAATCCCAAAGGGGAAGACCAGGCATACAGTCAGACCATATAAAGTAAGGGAGAGAAATAATAACTGCTTAAATGATGACTACTACTATGTTGATATACTCTCACTTTGTTTATGATATGGTGCATTCTCTGATGATCTGTTTATCTTTGGTTATACATTTTGTTTACATAGGGTGAGAATACTGAATGTTACATCCTTTCCTATCTTTTCTTTTATGCCATGGATTTGTGATTATCAAGAAGGGGGAGATTGTTGAACCCTCTATGAAATGGTTATTTTAATAATCACAAATCATTGTTACTTCAGTTTATAAGTAAATTTATTCAACTATTCATTTTGTTAAAAATGTGTTTATATATGTTTAATCATGTTTACATATGTTTATCTATGATTATTTATATTTTTCTATTTTCCTAGAAGTGTTCTGGTTTGAACATACACTTGGTGCGCATTTCATGTTTTTGACTCACCGATGAAGAATAATCGCACCAATGAGAACAGTCGCACCGATGGAGAACGATCACACCAATGAAGAACGGTCGCACCGATGAAGAATGGTCGCACCGATGAAGAACGGTCGCACCGATGAAGAACGGTCGCACCGATGAAAAACGGTCGCACCGATGAAGAACAGTCACACCGATGAAGAAGGGTCGCACCGATGAAGAATGGTCGCACCGATGAAGAACAGTCGCACCTATGAAGAACGGTCGCACCAATGAAGAACGGTCGCACCGATGAAGAACTATCGCACTAATGATAACCTACCGATACCGATGAAAATTCAAAATGACTTACTGATCTCATGACTCACCAATAGTCATGAAAACTGTTTGAACTTTCTACTAATCCTTTTTAATTACAACAGTCATATTTTCTTAGTTAAATGCACCTACAATTAATTAATGTTCGTTTTTGGATGTCAGGAAACTATACCTCATACATGTAAAAAGGTAATCATTCTTTTTGCCAGATTTCAAGGAATAAAAAGGAAGATCTATAGTAGAAAAGGTAGAGCTGAACAAAAAGAAAGAAAAACACACGAAAGAAGGTGCACATGTATGAAGTCCCACATAACAAAAGAAGAATTTGAAGAACACCCATAAAAATCAGAGAGCCTGAATCATATCCTTCACCTGGAACAAACACAAAGACTAGAAGTTGTGTCTTACTGAAAATCATATGCACAAGTCTAAATAGCTATAGCTGAGAAGAACAATGAGACTCTGTTTTGAGTCATCCTCACCTGAAAGGACTTGACTTCCATCTGTAATATCAAAATGAGTCCAGAGCATATCTGCAAATACATAGAGCTTTCTAAACTCTATTATTTCCTCTGTTGTATCCCTTTGATTAACTTTCTGAGTAGTGTGTGTGTACATCTGTCTACTCTAGATACACATTGTCTCTTGAGCTGAACTGGAGGATATTAAATCCTCACACCAAACTTTCTATACCTTCTTGTATCCCACTGTGAGTTGTGGAAGAGGTCAAGTGTGACCTGGAAATCCTGAGAGATGTTGCTTTTGTTTTTCCCACTAAGAACTATGGTAGAGGTCTTAGGACCTGAACAGTCTTTGTACTATTGTTTTCCCTGATCTAGGGTGTGGATCAAATTTATATAAATATTTTGAGAGGACTAAGTATCGGCTTGAGATTGAACCTCTTGGTTATATCTAATGTGGATCTTAGATTAAGTTTAAAGTATATTTTATATATTTTGTATTCCGCTGCTATTTACTTTGAAATACAAATCTATTTTAAAGTTACTCTGATAGTTAAATTATCAAGTGTTTGTAACTTTTTTAAATCATTAGATTAGCTTCAAAAGTTAATTTAATCCTCTGATTAAATTAACTGAGACCTAATCAATCTTTTGAAAATCTAATTTGAGCTTTATAGATTTACAAATTCACTACAGTTTAACTTTTTTTTTTTAAATTGGGGTTTTAATAGAAATATTTTAATAGAAATTTTTTAATTGGAACTCAATTCACCCCTTGCCTTCTTGAGTATCCACTTTGACTAACATTTGGTATTAGTGGATTAAATTATTTATAAAGGATTTTCGAATACTCTGTTTTTCAACTGTAATTTTAGTTATATCTCAAAGATCTTAAATTTCTATTAGTTCTAAATTTTATCTCTTTAAATATATCTGCTAAAATCTAGTTATGGATAATAGACTAGAAGGTGCTACTACCAACATTACACCTTTCTTCAATGGTACATATTATACCCAATGGAAACTTAAAATGAAAATTCACTTAGAGAGTATGAGATTTGACATCTGGACTGCTATAGAAACTCAATATAAGATTCCAAACACTGAGAGGACTACTTGAGATGAATCTACTAAAACTGCTTATAATAATAATTATAAAGCTATGAATGCCTTGTACTGTGCTTTAGGCGATGAAGAATTTAATCACATATCTTCTTGCAAAACTACCTATGAAATTTGGGATACCTTGGGTGTTTCTCATAAAGGAACAACTAATGTTATGGAAATGAGATTGAATACCTAAACTATTAAGTATGATAATTTTAAAATGAAGTATGATGAACCCATTTCTGACATGTATCTTAGGTTCAATGAGATTGTCAACACTATGAGCTCACTTGGAAAAGCTGTTTCTACAAAGGAGCAGATTATGAGAATACTATGATGTCTGCCAGAAAGATGGAGAGGCATATCTGTTTCAATAAGAGAATCATGTGATATAAGTTCACTACCTGTTAAGGGATTAATTGGTAAGATTATGATGTATGAATAAGAACTGAAGGTAAACATGAAAGAATATGATGAACCAAAAAGGAAGTCAGTATCATTTAAGTCTACCGCCTCAAAGAGAAAGGATAAGGATAAAGTTCACATACCTACTGAAATCTCAACAAGTGAAAGTTCAGATTTAGACAGTGATGCTGAGATGGCTCAAATAGCCCGGAGATTCAAGAAGTTCTGTAGGAAGAAGAAATTATTCAGAGAATTTAATTATAAAGGAAAGTATGACAATAAAATTCATTGGAAGAAGGACTGGAAAAATCTTGATAAAAGTGATGACATTGTCTACTATGAGTGAAAAAGGAAAGGACATGTAAAAGCAGACCGTCCAAAATTAAATTTCAAGAAGAAATATGAGTACAAGGACAATAAGTATAAGAAAGCTATGAATGCAACTTGGAGTGCTTCAGAAGACATTTTAAGTGATTCTGATTCCTCTCAGGATGAAAAATCTCAAAAAGATAACATGTGTTTTATGACAAATACATCTGAGGTAACATTGGATACTCATGCTTTAAATTCATATTATTCTGAAGTTGACACTGATTCTGAATCTGAAAATATGTCTAGTGAAAAGTTATTTGAATATTGTAATATGCTAGAAGAAACCTGTAATGAGCTTAAGGACAAGTATAAGACCTTGAAGAAACAACATTTTTTGACCAGCACTATTAAATCTGCCCTTGATATAGAGAAAAAAAAGAATTATCAATTACTTAAGGAAAATACGGAACTGAAACTGTAAAAATGAGAAATTAAGGAAGGACTTAGAAAAATTCACAAGTGGAAAAGATAAACTTAAACAAATGTTAGGAAAACAAGTGGCACCAAAATATACCACTGGTATAGGCTATCATCCTGGACAGAGACAAATTACTAAAACTAGATTTATTCCTAAATCTAGATAGAATGCTACTAGTTATAGTTCTAGAAATTCATATTCTTCATCTTGTTATTCAACTAGTTATAGATCAAATAAATTATATCTTTAAAAATCTATCGATTTTGTAAATTATTTGATACCCATAAGACAAATTTGGGTACCTAAAGATTTGATTGCTAACCTGTCTAGATCCAAGAAAATCTGGGTACCAACATCATTTTATGTTTAAACCTGTTTTGTAGGAAACTTGCTTGAAAAGTTCCCATAAGAAGGTATGGTACTTAGACAGTGGATGTTCAAGTCATATGACTGGAGATTACTTATGCTTCAAGAGTTTAATCAAAGTTGATGGAGGCCATGTCACCTTTGGTGATAACTCTAAAGGAAAGATCATCGGTTTAGTCCAGATTGGTAACACTGATTCAGTTTTAATTTCCAAAGTCTTATTTGTTGATGGAGTTAAATATAACCTGTTAAGTATTTCTCAGTTGTGTGATGATGGTTTCAATGTTAAATTTGAAAATGAATCTTGTAATGTTTTTAATTGTAAAAATGTTCTAATATTTTCTTCTTTGAGAAATGAAAATGTTTATACTGTTGATTTGAATTCTTTAGCTAAAAAAAACATTACTTGCTTAAATGATTTTCATAAAGAGTCTTGGCTATGACATAGAATATTAGGACATTGAAACATTTATTCACTTAGAAAACTGACTAGGAAAAACTTAGTTAGAGACATACCTAAACTTGAATTCCCAAATGGAAAATTTTATAATCCCTGTCAAAAGGGAAAGCAACATAAAGTTTCATTCAAATTAAAGAAAGAAGTTTCAACTTCTCAAACTGTCTAATTGGTTCACATGGACTTTTTTAGACCATCTAGAGTTTCTAGTTTAAATGGGAATAACTATGTCTATGTCTTAGTAGATGACTTTTCTAGATATACTTGGGGTATACTTCTTGGATCAAAAAAGTGAATATTTTTATTAATTTATTAAGTATTCCAAGTCTGTAGAAAACCTTAGTGGAATTATGATTAAGACCCTGAGAAGTGATCATGGTGGTGAGTTTGAAAATCATGAGTTTGAATCTTATTGCTCACACAATGGCTATAATCATAACTTTTCTGCCCCTAGAACACCTCAGTAGAATGGTGTAGTAGAAAGAAGAAACATAAACCTTCAAGAGATTGCAAGAACTATGCTTAATGAGTATGACCTACCAATTTACTTTTGGGATGAAGTTGTGAACACAACTTGTTATATTATTAATAGAGTCTTGATCAGACCTGTTCTTAAGAAGAACCCTTATGAATTGTGGAATAATAGGAAACCTAAGGTTAATTACTTCAGATTTTTTGGTTGCAAAGTCTTTATTCTCAATACAAAGGATAATCTATAAAAATTTTCATCCAAGAGTGATCAATAAATTTTTCTTGGTTATTCATTAACTATCAAAGCCTATAGAGTCTTTAACAAAAGAACCAAAGGTGTGGAAGAATCTGTTCACATTAATTTTGATGAAACTGATCCACATGAACCCAAATCTTCCATTGAAAATCTTGAAAAAGATTTGTTTGTTCTGAACCTTAATGAAAAAAATAGTGACCCTATTGTAAACACAACCAGCTCTGGAAATGCTGTAGAACCTACTTCTAATGAATCCGAACCTAGAGAAGAACCTGAAATTTCTAGTCCCACCTTTACTAGATCAACTAGGATTCTAAAGAATCATCCTTTAGATGCTGTTTTTGGTAATCTTGATAGAGGGACATAGACTAGAGTTTCTCTAAGAAATCAGGTTGAACATCATGCCTTTATTTCACAGCTAGAACCTAAAAATATCAGTGATGTAATCAATGATGAATTTTGGGTAATGGCTATGCAAGAAGATTTAAATCAATTTGAAAGAAACAAAGTCTGGGAATTAGTAGAAAGACCTAAGGACACCTTGACCATAGGCACTAAATGGGTTTTTAGAAATAATGTTGATGAATCAGGAAACATAGTTAGAAACAAAGCAAGGCTAGTTGTACAAGGGTATAGTCAAGAGGAAGGAATAGACTTTGAGTAAACCTTTTCCCCTATATCTAAATTAGAACCCATTAGGATCTTACTTGCCTATGCTGCTCATCTGAATTTCAAGTTATATCAAATGGATATCGAAAGTGCTTTTCTAAATGGTTTTATAATTGAAGATGTTTTTGTTGAAGAACCACCTGGATTTACAAACCCCCATTTTCAAAATCATGTTTTAAAGCTTTCTAAAGCTTTGTATGGTTTAAAACAGGCTCTAAGAGCTTGGTATGATAGACTTATAAATTTTCTTATTTTTAAAGGTTTTACTAAAGAAATTATAGATCCCACTATTTTTATTAAAATAATTTCTAAAGATATTTTTATTGTACAAATATATGTTGATGATATTATCTTTGAATCTTCTAAAAATTCTTTATGTACTGATTTTTCAAAAATTATGCAAAATGAATTTGAAATAATTTTAATGGGAGAACTCAAGTATTTTCTTGGTTTTAAAATTTTTCAAAAGAAAGATGGTGTTATTTTAAATTAAAGTAAATATACAAAGGATCTTTTGAAACGTTTTGGTTTGTATAATAATAAGGGAAGAGATACACCTATGAATACCATCTGTAAGTTTGATGATGATGAAACTGGGAAATTAATTGATCAAACCAACTATAGAGGTATGATTGGAATCTTACTTTACCTTACTTCTAGTTGACCAGATATCATGTTTGGTGTATACATGTGGGAAAGATTTCAAGCTAATCCTAAGGAATATCATTTACTTGTTGTTAAAAGGATCTTCAAATATCTTAAACATGCTACCAATTTAGGTTTGTTTTATCCAAAAGGACAATCCTTTGACTTAATGAGTTATTCAGATGATGACTTTTTCAGTTTCAAGTTAGATAGGAAGAGAACATCTGGAACATGTCATCTTTTGGGAAAGTGCCTGATATCTTGGTGTTGTAAGAAACAGAACTCTGTTGCATTGTCTACTGCTGAAGCAGAATATATTGCTGCTGGTAGTTGTTGTGCACAAATTCTATGGATGAAACACACTTTATTGGACCATGGATATCAATTTAGACAGGTGTCTATAAATTGTGATAACACTGGTGCAATTAGCATCTCTAAGAATCCTGTGTCTCACTCTAGGACCAAACACATTGATGTCTGAAATCACTTTTTGAGAGATCATTATCAAAAGGGTGATATTTCTCTAGAATTTATTGACTCTGAACATCAATAAGATGATATATTCACCAAACCCTTGAGCTTGGAAAGGTTAAATTTTATTAATCAAGAATTAGGTATGATCGATCAGTGAAACCGATCAGTGAAACCGATCAGTGAAACCGATCTTTTTGCTACCTTTTGTGTCTTATAGTGTTTAAAACCTTTAGTGATTATCAAAATGATGTTGTTTTACTTAATCGATATTATTTTTAGTATTTTAACCCTAAATGATAAATTTAATGACCCGCAGCTATTTCTTTTCCCAAGAACTGTGACTTTCCATCTCCCACCGAACCATACTTTTTCTGAAACTTGAACCTCTTGAACCTCTCAAACCTTTTTAAACCCTTCGAACCTTTTCAACCCCTAAAACTTCTCGAATCTCCAAATGGTAAATAAAAAGTGAAAAAGAAAGGAATCTGAAGGTTCCTCTCCTGTGAAATGCCAATGAGGAGAATCGAGAAACACAACTCAAAGGTTAGTGAACACGGAGTTGGAAACTCGGGTGGTCACCGCGGAAAAGGAAGTGAGTTCCGAATGGGTGTTAACCAGTAAGTCTGCTCTTTTAAAAGTATTGGAGATATAAGGATGGAAATACTGGTCCGTAATAATGACCGAGCCTACTACCCAAATCTTATGCATGAGTTTTATCTGAACTTAACTATTGTATTGGATGGAGCAGAAGCTACAAGACTATCTTCAGTGGTCAAAGGGAAAAAGATATATTTTTCTTCAAAGCAATGGGTTGAGTGTTTGGGAGTACCTCATAAAGGTAGATATGAAGACTATTCTAGTAATATTCCTCCTACCACTGAATATTTTTCATATGAACTTGCTCTGGAGATGCTGACTGGAAATTCTGAATCTAGAAGAATAACAACTGCTGATTTAGATGGTGAAAGTATAATTTTGTTTAAGTTTATTCAGCTCCAAATCTGTCCCAGAAAGGGTGATTTTTCTGCTGTGAAATATCATGATTTTTTCCTATTGTTTTTATTGCTAAATGATGAGAAGATCAATTTGTGTATATATTTTACTGTCCATATTACTAAGATGGTGAATCCATCCAAGAAAGCTACAACCTTGTTCTACTCTAAGAAAATATCTGCTATGTAAATTTTTTTGAGCTGTGTTGGAGATGGAGATGAGTGTATCTCATCCATTAGTAGTTTTTGTATTAACAAGGACATATGAAAAATAATGAAAATCAACTGGAATCCATGGAAGAAGGCATGGGTTGCTGATGAAGATAAGTTGTATGACTCCTTTAATCCTTATAACCATCCCAAGAGACCAAAGGGGATGAGAGATCCTGGTTTAAAACCTGATTAAGAAGTTTCTTATTCTGATGAGGAAGAGGAGACAAAAGTTCCTAAGGAAGTTAGAGAATCAAGTAAGAAAGGAACAATGGAAGCTGAAGCTGATGATGATGCAGATACTAAAAAGGAACCTGAGTCACCTTCTGATGACAAGAGTGATCCTGATACAGTAAGTACTAAGAAAAGAAGAATGGAATTTGGACTAGCTAGTCCACCTCTTCAGTTACCTGAGTCAGAACCTCTTCTAAGTGATGAAGAAGAATCTAAAACTGAAGAATCAGATTCTGAGAAGTATGAATCCAGTAGCAAAGGTTGTACCAATGAAACTTCATTAAATAATGATGGAATTGATGATGATGGTGATGATAATAATGGCAATGATGATGGAAATAATAATGATGGTGGTGATGATGATGCTGTTACTCGGCCAATATATGGTCAAAATGTGATCCAAGATGATCCATAACCATAACAAGTTGAAGAAGAAGCTATTCCTGAGACTGAAAGAACAATTCAGACAGAGATTTATGTAGGTGAAGAAATCTCACATGAAAATTCTGGAAAAGTTGATTTTGTAAAGCCCCAGGATACCTCTTCTAAAGATTCATGGGAAGAAAACCCAGGATTTTTTGTTCTTGGTTTGGATTATTCAGAGGAAGAAGAATAAGGTGTGCACAAATCAAAGGAAATCTTCTCAATTAAGGCTAGATTAGTTGCTGAAAATGTGCAAGTGACAGCAGAAAGACCTGGTCCTTCAGTTTCTCGATCGGATTTAGACAGATTTAAAGATGAGTTTCTCCATGCAGTTAGAGAGACAATAAAAGAGGAGTTATCTCATGATCCTACTCCTTCTATTATGAATTTATCTGAGGCTGCTATGGATTCTATAACTCAGAGAGTAGTAAGTATTATCAAGCCATACCTGTGCAATACTAGTGAAATGATTGACAGACACATTAACTCTATAAATCAAGCTCTCAAGGATTTAGGAAATGACTTAGTTTCTCTGTCAGGAGAATTTAGATCAACCATCACTGGTATGATGGATGTTCTTAGAAATTTGATAGAACATATGAAGAAGTCATATTTGAGAAAGTTTAAGGCTGGGATTACTCAGATTGTTGCTCAAGATAGCTCCTCAAAAGTGACCAAGATTACTGGCCATGAGATCAATGCTTTAAAGGATGTTATAATAGAAGAGTTAGCTGCACTTGGACAAATTTTGGATTTGGACTCATTGAAAAAGATGAAATAAAATAGTGATCATATTCACAAGAGGGTGAAGCTTTATTTGGCTGATGCTACTCAGGCTCAGAAAGAGATCAAAGCAAAAGTGGATCACTATTTCTCTAAAAACTATACCAAGCATGAGTTGAATCATCAGTTCAAAGTCCTGGCTGACAATTTGAGGCTTCCTCCAGTCACTCAATCTTTTAAGGCTCAGGTACAATAGTTGAAATATTTTACTCCTACTCTAGTGATCTTCATGCAGAACAAAGATGATTTTGAGAAGGCCATGAAATATGGTGGTGAAGTCATTCAAGATTTTGTCAATATGATCAAAACCTATCTTCATGTGCAAGCTAAGGCGATTGTTTTTCTTACTGCGGAGCCTCTCAGTACATCTAGTGTTGATCTTGGTCAGATATCATTTTCTCAAGTTCTCTATAATATTCAGCCAGTCATTCAGTAGCCTCCTTCAACTAGATCTTCTACTCACCCACAAGTGACCCTAGCACCCTCTATCCTTCCATCCAGAGCTGTCTTGCCACCTCTCTCCATCCAGCCAGATCAACCTTCCACCAAGACACCCTCTGGCCCATCCATTCCTCCATCTGCTAAAGGAAAATCTCCTCTGCACCTCAATAAGTAGCCATGCCTGTAATTTTTGATAGGGTGTCTTTTATGTGTTTCCTTTTCTTGTATTTTTTCAGTGGTTATTTCAATGGAAATTTATTCTCTCTCTGCTCTCTTTTTCTTTTTAATAATCCCAAAGGGGGAGACCAGGCATACAATCAGACTATATGAAGTAAGGGGGAGAGATGATGACTACTTAAATGATGACTACTACTATGTTGATATACTCTCTCTTTTTTTATGATATGGTGCATTCTCTGATGATATGTTTATCTTTGGTTATATATTTTGTTTACATAGGGGGAGCATATTGAATGTTATATCCTTTCCTCTATTTTCTTTTATGCCATAGATTTTTGATTATCAAGAAGGGGGAGATTATTGAACCCTCTGTGAAATGGTTATTTTAATAATCACAAATCATTGTTACTTCTATTTATAAGTAAATTTACTCAACTATTCATTCTGTTCTAAATGTTTTTATATATGTTTAATCATGTTTACATATTTTTATCTATGATTATTTATTTTTTTCCATTTTCCTAGAAGTGTTCTAGTTTGAACAGACACTTGGTGCGTATTTCATGTTTTTGACTCACTGATGAAGAATAGTCGCACCGATGAAGAACAGTCGCACAATGAGAACGGTCGCACTGATGGAGAATGGTCGCACCGATGAAGAACAATTGCACCAATGAATAACGATCACACTGATGAAGAACGGTGGCACCGATGAAGAACAGTCGCACCAATGAAGAACAGTCGCAATAATGAAGAACGGTCGCACCGATGAAGAACGGTCGCACCGATGAAGAACGGTCACACCGATGAAGAACGGTCGCACCGATGAAGAACGGTCGCACCGATGAAGAATGGTCACACTGATGAAGAAAGGTCGCATCGATGAAGAACAGTCGTACTGATGATAACCTACCGATACCGATGCAAATTCAAAATGGCTTACTGATCTCATGACTCACCGATAGTCATGAAAACTGTTTGAACTTTCTACTAACCCTTTTTAATTCCAACAGTCATATTTGATTAGTTAAATGCACCTGCTATTAATTAATGTTGGTTGTTGGATGTCAGGAAACCATACCTCATACCTGTCAAAAGGTAATCATTATTTTTACCAGATTTCAAGGAATAAAAAGGAAGATCTGCAGTAGAAAGGGTAGAGCTGAACGAAAAGAAAGAAAAACCCACGAAAGAAGGTGCACGTGTATAAAGTCCCACGGAACATAAGAATAATTTTAAGAATACTCGTAAAAATCAGAGAGCCTGAAGCAGATCCTTCACCTGGAACAAACACAAAGACTAGCAGCTGTGTCTTAGTGAAAATCATATGCACAAGTCTAAATAACTGTAGCTGAGAAGAACAACGAGACTCTGTTTTGAGTCATCCTCACCAGAAAGGACTTGAATTCCATATGCAACATCAAAACGAGTCCAGAGCATAACTGCAAATACATAGATCTTTATAAACTATATTATTTCGTCTATTGTATCCCTTTACATAACTTTTTGAGTAGTGTGTGTGTATATCTGTCTACTCTAGATACACATTGTCTCCTGAGCTGAACTGGAGGATATTAAATCCTCACACCAAACTTTCTATACCTTCTTGTATCCCACTGCGAGTTGTGGAAGAGGTCAAGTGTGACCTGGACAGACTGAGAGCTATTGCTTTTGTTTTTCCCACTAAGAAATGTGGTAGAGGTCTTAGGATCTGAACGGTCTCTGTACTATTGTTTCCCCCGATCCAGGGTGTAGATCAAATTTATATAAATTGTTTGAGAGGACTATGTCTCAGTTTGAGACTGAACCTCTTGGTTATATTTTGTGTGTATCTTAGATTAAGTTTAAATTATATTTTATATATTTTGTATTTTTCTACTATTTACTTTGAAATACAAATCTATTTTAAAGTTACTCTGATAGTTAAATTAGCAAGTGTTTGTAACTTTTTTAAATCAGTAGATTAGCTTCAAAAGTTAATTTAATCCTCCTATTAAATTAACTGAGACCTAATCAATCTTTTGAGAATCTAACTGAACCTTTACAGATTTATAAATTCACTACAGTTTAACTTGTTTTTAAATTGGGGGTTTTAATAGAAGTATTTTAACAGAAATCTTTTAATTGGAACTCAATTAACCCCCCCTTCTTGAATATCCACTCTGACCAACAACTCTCATAAATGAATTTAAACTCCATTATTATTTTTGGGTTTTGTTGATCTATACCACTTACTATAGTTTAAACCATGTTCTCATAAGACCCATCCCTAAGAAGACCCATTGGAAAGGAAAACAACCTACAGTTTGATATTTTAAGGTGTTTGGTTTTTAATTCTATATTCTTAACTCCAAAGAAAACTTAGAAAAATTTGACCCTAAATAAAATGAATTTATCTTTCTTGGGTACTCTAACTAAAGTATAAAAACCAAATATTTAATCAAAATACCAAGACCATAGAAGAATAAATTCACATTAAATTTGATGAAAATGTTCCTAAACATCATCCCTGAATTGGTGATGTTGAGGTCAACCTAGAAAATTGCACCTTGAATGATCCACCTTCTTCTAAAGAAATTGAAGATGATTATGAACCTATAATTTTACCCAAGGCATGGATGAAACATAAAGGCCATCAATTAATATTTTTTGGTGCTTTTCAAGCTAGTACCATTACTAAAAGATCAGTTTTAAATGAGTTCAAACATCATGATTTTATTTCACACCTAGAACCCAAAAATATTAATGACTTCATTAATGATGAGAATTGGGTACTTTCAATTTAAGATGAATTAAACCAATTCACAATGAACAATATTTGGACACTTTTTTAAAGACACAATGATCATCCCATTATTGGTACCAAATGTTTTTTAGAAATAAGTTATATGGGAAAGGTAGCATCACTCATAACAAATCTATACTCATAGAAAAGGATATAATCAAGAAAAATACATTGATTACAATGAGACTGTTACCCTCATTTCTAGGATAAAATCCATTGGAATATTATTGGTATTCACCACCCACTAAAATTTTATTTTTTTTCAAATGGAATTTAAAAGTTATTTTTTGAATGGTTTTATTTCTATTTGTTTTTTGAAAAAAAACTCAATTTTGAAGATTAAAAATTTCAAAATAATGTTTTTAAGTTAACTAAGGCTATTTATGGTTTAAAGAACCCTCAGGATTAGTATGAAAGGTTAACTAAATTTCTTTTAGAAAATTATTTTAAAATGGGAAAAATTTATTAAACAATGTTTTTAAAGAACATTTAAAAGGATTTAATGGTTGTTCAAATTTATCTTGATGATGTTATTTTTATTTCTATAAATAATCTATTTATAATGAGTTTTTAATGAGAAAGGAATTTTAATTTTTTTTATGGTAGAATTATGTTTTTTACTTGGTTTTACAATTTCTTAAAACAAGGATGGTATTTTTTCAATCTAAATCACATACACTAATGGAATTTTAAAACATTTTGAAATGGATAAAGTTAACAAAATAAATACAACTCTGATTAGTTCTTATAAGATAATGTTGGAAGAATCCAATAAACCAGTTGATAACAAGATTTATAGAGGTATGATTGGAAGCCTCATCTTCCCTACTCTGACCTAGATAAACATCATGTTTAGTGTTTATATTTGTGCTTGTTTTAAATATAATCATAAAAAAATCACATTTAAAATATCATAAAATAATTTTAAAATATTTTAAAGGTTCTAAAAATAATGGTTTATTTTATTCAAAATATGCCTCTTTTGAACTTTAATGTTTTTTGAATACCAATTTCGGATGGTTTAAATTTTATAGGAAAATTTTAAAAGGGACTTTTCACCTACTTGGAAAATCCCAGGTCTCTTGGAGTAGTAAGTAGAAAAAATTTGTTTCTCTTTCTACGAAAAAAGAAGAATATACAATCTTAGGGAGTTTTTGGACCCAAATTATATGGATGAAACACAATCTCATATATTATGGTCTTACATAAAATCTAATGCCTTTAGTATTTCTAGAAATCTAATTCAATGCTCTTGCACTAAGCACATTGAAATTACACACCAATTTTTTAGAGACTACTTTCAAAAATAAGATATCAAGTTAGAATTTATTAGAACATATATTTAATTACATTATATTTTCACAAAACCCCTCGCTATTGCTTTGATTTTATTAAAGGGAGATAATAATGGTTTTTTTGTGACTCTCTCAATTAACATAGGAATGCTTGAGGTCTTTTCATCTCTATATTTTTCTAAATCAAATTGATTCTTTATTGAATTTTTCATTGTATAATTTTTACTTAAATTAGATGTTAATATTAAATTTTTATGATATCTTGTCAAACATATTGATCTTATTTTATTTATTTTATTGATCCTTTTGTTTTTAATTTTGGGTTTAATTCATTTTTTCTGATAATTTTTTATGTTTGAGTTTCCCAGAAGATCACTGACTTGTTGGTGACTCCTCACTGAGTAGATAGAGGGATTCATAGAACCATTGGTTTAGGAAATCTCCCACAAGATAGGTTGTGGTGTCGGTCCAGGTCTATTTGGGATGGCCGAGGGAGGTTCTTTTAAGACACCCCCACTCACGTTCCACTCTATTTTTTCTCCTAACCAACCATTATCACTTCCCTCAAGACCTTTCTCCTCTTCTCCTCTATTTCTTCACTCCTTGGTATGTTTCTTGTATTTTCCACATCTTTTCCATTAATTATTCTTTGATTTCTCTCTCTTATTTTCCTATTCTTTATTGCCAAAATCTTTTGTTCAAATCATTATTCAATCATGGAATACCATCGTACCTGAGTTTCTTCTTCTAAAGGAAAGGAGAAGGGTGTAGAACCTTTTCCCCTTCCCCCATATTAGAAGCTTGATCCCATTTGATATGAAAAAATCATCATGCTACATAAGATCATCGATCCATGTTGGATTAAAAATTATCATCTAGATTTAAAAAGTCCCATTGATTTCCAAGGCAGTCATTATGTAACGTCTTGACATGGGAACTGCTGAAATAGTTCTCTAAGTGAATTTTTCATTGGGCCTCATGTTCACCTCCCAATACTCCAGAGTTTACTGACTAGAAGTGAAGGTCTAAAGGTGGTAAAATGGGGATACTACCCTATGAATAATAAATAAATTCCATGGAAGTAATAATAAATAAAAGCAGTAGAATAAACATAAACTTATCATCAATTATAAATAAATGAGAGATCATACATGAACATTACATAACTTGAAGCAACAAACATACAATAGGTATAGATAAAAAATATATAAGGAATTTAAAAAATCCCCAAGGGCCTTCTCCATGAGCATATTGATCTCTAACTCAATTTGTTTCTCCTAATATCTCACGTACAAGAATAATAGCACAAGAATAAACTATGAAACTAAACCTAAAACCATGAGGTCTATTAAAGTACCGATCAGTAGCCCAAAGAGGGTTTGAGATATACTCAATAAGCCACAAATAATAGAATCTATAACAAATTTAGTCTATGCCTATGGGCTATTATAGCATCCCACCTTTTATCACATAAACTTTCATTACATTTTACAAAACCGAGGATCTTTAAGGTTTAGTGTCTTGGAAACCAGGAACTTAAAACATGAAAACAGAAAAACATTCTTCTTAAACACTTGAAAGGATTCTCCACATGTTCACCCTAGGTTCATTACTGCATCTCATAACCTGGGGACATACATCAAAAAGAAAGGGTGAGCAGAAGAACCAGTAAGGGAAACAAGGGAAACATTTAACATGTGAACTTGAGATACATCAATAAAGTCATGAAAAACTCTTTAAGGCATGAAAATGAAATCATGAGGCATATCATAATAAAATAACATTTTTTCATAACTTGAAGATGTGTCTACAACATTTAATATTGACAATAATTTCGTTTCACCAAGGTCCATCCCCAAGGTGTCGTTAAAATTTACCAAGGTTATTCACCAAGGCGTCGTTAAAAATGGTCATCTCTAGAGATTAAGTCTTTACCCAATGCATTGGAGCGCTATCTGGGCGCACCCTTGACATGTCTTTATTATCATGTGAGACACACATATCATCATCAATCATTTCATAAACAACCCATATAGCATAAAATAAATGGGTTTCATTTCATAATCATAACGTTTTAAAAACTGCTTTAAAGACATGATCTTTATGTCACTTTAAACCCACGGAAAGGGAAAGTGGGTTTCACGTATGTAAATAACAGAATTTAAAATAGAACATTTTGATACATATGTGAATACCCCTATAGAAATAATAGATTTTAGTATTCACTTAATAAAATAAAATATCTTTAGAAAAAGAGAGAGACATTTTGAGACGAAAATTCTGCAGCATAACGGCTATGTTACAAGGTTTTTAGAAAACATTGAAAAGAGAGGGGACATGGGTAAAAAATTCATAAATGACCCATAAAACAGTAGAGGGACAGAATATAATGGATTTAATAACATGGTAATGAAATTTGAAAATATACCATATGAAATGAAGAATATGAAAGGAAGACAAAAATAAGATTTCTCTTATGAAAATTCGGCAGCCTAACAGCGTTACATAAACTTCAACCAAAAATGAATTGATGAGATCAAATAGGGTCTCTCATCATATGAAAAAGATCAGTATGATAGATATAGAGATCATACCCCAACATAATAAAAAGGAACTTGCAAGACTTGACATGAAATTAGAACTTTGAAAAAGGAGAAAGGTGCAAGGACCACTTAAAAATTCAGCAGCCTAACGACGCCACTTAAACTTCAAAATACTGAATTGAAGAGATCAAATGGGTTCTCTCATCATATGGTCATAAAATATCAGTATTATAGATATAGATATCATACCCCAACATAACAAAAAGGAACTTGAAATAATTAACTTGAAAGTAGAACTTCAAAACAAGAAGGGTGAAGAACCACTTAAAAATTCGGCAGCCTAACGGCGCCACTTAAAACTTCAAAATACTGAATTGAAGAGATCAAATGGGGTCTCTCATAATATGGTCATAAAAGATCAGTATTATAGATATAGAGATCATACCCAAATATAACAAAAAGGAACTTGAAATAATTGACATGAAAGTAGAACTTCAAAATGAGAAGGGTGAAAAACCACTTAAAAATTCGGCAGCCTAACGCCGCCACTTAAAACTTCAAAGTACTAAATTGAAGAGATCAAATGGGTTCTCTCATCATATTATCATAAAAGATCAGTATGATAAATTTAGATATCATACCCCAACATAATAAAAAGTAACTTGAAATACTTTACATGAAAATAGATCTTGAAAAATGAGAAGGGAGAAAGAGTCTGTTACAAAAATTCCGGCAGCCTAACGACGCCACTTAAAACTTCATAAAACGAAATAATGAGAGTAATAGGGGATATCTCATTATGTGAACATGAAAAGGGAAGTAAGATGAGTATAAAAGAACACCCTTTAACATAAGAACATGGAGCATAAAAGAAATTACATAAAAGAGATTTCTTGAAAAGAAAGAGAGAGATCAGATCCCTTACCTTAAAACGTAACTCTTAAAACTCAAAGGTTTGGACCTTGAGGGCTTGGGGGCACCTTGGGAGGACTCCTTGGGAGGTAAGGAGATCAAAACTTCGTTGAGTATTGTTTTGGAGTCGAAAATATGAGAGGAGGGCTTGGTATTTATAGGGAAAGTGAGGGGACAAGGCATTAATGGCCAAGGGACACCTCAAAAGTGGTTTTCTCAAAAGCATGGGCCCTCCCATGGTACTTCCCATAGAGTTAGGCCACATGGGGACCCCCACACAATAATTCATCCTCTTTAGTCGACCATCCCTTAAAATATCTCATGACATCATCATGACACGGTTATGATGTCATTAAACATACCGAAACCCTAAAACTGTATTTTTACTATTCACTGAAAATTCAACTTTCTCAGAAAAATCCCAAAATTTTACATTAACCAAATATCAATGCTCTTATTTCAAAAATAAGCTCTATTTTATAAAAAAATTTTTCTAAATATTTTTAATTCATTTTTTAAATAAACACACTATTCACCGAAAATTCATTTTTTTCAGAAAAATCCCCAAAATTTACTTTAACATAATATCGATGCTCTGAGTTCAAAAATGAAATCCATTTTATAAAAATAATTTTCTAAATATTTTTAATTTAATTTTTAATTAAAAAACACTATTCACCCGAAAAAAACTAATACTTGAATAATAATTTATGAAACTGTTATTTACCCATTTTATTGAATCTCATTACTTAATCTAGGTGTCTAAATTATATTAAAACTTTCTTTGACTGAATTTACTAATCCATTTGGTCACATTAATAATCCTAAGCGTAAAATCACTATTCATAATTTACTATTCATCAAAAATCAAGTTGATCTTATTAGACTTGAAATTTTGTACTGAACATAATTGTAGAAGACCATTTTTTGAAAATCATTACACATTTTTATTTATTTAAGGTTTACATAAACATTTTTAAAATATCCTTTCTCTAAAATTCATCAAAAATATGCATACTATATTTATCCGGACATTTGAAAATTCATAAACTTCATCATAAGAAGAAATCCCAATTTTTATTTAAAACAAAGGATTACACAAGGCAGTTACGGTCTCCTTACATAGCCCCGTATCACACCAGCATAGGACCTAAGTGTAAGGTGTGCTAAGGTGAGAGAATCTGAGGGAGGCTCGGCCAAAATCGTACGAGTAGTAATTTCTATTAGTTTGAGCTTCTCACGAAGGAGATCCTGTTCTAGCTTCACATGATGAAGTTAAGATTGGGTTTGTTCTAGAGCAAAGCCTAGTGGTGCTACCTCCTTCCCAAGTTCTGTTAGATGGGCTTCGATCGGTCCAAGACTACTGGGTGAGGCCATCAAATCTTCTTTCTATATTAATTAACCAAGATTGCTTGTCTTTAGAGACAATAGTCAAAATGTTTAGTTTCTAGCGGTCATATTGACCAATGGTCAAATAACAGTCAAACCCCAACAGTCTCATTTTAATTATACTCATGTTATCAAATGAAACATTTTTGTTGAGTATAAAAATAAAATAAAATAACACATAAAATTAGTAAACAAGATTTATTTAAAATTTCGGGTCGTTACAATCTTCCCCCCTTAAGAAATTGTGTCCTCGCAATTTTTAAAATTGGGTTTTGAAATTTCATTGAAAGTCCCACATCGGAAAAGGAGTCAGTAAAACTATTACTTTAAAAGAAAGAAAGGGAAGTACAAAGGTCACCCGAGTTAACCCACACTAGGATTCCATGTAGGAAAACATGGACATGGAGGAGAAAACAAAGGTTCATGTTCTGAGGGAGAGTGATAGAGAACATGATTAGGAGAAAGTTAACCATAAGAAAATCCCAAACTTATGATGTGTGTAAACGGTCTTTGATTACCTAGTAGGAAACATAAACCAACAGCGTTTTTGTTTTACGTTCCTTTTCATAATTTTGAGGAATTCATTTACTACATAGAACAAAAACATAAGAAAATACACCTACCTTCATGTAGAGTTTCATCCTTTAATAAGTTTCTACCCAAAACTAATCCTTTATCCAAACGATGAGCATTCAAAAACACTTGGTCTCATCAAAACATAAGAATCATCTTCTTGAGAGTCACTTAATCCACAAAAGATTAACTATCTATTTCATCTATCTTTAAACATTATCCCAAAAACAGAAAGGGTAAGGTAAAACAACTCTTCAAAAAGAAATAATACCATAGGAATGGAAACTACTTCTAAATCTTCAAAGTTCCATGGTACTACCCAAAGTTCATCATAGACCATTCCATAAATAACGGTCCTTAAAATTCCTCAAAATAAACCAAACTAAGATTGAACCCCAAATACAAGAGGGATTTGACAACATAGTTTTCCAAAATAAACTTCATTGTTCATCTCCAAACAACATCAACCACTCCTAACATCTTATAACAAAAGTAGCTAACCTAAACATATTTTACCCAAGATAGGTTAATCATTCCCATAAGTAACCTAAATTACTATAATTCCACCTTAAATTCATTGATTCTTCAAAATATAAGTCAACCTTACTCCTCAATGAAAATACATTAGTAATCTATTTACATCGATCATATAGAGTCCCCAAAATAGTGAATGTCTTCCAAAATAATAATCATCTTTTAATCCCCTAATCATCTCTGTCATATTAATACGAAAATCGTC
This sequence comes from Viscum album, assembly GCA_963277665.1. Classification (NCBI taxonomy): domain Eukaryota; kingdom Viridiplantae; phylum Streptophyta; class Magnoliopsida; order Santalales; family Viscaceae; genus Viscum; species Viscum album. Next base: position 964,486,054 of record OY728150.1, read on the forward strand.
GCATTTCATATCACTTTGGTTGTTGGGACATGTTCTTCCATTTCCCACCATTAACCAAGAAAAGAAACTATAATTAGGGGCTTAAATACTTAGCCAATAATCATGAAAAGGAAACTTTAAGCATAAAAGGATAAACTTATAGAATAAAAGTATATCCTAACTTGTGATCCCCTAGGTTCCAATCTAGGTTATCCATGATTATATATTCTTATGTGAATCTTTATTTTATTTTATCTTTGTTCCTTTAATAATGGTTCATACTAAGCTTATGAATTTACCAAAGCATATCCCCCGGGAGTGTCGTAACCAAGAGTGCTGCAAGGCCTGTTGTCGTGTACCAGTTCCCATTCGAGTCTAGCTCAAAGTGGTGTTTTCGGAGTTTACCCCTATGTACATCTGTGCCAGAGCCACCTCTACCAGCTCGTATCCATACAGGGATGTATTTGCTTGGCAACCCCTTACTCAATACTCACCAAAATACCAGGAAGATTTCCTATATTTAAACTTTTCTATAGGGTTCTTCATAGAGTTTTCATATCCTAATTTCCACAAATAACTAAACCATCCTTTGATACCAACTATAGCATCCCACCTTTTATCACATAAACTTTCATTACATTTTACAAAACCGAGGATCTTTAAGGTTTAGTGTCTTGGAAACCAGGAACTTAAAACATGAAAACAGAAAAACATTCTTCTTAAACACTTTAAAGGCTTCTCCACATGTTCACCCTAGGTTCATTACTGCATCTCATAACCTGGGGACATACATAAAAAGAAAGGGTGAGCAGAAGACCCAGTAAGGGAAACAAGGGAAACATTTAACATGTGAACTTGAGATACATCAATAAAGTCATGAAAAACTCTTTAAGGCATGAAAATGAAATCATGAGGCATATCATAATAAAAATAACATTTTTTCATAACTTAAAGATGTGGCTACAACATTTAATATTGACAATCATTTCATTTCACCAAGGTCCATCCCCAAGGTGTCGTTAAAATTTACCAAGGTTATTCACCAAGGCGTCGTTAAAAATGGTCATCTCTAGAGATTAAGTCTTTACCCAATGCATTAGAGCGCTATCTGGGCGCACCCTTGACATGTATTTATTATCATGTGATCCACACATATCATCATCAATCATTTCATAAACAACCCATATAGCATAAAATAAATGGGTTTCATTTCATAATCATAACGTTTTAAAAACTGCTTTAAAGACATGATCTTTATGTCACTTTAAACCCACGGAAAGGGAAAGCGGGTTTCACGTATGTAAATCCAAGAATTTAAAATAGAACATTTTGATACATATGTGAATACCCATATAGAAATAATAGCTTTTAGTATTCAATTAATAAAATAAAATATCTTTAGAAAAAGAGAGAGACATTTTGAGACGAAAATTCTACAGCATAACGACTATGTTACAAGGTTTTTAGAAAACATTGAAAAGAGAGGGGACTTGGGTCAAAAATTCATAAATGACCCATAAATAGTAGAGGGAAAGAATATAATGGATTTAAGAACATGGTAATGAAATTTGAAAATATACCATATGAAATGAAGAATATGAAAGGAAGACAAAAATAAGATTTCTCTTATGAAAATTCGGCAGCCTAACAGCGTTACATAAACTTCAACCAAAAATGAATTGATGAGATCAAATAGGGTATCTCATAATATGAAAAAGATAAGTATGATATATATAGAGATCATACCCCAATATAATAAAAAGGAACTTGCAAGACTTGACATGGAATTAGAACTTTGAAAAAGGAGAAAGGTGCAAGGACCACTTAAAAATTCAGCAGCCTAACGACGCCACTTAAACTTCAAAATACTGAATTGAAGAGATCAAATGAGGTATCTCATCATATGGTCATAAAAGATCAGTATTATAGATATAGAGATCATACCCCAACATAACAAAAAGGAACTTGAAATAATTGACATGAAAGTAGAACTTCAAAACAAGAAGGGTGAAGAACCACTTAAAAATTCGACAGCCTAACGGCGCCACTTAAAACTTCAAAATACTGAATTGAAGAGATCAAATGGGGTCTCTCATAATATGGTCATAAAATATCAGTATGATAGATATATAGATCATACCCCAATATAACAAAAAGGAACTTGAAAGAATTGACATGAAAGTAGAACTTCAAAACGAGAAGGGTGAAGAACCACTTAAAAATTCGGCAGCCTAACGCCGCCACTTAAAACTTCAAAGTACTAAATTGAAGAGATCAAATGGGGTATCTCATCATATGATCATAAAATATCAGTATGATAAATTTAGAGATCATACCCCAACATAATAAAAAGTAACTTGAAATACTTTACATGAAAATAGATCTTGAAAAATGAGAAGGGATAAAGAGTCTGTTACAAAAATTCCGGCAGCCTAACGACGCCACTTAAAACTTCATAAAACGAAATAATGAGAGTAATAGGGGATCTCTCATTATGTGAACATGAAAAGGGCAGTAAGAGGAGTATAAAAGAACACCCTTTAACATAAGAACATGGAGCATAAAAGAAATTACATAAAAGAGATTTCTTGAAAAGAAAGAGAGAGATCAGATCCCTTACCTTAAAACGTAACTCTTAAAACTCAAAGGTTTGGACCTTGAGGGCTTGGGGGCACCTTGGGAGGACTCCTTGGGAGGTAAGGAGATCAGAAATTCGTTGATTATGGTTTTGGAGTCGAAAAGATGAGAGGAGGGCTTGGTATTTATAGGGAAAGTGAGGGGACAAGGCATTAATGGCCAAGGGACACCTCAAAAGTGGTTTTCTCAAAAGCATGGGCCCTCCCATGGTACTTCCCATAGAGTTAGGTCACATGGGGACCCCCACACAATACTTCATCCTATTTAGTCGACCATCCCTTAAAATATCTCATGACATCATCATGACACGGTTATGATGTCATTAAACATACCGAAACCCTAAAACTGTATTTTTACTATTCACTGAAAATTCAACTTTCTCAGAAAAATCCCAAAATTTTACATTAACCAAATATCAATGTTCTAATTTAAAAAATAAGCTCTATTTTATAAAAATAATTTTCTAAATATTTTTAATTCATTTTTTAAATAAACACACTATTCACCGAAAATTCATTTTTTTCAGAAAAATCCCCAAAAATTACCTTAACATAATATCGATGCTCTGAGTTCAAAAATGAAATCCATTTTATAAAAATAATTTTCTAAATATTTTTAATTTAATTTTTAATTAAAAAACACTATTCACCCGAAAAAAACTAATACTTGAATAATAATTTATGAAACTGTTATTTACCCATTTTATTGAATCTCATTACTTAATCTAGGTGTTTAAATTATATTAAAACTTTCTTTGAGTGAATTTACTAATCCATTTGGTCACATTAATAATCCTAAGCGTAAAATCACTATTCATAATTTACTATTCATCAAAAATCAAGTTGATCTTATTAGACTTGAAATTTTGTACTGAACATAATTGTAGAAGACCATTTTTTGAAAATCATTACACGTTTTTATTTATTTAAGGTTTAAATAAACATTTTTAAAATATCCTTTCTCTAAAATTCATCAAAAATATGCATACTATATTTATCCGGACATTTGAAAATTCATAAACTTCATCACAAGAAGAAATCCCAATTTTTATTTAAAACAAAGGATTACACAAGGCAGTTACGGTCTCCTTACATAGCCCCGTATCACACCAGCATTGGACCTAAGTGTAAGGTGTGCTAAGGTGAGAGAATCTGAGGGAGGCTCGGCCAACATCGCACGAGTAGTAATTTCTATCAGTTTGAACTTCTCACGAAGGAGATCCCGTTCTAGCTTCACACGATGAAGTTCAGATTGGGTTTGGTCTAGAGCAAAGCCCAGTGGTGCTACACCCTTCCCAAGTTCTATTAGATGGGATTCGATCGGTCCAAGACTACTGGGTGAGGCCATCAAATCTTCTTTCTATATTAATTAACCAAGATTGCTTGTATTTAGAGACAATAGTCAAAATGTTTAGTTTCCAGCGGTCATACTGACCAATGGTCAAATAACAGTCAAACCCCAACAGTATCATTTTAATTATACTCATGTTATCAAATGAAACATTTCTGTTGAGTATAAAAATAAAATAAAATAACACATAAAATTAGTAAACAAGATTTATTTAAAATTTCGGGTCGTTACAGCTATAGTAGTGTGCATATATAACAAGTGTAAAGCTATGAAGATAAGTGTTTCAATCCAGTCTATAAACACATGCTTTTACAAATAGTCCATAAATGATTAAATAAAATATAAAATTTTAAATTATTAGCTATGACATACATTGAATAATCATGTATATGACCTATGATTGACAATACCTAGGGCTATTGACCAAGGAATTATATTCAAGTTGTAACGACCCAATGTTTTCAATGGAAATTCACTTCTTATAAATATGTCACATGAAAACCCAACATAATTAACTACTAAGTGATAAGTGACCTTTAAACATAATTTTGTCACTTTTGTGTTTTGAATTTCGAAAATCCGACATACACAGTTGTGTTCAAGATGTTTTTTTGGAGTCTAATGAAACAAAAATAATTTTCGGTGAATAGTAGAGTACCCTTGTGAATAGTAACATACCCTTATGAATATTAATATGACCTTTTGAATAGTAAATCATCCAACATAAGAGTAACCTTACCCATGAATAATTAAATAAAATTTAGACATCAAAGAAAGTGACAATTCGACCATAGTAAACATTTTGGTATTTTATAAGTCATAAATAATTAATTACAACTAATTAATTAATTTAAAAGAAAATTTATTTTCTTAAAAAATGTTCATTAATTATCAAATCAATGTCTTATAGTTTTTAGATAATTTTATAATACCCTACGTAATTTTTGAAAGCACTATAAAATCAGTTTTAATTTTAAAAGCTGTTTTTTAAGTAAATTATGATTTTAATTAAATATTAAATTAATCATATTTATAAAATTATTTTTGAAAAATGGACTTCAATTTTTGATTCTACACATCAAAAAATGGTTGGGGTAAATTTTTGATATTTTTTCTGAAATACTTGAATTTTTGATGAATAGTAGAATCCGATAATTCACAATAAATGCTAAATAATGGATTAATTTAGTCATCGATGATGTTATGATGATGTAAGCCCACTTGGTTCGAGATCACTGTATTAAATTACTATTCTTGGTCATTCAAGACTCACTATTCCTTGTATTAGGAAAAATTAATAAACTAATGAATTTTATATTAATGAAACCCCTCTCCCCTCCACTATAAATACCACCCTTCACTCCCTCATTTCCTCAAACCTCTCAAGCTCCAAGACTTCTCTAAACTCTGCCCAAACACCTTCCCTATCCCCTCACCCACTTCCAAGAGCTTCTGGTCTCATAAAAAGACCAATCTTAGGCCCTTAAGGAGGATCTCAAGAGGAGGATTCAAGAGGTATTTTCTCCCCCTCTTCTCCTTTAATTTTCTTTTCAAGTTCAAGTTCATTTCTTGATATCTCCCCACCTATATTAATCCAAATGGTATTGTAACTCCATTATTATACATATAATGTAATTCTATTATTCTAATGGGATATTATATCATCCAAACCCCTTTTCTTTCCTCCTTTTATTTTATTAAAGAGAATGTTGTTCATGAGGTGTTAATTTACCACCTTCAAGAACGAAATGCTTTCTTCTTCCATTTCTACCTTCAGATATGGTCATGAAACCATTTTTATGGTTGCAACAGAATATTTTATATGTATTATCTACAATTTAAAATTCTGGAACTAACTTATGGCCATATTACTAATTGATAAATTAAAACAAGTTCGTTGTGATCGAAAAACCACCCAAATCAACCCAAACAATCATCATTTAATTCTTATCTAATGATTCATCCACATGGATATAATATGATTCATTATAACATCATTAAAACTCCTGTAATATAATTAATAAAATTTAATATGAGTTCTGTATGTTTACCAATGTTCTTCCCAAACATCAATTTAAGAATATAAGTGAATCACTCAAGAAAACCATAAAAACAAACATTCCTGAATAATGTTTTTATACTCTATAACTCATCCAAAGGCACATAAAATAACTTAATGAAACCATAATGAACCATATTAATTTAAAAAAAGGTTATGGATTTCTAATTAATGAATATAATGTAATTATACATGACATTAAAGAGAAGGAAGCATTCCGATACAAGGTAAGGGGAAATTCTCGAACCCAACTTTCATCCTTTGGGTTATCCCTCTTTCACTCCATTTTTGGTATGATTACTCCTTAAAGATCATTTGTTCATCATTGTATTTACTTTTATGGTATATAAATGTTTTTCATTGCTTTTAATGTCAAACAAATTTTTTTCCAAAATAACTCCTCTTTTAAGAACACCCCTTTTACTTCTCACTCAAAGTGGACGGTTCTTATAATAGATATGTTATTCCCTTTTTATTTTGGAAACCCAAAGCTTATGATTGTGTTATTATGAGATGAAAACCATTAAATTCCATGGGTTAGTTATGTACATTATTGATTCTCTGTGTCAATCATGATTATGATAATGTTATGATGTGACGGGTGCGCCCGAAATTATATAGAGCAATATGAATGTTTCAATGTGATAGGTGCGCCCAGAATTATACAGCACTCCAATGCATTGGGTAAAGTGATAAAACTCATGAGTAAATGTGAAATGATGTGTGAACAAGATTCCATCTTGGTTCACAAGTATGAGTGGTCATTAACCACTAATACATGATGTTTCATTTTTATGCATTGCCACATTTCAAGTCTTATATTTATGATTCCTCTCATGTTCATGATCTTTTTCCCATGATATGATTATTTTCACCCCATGCTATATTATTCTTATATATCCTCTTACTGGGCTTCTATCTCACCCCTTTTGATGTATATCCTCAGGTGGCTACATGTATTAAGGAGAGGATAAGTGGCAATAAGAAGCTAGAGAAAAAGAAATTAAATAAATGTTTATGCTTGATGTTGTAATTGTTATGTATATTCCTAGTTTACCCAAGACACTAAACCTTTTGATCCTATATGTGTAATACTATTATGTTGTTTATCTTTGTAATAGTAATGTAATAAAAGTTAGGGTCCCTATAGTTGGTATCAGAGGCAAGGTTTAGTTAATTTTGGAATTAAGATTAGTGAACCCTAGAGAAAACCTCTAGCATGAGACTAAGTACAAAAATGCACACATGAATATTTACATAGGGATCCCATATGTTATGTTTTTGGTATAAATTGTTTAAATGAATAAGTTATTCATGAATTGTTTACTTATGTTTTGTTCTAACATTTTCTATTTTAGAAAATGGTGGGAACTAGGAGAAATAAGGCCAACAACTCGTGCGAGGGCCAATTGCCCGAACAACATCCCCAATGATTTGGGAGGTGGAGTTCAAAACTTCATGACAATGTTTACTCAATTATCTCAGTTTATGAACAATAACCATAATAATGGGGAACGTCCTCCTTCACCAAATAGGGAGCAACTGGCTATCGAATGTTTTATGCGGCAACGACCACCGACGTTTAGGGTATATTCTGATCCACTAGTTGTAGAATTGTAGGTCAACTCCATGAAAATATCTTTTCTATTCTTCACTATTCTGAGATGGAGAAGGTGACCCTAGCCGTTTATCATCTAGATGGAGAAGCTGATCAATGGTGGTATTTTATTAAGAACACCAAGCCAAGGGAGGAAATCTAAGAGATGGAATGGGAAGACTTTAAGATAATGTTTCTTAATAAGTACTTCCCACGAACTCTTCACAAGAAGATGGAGAGAGAATTCATAGAGCTCAAGAAAAAAGAAGGAGAATCTGTCACAACCTATGAAGCTTATTTCACAAGGCTTGCAAGGTACGCTTTGGGTTTTGTTATCAATAATGATAGAAAAATTGATAGATTCTTTAGTGGATTAAAACCACACCTTCTAAAGGCTCTTGCAATTCGAGACTTTGGGAGTTTTGAAGAATTTGTTCGATGTGCCCTAAAAGTGGAGATGGAGTTTGGAGAATGGTCCCGTGGCTATGGTGATAAGAAAAGAAAAATGGAGCTTCAAGCCGGTGGATCTAATGATAAAGGTGGGAAGAAAACTCAACGACCCACATGCCAAAAATGTGGGAAGTTGCACCATGGGAACTGCCTCAAAGGGACGGGGAAGTACTTCAAGTTTGGGAAAGAATGACACCATGCTCAAGAGTATTGAAAAGATACGAAAAGGAAGGAGAATTTAGCCGATGAAAGGAGAGAACCACTCACGGTTCAATGCTATAACTGTAGGGAGCTTGGGAACTATGAAAACCAGTGCACTAAACCTCGAGTTCTCGAGGGTAATCCGCGTCAGTATCCACCAAAGACAAATGAATAGGTTAAGGCTTATACCATCACTACCGCGGAGGTGTAGCATGATAATGAAGTCGTACAAGGTACACTTCCTATTCACTCAAGAATGGAAAAAGTATTATTTGATTCTGGTTCTATGCATTCCTTTATATCTTGCAAGTTTTCTATAACTACAGAATCAAAGCCCCGAAACCTTGAAGTAGAGATATCTGTAAAAACACCAAGTGGTGAAATCATTGCAACCCAAGTGTTCGACTCTTCTCCTATTGCCGTATGTGGGAATATTCTTCCAGCAAATCTCGTAAAACATCCCTTGGTGGAATTCAACGCTATAATGGGAATGGATTGGATCTCATTATATAGAGCACATATTAACTATCGGGGAAAGGAAATATCTTTTCATATTCCAAACCATCCCATGCTCCTCTAAAAATGCAAGGAAGATCATGAATCTCCTTTGAAAAATCCTTCAATGGTTTGGGTGTTTCTTCCCTATGAAGAAGCATACCTCGCCCAAATGGTTGAGTCAAAGGAAAGTTCCAACTTTGCAAAAATGTCCATCGTAAGGGAATATGAAGACGTATTTCCCAAAGAGTTACCTGAAATTCCCCTGGATCGTGAGGTAGAGTTCTCAATTGAACTCATACCCGGAGCTACTCCTATCTCGAAGTGTCCCTATAGGATGGCTCTTATCGAACTGGAGGAGTTAAAGAAGTAGCTGCAAGAGCATCTGGAGAACGGGTTCATACGCCCTAGTGCATCACCTTGGGGTGCACTGGTGCTCTTTATGAAGAAGAAGGATGGAACAATGTGGCTGTGTATCGATTATCGGGAACTCAAAAATATCACCATAAAGAACAAGTTTCCTCTTACAAGGATTGATGAATTGTTCGATTAGTTAAGAGGATCTCAATACTTCTCAAAGGTGGATCTTCGTTATGGATATCATCAGGTAAAGGTAAAGAAGGAAGACATTCAGAAGAATGCCTTCCATACAAGGTATGGGCACTATGAGTTTTTGGTGATGCCCTTCAGACTTATTAATGCCCCTGAAATATTCATGGATTTGATTAATATAGTCTTTAGACATTACCTCAACAAATTTGTGGTAGTGTTTATTGATGATATTCTCTTCTACTGCAAGAGCAAGGAGAAACATGAAGAACATCTAAGACCTGTGTTGGCAACATTAAGAAAGGAGAAGTTGTATGCCAAGTTCAGCAAGTGTGACTTTTGGATGAAGCAAGTCACGTTCTTGGGACATGTGATCACAAGTGAGGGAATTTCTGTGGATCCTTCAAAGACAAAGGAAATTGAGGAATAGCCCAGACCCTCTAGTGTCACAGAAATCCGTAGTTTTCTTAGATTAGTTGGGTACTACCGACATTTTGTGAGAAACTTCTCACAATTGTAAAGCCTACCAACTAAGTTAACAAGGAAAGGGGTAAATTATGTCTGGACGGAAGAATGTGAGGGAAGCGTCAAGGAGCTAAAGAGAAGGCTGATCACTACACCTGTACTCATAATACTGAAAAGTGGAGAAAGTTTTGTGATATACAATGATTATTTAACGAAATTATTGGGTTGTGTACTCATTCAAAATGATAATGTGATAGCCTATGCCTCACGACATTTGAAGATCCATGAGAAGAACTACCTGATGCATGATCTAGAGCTGGAAGCCGTGATTTTTGCCTTGAAAATATGGCGGCAATAACTTTATGGCGAGAAGTGTGACATATACACCGACCACAAGATCCTAAAGTATATATTCACACAAAAGGAGCTCAACATGTGTCAAAGGAGATGGTTAGATCTAATCAAGGATTACAATTGATCTATTCACTATCATCCTAGAAAGGAAAATAGGGTAGCTGATACACTAAGCAGAAAAGAACCTTCTACTCTATCCATGTTGCAGATTGAGAAAGACCCTATCTTCCTAGATATGAAAATATTGGATTTGGAAATCATAAGGGTAGGGGATGCATCCTACCTTACCCAAATGATTGTGAAAAAATCCATCTAGGAGAAGATTAAGGAAGCAAAAATGGATGATGTGGAGATAAAAAAGAGGGTGAATGCAGTAAAGGAAGGGATGTTTCCAGAGTTCCATATCAGTGATGATGGTGTGATTCGGTTTGGAACACGGATTTGTGTACCTTCATCACCCAGGATAAAGAAGGATCTATTGGACAATGCACATAGCTCAACATTCTCTATCCATCCTGGGAGTACCAAGATGTACCGTGATCTCTGAGAACACTTATGGTGGGATAACATGAAGAAGGATATTGTGGAATATATATAAAGGTGCTTGGTATGTCAGCAAGTTAAAGTTGAGCGAAAAAATTCCAAAGGCATGATGCAGCCATTGACTATACCCATGTGGAAATGGGAAAATGTTACTATGGACTTTGTCATGGGTCTCCCGAAGATATCAAAGGGAAATAATGCAATATGGGTTGTGGTTGACCGACTCACCAAGACTGCCCATTTTATCGATATTCGGGAAGATCTCTCGCTCGAACAACTTGCAAAGATATATGTGAAGGAAGTGGTGATACTGCATGGTGTTCCACTCTCAATTGTCTCTGACCGTGATCCAAGGTTTACATCAAAATTCTAGAGGAGCCTTCAACATGCTTTGAGTACTGAATTAAATTTCATCATGACCTATAACCCCTAAACTGATGGCCAGTCTGAAAGAACTATTCAAACGCTTGAAGATATGCTAAGAGCCTGCTCTCTAGAATTCAAAGGTGGATGGGATCAGCATATCCCATTGGTTGAGTTCTCATACAACAATAGATTCCACTCGAGTATTCAGATGGCTCCATATGAAGCTCTGTATAGAAAGCGATGTAGAACTCCAACCTGTTGGGATGAAGTTGGAGAAAGAAAGCTACTTGGACTCGATCTTGTTCAAGAGATGTCAGATAAGGTTCAAGTCATCCAGAAACACATCAAATCTGTTCAAAGTCGGCAAAAGAGCTATGTTGACAACCTCCGAAGGGACTTGGAGTTTGACGTTGGAGATAAAGCCTTCCTTAGAATATCTCCATAGAAGAGAGTCATGCGATTCGGGAAGAAAGGGAAGCTAAGCCCAAGGTATATTGGCCCCTTCGAGATCCATGACCAGATAGGAGACGTGGCCTACCTTCTTGCACTTCCACTGAATATGGCTCAAGTTCACGATGTGCTTCATGTATCAATACTGAGGAAGTACATACCAGACCCCTCACATGTACTAAACTCAAAGGTGGTGTAGTTGGAAGATGATCTCTCCTATGAGGAGTAACCAGTAAAGATTATGGATTGGAGAGATAAAGTTCTACGCAACACGACAACTTATCTTTTCAAAGTGTTGTGGAGGAACCATAAGTTTGAGGAAGCAACTTGGGAACCAGAATAGGAAATGAAGGAGAAGTACCCTCACCTATTTGTGTAAAGTGAAATTTCGGGGGCGAAATTTCTTAAGGGGGGAAGAATGTAACGACCCAAAGTTTTTCAATGAAAATTCCCTTCTTATAAATATGTCACATGAAAACACAACATAATGAACTAATAAGTGATAAGTGACATTTAAACATAATTTTGTCACTTTTGTGTTTTGAATTTGGAAAATCCAACATACACGGTTGTGTTCAAGATGTTTTTTGGAGTCTAATGAAACAAAAATAATTTTTGGTGAATAGTAGCATACCCTTGTGAATAGTAACATACCCTTATGAATAGTAATATGAAACTTATGAATATTAAATCATATAACATAAGAGTAACCATAACCATGAATAATTAAATAAAATTTAGGCATCTTAGAAAGTGACAATTCAACCTTAGTAAACGTTTTGGCATTTTATAAGTCATAAATAATTAATTATAAATAATTAATTAATTTAAAAGAAAATTTATTTTATTAAAACGTTTTCATTAATTATCAAATCAATGTCTTATAGTTTTTAGATAATTTTATAAGACCCTACGTAATTTTTGAAAGCACTATAAAATCAGTTTTAATTTTAAAAACTATTTTTTAAGTAAATTATGATTTTAATTAAATATTAAATTAATCATATTTAGAAAATTATTTTTGAAAAATGGACTTCATTTTTGGATTCTACACGTCAAAAAATGGTTGGGGTAAATTTTTGATATTTTTCTGAAATACTTGAATTTTTGATGAATAGTAGAATCCAATAATTCACAATAAATGCTAAATAATGGATTAATTTAGTCATCGATGATGTTATGATGATGTAAGCCCACTTGGTTTGGTATCACATGATTAAATTACTATTCTTTTTCATTCAAGACTCACTATTACTTGTATTAGTGGAAATTAACAAACTAATGAGTTTTATATTAATGAAACCCCTCTCCCCTCCACTATAAATACCACCCTTCACTCCCTCATTTCCTCACACCTCTCAAGCTCCAAGACTTCTCTAAACTCTGCCCAAAAACCTTCCCTAGCCCCTCCACCACGTCCTAGATCAGTTGGTCTCATCAAAAGACTAATATTATGCCCTTAAGGAGAATCTCAAGAAGAGGATTCAAAAGGTAATTTCTCCCCCTCTTCTCCTTTAATTTTCTTTTCAAGTTCAAGTTCATTTCTTGATCTCTCCCCATATATATTAATCCAAATGGTATTTTAACTCAAGTATTATACATATAATTTAATTATATTATTCTAATGGGATATTATATCATCCAACCCCCTTTTCCTTCCTCCTTTTATTTTATTAAAGAGAACATTGTTTGTGAGGTGTTAATGTACCACCTTCAAGAACGAAATGCTTTTTTCTTCCATTTATACCTTAATATCTGGTCATGAAACCATTTTTATGGTTGAAACCGAATATTTTATATGTATTATCTCCTATTTAAAGTTCTATAACTAACTTATGACCATATTACTAAGTGCTAAATTAAAACAAGTTCGTTGTGATCGAAAAAACCACCCAAATTAACCCAAACAATCGTCATTTAATTATTATCTAATGATTCATCCACATGGATATAATATGATTCATTATAATATCATTCAAACTACTGTAATATAATTAATAACATGTAATATGAGTTCTAGATGTTTACCCATGTTCTTCCCAAACATCAATTTAAGAATACAAGTGAATCACTCAAGAAAACCATAAAAACAAACATTCCCGAATAATGTTTTAAACTCTATAACTCATCAAAAGGCACACAAAATCACTTACTGAAACCATAATGAACCATATTAATTTACACAAAGGTTATGGATTTATAATTAATGAATATAATGTCATTATACAGGACATTAAAGAGAAGAAAGCATTCCGATACAAGGTAAGGGGAAATTCTCGAACCCAACTTTCATCCTTCGGGTTCTCCCTCTTTCACTCCATTTTTGATATTATTACTCCTTAAAGATCATTTTTTCATCATTTTATTTACTTTTCGGGGATATACATTTTTAATGGTTTTTATGTCAAAAAAAATGTTTTCCAAAAGAACTCCTCTTTTAAGAACACCCCTTTTACTTCTCACTCAAAGTGAACGGTTCTTGTAACATATATGTTATTCCCTCTTTCTTTTGGGAACCCAAAGATTATGATTGTGTTATTATGAGATGAAACCCATTATATTATATGGGTTAGTTATTTACATTTTTGATTCTATGTGGAAAGAATGATGATGATAATGTTATGATGTGACGGGTGTGCCTGAAATTATATAGCGCAATATGAATGTTTCAATGTGACCGGTGCGCCCGGAATGATACAGTGATCCAATGCATTGGGTAAAGTGATGAACCTCATGAGTAAATGTGAAATGATGCGTGAAAAAGATTCGAGCTTGGTTCACAAGTATGTGTGGTCGTTAACCACTAAAACATGATGTTTTATTTTTATGCATTTTCACATTTCAAGTCTTATATTTATGATTCATCTCATGTTCATGATATTTTTCCCATGATATTTTTATTCTCAAACCATGCTATATTGTTCTTATCTATCCTCTTACTGGGATTCTAGCTCACCCCTTTTGATGTATATCCTCAGGTGTCAACATGTATTAAGGAGAGGACAAGTGCCAATAAGAAGATAGAGAAGAAGAAATTAAATAAATGTTTATGCTTGATATTGTAATTGTTATGTATGTTCCGAGTTTAACCAAGACACCAAACCTTTGGATCCTCTATGTGTAATACTATTATGTTTTTTATCTTTGTAATAGTAATGTAATAAAAGTTAGGGTCCCTATACAAGTCCATGGAGATCATCCTAATAAAACTCAATGAAATATAAACTTACATGTTCTAGGACCCAAGTCCATTGACCAGGGAATCCTCTTTGAGTCAATAGAGATCATCCATAATAAATTTTCTAAAAACATGGGTGGATCCCAAGGACCATGTCCAAGGTGATCCAATAAATAGAAATCCAAGGTTATAATCCAAGGAATCAAATGTAATATATATAAAAGTGGGTCACTAGTTCCATACCACATTATGGCATATCGATGCTACACCAAAAAATATTATTTAACAGAATTCATATAATTATTCAAGAGACCATCTTAGTATCCATTCGCATATCAATTATATTTATTACATTCAATTATTACTTTAATTTACAAACAATATATGAGAAGTAGGGACATGTTAATGACCTTTCCATTTCATTAAATAAATACATAATTAGCATGTTTTATGGGATTTTCCATTTCATTATATAATTTAAATTTAGTCTATTTCATTATTCATTTCATTTATAAATGATTAGGTTATAACCAAGGTAATCAACCTTTAACATTTCATTTAATTGTATCTGGATCCCTTTAATAAGAGGTGGGATCAACTCACCCCATGGATGGTGAAAATGAAATCAATAAATCAAAACTACCTAAAGGGTGGTTCGGGTTGAGGTTACAACATCCAATAGTTCACATGTGTGTGATAACATGTTTACATTATAGTTTAAACATTCAAGTTTTATGGTCTATTAATATAATGAAAACACCCAAAAATTCTGGAGTGCATAACAACAACACTATATATAAAATACCCCATCATTTAGGGAAAGGTTTAGACCACCTACCTTATTCTTAGAATGGTTCACTTGTCCAATATCGAGTCTGGATTCAAGATGGAATGAGAGAAATAAAGAAACCATCAAACACCCTGAAAATAGGGAAAAAATATCACATGAATTTATAAATCTATATAGAGAGATAAATGAAGAAAATGAGCATGAGGAGTCTTATAATTAATGAGGGGATTCTAATGCATCTGATGATGTTTGATTTAGACAAGGAACATATTAGATCCATGGAATCCAAGAGGAAGAAAAAGGGGTAGATTGAGTAGCCTATGTGTGGAATAAAAGAAGGAGAAAGAAGAGGAAGAAATAAATATAGATAGGGGTAAAACAACCATTTTACCCACTTTAATAAGGAACATGGTTTGTCTACATGGTTTGGCCAACCATATACCCACTCTGAAACTCATACTATCTAAAAGACATACCTGAATTGTTTGGCCACACAATTTAAGATAACCATGTTCCAACTGTGTGGTGCTACTGGTTAAGTGGCACTAACCATGCAGGCAAGGTGCATGGTTTGGGAAAATGTGCACAGTTCGTGTGAACACATCTGCAATTTTTTATAGACATTCCACATGTTTATGAGACCACCTTACATAGTCTAAAAAACAATACAACACCCCTTATAGGGCCACATGGTTTCTCATATGGGGATGCATGATTTAAACAAACCGTGCACACTATTGTTTTTTCTCGGAATGTGAATTATCATATTTTGATGCTCTCAAAACCCATCCAATCATCCAAGGCACAATTCAAGCCTTAAAATACATCAAAAAAAAAACAATACATTCAATTTCTCCAACCCTAAAATTCATGTTTCAAGACTCATTTTAAGTTTTGGTTTGTCCACCAAATGAAAACTTCAATTTCCTTTGTAAATTTTCACCAGTTCGAAATGTAGGATGTTACAACCTATGCACATTAGAAATTATTCCCCCTGATAAGACTTGGGGGACAAAAAAAACATCACCCAACCTACTTGGGTCATGAAGTTTCATTCAAATGGTTACATTACATTCAAAATTACCAATGCACCTCCATGAATTACTTAAATAATTCGATACTTAAGCTGCTAAAACTCAAGATAATGATAAAAAATACCACTGAAACATTAAGAAGACACTTACTCAAGATCTTAATACCTAAGAAATGATCACATCATCATATATTTCCATCATCCTCCATATGTAATTCCCTCACCCCAGGTTCTAGAATTTGTCATGGAAAGATCTGAGTCACGGTGCTCCCACCATTATAATGGCCTATTCAAACACGGACCTAACATCCTAATGACGATCCTATAAAATTTAAAAAAGTAAACACAAGAAAACATCCCTCATTACTCAATCTGATTGAAATGGTAAAATTCTAACTGAACAAGCTCAAACTAGTCACACTATATTTTCCATGAAAATCTAAGATTAACATTTTATGTTTTACCCAGTCTCATCCCGATGACATGATTGATGTAATTTCTTCACCATCAACATCCATAAAAATAAGATAATGCAAGTTGATCCACTTCTAGCCAACTATCCTTGAAAATATTGGCTTTAGGATCCAACACACCATCAAAACATATTCCAAATCCCTTAACTAAATCATGATGAGATAATACCAAGAATGTTCACTGAGGTCTATAACTAACTTTTAGTGATGCCTCCTGACTGAACCATATCCTAATCAAAACTAACAAAATGATGTAACACCAACACCATCACATTCCCAATCCAACATACACGGATTTTCATAAGGTACTCTGGTCTTAACGCCCATATCTGGATTTCAACCAAATCCATTATCGAACCATACCAAGAATTTATCGAGGATTCTAGCCATACATTGTTTTATATATTAAACGGAATATGAGTTACAAAATGGACATCAAATGACTAATATCAGGGTCCCAATAACCTTTACTCATGAGGGTTTCCCATTGGTGATTGATGTATCACTCTCCACCTTAAGAGCATCCTTATCTCTACTTAAATGAAATGTAAATTGATTACCTCAGTGAATGCCCTATCCATCCTGGAAATATGACTGGAATATCCAAGAAACCACTCATCATGAGTGCTAATGTAAATTTTAATCTTCAACCATTCCCATTATATCGAAAATTTTTCATGGTGAACATCAAATTTGAATCGTAATGAGGGTCATCTTTCTCCAATGATTGATGGTGTACTATGCACCATTTGGATTTTCTTAAAACTGCTCCTTGATTGCAACTACCAATGATTCCTTTAATCAAACCATAATATCTATTTAAATAGGTAGCTCATTGTATAGATCATTCTCTCTTAGTGTACACAGAGTGATGTTAAGATAGGGGACATGATCACCTCTATACTTGGAGTGCACTGAGATTTTATTATAAGGTGTGTATATCTCTTCTGATCCATGATCACATAAAAAAGATCCATTTCTAGGTCAACTGTCTCATGTCACCCAACCTATTCTTAAATTAACCCTTCTAATAGTGAGATTAATTTATTTTACCCCAAAAATCAAAGTCACTATGCCCACAAGAATCACATTCTTGAAACCATCATTTCTTGTCTTTCACCTAGACACACACCAACACTCAATTCTGGATAGTTATTGTACATATCTGGCATGAAATAACTCACCATAAAAAGTGGGTGTAGATCCCATACCACATGATTAAAACCTAACTCGTGATATAATGAGTTATCTATCAATAAGGTATAACTGATCAGGCTATAGTTCACATAAATTTCCATTAATCCATAAGTTCCTTTATAACTCCTCATAAAAATTATTCATATTATATGTACCATAATTTATCGAATTACTACCCACTTTACGAAGTTGTTCTTGAGAATAATGTGTTATCCATGAAACCATTTTTGGTTAACTAGGCGAAGAACCTGAATATTCCTACCCATTGAAACCTATTTCAAAAGATAGGCACTCATAGTGCTTTTGAAAAGAAAAGGCATCACCATGCCTGTATCAAATGACCCAAACACCGACCATGAAATAGTCCAGAAAACTGCGTAAAAATAATATTACCAAAAAAGGGAAAAAATAGTTCTAGACCAACCTCTTTTGTTGGTTTTCCAGAATAAAATAACATCATTAACCTACAACGGTCTGAGTTAAGGTGAGGGAATCTAGTTCTGTCCACCTAGAACTAAGGTCTCTAGCATGAGAACTATATCCCATTTATAGGCATTGATTACATAAAATCAAACAAACATGAAAAATATCTTTTAAAATAGGTTAAAACTAAATTAGGTAGTGAATCATAGACCTATGAGGGAAAATATCCATCAATAGAGCACATGAAGTCACTTTCCAATCATCGAGCTGCCATTCCCTAATCATTAACGAGAATATGAATAGGTGAAATCTCACTAAAATGTTAAAATGATAACATAAATAATAAATAGATGACACTCATTTGGTATCTGTATTCAGTAATACTCCCTCAAGGTTCAACTTTCCAGACAACCAACCATTTACCTGGGGGTGTCTTATCCATATCAAGAGTCCTACTTGGGAAAATGGTACCTAAACAATACCTCACATCAGAAATATGGACCAATGATTTATCAATTATTTATGGTCAGAAAGTGCTACCATAATAGTGCTAGATTATTAATTACTCAAGGAATAAAACCTAAAATAAGGTCACATATGAAATGATCACTAGGCCTTACCTTCTAACCTATAGGTCTAGCACAACCTAGGAAGAATTCATCAGAGTTCCATGTTGATACTCATGTTCCCGTTCAAGAAAAATCTCATGGAAAAATTTAAAACTAAACCCAACACAGTGATTATTACAACAATACCCTCTAAACGATTCAATTTTAAGGAATTTATATGATTCCCATTCATTATAAAATTTTAAACAACTTGTAAGAAAGGTATAGAAAGTACCAGTTTTAAAAGAAGCTATACTAATCACTTTATTTAGATGATGCCATGTATCATTTGGAAAATTATCTCATAATTTCCTTTATAACCATTTATTTAATTAATATTTTTCAGAACCGGATTGGTTAAATAAAATGTCCATTTCAAAACTATAAAGGAAAACACTCTTTAGCTTTTAGTTGTAATTTTAATTAATAGACACCTCATAATAATAAATCTTATAGGTTGATAATAGTGATTTAATTAACTAAAGGGAATATTCAAGTATGATATCACCATAAGTTTATATGTAAAACCATATAAATGGACACAAACACTTTAAAAGACCATCCCATTAGCATAAAAACACCCCTATGGGGTTTATGTACTAAGCACAGAAGAAATTAAAGGTGACCTATAAGGTTACCATCACGTAAACCTTAGTTTAATTATATGGGTAGGCATTTCCAATTTATAAAGTCAAGGTTCTATAAATGAAAATTGGTATCACATTTAAAGGAAACCCATAACAGTAATTTTATTCAATATGTAACACACTCTTAATGGGTTTATATTATATTCAATGTTTCCCAATTGACCAAATTGTGTCCATTTGTACTTTTAGAAATTTATTCATATAGGTCATTATGTACAATTCATAGAAGTACAAGCCCCATTAACATGCAATTTACCATTTATTTAAAAGGATTCATTCTATATGATTTTTTTTCCAGAATTTATACATACATATACATAATGGTTTAGTTAGAGGAATTACTATTCCCAAATTATAAAGGTAATTTCCTTTGTAAGTTACAATTCGAATTCATGTAACTAAAATTGAGTTTCCATTTTCGGTCTCAAAATATAATAGTCCATTTACGGTGGTTAAATTACATGTGTAACCATTCTCTAATTTATAAAGGCCCATAAAATTTATAAATTAAACAATTAGATCCCATATAATTACAACAATATTACTAAATTAAATTTCAAAATATAACAAGTATATAAAATATTGTTCAACTATATGGGTTACCATTTCCAATTTAAAGAGTGCCCATAAACTTTATAAATTGTAATGTTGACACCCATTTAATTTCAACTATTAATGTTTCATCCCATGAGACCAATTATCCATGACTAAAACATAATGTAATTGGTTAATTAAGGTACCACCATCAAAATATATGGGAAATCACCATTTAGGTTGATGTAGAAACTTAAATAGAAAATTATATATATCACATCTATATAAAGTCATGATATCAGATTAAGGAATACAAGTATATAAGTATTAAATCACATAATCTTGGTTTATAGATTATCATACATCATACATCAGGAAATAAATAATTTAATCTATATGGCGTGACATATTCATGGCATGCAAATATCTATGTGCCTGTCATGATGCATGTAACACACCTCATATCTTTACACATCGATCCAAGAGGTAAAAATATATAATTTAATAACCATATGAACTACACCAATCACCCAAGGTGAAATAATAATCAACTATAACTTATAAAAATAATCCTATCTCTAGAAACTTAATCTTTACCTCATGCGTGGGTTTTCCAGACCAAAAAAAAATCTATTTACCATGTGCCGACACATTTATAGTCTTATTTCTACCATCCCAAAACTACCAGAAAAAACCAAAAAAAAATCTCTTATACCACTTATAGCATGTAGACCCGAGATCCACTAAAATGGTTCCCCAAGCCAGTTTTCCACTGGGCCATAAGCATTCCTCCTCATACACTAGAGGTTTTCGACTAGAAGTGGGGATATAAAGGTGGTACAGTGGGAAGACTATACCCTTTAGATTAGAAATAAATACCATACAATCAATATTAAATAATGGAAATAGAATAAACATTAACTTATCATCAATAATAATTGAATGAGTGATCATGCATGACCATGCTATAATGTGCTGCAAAAAACATATAATAGGTATAGGTAAAAAATATACAAGGAAAAGACAAAATCTCTAAGGTCCTTCTACATGATAATCATGATATATGGCTCTATCTTGTACTCCTAATGTCCCATGTAAATTTATAATAGCACAAGCTTAAATTGTGAACTTGAACTTGCAACCAAGAGGTCTGTCTGAGTACCAATCGACAGCCTGAATAGGGTGTTAAATATATTCAGTAGGCCACCAACAATAATGTCTATAAAAAATTTAGTCTATGCATATATTCTACAATATTGTGTAGATATAACATGTCTAAAGATATAATGATAAGTGATACAATTCAGTCTATAATCACATGTTATAAAAAGTAGTCCATAAATGATGAAAGATAGTATAAAATTGTAAATTATTAGTTTCAACATATTCTATATGATAATGTATCAGCCGTATAAGGGAAAAAATCTAGGACCATTGACCAAGGCATCGTCTTTGAGTCAATGGAGATAATATATAGAAAAATCATTGAAATATAGACTTAAATGGGACATAACACAAGGCCATTTACCTGTGTGTCCTATTTAATTATATGGATATCAACTATAGTAAACTCTATAAAAACTTGTATGTATCCCAAGGAGCATGTACAAGGATGTCAAAGAAATCCTGATCCAAGGTTAAAACCCAAGGCATCTAATGTAATATATATATAAGTGGGTGATCAGTGCCATATCACATTTTGTCACACTGGTTCCATACTGTGAAATCCAATTAAACATAGTTTATATGATGATTCAAGGGAACATGTTAGTGTCCATGCCCATATCAATATAATTTTTGATATTCAATTATTAATTTAATTCACATAAAATAGATGAGATGTAAATCCATGTTTATGTTCATGTTTTTTTATTAAATAACTACATAATTAACATAAGTCAATGTATTTTCCGTTTCATTCTACAATTCCCATTTAATGTGTTTTATTATTACATTCATTTATAAATGAAGAATTTCTAACCAAGTGACTCAAACATTAATATTTTATTTAATTTTATTTGGATACCTTTAATAAGAGTCAAGCTAAAATCACACCATAGTTGGTGAAAACATAATTGATAAATCGAACCTACCTAAAGGGTGGTTTGGGTTGAGTTAAAAACCTCCAACCGTTCACATGGCTATGATAACATGTTTACATAATAGTTTAAACATTAAAATTTTATGGTCTATTAATTTAAAGAGAAACTCTTGGAAATTATGGCGTGTGACACAACAACACTAGCTATAAATCACCGAAACTTTTGGAGAAATGGTATATACCACCTACCTTGTGATTAATATTTTTCACTTATATAATACCGAGTCTTGATTTAATCTAGAATGAGTGAAATCAAAAAAATCATCAAACACCCTAAAAATAAGGAAAAAGAGATTATGTGAATTTTGCATTCCATAGAGGGGGATAAAAAAAGAAGACTCATGTGGAGTCTTAGAATTAATAAGGGGATTCCAATACATATGATGACATTCTATTCCAATAAGAAATAGAGGATATCCATGGAAGACTAGAGGAGGACAAAGGGGGAGCATGAGAAGTCTGAGTATGTGAGAAAAGGTGGAGAAAGAGGAGGAATAAAGAAATGAGGATGGAGAAGAAAATGCTCATTTTACCCCTATTTAATGAGGTGCATGATTATTATGCATGATTTTTTAACCACACACCAACTGTGTGGCTCATACTATCCAAGAACCATACCCTTCATGATTTTAGATAATCGTGCACCAACCATTTGGTGATACTGGTTAAGTGGAATTAACCATGTAGTATTAACCCATTATTTGGAAAACCATGCATAACCCATGACCCACCCTTGAAATTTACTATAGACATTACTCATTATTGTGAACCCCACCTTGCATTGTCTAATAAACTATGTGATAAACCATACAGGGCCACATGATTTATCATGAGGGGTTGCACGATTTAAACATACCATGTGCCCTATCTGTTTCTACCAGAAAGTGAGTTCCCAAAGCCCAATGATACTAAAACCCATCCAAACCTCTAATTTACCTATCATTACTTAAACTAAATCCAAAAACAACAAATTTAAGTGATAAAACACTCAAAATAAAATTTCAAGACTCAAGTTAAGATTTGTCCCACCCACCAAACAAAAATCTTATTTTCCATTGGAAATTTTAATCAGTTCAAAATGTGGGACATTACAACCTCCCCACCTTATAAATTAGAATCCCTAAGAATACTTGGGGACTAAATAAAACTTCACTCATCTTACTTGGGTTGTTATTTTTTTTAAATGGCCACAATTCATTCCAAACTCCCAACATGCCTCCAGACATCACTTAAATCACATGGTACTTAAGCTTCTAAAACTCAAGCTAATGCTCAAAAATATCATTGAAATATTAGGAAAAAACTTATTCGAGACCTTAATCCCCAAGACATAATCCCTTCATTGCATCTTTCTATCATCATGATTATAGAATTCCCTCACTATAGGTTCTTGAATTTCTTATGGAAATATCTGAATTATAGTGATCCCACCATCCTAATGAACTAAAAAAATAGCCCTAGAATCCTAATGAAACTTAAATTTTTTTATCAAATTACACACAAGGATACTACCCTCATTCCTTTATCTGATCAAAATTGTCAAACTCCAATCAACCAAGATCAAACTGGTTTCATTGACTTTTCCTTAAAAATACCTGATCGACCTTTTAAGATGCACCCATATCATCCGGATGACATGCCCAATGTGATTTCATCACCATATTCATCCATAAAGGCAATATAACATATGTTGAGACACTTCTGGTTGACTATCCTTGAAAATATTGGCTTTAGGATATGACATATAATCAAACTGGATTCCAAATACCTTAACTAAGGCACACTGAGATCATATCAAGAATGTTCATTGATGTCTGTAACTGACTTTCAGTGAACTCTCCTGGCCAAACCATCTCCTGATCAAAACCTCCATAATGATGCAACACCGACATCAACACATTACCGATCTAGAATCCATGGATCATCATAAGATACTCTGATCTTAATGCCTGCATCTAAATTTTTCCCAAATCCATTACCCAACTATACCTAGAACTTATCAAGGATTCTATTAATAATTTTTTTAATCTATTAAATATAAGATGATTTCCAAAATGACAATCACATGACAATTCCAAAAAACCTTCTCTCATGAGGGTTTCCCACTGGTAATTTATATCCTAGTCCCCACTATAGGATCATCATTTTCACCACTCAAAATAAATGAAAACTGATTACCTTAACAAATTCCTAGTTCATCCCGAGCATATGATTGGAATTGAAATGTACACGTTCATCATAAGCACTAACATAAATGTCAACTTTCACCCATTACTTCTTCTAGAGAATATTTTTCATGGTAAAATTCAAATTTAAAACATAATTAGGGTCATCACCCTCCAATGGCCAATAGTTTATGACACACCATTTAGATTTTCTTAAAACCAATCCTTGATAGAAACTCCCAAGGAGTAATTTAATCAAACCATAAAAAATATTTAATTAGGTAGATCAATGTATATCCAATTCTTTCTGAACATATTCAAGGTGACATTAAGATAGGGGATTTTATCACCTATAAACTTAGGGCACACTGATATTTTATTTTTGGGTGTGTATAACTCTTCCAAGTCATGATCACATTGAACAAATCTATTATTAGGTGAACTATCTCACATCACTTAACCTATTCATAAATTATCCCTTTTTCATAGGGTGCTTCATTTAGTTTTCCCAAAAAATCAAGGCCACCATTCCTACAAGAATCACATTATTGAAACCATCGGTTCTCGGATTGCACTTGGCCACACAACGATATTTAATTCTGAATATTTATCATGCACAATTAGCATGAAAGAACTCACCAGACACAATGGGTGCACATCCCATACCAACTGGTTCAAACTTGACTCATTCTACCATGATTTTTCCATCAATAAGGTCTAATATATTGTGTTTCATGACATGTTAGTTTCCATTTGGATTTATGTTCCCTTGGAACTCCTCTTCAAAAGAGGCCATCTTACATATGCCAAGATTTATTGAACAAAAACACACCATACATTGTCATTCCCGAGAATAATGTGTCAACCACGAAACCATTTATGGTCAAATAATATCGACACCTGATTATCCACTAAATGATTCTAATATTCATTTTCTTCATTATTCATAAATACCATTTTAGTGTATTTTACACTTTGAACATCATTTCACATTATGATTGTATGTGATTTTTAAAATGCACTATTACATGGTACATTTTTGAACACCATATAAAATACCTGTTATCTTGATTTTATTTTCATATTTAATTTTCAGGTTTTTCATTACATTGGGAACAATTCATACTTTTGGAGTACTTGAAGATTTACATTGGAAGACCACCAAAGTGGGCCTTGAACTAACAACATTCTGGGATAAGTGAACTGGAAAACAACCGAATAAAACTACTGTAGAGGCCAATATAAAATCCCAATAAACATGAAAATTAAATTGAAGATAGAGGAAAATAATGGAAAAATTTCATCAAATAGTGATAAGATCTAAATCAGATGTTTTAATGGAGTTCTAGGCAGACCAATTTGAAGATGCAATTCTGAGCTAGATTTTATGACCCAGAAAAACATCCCACCATTTTGATCATATCTCAAAAAAAATTCTATTTGGGAGAAAATTTTACACGAGGTTAGGAGAATTATATGGATCCATTTTTTTATTCTATTCCCCACTCTAATTAGTCCATCTATAAGGTCATTTAGACACCTATGTTTAGTGGATGAAAGCTGGATTCTATTTCGGGTCAAGGGTGAAGTAGTCCACTCTTCCTTACATTCCACCACCCTAGGCCTACCATACTAAAGTGGGATGCTTTGTACTATTGGGAGATAGACCCAAGTATTAATAAATGACTATTTAAGGTAGTGTTGGTAGAGGAGTTTATCATATTTTGTGCTTTGTTTAATTATAATGTTATGCTGTGATTTTGTTGCCCTGAGTTTGTCTTTCTCATATAAGTTGTTCAAATCACCTCAGTTTCTTAATAAAAGTTCTTATTATCCTCTTATTAAGTTCTTATTCATATAAAATTAATAATATTGACTCAAGGTGTGAATTTATTCACAAAAAACCTTGTGATATTATCACACAATAGTGGAGTGATCATTATTTCATTGTCTTTTTTTTACTTCTTCAATTCATCCCTCATGAGTCAACTTCCCACTTCCATTAAAACCATAGTATTAATGGAGGGATAACCCAGTTATGGGTTGATACAAGGGATTAGAAAAGGGCTGTATTGGATGTTATTTCTCACTTCATTAATGTCTAATCACTTCTTTTAATTGAGAATTTTGTTTGATGGTCTTTAAACTCCTTCGTCCTTGTTGAATTTAAAGACATTCACTTTAAATTGGAGTGATAAAAACTTTGATCCTCCAAGAATATAGGTGACTAGTATTAGGTTTTTTAGGTATTAAACCAGTAAGTGATGATGTTTTTTGATCTTCTTAAATGAACCCATCACAAATATAATAAATTGAAATAGTTTAAAAAGGAATTCATCCAATCCACCCCAAGTGATAACCTAGGATCAACTCATTATTTTAAATTGAATTCACTTAAATGACTTATAATTAACTAAAAATCAACTAAAATCAACCCAAGTTGGCCACTTCATAGACAAAAACAATCCATATAATGTACATCTCTGTAGGTCACTTCTTAGGTCTCTAAGGATTTGACAACCCAAACTAAACTACAAGCAACCGCTTAACCCTAAAAAATTGGGTAAATTTGGGCAAGACCAATTTTTTCTGCCATTTTTGGGGACCCAAGTAAGTCATCTTGACACCCATTCTATTCTCCCCCTTTTCTATTTTCTCACCTCAACTTCTCTTATATTTCCCCCTTTATTTTTTTTCACTTTTCTTGGCGTATGTTTACCTATACCCGTGACCAATCAAATCGTCTTGTTAGGGTGGATAATCCAGGGGTTAGGGAGTTAAGAACACCTAGGGATCTCTTCCCATTATATCCAAATATTCCTAATACTCCGAATTCAAAAATTTATCTAATTTTAATAGAGGGTATTCAAATAAATCAACTCATAAACCCGGATGGGAACCAAAATGGAAATCCAAATGAGGAAGCCCCAAACTTGGGAAATGCAGTCAATCAAACCATGAATGATTACCTCACAACTACCTCCAATGCACCCTCTTTCATTAGGCATGATTCCCTATAAGAATCCCACTATATATTCAAACCTCATTTCTTAAACTACCTTTAAATCTTCTAGGGGATGGAGTCAAAAATTCCAAACCTTCATGTCAAAGAGTTCAACGACATTGTTGAAATCATGTTCCCACCACATCAACTTGATTCAGCTAAGATGAGTTTCTTTCCTTTATCACTTAAGGATTGAGAAAATAATTGTTTAAAAAATCTATGACCTACATCAATCTACTCTTGGGACTAATTGCAAAGAGAATTATACAAAAAATACATCCCCCATCACAAAATAACTGCACTAAAAAAGAGAATCCAAAACATTTTTGAAAAACAAGGGGACTCATTTTATGAAACATGGGAAATGTTCAAAGACACACTCAATATGGTACCTCACCATGGATTTTGAATCCTAGAACAATTTTTAATTTTCTATGAAGGGTTGGGTCTAGGAAACAAACAATTTATTGACATGATGTATAGTGGAACCTTAAAAAAATCCCCAAATGATGCTTACGAGTATCTAGAAGGACTAGCCAAACAAAACCAGACATGGGGAACATCACCTTACTATGAGAAGCCACCTAAATCTTGTGGAATTTACACACTTAGTAATGAGGAAATCCTTAGGGAAAAATTTTCTGCACTCACTAGGAATGTCGAGGAGATCGATCTTAGGAAGGTCCATGGAATTCACAATGTTGACCATGTTTATACAATTTGTGAAAAACATGACCACAAGACCGAAAACTGGACAACCATACCTTCCATTAAAGATGTTATTTTAGGAGGACCACTAGAAGAGGCCAATGATTTGAACTCTCAGAATCCATAGTACCAAAACACTTTCAATCCAAGGTACAATGACCATCCAGGATTCTATTGAAAAGATAACCAACAACCCAACTGACAACCTAGTCAGCCACAAGGATCAAACCCATACTATCCACAAAATTTTTAAAACCATAACTAGTTATAACCACAACCAGGATAATACCAAAATCCTCCAATACAATACCAACAACCCATCCAGCAACCCATTCGACAACCAATCCAACAACCAAAGTATCCTCCTAGGATAAACCAACTAGCACAAGCCCCTACCTAATCTGTCACTCTACCAATCCTTGAATAGTTTTGTAAACAAATAGAGAAAATTAACTTAGAAGTATCATCCCTTAAACATAAATTGTAAACCATAAAAATCAGGAACTCACCCATTCCTACTCAGGTGATACCATCCTCAACTTTAAGGGAAGAATCCAGTTACACACAAACCTCTCAAGAATAACTCAAAGCAGTGACTATTTTAAGAAGTGGTAAATACATTGAGAAACCTGAACAAGCCATTATAGAACCATTAAAATATTAAAAAATGCATGAAAATTATGAAAAACAACCCACATATCCTTTAAAACCCAATAAGAATGTGAAGGAACTACAACCACACCAAATAGTCAAACAACCTTCTCCCTCCCCTCAATGCATGAGAGGAAAATCTGAACCAGAACTGAATGAAACTTTGAGGGAAATATTCTCTTAGGTTAAGTTGAACATTCAAATTCTAGATGCAATCCAAACCATTACTACCTAATCAAATTACCTTAAGTACCTTTTCAATTTTAAAAAGAAATTTTCACATAAAAACCAAGTCCTTTTGGATCCTAATGTGAGTACCACCCTTCAAGGGACCATTCCTACGATGTTGAAAGATCCAGGATGTCCATACATCAATGTTGAGTTAAGAGAGAAAAAAGTTGTCAAAGACCTTTATGATATGGGAGCCAGTGTTAACCTCATTACTTATGCCATGTATTTTCAGTTATGGATCGAATAACTCCAACCCCTATCTGTCACTCTTCAACTTTCTTATTGTAGTGTTCGAGTTCCTAAGGGGTTCTTAAAGTATGTTTTGGTGAAAGTTAAAAATTTCATTTACCCAGATGACATAATTTTCCTTGAAAATCACCTAAGATTAGGTCCTAGGGAGAAAACCCCCATCATCCTTGGTCATACCTTTTTAGAAACAATCAACTCAATTGTTCGAGTTAGAAATGGGAAGATGACAACAACCTTCAGAAACATGATCCTTGATCTAAAAATCTACAAAAAAACTATCAAATTGAATATGATAAAGAGATACATGAGTTTAATTGGATTGGTAGTGTTGATAGTGAACTATAGGAACATTCAAGAATTACTTAAGGATGTTTAAGTCAAGAATAGATCGATTTTCTTTGTTTACATGATGGAAATTTTTCTCATTATCTTGAATCTATTTCAGACAGCTCTATTGATGATTTTATAGAATCACCAATCAATGAAACCATTGGTGAAATCAATAACATTGAGTCCATACCCATTCATTACACTGATCTAGCCAATTTTGTGGATGAAAATTCTATTCCCAAGGAACCAATTCTTTCAAGAAATATGAACAAAGAAACTAAGTTCAATAAAAAGTACCATCCTTTCTTGGAACGTGATAACCAATATGATATCGAATTTAAGGTCCTACCTTCATCACTCAAGTATTCATTCTTAGGGTACAATCAAGCCTTTACTATTGTCATTTATTCCTATCTTGAATCCAATCAAGAGATGATACATCTGGATGTTTTAAGAAAGCATAAGAAAAAAAATGGACGGACCCTTTTTGATATTCCTGGGATTATCCCACTCATTAGAACTCATATGATTGTTCTTGAATATAAATCCAAACCATCTCCTCAACCTCAACGGAGACTCAATCCAAATATCATGTATGTGGTAAGGAAATAACTTCTTTTGTTTTTGAAAGAGGGTACCATCTACCGCATTACTGAGAGTGAGTGGGTAAGCCCAATTCAAGTTATCCCAAATAAATATGTAATCACTAGGATAACCAATGAGGATGGTGACCTTCTCCCCATAAAGGTTAGTAGTAGATGGAGAGTCTGTATTGACTATAGGAAGCTCAACTCTTATAATAAGAAAGACCACCCCCCTTGCCCTTTATTGACCAAGTAATCGAGTGAGTGGCGAGTCATCAATTCTCTTGATTCCTAGATGGATTCTTAGGGTATAATAAAATCAAGGTCTCCTTAGTGGATCAAGGAAAAACAAACTTCACTTATACATTGCTCACTTTTTACTTCAAGCGCATGCCCTTTGGGTTATGTAATTCCCCTGGTACCTTCCAGTAGTGCATGATAGGAATATTCTTGGACAGAGTGGTAGATTGTTTAGAGGTCTTCATGGATGAATTATCCATCTTTGGGGACAATTTTTAGGTATTACTTCTTAATGTTAAAAGGGTTTTGTTAAGATGCGAGGATAATAATATCATCCTAAATTGGAAAAAATTCCATTTCATGGAAAAGGAAGGACATGTTCTAGGCCATATAGTCTTTGGTAGAGGGATTGAATTTGATAAAGCTAAGGTCTACATCATTCATCACCTTCCCTCTCCTAAAACTATTAAGGAAGTGAGGTCCTTATTAAGACATGCTAGTTTTTATAGAAGGTTCATTAGTAATTTCATCTCTATTTCTCAACCACTTTGTGCTCTATTGGTGAAAGATGATCCATTTTTATGGACACAAAGCTTTAAGGAATCATTATCTACACTCAAGTCAACTCTTATCACTCCACATATCATGAAATCTCTAAATTTGAAACTTCCTTTTGAGCTCATGTGTGGTGCGAGTGACTTCACTATAGGAGAAGTATTAGGACAAAGGTATGAGAAAACTACTTGTTTCATTGATTATGAAAAAAAATATTTAACTGATGCATAAATAAAATACACCACCACTGATAAAGAGTTGATTACTTTTTTATTTTACTTAGAGATATTTAGTTACTATCTCTTAGGATCACCCATCATTGTCTTGAACGACCATTCAGACATAAAATACATTTTCCAAAAACAAGATGCCAAGGATAGATTGATTAGGTGGGTCCTTCTTCTCCAAGAGTTTTATTTAACCAATAAGGATAAAAAGGGTGTAGAAATGTTTTAGCAGATTACCTCTCTAGTATGGAATTCCAAGACAACTCACATCACCTTTCTTTGTCTGATTCATTTCTCGATGAGCACCTCTATTCTGTGAGTGATTGCACATGGTATGCTCACATAGAAAACCATTTGGTGATGAGTGACATTACAAAATTCCTAGAGACCCAATATAAGAGGAAATTCCTTTCTGATGTCAAACAATATGTGTTTAATGATCCTTACCTCTTCATGTTCCGTCCTGATCAAATCATTAGGATATGTGTTCTCGAGTCTGAGCAAGAGTCCATTCTAAAATTTAGTCATGGAGAGGCATGTGGAGGCCACTTTTCCACAAATAAAACCATTTAAAAGCTCCTCAAAAGTGGTTTCTATTGGCCTAACCTCACTAAGGATTCCTTCTAATTCTGAAAAAGTTTTCCCCAATGTCAACAATTAGGATCCATTACCAAAAGGAATCAAATGCCCCTCACTCCCATTCTAGTCGTCGAAATCTTTGATTGTTGGGGAATTGATTTCATGGGACCCTTAACAAAATCTAGGGGATACCTCTACATCCTCTTAGCTATTGATTATGTCTTTAAATGGGTTGATTCCATTCCCACCAAGTCCAATGACCATCATGTTGTGGTATGATTTCTAAAAGAGAATATATTTTATTGATTTTGAATTCCCAGGGCTATAATCCATGATCGAGGAACCCATTTCTATAACCTCCAATTATCTTCACTCATGTCTATGCATGGGATTTATCATAAAGTTTCCACTTCATACCATCCTCAAACCATTGGTCAAGCTGAGTTAGAAAATAGGGAGATTAAGAAAATTATTGAAAAAAACTCTCAATCCCTCTAGGAAAGATTGGTCAAAGAAACTATTGGATGCCCTTTGGGAATATCATACATCATTCAAAACCATACTATGAATGTCACCATATAGGTTAGTTTATGGAAAATCATTCCATTTACCTGTTGAAATTGAGCATATGTCCTTTTTGGAAATCATAAAAATGAACTTTGACATTTCTTTGGCTACAGAAAAGAAGAAATTAGATCTTAATGAACCTAAGGAACTTAGGATGGAGGCTTATGAAAGTTCAAGGATAAATAAATCTAGAGTTTAAACCTACCAATCTAGTAATATCAAAGTCAAAAACTTTGAAATGGGAAATTTTTTGCTCTTGTATAGTTCAAAACTCCATTTACACTTGGGAAAGTTGAGGTCCATATGGTCAGGTCCATACATAGTGCAAAGGTGTACCCCCATGGGGATATAGAAAGTCCTGATCCCACTAATGGTCAAACCTTTAAAGTTAATGGTCATAGAGTCAAACCATTCATTAAACCATCCCAAAAACATGTAGTTGATGAAGAATTTTGTGAAACAACCTCAGATGAGGAAAATAATTAAACAATTAAGGGTCTAAGTCGAGCTAGAGATGTTAAACAAAATCATTGCACGAGAAGAAATCTATGGCTTTCATGGTTCCAATAATTGTGAATCATATTTATTTTTCATGTAGGATTAATAAATCAATTTTATATTTTAAAAAAACTTAATCAATCAAATCTTAAGATGATAGTACCTTAGACTGTTGACATGTTCTTTTATTATGTGTATGGATGGGTATGAAAGGGGAGTGCCGTATTAATCCGTGTCACATAGTGTGATCCCTGAGTAATACCTTACCCAGAAACTTTAAAAATAAGACAATGTATCATCAATTTTTTTTATTTTATTTATATGTGTTTATAGGTTAAAATAAAAATAAAAAAATAATTAATTTTTTTTAAAAGGACACATCATAGGTCGTGGGGTAAACCCCGTCACAACCAGTGAAGCTGAGAGGACTCGAAACTGGGACCGAAGGGAGACACGGGCACACACTTTCCTCTAACCTATGACTTATAGTGCTTCATTATTCTATAATTTTTTATATATATACTTATATTTTACATTATATATATATATTGTTTTGTTCAGTTAGTTTGTTTGTTTTTCCTTATTACACTATGGAATTCTGTGAGTGACATGGATATCAAAGGATTAAATTAGAGAAGCACGAACATCAAATTCAACCACCAGGGGGCTTTATTCCATTATTCTCATTTTCAATGTTCTTTTTGAACTCCTATACTATACCCATTCTAAGTTTTCTTTTCTTTAAACTCTTGGGATAATGTTATTATAAGTTGGGGGGGGGGATGAAAAGATAGAAAAAAAATCCTTATGAAATAAAAAAATGTGTGTAAATGGAAGAAAAAATTCTTTTAACTTTGAACATGATAATATAAATTGAAAAATTTTAAACCGAATATCAAATAATTTAGCATGACATGATTTTTATTTTAATCCATGTATAATTTCATGAGAATATATTTTGGAAAGTGTGGCTGTCTAATGTGATATTTCATCGTTTATATTTTCATCCCAATAAAACAATTCACAACTCACATCCTTTGGATAGTGGGGTATTATTTTGAGTTCATGGGGTCCCACAAATAAATATCCTAGGTTTTGTGATAATTTTAGTTTTAATATGAGTATTCAATAAAAAAAATAAAAAAATGATAAATTTTCACATAGAGAAATGAAATGACCTAATGAGCGGCTTTCGACACTTGGGGATCGTGACTCCATAGTTTTCTAGCCCAGAGTTAGTAATTTTATCTCAATTTTTAGTAATTTGAATTTTTTTGAATGATTTAACTCGATATGTTTCCTAAGTATGTGGGCTTTACTTGGTTCCCTAAGGTCTTTGATCTTGGGAGTCATTGGCAAATTATCGCTATATGGGTTGACTATGTTGAGTGAAATTTAAATTTCCCTGAATAAATTTCAAAGAAAAAAAAATAATAACAAAAAATAAATAAATAATTTTTTTGAATACTCTTCTTAATATTGAAATTTGATTCCACCTAGCATTTCCATCATTTCCCCCTTTAATAAAGATGAACCCCCCATGTCTATTGTGATACACAACACATCATCATGCTTAATTGATATTGGATGAAATATGACAATAGAATTTGAACAAAGGAATGACCTTAGAATATGGATATTCTTATGAAAATATCTTGTATTAAAATTTTTTTATGGGTTTCATAGTTGTTTGATATAAATATTTTTGGTGATCATTGTGTATTAAAATGTTTATGGAAAAGGGAATTCAAATTTCATATTTTTGAGATATATTTTTCTCGGGGCTAGAAAAACTCAAGTTGGGGGTGTGATTATCCACTGAATGATTCCAATATTAATTGTTAATATATATAATATTCATGTTCTTCATTATTCATAAACACCATTTTAGTGAATTTTACACTTTGAACATCATTTCACATTATGATTGTAAGTCCTTTTTAAAATGCACTATTACATGGAGCATTTTTGAAGACCATATAAAATAACCAATGATATTTATTTTATTTTCATATTTAATTTTCAGGGTTTTCATTACATTGGGAACAATTCATACTTTTTTAGTACTTGAAGATTCACACTAGAAGACTACCAAAGTGGGCCTTGAACTAACAACATTCTGGGCGAAGTAAACTGGACACCAGCCCAATAAAAATATTGTAGAGGCCAATATCCAAGACCAATAAATCTGAAAATTTAAATAAAGATAGCGTAAAAAAATGGGAACATTTAATAAAACAGTGAAAAGATCTAATTTGGATGTTTTAATGGAGTTATAGTTGTCCTAAGTTGAAGATGAAATTCTGGGATAGATTCGGCGACCCAAAAAAACATACCACCATTTTAATAATATCTTGAAAAAAAAAATTATATTTGGGATGAAATTTTATAGTATTTTAGCAGACATCATGGTATCCATTTTATTATTCTATGGACCACTCTAATTTTTCCATATAGAATGTCATTTCAACGCCTCTGTTCAGTGGATGCAAGCTGGCTTCCACTTTGGGTCAAGGGTGAAGAAATCCACTCTTCCTTACTTTCCACCACCCTAGGCCTACCATAACCAAGTGGGATGATTTTTAATGTTGGGAGATCTACCCAAGACTTCCTAAATACTTATTTAAGGTAGTGTTGGTGGAGTATTTGATCATATTTGATGCTTTGTTTAATTTAAATGTTATGCTGCGATTTTGTTGCCTTGAGTTGTCTTTCTCATGTAAGTTGTTCAATTCACCTTAGTTTCTTAATAAAAGTTCTTCCTATCTTCTTATTATATTCTTATTCATATAAAGTTGATATCTTTGGATCAAGTTGTGAATTTATTCACACCAAACCTTATGAAATTATCACACAATGATGGAGTGATCGTTATTTCATTATCTTTTTTTTATTTCTTCAATTCCTTCCTCACGAGTCTACTTTCTACTTCCATTGGAACCATAGAATCAATGGAGGGATAAACCACTTATGATTTTATACAAGGGAGTATAAAGGTGATGTATTATATGTTATTTATCACTTCATTAATTTCTAATAACTTCTTTTAATTGAGATTTTTGTTTGACGATCTTTAAAATTCTTCGTCCTTGTTGAATTTAAGGCCACAAACTTCAAGTGCTAATAAAAACTTTTACCTTGGAGTGCTAAAAAATTTGATCCTCCAAGTATATAGGTGATTAGTATTAGGTTATGTAGGTACTAAAACATTAAGTGATTATGTGGTTTGATCTTCTTAAATGAACCCATCTCAAATATAATAAATTGAAATAGTTGAAAAAGTAATGCATCTAATCCACCCAAAGTGATAACCTAATATCAAATCATTATTTTAAATTGAATTCACTTAATTCTCTTAGAATTCACTTAAACCCAACTAAAATCAACCCAATTTGGCCACTTTATAAACAAAAAAAATTCGTATAATGTACATGTCTGTAGGTTACTTCTTAGGTCTCTGAGGATTTGACAACCCAAGCTAAACTAAAAGCGACCGCTTAACCCTAAAAACCTGGGTAAATTTGGGTGAGGCTAGTACTTAAACAATCCTTGTCATTGAAACTTGTTTCGATAGATCATAAGTCATGGATGTTTTCAAAAGAAAAGGCATCACCATGTTTGAATCAAAAGACTTGAGAACCTACCATGAATTGGTGTTTTCAAGAGTATAAAATGAATATTTTTGTAAAAGGGAAAATGTAGTCTCATACCAACCTCTTCCATGAGTTTCAATTAATAGAACAACGTCATTAAATGAGTAGGGTATAAGTCAAGGTGAGGGAATTAAGTTCCATCCAATTATCACTAATGTCTCTAGTATGAGATTCATAACCCATTTATAAGCATTAGTTACAAAACATCTAACATGCCTGAAAAAATGTTTTAAAAGAGGTTAAAACTAAAATAGTAAGAGAATCATCAACCTAAAAGGGTAAAAATCCATCAATAAAGCATAAAAAATAACTTTCCATATATCAAGATTTCTCACCCTAATCATTTTTAAGTATCTAAATGGGAGAAATCTCACTGAAAGGTTTAAATTCTAATATAAATAATAAAGGGATTCCACTTAACTAGTACTAATATTCAATAATACTCCCTCAAGGTTCAACTTATTAGATAAACAACCATCTACTATGGGGTATCTTTTCCTTTTCAATAGTCCTACTCAAGATAATCGGTACTCAAATGGTACCTCACTTTAGAAATATGAAGAAATAATTTATCAATATTTTATGTTTGGAAGGAGCTACCATAAATGGGATATCTCCTTACCTAGGAAAGGAATTGACCCTAGGTCACATATAAAAGGATCACTAGGCCTTACCTCCTAACCTCTAGGTCCAATGTAACCTAGGAAGAAGTATTTGAATTTCCAAAGTAATGCTCACATTACCATTCAAGGAAACTCTCAAGGAAACATTTAAAACTAACCCATACACAGGGGTTCTTACAACAAAAACCTCTAAAAGATTCAATTTTAAGGCATTTAAAATATTCTAATTCATTACAAAATTTTAAATCACATGTATGAAAGGGATATCAAGTATCATTTTTAAAATAAACCCTACTAATTTATTTATTTATCTGGATCAATGCCTCATTTGGAAAATTATCTCATAATTTTCTTTATATCCATTTGTTTAATTAAGTGTTTTCACAACTGGACTGATTAAATAAAATTTCAATTTCTAACTTAAATAGGAAAACACTCTTAAGTTTTTAATTGTAATTTTAATTAACTAACGCCTCATAATAATAAATATCATAGGTATATAATAATGATTTTATTAATTAAATGGATATTTCTAGTAAGATGTCACTATAAATTTATATGTAAAAACATATAAACATATATGGACACTTTAAATGTCCATACCATTATCATAAACAAACCCCCATGGGGTTTAAGTACTGCGCACGTAAGAAAGTAAAGTTGAACTATGAGTGTACCGCCATGTCAACCTGGGTTCAATTAGATGGGAAACCATTTCCAATTTATGGATTCAATGCTCTATAAATGAAAACTGGAATCCCATTTAAATTCAACCCATTATAGTTATTTTATTCATGATTTAACACACCCTTAATGGGTTTATCTCATAAGCAACATACCCCAACCGACCTTCTTAGTTCTAATTGTGCATTTAGAAATTTAGTCATATAGGTCATCATACCCAAGTCAAAGAGATACAACCCCCTTTAAGTAGAAATTTACCCTTTATTTAAAAGTAGGCATTTTCTATATGAATTTACCTTTCATCATTTATATATACATATATGTCATGGATAAATTAGATGAATTACCATTCCCAAATTATAAATGTACTTTACTTTATAAGTTACAATTGGAATTCATGTAATTAAAACTAGGTTTTCATTTACAGTATCAAAATATTATAGTCCATTTATGGTGGTTCAATTACATGGGTCACCATTCTTAAATTTATAAAGGCTTATACACTTTATAAATTGAACAATTAGATCCCATTTAATTGAAACCATATTACTATTAGAGTTTGTGTCCTAATACCAACTATTTTTACTTTGATTATATAAATATTCTATGTATTTAATATTAATAAAACTTCTTATTACATATTGTTTGTTGTTCTAAATAACTCTAATGTAATAATTTCTTAGAGTATACATCACATTGATATGGTCATACCTATTCCCCACTATGATGAGAACCATGATGTTCTATGACAATATTCTCAAATAATGTTCTGTAGTTGGATAACATACTATGATGGGACACATAGTACATAGACTGTTAGGTGTGAGAACTTGTAAGCAGATGAGGCTTATTCTAATGAATTTATCTCTTGGTAATGTCCAAGATAAAAGATTATGAGAATTGATCCACCAACAAGAATTCTTCATGTTATGGTGTCATTAGATATTCCTATCTACGAGCATGTGTGATGGTCCTTAGACTTCATGATTAGTATTAATGCATGTTACAACTCATGTACTTAGATGTATTTTGTAAACCATGACAATAACAGTTCACAAAGATGTTGGATATGTTGGGTGCATTATGAGTGACATGTCATTAATGAATAACTCAA
Source organism: Viscum album (assembly GCA_963277665.1). Lineage (NCBI taxonomy): Eukaryota > Viridiplantae > Streptophyta > Magnoliopsida > Santalales > Viscaceae > Viscum > Viscum album. The sequence goes on from OY728150.1 coordinate 964,525,195, forward strand.
GAAAGGATTTTTCCATTCCATATTTATGGAAGATGATATATTAACCCTTTGATTGGAATATAATCATCTAATTAAATTCAATGGTAATGGTGTAACGATGTTTTTATTTTAGATAGTCAAAGAAATGCACATCGATAATATAGGTTGGTGATACATATGTGAAACCTACTTGATGAGATATTGTGACAAAAGGATTTTTTTCACAGTTGGTGCTCATACGCACTTATTGACATTGAAACATTAAGTTCTTTCTCTTGGGTTTCTTGACTCATTGCTAGATAGTAATTTTGTACTTTAAGAAATCCTACTTAATGACAACGAGAAATAATCATATAGGGTCACACACTAAGTGTTTCCATTGATCTCGGTTAAATTATACTTTAGTTTAATTAATGGAATAAATATTATTCTATAGTTTGAGGAATAATTTTATTCAAGTTATATTGATCACATAAATTAAATACATATTTATTCACTAGCTTGAGAATAAAATATTTATTTTATTTATTGAATATTTTAATAAATATTTATTTTCTAGATTGTGAATAAAATATTTATTTATGATTAAAATATTTATTCAGCTATTCAATAAATGCTAGGGTAGATCAAAGGGACCAAGACCAAGTGTAGTGAAAAATATTAATTAACAAGACTGTTACATAATATTTGTTATTATGAAAGTTGGAAAACGCCACAAAATAATAATTCTATAATTATTATTACGTGGAATGAGATTTATTAATGGTAATAAATGTTATTTAATAGTCGTTATGAAATTAAATAATATTTTAACTCAAATACTAACTCTATAAATAGATGACTATTTCTATTGTGTAGAGCATCCAAAATTAAGAATAGAGAATTTTTACAAATAATGAATTCTATCTCAACTCATCATCCTCTCTTCCTATCAATAATGATAAGTGCAAGAGAGATTTATTCAAGACCAAAGCACGGGTGATCAAGAACGAACAACACAATACATTGAACTTGTCATGCTATCACTCGGAGATCAAGTGGTGTTTCTCATAGATCATAGGTGCACATGTGGATCACCACTAGAGGGATTCTATCCTTAATCTGTTACAACACAGTGAAGGTAATCCAAAAGGGTCTTCTTGGGTGATCAATATTCACAAATGAAGAAAGTTCCTAAGCCCATTTATTCATTTCTTTAAATATTAAATAAATTATTTATAAATTTGATGTGCAAGATCCTCACTCTTGGTTTTGAGAAATTATTATTAAAAGAAATTTTAACAAATCACCCACCACCACTCACTTGTACTGTGCTTGGAACCAACAAGTGGTATCAGAGCGGTCATGTTTAAATTTATAATTATTTATTTGATTATTTTTCTATGTGAAATTGTGGCTATATTTTCATGTCATGTTATTCATTATTTAATTAAATATGAATTAACATGTTATCAATATATTAATCATGTTTATTCAATGTTCCATTTTCTTAAAGATTTAATAACAAATGAAGAATGTCTGAAGATTCCATTGAGAAGTACCAAATCATTGGATAGTAAAACTGGGTTACATGACATGTGGTCAAAGCACATGCCATACACCAATGCAACTTATATCTAGATACACTAAGAAATTAATTACACGTGTTGCTTTTATTGTACACCATGGGTTGATCGGTCCAACCTGGAACACGCCAAGCAAATAAAGGGTGTGTAACTAGAATGTACACACCATGTAGTCTGACCGAGTCAACACACTGAATCCCCAGGCATGTTACTTGGATATACGACAACCGAGGTACATGGTGTGTAGCTACATGTACACTCCATGTAGTCTCCCATTAATGGAAAAATTAAATTACCTTAAATTTGATATTGCAGCATTAAAAACTTATTTTATTGATTGGCACACCGTTGTGTGTGTGATAATTTAACAATTTTTTTAAATATTTTTAAATTATCAATTAATTTATTATAATTAATATGTAATTATTGGTTCTGCCATTTATTTTACATGAATTCTATTAATGACGGGTATCTCTAAATAAGATCATATTATCATTTAAATAAAAGGGATTTAATTAATTGTTTAATTAATTAATTCAAGCATGTTTTTCTTAAATAATAAAAGAACAAATAAATAAATGAATGACATCCATTTAATTTTGAATATTCATTGTATGTATGACCATTCATGATCTTGAACAAGACCTATGTATGTGTTGGATTCTTTAATTTGATTTATTTCATGAGTTTGAAATTATTTAATATTAAATTAGATGATGGCCTACAAGTTATCCCTCCCTCCATTGTTATGTAGTAGTTGCGTGTCTAAATATAATTATATAATCCCTTTTAACCAATCTATTGGTTCCCCTAACCTATGTGTGAGTAATAAATATTGGTAATTAATGGAGAATCCCAAGGTGCATGGAGGTGGTTCAAGATGAAACCATAATAACACCAACCCAGACGATACACAGGTGGACAAGTGGAATGTTTTAACTCATGCAAAGATCATAAATAGAAGTTATTTTCCCTATGTCAAAGGTTAATTTAATGTCCACTCATTAAATCAACCATTGGATAAATCTCATGAATGGGTAATTAAATTAATTAATTATTTTTCTATGCAATTATCTATTTTATGGATATGAGAATGGAATCACATAAATAAATGAATTAATGTGAAAATATGGAAATTAAATAAATGAGTTATGCGTAAATATTTTGTCCAACATGGTTAATTAACTAAGTAACATCCACTTAATATTAACAAGACATGTAAAGTATAAAACAAGATAAAATTTAAGTATAATAAATTAAAATCCCTTAATTAAATATTAAGTTAGACCAAGCCTTCCATTACTTGATTGGGAATGAAACCATATAACTTAGTTTAGTACATGGCCAAAGACTGGATGCTTACTTTTATCAAGGAGTCATCATGAGAGTTTTGGGTTTACATACCCAAAATTGTTTTAAGTTTAATATCTAAAGTATGTCCAATAAAAATTTGGAGGCATGTGTTGAGGAAATCCAAGTCAGAATTTCTGGATAGAGGAATCCACTCAATGGATCAAGGTGTTGTAAGTCTATAGTTGAAAATAATGCATACCTAATTAATTTATTATTTTTTTCATGTCCAAAGTATGGATCATTAATAAAAGTAATGGGGATCCTTGCCACTATAATGCTAAAGTAACTAGAAATTCTGATTTCAATGGTGAGGTATATTGAGACTTGATAAAATAGTGAGAGATTTAATAAATAAATAAATAAAAATATTTAATTTATTACATATCACTTATTTTGTAATCAGTAAAATTACTAATAATATTTTCTTTTTAATTGTATAATAAAATGACAAGTTTATCATCCACATGATACCTACAATCAATATTGGAGAAAGATAAACTCCTAGATAGCAGTAACTTCTAGGAGTGGTTTAGACACCTTCAAGTTGTGCTACGCCATGAATGGAAATATTACATTCTTGAACCCTCAATGCCTGATCTTCCTACAAAAAAGGCGAGTGATGAAGAGTTCCTTATCTATGAAAAAAATTTCAACAATGTGGTCGACATTCAATATTTGAATCTTTCATCGATGTATAGTGAATTGATGAAGTCTCATGAAAACATGTATGTGTATAGTGTGCTTTATCACCTCCGTGGTCTTTACTTGGAGAGAGTTAGATAAGAACAATTTGAGATTTCAATGTCACTATTTCAGAGAAATCTAGGATAGGGTGCCCTAATAAGGCCTCATGTAGTCAATCTCGAAGGCTACATTTATCTCTTATAGATTCTAGAGTTTAAACTCCCCGAATAACTGGGCATCAACCTCATTCTTGCATTAATGCCTCTGAGCTTCTCCATCTTTGTTGTAAATTTTAATATATAAAAAATTGATAAGTCTATTCCAGATCTTCTTACTCTTCTTCTCTAAGTAGATAAGGATATGAAGCGTGGAACAACTCCCATCCTTATGGTGAAAAAAAGAAAAAATAAATAAAATATATTTAATAAAAAAGCTTCTTCATGCCCTTCCAAGAAGAGTAAGATCAAGGGGAGAGCAAGAGAACACTATGCTTTCTATTTATCAAGTTGCAAGAAGGGCCACTGGAAGAAAAACTACACCCATACAAAGAAGAAAGAGGAAGCTTCAAGTGCATTTTTTATCAAGTGAAATTTATCTATTTCTACAAATTGGGTTTCAGATACTGCTTGTGGTGCTCACATATGTATTCAAATACATGAACCAAGTAGATTCAAAAATATTTACCAAGGAGTGGTAGATATTCGAGTATCCAATAGAGCTAAACTTTTTATTGTGGCTATTGGGGACTACCAACTCATATTTCCAACCATAATGATCTTGGTTTTAAAGGGTTGTTATTATGTTCCTTCAGTTACCAGAAAAATTATTTATATATTCATACTTGATACAAATGGATTTATTTTCAAATTTGTGAATAAATGTTTCTTATTTTATAAAGATATCATTTTTATAGTAAGACACATTTAAATAATGATATTTATGTGTTGGATTATATGAACCAAATAATGGAAATCGATAACAAAGTTACTTCACATGACTCATGTCACACCCAACTTTGGCATAACCGGATAGATCATGTAAATGAAAAGTGCTTTAATAAATTACATGAGGATGAATATTTAGATTCTTTTGAACTAAAACCACTTATAACCAAATCCCCATTTAGTGGGAAATGTGAAAAGGCTAAATTTATTCTTTAATTAGTTAATACCGATGTGAGTGGATCATTTATTATTGAATAAAGGGGTGGGTACTCACACTTAATAACTTTTAATGATTATTTTAGTAAATATGGATATGTCTACTTAATTAGGTAAAAGTCATATTCTTTTGAAAAAATCAAGGAATAAAAGAATGAAGTTTATAACTCACTTGGTAAGAAGATTAAGGAAATTTTATTGGATTGTGGTGGAGAATATCTTAATCAAGACTTCATTGATTATCTATAGAAGTTTGGGATTTTATATCAACTCACTCCTCCTTATATTCCTTAGTGGAATGGTGTAAGTGAAAGAAGGAAACAAACATTACTAGAAATGGGGATATCAATGACGAGTCATGCGAGTCTTCCATTATCCTTTTGGGGACACACATTATAAACAAAAACATATGTACTAAACTTAGTGACATATAAAGAAACAGATGGTATAACAAACCAATTATGGAATGGAAGAAAACCTGTTTTTTCTTACTTACATGTGCGGGGTTGTAAAGCATCTATAAGGCCACTTCTGGTAACAAGTTTGCACCCTGAGTCACAAAGTGCATATTTATATGATATCCCAAAGAAAAAATGGATAATAACTATAAAATACTTCATAAAAAATCTTTTTGGTTGATATAAAACCCAAATTTGTTGAAGAATATGTTATTTATATAAGATATAGTGGTAACTAGATAGACATCGATGAAGTCCATGCTCAATATACACAAGATTTAGCACATGAACAAATTCCATAAAGCCCTGTGGAAGAAGAAATTATTCCAGAGACATAATTACTATATAAAAGTACTACAGAGGTTAGAGAACTATAAGAACATAGTTTTCTAGTCACTGAGTATGGGGACTCATTATTAGTTGATAATAATGATCCTCTAACCTACAAGAAAGCAGTAAGTTACATAGATGTTGACAAGTGTCAAGAATCCATGAATTCTGAAATAGATTCCATAAACGAAAACCAAATCTGGATTTTGGTAGACCCTCCAGTAGATATAAAGCCCATTGATTGAAAATGGGTATTCAATAATAAACTAGACATTGAAGGGAAATTCAGTACCTAAAATGAATTTCAGGTTGCAAAAGGGTTTAAACAACGTCAACGAATTGACTACTATGAATCCTTTTCACCAGTTTCAATGAAGAAATCCATCAAAATTATACCTTCCATTATGGATTTCCATGATTATGATATTTGGAAAATGAATGTCAAAAAATACTTCCTCAATGGGAACCTTTAGAGAGATGTCTATTTGACACATCCCAAAGGGTTTATGACTCCAAAGGATGGAAACAAGGTATGAAAGTTTCAAAGATCCATTTATGGATTAAAAAAGCATCCAGGTCAAGGAAAATTAATTTTGATGAGTTTATAATAGAATTTGAATTCATAAATAATGAATGAGAGACATGTGTCTATAAATCATTTAGTGGGAGTGCAGTCGTTTTCTTAATAGTATATGTTGATGACATATTACTCATTAGAAACAAAATATCAGTCTTGTAGTCTATTAAGGTGTGGTTGAATAAATTCTTCTCTATGAAGGACTTGGGAGAGGCATCATATATTCTTAGGATCAGGATCCAACATGATTGATTCAAGATGTTTCTCAGCCTAAGTCAAATTACATACATTAACATGATACTGAAGAGATTTAGTATGGAACAATACAATAGGGGATTGTTTCCAGCATCATGTGGAATTCATCTTTCTAGAAAAATGTTTCCTTAGAAACTAGGGAATAAAAATAATGACAAGGATTCCATACACATCAGAAATTGGTTCAATCATGTATGTTATATTATGTACAAGGCTTGACGTCACCTACACATTAAGTATGGTAGGAAACTATCAAGATGATCTAGGTGACCACCATTAGATGGCAGTCAAGACTATCCTTAAGTATCTAATATTTACTAAGGGTATGTTCCTGTTTTATAGAGGATATGAGGAACTAGTCATCAGAGGAGATACAAATGCTAGTTTCCCAACTGATCAAGATGACATTAAGTCCCAAATGGGATACATTTTCACTTTGAATGGAGGTTATGTGAGCTAAAATATCTCAAAGTTGGTTGTGGTTACAGATTCTATAGTATAGTATGAGAATATTACGGTTTCCGATGTAGACGAAGAAGAAGTATAGATTCACAACTTCATCCAAGTGCTTGATGGGATACCTAGTAGTAAAGATCTTATCAAACTCTATTGTGATAATACTGTAGTGGTGGATCTTAATAAAGACCCAAGGTCACATCAACTGATTAAGCACATACATGAAGTATCATCTCTCAATGGATTTTTTAGAGAGAGGTGAAATTGTAGTGAGAAATATTTATATGGAAGACAATATAGAAGACCCCTTAAATAAATCCTTGATTCATCAGAAACATGACTATCATGTGAGGTCTATCAGACTTAAAGTTGTACGCAGTTGGGTCTAGTCCAACTAGGATTTTTTTGGAGTTGGTGTCCTAGTACCAAATATTTGTACTTTGATTACATGAATATTCAATGTATTTAATATTAATAAAACTTATTATTACATATTGTTTTTTATTCTACATGAATCTAATGAAATAACGTCCTAGAGTATATATCGTATTGATAAGTTCATATCGTATTGATAAGGTCATATCGGTTCCCTGTTGTGATGAGAACCATGATGCTCTATGATGATATTATTAAATAATGTACTTCAGTTGGATAACATACTATGATGGGAAACATAGTACATAGATTTATATGTTTGATTAATCATAAGCAGATGAGGCTTCTTCTCATGAAGTTCGCACTTAGAAATCTCCAAGATGAGAGATTATGAGAATATACCTACCAGTAGAAATTCTGCATGTTTTGGTGTCATCAAATATTCCTATCTATTAGCGTGTGTGATGATACTTAGACTTTAAGATTATTATCAATGCATGTTACAACTCACGTACTTAGATGTATTTCATAAACCATGAGGATAATAGTTCATAGTGAAGTTGGATATGTTGGGTGCGTCATGAGTGACATATCATTAAGGAATAAGTCAAGGAAAATTTTTCCCTTCCATCTTTATGGAAGATGATATCTCAGACCATTGATTGGAATAGAACCTTCACATTAAATTCTATGGTCATGGTATAATGACATGTTTATTTCTGATAGTCAAAGAAATACATATGAAGTATATAGGTTGGTGACATAGATGTGCAACACACTTGATGATATATTGTGAAAAATGGATTATATTACACAGTGAGCGTTCACATGTGGTTGTTGACATTTTGACATTAAGTTCTTTCTCTTGTGCCTTGACTCATCACTAGATAATGATCTTGGACTTTAATAAATCGCACCTAATGCCAATGAGGTAGAATCCTATAAGTTCACACACTAAGTGTTTTCGTTTATCTCAAATTAAATTCTATTTGAGTTTAATTAATAGAATAAATATTTTTCTCATGTTCAAGTAATAATTTTATTCAAGTTATATTGATCTTATAAATTAAATAAATATTTATACATCGGTTTTTGAATAAAATATTTTTTTTATTTATTGAATATTTTAATAAATATTTATTTGCTAGTTTGTGAATGAAATATTTATTTATGAATAAACTATTTATTAAATTATTAAATAAATTCTATAGGAGTTTGAATGGACCAAGATAGAGTCTGGAGACAAATATTAATTAACAAGACCGTTACATAATATTTTTCATAGCACAAGTTGGAAAGGTCCATAAAATAGTAATTATATAATTATTATTATGCGACATGAGATTTATTAAAGGTAATAAATGTTATTTAATGGACTATATGAAATTAAGAAATATTTTAATTCTAATAATAACTCTATAAATAGACAGATATCTTTATTGTGCAGAGCATTCAAAATTGATAATAGAGAGATTTTTCTCACAATGAATTCTCTATCAACTCCTCCTCCTCTATCCCCTTCAAGAATTAGAAGTGAAAGAGGGATTTATTCATGACCAAAAAATAATGATCAAGAAAAAAATGCAATACATTTGAATCACTATGCTAGCACCCATATATCAAGTGGTGTTTCTTGGAGATTACACGAGCACATGTGGATCACCACCAGAGGGATTATATCCTTGGATCATTACAGTGTAATGAAGGTAAACCAAAAGGGTATTTTTGAACGATCAAAATTCACCAATGAAGAATGTTCCTAAGCCCAAGTTTTTATTTCATAAAATATTAACTACATTAATTATAAATTTGACGCGCATGTTCCATAAACTTGGATTTAGGAAATGATTATTAAAATAATTTTTAATATATCATCCACCACTGCTTTCTTCCGCTGCACCCTGAACCAACAATTAACACATATGATTACATAATATAACAAGTACATAAGATATAGTTTTAATATAAAGGTTATCACTTATAGTTTATAGAGCACCCATACACTTTATAAATAAAAATTTTGGAACCCATTTAACCGAAAAAATTAACTTTTTAGCCCATGTGACTAATAGACCATGACTCAAACATATTTTAATTAGTTAATTAAGGTTCCACCATCAAAATATATAAGAAAACACTATCTAGGTTGATGAAAAAACCTCAATAACCAATTATATATTTCAAAGGTTTAAAAGGCATGCTATCACTTCATGTAATATAAGAATATAAGAAGGAAATAACATAATCCTTATATGTATATTATCATGAATTAGGTAATCTACAATGAAACTTAAATGTCAAGGAATATGCATGGCATGCAGATCTCCACATTATTACCATGATTCATGAAGAACACCGCATCTCTTTACATACTAGAACAAGAAGTAAAAATCCATAATTTAGAAACCAACTGAAATACAAAAATCACCCAAGGTGAAATAATAATCAACTGTAATATAGAACAATAGTCTCGTCCCTGGAAAATTGATCTTTCCCTCATGCACGGGTTGGCTGGACCCAAACACAATCTATTTATTAAGTACTAACACATCCCTAGTCTCATGTCTACCATAACAAAATAGTAAAAAAGGAAAATAATCTCTTACACTATATTTAGAATCTTGACATGAGATCCACCTAAAAGGTTACCTGGGTCGGTTTTCCACCGGGCCTCAAGTGAACCTCCCCATACGCCACTATTTGAAGACTAGAAGCAAGGGTCTAAAGGTGGTACAATGGGGAGTCTATACCCTCTGGGCCAGAAATAAATACCATATAATAAATAATAAATAAATTCTATAGAATAACATCAACTGATAATCTATAATAAATTAAGTAGTGATCATGCATGAAAATATCTTCATGTGAAACAAAAAACATACAATAGTTATAGATAAAAAATATACAGGGAAAAAAAGAAATCCCCAAGGTCCTTCTCCATGATAATATTATTCTTTAGCTTAGTCATGTGCTCTTAATCTCACACATATATTCATAACATCACATGATTAAATTGTGAACTTGAACCTACAACCCTGAGGTCTTTCTGGGTACCAATCGTTGACCCGAACTGGGTGTGAGATATAATTTGTAGGTTACCACCAATAGTTTCTATAAAAAATCCATTATATGAATATAGGTTGAAGAAAAGTGAATATATAACAGTTTTAAAGATGTAATGATAAGTGATGAAATTCAGTTTATAAGCACATGTTATAATAAGAAATCCACAAATGATGAAACATTGTATACAAATATAAATAATTAGCTATATTATATGCTAGATAATCATGTATAAGACCTACAAGGGGTATGAACCAAGGCTATTGACCAAGGATTCCCCTTAATGTGCATGGAGATCATCCATATAAAACTTAGTGAAATGTAAAACTACGTGGGCCATGACCTAGGGGCATGGACTAGGGCGTACTCTTCAAGTCCATGGATCTGATCCATAAAAAACATTGTAAAGAATTAGGTGGATACTAGGGAGTGTGTCCATGGAAGAATATGAAATCTAGATCCAAGGTCACAATCTAAGGAATCCAATGTAATATATATATATATATATATATTAGTGGGTCATTGGTTCCATACTGTGTTACATCACACCTGTTCCATACCATTCAATCCAATTTAACATAATTCATATAATGATTCAAGGGAAAATTTTAGTTTCCATTCCCATATAAATGTAATTTATCATATTAAATTCTTAATTTATTTCACATACCAGAGATGAGAAGCAGTGACTTTTTAATTTGCATTCTATTTCATTAAATAACTACATAATTAGAATAAGTCAAGGGATTGTCCATTTAATTCCACAATTCACATTTAATAAATTTCATTATTCCTTTAATTTATTAATGGAGAGGTTCTAACAAATCTAATAATACTTTAACATTTATTTCAATTATATTTATCACCCTTTAATAATAGGAAATCTCAACTCACCCCATGGGTAGTGTAAACACAATTGATAAATCGAACCTACCTCAATGGTGGTTTGGGTTGAGGTCACAACCTCCAACCATTCACATGGGAGTGATAACATGTTTAAATTATATATTAAACATTTAATATTTAAGATATATTAATTTAAAGAGCAATTCCTAGAAATTACAACATGCAACACAATGGATCAAGATATAAAAGACCCAAAATTTCATGGAAAAGGTATAAAACACCTACCTAATTCTTAGGACAATTAAATTGTCCAATATTAGGTCTCAATTTGATATATAATGAGATAAATCATAAGAATAAACATATTTATTGAAAATAGGGAAACATATCTCACATATATTTAGCACTTCATATGGTGAGATAAATGTCTAAAAGAAGAATTATCATTCTTAGTCTTACCAAGGGGATTCCAACAAATCTGACAGAGTTCAATTTGAATAATAAACTGAGGAGATCCATGGAATCCTAGAGGAGGAAAAAGGGAGAGCTCAAGTGGCATGAGAATGTTAGAAAATAGGGAGAAATAGGAGGATTAAAGAAATAAGGTTGGAGGGAAACAATCATTTAACCCATCTTTAATGAGGGAAATAGTTAGTCCACATGGTTTAGCTAACCTTGCACCAAATGTGTGGATCATACTATCTAAGAGACATACCTTGTATGGTTTGGCCACACAATTTTAGATAACCATGTTCCAACTGTGCTGTGCTATTGGTTAATTTGCACTAACCATGTGGTCTAGGCACATAGTTTGGAAAACTATGCCCATCCCAGGCACACACATCTGTAATTTACTATAGACATTCTGTATGGCTATACACACCACCTTGAACTATTTAACAAACCATGTAACACCCATTACAAGGATTTATGATTTCTCTAAAGGGTCCACATGGATTAAATAAATTGTGAAACATGTTTATTTATCCTAGAAAGATAATTATTAAGGTTCAATGCTCTTAAAACCCATCCAAGCCTCTAGGGAACCTCTTGATCCTTAAACTACATAAAAAGCACATTTATGTTCTCCAACCCTTGAAATCATGTTCGGATACTCAATTTAATATTTGGTCTATTCACCAAACAAAAATTTCAAATTCATTTATAATTTTTAATTGGTTAAAAACATGGGAAGTTTCACATTACTTTATGAAAACACCCTTTAAATATGTTTTATACCCATCATTAATCAAATATATTTTTTTCACATATATTTTTTACCATGAAGATGATTATGATTTCATAACTTCAAATGTAAATGGAAATTATTTTTGAACACTTTTCTTTAAATTTTTTATTTCATGGGAATTACACACTTGGGTCCTTATTCCCTTACCCAAGGTAACTTTCCGAGTCACTCAAACTTTAATCAAAGAGTCACTCTTCTTTTTTCTTCTGGGAAATATTTCTTTTCATTAGTCAATCTCATAGACCTCTCTCTCCAATATAGAATTCTTGAGAGGGTCATTCAAACATCAATATCCCTTCATTTTGGAGACCATGACACTTAAAAGTTCATAGATATATATATGTATTATACTTTATTTATATGGATGTACATTTCAATATCATAGGATTTTTTTCGAGCTATGTTCTATATTTCATCACACTCTCAATGGCCCATGGAATTTCCATTTTTTAAATTCCTCTCTCATATGTTATCCTATGTTGGCATCATCCTTAGTGATGTTCCATTTGAGATATTATCTTGTGATAGCATTGTGAATCACCTCCAGTTTTAGTGAATGTTCATTCAATGGCGCACATGGTGTCATGAGTGGATTTATGATCACTCAACACTCCTACAAAATTACTCTTCTTTGACAGATCCAAGAGTCCCTAAAATTTCTATTTCTCATTCCATTTCCCAAGACTATATCCTAGATGAAGAGAGGGATGAGAATGAAAATTAGGAATAGGAAGAGGTCAATAAATATAGTGATTATGATTCTAAGGCCGATGATGAAGGTGATGATGGTGTTTAAGAAGAGGATGAGCCTCTTCAATGAGATGTTCTAGCTGAGGGAAGGGGGATAACAACTTAAGATGATATATTTCATGATCCACCAACATAATGTGAGTCTTCTACCAATGAGATACATATTTATCAATAGGTACATGATAATTGATTCACCTCCCTTGAGATGACCATTTATCAATGCATATCCTACATGGAGCATGACAACTTTTCCCATCATAGCCATATAGAGTGGGTCACTTCTTCCCATCATGAGCATATGGAGAAAATAGCTACAGAGACTCATGACATCAAAAATTCCATTTAGTGTGATGTTTCACATCATGATCATTTTTCAATCATTTCTAGAGTTAATAGGATATTGGATTTTGTTATGGAGTTTGTTTTTTTAGATTTTGGTTGTTATAGTTTTTGTATGGTATTTTATGGATCTCTTTTATATATCTTGTCTTGATATTTTAAAAGTATTTCCTGATGAATGTGTCTTATTTATATAATTTAACCTTTTTATATGATCTATCCTTTATTTATCTAACACTATATATAAGTTTTGTTTTTGATAATCACAAAGTGGGAGAATTTTATGCTATCAAAGGTATATTCATCTTGTTAAAAGTTTCAAATAATTTTTAAGTTTCAATTTTTTTGAATGTTTTTCTATAAAAATTATTCTTTATCTCATTAAAGGTTTTAAAATCCATTTTATATTTCAATAATTTTAGACCCAAATTATTTTATGTTCCTTTTTAATCATTGTAAATTATTTTAAAAATATCATCTTGAATTTAATTATAAAAGATTTAAATTAATTTTAGAAATTTCTTAGGTATATTTGTGAAATAAATGTTGTCATATGAAAATCTTTCTCTTGTTTATTTCAAGTCTTTATGATCATCAAAAAAGGAAATATCATGGTACCTATCACTCTTGTAGGTTTTTTAATGATAAAAAACACTGATTATTTTTCTAAAAATTAATTTTGAGTTTATTTTGGTTATTATGTTTAGAAATAAACAAAGAACTTTCCTAGATAAACCTTGGTATCAAGAGGCACTTGGAGAACCACTTTAGAGGCCCTAGCCAGGTGTAAGCATTGATTACCCAATGGAAAGGCACCGACCTGATTATAGAGTGGTACAAAAGTAGCTGCATCTATCTAGACACACCAAATAGAATCTATAAGGCCACCAACTAGATGATTAAACCCATGTATCCATGGTGAGTCCTAGAAATCACATAGGAAATCTAGTGGAACCTATTTTCCAGCCAATGGAGCTTTTTGAGAAAGTCAACATAGTCATTATAGGTTGTATCCTCTGGTGTATCTCACCTTAAAAAAACTTTATTATAGTTATAATTCCTCTAAGACCGCCATGGGACCTCCAAACACTATAAATACACTCCCTTTAAGTCTTGGAGAGTTATAGTGACTATCTAATACCATATTGAAGCAATTAAACCCATATTTGAGTTTCCTTGTGCTAGATCATCATAATACCTTGATCACTCTCTCTTATTTGTCTATATCTCTCTATGTTTTACTTATATATAATGTTGAGATAATTTAGAGTAATTTATAAGGGTTTTTAAAATAAAAACACTTATTATTATTACTCTTCGATGTTCTATACCATTTAAGTAAGGGATTTGGTGTTTCTTTATTACATCACTAAAAAAAGTATCTTTATCTTATATCATGTTTTTTTCTTACACCAATAAAATTAAGGTTCTCTTCATGTATCATGACTACCCTTCAATTCTAGGGTGTAATATATAACCTCTCAATCCTTGAGGTTGGGGGGGGGGATAGGCACTCAAGTATTGGGTTTTGTCCGAACTCCTTTATCAAAGTGTTGTTCTATTTACTTTATTATAATTTCCTATTATACTTACTTTTTTATTTTAATTGCATCATGTTATTTAGTGTTAATTTTTTTTAAAGGAAATTAAACCTCACTATATTGAAATCCTACTCAAAACAATAAGAACTTTTATAGCACGGTCATTTGATCTTGTAAAAATACTTGGCAGTAATGAGGTATAACCTTTCTAATTTTTTTTATGAAAAAATTTAATAATTAATGAAAAAGTTCCTGAACCAAGGAATGTTATTATAGATGAAGAAAAGGGGGGAGGGAATAGAAATTCGAATAAAAATAATCTAAAATATCTACCAATTAATTGAAAATAGATTTAAAAAGTACCTTTAGCCCTCCAGTTCAAATTTTTCATTTACTTATATTACAAGTTTATACATATACCACTTTCAAAGATAGTAATACAGTCTTTTTATATTTTGAATAAAAAATTAATGGTTACACCCTTATTGAATATATTGGTCTTGATAAGGTAGATTAAATCTTTGATCATGTATGTTTAGTAGTCTCATTTTTAAATGTATACATGAGGTTCATTTTCATAATTTTTTTCCAATAAAATATCTATGATGTTAATTGAAGTTAAATTCTATTCATATTTTTGGTAGACATAAATATTATTACTATGTGAAGGAAAAACCTATGAATTTTGTATGGTCTCATTAGTCCCCACATCACTTCTATAGAAACAAATGTTATTAGAAGAAGATGAATATTTAAAATTAGTGTAATAGTTGGCCACAATGTTTGAAAAGAAACTTATAGATAACATACACTTTTTATTATCCATGATGTTGTGGTAAAAATCTATAATATAATCATTTATTAATTTTTTTTTTATTTTTTATGTGGTATTGTTTTCTCATTAAAATAAATAAGTATTCTCTAAAAATTAATTATTTGGATTCAATACATGGATTATTAACAAATCTACTATACATGATGATGTTTATCAATTCCTAACACACTAAATTCAATATTTTACAAACAAACTTCAAGTTATATGTTTTATATTATGTTTTAATGAAAATATTTTTTATGAAAGGGTGATGTTTAAATATCACAAAATCGTGGTATGAGGATAAAACATGAGAATAATAAACCTAACAATTTTTACAAATGGATAAGTATTAGGGTATATATAAAAATATTTCACTATAAAATCATATAAAAAATTACTTATTTTTCTCAATGTTTATGTAGTGTCAGAAACAAACTAATCACAAATATTGTGTTTATAAAATTTAAAAATTTATGAAAATAATCATATTTCCTCAAAAAAATATCATCCTGAAAGAGGTATTTTTTATGATAATTTCAATTTCATTTAAAATTTTTATTAATTATTTATTTATTAATATTTTTCCTGTACTTTTAGGACCACTGATAGTCCAAATATTCATAAGAGTAAATAATTTTGATTAGAAATTAGTGGGAATAATACAAGGTTCCAGAATGTTTGGAGATATCATGATGTGGTGACTTCCTATCATGTTTGTAATTTTTTTATTTCATTAAGATCATGAATAGTATATTTATCTATAACTTATTTGGTAACATTTATTAAAATTTTATCTACTTTCTATTTATTTAATTCACTTATCATTTTTATCTATTTCATATTTAGTTAATTTTTGTAGATTTTATGAAGGGGTGGTCTAGAATTTATTTTTATGAAAGAATTTTTGCATATAAAGAGTACAAAAAGCCCCAATATAGAGATAATGGTCCTTATTAATGGATAAAATATGATTTTAACTTCTAATAAGGACCATTAATTATGCATGAGGGAATTTTTTCTCTTTATAGGAACAAAATTATTATAGAAAAATAAATTATTGATGGAGATTTGGACAAGGATGATTCACTGAGGTACATGTTTAATGTTTTTTCCATAGATATGTTAGTTATTTATTTTATTTTTTCATGTTTAGTAGTGATTCAATCTATTCATTTTGAATCCATGCCTTTTTAATAATGTGTCGGTGAAAAAAATTTAACAAAACAATACATAGGTCATTTTCAATGTGTAATAATCAATTACACATCAATCTAACACATGGTGTGTTTGGTGTGACTCAAAGTGAATGTTTTTTAGTTTAAAAGGGAAATTGTAGTTCAAAACATCTTTCAATTACTAAAAACCCATGTAAACACCCTTTAAATTTTTTTATTATTTAGGGAAAATATTCACAAATCATTTTTTGATGTATAGGAATTAACCACAAGCCAATCAGACTTGCGGTGTGCGCGATATGATTAAAAGTGTGTATTTTGATTTAAAATTGATATTTTAATTCAAAACTCAAGACACATACTAGAAAATGAGAAAACATTTTCTTATTGTCTTGATACATTTGGAAAATGATCCATAAATAAATTTTGATGCATATGAATCAACCACACATCAATCTATCACATGATGTGCTTGGTATGAGTCCACGTGAGTGTTTTAAGTTTAAAAGTAATATTTTATTTCAAAATAAACATCAATTATTGAAAACCAATAAAACATGATAAAATTATCTTGATAATTTATCAAAAATAATACAAAAGTCATTTTTGATGTATATGAATTTTTGTCACTTCAATCTGATACGCAGTGTGCCTAGAATGACTGAAAGAGCATGTATTTATTTAAAACTGACGTTTTAGTGAAAAACATACTTCACCTACTCAAAACTGATAAAAATCAATTTTATTATGTTTATAATTTAGTAAAATTATCCATACATTATTTTTTATGTGTAGGAATCAGTCGTATATAAATTCGATATACGATGTGTCTGGTGTGACTCAAAGTGCGTGTTTTCAATTTAAAAGTAACATTTTAGTTCAAAATGAACATCTCTAGATAAAAATAATGAAAACACACTCAAATTTTCTTGATAATTTATAAAAAAAATACATAAGTCATTTTTTATGTATTGGAATCAACAACACATCAATCTTCTAGACGGTGTGGTTGGTATGATTGAAAGTGTGTGTTTTTATTTAAAATTGTTATTTGAGGGAAAATGACACTCCACATACTCAAAATTGATAAAACAAACTTTTATTATCTTGATAATTTTTAAAAAATATCCACAAGAAATTTTTTACATTTAGGAATTAAGCTTTCATCAATCCAATACTTGATGTTTTTGGTATGACTCAAAGTGCATTTTTTCAGTTTAGAAGATACATTTTAGTTCAAAAATGTGTCACTAAATTAGAACCAAGTAGATGAACTCTGATTTCCTTGATAATTTAATAAAATTTCCCATAATTCAATTGTGACATATAAGAATCAATTACATGTCAATTTAACATGTCGTGTTCACAATATGACTCAAAGTGTGCTTTTTAAATTTAAAAGTACTATTTTTGTTCAAAACACGTTTCAATAACTAAAAACCATGAAAACACGCCCTTATTATATTAATAATTTAAGAAAATGATCCATTAGTCATTTATAACATATAGGAATAGATCTCACATAAATCTGACATATGATGCAGTTGGTATGACTGGAATCATGTTTTTTTAATTAAAATCGACATTTTAGTACAAAACACACTTCACATGATCAAAATTGAGAAAATGCACTTGTATTTTTTTGATACATTAGGATAATGATCCCTAAGTCATTTTAGATTTCTTAAGAATTATTTTTGTGTCAATATGATATGTGGTGTGTCTGACATGACTCAAAGTGCGTGTAATCTGTTTAAAAGTAACATTTTAGTTCAAACCACGCGTTACTAACTAAAACCAAATAGAACAACACTCTGATTGCGTTGGTAATTTAATACAGGGATCCTTAATTTATTTGTGACATATATAAATCAATTGTGCGTCAATGTAACACATGATCTGTCCGGTGTGAGTGAAAGTGTATGTTTTTATTTAAAATCAACTTTTTTAGTACAAAAGACACTTCACATACTTAAAAACTAAAAAAATGTGCTTGTATTGTCTTGATACTTTAGTAAAATGATCTTTAAGTCATTTTTAATGTGTAAATAATTAGGAACACATCAATATGACACATTATGTGCTCAGTATGACTGGAAGTGCATGTTTTCAATTTAAAATTGACATTTTAGGTTAAAACTTACGTTATTCATTGACAATTGAAAAAACCCACTCATATTGTCTTTATACTTTATGAAAATGATCTATAAATCATTTGTGATGTGTTGGAATTAGCTACACATCTATCTGATGCTTGGTGTTCTCATTATGACTCAATATATGTGATTCCAGTTTTAAAGTAACATTTTAGTTCAAAACACACATCACTTACTAAAAACTAAGAAAACACACTTGGGTTGTCCTGATAATTTTGGAAAATGATGTATAAGTCATTTATAACATATAATAATTGATTGCACATAAGTATGACACACAGTGTGGTCGGTATGATTGAATGTGTATGTTTTTATTTAAAATCATCATTTTAGTACAAAACACACTTCACATACTCAAACTAATTTAACACACTTAGATTGACTTGATATTTTAGAATAATGATCCATATGTCATTTGTGACGTTTAGGAATCAACCACAAGTCAATATGATACACGGTATGCTTAGTGTGGCTCAAAATACGTGTTTTAGTTTAAAAGTAACATTTTAAATCAAAATGCATGTGACATATTCAAAACCAATCAAACACGCTTGGATTGTTTTGCCTTGATATTTTAGGGTAAAAATCTACAAATCATTTTTGGTGTGTAGCAATCAACCACACATGAATTCGATACATGATGTACTTGAAATGAATTAAAGTGCATGTTTTTAGTTTAAAAGTGACATTTTATTAATGAATTGTATCATATTAATGTTTCATTTATTTTTTATAGTTTTTCTAACATAAACATTTATTAAGGTACACTATTATTTTTTTCTTGAGATGGGTGGGTGTGTCTAGAAATTGGTAACATGATTGAGAACTTTTGAAGGGGGTCTCAAATATGGGGAAACTGTTAGTGTTTTTGAATTCCTTGGAAAATTTATTATTTCTAATAAATTGTACAAACTAATGTGATTGTAGTGTATTGAAATGTTTGTAATGTAGTTATAATTTTAATTTATTGTTTATTTGAGATTAAATTTTAATATTATTTTGAATGGGTGGATGCAATATAGTGTAAATGTAGCAACACCCCATCTTTATTGTTATTATAATAATATTATTAGATTTTACCTGATCCACACGATATGCAGCTATTGGCCACAAATTAAGATCCCTTCCGACGGTCAGAGGAGGAAAATTTGGAGTGGTGGGTTTTTTTAGTTTTTATTTAAGTAAATATGTTTAGGTTTTGCTGGAAAATGTGAGAGACCATGGAATTGATTATTATTCCAAATGGGTTCAGGTAATATTTTTAAAACCCGAACTCTATCTTTACCCAGCTAAGAGGTTCCCGAACTCGAATATAATTATATATGTATTAAAGTATTGTAAATATGTAGCTATAAATATACATTTATACATATAATTATAAATAAATAAATTTATATATATTTATATATATTTATATAACAATATAATCATAGAATTATAACTAGATTTATAAATATAACTAGTATTTATATATATTTATATATAGAAATTTATATAATTATAATATATTCAAATAATTTTAAATATATATTTATAAATATAATTATAAATATATATTTAAAATTATAATTATAAATATATATATATTTGTATGTATAATTATATATAAATATATAAATAGTTATTAATAAATATTTTTATAATTATATATTTATAAATATCTTTATATATAAATATATTTGTAAATATTTATATATAAATATATAAATATATATTTTTATAGATACAATAAATCTACATTTATAAAAATATTTTTATATAAATATAAAAATATTTTTTTATATTTTTTTATTTACAGATATATTTTTTATAAATATATTGATAAATACAAATTTGTAAATATGTTTTGGGTTTAGGAACCCCCTAATCAGTTTTAGACATGGTTTGAGTTTTACAAATATTACCCAAACCTATCCTGATTAATAATCATGTAATACCTTTAAATTTTATTTTGATATATATATATATATATAAATAATTATAAATATATATTTATAAATATAACTATAAATAAATATTATTTTCTAATTAAAAATTTATTTATTATTTTTTATTTATATGTATATAAATTTATATAAATAAATTTATATAGTTATAAATATATATTTATAAGTATAATTATATATTAATATGTTTATATATTTATAGACAATCACCAACCATAATGATGAAGGTAGAGGATTAATTTCTCTAAATCTTTCCCACTTACCAATCTTTCTATTGATAGCTTTATGGGCATGTTCAATAGGATGGAAAGCTTACTGGAGTCATTGATGCTTAATATGACTGAAATAGTGTGTTTTTATTTAAAATTGACATTTTAGTACAAAACATATTCACATACTCAAAACTGAGAAAACATTCTCAGATTTTCTTGATACTTTAGAAAAATGATCCATAAGTTATTATTAATGTGTTGGAATCAGTTGCACGTCGATCCAATACATGTTATGTTCAGTGTGACTCAAAGTGCATGTTTTCTGTTTAAAAGTCACAGTTTATCTCAAAACACATGTCACCAACTAAAAACCATGAAAACATGCTCAAATTGGCTTAATAATTAAGAAAAATGATACATAATACATTTTTGATATTTAAGAATTAGTCTCACATCAATCTAACATACAGTGTGTCCGGTATGAATGAAAGTGTTTGTTTTTATTTAAAATTTACATTTTATTTCAAAACACACTCCACATACTCAAAACTAAGGAAAGACACTTGGATTATCTTGATAATTTAGAAAAATTATCCATAAGTCATTTTTTACATGTAAGAATTTGGCACACATCAATATAATACATGGTGTGCCCAATATGACTCAAAGTGGGTGTTTTCAATTTAAAAGTGACATTTTAGTTCCAAATGTATGTCACTGACTTAAAACTAAGGAAAAAAACTCTGATTCCCTTCATAATTTTGTAAAACAACCCATAAGTCATTTGTGATATAAAGGAATCATCCACCCATCAATTCGACACATGGTGTTCCCAACATGACTCAAAGAACGTGTTTTCAATTTAAAAATAACATTATAGTTCAAAACGTGTGTCACTAAATAAAAACCAAGAAAATGAAATTGGATTGTCTTAATAATTTAGGAAAATGATCTATAAGAAATTTCTGACATATAGGAATTAGTCTCAAATCAATTTGACACACGATGCGGCCGGTATGGCTCAGAAGTGATAAAACGTGATCAAATTGCATTGATACTTTAGGATAATGATCTCTATGTCATCTTTTATGTGTATAAATTAGTCATGGTGTGTCTATCATTACCCAAGTGCATTTTTTTTATTTAAAATCAACATTTTAGTTCAAAACACGCATCATTGAATGAAAACTAAGGAAACATAATCTAATTATTTTGATAATTTATGAAAATGATCCATAATTCATTTGTGACATATATAAATCAATTGTGTATCAATATAAAACATGGTATGTGTAATTTTCTTAAAATTTCATTATTTTATTAATATAACTTTTATTTTATATTTAATGTTTCGGTACAATCCCAAAGAAATATTTTTACATTTCATGAGAACATTACACATCATGCATTGATATGTATCAGTAAAATAAAGAACAATATAAAGATATACACTTGGAATAATAATGTATTAATTAAAACAAACTCTATCAGATTTAAATCCACCAAGATTATCTCCCCAGCCATAAAGATCATAAAAAAGGAAAAGAAATGTTAAGAAAGAAATATACATTATCAAAGGATGTGTACTAAACTTTGTTAGTGAGTTTATGAGAAATGAAGAGAGAATTATTGTAAATTTATAGTGAAATGTGACCATTAGGATTGAGGAATGTTGACCAAAATGGATGATGGGATTTATTACCATTAATCAATAAGATGGTTGGCCATTATTACTGTTGTTGGCATAATAATGTGTCTATTGTAATTATTTTATAATTTTGTTTTCAGAAACTATATAAATATATTAAGTTTCAATAAAAGTATGATTTATGATAAATATAGAAGTTTTAAATAAAATTTATTTTCATGAAATAATCATACAAACACTTTTTTATGATAATATATTTTAATGAAGTCCTAAGTAATTTTATGTAATGGTTAGAATGTTTATTTTTCTATTAAATTTATAAATATAAATAAAAAAGAATATTTATTTAATAGTAAAAATTCTCATATTTATGGAATTATTTTGATAAAATATACTTCATTTTGGATGCATCACATCAAAATTAGCTTAGGGTGAATTTATGGATATTTTCTAAAAAAGTTGATTTTTGGGTTAAAAAGTGAAAATACTATCTTTTATGAAATCTTATAAATATTAAAATATAATTAGGATTTGAACACAATTTAAAATTTTATAATAATTAATCTTAATTAAATATTATTTATGTGAGAAAATATCACAAAATATACTAGGCATAGAAACACAAGCTTAACTTTTTTTGAAAATAATGAATTTACCCTTTCTTAAAAAACTTTTTTATGAGTAAAAAATGTTTAATTTTAAAATTTTTTTACTCAATTTTATAAATTTAATAAATTAAAATGTATTGAATATTTGTAATTATAAGTTTTAAATTATTTAATAAGTTCAATTTTATTTTTTGACATAAAAAATTTATCGTGGTAAAAAAGAGTTATCGTAGTATAAATAAAATAATACAAGATGTTAAAGTTAACATGTAAAAGATTAAAATACCTATAAACTAAAAATTTAAATTTGTGTTTGAGGTCTTTAAATAACTAAACCATCCTTGGAAACATTAAATTTCAACCAAATTCATCAGATTTAATTCCGCCCAATTGTGAGTAGTCATAAATGAAAAATATTAATTATTCAACCACTTAAACCCACCCATCCTGAAGTATAAATACCTCTTCCCAACTTCAATATCCAATAAAAACTCAAAATATATGAATTTATGCTCTTTTACCTACCCAAAGTGTCCCTCTAAGGTTTCCCAATGTGTCTCAAAGGTACTAGGGTTTCCCTCTCTATGATTTAGGAAGCAACCTTTTAGGGTAAGGGATCCTCTCTTTCTCCTCTTTATTTAAGAACCATATTTATGTAACTCACTTTTTATTCCAATTCCTTTTGAAAATATATGATTTTCCACATTACCCATAATTTAAATTTTAATTACAAGTAATTAGATACCATTTTCTCTCTCATTAATCTATTTTATGAATCTTTAAGTATTTTCGTTATGCTTCCAAAATTTTGTAAGGTGATCCTCCACTTATCTTTTTTCATTCATGTACGTACTTATTTCATTTATTCTAAGTTTCCAAATTATTTTTTATTAGTTTTATTTTATTCTTTCTTATACATCCAAAAATATCATTTTACCAATGGTAGGCCTTCAATCTCTCTCATTATACCTTTCCCATAATCCATCTTGTATACTATTATGCTTCTGAAATCATTTCATGATTTTTATCCTTTTCATGAAATATTTTCATATTGTTAATTATAAAATATCTTCAATTTCCATTTAAA
Source organism: Viscum album (assembly GCA_963277665.1). Taxonomy (NCBI): domain Eukaryota; kingdom Viridiplantae; phylum Streptophyta; class Magnoliopsida; order Santalales; family Viscaceae; genus Viscum; species Viscum album. The sequence continues at coordinate 964,549,824 of OY728150.1, forward strand.
TTCACCTAGATGTAAACATATCTTATTTCTTGTGAGATTTAAATATATGAAACCCATGTTATTGGGACCACGTTGACTGAAGAGGTTTTTGGATGTTGGAAGAAAGTGTGTTGTCTTTTTTTGTCAAGAAAAGAAAACCACCTCACTTTGTATGTTTTGGTGATCAAATAGAAGAGGTACCAGACTCAAAATATCAAATGCACTTTCCTTAAAAAATTTCATCAGTTTTTGTTTTCTTCTTCTGGAAATGTTTTTGGAGTGAAAAGGTTTTTTGGACTCACCTTGGGTCTAGAATGAATGTTTCGATCATAATGAGAAGGTATATCATAACCTAGATATCTTTCGAGATATTCAATACAAAACTTTATGATACTTTTATATTAAGTAGGTTCTCAATAATCATTTTTCAACAAAGAATTTTGACCCAATATTTTTGAAATAAATGGGGAGAGGATTTTTTTAGTATCAATTGATCAATAGGTTTGGGTTTCTGAAGGAAATATAGGAGGTTTATAAAGGAAGGAAAATCATAAAACATTCCAACATAAGTCAGATGATTCTATGCTAATCCTAATGTTCTCAACATCATGAGAAAGACATGATACAAGAATAATTTTTTTAATAAATAAAATTATGAAGTCAAAGTTTTCTCATTCATAGTTCATCGATGTGAGAATCCTCAGAGGTAAGATTTTTATAATGGCTAAGAGTTTGAAGTTGCAAAAGTGAAAGATTTTTCTAAAGGTCACAGATACTGATCCATTGGACAAACTAATTCATCAAACTATCTAATCCACTAAATTAAGCATTTATCAAGGATCATTCAATGGTTACTGAGAATCCGGCAGTGGCGCATGTTCATCAGATGTCGTGTTCCACCAATACATTGAAGGAATTATGACACTGATCCATCAGTTATAGCATGGATAACAAAGTAGAATAAAATTAATATTAGAGTTTTTGAATTTGTTAATACTGATCAAAAATGAGATTAGATAATAATCAATTTGATGATGATCAACAATGTAGTCAACCATATTTCACAATAAAAATAAAGGTTGATTGTATTCACATGGGTTAAGAGTTATTGGGAAAGGAATGATGCCAATTAAATGGAGTGAATCAGAGACCGATCCAACCAATGCATGTTAACACCGATAAGTCATAAAAAATGAACTTTATCAGACATAAGATCATCCGTTTGTGTTTTTATTTGAAAAATTAAGAAAAGATAAAATGTGTTGAAACAACTGCTAAAGTTTTGTTGAAATGTTTTAAAGCCTTTGGAAGTTTCAACAATTTTTATGATAGAATGGTTTTAGTTGAAGTTTTCTTAGTTTTTAAAGAGAATAAGAATGTGGAATCTTCAGTTTTAAATATGTTTCATCATAATGAAAAACAATTTCAAAATTAAAAAGTATCAGACTAAGAAAATATTAGCATGTTTTATACAAGTTATTTTTGGAAATAGTTTTGAGAAGTTTCGAGAAGGATCCTAAAAATTTGATAAGTGATGAAGAAGAAAAATATGTGGAAAAAGTGTTTGATGAAATTAAAATTTTTGGTAATTTGTTTGAGATGGAATTTGAAAATGTTTTCCTGTACTTTCCTCTTTTAGAAAACCTATAAATTGAGGAAATTATATTGTACTTTTCTGATTAAAACATTGTTCACATGTGATGAGTGAGAGGGAGAGATCTAAAATTTGTAGAAGAGAGAAAAGTTTCTAGATAGAATTCTTGAGGAATTTTTCCATATATAAGAAGAAGAAGAGAGAGTTACCCGATCAAACCACAGAATCAGACACAGGTTTTCCTAAAAGTTTTAAGTGGTTTAGAATTGTTTCCATGTTATTATTTTCTTACCTATTTTCTAGACTGATGTATTAGATAGAAGAATTATATTGAGACATTAGATAGAGTTTTTTTATGATGTCTAAAATTTAAGTTCTTACCTGTTGATGGGTAGGAAAGTGAAGATTTTTTTTGAATAAATACATAAGCAAAAGTTGTTAATTAGAACTATAAAAATGTTTAGAACCAAATGGTGTGGGTTAATTAACATGTCACACAAACTTGTTTTACATAATTTATGCCATAATAAGCACATGAACTATTGTATTGATCATAGTTCTACACAAGTGTAAGGAAATATCCTACTTGTTTTATCCACCCAAAAGGATTGTTTTATATTGGATTGTGTGGTATTGGATTATTTCAAACCATGCTAAGGACCAACTACTATTATTTAGTAGTGAAACTTTTAAACTATTGTGTTCATATAGATGTGTGAATGTTTTGTTTTCATGAAAGTATTTGATAGTTAACATTTATAGAATATTATTATAAAATAATGACAATATAAAAGTTAAAATATTTCACTCATTAACCCCTCACCCTATTAGTGATACATTGACCATGGTTGGGTATTTTCAATTGGTATCAGAGTGAAGTTCCATTCATTTACTCTTTACTAAAGTTTTTGAAGATAATTTTTTGTAGAGAATCTAAATTGTGTGAATGGTAAGGATATTATTATTTTTTATGGAAATAATTATCACATTTGAAAAGATAGAATTCTTTCATTTCATATATCTCTTGGATATGATGTTTTTGAATTGGCTATAGATAGATTTCCTCCACTTGTTAAAAATACTCCTCTTATATCTTCCATCAAAAAAGAATCTGGAGAATTATGGAAGAGTTAAGAATGATTTACTCTCATCACTCACTAAATGTGAATTCTTTTGAGTGATAGGATTTGGAATATCTAAAGGTATATAGGATAAGTTTAATAAACTTTATGAAGGTAATACAAAGGGGAATAAAAAGGTGTTACAAATATTGAGGCTGAAGTATGAAGATCACATAATGGTGAGTATGAATTTGTTGGTGTCTTCTTTACAAGGGGGTATGATATTGTAAGAACAATAATATGTCTTGGTGAAAATTTGGAAGACTCAAATATAGTTTAAAAGATATTTATAAATCTTCTGACAAGTTTGATTCTAAAATTTTATCCTTTGAAGGTAGAGATTTTGAAACTCTATCTTTGGATGAACATCATAGTAATCTCGTTAAATATGAAATGAGAAGGAAGAAAGTTATAAAAGGAAATGAAAAAGTTGATTAAGAAATATATTTTAAGGTTTCTAAGAAAGTAAAGTACAAGAAGATTCTTGAAAAAGAATAAGGGGTGAATCTGAATATGAAAATTAGATATGTAAAATTCTTGATGATTTTTATCCTTATTTTCTAAAAAATATAAAAAGTGGTGCAACAAAGTATCAAGGAAATCTTCCCTTAAAATGTTTTGAATGTGGATTTTTGGCCACTTTGATGAAAATTACCATCAAATAAGGAATGAATAAGATAGTGATGAAGATGATAGAAGGTCAAGAAGGTCTTTGAAGAAACATGCAGATAATTTAAAATCATATTCCAAGGGAATAGATAAAAATTTCTCCAAATCCAAAAGGATAAAATTTGTGTTTAAATACGATGAAGATGATGATAGTGAAGATGAATCCAAAAAATTCACCAAAGAAAATATGTTTATTTCAATAGTTAATAATGAAGAGTTTGGGAGTAGTAGTTCAAAATAAGAAGAGTATGAGTTAGAATTTCATTTAAAAATAGTGTTGAAATAATGTATGATGAAAATAGAAAGACTTGAAAGATAAATCAAGAGTTTGAAGAAGGAAAGTCCTATAGTAAATAATCCATAATTTATTCATGAGGATAAAGATAATATTATGTAAGAAAAATATTTTCTAAAGAATTATATCGAGGTAAAAAATAATCAGAATGAACATCTTGAAGTTAAGTTGAAATCAAAGGAATAAGAGTTGGAACTTGTTCATCAAAAACTTTCTAATGCTGAATAGAGAGTTACAAGGTTAAATTATTTTATATATTAAGTTGTGAATGTTTTGGAAAGGTTAAACCTGAGAAGGATCTACAAAATTTACCTTCAATGTTTAAAAATAAAGTTTAAGTTGTTCTTAATAAGAACAAGTCTAAGAAAATCCTTTTTGTGGCAAAAACTAACAAGGTTGGGAATTCATAAGATTCTACAAAATATGAGTCTAGAACAAAATTTTCTACCAATTATGATTTAGTTAAAGTTATAAATAAATCAATTTTGATAAATAATAATTCATTTAATGATAGGAATATTGAAAGGTAACAAATTTTAGAAGTTAAAAACAAGAAAGTTTTAAAAAATCATGCTCACAATTCAAGACAATATGGAAGTTTATGTGGAAAGTATTCCTTATAAGTGTACTACTATAATTGTGGTGTATTAGGTCATTATTACTATATGTGTTGGTTTTTCCAAAAAAATTACAATTATCCCACATGTTATTGGAAGAAAAGTTTGAGGGGGGGGGGGGTTAATCCTATCAAAGGAGGAATTATGAGAATTATGATTTGAAAATAAAAAATAGGTTCCAACATTTGGAGACTATTTTAAAAAGATGTAAACAACCTATAGATCTTGAAAAATGTTTTCTTGTTTTATTACCAACACAACATAATGTTTATAACAATTGTTAAAATTCAGATGTGAAAAAGAAAAAGGAAAGAGAAAGCTCTTGTTGTTGATAATACTCTCAAAGAAACAAAAGGAAAATGACACTAGATCTTGGATAGTGGGTGTTCTTCCATATGATAGGATATTTTAAATTGTTTTATAATGTGAAAAAATTCATGGAAGGAATAATGAAATTTTGAAATGATGAATCTCTTATAATCAAAGAAGATAGATTTTCTATTATTGGGGAAGAAAAATTGAAATCCAATAAATATTTTTTTATTGATGGATTGAAACACAACTTTTTATATGTTTCACAAATTTGTGATGAAGGAAATAATTTTTTTTAGAAAATATGGGTTCTTTGTGAAAAGAGAGGAATATAGAAAAGTTTTAACGATTGTTCAATGAATAAATGGAAAATTATTTCATGTTAGCGAAGTACATAATTCTTATTACTTAAGAATGATGGAATAAAATAAGTTGTGGAATAAAATTTTAGAAAATACGTGTTAGATAAGCATGATAAAGTTATCAAATCGAGATAGTGTTCATATTATTCTAGATATGTCAAGAGGAAGATATTAGTATTTTCCTATTTTTCATAAAGGAAAGATCACAAAATCTATACATATTAAAGCTTATATCTATTCAATATGACCCCTAGAACTTTTACAATCTAATATTTGTGGTAAAATGATTAAAAAATAAACTATCAGAGATAAATACTTCATTAATTTCATTAATGAATGTACCCACATTACCTGTGTTATGTTTTTGAAACATAAGTCTGATTCTCTGAAGATGATTAAAAATTTCAAGAGAAATGATGAGAATGAATGTGGGTATTATATGAAGAAGTTGTGAACTGATATTGGTGGTGACTAAAAAAATGAATATTTCATAATTTCTATTGATAAAAATTCAATTTTTCATGAGTTCAGTACACCATATACACCACAACAAAATGGTGTAGCTGAGAGAAAGAATAGAAGTTTAGTTTAGATGGGGCATACAATGTTAATTAGACATGGACTTTCTTGCTACTTCTAGAGGAATTAAATGTGTACAAAAATTCATATTCAGAATGGATGTTTCTATAATACAAGTTCTAATATGACTCTGTATGAAATGTTCTATGAAAAAACATCAAACTTGAATCATTTTTGAGTGTTTGGGAGTCCCAACATCATAAAGAAAAAAGTTAGAAACTGTATAATGTATTATAAGAGGGGTGAAGATGGTATCTTTATTGGATATACTATGTAAGGTAGAGGATATAGATGTTTTAACAAATAAATGGAGATAATTTTTTATACATTTGATGAAAAGTTATTGAATAAGTTGAGGAATATATTTTATAATCACATAAAGATAAGATAGATGCGAAATATAAAAGAATCTTTGTTAAATAAAATGATAATGATTCAAATAATTGTTATGATACACTAGTGTAATAATCAGACTCATCCTTGCCTAATGATGAGGAAGAAAATCATACATCTCATCCTAGGATGAGGAAATAGGTGGAAGCTCAAAAAATTATTTGTCCTCAACATCAAACAAATCAGAAAAAAGACCATCAAAAGTTATTACACATACATATTTATATTCAAAATTTGAGCTGAAATATTTTAATTAATATTTTGTGCATCATGAGTTGATTTGTGCTATGAATAAATATTTGGATCAAATTGAGAAGAATTAAACTTAGGAACACATACCTTAACCAAATGAAAAAAATTTATTGGTACAAAGTGGAAGTTATGGGGAATGTTTAATGAAGATGATGATGTAATGTCCTATAATTACATGTATTTTTTTTAAATTATATGGGATTATTTTGAGACTAGACACTCAGGAAACACTTGATTCCGATGCCTGATGAGCCTAGAATAAATGTTTGAACTTTTTTAGATAATTAAAATGGAACGTGTGCATGGTTTTGGAAACTTCTAAATGGGTTCCCGGATTAAAAATCTGAGGGAACCATTACGTAGGAAAAAAAGACATTACCTAAGAATGTGCCTGACCTAGATTGGAGAAGATCAAGAGAAAAAGCTAATTTTCAGGAATTTTAATAAAAAAATAAAATAAACTTAAAATTTTTATTTTATTCAAAATTGTTTCACTGTAACCCAGCGATGAGCCAACTATTTCATTCTATAAATTAAATAGTGTAATGATGCTTCAATGAAATGTAATAGAAATCTTATTTCCTAAATGAAATAATATAACAATGGTGACTCAGTATAATATAAATGTTGTGACATGGTTTTCCCCTTTAATGGGATAATAGGAATTGGAGATCAAATCTGGATCTTGAAAGTCACTCTGAATATCTGGAGGATCACTATTGAAAAATGAGGAATGATGATCACCAAAAACTTCGAGCACCCCCCTCCTCTTCAAGAGATCTCGCCCTCGATGAGAGATTGAGTAATTTTGTAGAAGGATCACCTTCAATGATGAATCCTTCCTCTGATTGAACCTATTCTTCCGATAGAGATTTTGTTCTTTATTATTTGGCTTCCCCATTCTTTCTTTATAAACAATGAACATGGATCATCCCACTAACAAGTTGATCCGCGGGTCATTTGTTCTTGCAAGATGGGATTTTTTACTTTCAAAAATTTAAGGGAGTGGGATTAATTTGTTTTTTATTACTTTTTAAACCATCTAACAAGGATGAATCTATGTCAACATGAATAATGACTATGATATGTCCTTTTTTATTTTCCTGTGCATTCTTTTCCCCTTCTATTTTTCTTAACATATTTTTGGCTTATGAACAAGAGGTCGTTGTGCCTTCGATCCATGGTGCAATGAACTGGGACCAAATATCTGAACCCATGAAGATATCAGAGTGGTGTGGCGATGAAGGAATGAGACATCTATCGTGACATGGGGCCCCCATCTCGAAGGCTGGTAGCAGCAGCGACCGCATGCAGAAGGCGGTGCGCACCGGTGACATGCCGCAGTGGAGGTGGCCATGGCCAGTGAGCCACAAAAGATGTAACACCAAACCATATATCATGGCTGGAGGAACGCGATCTAAAGGTAACACGATTAGAGGATCCCACGACAATCTGTGGGGTGGTCACGTGGTGAAACCACCACACTGACTAGGGGTGAACGTGGCTACCGACATCGCAACTGAGAAAGCCGAGTCAAGCCACCCTAGTGGGGTGGACCCACAACTCAGTTTGTCTGGGCCAAACCTGGACCGGGTCAGGTCACACCGGACCCAGAACTAGTCGATTCAGGCTCGAGTCGGGTTTGTGGGCCCCCGAGCTGGGTTGGGTTGGGTCAGATCGGACCCAGACCCAACCAATCCCTTTTAAGTAAAACGAGCATAACTTCCAAAATGTACGTTCGATTTAAAATATGTTTGTAGTTTTGGGACCCTCAGGACGAGATGGTCTCTTTTTATTCACTAATTGGACTTTCTTATAATTTTAGATATGACCGATGGCATGAGATGTAGAATATTCCACAATCAAGCGAGCTACGAGTGTGAATCCTGCGACTGGATATATTGAGAAGACAATGATGAGTATGTATAAGTGATCCAGCTATCCAAAGAGAGGAGTGTGTCTAAGTGATATAGATGGACTTAGAGGCGAGTGGGTCTAAGTGATCCAGTTGGACCAAGAAACGAGTAGGTCTAAGTGATCCAGAAAGCCTAAGAGATGAGTGAGTCTAAGTGATCCAGCTGGCCTAAGAGATGAGCAGGTCTAAGTGATCCAACTGGCCCTTGTGAAGACCGGGTCTAGGTGATCTAGAAGCCCCAATCACTCATAAAGTATTAGTGCTTCAGCAATACAAGGTGTTAAGCATTAAGACTGTTAGTCTTGCTTTACTTTTTTTAGAATATACCTATGTGAGTTGTCCTTTTCTTTGTGTGTCATTTTTACCTTATGGTATTTATTTGTGGTTTGGGGTCCCTACTATGTATTGTGTTACTCAACCCTATATGAGTTTCACCCAAAAGTGTCATGTCTTGTGCAGATAGCTGGCACTTTGATGGAGACCTTGGTGGTCTTGGACCAGGCAGTGCCTAGTCAGATCAGATAGGCGGGGCATACTTCGATGACTTTCGACAGTTACTCTACACATACCTTTAGGTGGGGATTTATTTGGATGGATGACTCAGAGACCTTTGTACTTTCTTGTTTTCGGCTTGTTTTTTGGGTTTGTATTCTTTCCCCATTTACTTTCAGCTTGTACTGTTACACTCTCTGTGGTTGTCTTAGTGGCACACTCATTTTCCTTTTCATAATTGTGGGCCGGGGTTGTGAGTCTGCGTGTGTATAGGTACTTGGAAAATGAATCCCATTTTCAAGTTGATACATTCATCACTAGTCTCTAGCCCATGTTCTTTGGGAGGTGGGCTCGAAGAAGTAGTAGCAAAGTCCACAGGGGACGGGTCTTGAAAAATTGGTATCAGATGTGGTCAGTTCTACCTCAAATACTGGGAGTCTATGGTTTTTTGTTGGGGTAACAGTGTTGAATGTTTCGAGTTCATCCTTTAGACTAGGGAAGTCCAATGTTGGTACAACATCCGACGTATCAATACACTAGGACCCTAAATTATTCTTTTCAACTTGGTACATGAAAACACTGGTTGCATGCATCATATATGAATTGAAAGTTTTATCATGTCCTTTTTAGTTAGAGTGTTCTCACCAGGTATAATCTTTTGACTGTCGTTCATCTTGATCTATTTTAGGATGCCTCCATGTGTACGACCAGCTCGTATTCTGATACATGATTTTGAGGATGGTACACCTAGTGATGACGCGTCTATTCAAGTATCGGTGGTAGAGATGTCGCCACCAGTTGCTACTCCAGTGTTCCCACCACCCGTCGATTAGCAGTTCCTACCAGCATTACCAATAGAGGACACACATAGGCTAAGTGCCTTACACGGGTTCCAAAGGCAGAGAACTCCCACGTTCAGAGGTGAGATTGACCCCTAGGTGGCCGAGGATTGGATTGAGGCAGTTACATGAGTCTTTAGTCTGGTGAGGATTCCTATCGACTAGATGGAGATCTTAGCCACAATCCTTCTTTAGGAATTGATGGGGAGATGGTGGATCTTGATGATCCAGACACACCATGAGGTGAACCTCACTTAGAAAGAATTTTAGTTCCTATTCAAAGAGGATTTATTCCTAACGATGTTGTGCTTAGTGCACATATAGGAGCTACTACACCTATAGTAGGGTGACTTGATAGTGGCAAAGTACTCATCAAGATTCACTGAGATTTATCGCTACTCTACTAATATGGTAAAAGAACTATTATTTCGGGCTCAGGATTTTGATCAAGGACTATGCTGGGAGATCATGGAGTCCATGGTATCTCTTAGCATCCCTACTTAGGATGGGGTGCTAGAGAGATCCATTCTTGTTGAGAGCTTCCTGGCCGAGCATGTGCCAGTAGCAGAAGCAACCAGTAGACACAAGGCAGTGGAGTCTTCAGTAGTGGGTAGAAAACAACTGACAAAGAGACTGGAAAAGGTTAATCCTTTCAGGGGATGACCCCCAGGAAATAGGGTCGATGGTACGAGGCCATCGGGGCAACGTACGTCAACAGAAGAGCAGGGTGTTCTACTCGTGCAGTGGGCAGGTACCCATGGATCGTGATTGCCCGACTTATCGTGTAGACGATCAATAGATGATCGATGGACCACCGAGGTAGAGGTATAGGGTCAAGCAGGGTGGTCCGTAGGGAGGAAGAAGTGGTATGGGAGTGAGAAGAGCAGCAGGCGGTGGGCTTAGGTTTGAGGTTCTACCACCACCACCCCTAGGTGGTCCACCACAGGCTCTAGGAGCTAGTGGATAGGGGAGAGGCTAGCTTCAGGTGATAGATTCCTATGACCATAGTGCTCCAGAGATGATTTGAGGTGCAATTTACACATTATCCACCTTAGCTATAGTTCTTATATATACAAGTGTTAGCCACTCTTTTCTTTCCATAGACCCTATTCAGAGATCAGAGATTCTGGTGCAGTCGTTGGCTTGATCCTTATGATTAGAGACTCCTATAGGAGGGGATTCGATGATTACACACTAGTGTCGATAGTGTAAGCTTACTTTTGGAGTAGAGATCTTCGACTGTGATCTCCTAATAGTGGCGTCAAGGCCATGCAATGTCATCCTAGGTATGGACTGATTATCCACATATATGCTCAGATCGACTACCTTAGGTGCATAATGCAGTGTATCCATGAGGATGGGAATAGGTTTTACTTCACTAGAGAGAAGGTAGGTCTTGTAGTGTAGGAAAAAATTTCTCAGAGGAGGGTGCATCCAGTCACTTACCAGTTGGCTAGCATCACTCTCAATGGGATGGATGGGAGGAGTCCTCACTTTTCTATAGTGGTGGATGAGTATTAATAAATCTTTCCTAAGGATGTCATGGGATTACCCTATCATAGAGAGTTAGACTTATGCATTGATATACACCCAGGGACGACACTGATATCCACACCATCATATCAGATGGTTTCTATAGATCTTATTGAGTTAAGGGTAGAGCTTGAGGATTTGTAGGAGAAGGGCTTTGTAAGACCCAATGTTTCATCATGGGAAACCCTGGTTTTTTAGGAAAGAAGATGGGAGTTTAAGGTTGTGTGTGGACTTCCGGATCCCGAACCAGGCGACCGTGGAGAACAAGTATCCACCGCTAAGGATTGATGACCTCTTCAACCAGCTTAAAGGAGTGAGATAGTTCTCAAAGATATACCTTAGATTGGCCTATCATCATCTTCATGTATGGGATGAGGATGTACTGAAGACAACGTTCAGATGCTGGTATGGACACTATGAGTTCTTGGTGAGTCCCTTTAGTGTGACCAGTTCCCTAGTAGTGTTCATGAGACTCATGAACAGGATCTTCCAACCTTACCTTGACCGTTTCATTGTGGTCATCATTAAAGACATCCTAGTGTACTTAGAGTCTAAGGAGGATCACTATACACACCTACAGATAGTCTTGGATACACTCTTAGAGAACTAGATTTGTGTGAAGCTCTTGAAGTGAAAGTTTTGGATTCGGGAGTTCCACTTTTAGGGACACTCATAGTGGAACTGAAAAAGATAGAGGTGGTGCTTTCTTGGTAGTCACCCAGGATCATGACTGAGGTGTCAAGTTTCTTGGGTTTATCTAGATACTATTGAAGTTTATTTCCTAACTTTTTTAGGGTAGAAGCACCATTATTAGCTTTGACTTGGAAGGGACAACCATTTGTGTGGATGGAGAGGTTCCCGAAGAGTTTCTAGGAGCTAAGGAAGAGACTAAAAAGTGACCCCATTTTGAGACTACCAGAGGAGGGCGTTGGGTATGTTGTTTTCTATGAAACAATAGGAACCAAACTGGGTTGTGTCCTGATGCAGGATAGAGTAGTGATCACTTACTGTTTGCAGCAATTGAGAAAGCACGAGCAGAACTACACGACCCATGAAATGAAACTAGCAGTAGTGGTATTTTATTTGAGGTTGTGGCATCACAAATGTATGGGTGAGTAGTTTACCATATACTCTGATCACAAAAGTATCAAGTATATATTCTCGTAGAAGGACCTGAACTTGAGGTAACAGCGATGGCTAGAGTTCATCCAGGACTGACTTTGAGATAGTCTATACTCCAAGGAAAGGGAAAATGGTATAAGATGAACTCATTAGAAGATATGGGTTGTAGTTTCTGAGTGTGGTGTTAGAGTAATTAGCCATAATGAAGATATCCTTGGTGGATGATGATCGAGTATCTTACCATCAGTTGATGACTATAACTCCCCCACTCTTACAGTGAGTTAGGGAGGCACAACTTGTGGATGTTGACTGCGAGGCCCGACGTACTTAGTTATCCTTATGAAAATATCCTAATGGATTTTTAATATGTGTGAAGGACTTCATCCTTTTTAGAGGGTGCACATTTGTGCCAATGTCATCACATGAGGAGGTTTTGAGGGAGTTCTACACCTCCCCTTTAGTGGTGCATCTAGGAGTGGAAAGATGCACCAGGATCTCTGATGTCAGTACTAGTGTCCAAGGATAAAGAAAGTGGTGGAAGAGTTTTGTAACACCCCAAGATTTCATTGTGTGTTATTTCTTCAAAATAATTCAAGAACTTGCACTACACACAACACCGAGTTCAAGCGCACCATGACTTACCAAACAAGACGTTCAAAATAGGTTATGAATAATATTAACTAAATTTTAAATATTATATTATCCTTATAATTTTAATCTATATTATGAGATTCTAAGACATGATTCATGAACAAATTTATTTTTTCAGATAAAAGAAGTATTTTTCAAAAAATTAAATTTTACGGCCTTTTAATGGTGAATCCTTTTTAAAACCAATATTTGAAACTTTTAAATATTCAATTTGACAAAATTAAATTCTTATTTAGAATCGGGACATAAGAATTTAGTATCAATAATGTTCTGGTGTCTTTCTGATAACTTTCATATTTGGGTGAATAGTGAAAAATTACTAATTTTAACTGAAAAAAACTTTTTTAATCAAAATAATTTATATTGATAAATTATACATTTTAATGGTTTGTAAGTATAAATAGATTATATTTTTACTATTTAATCCAATGATGGTCATTTTAAGTAACTTCACCTTGAAATTGGACATAAACAAGTGTCAAACTTTTGATAGTTATTATTTCTTCAAAATACGCCTTTTGGTTTCGAAAGCAGGAATCAATTTTAAATTATTAAATGAAACTTTTATGTTTTTAATTTGGTAAAATAGACTTCATTTTTGGATATGGAATAACGAAATTATCCTAGGGTGAAATTTTGGTACTTTTCGGATAACTTTTATATTTTGATGAATAGTAAACAATTACTAAATTTTAATTAAAAACAACTTTTTTAATCGAAATAATTAATAGTGATAAATTATGAATTTGAGTGGTTTTAAATTATATTTAAAATATATTTTTACCATGTAATACAATGTGGGTCATTTAACATAATTTCACATTTAAACCAGACATAAACAAGTGCCAATCTTTTGATAGTTATTATCTCTTAAAAACAAGCCTTTTGTTTTAACAACGAGAATTAATTTTAATTTAATTTCTACCACTTCTATGTTTTGAATTTGGAAAAATGGATTCCATATTTGGAATCAGGATTTTCAAATTGTGTAAATAGGTAACTTTTATTTTTAGACACTTTGGATAATTACTTCAGTAAATATTTTATTTACCATGGTTAAAGGGTAAATCCTGTAAACAAGGGTTAAAAAATTATATTATAATAATACTAAATTATCCTAAAACGTGTCTTAACCATATTGGTTGATACATGGTAGACCATGGGCATCTTTGGGTCGATTTTGGGACCCCATGGATCCACTTGTAAGTGATAGGGACACTTTATTTTAATTAAGTTAAAATGAATACAAAAATGACACAAGTATATATCATTTAGAAACAAAATTGTTAAATACGGTTATATATGTTGGATATTAGACTATAAATATTCATTAGAAATATAAAAATATTTCCTACATAATGATATTTTATTTATAATTTTTAGACATTAAATAATTTAATTTATTTATGACACAATGGTGATGCAGTAATTACCATAATAGTGAAAAATTAAAATAATTGATATTATAAATACCAAAATAAATATAATTTGAGACTTTTAATGAATTAAAATAATTTTATAGGATAATATGATATATTAGGATTCATTTAATTGACTTTTTCCGAAGTAATCATTCTGTTATAAGTTTCACAAAAATCAACTATTGAATAGTGTCAAAATTGACATAAAAGAGTTTTTAAAACAAATATTATATTATTAATTGATATTAAATTTCTAAAAACCTAAGGTTCGGAAAAGAGACTTATATCATGCTAGTTGTATCATTAATGGACCACTTGGGGGTCTCTTGAAGGTATATAGTAAGTTTATTAACTATATAATATAAAAATACAAAGTGACATGGTAAATGTCAAACTAATTAAGTAAGAGTTAAAACTAAAAGATAAGGTTAATATAGTAACCCAAACCTATCTAAATTATATTGGTTGAATGGTTTTCGACCTATACCCACCGTAACCTTTGAATAATCAACTTTGGAGACATTATAAACCGAATATTAATTTATTATAAATTAATATTTCTAGCTTTTCCAAAGGTGCCCCTCACCCCTCTTATAAAAGGGAACTCCCCCTTCTCATTACTTCACACCTTCAAAGCCTTTTTGTTCGGCCAAACTCTACCCAAATACTCTCTAAAATTCCCTGACTACAACCTAGAGACCTTAGTTTGATCAGAAAGCCATCCTAAGGAGCCCTTTTGATCAAATCAAAAGGAAGAACCCGAAGAAGAGGTAATGTTTTCACCACCCCTTTTCAAGTTCCTTTCTTCTTCCACTTCTTCTTTCTTTGTTATTACCATTCTAAAATAATAACTCTAGTATGATATATATACTGTGATGTTATTATAAATATGGTACAACCATATTCAGTATTTTATCCACCCTTTGAATAACATGTCACCATACGTGCGTACGTACGGCTTACCGTCTCCACGTCATGGTGTAATTGTTATTAAATATATTATTATTTGGATGGGTATAATAATGATGTGTAACTCATGTAAATAATAAATATAAAATGATAATTATTCTTTATATATGATATACTATCCAATTATATATTATTTTAATATCAAAATAACGATATTATCGCTCGTGCGTACGTACGGACTACCGTCTCCACGAACGCGATGAGATTCATTCTCCATTGTATCCATTCAAGTATAATTATCATTTTATGATTTAAAAATAATGTTTAAGGACTTGATATAATTCTGGATATGAATAAGATACAACCTATCCATGAAAAACATGGCTTACGTAACAAAACATATAAAAGAAAACGAGTAAGTTAACACCCGAAACGACGATAATACTAAGATATTATTAACAAAGCAATGTTAAAAGATCATATATGATATCATATTAATATATATGATTCTTTTATAATTTAATAACAATTATTTCACCATTATACAGGAGGTTTACCTACCCCAACCAAGGAAAAGTACAAGGTAAGGGTTTATTTCGCAATCTCTCCATTATCCGAGGTTGTCTATACATAATAATCTATTGGGATTTATTTATCATCCACATCCATGTTTCTTCAAAATGTATTTCAAAACATTTTAACCATTTACAAGAATATGAGTTAAAGTAATTTATACCCTTGTTTGACTTTTTATAAGTGGTTTATAAAGGAATCTATCCATTGCTTTCCAAACAAGGTGCTTTTTAACCTTTTCAATAGGATTAAGGTAAGAATGTTTTTTTAACTTATACGGCGGGTGCGGCTATTTACCGTAGTTATAAAATCGTCGAAACTTCCATTACAAGATTATAAGAATATTTTCAAAGTAAATTAATATTTTAAGAATTTGTGAAAGGTAATCTTTATCAAGATCATAATTTTAAATGTTTTAAAGATTTATATTTCTAAATCTTTTTAATTAATGTACATGTTTTCAAAATGATTTTAAGCATTTATTTATATGGACATGAATGTTTTGAAATTATATTTCTTTTCAAAAGTTTTAAAGTTTTATGGGACACTTTTATTCAAAATTCTCTTTTAAATTACTTCCTTTATAAATGTGTTACTTTTCAATAATTTCGAGAAAATAGATATTTCTCTCAAATAGTTTTGATTTCATCTATGTCAATATCCTTTGATGGATTTTAAGCTTATTTTAAGTTGATTTATTATGATACAAAACTTTTGTATTGTATTGAAGGTTTTGTGATTTGTTTTACTATGGATGTGTTATCTTTATACTATTCATGGTTTATGGAGAAAGTGTTGACATTTCGTATGCTAGTTTTAATACGAATGTTTATGTTATGTTTAAACCTTTTCATATGGGAATGCATTGGACTTAGTAAGTGACTAGTGGAGACCTCTATAGCTCCTAGATGCATTGGTAGGTCTCTTGAGACAAACTAGTGTCTTGGCACAAGGCCTTGACAAAATCTTATTTGTAGTCTAGGCACGAGGCCTTGGCTATGTGGTTATGATAGTCTGGCATTATGCATTCCATCATTATGAAAGTGGTTATTGATATTCCATGTGATTATTCGATTAGTAGAATATCCATGTGAATAAGTAAATGGCATTATTTCATTTTATTTTTTCCATGCTATGTTGAAGTTCATGTTTAAAAGGCTTTTGTTTTAGTTATACATTGCCTTAAATGTTTATTCTTAATTATGAAAGTTTCCGCTATATTGTTATCCTTACTGGGAATTTGATCTCACCCCTTTTCTATGTTTTATTTTTCCCAGGATATGAAGAAGTAATTTATGAATGACCTGTAGGGATAGTATGTGGGGATATGAGTGTGGACTACGAAGAAAATATGTTGTTGTAGTTTTCATTTTTATGATTTAATGTAAGAATTTATAAATATATCTAGTGCTTACAAGGCCACTAAACCAATCAGTCTTTCGAGATTTGATCTTTCTTGTGATCATGCCAATGTTATGTAATAATGCATCGACTCTGGGTAACTAGGGTCGGGGCATTACAGTTGGTATCAGAGGAAGTTTAGTACAAATCTTGGAAGCTATATTTAGATAAACTCTGATTAGAGCACATAGATTTAAGATGGAATATGAGGATTAGTATAGAATAACTTCCTATAATTTTGGTATTGTAGAGATTTTGTGAGTTTTCCGAGAAATACATCCCTGTCTGGATACGAGCAGGTAGAGGCGGCTCTGGCACAGATGTACCTAGGGGTAAAACCCAAAAACACCGCTTTGAGCTAGACTTGAACGGGAACTGGTGCACGACAATGGGCCTTGCTGCACTCTTGGTTACGACACTCCCAGGGGATATGCTTAGGATAATTATCATTTTCTTTACAAACCATTATTAAGGGTTTATGAGTATATACTTTCTCAAAGGAGACATTTTCATGATTATGGATTATATCCATAAACTATTTAATTTATGTTATGTGTTTTACAAGTTTGGGATTAGGTATTGTTATTCATAAACTAATCTAGTGTATGCCATTGTTTAGAAATGGCACCTAGTAGAAGGAATGATAACTCCAGCAATGCACATGATCCAAAGAGAAAGAAGGATAATATCTTTCATGGTCTTAAGCCAGAATTTATAATAGAAATAGTCTCCCATGTATTATCATCATATGAAGAAATAATATCATGTGTTGATAAGATAAGTAAAGAGTTTACTGAGTCCTATGGCTTTGAAGGGAATCAAGAGAAGAAAAGGATGGAAGAGAGAAAGATGGATAAAGGGAAGAGGGAAAAGAAGAATTTTCCCATATATGATAACTGTGGGAAGAAACACCCTGGAACTTTCCTGAAAGGAATGATAGTTTGTTATAATTATGGAGGAAAAGGGAACAAAGTACGTGACTGCAAGGGTAAGAAAATGGTTTCAAATGTACAATGATTCATTTGCAAGGAGTTTGGACACTACACAAACCTATGTCCCAGTCATCAGACTATGCCGCAAATGATGCTATTGGATAATAATCAAGTTATGATTCTACCACAGATGAAGAGGAATGATTAGAGTTCTTATGTTGATTATGTCATTTGAGTGTTGTATCAACAATGTACTTTTTATAATAATTATGGAGTATATAAGGATTGTACTGCAGTACTATTTCATCAAGGACTTGAGATTGTGTGGAATAAATAAAAGTGACTCAATAGCAGGTTAAATTTTTGGAAAATATATGGTTGAGAGAAAGATAAACCATAATATGGTTCTGATACCAAGGTAGTGATTTTAGAATAATACATGATTGATTTGGATAAATTATACTGGATATTCTTGACTACCTTGAAACTGATTAATGATTTGTATATTCCATCATTTTTGGGGTTTACAACATTTTTGGATTGAAAGAGTATATCTATTATTCTATAAGGAATAAGGGATCATGAATGTAATCAATAAGGTTTTATGGTAATTCAGGATGTTGTAGTGTTTTAAAAGAATACACAATGAAGGTGATCACATGTTATTACGCGGAAAAAAAGGGATCTTCATTGTGTTTACCTTCCTTATAATTTTTGGACTGAAGTATTTTGGATAGTTCTAGTTTGGATTATTTTTATTGCCATAAAAGGACAACCCGAAGGTCAGGCGACAACCCGTCACGTCCGACAAGGCCGCGAGACTTGAACCCACAACCGAAGGGCGACAAGGGTGTATCACCTACCACTGACCCACGTGATGTCTTGTTTGAATAATGTCGTTTTTTAATGGTTCTTCTAGATGAATTATAAATTCATTTTTTTAACCCTATACGAATAGGATAAATAGAATATTATTTTTAAGTTCTATTATATTTTAGAGTGAAAGATGAGTTTGTGGTAGAACTTAGTTAAAGGTTGAGACTCTACTTGTAAAGTATATATTTTTCTTCTTCTATTATTCAATGAAGAAATTAATTCTTATTCTTTAGTGAAGGGATCTTAAAAAAAAGTGATATCCTAATACCATATGTTTTGCTGAACTGATGGTATTTTAAATCATCATAGATTGATGAATTTAAGGCCCTCAATTTTACACTTGTTTGTGATTGATGACCTCAATCACTACCTATAAATATTTACATTTTTCCACCAATTATATGTCTCTAATTTCCACTAATGTTCTCCGAATAGAGATCATAATTTGGTGGGGACCCTTTCATTCCTCTTTTCCTCTTATTAAGACTAAATTTTATCAACCCAATTTCTGATGTGGGTTTTCCCACAAAGATATTTTCTATATTCAACCATTTATTTTTGAAGAAAAATTTCAAATTGCGAGGACACAATTTATTAAAGGAGGGGAGAATGTAACACCCCAAGATTTGATAGTGTGTTATTTGTTCAAAATAATTCAATAACTTGTACTACACGCAACACCGAGTTCAAGCGCACCATGACTTACCAAACAAGCCGTTCAAAAGAGGTTATGAATAGTATTAACTAAATTTTAAATATTATATTATCCATATAATTTTAATCCATATTATGATATTCTAAGACATGATTTATGAACAAATTCATTTTTTCAGATAAAAGAAGTATTTTTCAAAAAATGAAATTTTACCGCCTTTTAATGGCGAAGCCTTTTTAAAACCAATATTTGAAACTTTTATATATTAAATTTGACAAAATGAAATTCCTCTTTAGAATCGGGACATAAGAATTTAGTATCAATAATGTTTTGGTGTCTTTCTGATAACTTTCATATTTGGGTGAATAGTGAAAAAATTACTAAATTTTAACTGAAAACAACTTTTTTAATCAAAATAATTTATATTGTTAAATTACACATTTTAATGGTTTGGAAGTATAAATATATTATATTTTTACTATTTAATCCAATGATGGTCATTTTAAGTAACTTCACCTTGAAATTGGACATAAACAAGTGTCAAACTTTTGATAGTTATTATTTCTTAAAAATACGCCTTTTGGTTTCGAAAGTAGGAATCAATTTTAAATTAATAAATGCAACTTTTATGTTTTGAATTTGGTAAAATAGACTTCATTTTTGGATTCTGAATAACAAAATTAGCCTAGGGTGAAATTTTGGTACTTTTCGGATAACTTTTATATTTTGATGAATAGTAAACAAATTACTAAATTTTAATTAAAAACAACTTTTTTAATCGAAATAATTAATAGTGATAAATTATGAATTTCAGTGGTTTTAAATTATATTTAAAATATATTTTTACCATGTAATACAATGTGGGTCATTGAACATAATTTCACATTTAAACCAGACATAAACAAGTGCCAAACTTTTGATAGTTATTATCTCTTAAAAACACGCCTTTTGTTTTAACAATGAGAATTAATTTTAATTTAATTTCTGCCACTTCTATGTTTTGAATTTGAAAAAATGGATTCCATATTTGGAATCAGGATGTTCAAATTGTGTAAATAGGTAACTTTTATTTTTAGACATTTTGGATAATTACTTCGGTAAATATTTTATTTACCATGGTTAAAGGGTAAATCCGGTAAACAAGGGTTAAAAAAATAATATTATAATAATACTAAATTACTCTAAAACGTGTCTTAACCCTATTGGTTGATACATGATCTACCATGGGCATCTTTGGGTCGATTTTGGGACCCCATGGATCCACTTGTAAGTGATAGGGACACTTTATTTTAATTAAGTTAAAATGAATACAAAATTGACACAAGCATATATCTTTTAGAAAAACAATTTTTACACAGGGTTATATATGTTGGATATTAGACTATAAATATTCATTATAAAGATAAAAATATTTTCTACATAATTCTATTTTATTTATAATTTTTATACATTAAATAATTTAATTTATTTATGACACAATGGTGATGCAGAAATTACCATAATAGTGAAAAATTAAAATAATTGATATTATAAATACCTAAATAAATATAATTTGAGACTTTTAATGAATTAAAATAATTTTCTAGGATAATATGAAATATTAGGATTGATTTAATTGACTTTTTTCGAAGTAATCATTCTGTTATAAGTTTCACAAAAATCAACTATTGAATAGTGTCAAAATTGACATAAAAGAGTTTTTAAAACAAATATTATATTATTAATTGATATTAAATTCCTAAAAATCTAAGGTTCCACCAAGAGGCTAATATCATGATATTTGTATCATTAATGTACCACTTTGGGGTCGCTTGGATGTATATAGTAAGTTTATTAACTATATAATATAAAAATACAAAGTGACATGGTAAATGTCAAACTAATTAACTAAGAGCTAAAACTAAAAGATAAGGTTAATATAGTAACACAAACCGGTCTAAATTCTATTGGTTGAATGGTTTTCGACCTATCCCCACCGTAACCATTGAATAATCAACTTTGGAGTAATTATAAACCAAATATGAATTTATTATAAATTAATATTTCTAGCTTTTCCAAAGGTGCCCCTCACCCCTCTTATAAAAGGGAACTCCCCCTTATCATTACTTCACACCTTCAAAGCCTTTTGATTCAGACAAAATCTTCCCAAATACTCTCTCAAATTCCCTCACTAAATCCTAGAGACCTTAGTTTGATCAGAAATCCATCCTAAAGAGACCTTTTGATCAAATCAAAAAGAAGAACCCGAAGAAGATGTAATGTTTTCACCACCCCTTTTCAAGTTCCTTTCTTCTTCCACTTCTTATTTATTTGTTATTACCATTCTAAAATAATAACTCCAGTATCATATATATACTGTGATGTTATTATAAATATGGTACAACCATATTCAGTATTCTATCCACCCTTTGAATAACATTTCACCATACGTGCGTACGTATGGCTTACCGTCTCCACGTCGTGGTGTAATTGTTATTCAACATATTATTATTTGGATGGGTATAATAATTATGTGTAACTCATGTAAATAATAAATATAACATGATAATGATTTTGTATATATGATATAATGTCCAATTATATATTATTTTAATATCAAAAGAACGATATTGTCGCTCGTGCGTACGTACGGACTACCGTCTCCACGAACACGATGAGATTCATTCTACATCGTATCCATTCAAGTATAATTATCATTTGATGATTTAAAAATAATGTTTAAGGACTTGATATCATTCTGGATATGAATAAGATACAACCTATCGATGACAAACATGGCTTACGTAACAAAACATATAAAAGAAAACGAGTAAGTTAACACCCGAAATGACGATAATACTAAGATATTATAAACAGAGCAATGTTAAATGATCATATACGATATCATATTAATATATATGATTCTTTTATAATTTAATAAAAATTATTTCACCATTATACAGGAGGTTAACCTACCCCGACCAAGGAAAAGTACAAGTTTAGGGTTTATTTCACAATCTCTCCATTATCCGAGGTTGTTTATACGTAATAATCTACTGGGATTTCTTTATCATCCACATCCATGTTTCTTGAAAATTTATTTCAAAACATTTTCACCATTTACAAGAATATGTGTTAAAGTCATTTATACCCTTGTTTGACTTTTTATAAGTGGTTTATAAAGGAATCTTTTCGTCGTTTTCCAAACAAGGTGCTTTTTAACCTTTTCAACAGGATTAAGGTAAGAATGTTTTTTTAACTTATACGGCGGGTGCGACTATTTACTGCCGTTATAAAATCATCTAATCTTCCATTACAATATTATAAGAATATTTTCAAAGTAAATGAATATTTTAAGAATTTTTGAAAGGTACTCTTTATCAAGATCATAATTTTAAATGTTTTAAAGATTTATATTTCTAAATCTTTTTAATTAATGTCCATGTTTTCAAAATGATTTTAAGGATTTATTTATATGGACATGAATTTTTTGAAATTATATTTCTTTTCAAAAGTTTCAAAGTTGTATGGGACACTTTTATTCAAAAATCTCTTTTAAATTACTTCCTTTATAAATGTGTGACTTTTCAATAATTTCGAGAAAAGAGATATTTCTCTCAAATAGTTTTGATTTCATATATGTCAATATCCTTTGATGGATTTTAAGCTTATTTGAAGTTAATTTATTATGATACAAAACTTTTGTATTGTATTGAAGGTTTTGTGATTTGTTTTACTGTGGATGTGTTATTTTAATACCATTCATGGTTTATGGAGAAAGTGTTGACATTTCGTATGCTAGTTTTAATACGAATGTTTATGTTATGTTTAAACCTTTTCATATGAGAATGCATTGGACTTAGTAAGTGACGGGTGGAGCCCTCTATAGCTCCTCGATGCATCGGTAGGTCTCATGAGACAAACTAGTGTCTTGACACAAGGCCTTGACAAAATCTTATTTTTAGTCTTGTCACGAGGCCTTGGCTATGTGGTTATGATAGTCTGGCATTATGCATTCCATCATTATGAAAGTGGTTATTGATATTGCATGTGATTATTCGATTAGTAGAATATCCATGTGAATAAGTAAATGACATTATTTCATTTTATTTTTGCCATGCTATGTTGAAGTTCATGTTTAAAAGGCTTTTGTTTTAGTTATACATTGCCTTAAATGTTTATTCTTAATTATGAAAGTTTCCGCTATATTGTTATCCTTACTGGGCATTTGAGATCACCCATTTTCTATGTTTTATTTTTCCCAGGATGTGAAGAAGTAATTTATGAATGACCTGCAGAGATAGTATATGGGGATATGAGTGTGGACTATGAAGAAAATATGTTGTTGTAGTTTTCATTTTTATGATGTAATGTAAGACTTTATGAATATATCTAGTGCTTCCAAGGCTACTAAACCAATCAGTATTTCGAGATTTTATCTTTCTTGTGATCATACCAATGTTATGTAATAATGCACCGACTCTGGGTAACTGGTGTCGGGGCGTTACAAGTTTGTTTTACAATGCCTCACTTGTTAGCAAGTGAAGGCAGAGCACCAGGTTCTAGCAGGCTTAAACCATCCACTTGAGGTACCAGAGTGGAAGTGGGATGGTATCTAAATAGACTTCATGATAGGATTACCACACACATCTAGGGGCCATGATAATATCTAGGTGATAATTGACTAACTGACTAAGTCGGTCCACTTCCTTCCCATCTAGGAGCAGGGATTAGTAGAGGTCTTGGGACAAATTTACATGTAAGAGATAGTTTGACTCCATGGGGTCCCATCGATGATAGTATTGGATCGAGACACACGATATACGTCCCTATTATGGAATGGATTACAAGAGGTGTTCAGGAATTAGCTTTTCTTGAGCATAGATTTCCACCCTCATATGGATGGTTAGATGGAGAGGACTACCCAAGTTTTAGAGGACATGCTTCGTGCTTGTATCTTGGACTTCGGGCATAGTTGGGAGGATCACCTTCCACTAGTGGAGTTCACTTACAACAAAAAATATCACTCCACAATTGGTATGAAACCATTTTAGGTGCTTTATTGGTGACCATTCTGATCAAATTTATACTAGAAAGACCCAAGGGAGTCAACACTCATGGGTCTAGAGTTGGTACGGGCTACCACTGAGAAAGTGTTGGTCATATAGGAGTAGATGAGGATTGTACAGAGCATGAAAAAATCTTTTGCTGATAGGAGACAAAGGCCCATGGAGTTTGAAGAGGGAGACCATGTCTTCCTTCGGGTCTCACCTCGATGGGGATTATGAATATTTGTCCAGGTGGTAAGTTGTCTCCAAGATTCATCCACACTTTTCAGATCCTAAGAAGAGTTGGAGAGGTAGTGTACTACCTATATCTCCCCCACATATGCACTTGGTGCATGATTTATTTCATGTGTTTAATCTGAGGAGGTGCGTTCATGATCCATCACACAACATTAACTAAGGCGAGCTTGACATCAATGATAGGGAAACGTTTATGGAGTTCCCGGTAGAGATTGAGGATCAACAGGAGTGAATCCTTCATGGATGGTTGATTCCTCTGGTGTGCGTTCTATGACAACATGGGAATATCTCGGAGAGAATTTGGGAGTATGAGGCTTATATCCATCCTTAGTACCCCCATTTGTTTTTTAGCCCTTGTTTTGGATTACAAGGATGTGAATACCTAAAGGTGGGGGTAATTTAATGTTTAGGAATTCCATGTATTTTTTTAAATTATCAAGGATTATTTTGAGACCATACGCTTAGATGAAACTTGATTCTGAGGCCTGGTGATCCCATAATAAAGATTTTAACTTTTTTATCTAATTAAAATAGAATATGGGCATGATTTTGAAAACTTCTAAATGGGTGCTCGAATTAAAAAACCAAGGGTACCTTTGTGTCTAGAATAATGAAATTACCTAAGAATGTGCCTAACCTCGACCGGTGTAGAATAAGGGGAAAATTTAATTTCTGGACGTTTTAATAAATAAATAAAATAAACTTAAAAAGTATAATTTATTCAAAATTGTTTCACTACAACGCATGGAAAATCCAACTATTTCATTCCATAAATTAAACCACGTAACGATGATGTAATGAAAAGTAACCAAAATGATGTTTCCTAAATGAAACAATGTAATGATAGTGACTCATCATAACAAAAATTTTGCGACACATTTTCCCTATTTAATGTGATAACAAGAATTGGATATCAAATATGGATCTTTCTAATCACTCTTAATTATTAGAGGATCACCATTGATGAACAATGAATGATGATCACAAAAAACTTCGAGCACTCCCCTCCTCTTCGAGAGATCTCACCCTCGACGATGGATCAAGGACTTTCACGTATGTTTCTCCTTCAATGACAGATCCTTCCTCCGATCAAACCTATTCTCGAGGAATGGGTTTTTTTTATGATTTGGTTTCCCCATTATTTATTTCTAAACAACAAACATGGATCAACCCACTAATAGGTTGATATGCAGGTCGTTTGTTCTTGTGGGATTGGATTTTTACTTGTGAAAATTTAAGGGAGTGAGATTCATGTGGTTTTTTTCCTCGTTAAACCATCAAACAATCAATAATGTATACCAGCATGAACAATGGCTATGATTAGTCCTTCATGATTTTATCGTGCGTTCTTCTCCCCTGATATTTATCTCCGTGTCTTCGTGGCTTATGAACAAGTAGTTGTTGCACCATAAATCCATGGAACAATGTCCCAGGACTGAAGATCCAACCTTGTGACAACACTAGAGTTGTGAAAAGATGAAGGAATAGGACATTTGTGATAACATGGGTCCTCCATGTCGAAGGCCGGTAGAGGAGGCAGAAATGCTATGTGGTAGTGTTTACATGTAGAAGGCGGTGCTCCATAGTGGAGGAGGTCACATATAGTAGGACACATTGGTATGGGATCCCGACACCAGTGGGGCACTATGTCGAGAAAATTAGGTTACAGTGGTGCGAAGGGTGGCATGCCACGACAGTGGGGAACCCTACAGAAACTACCACGGGGAGGCGACAAGGGTAGTCGGTAACTGCCAGTGGTGGGGCTTTATCATACATGGAACTAAACTGCGTCTCATGATCAGAGGACCATAGTCCAACAAGACCATGGTATGAGGTCCCTGCATAAAACCTCAGGGTGGTGATGTGGAAAAATCATCATACTGAAAAGGGGTGGACACGATGATCATTTCCGCGTTCGGGTGAGCCGAGACGGGCCTCCTCAGTGGGATGCACACACAACCTAATTGGTCCGGGTCGGACCGAGACTAGGTCAGACTCGGACTGGGTTGGTTTGGGTTAGACCCGGGTCGGGTCCAGTTTGTCCGACCGGGTCGGCCCAGACCCAGACCCCACCAACCCCTTTTTAGTAAACCAGACATGAAATCTAAACTGTACATCCAATTGATGATCCATTTTCAGAGTTGGGACCCTTAGAACGAGGCGGTACCTTTGGTATACACTAAGGGGAATTTAGTGGAATTTTATATGAGACCAATGGCCTGAGAAGTTGACTCTCCTGGATTCAAGCATGATACAAAAAAGAATCCCGCAACTGGATGTATTGAGAAGACTATAATGATTGTGTTTAAGTGATCCAGCTAGACCAAGAGAAGAGGGGGTATAAGTGATCTAGTTGGACCAATAGATGAGCATGTATAAATGATCCATCTAGCACAAGAGATGAGAAGGTGTAAGTCATTTGGATGGCCCATAATACAAGCGGGTCTATGTGATCTAGTTTTCCCAAGATATGAGCAAGTATAAGTGATCTATATAAACCATATGAAGAGAAATTATAGGTGATATAGTATCCCCAATCACTCATCGGGGATGAGTGCTTCAGAAGTACAAGGTGTTAATAGATATGACTATTATTCTTGATTTCTTTCTTTTAGATTATACCTATGTTAGCTATATTTTCCTTTATGTTTAATTTTTTCCGTTGTGATATTTCTTTGTGGTTTGGGGTCCCTACTGAATATTGTGTTACTAACCCCTACACGGGTTTCGCCCGAACGCGTCATGTGTTTTGAAAAAGATTGACGCTTTGAAGAAAACCTTGATTGTACAGAACCATGAATTTCCCATTGAGATCAAACATCCATGGAATACTTCTATGACTTCTAGAAGATACTCTACACATACCCTTCATGTGGGGATTTTTGTGAAGAGATGACTCAGAGACCTTTGTACTTTCTTGTTTTAAGCTTGTTTTTGTCAGGCATGTATCATGGCCCCTTTACTTTTAAATTTTACTATTACAATATCTATGGTTGTCTTAGTGTCATACTAATTTTCCTTTTCACTATTGTGGTATGGGGTTGTGATTGTGTGTGTGTAATGGTACTCAGAAAATGCCTCCCACTTGAAGGTTGATGCCTTCAGTGCTATTCGCCTACCCTTGGCCTTTAGGAGGCATGCTTGGGGTAGTCACGACATAGGACCTAAGGTATGGTTCATGATAGGTGAAGTGATAAGAAATAAAGAATGATTAGTGTGAAAAGGTTACTCATAGATTTAAAGAACTGATTTTGATTAAATTTTTTCTCTGGTAGTAAGGTTAGAAACAATAAAAATCTTTCTTTCTATTACTGCACAACAATGTTATACATTTTTCATATGGATGTAAAGTAATCCTTTATAAATGGAAAACATGATAGAGAATTTTATGTTGAATAACCATGTGGCTTTGTTATTGGAAAGGATGAAATTTATATGCCCAAGTTAAAAAGGGGTTTTCATGGGTTAAATCAAGCTCTAAGAGCTTAGTATACCTAGTTAGATACATGATTAAGAAATTTTAACTTTAATAAAGTAAAAGTTTATAATAATATATACATAAAATAAAGTAATGATATTTTTCTAATAGTAATATTTTATGTTGATAATATCATCTCTTCTGGGAATGATGAATGAACTTGTGAATGATTTGAAGAGGAAATGAAAAAGTTGTTTGGAATTTAATTACATGGTGAAATGAAATATTTTCTTGGGTTAAAAATCTCACAAAATGAGAAATACATATTTATTTCTCAAGAAAATTATGCTAAGGAACATCTTAAGAAGTTTTTAATAGAAAATTTGAAACTTGTTTCCACACCAATTCAAGTGGGAACCAAGTTGACTACACATGGAGAAGGAAAAGAAGTTGACTCTAAATAGTTTCAGAAGCTGATTAGAAGTTTGTTATATCTAACTACCTCAAGACCATACATTTCTTATGTTATTACCTTATGTACAAGTTTTAAAATTTATCCAAAATATTCACACATTTTATCTAAGAAAAGACTTCTTAGACACATCATAGGAACAAAATATTTTGGAATTAGGTATGATAGCTTAAGAAGAATTGATTGTTTAGCTTTAAAATGTTGATTGGGTAAGATGTGTTGATGATAGAATATCCACATGTGGTGGA
Organism: Viscum album; assembly: GCA_963277665.1. NCBI lineage: Eukaryota > Viridiplantae > Streptophyta > Magnoliopsida > Santalales > Viscaceae > Viscum > Viscum album. The sequence goes on from OY728150.1 coordinate 964,578,739, forward strand.
GTTTTCTTTATGGGGGAATTTTGTGTAATTTGGTATACTAATAATCAAAATTCAGTAACTCTTAGTACAGATGAATCTGAGTATGTTTCTGCCACTCAAGCCGCAATACAACTTTTGTGGATGAAGAATCAGTTGGAAGACTTACTTGGGGAAGTGAAGTCACCTCTAATCTCTAGTTGTTATAATCAAAGTTCTATTAACCTTATAATAAATCAATTAAAAAATTTGCATTCAGAAAATATTGATATCAAACATCACTTCATCAAAGAGAATGTGGAGAAAAATGAACTCAATACGGAGTATATTCCTACAACAGAACAAGTTTATGAAATATTTACAAAAAACTTTACCAAAGGAAGTATTTTGAAAACTAAGTTTAAAAGTGGGTGTCCAACCTATTTCTCTTCAAGGTTGAGGTATGCGTATATGTATCCTCTCTTAGCTAATATTTGTATAGTGTTGTCAAGGGGGAGAAAATTGTGGTTTCATAAATTCATCCATTGGTATATGCTAAACCTTTTAAGGAAGTGTGTATATAGGGGGAGTTTTTATAAGGGGTAAGATGTGATCTCCACATGAATATGTGTAAACTATTTTAATATTTTTTTAAGAGTGTATGATACCTGTCTTATATAAAATGGAAAGATGGTTTTGAAAGGTGAAAGTGAGGGAAGTCATAAAAGCTAGAAGTATTCATAGTCACTAATTTGAGAAAAAATGGTTTTTCTATCAATGATTATTATTTCTTACACTGAGTTATCACATGTAGGATTAAAATTGGTTATAAGTAATTCATATCTTGAGGTTACAAATTTCAGTGATTTATGAAACTTGAATGACAAAAAAATCCAAAGGGGGAGATTGTTGGGACCAAGATAGATGAAGGGATTTTCAGATGTTGTAATAAAGTGTGATTTCATTTATTTTGAAGAAAATAAAATCACCTCAGTTTGTATGTTTTGGTGATTGGATGTAGGAGGCACTAGACACAGAAGATCAGATGTAATTTCTTTAAGAAATGTCATCAGTTTTGGTTTTCTTCTTCTAGAAATTTTTATACAGTGAAAAGTTTTTTCAAACTCACCATGGGTATGGAATGAATGTTTTGATCACAATGAAAAGGTTTATTAGACCCTGGATGTATTTCTATATATTCGATACAAAACTAGACGATTATTTTTTGTTCGGTAAGTTATCAAAAATTATTATCCAATCAAGACTTGTGATCCAATATTTTTGAAATAAAGGGGGAGATAATTTGTTTGGTATCAATTGATTCATTAGTTTGGGTTTTAGAAAGAAATACATAAGTTTATTAAAGGATGGAAAGTCATATAAATTTACAACATAATTCAAACAATGATTTTCCAATTATAATTATATCAACATCCTAATAAATTCATGAAAAGTAGGAGTTTGTTGATTAAAGAAGAGTATGATGTCAAAGTATTTTTTGTCACCGTTCATTGGTGTGAGAATCACTAAATGTAATATTTTTTTAAGGTTGAGAGTTTGATGTTTTTAAAGACATAGGGTTTTCTTAAAGGCACAGAGACCAATCCATTAGACTAATCAATTCATCAGACTATTTTACACACTGAATGAATCATTTCTCAAGGATCATTCATTGGTTACTAAGAATTTTTCATGTTTTACCGATTCATTGGATGTTGTGTTCCACTGATACATTTGATGAATTATGACACCGGTCCATCTATTAAAATATGGATATCAAAGGATCACCAAATGTAGACTATAATATTTAAATTTTATAAATATTATGATAAATGATATCAAAGACCGATCAATTTAATGATGATAAAAAATGTAGGGAACATATTTCACAAAACAAAGAACCATTGGATGTCTTCACGTGGGTCAAGATTTACCAGAAAATGAATGATTCTAATTCAATGGAGTGAATTAGATACTGATCCAATAGACACATTTTGACACTAATAATTCATTGTATTATAAAATTTATCAGATGCAGGATCATTGGTCTGAGTTTTTGTTGAACAAATAAAGAAAAGTGAAAATTTGTTGAAACTAATATTAAAGTTTTTTCAAAAGTTTTATAAGTCTTTAGAAGTTTCAATACTGTTTATGGAAGAATTGTTTCAATTGATGTGTTCTTAATTGGTACTGAGCATCAAAATATAGAGTCTTTAGTTTTACATATGTTTCATTGTAATGAAGAAAAATATCAAAATGAAAAAAGTTTCAGAATAATAAAATATTAGTAAGTTTGACACATGCTAAGGATCTATAATATTTGATAGGTGATAAGAATTAAAATATATGGAGGAAATGATTGATGAAATTCAAAGTTTTAATAATTTGGTTGAGTGGGAAAATGAAAATGTTTTCCTGCACATACTTATTTTAAAACATATATAAATCTGGGAATGTGCATTGTACTTTTATGAGGATGAAATTATTCCCTTGTGAAGATAGTGATAGAGAGTGTGTGTGTTTGTGTGTGTTGAAATTTTCAGAAAATAGAATAAGATTCTGGATATAGTTTTCCTAGGGAAGTTTTCCAGAGGATGTTTTCCAGACATAAGAAGAAGAATAAATAGTTACTGGATCAGATCGAGAAATTAGAAGCAGGTTTCTGAGAAAGTTTTATGTGGTTTACAATTGTTTCTAGGGTATTATTTTCTTATATATTTTATAGACTGAAGTATTGGATAGTAAAATAAGACTGAGCCATCATAAAATGTTTTTTTATGAAGTATGAAAGCGGATTTCTTACCTGTTGTTGGGAAGGAAAGTGAAGAATTTTGTTTTGAATAAATACAAAAATGGAAGTTGTTGAGAATCATAGTAAAAATGTTTAGAACTAACTGATCGAGGTTACTAAACTTGTTACAATTTTTTTTAAATCATTCATGCTATAAAAAGAACATGCGCTATTGTATTGATCAGAGTGTGAAAAAAGTGTAATGGAATAATCTGATTTTTCTATCCACAAAAAAAGATTGTTTTTAGTGGATTTTTTGGTATTGGATTATTTACAAACCATGAAAAGAACTCGATACTCTTATCGAGTAGTGAACCTGGTAAATTCTTGTGTTTCTATGCATGTGCGAATGTTTTGTTTTATTAAAGTTTTTGATCTTTAATAGGTGGAGAAGGTTGTTATAAAATAGGTATAACATAAAGATTAAAAGATATCAATGATTCACCCTCTCCCTATCTCATTGAAACATTGAAATTTGTTGGGACTTTTCACATATTCCATTTTCATGGGTTAAAAATGATGTTTTTTAAGACTTGAATCACTTTTTACACAATTATTTTTATATGAAACCCATTATTTATATCCATGGGTTATTAATAAAGAGATTTATTTTATGTCTAATGTGGAGCACATGATTTAAGAAAGATGAAGGGTGCACTCTAATATCACTCCAATGCATTGGGTAATGAATTAATCTCTAGATATGACATGCAAATGATACCTTGGTGAATAACCTTGATAATTATGATTTATGATACCTTAGGGATTGACCTTGGTGTTATGTTTATGAATTTCATAATTTTATATTATAGGAACATTTCCTTGTTATGATTCATGTTATTTCTTTTATGATATGCCTCATGTTAATATGACCATTCCTTATTTTTATATCTCTTTATCATGTACTAAGTATCTACTTTATTTATTCCCTTACTAGGCTTTATGATCACATATTTCCTTGATGTATTTCCCTAGGATATGAGAGAAATTAAGAGTAACCTAGGAAAAACATATGAAATTTTTTATAAATTGGATTTGAATAATGATTATGTTTAAGTTGTAATTATGTAATTTATGTAATATGTACATAATTTCCAAGGTTCTAAAACTAAAAAGATCCTTCAAGTTCATTAATGTTATATTTTGTTATGAATTTATGTAAAATTCATGTATTTAAAAGGTGTGTATCTATAATTGGTATCACATGATCGTTTAATTATTTGAGGAAATTAGGACTAGAAAAAAATAAACTTAGTATGAACACTAGGTATTGGTCTAAATATAGAAAAATATCCTGGTATTTTTCTAAAGTATAAATTGAGTGGTGTCCAAGAAACTGCATCCCTATATGAATACAATCAATTAGATCTGGCTCTAACAAAAATGTACCTAGGGGTAACACTTGAAAACACTATATTAAGTTAGACTCAATAGAGAATTGGTGTATGACAACATGCCTTACTGCACACCTAGTTTGACACTCCCAGGGGATGTTCTTTGGTGAATAAAAAGCTAGTAAAAACTAGTAAAAAGGATATAAAGATAATGTAAATCATTATTAAGATTAAATTATATCAACCTAGAATCATGGTATTAGAAAATTTGGAGATTAATATATCCTTTATAATTGTTATTATAACATTACATGTAATATTAAAATCTTTTGGGTATTTATAATGTGTCATTTATACATAAAAAATTTAAGTGAACATTTGGGTTTAGTAATTTTTATTTAATAATTAAAACTACTAGGAATGAATTTATATAAGGGGGAATAATGTAATTGCCTGAAAAGTTTTTTATGTTATTAATAGAACTATTATACTGTAATTAATGTTTTAGTATAATAATAAAGAAATACTTTTACATTTCATGAGAACATTACACATCATATGTAGATATGGATTATTATAATAATGAATAATATAGGGATATACACATGGAAGAATAATAAATTCCTTACAAAAACTCCATCAGCTTGAAATACACCAAAATGATCACCCCTGTGACCAAGATCATAAAAAGGAAAAAATATTAGGAAAGCAATAGACATTATCAAAGGATGTATAAGAACATTTATAAGTTATGTTGTAAGGAATGAATATATAATTATTATGTATTTATAGGAAAATATTATCGTTAGGCTTGAGAAATTTTGACCAATATAGATGATGTACTTTATGACCATTAATATATAAGTTGGTTGTCCATTATTATTATTGTTGGCACAATAATGTGACTGTTACGATTAATTTATAATTGTGATTTTGAAAACTATATAAATAGTTTATGTTTCTTTAAAAGTATGATTTATGAAAAATATAAAAGTTTTAGGTAAAAGATATTTTCATTAAATAATCTTACAAACACTGTTTTTATGATAATGTATTTTAATGAAGTCCTAAGTAATTTTTTATAATGGTCTGAATGTTTATTTTTCCATGAAATTACTAACTATCAATAAATAAGGATATTTATTTAAAAATTAAAATTATCATATTTAGAGTATTATTTTGATAAAATATACTTCATTTTTGGACTCAACATTGCAAAATTATCTTAGGATAAATTTATGGTAATTTTCTAATTTTTTTGATTTTTGGGTTAAAAAGTGAAAATACTATCTTTTTCGAAATACGATAACACTTTTGATATAATTAGGATATAATAAAGATTTAAAATTTGATAATAATTATTATTAATAAAATATTATTTATGTGACAACATATCACATAATGTTTTACACTTATAAACACATGCTTAACATTTTTGAAAAACCACGATTTTACCCTTTCTTAAAAAACAGTTTTTATGATTAATATGCGTTTCATTTTATAATTGATTTTAATAAATTTTATTAACTAAATAAATTGAAATGGAATGAATATTTTGAAATATAAGGTCAAAATTCGTTAAATATGTCAATTTTATTTTCATACATAAAAAATTTATCATGGTAAAAAAAAAGAGTTACTGGGGTATAAGTAAAATAATGCAGTGGGTTAAAGTTAAATAGTAAAAGATTAAAATACCTAAAAACTACAAATTTAAATGTTTGTTTGAGGTATTTAACTAACTAAAAAATCCTTTTAAATATTAAATTTCAACCAAAATCATTGGATTTAATTACACCCAACAGTGGTTATCCATAAATGCAAAATATTAATTAGTCAACAACTTAAACCCACCCCTCCTCAAGTATAAATAATCGTTCCCACCCCCAATATCCACTAAAAACTCAAAATACATGAATTTATGCTATTTTAACCTAAAAACTATTCCCTATAATGTTTAAAAAGGTTTATACATGCTCTTATGGTTTCCTTCTCCATGATTTAAGAAGCAACTTTTTAAGCTAAGGGATCCTCTCTTTCTCCTCTATGTCTAGGAACCTTATTTATGTAATGAAAATTTTCTTCTAGTTAACTTTAATGGTATTTTCTTTTACACATTAAAATTACTTTAGTTTGTCTTAAAATTTATTAGTAACACTTTTCTCACTCATTAATCCATTCTCTGAATCTATAAGTATTTCCGTTATGAAACTGAAATTAGTAAGTGAATTCTCCACCTCTCCTTTTTCATTCATATGCATCCTTATTATGAGTCTTATAAGTGTACAAATTCTTTTTTTATTAATTATAATTTATTCTTAAATATATTTATAAAATGTAATTTTAATAATGAGTGGAATCCAATCTCTCTCATTATGAATTTCCTATAATCTATGTTTTATGCTGTTATACTGATGAAATGTTTTCAGAAATTTTGCTCCTTTTCATGAAATATTTTCATATTGTGAATACCCAAAACTCTTAAATTTACACGATAGTTAACTTATATGTAAAAATATATTATTTATTTTGGGATTTACATATATTAAACCCATATTCCCATTTCATGGTTTAAAAATGGTATTTTTTAAGACTTTAAGAAATTTGTACGCAATGTTTTTTATATAAAACACGTTATTTATTTTATAAAGTTATTTATGAAATTATTTCTTTTATTTAAAATATGGATAAAATGATTTAGGAATTATGAAGGGTGTGCCTTGATAGTTCTCCAATGCATTGGGTAATGAATAAATATTTATATATGACATGCTTACGACACCTTAGTGAATAACCTTGAAAATTATGATTAATGAAACCATGGTAATAGACCTTGAGGATATGTTTATGAATGTCCTAATTTTATGTTGTCACCAAATTTACATCTTATGCTTCATTTCCTTTATTTTATGATATTCCTCACGTTTTTATGATTATTTCTTATTATTATTCATCTTTATCATGTGCTAAGTATCTCTTATATTTATTACCTTATTGGGCTTTGTGCTCACCCAATTTATTGATGTATTTCCCTAAGATATGAGAGGTAGTAAAAGGTAAAATATGAAAAATATATATGAATTTTTCTAGCAAGTGTATTAAAAGAATGATCATGTTTATGTTATCCTTATGTAATTCTTGTAATATGTACCTAATTTACATGACACGAAACCTAAAAATTTTCTCCAAGTTCATTAATGTAATTTTTTTTATGAATTTATGTAAAAGTATTATATTGATAAGAAGGGTATCCATAGTATGGTCAATGTGACTGAAAGTGTGTGTTTTTATTTAAAATAATTTTTCCAGTATATGACACCGTTTACATACTCTAAACTGAGAAAACATGCATAGATTGTCTTGATAATTTATAATAATGATCCATTAGTCATTTTTAATTTGTAGGAATCCAAAACACTTAAATATGACACAAAATGTGCTTGTATTGACTCCAACAACATGTTTTCAATTTAATATTGTTATTTTAGTTCAAAACGCGAGTTATTCACTAAAACTCATGAAAACCCACTCAGATTGTCTTGGTATTTTATAAAAATGATATAGAAATCATTTTTGATTTGTAGGAATTAGTTACATGTCAATATGATACATGGTGTGATTAATATGATTCAAAGTGTGTGTTTTTAGTTTAAAAGTAACATTTTAGTTCAAAACATGAATTACTTATTGAAAATCAAGAAAACTCACTATAATTGTCTTAATAATTTAGAAAAAAAATTCGTAAGTCATTTGTAATGTATAAGAATCAGTTACACATCAATTTAACACACAATGTGATTGATATGATTGAAGGTGCATATTTTTATTTAAAATCAACATTTTAGTACAAAACACACTTCACATAATAAAACTAAGAAGACGAATTCAAATTGTATTAATACTTTAGAAAAATGATTCATATGTCATTTTTGATGTTTAGAAATCAATCGAAAGTTAATCTGACACATGGTGTTCCTAATGTGACTCAAAATGCGTGTTTTTAGTTTAAAAGTAACATACTAGTTCAAAATGTTTATCACATATTGAAAACCAGTCAAACATTATTGGATTGATTTGCCTTGATATTTTAGGATAATAATCTAAAAATAATTTTTGGCGTGTAGGAATCAACCGCACATGAATATGAGACCCAATGTGCTCAAAATGAATTGAAGTTCATGTTTTCATTTTTAAAGTGAAGTTTTATTAATGAATTGTATCATATTTATGTTACATTCATTTCATTATTTTATTTCTAACATAATTTTTTTTGTTATTATTGGTACACTATTCTTTTTTTATTGAGTAGGGATGGTCTGTTCAGAAACTGATTGCGTGATTGAGATCTTTTGAAAGGGGGTCTCAAATACGGAGAAACTCTTGGTGTTTTTGAATTCCTTGGAAAATATAATATTTTTAATAAATTTTAAAAACTAATGTGATTTTAGTGTATTGAAATGTTTTTAATGTAGTTATAATTTTAATTTATTGATTATTTAAAATTTAAATGTAATTTAATTTTGAATGGGTTGACGCAATATAATGTAAATGTAGGAACACCTCATCTTCATTTTTATTATAATATTATTATCTGATTTTCCCCGATTCACGTTCCATGAGGCTATTGTCTAAAAATTAAGTTCCCTTACACTAGTTGAAGGAGGAAGATAGAGAGTGGTTGGATTTTTTATTTTTTTATTTAATTAAATATGTTTAGGTTTTTTTTGCAAAATGGGAGAGACCAATGTCTTGATTATTAATCTGGATGAGTTTGGGTGATATTTTTAAAACCCAAACATTTTCCAAACTCTATTACAAGGTTCCTAAACCTTAATATATTTATATATGTATTTATATAATTTTAAATAAGTAATTATACATATATATTTATAAATATAATTATAAATAAATATATTTTTTATAATTATAACTAAATATATTTATATAATTATATATATTTATATAATAATATAATTATGGAATAATAAATATAATTATAAATATATAGTTATAAGTATAATTATATATAAATATATAAATATATATTTTTATAGATATAGTAAATATACATTTATAAATATATTTATATATAAATATAAAAATATTTATTTATAAATAGTTATTTACTAATATATTTTTATAAATATATTGATAAATAAATATTTTTAAATATATTTAGGGTTTAGGAACCACCTAATTGGGTTCACATGGGATTTGAGTTTTAATAATATTACCCAAACCCATCCAGATTAATAATCCACTAATGATTTTAAATTTTATTTTGACACACACACACAAATATATATAAAGAAATTTATATACTTATAGACAACCACCAATCATAATGATGATTGTAGTGGATTGATTTCTCCCAATCTTTCCTACTTAACAATATTTTTGTTGAAGACTCTATGGAAATGTTTAACAAGATGGGCAGCTTACTAGAGGTCATCTCGAGGTCATCGTAGATGAGGTCTTGGGAAAAAATATTGAGGTTATCACCAGCCTGACTCCTGTATCATCCCATGTTCTACAAGTGCACCACATCCTAAGGTATAAAAAAATTGAGTTAAATAAAAAAAATCATACCACTCCAAATTTCCCCCAGGTGGAATCTATTTCAATACCCCTTCTTGAGGGGTGGGTGAGTCAGAGACTAGGGACATTGTGGAGAAGGGGAAGATCTACTGATTTATGTAGTTCGTGATTGCTCTTTTCTCTTTCTCAAGTGAGTCCTCCCCCTAAATAAAAAATTTTAAGTTAATTTTCTTGATTTCTTGAGTATTTATAGGATTGTTTTACATTTGTTTTGGTTTGTATTGGTTTTGGTATCCCATCATTCATTTTCTCAAAGAATTTATCAAAATTTCCCCTCTAGAGATTCTGATTTGTATGAATATCAATGTGTAATGGTTATAGAATCTCATATTTGAATATGGGAACACACATCAATTGTTTCTCCTCCTTCATTACATTATTGATATCATTAGTCAAAAGAAATGGAAGATGAAAAAATGAATGTAATTTTGTTTTTTAATATGTGAATTATAGATAATCTCAGTAACTATGGTCATTTTTTTGATATACCTAAAATTAAGAAACAAATTACTTATATATAGAGTTGGAAAATCAAATTCCCAATCTACCGTTTAGTGGGGGTGGATTTCTTTTAAGTATAAACACCTTTTGAAAAAACTCCTTCTAGAAATATTAATCAAAGAAGGCACTAAATATAAAGGCATCTTATTTGAACTAGAATTACATAAGGCACTTACTTATGAAGTTCATTCTATAGAGAATCTCTTAATAATGAGCATTCTGAAAAATCTCATTGTTAAGAAAAATATTCAACGAGATGTTATATATTCCAATGAGCCTGTACCCAAGTGGTAAAGGCTCCTTCATGGTATCCATGAGGTCCTGGGATCAATACCTATTGGGTGCATGTACTATTCAATACTATGCAAGTGAGCAGCCGATGACACATACATGACACATGCCTGGTGATGCAGGAAGGATGATTCAAGTATGAAACTGCACTGGGCTTTCAGGCCATGTAATGGGATTCATGCCCACTGGGCCTATGGTTCATGTACTAAATAAATAAGGATTGATGGGTATACTATATTTTTTGGGGGTTATGGCCTGGCTATTCGTCCTGTGTGTGTGTTTGAATGTAATTGTACCCCAAGTACCTAATACACACACACACAATTACAATTAGATTATATATAATATTTAATTTTTTATCTTATTATGAAAATATTAAATATATTACAATTACGGTTATTATAAATGATTAATAATTGTATTAAAAAGTTTTAATAATAACATTTTTATTAAAAATTATATTTTCTATATTAAAATTTTAATTATTATTTATTTTAAATTATATTATTAACTAATTTTGTAGTTAAATTAATAATTATATTATTTTCAACATTATTCATGATTATTATTTTAATTATTGTAAATATTTTAAAATATAATGATTATTTATTAAAAATAAAATTCATAATACTTAACAATAATAGCATAATTATTAATTATTAATTATTATTATTTTGACATTTCTTCTATTTTTAATTTATTTTTACTTTCATATTCGATGTTTTAAATTTTATATAGATTTATGTGCATAATTTTTTTGAAATGTAAATTTAATTTTTTTAATAAATAAAGTTTGATTCATTTAAATTATTTTTGTTTTTATTTATTTATTATTATTTTTTATTTTCAACTATTTCTTATATGTTTAATTCATGTTTTATGTTTCATGTATCTAGGTCTTATAATTTATATTTTAAAGGCTTCTAAAGTCACATACTTGAAACATAATAATGTTTTAAGTAGGTGACTTTTAAATCCAATAAAATATAATCTATAAGACCAACCTAAATGAAACTTAAAACATGAATTAAACATATAGAAAATAGTTTAAAATAAAAAAATCAGAAAAAATGTTGATGAAAAATAAGGAGTTCTTAGAAAATGAAATTCTATAGAAATATGTGGCATAGAGGGCGAGCCAACCAAATGAACTCATAATGATATGAAATTAATTAACAAAAATCATATATTGATTTTTTGAATTTTAGGAACCGACGACACGTTAAACCAGGGTGAAGTTTTCCTGAGAGGACCGAAAATGAATTTTCCATAATTTAAAACACTAAGACACAGATTTGAATATTAAAACCATATAAAAATATCTCCAATTAATGTGAAATATTCTGAAATATATCTTAGAATTATTTTCTATGTGTGTGACTAGACAACACATCAATCTGATGTGTGATTTTCTTAAACAGACTAAATAAAGAGTTTTTAGAAAAAGTAGGTCTTTAAAAACCTGCACCATAGAGGGAAAGATATCCAAATGATATCATATATCACTACAGATTAATTTTTGAATTTTGGGAATCAATAGTGCATTAAATCTAGGTGTTTTTTTCCTGAGGTAACCAAAATTTTAGTTTTAGTAATTTAAAACTCTAAAATATTTATTTAACCATTAAAAATACATAAAATTATTTCCAATTAACATGAAATATTATAAATTTTGATAAAATACATCTCTATTGAATATTTTATTCATAATAAATGATAAAATTTCCTCACATTGTGTTAAATATGTTTATTTATAAAATATTTGGGATTAGATTATTCATTTGAAAATTTGATGGAAATTCCAGTTTTAGTCTTTATACCACACTGTATTATTTTCAAGAAAATATTTTTATATTTATTATTTGAACTTGAAATTTTTTAAGTGTGTTATGTAATTAATGTGATACAACTTTTATTTAGGACATTAGAGCTAAACCATGCATTTGGTTGGACTAAATGGACCATGAAGTCAAAGGTGGGTTGGACCTGCCAGATTAGACATCAATTCTATATTTGGTCTATAACTTCTTCATCCGTGCTTGTATTAGGCCCAAATTATGATAGGAGACCTCCAAACCAATTTTTCACAAATCATTCTTTTGTAATAATAGCTGTTTTACATGTTTTAGAGGTCAAATGGGTGGTGCAAGTTGGATTAAAATATTTGGCTGAGATTCCCCATTCACACTTCAATCCTCTTTGAACCTAGCCTCCCCTCCACTATATAAATTGGTATTTTCTCATTTGGATGGGTTGGGATGTGCATTAAGAGATTTAAGGCATAGGATATTTGGTTTCAATCAAATTATCCATCCATTGTAAGATGGGTATCTATTGATGTAAGGATCCCCTCATCAAAGCCTTCTTCTTATTCATGTTGTAATGTTTGCATTTTCATAATAAACTTCCTTATTCTTATTTTATTTATCCCCTTTTCTTATATTATTTTAAAATTTATTCTTCTAGTAATATTCCTAATTGGGCTGGAATCAAGAGTAGAAACGATATTGGGTTCCACCCTCTCTAAACCTTTGCACATGCTAAATGTTTCTACGATGGCTACGTCGCCCATAGAAGAGTAGTTATTTTTAGTAATCGATCTACCTATTACCATATTCATTCATTTATTTTGAATAAATTAGGTACTATAATTCAATTAATATGATCTATTAATTTAGTTTTCAATTTAAATGAAACTAATCAAGCAATTGATTAATTGACACAAAAACATGTGAGGTTGAAATTTGTGTAAATTGTGATAGTGCGATCATAATCGATAATACAAGACCATACAGGATAAATTTAGAGAGTTCAAATATAATACCTAAACTCTATTAATAATTATTTATAGAGTCGATATGTTCTATATTTAACCACTGACCATAAGCTAGATTTATAACATCAATCAAATAAGAGTACTACGATTGCATGTTCCGAAGCTAGCCTAGGGTTTAAGTAATTTCATCTTTGTGGTTAAGTTAACTCCCGTAGGGTTTAAGGGATAAAAAATTATGGGATTATAATTATGTGGATGTTAATTTTAATTATAATGATAAATAATTTAGGGAAGAGGTAGATTTATATTGATTACACCTTTTAAATATTTTCTAAAAGAACATCTTCTTATTGTGTTATTTTAATCAAACATCATTTCAAAAATAAAAACAAAAAAATACATATTCTTCCAGAAAACTACTTATAGATTTATAAATGATAAAAAAACCCATAATTTTAATTAATTTTATTATTCACTTTTATTTTATTTTCAAAAAACCTTTAATATGTTGTTAAATTTACTTCCTCATTTGAGAGATGACCTTGGTCAGCCACTCTGCTTCACCTAAGTACCAAACAATCACATATCAATTGAAAGCAACCACGACAGTGCCTTTCAAATTAGTGCCATTTCCAGGGAGTCAAGTAATTATTTCAACCAATTAGATGTATTTATTTTATTTTACATTTTATTCTCTTCTTATCTTCTTTCTTCCTTCTTTACCAAATCGAATTTTTTTCTTCTTCTACTTCTTTTATTTTTATCGGACCAAATCAAAATTCTATTATTTTTATTATGGTCCTCTTTTATTCATTTATTTTTATCTTTCATTGATTTTTGACATGAAATAATCTTGAAGATATCTTTGATCTTGACCTTGATATTGAACATATCCTTCGGGATAGAATCAGACATTCTCAGTCTAGGGGAAGTTTTAACATTCAAACAGTTGAAGAATCCCTTCACTCCAAGAACATTAAAATTGTAAAAAATTACAATTAAAACTTAATAAAATAAACAATAAATGCAAATAATGGAAATTAACTTAATATAACCATTCGATAATTGGATTAAGCATAAATTAACTATCCACCAAATTGTATTGCATACCCAAATATTGAATCATACTTTGAACTGAAATCTGGATTAATTCACCTTCTTCCAAAATTTCACAGATTATATGGTGAAGATCCAAAAAAACATTTAAAATAATTTAATTTTGTTTGATAAAACTTAAAACCAAAATTTTTTTTGAAGATAAAATCAAACTAAGAGCATTCCTATTCTCACTTGATAGAGCTGCAAAAGATTGGATGTATTATATAAAACCTAATGATGTAACTTATTGGAACGATTTGAAACATATTTTATTTTAGAGAGTTTTTACAACATCAAGGACCACTTCCATTCATAAAGAGATATATGGGATCAATCAAGCACAAGGGGAGTTAATATATGAGTACTGGGAGTGATTCAAGAAGTTGTGTGCAAGCTGTCCACATCACCAAATCAGTGAGAAAATCCTCATCCAGTACTTTTATGAAGGAATCACACCTATGGTGAGGAGCATGGTGGATGATATGGCCAGAGGAGCATTGGTGGACAATACACTAGTAGCTACACATTCATTGATTGAAAAGGTGGCCCAAAACTCCCAATAATTTGGCGATCTAGGTACACCGTATGTCAGGGGAGTACATCAGGTAAGTCCTTCTCTTGATATTTATTTAATTAATACCAAGTTGGAAGAATTGACCACTATGGTGAGGAAGATTTATTTGGCTCAAAAGACATCCCAACTCACTCCTTCAAGGCCTTGTGTCATTTGTAATGAAAAAGACCACCCAACTGACTATTTCCTCCAATTACAAGAGACAGAGGATTGCACTGCCCTATTTCTTGGGAGACCATATCAGCAGCAGAAACAACCACATCCCCAAAAGAAGTTTATTTCCTTTTCTCCAACATACAACCAAGGGTGGAAGGATCAATCAGACATGAGGTATGGCTCTGGACAACAACAAAGGCCCCCCTTTCAAAAAAAATTCCAGCAGCCTCCACCTTACCAATAGGGTTTCCAACAACCCCAAAGGTGATTTGAAGCTCAAGTATCAACAAGTAAAAAAAAGGGAATCCCAAAAACAAGGTAGATTATAACACTGATTATCTTTTGAAATTTTTTTTTCTTAATCAACAGAATGAGTTGAAGTGTCAAGGTTTAGATTTGAGATAGTTGAAGACACAAATGAGCTAGATTGCCACTACCCTTCATGAACTGGTAAGTAAGAATTTTATAAATCTACCTTCCCAACCTACTCTAAATCCCAAGGGTAATGTTAGTTCCATAACAATGAGAAGTGGGAAGTAAACTACTGATACATATGAAAGTATCATTCAACCTGGATTCAACTCAACTCTGGAGAAGCCCCATTCCATACCAATGGAAGAGAAACCAAAGGAGAATGAAAAAGGTAAGAAAAATATTGATGATGTTCCTCTTAAACCCATTCCCTTTCCAAAAAGGGTTGTACAAACCAATAATATGGATAAAGAGGAAATGGAAAAAATAAGTTTTGGATACATTTAAGCGTGTGGAGATCAACATCCCTCTACTTGAATCTATCAAGAAAATCCTAAGGTATGAAAAATTATTAAAATAACTTTGTACCAATCAAAGATGGATCAAGGGAAATGGGAAGATCAATCTTGAAAAGAATGTGTCAGCACTCATTACACCGACTAAAGTAATGCCAGAAAAGTGCAAGGATTCAGGGAAATTCACCATACTATTCACTATAGGGGTGTTGAAATTTTCTGATGCTCTTTATGATTTATGAGATTCCATAAATGTGATGCCTCAATCTGTATTCTCTTATTTACAGGTTGGTGAGTTGAAACCAATGAGAGTAGTGGTGCATTGGGAGAATAGAGCTAAGACATATCCAACGGGAGTCCTTGAGGATGTACTTGTCTGGGTAAGAGACATGATATTTCTATCAAATTTCTATGTGCTTGAAATGAAGGATGATTAGGTATGTTTACATACTCCCATCATCTTAGGTATACCCTTTCTCAAAGCTACAAAAACTATCATAAATTTCACTGGGGGTACACTTACCATAGAATTTGGAGATGAAGTTGTGATATTTAATGTTATGGACTCTATGAAGTACCCCTCAGAGGACCATTCTGAATTTTTTATCTCCCATTTTGAACGACCAAATAAAAAACCCATGGAATTTGATTTTCCTATGCTTAGGGAGATTATGAGTATTGGTTATAGTTTGATGTATAAGAGTACTTACACAACTATATCAAATGAACAATACTATCTTAGATTTTATTTTGAAAGGGATTCATATTATTTTTTTTATCATGTTCACTCTCATTATGACATGGATGTTGAGTATGCTGATGGGTTTGAGGATTTATTCACTAGTTTTGATTATGTATACTCTAATACTGATGTTCATTTTTCACATATTTTAGTTCCTTCAATTTCTCCATCCATACATCACCCCCTTCATTAGAACTCAATCCATTGCCACCAAATCTCAAATACTCATAATTTTTAAGTGGATAGAGATTAACTTTTATAATTTCTAATAATATTTCTTTTGAACATGAAGAAAATGTTTTGAATCTTTTGAAGGAGAATATTAAGGAAATCGGGTGGACCTTGGCTAACATATCAGGTATTAGCCCCTCCATTTTCATGCATAGGATTATTTTGGAGGATAGGGATATACTGGTTAGGAATCCACAAAGGAGACTTAATCCAACACTTTTGGAGGTTGTTAAAAAAGAGGTTGAAAATTTTATCGAGGTATGTTTAATTTATCCCAATTCAGATTCCCAATGGGTGAGTCCTATTCAGTTTGTACCTAAGAAAATTAGTGTTAATTTTGTTAAAAATGATAAAGAGGAGTTAGTTTTGATGAGGGTACAAAATAGTTGGCGTGTGTGTATTGATTATAGGAAACTAAATCAGTCCACTCGCACGAACCATTTCCCCTACCATTTATTGATCAGTTGCTTGAGAGAATAGCTGGAAAACACACTATTGTTTCTTGGATGGATTTTCTGGATATTTTTAGGTTCATCTTTCTCTGGAGGATTAGGAGAAGACAACATTCACTTGTCAATTTGGTACATTTTCCTATCAGAGGATGCCATTTGGACTTTGAAATTCCCCAAGTACCTTCCAGAGATACATGGAGAGTATTTTTTCTCATTTCATTAAGACCTGCATGGAGGTATTTATATATGATTTTATAGTTTATGGGTTTTCATTTTATGATTGTATATCTAGTTTGTGAAAGGTGTTGAATTGTTGTATTGAGAAGAATTTGGTCTTGAACTTTGAAATGTGTCATTTTATGGTGGGGCGTAGAATTTTATTAGGGAATGTAGTGTCAAAAAATGGGATATATGTTGATTGATATAAGGTTGATATTATTTCATCCTTACCATATCCTTCATGTGTGCATGATGTTAAATATTTTCTAGTACATATAGGATTTTATCGGCGTTTCATCAAATATTTTAGTAATATTGATCTTCATATGTCACGATTACTTCAAAGGGATTCTGATTTTGTGTTTGATGATTCGTTCCGGACATACTTTGATGAGCTAATGAAGTTTTTGACCACTCCAACGATCATATATCCCCCATGGTAGGATATTCCTTTTGATCTTATGTGTGACGCATCCAACTTTGCGGTTGGAGCTATATTATCTCAGAGGGTAGAGGGACATTCATATGTGATTTTCTATTCATTGAAGACAATAGATTCAGCCCAATAAAACTACACAACCACAAAAAAAGTTTCTTACTATGATATTATCTTTAGATAAATTCTGTTCATATTTATTAGGCTCTAAAGTAGTTGTTTTTTATGACCATGCATCTTTGAGGTACCTCTTAAAGAAGCGAGATGTAAAGAATAGACTTATCTGATGGATTCTCCTTATTCAAAAATTTGATATTGAGATGAAAGGAAAGAAGGGGTCAGAAAACCTAGTGGTATACCACATGAGTAGGATTACTCACACACTAGAGGTTGACACCTTGAACTAAGTACCACTTTGGGATAATTTCCCCAATGGGAATCTTTATTCCATCTCAGGCACACATCCTAGGTATACTAATTTAGTGAACTACTTTGTTGCATATGAAATACCTACAAATTTAAAGAAACATCAAGTACAAAAATTAAAAAGTGTGTCTCGGTATTATGTGTGGGATGATCCTTAAATTCGGCGCATGTGTAGTGATCAAGTCATTAAGAGGTGTGTTCCTGACCATGAGTTTGAGTCTATTATGCATTTATGCCATAAACTTTCATGTGAAGGACACTTTGGACCCCAAAAGACAACTAGTAAAGTTTTGGACTCTGGATTATATTGGCCTAGATTATTCCATGATGCTCATATATTTTTTAAGTCATGCTCTTATTTCCAACATACTGGGAATATTTCTAGGAGTTACGAGATGCCACAACAACCCATACTATTATGTGAGATTTTTGATGTATGGGGAATTTATTTTATGGGTCCTTTTCCAAGTTCTTTTGGTTTCTTGTAAATTTTGGTTGATTTTGATTATGTGACTAAATGGGTGGAGGCCAAGGCCACTAGGACTAATGATTCTCATGTTTTAGTGGAATTTTTCAAGACATAGATTTTTTTTAGGTTTGGAGTACCAAAGCCGATCATCAGTGACCAAGGGACACACTTCTGTAATCATAATTTGTCTTCCCTCCTTTGGAAGTATGGGGTGACACAAAAAACATCCACACTATACCACCCCCAAAAAAATGTCTAGGCTGAGGTTTCAAATCATGATTTGAAACAAATTTTGGAGAAAACCATGCTGCCAGATAGAAAGGATTGGAGAAAGTGCTTCGATGATGCTCTATGGGAATATATGACCACATACAAAACTCCCATCAGTATGTCCCCATTTTGGATTTTTTTGGGAAAGCCTATCATCTACCCGTGGAGGTTGAGCATCGAGCTTCTTGAGCTATAAATAAATGCAACATGGATTTGGCCCAAGATGGAATTCAATGGAAACTGAAAATTTAAGAGCATGAGGAGATTCAATTATCATAATATGAGAACTAAAGGCTCTACAAGGATAAATCCAAAGAAACTCATGAAAAAATGATCCAGAAAAGGGAATTTCATGTTGGAGAGAAATTCATTATCTAAAGTTCACGACTGAAGCTGATGCCTGGTAAGTTGTGTTCTAGATAGTTAGGTGCTTATATTTTATCTAATGTTTTTTCTTTATGGTGCAATGGAGATCGCACAAGAGGACACTGGAAGGATCTTTACAGTCGACAAGAAACTTTTGAATAAATACATTGAGGCGATTCCAACTGATGTAGTGGATTTCATCACACTTCATGACCCCGTCATCAATTGCGCATATTAGGCTGTTCCTAACCCTTTCACTTTTATATTCTTTGTCCTATTTAAAATTATACATTTCATGTGCATATATCATCTCATAGGTTCACATTAAGGACAATAAAATATTTTAAGTGTGGCGAGGGGACAACATTTTGGGGTAGATATTTAGGATTTTCATTTGTGTGTTTTGTGTGTATTTTATATTAATTATTTGGTTAAAATTTTCAAAAAAACAAAATAAAACAAAAAAATAATAAAAAAAAGAAAAAAATATATCATGTAACATTATCATGTAAAACATATGGAAAATGAATGTTTTCAAAATTCATTGGTAGAATTATAATAATGAATAAGATTTCATCATCAAGGGTTGATTTTTATAAAAATTGAAGTTGTTGATGATATAAATGGTTGTGTCATTATAAAACCTTTTAGATTTTGACATCATTATTTCTGATATTTGTTCCTAGTAAATTGTGTCATTAATTTATCCACACAAATTTTCACTCAACCACGACTTGTGAGATTTTTCCTACTCAATTGAAGGTATAGTCAAGTTAGGTAAAAGAAATTAATTGGTTGATCCATACGTTTGTTTCTCTTCTGCTCGGTTTTATTACTGTACCGAATTGACCTATGCATGTGTACCTATTATCTGACTATTGTATGCCCTCAAAAAAATATGAGTTGTGTCTTGGATAGGTCAAAAACCACTCTTCATCAACCTTTGATCTTGTTGTAACTATTAAAATTAGTGTTGTGAGGAGATCAGACATGGTTTGAGAGTTGAGTGTGTGATTCATTCTATGTGAAACTTAAAAAAACAAAATAAATAAATAAATGAGGGGAGTGATGAAAGGTACAACATATGAGGATATCAAAGTCGAGAGCTTAATGTTTGACTTTTGGGAATGATTAAGTGAGTTGTTCTTGAAATTAGATTACAGAGGAATGTAGAACAGGTTTGATGAATTAAGCTATGTAAGAATAATTTTTTCACTTGACCTAAATATACTGAATAAAGGGTGTATTTATGAGCTTGAAATGGTTGGCACACACACGTAGAGAATTAGTGGCATGGTAGACCCATGACTTGTTTCACTATGATTAGTGTTATGAATCTCAATGGATTTTATTTTGACACAATTTATGAGACAAAAACTTTAAAATTTATTGATATTGACTCTTGAAGGTATTCTTACTTTTCCTACATTTTCACTGTGGATTGATAAATATGAATAAGCATATCTTGTCACAATTTTTTTGAATACATGATATGAGGTTTTTTCCAGGAGTGAAAAAGAGTAAGGGTGGAGGAATTGATAAAACAAATTTTTATTGAATATTTTACTAATAATAAATGATAAAAGTTCCTCATATTGTGTTAAATATGTTTTTTAAAAAATATTTGGGATTATATCATTCATTTGAAAATTTGATGGAAATTCTAGTTTTAGCCTCTATAGTGAACTGTAGTATTTCAGAGATAAATTTTTTAATATTTATTATTTGAACTTTAAATTTTGTAACTATATTACTAACTTAATGGGATAAAACTTTTTTTAGGACATTGGAGGTAAATCGTGAATTTGGTTGGACTAAATTGACCATGAAATCAAATGTGAGCTAGACCCGCTAGATTGGACATTAGTTCTGTATTGGGCCACAACGTCTTCATCCATGCTTGGATTAGGCCCAAATTTTGAGAGGATCTCTCCAAAACAATTTTTCACAAATCATTCTTCTATAATAACAACTAGTTCACGAGTTTTGGAGGTCAAATGGGCTGTTCAAATTGGCTTAAAATATTTGGACAAGATTCCCCATTCACACTTGAAACCACTTTGAACCTAGCCTCCCCTCCACTCTATAAATTGGTGTTTTTCTCATTTGGAGGGGTCGGGACGTAAATTAGAATATTTAATTCAGAGGATATTTGGTTTCACTCAAATTCTCCATCCATTGTAAGATGGTTTGCTCTTGAAGTGAGGATCCCGTCATCGAAACCTCTTCCTCCTTCTTCATGTTGCAATGTTTGAATTTGCATAATAAACATCCTTATTATTCTCTTATTTATTATATTTTATTATTTTTTGTTCAAATTTATTCTTCTATTAATCTTCCTAATTGGGCAGGAATCAATAGTAGAAAGAATATTTGGTTCTACCCTCTCTAAACCTTTGCACATGCAAAACGTTTCAACAATGACTACGCCGCCCATGGAAGAGTAGTTATTTTTAGTAATTGATCTACCTCTTACCATATTCATTAATTTATTTTGAATAAATGATATATTGTAATTAAATTAATATTATCTATTAATTTAGCTTACAATTTAAATGAAACTAAGAAAGAAATTGATCAATTGACATAAAATTACGCGAGGTCAAAATTTGTGTAAATTGTGAGAGTGTGATCGTAATCAGTAATACAAGACCATAAGGGACAAATTTTTAGAGTTAAAATATAATCCTTAAACTTAAATAATCCATATTTCTAGATTTGATATGTTCTAGAATTAACCACTAACCATAATCTATATTTAGAATATCAATAAAAGTCGGGTGATACGATTGCATGTTCCGAAGCTAGCCTAGGGTTTAAGCAATTTCATCTTTGTGGTTAAGTTAACTCTCATAGGGTTATAGGGTTAAAAAAATAAGGGATTATAATTAAGTGGATGTTAATTTAAATGAAAATGATAAATAATTAAGTAAAGAGGTAGATTTAGATTGATTACGCCTTTTAAATATTTTCTAAAAAATCATCTTCTTGTTGTGTCAATTTAATCTAACTTCATTTCAAAAACAAAAACAAAAAAATAAAATCTTCTTTCAGCAAACTTCTTTTAGATTTATAAATGATAAAATAACCCCCATACTTTTAATTAATTTTATTATTTAATTTTATTTTATTTTAAAAATACTTTTAATATGTTGTTAAATTTACTTTCTCCTTTGAGAGACGACATTGTTCAGCCACTCTGCTACACCTAAGTACCCAAAAATCACATATAATTTGAAAGCACCAATGACAACGCCTTTCAAATTCTATCATAGAATTTTTTTGACTTGTGTGAGGAGACGAAGAATCAATATGATGTGAGATATTCCCAAACTAACTAAAGAAAGTGTTTTTTGAAAATTAAAGTCCTTAAAAATGTGTTCCATAGAGGGAAATCCATAAAAATAAACTTGGATTGCTATGAAGTCATAGAAAAACAGCTATATAGTGATTTTTAAATTTTAGGATTCGAAAGTGGGTCAAATCAAGCTATTTTCTACATGATATGGTTGGAAATATAGTTTCAGTAATTTAAAGTTCTAAACATGTGTTTGAATATTGAAACCATAAAAAAATGTTTCCAAATGAATTTAAATATTATGAAATAACTTTTAGAATTATGTTTTATGTGTGTGAGTAGAAAACATGTAAATGAGACATGTGATGTGCTCAAACTGACTAAATTAGGAGGTTTTAAGAAATAAAAATCTTTAAAAACATGATCCATAGAGGTCCAACCAGTTAAATGAGCTCAGATTAGAATGAAATCATAGGACAACAACTGTATATTATTTTTTTAATTTTAGGATCCCACGATACATCAAACCAAGGTGACATTTTCCTGAGATGACAGAAAACATAATTTCATTAATTAAAAACGTTAAAATGTGTATTTGAAAATTGAAACCAAATAAAATGATCTCTAATTAATGTGAAATGTTATTAAATTTTTCTTATAATGGTTTTTTATGTTTATGAGAAGGTGGAACCTCAATTTGATATTCAATGTGCTCAAAAAGACTAAATAATGAGTTCATAGAAAATGAAAGTCTATAGATTGATTTTTAAAATAATAAATAAGACCTATGATTATTAAATAATATATATTATTATACATAATTAAAATTTTGAAGTCAATGAGATTTAAAATTAATACATCATTTATGCCCATGTGTATGTAGGTTTCCTCTGGTCCCACACCCCGACTCTTTGATAGTATTCCCATATCGACTAGTATGTCCAGTTGGCTCTGGTGTGTTCTCACCTATATGTTTAGGTCAAATGTCCTCAGATACATGTCCAGGTGCAATGTCCTTAGAAATGGTCCTATAAGTAGAACTAGAAATTATCTCCCATCCACTCAAGTGCTGTATAAGAAATTGGAAGGTGGCTTGATCCGCAAGGAAAATCACTGAGTATAAGCCCCTAATTGGTCCCCCAATTCGATGAATGAGGCACTAGAGGAGCTACAGATGGTATAGGGGTCATAATATGAAAGTCAGTGTCATAAATGGTGCCCCAATTTAAAGAAGGGTGTGTGGGGAATGCCTCAAATGATTCCATGTATGATAAGGAAGGTTCAGTCAGTGGGTGTGTAGTGGTACCCCACTCTAAAGAAGGGTTCATGGGAAATCTCTTAGATGGCGCCATGCTTGATGAAGAAGGTCCAGTCGATGGATGTGTAGTGGTATATGGAGCTATCTGAGAAGTGAAACGATGAGAACTACATCGATGTGAAGGTTGGTCCTCATTGATGTTCGATGGATCAAGCACAACCTGAGGTGTAATAGACTGATGGTGAGGATCACAATTTGACTGCAGAGAGATGGTCTCAACACTATGCAATGCACCTATCATCAGCTCAATAACTGAACTCAACTCATCAATGATGAATACATCTTGTGTATTGGGTTTGATCATATCATGAACTCAATTGATTCGATCACCCAAAAAAAAACATTAAATAATGGATTACCAAATTAATTATAAAGAATCAAGAAGTGTGATAAAATTAAATTATATGGTATAATATGACCCTACAATATGAGTGATAAATCATATAGTCACTCACATATACCAAAACATGTACTTCACATGTGGTCAATAATGAAGACTTCCTCCAAAATATCTAATGTCACAATACTGTTCATGTTAATCCCACATGGATATGTATGGATCATGTATCATATTCCAATCTCAATGTTGTTTTCCTATTAGCTGAATACCATGAACCTATGAAATCTTCTTCAGTGGCCTTGGAATAGGATATTGATATCCAAACTATCACATGAATCTATTGTGTTAGTGACACTCAAAAATATGAAAATGGATCTGTGGAAATACAACAATATAATGATGTAGGCCCATCATAAAATAATTTGGAAGATATCCCAAAAGGTCATATATATATGGCATCCAATTAATCTATATAGAGAAATAAATTTGATCATTAATTAAACATAGAACAACCAATTATATCAATAGTGATTTATGTATACCTCTTAAATGAAAAAAACATAAAAAATAGATGGTAATATGAAATGGAATGCACAAAGCTATATAAATATGTCTTCAAGTATTTCCAATTATTAATTACAAGTAACAAAAATTCATACATTATATAATTAGAATATGGGATTGGAAGAAAATTGTTTATTAAACTTCTAATGTACCTTTAAGAAAATTGTTCCATATGCAATGAATAGAGTGTTAAATCAGAGACGAACCATGGTGCAAGTGTAGGGAAGTGTATCCATACGCACACCTATAGTAACAAATAGAAACCACCTATCTCCTTCACCTCTATATGAGATTACCTATAGAGCTCTCTATACAAATGTGAAAGACACACTGAACCCCATATATACCATCTAGCATGCTCAAAATCTACAAGCAGAGGTAAGTGCATCAGATGAACATTTGATACAATGTGATCTGTAAATAAATTAACTCCAATTAATTATAAAATATATAATCATTAATATCTATGTAATGTCACCTAATCTTCAACATGATCAATGAGGAATATGGGGTAAGTTTTTTTCTTGGATTTGTGGTAGAAGAATATGATTTTCCCATAGGTAGCCTAAGTGGTAGGGGGTGTCACCGAAAATCCACATTCGTGGGTTTCATAAAATAGTTTCAAAAAACCGTATCTACCCTTTTACAAGAAGTGGGATCTCAATTTGAGTATTCTGAACAAGAACATCAAACATAAACATTCTCAGGTTGAGGAAAATGGTTTCAAAAAACCATATCTACACTTCATTGGGAAGTGAGATCTTGATTTGAGTACTTCTAACTTGAACTTAAATTTCATAATAAGATAGGAGAGGAGTATTTTGTGGAAGAGGATGAAGATGGGAATGAGATCTTTCCACAAAAGGAGAGGACAAAATTATTCTAAAGTGGAGTATGTTGAAGTGAAGGACAAATGGAATATATGAGATCCATGGTATATTTAGTTTTTATTGAGAATAGGAAGGCACATTCGAATATTGTGCCTTTTTTTAGATTATTTAGGAAGACACTAGTTAGAAAAGTGCCTTTAGTTGATTAATTTCAAATAAAGAGATTTCTTGGAAATTTCATTCTTCAAAATATTTTCAAATAAGGTACTTTTCAAAATAGTTCCTTCCTGAAAGAAATTTTAAAGAAGGTTATTATGGAGAAAATTCCTTCTAGAAAGAAATTTCAAAGAATATGTTTTCCATTAAAACACCTTTCACTACCCACTGACTAAAAGACACATCCTTAGATAGAGAAATTTATTCTCTTAAATAGTAATTATATAACATGTTTTTATATTATTATTATATATGGAAAAAACTCTCGGAAATATATGGTTATATTTATAAGTGAAATGGGTGTTAATGTGATAGGGAACACTATTTTTGGGTTGCCACCTCTTTTTGTATGACACTATTTGGATTTCTTTGGTGTGTGTTCTTCACTTATATTCCTTTATTCCTTATATACATCACTAGTTTGTAGATTTGGTTTAGTTTTTGAGAGTCTCATTATGAATATCTTTGAGATCTATCAGAGTTCAAAGGTGGTGAAGGAAGGTCCGGGTCTACACTGATTAATCCAATCCATCAAACACATGTTGGTAGGTTTTCATCATGGATGGGGACTAAATTTCTATTTTGATGAATACCATGGTGAATTATCAATACATGGCTTGGATTATCTATCTATATTCTAGTATTTTTCTTAATAATGAAATGTATGACTTAAATACACTAAAAGAAAATCCCTTGACATGCTTCCTCCTACAATGTAAAATTTTATGTAACCAAACAAACGAACTCTATCATCCATGATCCATGAAAATAGCTAGGGCATTCATGATACTGAAAGGCATTACCATGAACTTGGAAGAATCCATAACATATAAAGGATGTATTTGAGGATTAATCCTCATTCAAATTCATCTAATGGTATCTTTACCACATATAAATCTTTTAGAATTAGTTATCTCTCTCCAACTGATCGAATAAATCATCATCCTTGAGAGGGGATAGTGGTTCTTCACCATGACCAGATTCAACCGATAGTAATCGATGAACATTCTTGGACAATCATATGTCTTTTTTAAGAATAACACTGAAGCACACTAAGGCAATACACTAGGCCAAAAAAACCCTTTATGATTCTAAATGAGATTATATATACACACCTAAGAGGAGGATGAATCAAGTATTATCAGATTCATTTACAAAAAAAACATTCTTCTTTGATTACCTAAACAAACTATGGTTTTTAAAATTTGTCATTTGTTATGATGTAAATATATCTATTATTTTTTACCCTATCATACACCTATATGAAATGTAAATACTTAAAGTAAAGTTTTAATAGGTGTTTTTACAAGGTTTTTCATTGATGTGGGAAACCTACTCCTTATTGTGTTCAACTCCCTTTGAGACACAAATTATCTAATAATAATATTACTATCAATTACAGTGGGTTATCCATGAATTATCTTGAAACTTTCCTTTCCATAATACATTGGAAATTTATCACCATATTACATAATTGATAAGATTCCACTATATTAAACAAGTGAAGTGATATTTAAACTACATCACATAGTCTTCGAATTGAAATCACACCAGCTGGATTTCAGAATCTTTTCTTCTCTTGATGTAGATTGATAAGATATTCAGGTATGTCTCTTCACCCAAAAAAATATAATCTTCATACCAATTATATATTTTCTTCTTTACCTCAAGGTCTTCAATAACTACCCATGATACTTGACCGCTATTTACCACAAAAATTCTAGGTTCTTCAAAAACTAAATATCAGTCTCTCTCAACTCAGAATAAAGAATACAAACCACAAAATCATAATTGGCTTGTAAACACTATATCACACAACTCATAGTTTTTCCTGATGATTAAACACACTAAAAACTTTGCAATACTTCTTACTCGCATCATACAAAACCTCTTCAGTGTACTACTTCTCTTTAACAAGGATCTCTAGATCTTCACCAGCTCTATCTATTATTTTTTGGATCTTCTTCTTTGTCTCTTTATCTTTGACACATAGATGATCCTTCCTCACTCAACACTATATAATCTTCTCAGTATATTCTCTTATAAAATATGCAATGACATCTACTTATTCTTCTTCCTTAAGAGCTCTGTTTTCTTCTCTTAGCACATTCACACACTCTCTTTTTCGAGAGATCTAGTGATTCTCTTATCCAACCCACTACATCCACACAAATTATACAACAAAATATTCAATATTTTAATTTTTTATCACACCAATACACTCTACATGAGACTCTTTTTTCAATTTTTGGGTTCAAATAAAATTTCCATCGATGGAAATATGTTAGGTAATGCATGCATGAAAAAAAATTACATACACATGACACACGTCCATTTTCATCTTCTATCATGATATGTAAATAATTATCATTTAAGATAATCATAAGGGAGTGTCTATAACTTTCCTCAACTACTCATTTCCAGCAATATTACAAAATACCCTCTCTTCTTCTTTCTCATTTTTACTCCCCTCTCTCTGCTGAATATTTCTTTAGTTATTTCTCTCATAAAGCTTAGGTCTTATCCTTCCTTAAAAAAATTCACACAATATTCCCTTAAATCTCCCAATATGTATAAAAACCAAACAACAAATAAAATTATGGTTTTGAGCTCTCCTTTATAGAATGAGAGCTTCAAAAAATTTAGTACACTATAACTTTCATGATATTTATAGGATACACCACTACACTCATCCTCTTTCTCATATAAATCTTGTATCTCACTTTTGTTTGCAATATTTCAGCACCGATGTACAACTCGATATTTGATGAATCTTTATCTACTTTATTCTTGAAAAATAATTATCCTCATTAAGAAGGTCTTTCATTCAATCTTCCTTAATCTCAAATTTGGCTCATGGATTTTAAAAATAATTATGATTTTTATAATACGATCGAAGAACATAATCATCATCTAATATTTCCTTCTCTAAAATCTCATAATTCTAGAAACTCCAAATTTTCACTATGTCATATATCTTACTCAGAATGAGGTATTTTCCTTTTTCACAAAATAGTACATTGGCTTGAAATATCTTACTCATTATCAAAATATCTTATGGGTGACTCAAATCACTTATGTGTATCTAAAATATCTTATGGGTGGCTCAAAATATCTTTTGAGAAGAAAAAATATCATACATGGAGCAAACTTCTTATGAGGCCCAAATATCTGATGCACTACCCTATTCTATTACATGTATGATAACTATATTATACATAGGAAAAAAAAAATTCAACTCTAGAATAATAATTCCATGATTTTCTCAAATAAATTTCAAAATCTTTCAAACCATCTATAAGACTTCCCAATCAACTTAATTCACTTAATAACCTCTTAGAATAATTGTGGTAATTAATAAAATAATTTCAAATATATTTAATCTTGTTTAAAAGAAATCAACATAATAAATAATCAAAATATATTATTATTCAAGTACTACTTTGACTACTTATCTTTAACTAGCATTTCATCCTTGAATAATTAAACTTCAATCTCCCCACTAGTTGGCTTCTTCCAAATATTTTACCAATCTTGTAGATAACATTGGCACACTTCCTTAAACACTTGTCATTTTATTTCAAGGAAGATCATATCTATCAATCATATGATGTAATAGTTTTCACACCAAAAAACTTACTATATTATTCTTTACCCAAATACATGGGTAGTATTCTCACTTAATTTTCCAACATTAGATGGATTTTCCTTTTCATGTATACTGGTAGTCAACTCTTCATCACAGAACACACATTTTATTACTCATATTAAAAACAAATACAACTCATATTTCTCTAAATCCAAGTTTACTTTAATACCCTCTTTTAATTTATTGTCAAATCCCAATTTACTTATAAAGTGAATGTAACTTTTCTCCCCTGAATTAACAAGAAATATGAAAGAGTGAAATTTTTATCCCCCTTAATGACATAATAGGGATGTTTTTGAAAATTTATTTTTCCCCTTTATTTAGAGACATAATTATAAGTGAAGGACTTATCAAACTAACTCATCTAATTTTAATAAATAAAACTTCTCCCCATGAGACTTAATCCACTTTCTAATATATTCATTAATATATTAAAAAAGGGTGATATAATATTTTTCACAACCCCTTCCCCTCCACTGTTTCCCATCATGGGCCGATAATTAAGAGAAGGAGTGACCCCCAAGTCCTGCCTCCAGTGGTTCCTGGGTTGGAGACTAAAATAGAGGGTATAAAACACTCAAATGAGAGTCATTATCCACAATATCCTTGGATCATAGCATGAAACCACTGGACAATCCACCATAATATAAAAAAACAATCCCAAATCCCATATAATAAATATCTCACATGCATGAATATTAAACAGATACAAAAATATCTAAAGATAAAAAATACCAAATGTAAAATCCTATGAAAGAAATTGAAACAACCCAAGTTCAGATCTATTATTGATCAACTCAATCACCGAAACCCTCCTGGAAATATGAAAATAATTTATACAAACATCGGGTGAGCATAACATGTATGCCCAGTAGGATCATACCCAGGATATCTCATGAAAATATTGAAAGGGAGTATTAATTCCCTACTGAAAAAACAACAGAACTAACCAACACCTATATGGGTATACTATTCCCCCAAACACACAATGACTCACTCTCCAAATAATTCATCCATGAGAAGAAATTAATATCATAAGAATATAGATAAAGGTTCCCCACAACCACTTCTCCATGAATTTTCTACTCTCACCCAATGATAATACATCCTTTTCTTTCATCCCATATATATCCACCAATAATGACACCAATTTTATGTCATGTCTCAGAGAACCAACTGCATATCAAGTCTCATGACACCAACCACATATCCAATATCAAGAACTAGGAAAGTAGTTTATCATAAACATATAGGAAAACCTTGTTTCTACCTCTTATCACGTGTGATCCCCGACACATATCTCATCATCCATCACCAGTATCACCAACATCTAATGTGGAAGGGTTGATTAAGAGATGGGTGAAATATTTCATCCACATCCTCCTCATCTAGTATATTAGGGAAAATAACCCTAGAATCTCTGGGTTTCAGTCAAGTTACCTGACTTGGGTGGGGTGTGTAGAATTCATAAAAGAATACAATTATATAGTAGTCTCACACAAGCACACACCTATAGGTTTTCACAACCAACCCCATCATAACCACATTAATTATACTACTGATACTACTCCACGAATAGTTGTCACTAATTCAGAACAATCAACCTCAAACATCACACAAAGGGTCACAACTCAATTTTTATTTCCCATTATTTTATTTTGAAAAATATAAACAAAAATATATTTATTTAGTTATTTTTTTGTATTCACACCAATGAATTTGTTTATAAATAACTAAATCTACGTATGGTAATGTTATTCCATTTCTATAAAACCATTATCAAATAACAACCATGTCAAGCCACCACATCACAACCAAGGACACTAAGATGCATATAACAAAGGCTCCTAATCCACATACAACCAATTCCACCAAGATACATACATGAAGTCAAGAATAAATAAGGAATATTCAAATTAGTCTTTAATTTACCAAATTTAAGTGTTTAACCATTTAAAGGGTACTCTCAATCAACCCATCACAAAAAGGAACAATAAAATGAAAAACATATTGCATAAAAACAACATCAGAAACATTAAAAAACTAGTGACCACATGCACATCACACCATTACCTTTAATTTTCATTAGTTTTTTTGTTATATTTATTAAGAAAATTCATAATACTCACCCAATAGAAAGAAAAATCATGATAATCTCATATATTCACATAAAAGAGAGAGAACCTAAATCCCCTACCTCAAAAAAAGATTTATAAATCACTAGGAAAGGATGTAACAATAGGTAGACAATATCCAAGCACCAAAACATAATAAAAACCTCGATTCATTTATTACATAGTAGTCCCATCAATATCCCTCTATTAAATCACTCAAACCATCCATATTCTTATCCACAGTCTCCTCAATATGAGGATTAGGGAAGGAAGTAAGGGGGAAGAAAGAAGGAAAATTAGTTAGAATCACCGATGGTTGATCTCTGGTTGATGAAGGTGAAACCCTACAAAGAGGGGTAAAATAACTCCTAAAATAAACTAGGATACATCCAATAATTGAGAGAAAATAATAGAAGAAGATAGGGTTTGAAGGGGTTTTAGAATTTATAGGAAAAGTGGAAATTAGAAGACCATGGTGTAGTTCCCTTCACTACAACACAAGGGTACTGACATGGGGAAATGATTTGGAGTAAAAGAAAGGAAAAAACTCTAATGGGGTTGGTAAAAGCCAGGTCTAAGAAACATGATGAATTCAATGCTGCAGATCCTATAAAATTGGAGAAGGTCCATGATGTAGGGGGAACCACCCTACTGTATATTTCATTTGCTAAGAAGAAGGTCACATTGCATCCCAAACCTATGAGGCATAAGATCCCCCAATGGAAGAACAAAAAAACCCCACTATACAAGGATTCACACAAAAAATGATCTTTTTAAATTCAAAAACACTCCCTTTATAGTGTAACCGAAGCCTTCATGCTGTAAAAAATTTCCTCTAATGAAAATTTCTTGATAGATCCACCATCCACCCATAAAATACCTCAAAACTTCCCTAAACACTGTCATTACCGGAATTCCCACAAAGTAAGGGGTAAAAAAAGTATGTAACATTAAATTAGATATATATCAAATAATTCTCATCCTCAAGAATCACAACCAAACTTATAAAATGGAACAAAATGGTTCCAAACAACCACTCTGTGATATATCTCTCAGGGATATCATTATAACTAAAGCACTACCACCAGTCAAGTACATCAACCCAAGCCAACAAGTACCATATTCATCAATGAACACTACCCCAAGCACACAAACCATGGGAACTCATCCTCCATATCAATATATTGTCCTATTTGGGAAGCACTGACTCACTTGTATGATTTTAAAACATGTTGTAAATATAACATGTCTCAATTATTAAGGGGTTTCCCCATAGTCATATTCATGAATCCATAAAACATGCCACTAGTAAGGGAAAAAATTACATATCATAAATCATAAATATTCAAGAGTCACTTCATCAAAACAAAGTACAATAAGAAAAACTCTAAATAACACATGGTAATGAGCACACATCTATGCCTCACACTCCCATGCACTCTCCTTCAAGTCTCCATGCCTCCATATAACTCTAACCAAAGAGAAGTAATGATCCCAAAACACATTTTCTTGATGTTATTATATCACTATTGGTCTCTATATGAATTTTGTTCCATTCCCGATATCCAAATCTCCTCAATCATCAATGAGAGATTCATAATAAAGATATCGATGAATCTGGGACATATGGAAGACATCACGGATATTCATCGAGGGGAAACCTTTAGGAAAACATGGTATCTATACCCAAAATCAAAATTCATCCTCTATTTATCATTATATTCTTTTTTTGATGGTAATGTGTCATCTTCATCCCCTCAAGAACTATCTATATCTTTACCATTATGCTCTGCACCATGTCAAGACCAAGAACTGATCTCAGTCTAGATCAACAATGATCAAAACCATCTCCCAAACAACTCCTCAAAGAGGGTCATATAAATGGATGAGTGGTTATAAGAAAACTAAACCAAAGTTAGATCTCATACCCATGATCCCCCAAAATCCAAGACACATTTCTGTAGAATATCATTTGAAATCTAGATGGTCTTCTCTATATGTTCACCTTTATGGGGGTGGAAAGCACTGTTAAGGTGTAACTGAGATCTAAAGGCTTACTATAAACCCCTCTAGAATAAGGAAGTAAACTAAAGGAATCAGTCAATAAGGATGGTCCTTAGATCCCTAGTAATCCTCACTACGTCATCCATCTACTAACTCACCAGTAAAACCATGGTCCTCAATTCTAAGATCACTATAAAGTGAGATGACTTTGTTAGTTGGTCTATGATCTCCTAGATAGAATCATATCTTCCCTGAGCTCTAGGTTAAACAGTGATGTTATCCCTCAATATTTCCCCCCACTTCCACTCAGTTACATCCAAGGGATACAATAAACTACTAGGGACACAATTTTTTAACTTTCCTCCTAATAGACTATGCATCATGATAGGAACTCTGGAACTGACTTATTCATTATTTGACATAAAAAATACCTCCTCAAGCCACGATACATCTTAGATATAGTAGGGTACATTGTTAGAGGAGATTTATGAAACTCATGTAAGTTATCCTCACACATCACCATAGGGACAAACGTCCCTCCTAGAAACATAACCTTATGTTGTTCATCCTTGGGAAATTCCATATGGATGATATAGTCACGCATCACCTCTGCCTCTGAGTCCCCCCACTGAGATTACTCCACATTCCAAAAAAAGGTAATATATTTTTTTCTTCTAGAAATGGTATCCTCTACCATCAACCTTCTCTGTTCCAAGATTCAAGGTTATTGGATCCCACACCACCCTCCAGGCATCCTCAGATTCTTGAATGGATCATTGAAGATTTTAGCTTAGCGATCTTCTATGACGTTTTCCTTTCTTTGTGTATAGTAGATCTCAAAATCATAGTCCTAGAGAAACTCAATCCATCTATGTTGTCATAGATTTAGGTCACATTGATAATATATGTATCTCACAAATTTTTTATTCATAAAAATCATAAAGCATTCCCAATGAAGTAATGTCGTTATATATTTTAGGAAACACAACTAATATCATCCAAGATCATGGGTGGCATTGTTATGATCAAGGGTTTGTAACTTCCTAGACCCATAAGATATCATTTCCCATTTCTGAATCAAGAAACACCCAAATCCCAAGTTGGGAGAATCAAAAAACACTTCAAACATCATTAATCCTCAAGAAATTAAAGAATTGGGACACTAACCAACTATTAATTCAAGTATTTTAAAGTTATATGATATTGATCAGTCCAAACATATGGTCATTCATGGGCAGGGTGGTCAACGACTCTACAATCTGAGAGAAATCAAATAAAAACCTCCCATAATAACTTGTGAGACCAAGAAATCTATAGATCTCATCCATGTTCTTAGGTTCTTCATAGGAAACAATGACCTTAATGATTTCCATATTAACTTCTACTCTTTGTTGAGACAAAACATCCCAAGGAAATTAACCTCCCACATATATAACTTAAAATTGAAAAATTTACCATATAACTGGTGATGTTTAAGAGTGTACAAAATGATCCTCAAGTTCTCAACCTTCTCTTTATCTAATCTTGAGTATATAATATTCCATCATTGATCATGACTATGAACTGGTACAGGAACTCATGAAATATAGATTTCATTAGTCTCGTGAACACATTTTGTGCATTTATGACACTAAAAAATATGAATACATACTCAAAATGACCATATCAATATCAAAATATAGTATTCAGAATATCAAACACCTTCACCCTTAACTGATGATACCTAGACTATAAATAAATCTTATAAAACTAGCTATCTCATCCCAACTAGTCAAAGCAATAATAAATCCTTGGATGATGGTAAAGATTCTTTTGTCATCACCTAATCTCATCGTCGATAATCCTTTTTGGTACCAGAAAGAAGCCTTTGGAATATCTACCTCTTTAACCCTTAGTTTATGATATACATGCCACATTTTGATCTTAGAAAACTATCCAGCTCCTCTGAACTAGTAAAATATACCGTCAATCCTTGTAATAGAGTGAAAATTCTTGATTATCCTAATTCATCCATCGATTGTCTATAAATAATGCTAGACAACTATCTACCTTATTGTAGAATAATAATAGATCTCCCTAAGGCAACACACTAGGACTGATAAAGACTTTCTACCTCTAGTCATCAATTTGGATCCTCAAATCCCTCAAATTTTAAGGTTCCATCCTATAACGGGGCATTAATATCAGTGTATCACCTGTCTATAACATTATTCCAAACTCGATTTCACATTGAGGGGTAGTTTCATAACCTCTTACAAGAAAATAAAGAAATTCTATGGTAGTTATGGTGGTCTCAACTACATGATCCCTTAGTGACTCTATAGACAACTTAGAAATCAAGTAAATAAGTGGACTCACCTGCCTACTACCCATCTAGAAACCTCACTCACCGGAGAACACCACACATTACTCATCCACATAAGAAAACTCAACTCTTCTATAGAAATAATCAACTATCATACAAATAGAATAAAACAAATCCATGATGATTATGAAATTTTATGGTCATATCTGTAAAACAAATAAATTTCTCAATGAATAATGTTTCCACATTATCATTCTGCATCTTTGGAACATGTAAATCAAACTAGTCTGGCCTTTGAATGGAGTGGATTACACTAGGGGAAAGAAAAGTCTTACCATGCCAAGTCCTAGTGTATGATCCAAGGTCAGTGAAATAAAGTAGTGTAAATCTCCATAATCAAACAAAAAAACCAAGGTATATGGTAAAATGATCATACATCAAATAACATTTGGATACTCTGGAACTAGTGCCTATATCACATGCATCTAGCCTCAGATGGATCCTCTAAATCACTATGAACAAGCTCTACATCCATACTCTGGTTGAGTCCCTAATGGAGAGAGACATCTTAGGGATTCTTTCTTCCAATTCTACCTTTTATGAGCTTAACATATGTCATTTGAACCTAAAATAGGGTGCTCTGTTGCCAAAGATGTCTTGGGGGAATTTCTTCGACTACTGGAACATGTTATGACTTACCAGGACATACCAACTCTCCATGGCCAAAGGGAACTATGCATTGTAATTAACATGACCTCTGTAGTAAAATAAAAAAATAGAAGAGCTCCATGAAAATTCATGGGTACTATCATCCCTCGAGAAACATGACGATGACTATTGGAGGAAATTTATGAAACTCATAAAGGACTTCCTCATGCATTTCCATCAGGATGGACATCCCTCCATGAAACATAACCTGATTTTTTTCATCCTCTAAACATCCCATATAGACATCACCATTAATGATATAATCACACATCACCCCTTCCTTTTAGTCCCCCTACTAATATTCCTCCATCTTCCACAACAAGGAAGGATATACTGTCATCTAGAATAGGTATCCTCTACCATCAACCTCATATTCTCCAAGATTCAAGGCTGTTGACTCCTCCATTACCATCTAGGTATCCTAATATTCTTGATTGGATCCTTGGAACTTTTATCTCATCACGTTTACTATGACATTTTCCTTTCTTGGTGTATAGTAGATATCAAAATCATTTCCCTAAAGAAACTTCATCCACCTCTATTTTCGTAGATTTAGGTGACAATAAGAGAATATGTAACTCAAGAATTTTTGATCCATAAAGATAATAAATCATTCTCTGATGATGTAATTTCACAACAACTTTAGGGAAAACACCACTACTCATATCTTTAGATCATGGGTGGATTTTTTTTTTCAAGTGGGTGTAAGGTCTTAGATCCGTGTGGATCAACCCTTTTTAGGTTTTCTGAGGTTGAGGTTCTCTGAGTTGGATAAAAAGAAGTTTGAAGAAGTTATGTTAAGTAAAATATGGAAGGAGGGGATTATACATCATGTAACAATATTACACAACATGACAACCTATTTCCAGGGTGGTTTCATGGAATGAAATAAGAGTTCACGGTGTGAAATACTTTGGGGTATTAAAAATAAAATAAAGCATTGAAACATTGAATTTTTTTGTATAACTCAACCTTGTGGCATTACATGACGTGAAAGGGGATTAAACATCATGTAATTCTCTAATGCTGTATTTTTTAAATGTTTTCCAGCCATTCAGTTTTTGTCAAAACCTATGGCTATAGTGGATCTCCCTTCACTCCAGGTGACCCAACGATCCTCTCTTCAGCATTCTGGGGATTCATTCATTATGGAAAGATTCTTAGATCCCTCCTTCGATCTGTAGAAATCCGTCTTCAGTATAAGGTATGATCTACCTCCATTATTGAGGTTTCTTTGAATTTTTCCCTTCCATTTCTCCTTACCATGTGATAGTGTGTGATCTACATGTTTCTAATGGAGTTTTCTTTATGGTAGGTTGGTGCGGTTGTGCCATAACATCCTAGGGTGGATGTAGTTGTTGCCGGATAGGTGATTTTGATTCATTTATTTAATTATTTCTCATGAGAATAACATCAATAACCTTTTGATGTAGGGGATTCGATGATTCTCTATTTATTTATATGAAACTGTAGATTTAGTATGATTTATCCCCTAGGATCATAATGAAATTGAACTAATAATTATATGAACTGGATTAAATAAATTGTTATCGATCATGTAATGGTGTTTTTGTTTTATACATTGATAACGGTTTGCCTCTTGATTTTATAGATAGTGTGATATCTATGACATTATTGATTTATAATTTCTTTCTTGATAGAAATTGGTAAAGAACTTGAAGCCAGAATTGATTGATAATTAATTATTAAAAGATAAAGAGGAATTTTTATAGAATTTAGTTGTTGTTGTTGTAATTTGATTATAATAAAATTAATTCATGTGATCATGTTTAATTGAATTGGTTGATGAACATGAATCACATTGATTATTTTTGATAAAATTATTAAAGGCAGGTTAAATTAATTATTGAATTAATTGGGTTATAGATTGTGATCGATTGTAACTTAGGTTTCTTATAGTTGGAACCTATTAATAATGAATTAGTTAATAAAATATTGAATAAGAACTGGTTGTGTGATAAAGTGAATGCCTTTTAGGGCCTGAGTATCCCTCTCTCTTGTAAAGGACGAGTGCTTGTGATTGGAATCCATGAGATCTTATTGCGTGTGATTGATGAATTCCATGATTTGAGGTTGAGAAACCATTTCTATGTTTGTTCATACTTCTTGTGATGTTCTCTGGAAATGAGACTTGTGGTTTTGGGGGTAGGGAGGCTCAGATGTGATGTGATCCTAGGATGGTTAATCCTAGAGGGCTATTTTGGTCATGGGGGTAGGGAGGCCTAGTGTTAGTGGAAGTAGTTAACG
The DNA here is from genome assembly GCA_963277665.1 of Viscum album. Classification (NCBI taxonomy): domain Eukaryota; kingdom Viridiplantae; phylum Streptophyta; class Magnoliopsida; order Santalales; family Viscaceae; genus Viscum; species Viscum album. Next base: position 964,617,805 of record OY728150.1, read on the forward strand.
CCTAGAGTGGCGAGATGCATTAGTTTATGCATGAGAGTGTCTGGGAGGACACTAGGGATGATGGAAAGGGTTGAATCTAGGATTACCCATTGATGTGAAAGTGATTTTTATTGAATCTATTTCTTTTTTATCTTCTTTACATTCCCCACTACTTGAGGTAGACGGTATTTCTTTCCCTCCTTCCAAAAGAGGACAAGAAGAAAGGGGTATACCACATGATTTTTATGTTTAGTTTCATGAGGATGGATGTGTCTATGCTTCTTCTATAGGTGGAAAAGTCTCAACAGGTAGTTGACCTTCTTGCCGTGTTGAGCCCCTTGTGCTTGGTAGCTTATAATGCTTTTCAAGAATGTTTGGGACTATAGAAAATGGTAATTTTTTTAAATAAATGAAAAAATGACGTTTAACCCATGGGGTTGGAGATTTCTAAGGTGCAGTGCTGAGGTTATTGTTTCTGAGGATTCATGGACTCAATTGGGTTATGCCTGGAGGGTATAGAACTTTGTTGTGATGCCTAATATAATAAAATATGGGAAATCATAATGTTTAATTAATTTCTGAAGAATTAATTAATGTAAATTGAAATTGATTAAAAGGGATAATAAGACTTAATGTAGATCTTTAAATGGTTGTGTACTTATAGTATATCTAGTCTTAGTAGTGGGATTTGAGAGTCTAAAAGACATTAGCTGCAGTTGAATATAAGACTATGTTTTTTCTATAGTGTTGTTGTGAGCTATGTTATATCTTATACCAAAGTGGTAAAGGATCCTTCTTGGTATCAAAAAGGCCTATGATCAAATCTGGGAAGGGATGGACTTATGGTTATGTATTAGGGAACTATATTAGTATTGTAGCAGTAATAGAACTATAGTAGCAGCAGAACTATAATAGTGGCAGAACTGTAGCAGCGGTGAAACTGTAACGACGAAGGCACTTTAATAGGAAATGTTGCAGTAGTGGTACTATAATAGGTACTATAACATCCCCAAGTACCGTAGCATTACTATTCACCAAAGGGACCTTTGGGCTAAAAATGGGCTTTTAAACCTTGTATATAGGCCACTTAGACTTGAGCCTTCGAGCTATGTAATGGGTCTCCCTCTACCTATAAAAAAAATATTTCTTTGCTTTAATAATAAAATGAGTCTTCGACCCTAAAACACCACATGCACAAGGAAATGCAACTCTTGTATACATAACATAAACATAGAAAATTTCCTATATAACTGGTGGTGTTGAGGGGTCTTCAAAATGATACTTAGGTTATTTACATGATCCTTATTTGATCTTTAGTATATAAGGATTTCATCATTGATCATGACTACAAACTAGTCCAGGGACTCACAAAATATATATTTCATGAGTCCCATGAACACAATTGGTGAATTCATGACACCAAACGACATGATTATAAACTCAAAATGACCTAACTGGTGTCAGAAGGTAGTCTTCAGAATATCTACCTCCTTCACCATTAGCTGATGACACCTAGACCCCAAATCGTTCTTCAAAACCAGCAAGATTCTCTCAATTGGTCAAAGAGATCACCAATCCTTAGAAGATGGTAAATATTTTTTATCATCACTTGATTCATCCATTGATAGTTCATTCTAGCACCATAAGGCATTGTTTTGATTATATATCTACTTTACCCTTAGTTGATGATACCTAGACTATAAATCGATCCTAGAAAACCATCCTTCTCCTCTCAACTAGTGAAAGAGGTCATCAATCTTTGGATATGGGTAACAATCCTTTATTATCACCTTTTCTGACCATCGATGGTCTATAAACATCCCTAGGATATTATCTTCCTTATTGTAGAATAAAGGCTTTATAAATCCTTTTTTCATATGGTCATCAATTTGGATACTCAACTCCATCAACTCTGAATGTTTCATTCAATAAGAAGACATTAATGTCGGTGTGGAACCTGGTTGTAACTCTATTACAAAAATGATATCACGTTGATAGGGAAGTTTCATAACCTACTTGGGAAAAAATCCAAGAACTATATGGTATCTATAGGGGTCTCCACTTCCTGATCCCTCACTAGATCCATCGGAAACTCAAATATTAAATAAACAAGGGGACTCACCTTCCTACTTCCCATCCAACAACCTCACTCACCAGAGAAAACCACACATCACACTTCCACATAAAAAAAATCAACTCTCCTCTAGAAACAATCAATAATAATTAAAATATAATACAAAAATTCCATAAAGAGTATGAAACTGTATGTTTTTATCTGTAACCCAAATAAATCTATCAATAACTAATGCTTCCCCATCATTAGTCTACATATCTAACACATGTCAAAAAAACTAGCGTGGACTCTGAATGGCATGGAGAACACCAAGGGTGCGTGAATTCCTTCCATGTCATGTCCTAGTACATGATCATAGTTCAGTGAAATAATGGCATGAAAATATCTATAATTAAAGAAAAAAAAACCATGGTATATGATAAATCTATTGTACTCCAAACAATATCTTGCCTCTCTGGCATTAGTGATCCAATCACATGCATCTGGCCTTAGCTGGATCCTCTACCTCACTGTCGAGACCTTCAATTCCATACTCTAGTTGGGTCCCTAATGGATAAGGACATCCTAAGGATTCCCTATACCAAGTATAATTTCTCTTGGCTTAGAATAATCTAGTTGAACATAAACTAGATGGATGTTTTGTTGAAGCTATCTTGGGAGAAACTGTCACTGCTACTAGAAGGGGGAATGACCATCCAATCCAAACCGACTCTCTAGGGTTGAAGGAAATTACTGATGGTAATGAACTTAACCAGCAACACAACATCAAAAAACATGATATCTTCATGTAGATGCACAATAAATACCATCCCTTAAGAAACATGATGATGACTTTTGGGGCTATTTTGTTAGAACTCAAAACATAGACTGGCCCATCACACACGACCCTCCATCGGATATACCACTCCATGGATGTTTCTACTGAATCTTGACCACATATGATCTAACCCACTCATGAACAATCTATATCACCCTTCCTTCTTATACACCTCTAAATACCTAGGAAACATAAATGTGGTGACTATAATAACGGGAGGGAAACAATATCTCTTCCAATCGTCACTATCAGACTTTTTGTCTAAAAAGACATCAAGGAGAAATCACAGAAGTTCCTTAAAATTAATCCCTAGCTCTTGAATACTCATTATACCATACTAAAAGGATAGAAACTACTACCTCTTCATCTTCTCTAAACTCCTATTAGAAATAAAAAAACACATTGGTCTCCTTATGCTCCTGAGATAGAATGTCTACCACTAACATGATGATACCCTTAACTGAATAACTTTTATGGGAACCCAATACTCAGATCGATCTCCAATCAAGTTGAAAGTGATCTAAAATTCCCCAATCCACTGCTCCATCTCTATATTAGAGATGATGACCTCATACTTTGGAAGGATATACTACTAAAAGGAATGTAATTTCCACTACCACTGATCAACCTCCATATTGGGATCGACCCTACGATGGTCTATAGGTCCATCTTGATAAACATTCTCAACTCAAACCACATACATGATGTCACAGACTATCATATCATTAAGGAAATGAGATCCACCTAATTCTGGTATCAATGTATATATTTAATTTATTTAATTAATATTTTCATTTATTCCCAGATTCACCCCATTTAAAACAAAACCAAAGAAATTATGATTCATGTACCCCTCCAAGGTATCTAACTCAAAAGTAGAATCACTTTACCTAGAACATTTTAAGAGATTATGGTATTTGTGTCAGATCATTTGGAGCCCTAAAATCCTCTGTCCTAGCTGATCTCCCTTGATGTTTTCATATACTAAGTTCAATTAACACTATTTCCTTACCAACCCATGTAGTCCTCACCAGTACCTAACTCCAAAAATCACTATATATATTATCCAATTCCTTTGATACCACTTTTCCATGAACCTCCCTCCATTATTACCCCTCCCAGTCTATTAGTAAAGAGGAGTGAACCCCGAGTGCCACCTCAACAAGGCCACTGATTGGTGGCTATTATAGAGAGTATAAAACACTTTTATGGGAGGAATTACCATCAATATCCCTAGACCATAGCATGGAACTACCAACTAATCCACCATACTATAAAATAAAAAATCTAGTATCCCATAAAATAAATATCTCAAATTCATGAATAAAAAAAATATTAACTATCTTTAAAGATAAAACAATACCAAAATTAAAATAATGTGGCAACAACTCCAACATCTGAAGCTTTGATCTAGTACTGACTATCTGAATCACTAAAACCATCCTAGAAACATTAAAAATAGTTTATGTATATGTAATTTGAGTATAAAATTTATACTCATTAGGATCATAACCAAGATATCTCATGAAACAATAAAAATTCATAAACTATTTTTAATGTTTCTAGGATGGTTTTAGTGAATGAGATAGTCAGTACTAGCTCGTGCAACAATAAAAATGTATAATAATGTCTTGATGAGAAAACAAAAAAATTAAGTAGAACTTATATAGGTCCACTAGTCCCCCCAAACTCACCATGGATACTCTCTAAATAATGCATCTAAGAATAGAAATTGATATCATAATAATATAGATAAAATCACCCCATGACCACTTACCTACAGATTTTCCACTCCCAATCAATGAGAATACATAATTTGATTGTATCACTTCCATGTCCACTAATAATTGAACCAACCATATGTCAGGTCTCATGACACAAACCACATATCAATTCACATGGAACCAACTACATATCCAATATTAGGAAACTAGGGAAGTAGGGTTCATGAACATTAAAGAAATCAAACTCATGTCCACCTCTTACCATGCATGACCTCAACCACACATCTCAAAATATTCCAATAGTATCACCAGAATTACTGCTGAAGGGAGAGTAGGGGAGAGTGGGTAGCCATCCATACATATCCTTCCCATTTTGGATGTTAGGGAAAACAACTCCCAAAATCTCTAGGTGTCAGTTTGGTTACCCTAATTGGGTGGAGTGTGTAAAAAAGTCCTAAAATAATACAAGTATATAGTAGTTTCATACAAGCCCAAACCTATGGTTTTTAATAAGAAACACCATCATAACTATCAGAAGGTCACTACTGATACCATTCCACCAAATTTTCCCTCTTATATAGAACAACAAACTTCAAATATCACATAAAGGGTGTAATGTCATGAAATTTTATAGATAAAATCCCCCTTATAATTTAATTTAATGATTTAGTATATATTATGATTATAGGAAACCCATGAACTTTATTGGTTTTATTATATCCTATCATATTTAAAATACTATTAAGAATCATTACAGTTGATAATACGACTATTTAATAGTGACCATATGATTACTATAAATATAAGTTTTTGACAAATCCAATTGACACAGAAAACGGAAGTGATGGCCTCAACCAGTAGAATTATACCTAATAATCCCATTTATCATAACTTTAAAGTGATATAAAATCACTAAAAGTTTCCCTTGACCAATCCCAAGACAATATCCAAAAACTTAATCATGATAGAAACTGTTTACAGGAGAAGTTCAAGCCCATCAAGATCATGGCCTAAACCATGTACATCGAACCACCCCATGAAAGTCTCACCATCGCACACCTTACCCTTAGGGTGTTTACTGGTGTATTAAATGGATATGTATCAATACCCAAGAAATATGAGTATGTAAATTATTTTAAATAGAATAATTGTTATATTTACTTCTTAATATTTTTACTTTATAAGAGATTTTGATTTTGATATAATAAAAAATAAAGTGTTTTTAGGTAATATTCAAATTTAATTAAGGTATTAATTTTCATGGATAAATGGATTTTTGAAATAAATATTATTTTAATAAAACAATATTATTAAATAATTTTTATTGAATATAAATTATTATACCATTTTTTATGAAGTCAAATGTAATTTTTATAATGGCTCGAAAACTATTATTGTCAAAAAACCTAGCATTTCTCAAGAAATGTAGATTAAATTTTAAAAGTAAAAATTAAAATATTTATAAAATTATTTGATTAAAATAAATATTAATTTTGGAATTATAACATTGAAATTATCAAACCATGAATTTTTAATATTTTTCGAGATAGTTGAATTTTCGTGTAAAACTTAAATACGGTATAAATATATGATGTGTATTATGACATCATAATGACCCAAAAATGATATAATAAATACTATAAATGGTATAAACGACCACATATATGTTTACCCTTTACGATAATTTTATTTCGAGTTTATTTTATTAATTTTATAATTCTTTTATGAATCTTCCAAAACCTATAATATATTTTATGGTTTTAAAATCATTTATTTAAGAGTATGACTCAACTCCACATCACCAAGGGTAATATTTTAATAATTTCTAGAATTTTACATATAAAATAATTATAACCACCCTTATTTGGTATAAACCATGGAAAAAACCATGGTAAGGTTTATGGTTTTGGTTATTTCATTATATAGAGTCAAAAACCTATGTTTGGGAAATAATAAAGAACTCCCCCTATTTTTCTATACAAACCCACCACAGATCCAATTTCTCTTAAATAAAAAACCATGTATCATTTAATTACTCTTTCCACCCATATAAATAGTCCTCCAAAGGTTCCCCAAGCTCTCTAGAATCTCCTCCCAAGCATTTGGAGTCACACTCCCAAGGTAAGGGATCCCCTCTTTCTCCCCTTAATTCAAGAATCTTCTTCATTTTATGCCCTTTAATTATCAATTAATAATGTTGCGGTGTATTTTTTTACATACCGAATAATAAACTTATGATTTATAAATGATTATAGACTCCTTTAAATCTTATTAATACCTCCCATGAACATTTATGTGTCCCCATTATACTGCTGAAATTTCACTATAGGATTCCAGGCCAAAAAAATGTATAGTGAATACCCATACCCAATTTCTATCAAGGGTGTTCAAATTTATGAAATTATAATTATTTTATTTAGGATTTACATTTATGTATTTCAAACTCCTTTATAGTGGAATAAAATTTTATGGAAAATGATTCCATGTTTTATGATCTATATGGATGACTTGAGCATGAGAATGGAATGAAAGTGACAGGTGCTCCCAAAATTATATAGAGATCCAATGCATTGAGTAATGTTTTAGTCTCATGATATGTAGTTAAAAGTATCAGGTAGTGAAAATAATCTATAAATGGAATTTTTCAATCATTATTTCTTGGTATTTATCATTAAGCTATGTTTATGATGTAGTGTTTTATGTTGTTTCCACATTTTCCATGTTTCCATTATGTTATCATGTTATATCATGCCTCATTGTTCATGTTTATGACTCACACCAATTTTATGACCCATTTATATTACTATTGTATAACATGAATTGATTTGTTCATGTAATTCCATATTTATTCCCTTACTAGGATTTATAGTTCACCCCTTTCTTATGTATGTTTATAGGTTATCCCATGCAGTTTTACGTACGAGGAAATAATATGAGATTGTTAAGGATGTTTTAAATAATGGAGATGTATTCCCTATTTTAAGTTGTTATGTAATGTACCTAATTGAAAAAGACACTGGACTTCTCTATATTTTGGGTTTTATTATGTGTAACATTATGTAATAAATCATGGATTAAAGTGTAATAAAGAGCAGTGTTGTCATACATGGTATCAAAAGAAAAGTTTAGTTATTTTTGGGATTAGGATTAGAAAAATCCAGTGAAAGTCAAGGGGATACAACTAAGTTCAATAAAACTTTCCTAAATTTTTGTAAATTATACAGTAATTGATTAATCAGGTAAATAAAACCCTTTATGGATACTACAAGTGGATGTGGCTCTGGCACAAATGTATGTAGGGGTAAAACACAAAAACACAGTGTTGAGCTAGACTCGACCATGAACTGGTGCATGACATAAGGCCTTGATACACCCCTATTTTGACACTTCTAGAGGATATGATTTAGTAAATTCTCAAGGTTATTATTTACAATTAATATGGGGACAAAAATTTCCCATAATAGTATATGTTAGGAAATAGATCATGGATAACATAGATTTTAGCCTAGAAATTCATAAGTTACGAAATAAATTTCATTTATAATTTATCCCTTTAATATATTTGGATTACCATTATTGAATTAAATAGTTTTAAAATACTCATCCCTAAATTTCTATTTATTATATCCAATGGATGGAAAAAATAAGTAATTGAGTAAACAACCAATGTGAAGGGAAATTTGATGACTACCCCAATGAGATTCCTAAACCAATGGGAGCAGGAATGGTGAAATTTGTGAAAATACACTACCAACTAACTCAGGTTATAAATAGAATCATAGATCAAGAGGAACTCCCAGATTCACTTAAGAAATAAAAAGATAAAATTGAGACCTTTATGTGATAAATGCACCTGAATTTTAATGGATCGTATAATCCCTTAATCACGGAATAATTGATCAACTCCCTTGAGAAGATCATCTCAATCATCCAATGTTTTGAGTAAGAAAAGGTTCTAATAGATTTTTATTGATTAGAGGGGGAATCTAATATGTGGTGGACATTGATAAAAAATATGAAGCTTGAGGAAGATATTGAAGTGGTGGGGTGGAAGGAAATATGGAATTTTTTTTCTATAAATATTTTTCTCACATTCTCTGACTTAAAATGGAAAGGGATTTGCTTTCCCTAAAAAATGATAAAGAATATATTAGGGCATATGAGGATTTATTCACAAGACTTTCATGATATGTCTCATTCCTTTTCTTTATCATTGAATTCAAGGTGGAACACTTCTTTGGTGATCTAAAACCTAGTCTCGAAAAATCCTTGGTGATCTAAGACTTTGATAGCTATGAATTTTTTTTCGATGTTCCCTCAAAGTTGAAATGGAGATCAATGAATATGAATGGCATCATGTGGATAATAATTATAAAGTTGAGTTTAATTTTTGTGTTTCATTGAATAAATCTAACAGTTCTAAGAAATTTCAATATCCCACTTGTAAAAGGTGAAGAAAGAAGCACCCTGAAAATTTACTAAAAAGGATGAGGAAATGATTTAGGTATGGAATGGTAGGTCACCTAGCTAGTGATTTTTGATAGGACAGTACCACTAATTTAATGGAGGAAAGGAATGATTTAGTCAAACCTCAGTGCATTATTCATTATTTAAACTACAAGGAACCAGGACACTTTCAAACCAATGATCTAATCCAAGGGTTTTCATAGTCAACCAACATCCCCCAAGGAAATAGGTCAAGATTTTTCCATCACAACTGCTGAGGTGGATCCCAACAATGAACTGGTGACAAATACAGCAGTTATTCATTCAAGAATAAAAACAATAATTTTTTATTCTAGTTATATGGATTCCTTTATATCATGTATGTTTAGTAAGAATATTAAAACACCACCATAAAGTGTGGAAGTATATTTATCAGTGAAAATATAAAATGGGGAAATTATTTCATCCTTTGTATATAACTATTATCCTATCAGAATTTGTAGGCTAAAATTCCTAAAAAAACATTATAATACTACCTTTAGTGTAATTCAATAAAATTATGGATATGGATTGGATTTAACTATATATATTTAACATAAATTTCCATGAGAATGAAATCACTCTTCATATTTCAAATCATCCTTCGATTCTATACAAGTACAAAGACGAGGATGAATATTCTTTAGAACCAAAATCTCAACAATGGATATTATTTTCCTATGAGAAATCATATCTAGATTAAATTATTGAATATAAGGAAAGGATCATCCTTGAGGACATTACCATTATAACAGAATTTGATGAAGTGTTTCCTGAATAATTTCTTGGTCATCCTCCTAGATGAGAGGTTAAATTTTCAATCGATCTTGTACCTAGGGTAATTCCATCATCCAAGACATTATATATAATGGTTTTTTTTGGAACTTGAGGAGATAAAGAATCAACTATAGGAGAATATATATAAATGGTTCATATGCCTAAGTGCTTCATAATAGAGTGTATTAGTCCTCTTTATCAATAACAAGGATGGGTAAATGCATCTTTGAATTGATTAGTGTGATCTAAACAAGATCACGATAAAGAAAAAGTATCCTTTGTCACAGATTAATAATTTTTTTGATCATCTGTATAGATCATAATACTTCTCCAAGGTGGATCTACAATTGGGGTATTAACAATATTGGGTGAAGAAGGTGGATATCCCCAAGACTACTTTTTATTCAAGGTACAAGCACTACGAGTTCATAGAAATTCCATTCGGTATCACTAATTTCCCAAAAATTATCATTGACTTTATGAATAGAGTCTTTAGATATTACCTCAATAATATTGTGTTAGTATTTATATATTATATTCTAATATAATACAAAATTAAAGAGGAGCATGAGATGAATCTAAGCAGTATGATAAATACCTTAGGAAAGGAGAAGATTTATGACATTTATAGAAAATGTGAGTTTTAGTTTAAATAAGTATAATTATTGGGGAATATTATCATAGTAAATGGGATATTTGTAAACCCTTAAAATAAAAAATAAATTTAAGGATAGAATAGGACAACATCTGTTATAGATATCCATAGTTTCCTTGGATTAGCTAGGCACTATCGTCTATTTTTGAGAAATTTCTCAATATTTTCAAACCCTATAACCAAGATAACTTATAAGGGAGTCATGTTTTCTTGGAGTCATGAATGTGAAGAGTTATTCAAGGAGTTGAAAAAGAGGATTATCACTACACAAATACTCAAACTAACCATAAGTGGAGAATTTTTTGTGGTATTCAGTGATTCTTCAAATAAGGGATTGGGGTGTGTGTTAATATAGAATAGAAAAGTGATATCCTATACATCAAGGAAATTGTAAGTATACAAATTGAAATAACAACACATTATCTGGAGTTATCTATAGTGATCTTCTATTTTGAAAATATGGTATAATTATATCTTTGGGGAGAAGTGTGAAATATATATGGATCAAAAGAGCCTCAAGTATATATTCACATAGAATGAGATGAATAGACACCAATAAAGATGGTTAGAGATAATCAAGGAGCATGACTTCTCAATCCAATACCATATTGGAAAAAATAATAAAGTGGTTGATTCTCTAAGTAGAAAAGATATAAAATTTTATCATTTATGATAATTGATAAGGATCCAATATTCTTAAACTTTAAGTGGACAAATATGGGAATCGTAAAGGAAGGGACATCATAAATCCATTCACAAATGATTGCTTAACCATCCATTCTGAAGAGGATAAAGGATTCTCAATTAGATGATGTGGGAGTTCATAAGAAAGTGGATGCTATAAAAAAATAAAAATCCTCATAATTCAATGTTAATGAAGGAATTGTGAGATTTGGGTCATGACTATGTGTAAAATCAAATCCTGAGTTAAATAAGGAGTTGTTGGATTATTTACACAGATCGACCTTCTCTATCTATTCGGGAGGCACAAAGATGTATCAAGATCTATGAGACCACTATTGGTTGGACAACATAAAGAAAGATATTACAAAATATACGTCAACATGGATTATATTCCCAAAAGTAAAGTCTGAAAGGAAAAGATACAAGGGGATGATGTAACCATTACGCATACCTACATGGAAATGGGAAAACAACACCATTTACTTTTTCACTAGTCTTATAAAGAAATCAATAGGAAATAATTCTATATGGGTTGTAGTGTATCATCTTAAAAAGATTGATCAGTTTATTACATTTCAAGAGTACTTATCACTCAATAAAATTTCAAGGATATATATTATAGAAGTGGTGAGGCTGCACGGAAGAACACTAATGATTTTATCTGATCAAGATCCTAGATTTACCTATAAGTTTGAGAAGAGTCTCCAACATTCTCTAAATACTGATTTAAACTTCATCATAGCTTATTACACTCAAACTAATATACAATCTGAGAAAACTATTCAAACACTCGAGGAAATTTTGATTACAATCAAGAATAAAAATTCCTCATATGAACCCCTTTATGGGAAGAGGTTTAGAATACCCACATGCTAGGATTAAGTTAGGGAATATAGACTAATAGTTTCTAAAATGGTGGAAAAGTTTAAGACCATTTAGTATCACATCAATACTAATCATAGTTGAGAAAATATTTACGATGAAAATCATCGACGAGAACTATATTTTGAATTTGGAGACATGGAATTCCAGCATTTATCTATATGGAATAAAGTCCTAAGATTTGTAAAGAAGGGAAAGCTTAGTAAAAGATACAGTAGTCCCTTTTAGATCCTTTATCACATTGAAGTGGTGTCCTATCAACTAGAAATCCAAAATAAACTATCTCAAGTACATGATGTATTACATGTGTCCCTCTTAAAGAAATACATACCATACCCCTCACATGTACTGAATATAGAGGTGGTACCATTAGAGAATGACCTTTCCTATGAGGACTGGCTGGTGATGATCTTAGATCATAGAGAAAATTTTTATGGAATAAGACAATAAACCTGGTTAAAATGCTATAGAGAAACCAAAAGTTTGAATAAGTGGCATTGGAATCAATGGAAGTGATGAAATAAAATTACCATCATCTGTTTTATTGTGTGAAATGAAAAATTAACGACTGGAATTTATGAAGGGGGGATGATTGTGATGACCTAAACTTTTATAAATAAAATTCCCCTAGAAATTTAATTATATTCATTATCATATATTATGTTGATCAAAAATACATGCAATTTCTTGGTATTATTCATATCAGATTTAAAAGACAATTAAGAATCATTATCATTGATAATATAGATGTTTAACAATGATAATATGACTAGTATAAGTAGAGGGTTTTGAAAAATCCAATTGAAACAGAAAAAGGAATTGATGGACTCAACTAGTAGGATCATACCCTAAGAATCCCATTTATCATAGATTCTGAGGGAGATAGCGTCACTGGGATTTTCCCTTGACCAAGCCCACACTGAGATCCAATAACTTAATCATGAGTGAAACCATTTACTGGAGAACTTCAAGATCATCGAGATCACTGCCAAAACCATGTATGCCAAACCACCCCATGGAATTCACACCATCAAGAACCTTACCTATAGGGAGTCTTCTAGTGTATTAAATGGATATGTATCAAGAACCTAGTAATATGATTATGTATATAATTTTCAATAACTGTTAGAGGGGATGCCCTCAGGTTACACTACTTCCACCCCCTTAGGCCTCCCTTTTGTGTTTCACACCTTGATGTAATCTACCTATTATCAATAAATAAAGAATGATATATATATATATATGTATATAATTTTCAATATAACGATGTTTATATTTACTTCTTATTTTTTTTACTTTATAAATGATTTTGATTTTGATACAATAAAACACAAACTGTATATTTGGGTAATATTTAAATTCAATTAAGGCATTTATTTTCATGAATTAATGTATTTTTTAAATAATTAATATTATAATAAATTATTATTATTAAATAATGTTTAATAAATATAAATTATTTTAAAAAAATTTATGAAGTCAAATATAATTTTTATAAGGGTTCAAAAACTGTTGTTGTCAAAAAATCCTATCATTTCCAAATAAATGTTAATTTTATTTTAAAATTGAAAATTAACATATTTAGAAAATTATTTGGTTAAAATAATTTTTTTTAGATTTTTATTTCATAATTATTCAGTGTTTAATTTTTCATAATTTTCGGAGACATTTGAATTTTCAGGTAAAAATTAAAAACAGTGAAAATATACCATATGTATTATGAAATCATAATAACCAAAAATGATGTAATAAATACTATAAAGGTTATAAAAGACCAAATATATGTTTCCCATTTAAGATAATGTTATTTTAAGTTTATTTGATTAATTTTATAAAGCCTTTATGAATCCTCCAAAACCAATAATATATTTTAAGGTTTTAAAACCATTTCTATTAGAGTATGAATCACCTCCACATCCCCAAGGGTAATATTTTATTAATTCAAGACCTTGGAATTATAAAATGATTAATACCACCCCTCTTTGGTATAAAACAAGGGAAAAACATTGGTGGGTTTTTGTTTTTGGTAATTTTATTATATAGATTCCAAAGCCTATGTTTAGGAAATAATAAAGAACACCCCCTCTTTTCCCTTATAAACCCACCCATGATCCCATTTATCTTCACTAAAAAACCTTTTTTCACTTCCTTACTTTTACTTATTATATATATATTCCTCCCAAGGTTTGCAAATCTCTCAAGAAGCTCCTCCCAAGCATCTGGAGTCACACTCTCAAGGTAAGGGTTCCTCTCCTTCTCATCTTTATTCAAGAATCTTCTTTATTTTATGACCTGTTATTTTCAATTACTATTATTGGGCTATGTTTTAACACACCACCATACTTAACTTATGATGTATAAAATATGAGATACCCCTTTAACTCATATTAATCCCTCCCATGAACATTTATGTTCCCCCGTTATGTTGCTGAAATTTCACTATGGGATTCCATGCCAAACAAATATGTTGTGAATACCCATACACAATTCCTATCAATGGTATTGAATTTTATTAAAATATAATTATTTCATCAGGTAATTAAATTTATGTATTCCAAAATCCTTTATCTTGCAATAAAATGTGATAAAAAATGATTCCTTATTGTATGATCTATGTGGAACACTTATGTATGTGAATGAAATGAAAGTGATGGGTGCGCCCAAAATTACATATCACTCCAATGCATTGAGTAATGTTTTAGTCTCACAAGTCATCATTAAAGGTATTAGGGATTGAACCTAATTTATCAAGGTACTTTTTCCATTATTATTCCTTGGAATTTATCCTTTAACTATGTTTATGATTAAGTGTTTTCATTTTTTTCTGCATTTCCCATGTTGCCTTTATGTTATCATGTTATATCATTCCTCATTATTCATGTTTATGATTCTCACCTGTCTTATGCCCCATTGATATGCCTATTTTATAACATGTATTAATTTTTCATTTTATTCCATGTTTATTCCCTTATTTAGATTTATACATCACACCTTTGATTTGTTTGTTCCCAGGATATCCCATGTAGTTTCAGGTGTGATGAAATAATATGAGCATGTTAAAGAGGTTCTAAATAATGGTGGTGTATTCCTTATTTTAAGTTGTTATTTATTGTACCTAATTACCAAAGTCACTACAACTATAAATCTTCAAGGTTGTATTATGTGTAATATTATGTAATAAATAATGGATTAAAGTTTAATAAAGAACAGGGTTGTCATAAAGGGCCTTTACCCAATTTACATTTTCCATTATTTTTTATAACAAAACTGCCACAAAACTATATTAATATGATTATTAGTTTAAATTAACACCAATGAATTTCTTTATCCCCAACAGAATCTATTTATGTCAATTTTATTCCATTTCTACCAAACCACTATCATGAAACCCCACGTCGAATTATTGAATCACAACCAAGGCCACCGGGACACATACAACCAAGGCCACCAAGTCCCTCACATCGAGTCAAGCATAAAGTAGGCATATTAAACATAGTATTTTTCATTTACTATATTTTAGTGTTTAACCATTTAAAGGTAATTGTCAATCAATCCATTACTATAATTCATAATTCAATGAAAAGCATATAATATAGAAACAAAATTGGCAACATCAATTAAACTGGTAACTTCGTGAACATCACAACATTACATTTCATTTTCAATAGTACCATTTATTATATTTATTAAGAAAATTTATACTACCTACCCAATAGAAGGATAAATCATTATCATCTCACATATACATATAAAAGAGAAAGAACTCAATCCCCCACCTCAAAAAAATATTTCAAAATCATTATGCAAGGATGGAAAAATAGGTAAAAAACTACCAAGAATAAAAATGTAAAGAATTACCTCAATAAACCAATAACATAGAATACCCATAAATATCCCTTCACAACATCACTCAAATCATCTATATACTTAACCAAAGTATCTTCATAATGAAGAAAATAGAAGGAAATAAGGGGGAATAAAGGACGAAACTTACTTATTACTACTGATGATTGATATCTAGATGCCAAAGGTCAAAGCCTGTGAGGGGGTGAAAGGCCATATAAAATTGCATAGAAGCCACCCAAGAATTAAGAGAAAAGACTGGATGAAGATATGGTTTTAGGGGTTTTGGGAATTTATAGGAAAAAAATAAATTAATATACTATAGAGTAATGCCCATCATGGAAAATCAAGGTTACTGACACATGAAAAGGATATAGCATAGAAGCGAGGACCACACCAAAATGGGGATGGTCAATGTCACATCTGAGAAAAATGGTGAGTTTCACACTATAGATTCTATAAACTAGGAGAAGGACCATGATCCTAGGGAAACCACCACACTGTAGATTTTAATCTTTAAGAAGAATTCCATGCCATACCTCATCCCAACAGCATAGCTACCCCAAAAAGGAAAAACAACCAAAACTCCACTTCTAAAGGATCTTTGCCACAAATAATCTTTATAATTCGTAAACACTCCCTTTATGGCACATCCTAGGCCTCCACACCACAGAAAACTTCCCCAGTAAAATTTCAGCTATACATCCACCATCCAACCCACAAATCCCTTATAATTTCCCCCAAACACCACTATCACATGAATTCCCAAAAAAACAGGTTGGAAAGTCTATATTGTTCCAATATTATTCTTATCAATGTGTCATAAACCCATAAAATCTAAATTTTCATGGTCTAACCCTTTTTAAAAAACAAAATTAATTAGTTTAGAAAAAAATTCCATAAATAAACTCAAATTGTGGTACTAACTATAAAACTCACTTCAATAGGGTTGTCCAAATATATTTTTAAAAAATTTCCAAAACCCGCACTCACTTGAACACACAAATAAAAAAATTAAAGTGCAATGATTTCTACCCGTTTGGTTAGATAATCACCCCCTTGATAAACATAATGAAGATGAATTAAAACTTTTATGGGATAATGAGAATAATACCCCAGTCTTCAATTTTGATTGGGGATCCCCCTCAAGAATTACTCTCCACTTTTTTTTACCTTTAATTCCCAAATTTTAAGCACAACTAATTTGATATGGGGATAAGGTGGGTCATCTTCATCTTCTTAGATAGAGTGTGGTTGAGAATTGTTTCTCAACCCGTGTAGCTTCTTGTTTCCATCTACAAAACTTTTTGAACTCTTCATGATATCTCTTATGTTGATTTTTTAATTTTAATCACCTCTATTTTGCATGGATATATTATTTATTTCATCTTTCTTCATTGTTGGAATGACCTTATATCCTATAAAAAATAGAGCACTTCATTTATTTCATATTCCCTCTTCCTTTTTGGTTTTTCCAACTGATTTGGCTAAAAGAAAAATCATTACTTTTTATCATTTTTAGCCTCCATTTATGAGGGCTTCTTTGCACCACCTTTATTGGAATTAGGATTCATGGGTTCTTTTCCATTATTCCACATTTTTATAGGCAAGACATTCATTCATTTGGTAACTATGTGTCCTACCTGGTTTCACCATCCATACACTTTTATTAACTTTAACTTTTAACTTCTTGGAAAACTTATTTCACCTTCCAAAAGGCTATTTTTTGGCCTTATATTCATTTTTTTGGGAAAACCCCCAACCTATTCTTCAAGGGTGTCCAACATCATACATATCCAAATACCTCATTCCTAGATTGATCCCCTTTTGGTTTTAAATTTTTCTATTTTTCTTATGATTCATATACACTTTTTAATGGTTAATAATGTGGCCTATCTTGACATAGTAGAAGAATTTACTCCCTATATGTTGAAAATCCTATAAAACTTTCTTCATTGGATCATTTGGAGGTTTTGATTCAACAACCTTCATCCATGATTTATCTCTCAAACCAAACTTGCATTCTTTATTCAAAATTTTCCTTCTTTTTTAAGGACTTATATTTACATCAACATGATATTTATGTTGTGTTTTTATGTACCACCATTCCTCATAATAATGGACTTAAATATTTCAAAAAACACCAAACCTTTTCAAGCTTTTAAATTTGTTCTTCAAAGGAATATTTTTCCTTCTCTACAAAGTCTTCTTGTGTATATAAGGTTATCCTCTCATATTAGCTTTCACCCCTTTATTTTTGACTACTTTTATTTTCACATACTGACACATTATTATAGTAATAAATAGATATTTTCCCAAACTTCCAACAACACCAACATATCTCAATCAATATCTTTAGTTTTTTAGAATATATAATCTGTCAAGATTTACATGCTTTATATCTTTGGTCTTGAACACTAGTTATTTTGGGATCTTTTGTAGAGAAAACATTCTGATATATGATCACTTTCACCCTTGATGATATTGTGGGTGTTTTGAAAATTCTTATTCTTCTTCCACATTTTTATAGAATTTATCTTTTTCCCTACAATTTCAGAGAAAATATATTCATCCCTAACTAATTTAACTGGATAGTGGTTTACCTTTTTGTATGAGTTTGAATTTATTGATTCTCTAGAAGATCTCAAGCCATTTGGGACACTTTTTTGAGTCTTATTTGATAAAATACTCACATAAAATACTTTTTTGTTAGAATTATTTTTCTTATCTTCTTAATAAGTTTCATCTTTTATAGATTAAAAATTTCTCAGTTTGATTTCCATCTCTAAGAATTTTAGGTTGAGGGTGTTCTTTTCATCCTTATCGGATATCAACCTATCTTCCAACACTTCCTTTAACTTATGAGTTTGATCCTCATTAATTTTCCTTATCTCAAACAGTGATTTATCTATCCCTTCCACATGTTTTTATTTAGATTCTAGATGAGAAGACTTAACATCCATATAGAATTTTTTATGTTTATTCAATTAATAGAATACATCCTTAAAAAAATTTTCAAAAACATATTTCTCACATACATCTCTTTATAAATTTTTATCATCTTGAGAAAACCATTCATCGAAAAGGGGGAAATTTTCTTCCTTTACTTTCACTATATTAGTGAGAGTGTTGTAAGAGCTCATGTTCTTTATCAATACTTCTTCCATAGCACTAGTTTCCTGCTCTAGATATGATTTTTCATCAGGAAGTCCCATAAAAAATCTAAATATATAAGTCACCACTTAAATGGGAGCATTCTTTAAATACCTTATAACCTCAATGTAGAGGTATTTAGAAAATTCAATGCACCCATCATCACATCATGAGCTACATTCGCTATAGGAAGAATCTTCAACATATTTAACTAACAAATGATCACAATTATTATTCCCTTTAGCTAATGGTGACTCCTCCTTTAATATTTTTCTCAGCATCCTCAACACTTTCTTATTTCCATTTTTAGGTCTTTTTTAGACACTTCCAAATTTTTCTTGACATGTATGGAAGTATATTATTCCATATGAGGTACTTAAAAACTCTCTTCAAAGATTACTCTAAATATACCCTTCATGTATGTCAAGTAAAAAAAACTAGGCATAAAACTATATATCCAATCATAGATAGAACTTTAACTATGATTACAAATTATGATAGTCCAAAATATAACCAATCATGGGGAACATAGGCTCTAATACCAATTTTGAGTCCTGGTGGAACCATGAATACACACCCAGGGGTGATTCAGGTGTTCTCAGAATATATTTAAAAAAACCAATTCTTCTTTTATTAAACAACCTTTTGGGTTTTAACCTATATTTCTTGTTAGAATATAAATTGATCTATTATATTTTACCTTTCCATACAACTATATGTAAAGTAGATACTGAAATTATATTTTTAATATGTGTTTTTACATAATTCGACCTTGATGTGGGAAACATAATCATTGTCATGTTGAACTATTGTTGAGATGATGAGTCTTCACTAAAAATATTGTTATCAATTATAGTTTTTTGGACAGGGATTATCCTAAAACTGGTCTTTCCATATTACATAGGAAAATGATCACCATATTACACAAGAGACCTTCCTCTACTATATCACACAAGTAAATGAATATTTATACCACATCACACAATATTCACACTGGAATTGCACCAGCTGGACCTCATATTCATTTCTCCTATTTAAGTAGATCAAAAAATGATCCAGGGATTTCTATGCACCCTAAAAGATATGATATGATTCCTCACTATAGAGTGTATTCTACTTTATTTAGGCCTTCAACAACTTCTCATGCAACTCATCATCTATTTACTATGCATATTCAAGGTTCCTCTAGATCTAAATGTTGGCCACTCTCAACTTAGAATTAAGAATACAACTTGTGGAATCTTATATGGATTTTAAAAACTATATTTTATAGCTCCTCATGATTTTTACTAGAAATTAAAAACATTGAACAATTGGTTCTATTTATCACTCACTATATATAGGACATATTCGATATATTGTTTCTCTTTTTCAAGGATCTTAGGATCATCATTGGATCTATGTATCTTATTCTTATCTTATTCTTCAACCTGAAAATGATCTTCCCTGGATCAATATTATATTTAATTATCAATCTCTTCTTTACTATGAAGTGCAATGGTTTTTCCTTCCTCATCTTTTACCTTGATATCTTGGGTTCTCTATTTAACAACTCAATCATTCACACCCCCAATATCATTGGATTCTTTCTTTCTTATTTTATTATGTCTTGATATTATCACCTTTTTCATGTGGTTGTATTAAATTTCTTATTCCCTTTTGAATTTCAAAAAATGAAATACCAATAATAATTTCACATTTACAGCAAAAGGAACCATTACAAAATAGATACTTTTTGGTTTGGTTCAAATTTTAATGCTCTACTAATGAAATTTTTCATACATGGAATTTATCTTCATGATGTTAAAACTACATTGATAGAAATTACCTTTTCTTTTTCCACTTCCTAGCTAAATAAGTATTTAAGTGTGCTTCAAAAATCTTGGGAACCATCTTATATTTATTTTATGGGATGTTAAATTTAATGAAATTATCATTTCCTCTTATGTTTCATCTATGATGTGGGAGTTTAGTTTTTAGTCCAGGAACCAAAGGATAGGATGGTGGTTTGAGGCCTGGGCTTGGGTGTTAATAAAATACCCACTGGATAGCTGGTGGGGTTCTAGTAAGTCTTCTAGCTACAACAATCCCCACCGGATATTCGATTCACCCAGTATGATGGTGAAATTAATGTACCTCATGGGTTTTAATTCCATGCATTTTTCTACCTAATTTCATAGTCAAATCCACAATCTAGCCTGTGGGCCTAGTTTGAGGGTGAAATTAATTCACCTATTGTGTTTAAATTCTACAAATATTTTCAATTAATTTTATAGCCAAATATGAACACCTTGACCCTATTCTGAATTTGAGATCTCCCCCTTTGCATTAAGACACTCCTGTTCTTCTCCCTTTTCCTCTCCAACCTTTGACTGATCTGATGAAGTAAGAAGGTATAGTTCTTCATAGATATAATCCAAATTATTATTCTTACTTGTGAGATATAGAGAAATATATTCCGAATCTATGTTTTATATAAATATCTAATGATTGTTTCTCCATTTCTCTATAGATTAGTGACAAAACTAGTGTGTTGTCAAAAGTTCTTGATTGAATCAATATTTTCTATCAAAAATTAATTTTCAATGAGTAAGTGTTTAAGAATTATCTAACTAAATATAATATTTATTGTGGATAGATGATGAAACAATAATCAATTAACAATTACTTGGTATATTGACAGAGGATTCAACATTTCATTGACAATACCCCTTGATCAGAGATATAATTATCAAGAATGGTGGGAATTTTTGAGTAAGTCGTTATAGAACAACGTCATGGGATCTTCTTCTTCCAAAATCTCATATTGAAT
Source organism: Viscum album (assembly GCA_963277665.1). Lineage (NCBI taxonomy): Eukaryota > Viridiplantae > Streptophyta > Magnoliopsida > Santalales > Viscaceae > Viscum > Viscum album. The sequence goes on from OY728150.1 coordinate 964,639,690, forward strand.
CACTTTTACATTTAGGTCTTGATGATGGATCAATGACCATTTTCTAGACCCAATTATCGCTACTAGAATCAACAATGAGTTCATGATCCATTAATTGGTTGATAATGGATTTAGTGAATTGGCATCCCTTCCTTTGACATACCTTGGAATTGATTTCATTGATGAAATCCTTAAGGTGTGTGATTTATATAAATATCTTATTAACTTTTAATTCTCTTGAGTGTCTATTATAAAAATCGTTCTTGATAATTTAAAACTTTAGTTAGGAATCCTAAACATGTGTCCTTGTTCTTCATGGGTGTACAACATGGTTCAATCTTCAATCCTTGACAAAATTTAGAGTTTCCACAAAAAACCATGAGGTAAGAATTTACATACCACATAGAGGCTATTTATATAACCAATAAAATGATATGATATTGTGTATTTTTATTATTTTAACAGAATGAGTTTGATCACATGTGTACTTGTTTTGACCATTTTTTCTCAGTCATGATATGTTATGTGTTCCACTTTATGATATTCTTTGTTTCCATGTGTTGTAATTGGTATTTGTTAAGTTTTTGTTATATACATGGTGTCAAGTTTAAAATTAGACCCATCTTAGATCATTGGAACTAGAGGGGAGTATGTTTATATGTTTCATATAACATGATTATAGGACCAGGATATATGACAGGGCATGAAAAATTGAGGCGGCATGACCTGGGGGCATAATGGTCTATGTGGTTAGACCCATGAGGTGAAAATGGGGCATGATGGTCTATGTGACCGGACCTGAGAGATAGAAATGTAGAATTTTTGCTTGTTACGGTCTGAACTATAGGTGTAGGTATTATACAGCTCTGGAGAAGCTTCAGTATAGTGTGTTTTCATATGTTCAATTTTATTTATTATCATTTCTTACACTCTTACACTTGTGAATTCATGTTAAGGATGCATTGGTGGTGTATTAATGGGTTTTATTACACACACCATGCATGAACATATCAATCTACATGCGTACCTCATGTATAGGGATCTAGGTATGGGAAAGGGTCACATGAAAAATGTTTTAGAAAAAAAGAATAGTGATATAATCGTTGTTTGGACATATTCTAGAGGACTAAAAAAATTTATTTATTTATTTATTTGACACATAGGGATCCAATTTATATTTATGTATTACTTGTCTACAATTTTATATTACATTATAAAGTATTACATTCTTATTTGTTACTTTGAATTGTTTTTTTATTGTTATTGGTGCAAGGATATGATGTTGAGGGTATAGTCTCCCCACTGATGGATTTTAGACCCTCACTACTAGTCGACATCCTCTAGAATATGGGGAGGCACACATGAGGTCATGTTTCTCTTCGTATTGCACTTGGTGGTTTATGTTAGTTATTTAATTTAATTCCTTGAATTGTTTTATCAGTTCAATACATACTTTTATTATTTGATTGTGTGTTATATATACTACCAAACTATTGTAATACATCTATTGGAATTAATAAGTTGAACCTGATTGAGTTATTATGACTTTGTATATATGTATATGAGTGGTTGTGACTAATTTGTATGGATAAAGAACCCTGTTTAGTGTTAGTACACTTATACCTTTGATTAATTATAGACTCATAGGAGAACATTTTGTGTGATCTCATTGGATAGTTAGGTTTGCTCTAAATTATTCTGAATTTTTTCATTAAATTATAGAAAATGTCACCTCAGGAATGTTTGGATGGACCTCATGGTAAAGAAATATATAATCCTCCCATGAGGGAGGAAATTCCTGTCCTACCACCATTTGTGCAAGAGAATGCACCCACACACGCCCTAGTGGTTCCTACAGAATGACCACTTCATCCATGGGTCTTCTACCTAGTACCTATCTAAGATAGGGGAGTTACTATGACTATGGTATACTATGCTTAAGAAATTTAACTCCAACATTCTGTATCTTTCTAGGGAATACAAGGCCCCTGGGATTCATAGGAATGGATATATATTGTCAATAGGATCTTTTATTTATTAGAGAACCCACAAGATCGAAACTTTAAGCTTTCAATATTTATACTATTGGGAACTAGTGGGATGTTATTATTTAGGCTGGGAGATGTGAGAGTATCATATGGGTAACATTCAAAGAAATTTTCCCCAAGGAAAACTTTTAAGGTATGATGAAGATGGACTGATCGTAGGATTTTTTTGAGCTTCTTCAGGGGATGATGATGGTGTGTGCTTACGCAGCTCATTTCATGGAATTTCTATGATTCAATTCTATCCTAGTAGGTGATGAAGTATATAAATCCAAGAATTTTGATATTTTTCTTCAATAAAATTAGAGATTCTAAGTCAAGGACATTGATTTTATGAATTTTACTCAGGTGATTCACAAGGCACTAACAATTTAGAAGGCTCTATAGGGGTATTGTTGCTGGTCTTCTTCTACCCTTTAGTGGTCTACCTAGTGATGCTTCCACAAGTAGGAAGAGGAAGTTAGATGATTCATGTCAAAGTGGTGGAAGGTAGCTTAATATGAGCCTAGGCTCTTCAATAACTTCTTTGTGGGAATTATTTACTCAATTCTAAAACCATGGACAGTGGGAGAATTATCATACTTCATTCCCAAAACCTCATATCAAGTACCGTCAGTGTGGTAGGATTGGGGATCTATAGAGTTTATTCTTGAAGGAACCATGAATGAGGTCTCACAGGGGGTTCAAGTCAGACATAGGCATCAATACATGGGATAGGTCGGGGTCCTTAGTTTCAGGTTTAGATCCCTTAGACACTGATGACTCAAGAGATTCATGCTCATTAGAGGTGGGGCCTTGGATATGAGGCATACCTGGTTTAGATAGTGGATTAGACTCCAAACGATGTTGGTGAGGGATTGTATGATGTTTGAGGTCTAAAATTGATATCTTCTACATTTTTTACTAATTTTCATGATACCAGTACTTTTCATTCCATTTATATCTGCAAAAGTTTTTTCTAGACATGAAATAGCATTCATGTTGTCTTCTGAGTTACTTTCCCTCGATACACCATTGAGGATTAAAGTTGAAAATCTATAGATATCCCTAGAGTTCCCTATAGTAATTTCTATGGACATCTATGGTACATCATTATTCTAGAGATGATGATCTTCAATGTGGTTCTCGGTATAGATTGGCTGACTAGCTTTTAAGCCCACATTGATTTCTATTGGATATTAATATTTTCTAATCACCCAAGGGAGAGAATTATGTGATAACTAAAGAATGGTAATTGGTAGAAGATAAAGTTAGTCCCAAAATAAGTCATCTTAGTATGATTATGAAATATATTGTAGGTTTTTCTTTATCAGCAAGATCAGTGACAATCCCCTTATCTTTTCCTTCAGTTATGGATCTCTATCACTTTGACCTTCTAGATGTCTTCAAAAGACTTATCTATGATATAGGAGTTTACATTGAGGTAGAAATAATGTCAGGTGCACAACCCATTTCAACACCCCCTTATCATATGGCACCGATTGAGTTGAAGGAACTCAAGGTACAACTTGAGGACTTTGATTAGAAGAGCTTTATTAGTCCGAGTACTTCATCGTAGGGTGCACCTATTTTTTTCATCAATAATGTGGATGGTATTATTAGACTTTGTATAGATTACCATAATCTAAACAAGGTGATGATGAAGAACATATATTCTCTAACCAGTATTGATGATCTATTAAATCGGTTATGGGGAGTAAGGTGGTTCTTTAAGATTTATCTATGATCAGTCTATCACCAGTTGTGGGTTACAGATGAGGAAACCCTGAAGAAGACATTTATAATTAGGTATGGGATATATGATTAGTTGGTGATTCCATTTGGACTAATAATCTATCTAATGAATGGGTGTTATATTTATGATTTTCCATTTACATGTGCTCTATTAAAGATGTTTTCCATGATTTTTCATGACCTAGATAATTTGATAATTGATGCATGTTATGAAACATCTATGGTGTGACCTACCCATTTAGATGATTGAGGTTTGGATGTGTGTATATTTGTGAGAAATCTTACACTTATTATTTTAATGGGATTCAATCTCATCATCTTATATCATGTTATTAACTTTTATGTATACATGCTTATCATTATTTTTTAGTTTGGAATAATATTCCCTCCACCTGATCAATATATTCAAACCATACTGATGTGAAACACTTTACACATCCAATAAGTGTATGTTTCCTAATAAAAAATAGAAATCAAGTATATTTACACATATCCAAATGAAAAATTTACAAAAGTTACATTAATATTTCATGTAAATGTATATAGTTATATAGAAGTGAAAATATACACATGAGTAAGCCCTAAATAATAGATACCCAACCTCATTCACATTTATAGATAAAGCATAAGGCTACAAGCCAGTAGGTAATCTTTACAAATGTACCTCTACCTAGGGAGACTTTACTCAAGATAGATAATTCAGCATAACTCTAAACCCTGATATTCAAAAACTATATTCAAAAACAAAATTCATGTTCATAACTTCAATAATAAATCAAGGTCAATATAGATAGATGAAAAACTAAATTCATTATCAAACCTAGCATGTAATTTAAGGCTCTACTTCCTTGAAGTAGATTAACATTTAAACTAGCTCATCCCTATTTCATAATATAAATAGTCTATGATTGTGAATAAAATAGGGAATAACCTTTAAATAACTATACAATTAAAATATTTAAAAATGAGATAACCATTTATGAACAATTCATAAATAAAATATAGTTACCAGTATTTTATAATTTTAGATTCATATAATGGTCATTTCATAATTATCAATAAAAACTTTATATTCACTTTAATATGAACATTTCATATTCAAAATTATATGAAATTTCATTTTAAATATATGATATTATCATTAATTATAAATAAATAATTTAATATTATGTAAAAAATTTACATAATATAAATATCATAATCATTATTTTATGGGATTTCATTTTGAATATATAATATTATCATTAATTGTAAACAATTTTAAAATTAATTTTCTATTATGTAAACATTTTATAAAATCTAAATACCATATAATTAACATTATTTAAATCATAATCAAATAAATCATTAAAACTATTGATGTAGTTTAAATAATATACAAATAAGGCCCCTTTAATTTTAACCATTTAAATTAATTTATTATGTGAAATTCATAATTTAAATATAAAACCTTGATAATTTTACCTTGTTTATGAAATTTATAAAAATTTATAAATTATTCTTATGATTTGTAAATAAATGTTTTTATTTCTAAATCATATGACATGCCATAAAATTTGACTAAAATACATTTGAAATATCAACATTTAATATTTAAAGAATATTTTATAATTAATGCTTCATAAATATTAATTAATTAATTACAAAAAAAAATTTAATGAATAAATTAATTAATATTTTATTAATGAATTAATCACCTTTAAATACCTTTTATTATAATTTTTAAATAATTTATAATTATTAATTCAATTCAAAATTGGAAAAATTAGAAAAACTATTTTCCATCATCACCACAGATTATGATAGGTTGTGGTGGTTTCTCTAGTAACTTAACATTATATAGTAGGGATATATAGGTTTAAATCATTCCGCTATGACATATATTTTTTCTGGTGTTCTTTCTGGATTTTTTAAAGAAACATGGCACCTGTGTAAAACTTCATCCATAGAACACTGTGGTGAAGACTGAATGGCCATTTTATATGATTTAAAACTTAAATCATAAACCAAAATAGTTTCCTCACTATGAACTAGTGAATTTATATTGAATTATTTTATTTATTAACACTTAAAAAATGGTCAAAACTGTTGACTCTATGATTTGGTGACTGGCTGGACATGTTGTGGTGATGGATGATGCAATTTTATGTTCTTTGGTGTTTTTTATTTCTCAAAAAATATTTCCTAAACTAAGATCTTGCATCAGTTTTATACCACTTTGGGTTTTATATAATTTTTTATTAACACTTAATCGAAGAAGTAGAAGTCAAAGTAACCAAAAAACCAAGATCTCCATGGAGGAAATATGAAATTGTGTGAAAAAGGAAATAAATAATACTGTAAATGGCATACCTTACCCCAATGACTTAAAAAAATCATTCGAATGAGTTTGATGAAGATCAAATAAGTGGTAAAATAAGTCCTTCTATCTCCATAGGTATCTACATGTCAATAAAAATCATTTTCCATATGAACTAGATCCTCCTTCTCTCCATAGTGTGTTAGCACCTTACTCGTGCTAAGGAGAAAGAAGAAGGGGGTTTCGGATTAGAAGGGTATCATCCAAACATCCAAATTTTATCCTTATTTACATGCCAATGGATTTATATATACAGTAATGACACTCCTCAATGATTCAAGCATTAACTCATTCATTATAATGATAGCCTGTGAGAGTGAATGGATTGAGTAAGGGCTGCATGCATGAAATATCATTTCATGGATGATTTACAAGTGGAATAAATACTGTGAAATTAATATTTTACTATTTCCAAAAAAATTACATAAAATATATCGTATTGAATCATATACAAAAAGGATTAAGGTCATACCAACTCCTTCACCACGAATAACAAAATACTGGGCCACTAGGACTCCTATGAATTCAATTGTTTTTAGGTTTGTTGGAAATTGTACATATCAATATAATTTTAATATACAAAAAAATTTATAATATAATTTTTTTTATAATTTTAATTCATTATAAATTAAAATTATTTAAAATTTATTAATTTGGTTATTTTAGTGTTTTGTTCATATAGCTACTCAATGTTGTAGTTGATGCCCTTTATCAGTGCTACTGATGGCACTACTAAAATCACTATTTATAATTACTAAAAATAGAAATAATAAAGACTCATTTTATCAGTTCTAACTCAATAAAAGATAAAATCTCCTGATTTTTATCAGTTATGGAAACATCATTTCTTTTTTAGCATTGATGAAGCCAAAAAATTGTTCTGATAAAATCCTAGATTATAGTAAGGTCATTAAATGTTATGGATTTGTATTTTTGTGACTAATGATAATAATATTAAATGTGTTAAGTCTTTTAATCCATAACACTATTCATATAACAATAATGATATGTCATAATTTTTTTGGAATTTTGATAAATATTATCATGGATTCAAGTGCAAATATTTTTTACTATAACCATTTGTTCTTATTTCGGTATTTCTTTTATTTCAGTTGATATTGGTGATGCAATCAGTTATGTGTAAGATGAGTTTGGTGGTATTGAGGGAGGTTGTGTGATTGTTATGGGGGTTATGGATAAATGGGACTTACCTAGATGGGGTCAATGGATGATCAAGAAGGCTCATGGCCTAGGCTTGTGACCTCCATTCCACGCTAGAGGGGAGTTTTCCTAACATCTCCCCAAGTGGGAGAGTGTACGACATAATTTTTGGAAGTGGGGGCTTGCTTTTTATGTCCCTTACTAAAAATAAATACATAGATAAATGGAAGTGGTGGGTAGAGGGTAGATGTCTGTTAAACTTATGATGTTCTTTGTAGGATAACTGAATGTGTGATAGATGGTTGTTGAATTATTTTAATGTATATATTTTTGTTCTATATCACTAATATATATTTTTGTTGTATATATTAGCATTTTATATTATTTTGGAATATGTTTTTTGTATTTTTTAATATATTAGTGATTAATTAAATTTCGTGTTATTGATTAATTATTATTTTTCTAGTTTAATATCAGTTTAAACTCTCCACCACTAAAAAATTTAATAGTGGTTTCATTCATAAAAAAGAACCCTAGTACTATCAGTGATATTTTTGAAATTTTTTATACTTGTATAAACCACCAAAAATATATTACCTACAATGGTATATATGTTTTTTAGTAAAATTACATTATATATTGATTTTTATTTAGTGAATTCATTTTTTTTCCTTACCATATACTGAAATTTCTTCTATATTGTACTACTACTAAGTCATTGAATACAATGATATAATAAATAGTATAATTTATGCCAGACTTTGTCATATTTAACCAATTAATTAAATATATAAAATGGGTATAGTGTCATATTCTACACATATATCCATAAAGACCATATCACATCGTTAAGAACCACCTAATTTTCAAACCCAATTTTTTTTAACTTTTAAAAAACTATAATTTAACTTTAAAACCATAAATGAACAGTTGAAAACATAATATAAATATTTTATTAACCATAAACACACATTATAAACCATTTAAACCAAAGAAAAAAAATTCATCTTTCATTACTGAAAAAAATAGAGAATCATGTCGTCAATGTGGTACAATAAACAAAAATATAGTTTCTCAAATATTTTTCCTATATCAAAACCATTATTATCTGAATTATCATATATATATTTGGTACAATATTTTAATTATGCCCAATGATAAATACCATAACTAATTCTTATTGATGTTTCATACATTTTAATATGAAAATTGATGTAGATTACAATGTATATAAGTCAAACATTAAACATATATAAAAAGGATTTAGTTACAATAAAAATGAATAAATCCCATATAAAAATATATATAATATCAACTTTTTGTGATTTTGAAATATCTATAAATAAGGATTGGATATCAAACATCATTCTGGTTAGATATAATAACCCATATTGTGTTGATAGAAAGTATCAAAAATCTTCACTTGTATATTCACCACTCTTATCAGTCCTTAATTACATGATATTATTTCCAAATTTAACCTCTTTATATGATTTGAATGTTTAAAGACTTTAAAAACATTGGTCTTTTTCTTAATTGGTACACCCATCATCTCCTAGAATAATCATCAATGAATGATACAAAGTATTTTTCTCATCCTAGGGATATGGTTGATTCTTTACAAATATTAAAATAGATTAACTCTAAGATCCCACTGATCCTATTAATTATTGTATTCAACTGAAACCATTGTTTCACAATGAAAACAAAATGCTTAACAAATTGAATGATTCCTTTATAACCCCAACCAACAACTTCTGGTCGACAAGAATCGTCAAGTCTCATTCAAACATATGGCTAAGCACTACTACAGATCCCATTTTATTCAATGTTGTCATTTATAATTGTTAAAAAGAAATACTAAAAAAGGGGGTCTTTTTTCAGTGCTAAGTAAAAGCATTGATAAATGGATCCTTTATAATACTTTTTTATCACTAATAAAATCATCCTATTTAACAGTGCTAATAAACCATTGATAAAGGACACTGTGAATAATTTAATTTATATATACAAATTTTAATATTTTTAAATATTATTTATATAAATATGAATATAATATATAAATATTATTTATATAACTATATTATACTAAAAAATTAATTATTAATCTTATTTTCATAATTTTACATATAAACAAATTTCAAATTAATATTAATCAATAAAAATGTTTAATAATATATTTATGTACATTAATTATAGAATGTATATATAAATATAATTTATTAATATTTTATTTAAACAATTATATAAAAATTAAAATGAATATATATTTATTTAAATATAATTCATATTTGAATTTATATATTTATATTCATACTAAATAATATAAAATATACACATATTTTTGTATGTATGTGTATACATATATATGTATGTGGATGTATGTGTATGTCAGTATGTGCCTATATGTATGTGTATGTATGTGTATGTATTTGTACATATGTGTATATATGTTTGTGTGTATGTGTATGTATGGGTTGTATGTTTATATAAGTGCTGTGTTTGTGTGTGTTGTGTATGTGTATTTTATGTGTGTGTGTGCACGCATGTATGTGTATGTGTGTGTATATATGTATGTGTATGTGTTTGTATGTATGTGTATATGTATTTGTATGTGTATGTGTATGTATGTGTGTATATGTGTATATGTGTATGTATGTGTATGTTTATATAGTATGTGTATGTTTATGTAGTATTTACATGTTTATGTAGTATGTCTATGTATGAATATGTATGTATCTGTATGTTTATGTACATGTATGTAATTATATGTATATGTTTTTGTATATGTGTGTGTACATGTATGTGTGTGTATATATGCATGTTAATGTATGTGTATGTATATATATGTATGTGTATGCATGTGTGTGTGTGTGTCCATGCGTATGTGTATGTATGTAATGTGTATGTCTACGTATATGTATATGAATATGTAATTATATAATAAGAAAATTCATTTTTTTTTCAATTTGGAATATCTCATTATAGTATATGTTTATACACACACACACACACACACATATACATACACATAATCACAGGAAAGTCATATAGTTTTTCAAATTCAATTAATGAAATTATATATATATATATACATCTAATATTTATTTATAATTTTTTTTAATTATTATTATTTAATATTTTAATATATTTTTAATTTATATAATTAATATATTTTTATTTTAAAGTTTTTTTGTATTTAAATATTTAAACAATTATTATTTATTCATTTTTAACAAGTTATTTATTATGAATCTCTTGTATCTAAATGAACTTTTTAATATTTATTCATTTTTATTTTAATAGTTATTCATTTTAAATTTTTATAACTTATATAATTAATATTATTTGTTATTTTTTTAATATTTTTTGTAATTAATTTAATTTAATTTAATTTTAATTATTAAATTTTATTCATTTTTAACATTTATTAATTTTATATTAGTTATTAACATTTTATATTTTTTGACTTACATAATTAGTATTTTTTATTCATTTATCATAATATTAATAAATTTATTATAATAGCGTACATTTACCTAACATTATCACATTTATTAACACATTTAATATAAATAATATTTTCTATTTTTTAACTTTTTGTAATTTATTTATTTTTAATATTTATTATTTTTTATTATAATGTCATTTTTTTATCTATTTTTATATAATTGGTAATTTCGTGTAGTTTTAAATTTAAATTTATTTTTTATTTTTCACTAGTATTTATCACTTTTATATTAAGAGATGAAAAAATAAACATTTATCAGCACTTATGAGTTAGCTCTAGTAAATAAATGATTTATCATTGCATTTTTAGTATTGGAAAATCATACCTTCATCAATACTTTCCATTTTAGCCCTGATAAATGTATACATTATTAGCACTTTTTTTCTAGCATTGATAAAACATTTTACCCTATTTTAAAATAACCCTAACCGAGATCACCCATGCTCACACCATTCAAGCTCTCAAAAAATTTGAATTCTATTGTCACATATTTCAAATATTTTGGATGAATCAACCCTTAAATCGAAGGTATGTTATTCATTACTCATTTTTAATTAATCTTTCATCATTTTCCTGATTTTTTTGGTTTATCTCATTGGTTCATCTCATTTACTTGATGTTTTGAAACTCTTTTTAATGGTTGTTGGTTCTTCTCTTCTAATCGATGTTTTCCACCCAAGATTTGCATGAACTGACCTAAAATAATATCTCCTTTAATTCAATCTTCCATTATCATTTTCCCTCTCTATATTTATAATTAAATTTCAACAATGACCACGAGATTTTCATTTTACATATTTTCATTATATTTTCTTATTTTCATAATAATTTCAACAAAATTGTGCTTTCTATGAACATTGAAAAACTCTCATTAGAATTTCTTTATTTAAAAATGGTTTTACCTCTATTTCACAAACATTTTGTTTATAATTATGATTTCTTTTATTCATTGTTTTTTAACTTTATCTATAATTTTATTTGAACAATGAAAAATACTCACACAATTTTCGACATCAATTTCTTAATTTTCTAAAAGAAATAAAAAAAAAATTATTTTATTGATCTTTCAATTCAAAAATTTAGAAAAATTCATATAAAATTTATTTTTATTTTTATAATTTAAATAATTTACATGATATTTTTAAAATTCATTTTAAAAATTTACATTATTTAAAATGAGAGATGAATCAAAATTTGTAAATTCATAATTTTTTTAGAATTGAAAATTTACCAAACATTAATTTTTCTAATTTTAATAAAAAAGTTTTTTATTTTAGGAATCCAATTACTCATTAAAATTATTTTCATTATTAAATACATCTTTATAATTTTAAAATTTGAAATTTTGGGTAATTTTTGTTAAATCATGCATTTGTTTCATTCTACCCATAATATTACTTATTTTCAAAATCTTATGGAATATTAAAATTTTTATTTTTATTATTACCAAATGAAGGATTAAATTATGATATATTTTATAAATTTACAATTTTAATAACCATAATTGATGTGATTACTTTATTTCAAACACTGTAGAAACATTAGGAAAAATAAGGAATTTGTTTTGATATATGTTTTGATAGTGAAATATTATTATATATACCCCAATACTTATCAAAATTTATAAATCCATAGGTTTCTTATAAAAATTGATAATTATAGGGAGTAAATTATCTCACTTGATGAATCCATTTCAAAAAATTGAATGATTTATGATATGCGACTTCTAGTAATAAAAAATAAGTGTTACACCTTTATATGTTCTAACAGGTTATTGATGCAATGAAAATTTATATCAAATATGATGATATATATATATATATCTCTGTGTGTGTGTAAATAATATCCTTTTATGATTCTAATCTCATACCTTCTGTGTGTTTTTTGTTAAATATGAATATTAATGAATCAAATAGGATTAAATGAATTGAAAATGGATGAATTTCAATCATATGAAAAAGTAGTATGAGGTGGCATTAAATAGTTCATCAATTTTGTAAAATATCATTCATATGAACCTTCTCGAATCCTTTATCTATGGTTACACTGTTTTTATTCAAGAAAAATTAGTCCAAAGGAGTTGTAAGAACACTTGATCTATCATTGAATATATCAAAGTTATAAATGTTTGACTAAACATGGGGAAGAAGTAAATGGTACTAGTGACTAGGATAAAACTGCATTTATTGGATCATATAATATAATTACAACTTTTAATGATTATGAATATTGTATCATGTATATCATTACACGTGTAAACAACTATGGATATCATATTAAAAAAATTAATACGATAGCTAAAAATGATTTTTTACTATCCAAAGATGTTTTAAAAGTTAAGGAGTTGTGAAAATAGGCCATTGTATGTTGGTTGTACTAAATATAAATAATTTTCAGATAATCTAAAAATATTTAATATAAAATATGGAAATATATGGAGTGACACAATCCTTAGTGACCTACTTTCTCTCTTGAATGATATGCTATCAAAAGACAATGAGATTTTGTTTCAAACATATGATATTAAAAGAAACATATGTTCACTCAGTATGATCTCTTAAAGAATACATGCTTGTCCAAATGATTTTATATTGTTTCATAGGTACAATAAATAACATAAAAAATTCCCAAATTTTTTGTGCGTCTTTATATAAGAAATATGATCAAGTCCTTCAAAATTTTTATTGTACTTTCCATGAATTTCAAGGCTTATGCACCAATATAGAAGTGAGGGGTCTGTAAGTTAATTTATGTGGCATATAAATACAAGAAAAAAATATGGGAAACTTCACCACCTCATAGACCCTCCTATGTAGAATAAAATTGATGAAGAATATCTTGAATTTAGAAACAAGACAAGAAACATTCACCTTGTGCTATCTACAAAGAAAGTGATTCCTTTTGGTGTAAAAAACAGCACACACAGTACATGCATAATTATGTTAGTAAATTATAACCTTCCACTATGTTTATTCATGAAGAAAAAATACATTATGTTGTCTCTACATATATAATAACCAAAACAATTAGTTAATCACATTGATGTTTATTTCACTCCATTGATTGATGATTTGAAATTAATATGGGATTCAAGTGTTATGTTGTATGATATTTATAGAAATAAAGATTCCACATTGTGAGTCATGTTTTATGTGATGATAAATGACTTTCTGGCTTATAAAAATTTGTTTGAATCTATAATTAATGGAATTATATTTTGTCTCATTTGTGAACAAGGTATACACTTGGTTAGCTTGAAATGTTACTCGAAGAATGTGTTTCATGGACATCACACTTTTTTTACCCAAATGAAATAAATCTTGATATTGGAAAACATAATTCAATGGGAATTAAAAATAAGGTGAAACAACATATCCACTCACATGTGAAAAATGGTTTGCTAAAGTAAAGGATATGATAACCACTTTTGTAAAAATGTATTATAAAAACCTTATGAAAGCTTGTTTGAAAGAGATCATTTTTTTGAATTTCCAGGTTGGAATTTTTTCTATGTGAGAAATTTTCTTGATACCATTCACGTAGAAAAAAATATATATGATGGTATCATTGGAATATTATTTAATTCACTTGAAAAAAATAAATAATGGAATTAAGGCTAAGTTGGACATGATTAACATGGGGACCTGGGAAGAGTTGGAGCAATTGAAGGGTGAAAGGTGGACTTTTCATCCTCTAACTTCTTACACTTTTTCTAGGAAAGAGAGATTTCTAAATTTTCACCTTCCAAAATAGTGTAATGTTTAGAGATGATTATTCATTAAATATAAATATTATAATGTCACTGAATGATTTAAAGTTAAATGTATTTAAATTATATGACTGTTATGTTTTGATGCAAGATTTATTGTATATAGCTTTGCATTGAATTTTTCTTAAAAATTCTTTCCATACAATAACTAATCTTTGTTCCTTTCTCAAAACCATATGTGGTAAATTTATAGACCTGGAAAATTTACGAAATATAGAAAATAAAATTGTTTTCATATTATGTAACTTAGAGATGTTAATCCCATCATAATTATTTGATATGATGGTTCACTTGGTTAGATAAATCTTGTTATGTGGTCTTGTACATTATATACGGATGTACACTATTGAATGGTATATAATAATTTTAAAAGTGTATATGAAAATTTAAAGTTTAATAAAAGGTAGTATTGAAGAGAGATATATTTTTAAGGATTTTTTTAATTCTATCTCGACTACCTATCTTATGTGGAGAGAATTGGTCTACTAAAATCTAATCACAACGGGTGACTTGTTGGTGAAGGAATTTCAAGAATAGGTATTGTCACAATTTCCATTACAAAGTAGAAGTAAAATAAAATTTATATTTTAATTAAATATTTAGTTGTTGGGTTATATGTTTAAACCCATAAATTAATTCTTATGAATTTGAATTAATTAAGGGAAAAAATAATTATATCAAATACGAATAATCAACAGTTTATAAGATTTTTTAGACCATATTTTTAAGGATTCAGTTACAAATGTGAATTTAATTTCACAATGACTTTAATGGATAACCATGAGACTAATGTTTCAAGTATTATATTATAATGGATATGGAAATAGTAGTTATATGTTCTATAAAAATGAACATGATGATTGCTGTAAATTGTAAAATATTGGAGTTCCTCTTCTCCTGTGCTCGCCACAATGGGATTTCTTCTATGACTGAAAAGTGATTTTTTATTTGATTTTCAGAAGCCGATTTTTTGATGAGTGGTAACCTACACAACAGGCTGGAACCAAATAACCCAAATACAAACTTCAAAGTTCAAAATTCAAAAAACACCCACATGTCACCACTAGTGTCGTCGCCACTGTCGTTGATGCCATCCAACACCATCACCTTAACCTACTCTAGCCTCTAATTTCTTCATTCTTCTCTAGGTCAGGGATGGTGTGGAGTAAACATCAAGACTTTGGGATTGTGGTTTGGTAGACGTTGGGTTTCTATATACTACCAGAGTCATTCTTTCATCCTCAGCTGCCCAAATCTACTCTAACCTAGGGTTTCATAACTCCTCTCCAAGTCGGAGTTGAAGCGATGGGTACACAGGGTTTGGGCATACGATTTTTGGTCATCGTGATTTATTTTTGGGTTTCATCCCCATCCTTGTTTCTTTCCGGCCTTCTTTAGGGTTTTCCCCCCAATTCCGTGTTTTCATTTTTGGTCTTCTTTGTCAATGATGGTTTTTTATTTCGTCGGTGGTCATTTTCTGATGCTGGTTGTTTGTGACAAGAAATCACAACTGTGGATTCTCTTGATGGGTTTTGTCATTCTGGTGGGTTGTTTGTACGCGACTATGGTGGATTGGATTCGGTGATGTTGTTGACGCAGGTGGTGTTGAACGGTGTTGTGGTGGACGATGATAACTACAAGATAGTGAAGATGGTGATGGTGATTCTTTCGGTGTCGAAGGTGTTTGGTTAAAAGTGGCTAGCAGTGATGAGGTGTGGAGGTTGATGACCCTGGTGTTGTGTTAATACAAATACGGTGAGAGTTATTCCTTCGACGGCAATGGCGGCCACCGGTAGAGCTTGCCGGTGTGGATGCAGACAGGCTGTCGAGTTAGGTGTGTGACACGAGGCAGGGTGTGAGTCTAAAGGTGATGGGATCGAGATGACTCGTTTATCGATGGGTGATGATGTCTTGTTTTTTGAAATTTTATTTTTGGAGATCTTTAGAAGTCGATAGTGGCGGTAGGGTTTGCATGTGGTTTTTTTGAATTTTGATTTTTGGGTTATGGGCCAGTGATACGTGGAGGGTTTTGTATGGTTCCCGCTTACCCAAAAAGTGGTTTCTTATAAAATAATAAAAATGGATTGGAGGAGGGACAAAAATACAATTTACAAGAATATGTTACACTTTGAAACCATCAATTAAACAAGGGAGTTAGATTATACAACATTCCAAGTGCCAATTTTTCAATGCAAGTGGGTTGATAACAAGAGTGCAATTAAAATCGATGAATGAAAATCCATGAATGTTTATTTCAGTAAGGAATAGTTTTGGTATAAGCCATTCATAATGGTATCTTATGAATTGTAGGTATTTTATGACTTGGATCCTATAAACAAAAAGTGTTCAATTATTCTGTTATCGACCAAAACCATTGCGGGGTAAGATGTAAATTCAACTAAGGAGGAACTTTTAATTGGGAAGTTGCAATCATTTCATGTTACCCCCAAGGTATAAAGGTTCTTATATTCCAAAAGAGACCACAAGTAGGGGATTTAGATTCTTGATAGTGGGGTAAAATCTCTTCAACATTTAATGAAATAAAAGTGAGTTTAATAACTTGGTTATGTTTTTAAAAATATATATTATGTTACCTCATAGAATTTTGTCTTCACTACTAAATTTACATAATCTAAATTAAATATTCCACTAATTCTGTAGATAATGGATTCAGCATATGCTGATACTACCAGTCCTGAGGAACAATAAGTTTCACCATATGGCGATTCTCCCAATCTTGAGGAACAACAAGTTTCTCCAGTTTATGATTCTACAAATCATGAAGAACAACATATTTATGATATTTAAAGTGAGGAAATGGTAGTAGTTTCATAAACTATATATGTGAAATAAAAATAAGATTATAGCGTGACAGTCTTAACAAAAATTATTAATGAGAGAATGAAATTCATAAAATTTGAGGTTGGATGGAATGAAAATGATCAACCCATTAACCCAAACAAATCTATTTTGTTTAGTTAAACTAGGTTCATCACTCTAATTCACGTGTCTATTGATGTAGATACATGGAATAATGGAATTCCCATAACAAATCCACTAATTTGGAAAGAAAACAGGGAAACATTATTATATAATTTCTCTATTTTACTAAAAAAATAAAATTATCAAAATTTTATTTACTCATCATTATACCATGTATATTTTATTTATACAAGATTAATGTCGAATTAAATTTATATTAATGATCACTATAAAGGCTCATAGATCCTTCCAAAATATTATTATGAAGCATCATATCAGGGATACTGATGGGAAAGTAAACCCATACACACCATAGATATATAAACACATGGTAAACCAAGAAACATATAATGAATTTATTGGATATTTTCTGAAACCATAATTTAAGTTATATTTTTATTGGTATTACTTTACTTAGAAATACATGTATTAATCACTTTGATTAATAATTTTTAGTTTATCAAATAATAGTTGAGTGTTGGAAATAAGTAGTGTCCATGAAAACCAACGTACATATACCATAAATAAAGGATGAGGTATGAATCACTTGAAAAAATTGTATGTATTTTAAATCTATAGTAACAAATTAATGTGGAATGAAATACGAACCTAATTATATTCCTTTGTTTATATAAATTTTGATGAATCAAAATCCAAAGACAGTTTTATACCATGTCATATGCTAAAGAAGGGGTATTGTATAAATAAATACGGAATACTAGTAGATGAAAACCCACAAATGGCATGGTAATCATGTGTAAATATGAAATAATAAAATATAGTTATTATTTATATTTATATTACATAACAATGAATATTTATTTTCCTATATTTTTTGTCTAGTATTGACATAATGTTCATCATTGGTTGTACCTGATGAATGGATAATTTTTATTGACTTACAACATACAAAACAATATAAAAGTTTCATAGGTACATATTTTAGTGCGCCTCATTGAATATATTTTGATAAATTAAATGAAAAGGGGGGTTAAATATATGAAAATGGATGAGATGTAGGACTGAATAAATTTTCTAGAAGAAAAACTTAACTAGTAGACTGAGTTGTTAGAGACTATTATGGGAAGGTAAAAGATAATAAAAAACACAAAAACAACCATTGTATTATGATCCAATCCACCCTCTTAACTTTTAGGATAGACATTCACCTCAAGGATCTACCTTACGAGAGGTAATAAATTTTTTCATAATTGCTTCAGAGAAATGTGAATCCGGAAGATATCGATACCTTCCCTGTACTGATATTCTCTTGATTTAAATTGATTGTAATTTATATTTATCAGAACCAAACCATCATATTATTATGGGAGGGGGTATAGTTTAAAATATCCAAATATATATTCAACATAAAAAAAACTTAAAAAGATCATGTGAGAGTAAGGATTCACATAGATCATATGACAGGCATCAAGCTATCTATTTCCATTGATGACCTATATGTTCACACAATTGAACTTAATATTGGAATTTTCTTAACTCTAACTTTATTAGGTGTTTTAATGATCTTAAACACAAATTATGTTTCTAAAAATTTATTTTGGGTGTATTTTAGTTATTATGTTTAGACATTAACCAAGTAAGTTGTTTAATAGATCCATCAGATCAAGAGGCACTTTGAGGACTATTTTGGATGTCCTATTTGGCTGGAAGCACTAGCTACCTAGTGGAAAGGAACCAGTCAGCTAGTAGAGCTTGAAATAAGCACCCACTTATATCCTATCCCACTGAATAGCCATTGTGGTTGGCAGTGGTACATGGGCTCTAAAGTATTGATCATTTTCCAAACTCATTTATCAAAGTGTTGTGAATTTTTATTTTATTTTAATTTTCCACCACACTAACTCTTTTATTTTAATTACATATCATTATTCAGTTATAAATTTTTAACAGTATGGCCACTAATTAGACTAAAACTTTTCATTAAATCCATCCTTTTTATCTATACCTTCACCAATCTCATGGAACGATCATAAATAATGGACATTACCTCTATCACCCATGGTTCTCTAAAAGGACACTCACTAGGATGATCCCCTCTATTTTATAGATCAAACTATTGTTATTGGAAAAATCACAAGAATATTTTTCACAAAATTATAGGATGTCCCATTTGGAAAGTATTTATGCATGTTTATAAACCCACTAAGGAATTAGTGGAAAAATGGACTCCCATTGACGATTTATTTTAATCTTGATATCAAGGCCATGAATTCTCTTAATTGTGTACTATACCTAAATTAATTTAATATAATTTATACTTGTAAAACTACCTATGAAATACGTAAAATTTTATAAGTCACACACGAATTCACTAATAAATTCAAAGACACTGGGATTGATATATACTGTCAAGATTTTGGAAGTTTTAGCCTACATCCTAATGATTCTATAACCAAAATGTTTACTCATTTTACTAACATATTTAATGGTATAAAATCTCTTGGGGATGATATTTATATAGAAACTCTTTTCAAGAAGATAGTTTGGATTTTACCAAGTTATTAGACACCTAAGGTAATGGTGATTCAATAAGAAATCTACATTAAGAAAATTTCATTTGAAGAACTTATTAGGGATCTTTTGAACTATGAGATTACAATAACGAAAAAATAAAAAAAAGCTAATTAAGTGAAGTAAGAGAAGAAAATTTCCTTTAATTAAATCACTGATTATTTTTCTATAAGTTATCTAAATATTGATCAAGTTTCTAAGAAGATGAACATGTTCATGAAGACAAAGAAATATCAATAGAATACAAAAAATAATAACCAAATTAAAGAACATATGGTAGCTTTCTATAAATGGAAAAAGAAGGTACACATCAATCTAGAGTGCCATTTAAAAAAAAGATGAAAGAAAATAATAAAATTAAAAAATTATTTGAAGTCTCAATATATTATGCAAGTGATGACTTCTTCTCACAAACTGACTCAGGTGATGATAGTTCCAAATGTCTCATGGCCAATATTGAGGTAAACGATGAGGTAAATTAATATTCTTCCACATTATTTTATTCTTCTATTTATTTAAATTATTATGGTATTAAATATTTTAAGGATCAACTAGAGGAAGGATTTTTTAAACTCACCACAAAAATAAAATAACATAAAAATAAGTATAATCAATTTTTTAATGAAAATGATCAACTATAAAAAGAAAATAAGAAACTAAAATAAGAAAAAGAAAAATCCAAATTATTTTCTTCAAAAAAATGATAAAGATTAAGAAATAGGATTTAACATGTTTTAGGAAAATATGACTAAAGTTGAGGATCAGATTAAGGGTCTTAAAAAGGAAAATGAATTAGAATACACAATTAAAGAAACTAAAAATTCTCTTTATAAGTTAACCTAGGTTGAAAAAAACTTAAATAAAATTAGAGGTTCCCAACATCATTCAAAAACACATTTTGAGGTTGGTTTTTCAAATCAAGAAAGCACATATAGAAATGCCTCTTTATTAAGAGGATGTTGTCAAGATAAATTTTGTAATTATTTTTCATAAAACTATGAATCTCGTTTATGAATGAAATTATAAAAAGGCTTGATATGAAAGACCTAAAAGGGTATACCAATCATATAATATATTTTATAAAAAATATTATTCAAAACAAATATAGGTTTTTATGTCTCTTTTAGCTAACATTAGGTGACCTAAATTTATTTGGGTAACAAAGGCTTTAGTATCTTGATTATTTTGTAGAAATTTTTTTTGAAAAGAAAATAAGAAGGATTTATATAGTACATGGACAGTGAGTGCTCGAGACACATATGATGATTACTCCGAGTTTAACCATCTTGAAAATTTTGATAGAGGGAATACCATATTTCGTGATAACTCAACGAGTAATATCATTGGAATATGTAAAATTGGACTTTAAAATTATACTATTATTAAATATTTTTTATATGTCAATGGTTTAAAACAAAATTTTCTAAGTATTATCTAATTGTATGATAGTTGTTTTAAATCATCTTTTGAAAATGTTTTTTGTAATGTTTTTGATTCCAAAGGAAAACTTGTATTTTTAGCTTATCGTTTTCAAAATGGTTATATTATTGATTTAAAATATTTTTCTAGAAAACATGTTAAATTTTTGAGTCTTAAAGATAGTGATTCATTGATTTGGCATAGGTAACTTTTTCATTGTAGCACACACACACTTTTCAAACACAACTAAAATAAACATGTACTCGATTTAGCTAAATTGGATTTAAAAAATTAAAATTTTAAAGAACCATTCCAACTTGTTAACACAAAACTTCATTTAAAACTAAAAAGTAATTATCCACCTCTAAGGAACTTAATATTCTTCATCTATATTTTTTGGACCATCCTAAGTTGCAATTATAAGAGTTAAATCTTCCACTCTCATAATTGTTTATTATTATATAATATTTACTTAGGTTTATTCATTATCACATAAAAATTAGTCCTTTAAAGTCTTTATTAAATATACCAAGAAGGTTGAAAATGAAAAAGGATATAAGATCATATCCTTTTAAATTGATCATGGGGGAGGGTTAAAAAATAAATACTTTGGTAAAATGTTTAATTTACAAGGTTATAATCATTATTTTTCCACTCTTAAGACTCCTCAAAAAACGGGGTTATTGAAAGATGAAATTGAACTTTACAAGAGATTGTAGGAACTCTCCTGAATGAATTTAAAATACCTCAATATTTTTGAGCTGAGATTATTAGTACATATTCTTATACAGTGAACCATATTCTCATAACACCAATACTTAAGTAGACCACATATGAGTTTTGGAAAGAAAAAAACCTAAATTTGGATATTTTATAGCGTTTGGGTGTAAATTATATATTCTTAACGCCAAATAAAACATAGGAAAATTTGACCCCAAATCCAATGAAGTTATATTTATTGGTTACTCTAACTCAAGTAAAGAATAAAGAATATTTAATAAAAATACCAATACCATATAAGAATCAATTCACATCAAATTTGATTACAATTTTACTAAACCTCATCCCAAAATTTATGATGTTGAGGAGAACCTAAATTTTTTTACATTGAATGATACACCTCTTTATAATGAAATTAAATATGAGTAAGAACCTCTAAATCTACCCAAGGAATGGGTGAAATGTAAATAACATCATTTAAAAATTGTTTTTAGTGATTTTTAAGCTAGTACGCATTCTAAAATATCAATTTTAAATGAGGTTTACAATCATGATTTTCTTTCACTCATAAAACCCCAAAATATTGATGATTTCATTTATGTTGAAAATTAGGCACTTTAAATGAAATATGAATTGAACCAATTCAAAAGGAAAAATATATGGACACTTTTTGAAAGACCTAGTGATCAACCCATTATTTGTACCAAATGGGTTTTTAGGAATAAGTTTGATGATCAAGGTAACATCAGTCATAACAAAGATAAACTCATAGTAAAAGTATATAATCAAGAATAAGTCATTGATTATGGTGATACCTTTACCCCCATTTATAGGCTAAAATCCATTAGATTGTTATATGAATTTACTACCCACTTAAAATTTAATCATTTTCAAATTGATGTTAAACTTATTTTTCTAAAAGCTTTTATTTATAAAAAGTTTTTTGTTGAATGAACACCAGATTTTAAATATTCAAAATATATAAATCATATTTTGAAGTTAACCAAATATCTTTATGGTTTAAACCCCCCCCCCCAATATTTGTATTAAATGTTAACTAAATTTATTTTAGAAAATGTTTTTAAAATGGGAAAAATATATTTAATATTATTTTTGAAGTATATTTTAAAGGATTTATTAGTTGTTACAATTTATGTAAATGGGATTATTCTTGGTTATATAAAATAATATCATGGTAATCAATTTTAAAATTTAATAAGATAATAATTTCAAATGATTTTTATGGGAATACTAATGTTTTTCCTTGGTTTTCAAATTTCTCAAAATTGGGATGGTATTTTTATAATCCAACTCAAACAAATTAAGGAAATTTTAAAACATTTTTTCATGTATCTTGTTAAGTAAATAATTACACCTATGATTACTTATTATAAGATTAAGTTTTATGAAGTTGATAAACAAGTTGAAAAAAAGCTTTATAGAGGTATGATTTGGTGCCTTTTCTACCTTTTTTTAACCCAATTGAAAATTATGTCTAGTGTTTGTCTTTGTTCTTATTTTCAATGCACTCATAAATAATCACATTTAAAATATATTAAAATAATTTTCAATTATTTTAAATGTTATAAATATATTAGTTTATTTTATACCGAAGACACCTCTTTTGAACGTTAAAGTTTTTCAACTGCTGATTTTGGATGGTGTTTATTAGACAGAAAAATTATAAGTGAGACTTTTTAGTTACTTAAAAAATCCCTAGTCTCTTGGAGTAGAAAGTAGAAAAACATTTTTTATCTTTCTATGGCCAAATATAAATATATATCTAAGGGGAGTTATTGAGCCAAAATTATATAGATTAAACACACTCTCTTAGATTATGATTTTACAAACAGTCTAGTTACATTAATTCTTCTTGAAATCTAATTCAACACTCTCACATTAATAACATTAACCTTAGGAACTAATTTTTGAGAGAAAAACTTCAAAAGGTATTTATAATGTTATAATTTATTATCATATATCTTTAATTAGATGATATTTTTAAAAAAACCCTCTATAATGTTCTGATTTATTAAGGGGGTTAAGAATTGTATTCTTGTGACTCTCTAAATTAACATAGGAAAGCATGTAGACTTTGCATCTATCTATTTTTCCAAAATCAAATTAATTCTTTAATGAATTGTTCATTATATACTTGTTATTTAAATTGGATGTTAATATAATTTTTTTTGATCTCTTGTGAAACATATTGATCATTTTTATTGATTTGTTGATATTTTTGTTTTTCATTTTAGGTTTAATTCCTTTTTACTATAACTTTTTACGTTTTAGATACCCAGAATAACACTAAATAACTGATGTATCATCATTAGGTAGCCAATGGGCTTCATAGAACCATTGGTTCTAGAAAAATCCCCCTAGAAAGCTTGTGCTGTTGGTACAGGTCTATTTGGGCTAGATGTGGGAGGTTCTTTTATGACAACCCCCACCCACTTGAGTTCTACTAAATTTTTTCTCCTATCTAACCATCACAACTTCCCTTAATCCCTAGATCCTCTTCTCCTTTATAGAATCACTCCTTGGTAAGTTTCATTCATTTTTAAGTCTTTTACATTAATTCCTCTTTGATTTATCTTTATTTTATCCATGTTATTAATTTCCAAAATCCCTAGCCCAAATTTTATTCAATCATCGCATATCATCATACATGGTATTATTATTCTTAAAAAAGGGAAAGGATGTAGAAACTTCTTCCCATCCTACAGTTAAAAATATTGATCCCATTTTCTATGAAAAAACATCATGTTGGGTATGATCGTTGATCCATGTTTCCTTAAAAATTCACATCTTTATTTAAAAAGGGCCACCAATTTCCAAGGGTGGAATTCTATAGAATCTCAAACTGAGATCCACTAAAATAGTTCCCTGTGCCAATTTTCCACTGGGCCTCAAGCATGCCTCCCCATACACCAGATATTGTTGACCAGAAGTGAGGGTCTAAAGGTAGTACAATGGGGATACTATACACTCTAGATCATAAATAAATACTATAGAAGTAATAACAAATAAAGTAAGTGGAATAAAAACCAATTGATCATCAATAATAAATGAATGAGTGATTATGCATGAACAATCCATAATGTGCAGCAACAAACATACAACATGTATATGTAAACAATATAAAAGGAAAATATTTTCCAAGGGCCTTCTCCTTAATAATCCTAATCTATGGCTCAATATTTTACTCCTAATATCTTACATACATGCATAACATCACAAGCATCAAGAGTGAACCAGAACCTGCAACCATGCAGTCTCTTTAGGTAATAATCAGTGGCCCAAATATGGTGTGAGATATAATCAGTTTTCCACCACCAATGGTGTCAATAATAAATACAGTCTGTGCATATAGTTTATAGTAGTATGTAGATATAATAGGTGTAAATCCATAAAGATAAGTGATGAAATCTAGTATTTAAGAACATTATTTAATAAGGAATCCACAAATTTTGAAAGATAGTATACAATTTTAAATTATTATCTATGGAATACACCAAATAATCATGTATCATACCTATGAGGGGAAGGACCCTAAACCACTGACCAAGGATCCATCTTAGATTCCAAGGAGATCATCCATAGAAATCTTAGTGAAATATAAACCTTTATGGGTTAGGACCCAAGGAAATTACCTAAGTAATCCCCTTTGATTCCAGAGTGCTAATCTATAATAAATGTGGTAAATAATTGGGTGGATCCCAAAAAGCATCTCCAAGGCTGTCTAAGAAAGTTGGATCCAAGGTTACAATCCAGGTAATCCAATGTAATATATATATATATATATATATATATATATATATAAGTGGGTCATTAGTGCTATACCAGATTAGGTAACACTGATTCCATACTAGGTAATATAATTTAACATAATCTATATGATTATTCAAGGGACCATGTTAGTGTCCATGCCTATATCAATTTAGTTTATCACATTCAATTTTTAATTTAATTCACATACAAGTGATGAGAAGGAGGTCAATGTTAATTTCCAAATCATTTCATTAAATAAATACATAATTATCATAAGTCAAGGGATTTCCCATTTCATTTCACAATTACCCTCTAAACTATTTTATTATTCCTTTCATTTATAAATGGAAAGGTTATTACCAAGGTACTCAAACTTTAATATTTCATTTAATTATGATTGGATACCTTTAATAAGAGACGAGATAAACTCATCCCATGGGTGGGGAAACCACAATCGATAAATCAAACATACCTCAAGGGTGGTCCATATTGATGTTACAACCTTCAACTATTCACATGGGTGTGATATCATGTTTACATTATTTTTTACACATTCAATTTTTAAGGTCTAATAATTTAAGGAGAAATGACTAGAAAGTACGACATGTATCACAAAGTCACAAGAAAATAAAACACCCATAATTTTGGGGAAAATGTATAGAACACCTACCTCATTCTTATAAGGGTTCACTTGTCAAATATTGGGCCTTAATTTGGGATGGAACAATAGAATTTGGAAAAATCTTTAGACGCCTTGAAAAATGGGAAAAAGATCCCACACAAATTTATTATTCAATATGAAATGATAAATGAATAAAAGAACCATGAGGAGTCTTAAACTCACTGAGGGGATTCCAATGCATCCTATGTAACTAAATTCGAATAAGGAACAGATGAAATCCATGGAATCCTATAGGAGGCCATATGGTGGAGCTTGAGCATCCTAAGAATGGGATAAAGGAGGGAGAAAGATGAGGAAGAATGAAATAGGGATAAAGGTCCAAAACAAACATTTCAACTCTCTTTAATGAGGCTCATAGTTAGTCCACATGGTTTGGATAACCATTCACCAACCATGCGACTCATACATCCCAAATCCATACCCCCACATGGTTTGGCCATGTGGTTTGAAATAACCATGTGGTAATCATGTGGTGCTACTAGTTATGTGGCACTAACCATGTGGTCTAGGTGCATGTTTTTGAAAACCCTTCATAGCCTGTGCACCCACCTCTATAATTTATTATAGAAATTCTGCATGGTTTTGTTCCCTACACTACACGGTTTAACAAACCATGTGACACCCCTCATAGGGATATATAGTTTCTCATTAGGGGTCATGTAGTTTAAACAATCCATACATTTTTTTCAGTTACTCTCAGAAAGTGATTCCTTAGATTTTGATGCTCTTGAAACCCATACAAACCTCTAAGGCACATCTCAAGCCTTAAACTACATCTAAAAAACACATTTAAGAGCTCTAACCCTTGGAATCACATTCTGAGACTCAATTTAATATTTTTTCCATCCACCAAATGAAAAGATCAAATTCATTTGGAATTTTCAATCAATTCAAAACAAGGGATGTTACCAACCCACCTTACAACTTCCCATCCCTAGAAATCCTTATGGAATAAAAAAAATCACCTATAATACTTGGGTTGTAAAGTTTCATTAAAATGGTCACTTTGCATTCCTAATCTATAATGCACCTACAAGAGTCACTTAAAGTAAACTGTACATAAGATACTAAAAATTCAGTCAATGATCAAAACTACCACTAAAACATTAATACAAAACTTATGCAATCCCATCATCCCCAAGACATAATCACATTTTTTTTATCTTTTCATCATCCTGTATATGGAATTCCCTCACCATTGGTTTTAGAATTTCTCATGGCCAACACTGAGTCAAGGTGATCCCACCATCAGAATGGCCTATTCAAAACATCCATAGAATCCTAGTGATGTTACCAAAACATTAATTAAATTGCATATTAGGAAAATACCCTCGATTCTGAATCTGATTGAAATGGTAAAACTCCAATTGACTAAACTCAAACTAGTCACACCAGATTTTCCTTGAAAAGCCTCGATCAGCCTTTTATGCTACACATGTCACATACCAACGGCGTGTCTAATGTGATTTCCTAACCATCCAAATCCATCCCAATAATAGAATAAAATTAGATATACTTATGGCCAACTATCCCTGAAAACCTCATATTCATGAGTTGATGTATCATTAAACCTGATTCTAAATCCCTTAACTAAGGAACATCATGATCATACTGTGCGCATTCACTGAAGTCCGTAACTAACTATCAGTGTTTTTTCCAAACTAAACTATCTCTTGATAAAAAAACACCATTGTCCTATAAAACCATCACTATCACATTCATGATCCATAATCCTTAGATCATCATAAGGTGCTCCGGGTTTAACACCCACATATAGATTTCTCCTAAATCCATTATCGAACCATAACAAGAAATTTCCATGGATTCTATCTGTACATTATTTCATATATTAAATAGTATATGAGTTACAAAATGATGATCACAAGACTAGTCACAAAGTCCCTTGACATGTCTCTCATGAGGGTTTCTCACTTGTGACTGACACCCCGCTCCCCACCTTAGGATCATCCGTATCGCCACTCAAAATAAATGAAAACCGATTACCTAAGTGCATGAATTTTCCATCCTAGACATATGACTATAATTTCCTAGAACTTTCTCATCATGAACACTAACGTAAATGTCAAATATCACTCAATCCTTAATCTAGAGAATAGTTCTCATGGTGAACATTGAATGTGAATCATAATGGGGATCATCACCTTCCAATAGACTATGGTGTACTACATACCATTTTAATTTTGTTAAAACTACTCCTTGAGTGAATATCCCAAA
The DNA here is from genome assembly GCA_963277665.1 of Viscum album. Taxonomy (NCBI): domain Eukaryota; kingdom Viridiplantae; phylum Streptophyta; class Magnoliopsida; order Santalales; family Viscaceae; genus Viscum; species Viscum album. The sequence continues at coordinate 964,668,589 of OY728150.1, forward strand.
GAGTCCTTTAAAAAGTTTAACATCTATTTAAATATGTAGCTTGGAGTATAGTCGATGATCTCTCAGCATATTCTAGGTGATGTAAAGATAGTTGACATGATCACCTCTTGACATGGAGCACACTAAGATTTTATCATTAGGTGTGTATAGGTCTTCCAAGTCACGCTCATATAAAATAGAGACATTTATAGGTCAAATATCTACCATCAACCGATCTATTCTCATATTATACCTCCTAATATAGTGATTCATTTAGTTTACCCAAAATATTTGGGTGACCAATCCCACATACATCATATTCTTGAAATCATCAGTTTTTGGCTTACATTAGACCACACACCAATGCTAAATTCTGGGTAGTTACCATGCCTAGCTGGCATGAACTAACTTTACATACACAACAGGTGTACATACCATTCAACTCATCTCAAACCCAACTCACAGTACCATGAGTTGTCTTCCAACAAGTTATAACCAATCATGCTACATAGAACATCAATTTCTATTAAGTTGTAAGTTTCCTTGGAAACCCTCTTCAAAATAAATCATATTAGATGTTCCATAATTTATTTAATGACCAAACTACTTAATAAATCATTAATGAGAAGAATTCATCAACCAAGAAACCATTTCATGTCAACTAGGTGAGGCTCCCTAACAATCCTTTCAATTGAATCAAATTTTGAAATATCAGCACATAGAGTGATTTTCAAAAGTAATGGAATCTCCCTATTTGAATATAATGGGACGAGAACCTATCATGTATCCGTTTAATAAAGAGAATAAAATTAATCTTACCATAAAAGGGGAAACATAGTCATGGACCAACCTCTTTCACAGGTTGTCCTTAAAAAAACATTGTCATTGACCTACTAGGGTCTGAGTCATGGTGAGGGAATCTTAGTCCATCCACCTAGCCCTATGTTCTCTAGCATGAGAACAACATCCCATTTGTGGGAATTAATTACATGGAATCTAATTCACCTAAAAACACTCTTTTATAAGAGGTTAAAATGAAAGTAGATATAAAATCATCGACCTAAATGGTCCAAAACCCATTAATAGAGCATACAAAATCTCTTACCAATCATTAAAATACTAGGTTGTAATAATTAATATATATTTGAGTGGGGGAAATCTCACTAAAATATTAAAATTATGATGTAAAGAATAAATGGTTGACAATCAGTGGGTATTTGTATTCAGTAATACTCCCTCAAGGTTTGACTTACCAGATAACCACCCATCTACCCAAGGGTGAATTTCCCTTATCAAGACTCCTACCCAGGAAAATTGGCGCCCAAATGGTACCTCACATCAGAAAGAAAAAGAAAGAATTTATCAATGCTTTAAGGTTGTAAGGAACTACCATAACCAGGATAGCTCCTTACTTACACAAGAAATCGACCTTAAAATAAGATCATACCTGAAAGGATCAATATTCCTCACAACCTAACCTCTAGGTCCAACAAAACCTAGGAAGAATTATTCAGAGTTACATAGAAATTCTAATGTTCTCATTCAAGGAAACCCTCAAGGAAAAATTTAAATAAGAGTTTTCAAAAACGGATCGGTTAAAGAAAATGTCAATTTCCAACCTATAGAGGAGAACACTCTTTAGTTTTTATTTGGAATTTTAATTAATAGACGCCTCATAATCATAAATATCATAGGTAGATAATAAGGATTTTATTAATTAAAGAGTCTAGATATGTAAGATATCAATATATTGTTATATGTAATACTATATAAGTAGCTACAAAAACATTAAACGAACATACCATTAGCAAGAACACACCCCCACGAGGTTTAATTACAAATCACAAAAGAAAGTAATGTCGACCTATGAGGGTCCCATCATGTCAACCTTGGTTCAATCATATAGGAAACCATTTCCAATTTATGGAGTCAACACTCTATAAATGATAATTGGTATCTCATTTAAATGAAACAAATAATATGTATTTTATTCATGATTTAACACACCGTTATTGGTTTTATCTCATAAGAAACATGCCCCCACAGACCCACTTGGGTCTAGTTTGGAATTTATAATTTTTTTCATATAGGTCGTCATGCCTAAGTCATAGAGGTATAATCCCCATTATGATTAAATTTACCCTTTATTTAAAAGAATTCAATTTATGTATGAATTTTCTTTTCAACATTTATACATACATATATATCATGGTTCACTTAGATGAATTACCTGTCCCAAGTTATAAAGGTACTTTCATTTATAAGTTACAATTAGAATTCATGTAACTACAACCAAGTTTTCATTTTCCATATCAAAATATAATAGTCCATTTACAGTGGTTAAATTACATGGGTCACTATTCACAAATTTATAAAGTCCCATAAACATTATAAAATTGGACAATTGGATACCATTTAATTGAAACCGAAATACTAACTTTTCTTTTCGAATATAGAAAGAATATAAGATATTGTTCAACTATATGGGTTATAATTTCAAATTTAAAGAGCACCCATAAAATTTATAAATTGGATATTTCGAACCTATTTAACCACAATCATTATTGTTTCAGTCCATGTGACCAATGTTTCAAGACTCAATAATATCCTAATTGGTTATTTAAGTCTGCACTATCAAACTATATGGGAAAAACTATTTATATTGATGCAGAAACATTAATAATAAATTATATTTTTCAAAGGTATATAAAGGAATTCTATCACAGTAAGGAATACAAGCATATAAGTAGGAAATCATAGAATCATGGTTTGTTGATCATCATGCATCAGGAAATCTACAATGCAATCCATATGGCATGGAATGAAAATCTCTACATTCCAATCATGATGCTTGTAACACACCCTATATTTTTCTATATTATTCCAAGAGGTAAAAGATCCATAATTTAGTAACTGTATGAAATACACCAATCACCCAAGGTGAAATAATAATCATCTATAATATAGAACAATAGTCTCATCCTTGGAAACTTGATCTTTCCCTCATGTGTGGGTTGGATGGACCGAGACACTTGTTATTTACCATGTAATGAAACATTATTAATATCCCATCAATCATCCCAAAATAGTAATTCAAAAGTAAAAGAATCTATGATACCACTTATCACGTCCCGAACAGATAGGCATTGAAACAGTGCCCCGATCTGGTTTATACTAGGCCTCAAGCGTGCCTCCCCATATGCCAAAGTTTTCTAACTAGTAGTGAGGTTCTAAAGGTGGTAAAGTGGGAAGAGTATATCTTCAAGATAATAATTAATTACCATAGAATCAACAATAAATAAAATTACTAAAATAAACATCAACTTATCATTAATAACAATTGAACAATTGATCATGCATGAACATGTCATAATGTGCATCAACAAACATAAAATAACTATAGATAAAATTATAAAAGGAAAATAAAAAAGTCCATAGTGAATTCTCCATGAGTATGCTTAGCGTCAGCTCGGTCCTATGATCCTAAGATCTCATGTACCTGCATAATAGAAAAAGCATAAATTGTAAACCTGAACCTATAACTGCGAGTTCTATCTAGGTACCAATTGGTAGCTCGAACAGGGTGTGAAATATAATTAGTGGTCCACCACCAATGGTGTCTATAAAAAATTTAATTTGTGAACATAGGTTATATAATTGTGCTGATATAATAGGTGTAAATCTCTAAAGGTAAGCGATGTAATCTAGTATATAAGAACATGTTATCACAAGCAGTCTATAAATGATGAAAGTCATTATGAAATTGTAAATTATTAGCTACAAAATACACCAAATAATAACATATTATACATATGAGGACCCAGAACTAGGTCTATTGACCAAGTAATCCTCTTAAGTCCATAGATCTCATCCATAGATAAATGAATGAAATATATACCTACATGAGCCAGGACCCAAGGTCCTTGACCAAGGTGTCCTCTTTGAATCCATGGAGTTCATCCATAGAAAACTCAATAGTGGATTTGTTGGAGACCAAGGAGTGTGTCCAAGGCAGTCCAAGCAAACCAGATCCAAGGTTACAATACAAGGAATCCAATGTAATATATATATAAGTGGGTCATTTATTTCATATAATGTTACATGACACTAATTCCATACCATATAATCCAATTTAACATAATACATATAATGATTTATGGGACCATGTTAGTTTCCATTCCAATATCAATTTAATTTATCACATTCAATTAAAAATTTAATTCAAATAAAATATATGAGAATGTGGTCAATATTAATGTCCATGTTGTTTCATTAAATAACTACATAATTAGAAAAAGTAAAGGGACTGTACATTTCATTCCATAATTCCCATTTAATCCATTTCATTATTCCTTTAATTTATAAATGTAATTGTTCTAACCAAGGTACTCACCCTTTAAAATTTCAAATAATTTTATTTGGATCCATTTAATAAGTGGTGAGATCAACTCACCCCATGGGTGGTGGAAATGTAATCGATAAACCGAACCTATCATAAGGGCGGTTCAGGTGGAGGTTACAACCTCAAACCATTTTCATGGGTGTGATAACATGTTTACATTATAGTTTAAACATTCATTTTTTGGGGTCAATTAACTTAAGGAGAAATGCTCGTAAATTTTATCATGTAGTATAATAGTGGAATATATAAAACACTCAAACATTTATGTAAAATTTATAAACCACCTACCTCATATGTACGGTGGTTAACTTGTCCAATATTGTGCATTAATTTGAGCTAGAATTATAGAAATAATAATAATCATCAAATACCCTAGAGATAGGTCAAAATAACTCGCACAAATTTTTCATTTTATAAGGAAATATAAATGAAGAAAAGAAGCATGGGGGATCTTTTACTTACCAATGGGATTCCAATGCATCTGATAAAATTTGATTCAAATAAGAAATAAAGGATATCCATAGAATCCTAGAGGATCTCAAAGGGGGGATCTCAAGTTTATAGGGTATTGGAGAAGAGAGGGAGAAAGTGGAGGAATAAAGAAAAAATCCTAGAGAGAAAATGGTAATTTCAGTCTTCTATAATGTGGCACATAGTTAGTGTGCACAATTTTTCTAACTGTATATAAATTGTGTGTCTCATACTGTATAAGAGCCATATCCCTCATGGTTTGGCTACATGGTTTGAGATAATCGTGTGCCAACCATGCGGTGTTACTGGTTAAGTGCCACTAACCATGCAGGCTAGGTGCACGGTTTGTAAAATTATGCACAACTCGTTCTCCCACCTATTAAATTTACTTCAAACATTCCACACATCCATTTTCTATACCTTGCATGGTTTAAAAAACTATGTGACACCCCTTACATGTCCACACAATTTCTCTTAAGAGGATACACTGTTTAAACAAATCACGATCCCTACCTGTTTCTCTTGAAAAATGTGTTCTCTGAGTACGATTATCTCAAAACCCATAAAACCTTTGAGGAACCTACCGATCCTTAAACAACATAAAAACACATTAAATCTTTCTGACTCTAGAAATCATATTCCAAGACACAATTTATAATTTAGTCCATCCACCAAATGAAAAATTAATTTTCCATTATAATTTCTGACCAGTTCAAAATGTGAGATGTCACAACCTCCCCACATATGAACTTCTCCTCCCAGATAATCCTTGGGGAGCAACAAAAATATCACCTGACCAACTTGTGTCCTGAAGTTTTATTCAAAAGATCATGTTGTGTTACAAACACCCAACACACATCCAAGCATCACATAAATAATGTGATACTGTAGATGCTAAAACTCAATAAAACACTCAACAAAACTATTGAAATATTAAGATAGAACATACGTGAGCCCATAATCCCCAATAAATGATCATGTGTTCTAATCTTTCCATAATCCTAACTATGAAATTCTCTCACTATAGATTCTATATTTTCACATGGCCATCTCTGAGTCATGGTGCTCCCACCATTAGAATGGTCTATTCAAATATGGCCATATTGAATTGAATATGCTATCAACACATGAGTTAAATACACTTGGTCCTAGATATGATCAAAATGGTTGAACTCCAATTGACCAACCTCAAATTGGACACACCGAATTTTCCATGAAAATATCTGATCAACATTTTAAGTTGCACATATCTCATCCTGATGGCATGCCCAATAGGATCTCCACATCATCTAAATCTATCCCAATAAGAGAACACAAGTAGATCCGATTCCATGATACAATTCTTGAATATCTCGGCTTCAAGAGCCATCACACCATCAACCTAGATTCTAAATCCCTTAACTAAGGAACATAGAGATCATACTGAGCATATTCATCGAAGTACATAACTGACTTTCAGTGATGTATCCTTAATAAACCATCTCCTAATCAAAATCGATGTCATGTTGTAACACCAACACTAGCATATTTCTGATCTATCATCAATGAATCATCACAACCTACATCGGGCTTAATTCTTGTATCTAGATTGCACACAAATCCATTATTGAACCATACATGGATTTTACTGAGGATTTCAAACATGCATTGTTTGAACTATTAAATGGAATAAAATTTAAAAAAAAATCACATGACTATTATCAAGATCCCATGACCCTTATCTCATGAGGGATTCCCACTAGAGACCAATGTCCCTCTCCTAACCTTAGGATCATCCTTATCACCACTTAAATTAATTGAAAACTGATTAACTTAACGCATTCCTTATCCATACTTGACATATGACTAGCTTGTCCAAGAACTCTCTCATCATGAGCACTAATGTAAATTTCAATTGTCTCCCATTCCCAATTCCAAAGAACATTTCTTATGGTGAATGTTGAATTTGAATCATAAAAAGGGTCATCACCCACAAAATTCCAATGATGTACTATGCTCTATTTAAATTTTCCTAAAACCACTCCTTGAGTGAAACTAACTAGGATTCCTTTCGTCAAACCATAGTTTCTATTTAAGTAGTTAGCTATAACAGAGCTATATTTCGATAAAAAATTAATATTGAATGCATGAAACACTGAGTCTCTATAAAACACCACTTTGTTATAACCTAGCTAGTAAACATAATTGTACAACCTCTGTGATTTGAATTTCAAAAAACTGACATACACAGTTGTGTTCAGAAAAATAATTAGAATTTGATAAGATAAACTTAAAATTTTAGTGAATAGTAAATTGGCCCTTATGAATAGTAACATACCCTAATGAATAGTAATATGGACATTATGAATAGTAACCACACCCATAAAAGTATAAATAAAATTTAGACTCCTTATAAATAAAATAGAGTATTTTAGAAATTAATAATTAAGTGTTGGTATTTTTTTGAGTAATAAATATTTAATTACAACTTTAAGTTTATAAATTGATTTTAAATAAAATTAATTTTCATAAAATGTATTTCTAAATAAATATTTTTTACCTATATTTTTAGTATATTTTAATAATACCTTAGTTAATTTTTGAAATTATTATAAAATCAGTTTTAAATTTAAATCTGTATTTTTCATGTAAATAATGATTTTATTTAAATTTTAAATTTCTATTAATTAGAAAATTATATTAAAAAAATTGACTTAAATTTTTAATTTTACATGTTTAAAACGGTTAGTGTGAATTTTTGGGATTTTTCTGAAATATTCGATTTTTTGGTGAATAATGAAATTTGATAATTTAAGAAAAATGCTAATTAAGTGAATTTATGCATCATGCTTGAGTCATGGATGATGTTAATTGTCTTTAGTTCGAACTAAAATTCACTTATTACTATTTTTTTCAAAATAAGAGAAATTATTTCTTTTCTTGAGAAAAATAAGAAAATAATGAATAAAATATTCAAAAATCACTCATCTCCTCCACTATCCCCCCACTCCCTCTTCTCTTCACTCCTCCCAAGACTTGTGACTTATCTAAATTCTTAAGAAATATACTCCCAATATCCCCCCCCTTTTCTAGTATCCCTTGGTCTCATAAAAAGACAAAAACCTCCATCCTAAAGAGGCTATCAAGGAAGATAACTTCAAGAGGTAAATTCCTCTTCTCATTTCTTTTATTTCGAGTTCCTTTCTTTTCTTTTTCTTTCCTCACCTATCCTCATCCAGATGTTATTATAACACTAGTTCCTTACATTTACTATAATATTTTTTTGATAATGGAATAATTCATCATAATCTCTACTTTCCCCTTCTTTTATACAAGAAATGAAAACACCATCAAAGATGTGTTAATTTATCACATTCAAGGATGATGGGTTTTCAATTTCTATTAACATATTCAATTATGGTCATGAAATAATTTTTATGTTTGAAAAAGATTATTATATAGGTAATATATCCTATTTAAGGTTCTGTAATATTTTTTTACAAATAATTTTGATTAATGGATCAGAATGAGTTCATTGTGATCAAACATTTTCAAATAACCCAAACAATTATCATTAAAGCTTTATATAACGATTCATCTTCACTCCAAATAACCAAATAAATTTTATTACTATGTAATCTTCAGTATTTTCACTAATCACATATAGCTTCAATTTGAGACAACCATCCTCATTCTATATTTTTATCCGTACATGAATATAAGTAAATCAATCATGAAAACCAAGGAAGAAAATGCTCCCAAAAAATGAAATTGAATCTCTTAACCCATCAAAAGTCCATGAATAAACCTAATAATGTTATAATAAATCAATTAAATTTATATTAGTTTTTGTGATCATTAATTTAGGAATCTAAATTTTATTATTCAGGTCATTAAGATCTAGTGAGGAACACCATCGAACTTAAGGTAATGGTTTTCCACCCGAACCTCCATTTTCATTCGGGTTACTTTTATTATCTAATTACCTCAATTAAATTATTATTAATTCATATGTAATCCTCATAAATTCTATTTTATTGTTCTATATATATGTACCAACCATAATACTACCTTCATTGATGGGGAGTTATATGATTTAAAATGATCTTTCAAAAATTCTACCTGAAATACAAGCCCGATTGTAGGGAATTTCTCAAATTATTACCTATTTTTGAGGGCACTCTATAATATGTTTTTAGCAACTATAATATTTATAAAATCACTCATTTTATTATTAAAATACTACCTATATTCATTTCTGGTTTTATGCAAATACTTTTCCAAAATAACTCTTCTTTTCAAAGTAAAAGAGTATTCATCTCAAGAATTACTCGACGATTTTCTAAGAGTATCCTCATATGTTTCATAAAACTTATTGATTCTTATGTATTATTTGGATTAATATTTTATTATATCATCTAACATATTTAATTGAATGTTTTATGATTATTTTTACAATTAATGTTCTATCATAAAATCATTCACCAATTTACTCTGAATGGTTAGTGTTTTGGCATAATGTTCGGGGAAAGTTATTTACATTTCATATGTTAGTTTCAATATGAATGTATATGTTTTTTTATGTTTATGAACATTCATATGAGGAATGCATTGGAATTTTTATGTGGTGGGTGGGGCTCAATATATCCCCTTGATGCATCGGTAGGTCTAATGAGACAAATAGATGTGGACTTTGTCGTGGCATTGCCCAATTTTAGATATGGTTTTGGATGAGGCCTTAAGAATTTTTAGATGTCTTGGCAGAGAACTTTATAGTATGTTTTAGAATGTATGGAATTTGAATTTCCCTCTTTATGAAGCTATAAATTCATAGATTATGTGGTTATTTGACTAGTATAATTCCCATGATTTTGTTTTATTAAGGAAATATTTACTCAGCACATATTTGTTCCATAACGTGTTCAAGTTTATTATTTTTAAAGACATGTGTTTTAAATTATTCACCATTACCAATGTTTATGTTTATGATATCTTCTACTATATTTTTTACCATTACTGAGCATCTACGATCACCCCTTCTTATAATTCATTTTTCCGAGCACATGAAGAGGTATATTATGATTGACTTGCAGGGATAATATTAGAGTGATGGATGTTACAAATGGAACTTTTATGTTTTTTTATTTCAAGTTGTAATGTTGAAATTATGTATGTATCTGAATTTCCAAATCTACTAAACTATTCATTCATTCAAGCTGATGTTTTCAAAATTTTCAAATCCTTCTTTTCTTGTGGCAGTCTCCCATATAGGTTGAACCTGCAATTCCTCAATTTAATACCCAAGGTAGATAATGCCTAGAAAATTCACCTTTTTATACCCATAGATCTTATCAACACTATTTACAAAATTATCTCCAAATTTCTTGAAAACAGGCTCACTAACATTACTAAAAAAATTATATCTTGGAATCAATTTGGGTTTTTCAAGGAAATATCCATCCAACATTGCATTTTTCTTGCCTTAGAATGCACTAACACATTAAAGAAAACAAATAGAGGTGGTAATATTTCCATTAAACTTGACATTAAGAAGAATTTTGATACTATGGACTGGAATTTTATCTTCAAAGTTCTTCAAGGATTTGGATTTAAAAATGCCTTCATAACTAGAATTAAAACCCTATTTAGCTCAGCCCCCATTTCTATTTTAGTCAATGGTTCTCCTAGAGTCTACTTAAAATTCACTAAATGTGTTAGACAAGGTGATCCCCTCTCTACCATCCTTTTTTCTATGGCGTAGGACTATTTAGGTCGATTGATCACTCGCATAGTGGATCATAATAAACATAATCCCATCCATTCTTCCAAGAATGTGAATTCCCCCCACATCTTTTATATGTGGATGACATCATTATATTCTTACAATGTGACAAAAGAAACATCCAGACTCTCAAAAGTGATCTTTCTCTCTATGAGTAGGCATCGGGTCAGGTCATTAGCTAGAACAAATCATCTATCTTATTGAAAAGAAATTTTATGACTAATAGAAAAAATAGTATTATCAAAGAATTCGGTATTAAATGAGGCTCATTTCCTTTCACATACCTTAGTGTTACCATATTTTGTGGAAGGCCCAAATCAATATTTTTCTCTAACATTGTTGATTAAATACTTAATCATCTATCATCTTGGAAAGGAAAAAATCTATATATGGTGAGGTTAATATTCCTTGTGAATTCGGTAATTATTTCAAAAATGGTCTACTCTATGATGGTATATAAATGGACTGCCGATCTTTTTAAAAAATGAATGTCTATATCAAAAAATTTGTTTGGAATGATAGTACCTTGGATAAAAAATTAGTGACTATACCTTGGTCTACTTGTTTCAATCCTTTGGATAAGGGTGGTCTTGGAATTACAAACTTAAATCTCTTTAATGAGGCCCTTCAAACTATAATTACTTAGAACTTGATACAAAACTACTCTCTTTCTATTTATTTCATCAAAAATAGGTCTCTTGATAAATTGAAGAAATGAAACAGGAATTTTTTGAACTCTTCCATTTTTCCTTCCATTAAAAAGCATATTAAAAGATTATGACCAACTCTAGATAGATGGTCTCCAGGAACTCCTCCATGAACATCTTGTTATACTACTAGATTGGTGATTCTCTAATTTATTTTATTCCTACTAAATAAACTCTTGAAAATATCAATATTAATATTAGCGATTTCATTAATTCTTATCTTAATAGTCTCTCAAAGAATGTTGTGCTTGCTATTGAAAATTATACTTTCTCTAACATGGATGATTTTCTAAACTGGGAGCCTTCTCACAATGGTATACTGGATTCAAAAAAAAATTATAACTGCCATTTTCATAACTCTGGAAATGACTTTAGATGGATCAAAATATTTCATAAGCCATGGATAAGGCCTTCAAAACTTTATCTTATTTGGAATATTGCCTACTATAGGGTTACCACTGATACTTGTCTGTAATATTTTGGGATCTACATCTGCTCAAAATTTCACCTATGTAATCACATATAGAAGATTCTAATAATTTATTTCATTCTTTTTCTACTACCACTACACTTTGGAAATATATTTTTGACATATTTGATTGCAGATGGGTGATTATTAACTCTGTCATTGCTCAACAAAAGCATTGTGTGAATATGGATAACTCCCAAAAAATCCAGAACTTATTTCTTATTGCAGTTGCTGAGATTCTTCATATGATCTGGTATGATAGAAATACAATTTTAAACAATATTTTCTCACCCATAATTAATACAGGTTAGATGCAAATTCTCATTTTTTTCTGAAATTTTGTTAATTCCGAAGGGGTACTGAAACAGCACAGTCAAAGACTTTATGATTTTGCACTGACTATTGGTTGAAAGAATATTTTTTCAACTGTGATTCACGTTTGAATTTTTCTGGAAACCATCTCTCCTTGGTTGGATAAAAATTAATGTGGATGACACTTATAAAGGAAATCCAAGACCTGTAGGATGTGGTGCCATCTTCAGGAATCATCTTGGTTAGATCCTCAGGTGAATCTTTAGAAGTTGTGGTATTTGATCCTCTCTAGAAGTTGAAATTATGAGTGTGATTCATGATATTTCCTTCGCCAAGCACCAAGGTTGGAACAACATATAAATTGAAAGTGACTCGACTACTATAGTGCAAGCAATTTGGAGTGGTGTGATTCATCTAGACTAGTTGATTACTACACATTGGATAGATTTTCTTCATTCAATCTAAGACATAAATCATATTACCACTCATACCCATCATGAAGTGAACATAGTTGTAGATTGAATGGCTAATAAAGGTGTAAGTTAGGACATTATTGGTTGGAGGATCTCCCTGATGATTTACTCCCCCTTCATGTGAAAGATTATAATATGATCCCATCTTTTAGGATCATGTAAGATCTATTTTTATATAATAAATAGTGCTTTGGTGATTTAGAAAAAGCACCACTTTCTTAAAAAAATATTATGTGAATCTATCTAGAAAATACATACCATTATATATACTATAAGTGGACGTGGTTCTAGCATAGATGTACCTAGGAGTGAAAACTATGATAAGGAGTTTTGGGCTTGACCTGGGGTATCCTAGTACATGAAAATGGGCCTTACTATGCACCTGGTTTAACACTCCCATGGGATATGCTTAGGATAATTCACATTTTCTTTACAATCCATTAAGAAGGATTTAAATATAAATTTTCCCTAAAAGAAACCATGTTTATTATTATGGGATTATCCATTCATATGATTTCAATTTATTATAAGTATTTTTCTATGTTGAGATAGTACATTATGACTCATAACCTAATCTAGTGTATGGCATTATTTAGAAATGGAACCTAGTTGAAGTAATGAAAACTGCATGAATGTGCGTATCCCATGTAGGAATTGCTTTCATATACAATAAAATGATGTTGGATCTGGAGTTGAAACTAGTGCAGAGCAACTTATAACTATACTTGGACAACTTACTCAGGTTATGAAAAATAACCTTACCCATATAGAGCATACAGATCCACAATGTGGATGAGCTATATTAGATCGATTTATGCGATAACACCCTCCATCATTTAATGGGACTATTAAAAACATTCATAGCAGAACAATGGGTAAGTTCCTTAGAGAAGATATTTCTCGCCTTGGGAAGTAACAAAAGGGAGAATGTTTTCAGGGAAGTTTATCATCTGTCGGGAGATGCTGATCAATAGTGGTAACTAATTCAAAACATTAAGGATGAGGAATAAATTAAAATCATGGTATAGAGTGAATTTAAAGAAATTTTCTTAGAGAAATACTTTCCTCATGAACAATGAGAAGATATAGAAATGTAGCTTATGGATTTGAGGGTAAAGGAAGATGGGAATGTTGAAAAGTATGTAGATAACTTCATAAGGTTATAAAGGCATGATGTGGATTATATATGTAATGCAAGGAGAAATATTGATCAATTATTTTATGTCCTAAAGCTATTACCCCAGCAAGCACTAGTCTTCCAAACTTCTCATCATATAAAGACATAGTCTCATGTGCTATAAAGATAGAAAATAATTTCTCCAAGTCTTATAAATTTAAAGGTAATCAAGAGAAGAATCAGGATTCTGAAAAATATAAAAAGGGAAATAAGAAATGTTGAATAAGGTAAGGGTTGAATTTCCACCCTATGATAATTGTGGAAGGAAACACCCTGATGCCTACTTAAAAGGAAAATGGGTGTGCTACAAGTATGGAAAGAAAGGCCATCATACTGGTGATTGAAAGGGGAAGAAAGAATCTATTAATGTTCAATTCTATAATTTTAGAGAGATGGGACACTATGCTAATGATTGTCCAAATCATCAAAGAAACATGCCTAAGAAAAGGCCAAGGGGTAAGGGACAAGATTATGCGATCACAACTGCTAATATTTAAGTTCCTAATGACATGTTTGAAGGTACTTTAATCGTTTACTCAAACTTATCCAATGCTTTATTTAATTCTGGATCATCACATTTTTTCATATCTTCCCAATTTTCCAAGAAAATTAGATATTTCTAATTTGATTTAATAAGGGAGTTTTCAGTCAAAACTCATAAGGGACGTATAATTGCAACAAATATGTGTCTTTTAGTCCCCATTTTAGAATATAAACTTGATTTATCTATTTATTTTATTATCATATACATGATTGAATTTGATATAACCCTTAGTATGGACTGGCTTTTGAGTCATGATGTAAAAATATATTGTAAGAAGAATGAGTTTAAAATTTTTGAGAATGATGTAGAATCCCTTATCTTTAGAGAAGAAACACCATCATCTGGATCTTATCTATATCTGCCCCCAATATCTCTACATAATGAAATTCTTGGTGAGGATGAGAATTAAATATCTACAAGCGAGGAATTAAATATTCAAATTGAGGACGTACCTATTGTGCAAGAATATATTGATGTTTTCTCATAGGATTTACCTGGACATCCTCTAGAGTAGGAAGTTAAAATATCTATTGACTTAATTCCTTGTACAAGACCAATATCAAAGACTCCTTATAGGTTAGCTACTATAGAACTAGTATAACTTAAGAAACAAATAGAGGAATTGAGTGATGAAGGGTTTATTTTCCCTAGTGTTTCCCTATGGGGAGCCCATGTTCTTTTTGTTAAGAAGAAAGATGGATCTATGAGGTTGAGCATTGACTATAGGGAGATTGATTCTATAACAATAAAGAAAAAGAATCCCCTACCTTGTATTGATGATTTATTTGATCAACCTCATGGAGACCAATATTTTTTTGAAGATTGACCTTTGATCTGGATATCATCAGTTGTGAGTGAGGAAGGAAGATATTGCAAAGATACCATTTCAAACCAGGCATGGGAATTATGAGTTTATAGTAATTCCTTTTATACTGACAAATACACCCTCAATTTTCATGGATATAATGAATAGAGTTTTTAATGAATATCTTGATGAATTTGAGGTGGTATTTATTAATAATATCTTGATATACTCCAAAATATTTTAAGATCATGAAAATCATTTGTGCACTATTCTGAAGACTCTTAGAAGAAATGAATTATATGGGATGTTTATAAAGTGTAAATTTTGGCTTTAATCAGTTTCCTTTCTTGTCCACATTGTCTCTAATGATGGAATACTTGTTGATCCTACGAAGACAAAGGTTTTTCAAGAATGGCCTACTCTAACAAACACAACTGAGGTGCGTAATTTTATTGGTTTATCAGGTTATTAATGGAATTTCATTTAGAACTTCACCCATTTATCCAACCCAATGGCCAAGCTTACATGTAAAGGGGTTATGTTTTTATGGACAAGAGAATATAAGGAATGTTTTGAATAATTGAAAAGTAAATTAGTGAATGATCTGATTCTAACTCTACCATGAGGGAATTTCGGATTTGTGATCTATAGTGATGAATCAAAGAAATTGATTGGTTGTTTCATTATGAAGAATGATAAAGTTATTGCATATGCATCAAGGTAGTTAAAAATTCATTAACAAAACTATCCTACACATGATCTTGATTTAGAAGCTATAATATTTTCTTTGAAGATATGGAAACATTATCTATATAGAGAAATATGTGAGATATATACGGATCATAAGAGCTTGAAATATATCTTCCCACATAAAGAACTAAACATGAGTCAAAGGAGATAACTTTAAATACTAAAGTATTATGATTTTTATATACACTACCACCCAAGAAAGGCAAATAAGCTAATTGATGCATTGAGTAGGAAGGATGATGGAGTCCTAAAAAAAGAAGATTGAAAGAGATCATGTGTTTATAGATCTAGTAAAGATGGATATGAGAATTATAAAATAAGGTGAAACATCAAAAAAATTTAATTTTGTTTCCCAACCATATCTGTTGGAAAGGATTAGAACTTCTCAATCTGATGATGAGAATATTTAAAAGAAAATTAAAGGTGTGAATGATGGGAAGTTGGCGGACTTCATGTGTGAAGATGGAATTCTAAAATTTGGGAAGAGGTTACATGTTCCCTTTATACCCGAGATGAAAATGGAGTTATTGGATGATGATCATAGATCAAATTTCTCTATACACCCTAGTATCATTAAAATGTATAGATATTTGAAGGAACATTTCTGGTGGGACAACATGAAGTGGGAAATTGCTAATTATGTATCAGTATATTTAGTTTGTCAATAACTAAAGGCCGAAATATAACATCCAAGAGGATTCATGCAACCTATAACTATTCTTACATGAAAATGAGATGACATAACCATGGATTGTTTTCACTAGATTACCTAAAACTCCAAGGAATAATGATGCGATATGGATAATTTTTGATCAAATTACAAAATCTGCACATTTCCTCGCTATAAGGGTGGATTTTCCACTAGATAGCCAATCCAAAATCTATATCAATAAAGTTGTGAGACTTCATGGAGAACCTATATCGATTGTGTCTAATCATGATCCAAGATTTACATTGAAATTATGGAAAAGTCTTCAGAAATATTTGGATACCGAGCTTCAACTGAGTATTGTATATAACTCTCAAAATGATGGGCAATCAGAGAGGATGATCCAAACCTTAAGAGACATGTTGAGATCATGTTCACTTGAATTTAAAGGTATGTGGGACTAATATTTACCCTTATTGGAGTTTCGCAAAATAATATTTTCCATTCAAATATTCAAATGGCACCATATGAATAATTTTATGGGAAGATATGTCGTACACCGACATGTTGGAATGAATTTGGGGAAAGGAAACTTGTGGGACCATAGCTTTTGGAGGAAATAATAGAAAATGTAAAGACTATTCAAACCTATATCAATGAATTTCAAAGAAGGAAAAAGAGATATGATGATAATAAAAGGAAGGATTTGGAATTTCAAGTAGGAAATCATGTTTTCCTTAAGGTATCTCCATGGAAGGGTGTTATAAGATTTGGGAGGAAAGAGAAACTGATCCCTAGGTACATTCAGCCTTTTAAAATCCTAAAGAGAATTAGAGTTGTTTCACATCTTTTGGAAATTCCACCTAACCTCTATAAAGTACACAATGTGTTCCATGTCTCATTTTTGAGAAAGTACATGCCAGAACCAACGGATATCCTCACTTCGGAAGGTATCGAATTAGAACCTGACTTATCTTACTATGAAGAGCCTATCCAGATTTTGGATACTAAAGAATATGTGTTGAGGAATCATACAATATGATTGGTAAAGGTACTTTGGAAAAATTATAAAATTGAAGAAGCGACCTAAGAACCTGAGGATCTTATGATGAAGACCTACCCAAATCTTTTTACGAAGTAACATTCTATTAATTTTGAGGATGATTTTTTTGTAAGGAGGGGAGAATGTAACACCTCAAGATTTTGAAAATAAATTTAATATTGAGTGCATGAAGCACTGAGTCTCTAGAAAACACCACTTTATTATAATATATCCAGTAAACAAAATTATACTACCTCTTTGATTTGAATTTTTAAATATATATATATATATATATATATATATATATGGTTACATTCATTAAGATAATTATAGTTTGATAAGATCATCTTATATTTTTTGTGAATAGTAACTTGACCCTTATGAATAGTAACTTGACCCTTATGAACAGTAACATACCCTTATGAATAGTAATATAAGCCTTATTAATAGTAACAATACCCATGAAATTATAAATAAAATTTATACACCATATAAATGAAATAGAGTATTTTAGAAATTAATAATTAATTGTTGGTATTTTTGTGAGTAATAAATATTTATTTTCAATTTTCAATTAATAAATTGATTTAAAAGAAAATTAATTTTCATAAAATTTATTCCTAAATAAATATTTTTTCCTTTAATTTTAGTGTAATTTAATAAAACCTTAGTTAATTTTTAAAAGTATTATAAAATCAGTTTTAAATTTAAATCTGTATTTTTCAAGTAAATAATGATTTTATTTAAAAATTAAAATTCTATTATTTAGAAAATTATTTTGATAAAATGGAGTTAATTTTAATTATAAACATTGTAAAATGTTTAGGGTGAATTTTTAGGATTTTTCTAAAATACTCAAATTTTTGGTGAATAGTGAAATTTGATAATTTATGAGAAATGCAAATTAAGTGAATTTCTGCATCATGATTGAGTCTTGTATAACGTAAATGTCCATTTCTTTGAACTCTCCTAAAACTATTAATACTTTTGGTCACATGAATTAACCCTATTTCTTGTCTTGAGAAAAATAATAAAATAATGAATAAAATATTATAAAATCACTTATCTCCTCCAATATAAACCCCCTCACTCCCTCTTCTCATAACTCCTATCAAGCCTTATGTCCTATCTAAATTTTACCCAAATATCCTCCCAAAATCCTACCCCACATCAAAAATCCCTTGGTCTCATAAAAATACCAAAACCTTTACCCAAAAGAGGCTCTCAAGGAAGATAAATTCACGTGGTAAATTCTTCTTCTCATTTCTTTTATTTCGAGTACCTTTCTTTGCTTTTTTATTTCTTCATATCTATTCATACAAATGTTATGATAAATCTATTACCTTAAATATACTTTAATTTTTTTTATTATAATGGAATAATTCTTCATCATCTCCCTTTTCCGCTTGTTTTATATTAGAAATGAAAACACCATCCAAGATGTGTTAATTTATCACATTCAAGGACGAAGGGTTTTCCATTTCTACCAACGTCTTAAATTCTAGTCATGAATAATTTTAATGGTTGAAAAAGGTTATTATATAGTTAATATATCCTATTTAATGATAGGCATTATTTTTATACAATTGGTATTAATTTATGGTTCAGAATGAGTTCATTGTGATAAAAAATTACCAAATAACCCAAACAATTATCATTAAAGTTTTATATAATGATTAATCTTCACTCTAAATAAATAAATGAATTTTATAACTATTTAATCCTATAAATGTTCACTAATCACATATATCTTCAATTTTTTACAACCATTCTCATTATACATGTTTATCTCTACATGTATATAAGTAAACCAATCATGAAAACCATGGAAGAAAACACTCCCGAAAAATGAAATTAAATCTATTAACCCATAAAAAGTCTATAAATGAACCTAATAAGGTTATAATAAATCAATTAAATTTAGAGGCGGTTATTTAATCAGTAATTTATGAACCTAAATTTGATTATTCATATAATTAACATCAAGTGAGGAACACCATCAGACATAAGGTAAGGGTTTTCCACCCGAACCTCCATTTTTCATTCGGGTTACTTTTATTATCTACTTTCCTCAATTAAATTTTTATTCATTAATATGAACTCATAATAAATTATATGTGAATTATATATATATATATATATTTACCAAACATAATCCTACTTTAATTTACGGGGAGTTATATGTTTTAAAAGTATCTTTCAAAAATTCTTCCCAAAATACAAGCCCGGTTCAAGGGAATTTCTGAAATTTTTACCTACTTTTAAGGGAAATCTATAATATGTTTTTAGTAAACATTATATTTCAAAAATCACTCATTTTTTTATGAAAATACTAGATTCCTTAATTTTTGGTTTTATACAAATACTTTTCCAAAAGAAGTCTTCTTTTCAAAGTAAAAGAGTATTCATCTCAAGAATTACTTGATGATTTTATAAGAGTATCTTGATCTGTTTCAACACTTTTATTGATTATTATTTATTATTGGGACCAAAATTTTATGATATCATCTACCATATTTAATTTAATGGTTAATTATTTGTTTTACTATTGATATTCTATCATAAAACCATCCACCAATTTACTCTGAATGGTTAGTGTTTATGCCTAATGTTCATGGAATGTTATTTAAATTTCATTTGTTAGTTTCAATATGAATGTATAAATTGTTTATTTTTATCCTCATTCATATGAATAATTCATTGGAATTATTATGTGATGGGTGGGGCCTGTTATAGCCCCCCGATGCATCGGTAGGTCTCAAGAGACAAATAGATATGGACTTGGCTGAGGCCTTGCCTATTTTTAGATATGTTTTGGTCGAGGAATTAATCATTTTTAAATGTTTTGGCTAAGGCCTTGATGGTATGTTTCAGAATGTTTGGCATATGAATTTCCATCTTTATGAATCTATAAATTCATACTTCATGTGGTTATTCAACTAGTAGAATACCCATGATTGTGTTTTATTATGGAAATATTTACTCAACTCATATTCCTCCATAATGTGTTCAAGTTTATTATTTCTAAAGGCATGTGTTTTAAATTTTTCACCATGCCTAATATTTATGTTTATGATATATTCCGCTCTATTTTTTCCCCTTACTAAGCATCTAATATCACCCTTTATTATGATTCATTTTTCATAGGATATGAAGAGGTATGTTATGACTGACTTGTAGGGATAATATTAGAGTGGTGGATGTTCCCAATAGAACTTTTATTTTGTTTTTTATTGCAAGTTGTAGTGTTGAACTTATGTATGTATCTGGAGTTATAAATCTACTAAAATATTCATTTATTTAGGATATTAATTTCTTGTAATTATGCCAATGTAATGTAATAAGGCACCGTCTCCAAGAAACTAGGGTCGGGTCTTTATAGTAGCTCAACTTATAATTGATTCTCTAACAATATACTCAGAGAGCTGTCAATAGAGAGGCCATGATCACCCCTAAACATGGAGTGCAATGATACTTTATCCTCAGGAATGTATAAATCTTCCAAGCTATTCTCAAATAAAACATAGCCATTTATGAGTCAACTATCTCATGTCATACGACCTATTCTCAAATTATCCCTTCTCACATGGTGATTCATTAATTTTACCCAAAAACTCTTGGTATCCATGGCTATAAGCATCACATTATTAAAACCATCAGTTATTGGATTTCAACTATCCACACACCAACATTCAATTCTAAATAGTTACTATGTATAAGAACTCATATCTTCTTTTTATGCATGTTTTTCTTTTTCTAGAGTTTTTGAGAGAAAAATGAGTTTCTGGAAATTTTTGAAGTACACACCATGTAATTTCTGAGTACATGTCGTGTACTTTATGAGTACACGTCATGTACTTTATGAGTACATGCCGTGTACTTTATGAGTACACGCCATGTACTTTATGATTACACATTGTGTACTAAGTTACCATGGGTAGTCGTGTGCTGGTCGTGTAGCGGCCTTACACACTGCCATGTGGGGTGACCTGGAGGCTGCTTAATGCGGAGTATGGAAATGGAAAGTACACACCATGTACTCCAAAAGTACAAGCCATGTATTTTTTTTATTAAATGCATCAGGGTTGGGTCTGATGGAAAGAATGCCCTTCTTCTAGGTTTCGTTCGTCCGAGAGCACCGAGCAGCCACAGATCTTCGATGAGCCCCTGAGCCTCTATCCATCCTCTAAATCGAATACTATTGGTTCTGTTGGAATCGCATCCGTGAGTTATCTCTTCTTCTTGAGACTCATTCCTTGATTTCTCTTCCTTCGTGAGTTATTTGGGGTTGAACATTTTATACATTTTTGTAGATATGTGGAGTTATAAGGCAATTTAAGACTTGTGGTTCAAGTATCTTGATCTCCCAATGCTGAGGTAGGTGGTTTGTGCCTTTCCGTAGATAGTCCTTGAGTTTTATATGAAACATTTTCCAATACCCACGAACGGGGTATTGTGCGTTTACTGTTTCATCCCTATTGTTTCTATGCTATGCTGGTATTCTTAAGTAGATGGTTATTGATTGTAAATATGGTGAATTGTTGTGATTTGGATGTATTTACGATGCATGTTTTTCCAGTTTGGACCTTTGGGTATTGATTGCCTATTAGGCTGTTGTTTACTCTCCCATGCCTAGTATTGTAGGATGATGTGACTGTAGTTCTGTTATGTTGTTGTGTTGTAGAATTCTAGCCAATTAGTTCTTGAGGTTTACCTTGGCCGATATGCGCTGATACACTTTCATGACTTACAGAGGGCCATAAGAACCTGGTGTATAGAACATAGGGAGAATAGACGTTGAGGGATTCTCTAGAGTGTCTTTATAATTTTATGATGTGGGACCACATAGGGAATTGGCGTTGAGTATTTCATCAGAGTGTCTGTAGTTCCTCGACATGGGACACAGAGGGAATGTGACGTAAGTGCATCCCTAGGGAGCCTTTAGTACCGATACACGACTATAGGGGGAATTGACGGTGAGTGCATCCTAAGAGAGTCTATACTTTAGCTGAACCAGAGGGGATAGACTGAGTATACTACCTAGAGGGTTGCTTGTACTTGTGAGGTAGGACCAGAGGGGTTAGACTGAGAGTGCTTCTCAAAAGGTTACCTGTTTGTTTACCTGTTTGTTAGTTATTTCTTGATACTGAACTATGGATTGTTTACTGTTGAGTACCTTCCTTTTTACTACTTATGTACTTTTTCCTGCCATATAATCATTGACTATTAGGCATAGATCTCGTGGTGGTTGCCTAATGGGATTAGTCTCATGCCCTGTTTTGGCTATGATTTTGGGCCCAAACAAATTATATTATTGTAGGTCTAGACAAGGGAAAGGTCCCTTCTACTTCAGGTACTTAACATGTTGTAGAGTTGGAGAGCAGGGGACCAAGATTAGGGTTTCAATGTTGTGGAGATGATACTACTTTACTTTTGTACTTGGTTTAGCACTATATTCCATCATTTTTATTTGTTTCGTTTTTTTCCTAGACATATGTATCATGCATCATTTTATATACATGTTCTCCAGTTTATACCCTTAGTTTTCTACTGTATGTCATTATTATTGCTTCTGATCTTGTATGTATTCGTTTACTTCCACTATGTACTCTGCCAATGAGGGAATAGTTTCCCCACTGTCACACCTAAGGCTCTCGCTTCTAGTCGACAGCCTTTGGTGTTCGTGGAAATGCACTTGAGGCCATGTGAACAACTGGGTACGGGGTGCCTTTGGGTGGATTCCGAAACCAGGACATTAAAAAGTGGTATCAGAGGAATTATTTTCGCTTGACTTACTGTTTGGAGCCATTATCTAGGGATAGGAAGGAATAGGTACTTGGTAATAAGCTATGCTTGGGAGCTAACCCGTGTATAGGGAAAATCCAACCTACCTTGTTTATTATAATTTTATTGGTTTTTTCAAGATTATAGTTGATTTGATTTCACATTGAGTGATCCGCATGATTGTATTGTTATTGTTGATGTTATTGAGGTTCTATTTCTATCTCAACCCGATGAGATGAGGGTATTCCATCTCATGCATCATATAGAAACTTATTTGAAATCACATGTCATGCATTATTGCTATGCCATTTAGGGTGCATTAGAAATTGTATGTTGTTGTGACAGATGTTGTGTAGAATATGCATGCTGTTATGATAGATGCCTTGATAAGAATACATTTTGTTTGATAGGGTATCATTTTGTGTAAAGTTTTTATTGAATGGATGCCAAAATTTGGTTCTTGAGGTGTTATGGGCCCTCATGGAATGGAATTTTGTGGATAATTGTCATGTTACATTATTATAACATGTTTAAGATTCCCAGATTTGATTCGAGGGGAGTATGGGCCCTCTCAGATCGGAATTTGGAACTTTCAGTGTTTGTTTTAGTGTTTTCTGGGTTCCAGAGTAGTTTCTGAGGTTTACTGTCTGAAAAAACCCAGAATACACACTGTGTAGTTTTGACTACATTCCATGTGTTCTTATGTTGGGGAAGAAACTGTTTTTCTTAAGTACACTCCGTGTAGTCTATGACCGTGTCGTAGGCCGTGTGGACAGAGACACAGGATGGGGAAGATCCAGTAGGAACACTCCATGTACCATACAAACATGCCATGTCGTGTCGACCCTATGTCCGCCAGTGTAACCAACAAACATAGACGGATAAGACCTTAATCTATACATGTCGTGTCCGCGTCGAACACACCGTGTATTATGAACCAGGTATCTAGCCATGTCACGAACAACACGGGTTGGTGTTATCTCTTCTCATACATGCTGTGTTCATCTGGAACACGCTGTGTAGTGAGATTCATGTGTTAGGCCATGTCATTGACAACATGGGCCAGGTGAAGCTTGCCTAGTACACACCGTGTCCATCCTGAACATTACGTGTAGCATTGTCTTCGGAGAGCCGTGTGGCGTAACCGTGTAGGATCAATTAAGAAGGGGAAGAGGATTCAAGTACACACCATGTTTTAAGACAGCACGCCATGTGTTTGGGGTGTTACATGACCAGTTTAGGGAGGAGTACACGCCCATGTAAATTAATTAAGGGAACACGCCATGTAGAAAATGTATACGCCGTGTAGTCATGTTTTGTAAAACATAAATGATTTATTTATCCTGTTCCCTTCTTACACTCCTTGTTTTCAGTACTTGATAACCTTGATCTAAGGTGTGAATTTGACCTTGCAGAGTCATGCTGCCGAGACGTCTTCCCCTTGTGTTCCAATTATAGGGTAGTGATCGGACACCAGATGTGGATGATCAGGGACTACCCATAGATCCTCCTTTTGTGCCAGTCTTGGCACCATCCATTATACCAGACACAGGTGTTGATGCATAGTTCAGGAAAGGATTTATGAGAATAATGTAGACCTTTCAAGGAGCACCGCCTCTTTCCCCATCGATGGCTGATTTGATGTGGGTCTTCCAGCAGTAGAATCCTTCTACTTTCTCTAGGGATGGAGGAACTCAGGCTTCAGAGTCATGGCTAAAAGTCATGATTACGATCTTTGAGCATCTGGAGATGCCTATAGAGAGGAGGGTAAATCTCACTACCTATATTCTACGAGACTCCGCCAAGAGGTGGTGGGATGTGATCTCACAGGCGGGATGCCAGCAAGTTATTGCGTGGGACGAGTTCTAGTGCATATTCTATGACTACTTCTACACAGATACCTTTAGGGACGATCTAGCCTGAGATTTTAGGAGTCTGGAGTAGGGTACTCTTTTTTTGATGGAGTATTCCTCCTGCTTTCCCGAGCTGCAGCGCTTCACGCCTATTTCACAAGGTGATCAGTTATTCATGGCAAGGAAGTTTAAGGATGGTCTAAGGCATGCCATCTGATCACAGGTGAACATATTCCGGTTGACTTCTATCACGTATATTTTCAACCAGGCGCTGATCACGGAGCGCAATCTGAGGGATTCCGGAGTTTTGAGTCAGGGAGGCTTGTCATCTGGAGTTAGCATCCCTCCTACTGATAGTAGGAAGCACCGTAGGGAGTCTTCACGTGGTGATTCAAGGAGGCGAGACACTTCTTCTGGTATCCAGGTGGGGTGCTACCAGTGTGGGAAGAGCAGGCATACCAGGCCACACTACCTGAGAGACCCAGTGGAGTGCCAATCATGCGGAAAGTTGGGTCACCTTCAGTGCTTCTATCATATCTTCTCACTAACAGCTAGTGATAGGGGTTCTTCTATGACTCCTCGTTCAGGAGCAGCACCACCAATTTCTCACTAGTCAGGGAACTAGAGCTCTTCTAGCTGTTGAAGCCGAGGTGGAGGTTGTGACTGTGGTGGTCAGTCGATGGTCTTTCAGTGACAACAGAGTGGATCATCTCAGAGTGGTCAGGTAGGGTCACAGGGCCGCGGTGCAGGACAAACTTTTGCAGTGGAGCAGACCCAGTAGAAGCAGGATCCCGGACCATCTATAGTTCGAGGTAGGATCTTAGTTTCCTCAGTTTTAGATTATGCTCTTTTCTATACATGGGTTTCCCATAGCTTAATATCTATTGCAGTTGTGGAAAGCCTTGGGCTCTGCATCTTTTCTACTGCTGATATCTTGACACTAGACACTCCATTGGGGACTAGAACGATGAGTGCACTTCAGTGTAAGGAGTTCCCTCTAGAGTTTGGTGGGTGTCAATTTTTATGGGACCTCTATGTCCTAGAGATGATAGACTATAATTTCATTCTCAGGATGGACTGGCTAGTTCCCTTCTGGGTAGTCATCGACTGCTATCGCTGTAGGGTGAG
This sequence comes from Viscum album, assembly GCA_963277665.1. Taxonomy (NCBI): domain Eukaryota; kingdom Viridiplantae; phylum Streptophyta; class Magnoliopsida; order Santalales; family Viscaceae; genus Viscum; species Viscum album. Next base: position 964,694,895 of record OY728150.1, read on the forward strand.
TTTCACATCACCAGAGGGCGTGTCATTTCTTCATAATGGCGAGTGGGATGTCCAATAGAGTAGAGCGGGTCCAGAGAATCATGGGGTATGATAAGTTACATCCCAACTTTCTAGTCTATATCTGGATGACTAGGGGAATTCGCAGTTAGACTTCCCTCCAGTGGTGGATCATTTGATAGATATCTTTCTAGAGGAATTTCCAGGTTTTCCTCCAGAGTGTGAGGTAGACTTTTCTATTGAGCTTGTTCTAGGAGTGGAATCGGTGTCTATTCCTCCTTATAGGATGGCTACACCAGAGTCTCAGGAGCTGAAGAAGCAGTTGGAGGAGTTGCATGCAAAGGGTTTCATTCGACCCAGTACTTCTCCTTGGGGTTCGCCTGTCCTGTTTGCGAAGAAGTCAGATGGTACCCTTAGGATTTGTGTGGATTATCTGAAGCTGAACCAGTTGACAGTCAAGAACCGATATCCCTTTCCGAGGATTGATGATCTCTTTGAACAGCTTCGAGAATCTCGGGTGTTCTCAAAGATTGACTTGAGGTCCGGTTATCATCAGTTGTGCATTAGACCATCTGATATATCTCTTACAGCCTTCCAGAGAAGGTATGGTCTATTCGAGTATATGGTTATGTCATTTGGTCTCACGAACTTGCCTACAGTTTTCATGGCACTAATTAACTAAGTGTTCCATCCATACTTGAATTCCTTTGCCGTGGTCTTCGTGGACGATATCTTGGTGTACTCTAACATTCGACACGACCTTGATACCCATATTGAGATCATTTTGAGTAAACTAAGGGAGCATCAGTTATATGCTAAGATCTCAAAATTCCATTTCTGGATGGATCAAATTCACTTCCTGGGTCATGTTATCTCAGAGGCAGGAGTATCAGTAGACCCAGAGAAAGTAAGATCTCTAGTTTCCTTGGAGCAGCCAAATAACGTCTTTGAGGTGCAGAGTTTTTTAAGGATGATTGGATAATATAGATGTTTAATACAGGACTTTTCGCGCTTAGCAGTACTACTGACAGGTCTAATTAAGAAGGGTGAGAAGTTCTCATGGTCATATTCTTGTGAGTTAGCCTTTCAGGAGTTGAAAAGGGAGGTGGACTTCAGCACCAATACTAGTCTTTCTAGAGCTGGCCAAGAGCTATACTATTTTCTGTGATGCTTCAGGTATCAGGCTGAGAGCTGTGCTTATGCATGGAGATGGAGTCATTGTGTACGGGTCTCAGCAGTTGAGGCCACATGAGAGGAGCTACCTGACGCATGATCTGGAGTTAGTAGTTGTTGTTCATGCCTTACACTATTGGAGACATTATCTTCTGGGAGATCATTTTGTGGTCTTCACAGACCATAAGAGTCTCAAGTACATCTTCACTCAGCATGATCTGAATTTGAGACAGTGCATGTGGGTTGAGTACCTATAGTCCTTTGACTTTGATATTTCCTATACACCTGGGAAGGGAAACACGGTGGCTGATGCGTTGAGGAGGATGACTAATATACATGCAGTTCAGGAGGCCAGAAGTGAGTGGAAACTTATGGCTATGTTCTCTAAGATCCATTTGGAGGTGCAGAACAAACATGGGTAGACTTTTCTATCTTCTGTACCTGTTACCTATACTCTTCTTGATCGAGTTCAAATAAGGAAGCTATCAGATTATGAATGCCTATTACTAAGGGAGAATGTGTCATGAGAGGACCCTATTATTGGATAGACCATAGGAGAGGATGAGATATTTAATTTCCAGGGGTGCGTATGGGTTCCAGCAGACATACATGAGGTGTGGATGTAGGACTCTCATTCCTCAATTTGGGCAGTTCATCCTGGCGTCAATAAGATGTATCATGATCTAAATCGTCAGTATTTGTGGCTATGTATGAAGAGGGACATTGCATGTTTCATCATGAGGTGTTCCACTTGTCAGCAGGTGAAGGCGGAGCATCAGCAACCAGCAGAGCTCTTACAGTAGCTACCCATTCCCGAGTGGAAGTGGAATGACGTCATGATGGACTTCGTGACTAGTTTTCCAATGTCGCCTCGAGGAAATGATACAGTTTGGGTTGTCATTGATAGACTCAAAAAGGTCACTCGCTTCTTGCCGATCAAGGAGAACTTCAGTGTTGATGAGTTGGGATGGTTGTACATCCGAGAGATTGTACGTCTGCATGGAGTTCCACACTCCATTGTTTTAGATATGGATGCGTGTTTTACTTCTCAGGTCTGGCAGGGGCTTCATAAGACATTGGGTACACAGGTACTTTTGAGTAAAACTTACTATCCTCAGACTGATGGCCAGTCCAAGCATACGATTCAGGTGCTTGAGGACATGCTCCGAGCATGCATTCTGAATTTTGGAGATTCTTGGGAGAAGCACATATCTCTTGTGGAGTTTTCCTACAATAATAGTTTTCAAGAAACTATTCAGATGTCACTTTATGAGGCTTTGTATGGTAGGTCATGCCGATCACCCTTATATTGGCTGGAGTTAAGAGAGGCAGCTTTGTTGGGACCTCTTCTTGTTCAGGAGACCACATAGCAGATAGAGTTGATTTAGAAGAGGATGGATACTGCATAGTCTCCTCAGAAGTCTTATGAAGATCAGCAGAGATGACCTCTAGAATTTGATGTTGGGGAAAAGGTTTTCCTGCGTGTCACACCGAGGTTGGGACACAAGAGGATCAAGAGACAGGGTAAGCTTTCGCTAAGGTACGTCGGGCCATTTGAGTTGTTTGAGAGAGTTGGGTCAGTTCCCTATCGGTTGTTGTTACCTCATAGGTACCAGGCTATGCATGACGTTTTCCATGTTTCTCAGATTCAATGTTACTTTTAAGACCCGTCTGATGTTTTCCAACTAGAGGAGGTTGAGTTGGAAGCGGATGCATCCTTTGAGGAGCATCCTATCTGGATTGTTGATCACAGTACAAAGGTTCTCCGTGGTCGGTCTGTTCCTCTGGTACGAGTGCTATGGTAGCACGGGCAGGTACATGATGAGACTTGGGAGAGGGATGCCGATGTATGAGCCTAGTGGCCGGAACTGTTCGGGGTTTCTTCTTCTACGCCGCGTTAAAGAAATTTGGAGACAAATTTATTTAAGGGTGGAAGTTTTTAAGAACTCAAATATTCTTTTTAGGTATGTTTTTCTTTTTCTGGATTTTTGAGAGAAAAAGGAGTTTCTAATTTTTTTTTTAATTACACGCTGTGCACTTTATGAGTACACACCTTGTACTCGGATACCATGGGTAGCCGTGTGTTTTCCGTGTAGCGGCCTCGCACATGACCATGTGGGGTGACCTGGAGGACACTTAATACAGAGTATGAAAACAGAAAGTACATGCCATATACTCCAAAATTACACACTATGTATTTTGTTTTTTTCGTTAAATGCACCAGGTTCGCATCTAACAGACAGAACGCCCTTCTTCTAGGTTTCGTTCGTCCGAGAGCACCAAGCAGCTGCGGATCTTCTATGAGACCCTGAGCCTCCATCCGTCCTCTGAATCTAACACCATTGGTTGCATTAGAATCACACCGTTTAGTTCTCTCTTCTTCTTGAGCCTCGTTCCTTGATTTCTCCTCCTTTGTGAGTTATTAGGGGTTGGATGTTTTATAAGTTTTCGTAGATCTAGGGAATTATAAGGTGATTCAATCCTCTTGGTTCAAGTATCTTGATCTCCCAATGTTGTGGTAGGTGGTTTGTACCTTTCCTTAGATATTCCTTGAGTTTAATGGGCAAAATTTTCGAATACCCATGAACGGGGTATTGCGCATTTACTGTTTCATCCCTATTGTTTCTCTGCTATTATGGTATGCCTAAGTAGATAGTTATTGATTGTGAATAGAGTGAATTTTTGTGCTTTGGATGTATTTCCCATGCATTGTTTTCTTGTTTGTACATATGGGTATTGATTTCCTGTTCGACTGTTGTTTACTCTCCCATGCCTAGTATTGTAGGATGGTGTGACTGTTGTTCTGTTATGCTGTTGTGCTATAGAATTCTATCCAAGTAGTTCTTGAGGTTTACTCTTTCCAATATGCGCTGCTACACTTTCTTGACTTACACGGGGCCGTGAGAACTTGGTGTATAGACCATAGGGATAATGAACGTTGAGGGCTTCTCTAGAGTGTCTTTATAATTTTACGATGAGAGACCATAGGTGAAATTGATGTTGAGTGCTTCCTCAGAGTTTTTGTAGTTCCTCGACGTGGGCCACAAAGGGAATGTGACATAAGTGCTTCCCTAGATCTCCATTAGTACCGATACAAGACTATAGGGGGAATTGACGGTGAGTTTTTCCTTAGATGTTCTATACTTTAGCTGAACCAGAGGGGCTAGACTGAGTGTACTACCCAGAGGGGTTAGACTAAGAGTGCTTCCCAAAGGGTTACCTGTTTGTTTACCTGCTTGTTAGTTATTTCTTGATACTAAAATGTGGATTGTTTACTGTTGAGTACCTTCCTTTTTACTACTTCTATACTTTTTCCTGCCATATACTCATTGACTGTTAGGCACAGATCTCGTGGTGGTTGCCTACTGGGATTAGTCTCACACCCTGTTTGGGCCATGCTTTGGGGCCTAAACAGATTAGATTTTTGCAGGTCTAGACAAGGGAAGGCACCCTTCTACTTTAGGTACTTGACATGTTGTGGAGATGGAGACCATGGGACCAATCATAGGCTTACGATGCTATGGGACTGATACTACTTTTCTTTTGTACTTGGTTTAGCACTGTATTCCAGCATTGGGCTTTGTTTCACTATTTTCTTAGACATATGTATCATGCATCAATTTATATATATTTTTTCCAGTTTATACCCTCAGTTTTCTACTGTATGTCATTATTACTACTTCCTCTCTTATATGTATTTGTTTACTTCTGCTATGTACTCCTCTAATGAGGGAATTGTTTTCCCACTATCACACCCAAGGCCCTCGCTGCTAGTCGGCAACCTCTGGTGTTCGTGGAAATTCACTTGAGGCCATGCGACCAAATGGGTAAGAGGCACCTTTGGGTGGCTTCTGGAACTGGGATGTTACACCGTGCATTGCCAAAATGAACTAAATCACGATGCACATTAGGTGCACATCCCATACAACCTCGTTCAAACTTGACTCACGCTACCATGCGTTTTTCGTCAACAAGGTCTAACTGATTGTGCTATATGGAGAATCAATATCTATTAATATGAAATTTCCCTTATAAGTCATCTGCAAAATTGATTATATTAACTATTCCATGATTAATCGAAATACTGAACACCTTACAACATTATTCTAGAGAAGAATGTGTCAACTACACAACCATTTCTATTCAACTAGGATAAGAACCCAAACAATCCTACCCATTGAAACCTATTTCAATATACCAGGACTTATGGTTATTTTCAAAATAAAATGCATCACCATGCCTAATTCAAAAGACATGATCACCTACCATTCATAGATCTAGGAAAGTGTGTAAAATGAACCTGACCACAAAAGGGAAAACGTAGTCCCAGACCAATCTCTTCTGTAAGTTATACTTAATAGAACAACGTCATTGGACAAAAAGGGTCTAAGTAATGGTGATGGAATCTAGGTATTTCCACATATCATTAATTAATCTAGCATAAGAACCACATCCCATTTAAGTTCATTAGTTACACAACATCTAACACTCCTAAAAACACTCTTTTAGAAGCGGTTAAAACTTAATAAGGCTGAGAATCATCAACCCATGAGGGCCACAACCCATCAATATAGCATATGACATAACATTACAAGTATCAGGATACTAGGAATTGATTATTATAGATCATCCAAATTGGGGAATTATCAAATAAATGTTAAAATTATAATGTAAAGAATAAAGGGTTGACACTCAATGGGTATCCATATTTAGTAATTCTCCCTTGAGGTTCAAATTACCAAATAATCACCCATCTACCTAGGGATATATTTTCCTTATCAGGAATCCTAATTATGAAAACAAATACCTGAATGGTACCTCATGTTAGAAAGTGGAAGAAATCATTTATCAGTGATTTATGTTCAGAAGGTGCTACTATAACCAGACTAGCTCTTTACATACAAAAGGCATCAACCTTAAAACAATGTCACATCTGAAATGATCACTAAGCCTTACCACCTAACCTCAGGGTCCAATGAAACCTAAAAAATTCATCAAAGTTCCCTAACAATGCTCACATTTTCATTTAAGTAAACTCTCTAGGAAACATTTAAAATTAACCCTACATAGGGGTTCTTATAACAAGATCCTCTAAAATATTCAATTTTAAGGATGTTAAATGAAACTCATTAATTTCTAAATTTTAAATAGATTATAAGGGATATCAAGTACCATTTTTAATATATTATTTATTAATCACTTTATTTAGCTGATTACATGCAACATTTTTCAAATTATCTCATAATTCAATCTATAACCTTTTATTTTATTAATAATTTTCACAACTGGGTTGGTTAAAGAAAATTTCAAATTCCAACCTATAGAGGAAAACACTTTTTAGTTTTTATTTGAAATTATAATTAACTAATGCCTCAAAATAATAAATCTTATAGGTAGATAATAAGGATTTTATTAATTAAAGGGACTAGTCGAGTAATATGTCACCATAAGTTTAGATGTAACAACGTATAAGTGGATACAAACAATTGACCATCACTTAGCATAAACTCACCCCCATGGGGTTTATGTTCTAAGAACATAATAAAGTAAATGTGATCTATGAGGGTACCATCATGTCAATCCGGGTTAAATTATATAGGCATCCATTTACAATTTATGGATTCAAATATCTATAAATTATATTTGGTATCCCATTTAAATGAAACCCATAACAATTATTTTATTCAATATTTAACACACACTTAATGGGGTTATATCATAAGAAATTTTCACCAAAGGACCTACTTGGTTCTAGTAGTGAATTTATAAATATAGTCATGTGGATCTTTATGACCTCATCATATAGGTACATACTCCTTTAAGTTGAAATTTATCCTTTATTTGAAAACAATCATTTTCTGTGCGAATTTGACTTTCATCATTTATACATACATATATATCATGGTTCAGTTAGATGAATATATATTCCCAAATTATTTAAGTTCTTTTATTTATATGTTACAATTTTCATTCATATAACTAAAACCATATTTTCATTTTCGGTCCCAAAATATAATAGTCCATTTATGGTGGTTCAATTATATGGGACACCATTCTCCAATTCATAAAGGCATATACGCTTTATAAATTAAATGATTGAATCCCATTTAAATAAATGCAAATAAATGCATATTATATTCATATATAATAAGTATATAAGAAATGGTTTGACTATATGGGTTACACTTAGCAACTTATAGAGTTCCCATGCACTTTATAAATTGGAAATTTGGAACCCATTCAACCAAAACCATTAATGTTTTATCGCATGTGACCAATGTTCCATGAATCAAACATATCTTAATTGGTTAATTAAGGATCCACCATCAATATATATGTTAAAACACCATTTAGGTTGATGAATACACTTTAATAACCAATTATATATATCACATGTATAGAAAGGCATGTTATCACTATAAGGAATAAAATAATATAAACAAGAAAAAAAGAGAAGCATGATATATATATCATCATGCATAAAGAAATATATAATGAAATCTACATGGAATGGCCAGTGCATATCTACATGACTATCATGATCCATGTAACACACCACATCTCTTTATATACCAGGAAAAGAGGTAAAAATACATAATTTAGTAAATAGTGTAAATACACCAATCACCCAAGGTGAAATAATAATTAACTATAATATATAAAAATAGTACCATCCCTAGAAACTTGATCTTTACATCATGAATGGGTTGTCCAGACCCAAACACAAGCAATTTACCTAGTGTTGAAACATTTCTAGTCTCATTTATACCATCTAAAAATAGTAAGTTTAGAGAAAAAGAATCTTTGTTACCACTTATAGCATCCTGAATAGAGAGTCAATAAAATGAATCCCCAAACTAGTTTTCCTTTGGGTGTCAAGCACACCACCCTATATGATAGTGTTTTATAACTAGCATGAATGGTCTAAAGGTGATAAAATGAGGAGACTATACCCATATGGTTAGAAATAAATACCACGGAAGCACTAATAAATAAAGAAAGTGGAATAAAAATCAAATGACCATTAGTAATAAAGGAACGAGTGATCATGGATGAACATGAAAAAAATGTACTGAAACAAATATATAACAAGTATAGATAAACAATATACAAGGAATAGGAAAATACCCAAGGGACTCTTCCATGAGAATCCTAATATTTGGATCATTCATGTCCCCCTAATCTCCCACATACTTGCATAACATCACAACTGTGAACTATAAACCTGAACCTAAAACCCTGTGGAATTTATGGGTACTAATTGATGGCCTGAACAGGTTTTGAGATATGATCTATAGGACGCCACTAATAGAGTCTATAATAAATATAGTATATACATATAGGTTGTAGCTATGTGAAGATATAAAAGGTGTTAATTTTTAAAGATAAGTGATGCAATCCAGTCTATAAGCACATGTTATAACATGCATTCCATGAATGAGGAAACACAGTATACAATTGTAAATTATTAGCTATGAAACATACTGGATAATAATGAATCAGACCAATGAGGTCTAAGATCCCGGTCCACTGACCATGACATCCTCTTTGAGTCTATAGATCTCATCTATAGAAAACTCAGTGAAATGTAGACCATCATTTTCCTGGATCCAAGGTCATCGACTATGGAATGCACTTTGATTCCATGGAGATAGTTAATATAAAACATGATAAAGACATGGTTGGATCCCAAAGAGTGTATTAATGGTCTTCCAGGAAAGTTAGATCCATGTTTATAATCCACAAAATCTAATTTAATATATTTGAGTTGGTTTTCTGTGAAATTATGTGTTAAGTCACACCTGTGCGATGTCATTCAATCCAATTTAACATAATTCATATAATGATTCAAGGGAATATGTTAGTTTTCATTCCCATTTAAATTTAATATATCACATTAAATTTGTAACTTAATTCACATACAAGATATGAGAAGGAGGTCCATGTTAAATTCCATTTTGTTCCATTAAGTAACTATATAATTTCTACAAGTCAAGGGGTTTTCTATTTCATTCCATAATTCCAATTGAATCAATTTCATTATTACTTTCATTTATAAATGAAAAGGTTATAACCCAAGAACTCAACCTTTAACATTTTATTTAATTGTACTTGGATCCCTCCAATAAGAGGTGAGCTCAACTCACCCCATGGGTGGTGCAAACACAATCAATAAATAGAACCTACATCAAGGGTGGTTTAGGTTGAGTTTACAACCTCGAACAATTCATATGGGTGTGATAACAAGTTTACATTATAATTTATAAATTCAAATTTTGAGGTTGATTAATTTAAGGAGAAACAACCAAAAATTCCAGCATACGACACAACGATGCAAGCTATAAAACACCCAAAAGTTTAGTAAAAAGGTATAGACCACCTACCCAGTTATTAGAATTACTCAGTTGTTTAATATCGGTCCACAATTCAAGATGAAACAAGATAAATTATAATAATCATTAAATTACTTGAATATAGTGCCAAAGAGCTCACACATATTTAGCATTCTGTATGGAGTAATAAATTAAGAAAATAAGAATGAGGAGTCTTATACTTACTATGGAGATTCCAAAAAAATCAGACAGTGTTGGATTTGGAAAAGAAATACAGGAGATCTATGGAATCCTAAAGGAGGCCAAAGTGGGGAGCTCGATCAGCCTATTCATGGGAGAAAAGGGGAGAAATATGAGTAATAAAGAAATATGGTTGGAGGAAAAAATGGTCATTTCATCCCTATTTAATGAGGTGCATGGTTAGTTCATTTGGTTTGGGTGACTGTGTGTGAACCATGTGGATCATAATATCCAAGAGACATACCCAATATAGATTTTCCACATGATTTTATATAATTGAATTCCAATTATGCAATGCTTCTGGTTATGTGGAACTAACCATGTGGTCTAGGTGCAGGGTTCAGAAAATATTGCACAACCCATCCACTTAACTTTACAATTCACTATAGACATTATACACTATCGTGTACCACACCTTGAATAGTTTAAAAACCCATGTGACACCCCTTACAAGGCCGCCTAGTTTCTCCTAAGGGGCTACATGGTTTAAACAAACTGTTTGCCTTGTATTTTTCTCCTTAAAAGCCAGTTCTCAGAGTCTGATGCTCTCAAAATCCATCCAAACCTATGATGCTCCTCTCACACCTTTAACTACATAAAAAACACATTTATGTTATCCAACCCTTGTAACCATGTTCCAAGACTCAATTTAATATTTATCTCATCCCCCAAATGAAAATTTCAATTTAATTCAAAATTTTCATATGGTTCAAAATGTGGGATTGTACACATTCCTTCTTCTAGCCACCCTCTAGATATTTTTTCTACCCATACTTTATAAAATAATTTTATGCTCCTCTTGTCTTTGACCATGAAGATTACTATTATTTCATAACTTCAAATATAATTGGAACTTCATTTTTGGCCACTTCTCTTGAAATTATTGATTTCATGGGCACTCCACACCTGGTTCCTTATTCTTTTACCCAAGGTGACATTCCATGTGACATAGACTTTGATCAAAGAGATAATCTTCTTTTTTTTATTAGAGAAATATTCCTCCCCCTTAGTCAAGATGTTGGTACTTGGGCACACAAAAAGAGTTAGTGGTCCATGGATTTTAAAATTTTCAACACCAGAGTGATAATACTTGTTGTCTTTGGTGATCCAAGCCCTGATATAGTCTGAGGATATCATTTGTATTAAACAGAGCATAGAAAATAAAACTGAATGTGTACCCCATTATAACTTGATGTGTACATATTTTTGAGAAGTCACTGGTGAATGTTGTTCAAAATATCTGATGATTAACCCATCTATATTATCCACACACACTTCTCAAATCTTCAAGTATTCCATTCATTGGATTCCAAGTGCTATCACAGAGCTTTGATGATATCTTTGATTCCATGACCATCCCCCGATCATTTTCCATCTATATGTGAAATCAATCTTGGATAGAATTCTTATTTGAAGAATTTATCTCTCTATAAATTGATAGGGGAGAGAATATATCAATTACTGACTAATAAATAGTTTATTGGAATTAGATTCTCTCCATTTATATAGTTGATGTTAAAAATACCTGATTAAGGCTCCCAAACCCCATATTTTTAGCATCCACTAAATAAGTAATAAATAATAAATTATGATGAACTAAATACATCACAAATATTATTTATATTTTACTACATACTTTTAATATATATATGTCAAATATATTACATGATAAACCCAAGTCATTAACTCGACTCATAATTCCCACTAATATTATATGAACCTTGAATATTAAAATAATATTCATTTGAATAATATTAATCCTTGTATTTACTTAACCACTTGTAAATACATTGAATAAATTAATTCAACCCAATCATTTATTACCTGAATAATAATGAAATTATTTATTTAACGACGATCGATAAAAATGGACAACTCTTAGACACTGTAGTGGTGGCCACCATGACCTATATTTTAATTCAACTAAATAGAGAAGATTATCAAATGATCTATTTTGCGTCACTCTCTAAGACCTTATCTCAATAATAGTGAATAATATTCATATAAAAATAGTGGAGTGTAGTAACCCATGAAGGCCCATAAAGAGATATGGAAATTTCATAGCAACAACAACCAACCTACGGATATGCACTATGAAATATAATATATTTTTAATTTGATATCTCATAATGTAGGATGCATAATTGTGTCATCTCCCTTTATTTATTTATTATTTATCGATCTAATTATATGTATTTACCCTTGGCTACAATGGACATGTATTTATGAGTGTACTACCATCCTGATCATCTAGGTCCAAGATATGAGTTCCTCAACTCAGAAGTGAAAAATTATATCTTGACCGTTCAACTAATGTCATACCACCAACAATGCACCCAACATAAAATACATCTCCATGGATTCATTATCATGGTTTTTTTCCTTGCATCAAAGTATGAAATAAAATGGAAAACATTGATGATGGTCAAGCCCGAATGGCCCGAAGGCCTTTATTTTTATTGATTTTTGATAACCCGCCTTTAAAGGGATGAGGGGGAACCCTTACATGGCCTGTAGGATCAGAGATTACATTTCTCATATGCTTAGAAGATTACATGACCCAGAGGTCTTAGGGAATTCAACCAGACTATCTACAAGGACCTACCCCTCCCCAACATCTATATCATGGTAGTATCTCTTCACCTTCGAATGGCCATCTGGCTAGGCTTATTGTGCAAGCACATGCTGGTCTTGATGGCATAACTATACTCTCTCATTATGACTAATCCATTTGGCTCTTCTCTGGTGAGTAAACCTGCTCTGAATCATCTTACGCGGCTGCTCCTTTTTTGTAGTGTGTCTGGGGAAACTGCATGTGGCCTAAAGGACTTGAGGTGGCCCGAAGGCCTTAATGGTGGCCCAAAAGCCCTACCGACCCAAAGCCCTGGGTGTCTTGAAAGCCTTAAAAAATCCAAGCCCAAACCGGTGGCCTAAGGTGAATAGTTCCAACTGCTACAGTACCGAACAATACCTTCTACAGTGCCTGCTACAGTACCACACAATGTACAGTTCTGCTATAGTACCTGTACAGTGTACAGTTCTGCTACAGTACCCACATAGTGTACAGTCTACTACACTGATGCTACAGTATCCCTGGAAATATGCCTCTACCTAGTTTTGAACCTGGGTCTTGTGGATGCACTTAATGATACCTCGCCAACTAGGAAGAGGCTTATGTGCTTGATAATGGTCTAAATTCAAGAGACCAATACACATGTATGTAGATCGGTACATCGAATGAAACCCAAAAAATGTAGTGTTCCTATTGGAGAGTCTCTCCTTATGATCTCACCTACCAAATATCACCAAGTGGGAACTTAATGAGAAGAGGTCTCAATGATTATGATTCCCCATAACCTGATAGTTATACATCAACTATGTTCATTCATTATTATCTATCTAGACCATAATAAATAAATTTAAGATTAATGTCATAGTATCTTAAGTTTATCATTATGGCTTGGTATTTTCTATAACCTTTTGATAAGAAAAATAATCTATTGACATTATAATTTAAATATTGGATGAAGAAATGTATTCACTATAATGGTATGCATACATCATGCATAACTCGCTATGTTAATGATATGGTAATAAAAATGAACTTATAAAGTTGTGTCTAGGGAAGTCACTTTTACAACACCCCCACTTGCACTAGACCCAACATGATAACTATTCTTTTTAGCTCTCACATGATAAAGATCATGTTTATGTTGATTCATATCTTTAGTTATTGGTTCTGCCACATCTCCACTGTGTGGCTATTCTTCTATGTGTGACCGCATCTTGTTTAGTAATAATACTCAATATATATAAACCCTAAGTGTATTAATTTTTATCCACTATCAAAATTTTACATCTTGGAAAGCAAGAGTATCATAATTTCCATTATGATCATACATTACTTACTAAGTGTGATTCCAATAACTAGAACAAATCATTTCATTTTTACACTATTTAGCTTCCTCAAAATCCACAACACACTTATTATCTATAGACATGACTACCACTATCTTGTATGAGCTTATATTTATAATTAACTTATCCTAACTACAATATTAGATAACATAGATTCAGGATGACTATTTTGTGTCCTATGAAAACTAGTATCCTTTCCTCTCCACTTTCTAGGCACATATCATTTGTATTTTCACAAGTAAAATCAGAGAGTTTTGATCACTCCCTTTCATTTCTCCAAGATATAACTAATATTTTCCTACTATATTGTATATGTTGAAAATTTATATCTTGTACATATCATGGAATGCATGATTGGTCCATCTCTTAAGTATATGTAATTAAAATAACCACATTAATCTGCTCCGATATATCACACATGCCATCTTTTAGAGATTTATTCCATGTGACATTAGTAAAAAATACCTCTCAAATTGTTCCAAATTTTATTTTTAAATACTATGTTAATATATTTATGATTAAATAGGTCTAAAAACCATTTGATCTACATTATTGGATCATGTTCCCTAGAATTTATTTATATACTTTATGTCAATCACTGGATAATAACTTAAATCCAAGTCATAACTAATTTTAAGACTAATAGCTAATTTATTTATGTTACCAAACATATTTTACTTGGAAAAGAATTACACTCCCACTAACCTCTAGTTTACACATAGAATAAATTCATTCATAATGAGTAATCTAAGATATTGTTTCTTTCTTTCAATACTGAACTAGATTTTAGTAACTTTCACCCTTATTGGAATTCTATGATGTCAACATCTCATTTTGGTTGTGTCATATAGACACCTTCCATGATTGGTGGTCTTAACATCCAATAATGAATTAAATATCATAAAAGTAAGTTGTGATAAGTAAAATTCTAACGTATTTAGGCATAACGATATAGTATTACAGGTAAAGACTTATTGGTATGATGCTTATACCAACCATGTATAGTCTCTCTTGAATACCCACCACAGTATTCATAAACAATCCCTTTAAACTTTGATGCATGGAATATATTATTGAATTTTAATTGATCTTGTCAATATTAGCTAATTACCTTATACTTTTTACTTGTATGATTCATTATTCTGAAAGAATAATGTATCCCCAGCAATGGTGAATATATAAACCCATCACCATGGTTTTATCCTTCATACATAGCATGTGTCTCTACAACATTCCTCTTCCACATATTAGGTGGAAGTCGTTACCATGTTTGCTATTGGTACATCTAAATCATTGACTAAATCCAAGTCAATATTTCTCCCACTATCTCAAGTATATATGTACAACCTTTAATAGAAATATCGTCAATCATGTGGTTTTCTATAATATCCTATAAAAATTTAAGTATAATTACTATAAATTTCTAAAAGACCGAAGGCCATATATTTCCTATTAATTTTAAATAATCCCCTTTTAAATTGGGTTGAGGGAGAACCATACATGACCTGTGGGCCCAAGGCACAAGACCTAACACATGTCCATTGAATGAAAATATATCATACACCAACATACATCCCTAACCTAGTAGATTAATTTATTCCCTTGATAAAAGAAACCAAACTTCAATTCAACTCAGTAGAAAAATCCATTGCATGATTACATGGGGCCTAGTAGTGATGGAAAATCCATACCCTCTCATTCATATGAATCTGAAATCATTTTTAGTGGTTACTCCTTGCTCTGACCTCTTATCGGGGACTACACCTCAGAATTTGACTCGATTATTTTTTGATTCATCCAAATTTTCATCGAAGTCTAAAGTGTTTCCCCTTGAACCTATCACATCCACCCGATCTCATCTGGTTTCGTTCATCCATTGTCACTGCTTTCTAAGCCAAAATCCTACCTCCAGAGGGCTACCAACCCATCGAAGCTGACTCTTCATCCTCTCACCTTCGATCCAACCGAAGCCAGACCCCATTGTTGCTCCACCGAATAGATCCATCTTCAAAGTAGATGCCTCCACGAGCCTCAATGAGGACTCCTCACTCACCATCCTATATCAGGGAATTTATTCCCTCCACCATCTATCATCATCCTCCACACTACCCACTTAAAGCGGCCACCCATTGAAATCACCCACGCTGCACATACCAGAAGTCCCACATGGGGACCATAAATCCACAAATTTAAATCTTCTAGGGATTGAACCCTGGTTAGTGAACAATTATAGGGTATTCATAACCATTAGGGTAGGACCCCAACTATATAATTACTATAAATGTACCTTTTGTTTTTCTTGATGCAAGTTTATTTATATCCTAACAAACTCTTTGCATATAAACACATGTTCTTATGATAGAATAGATTTCCATCATACTATAACTCATATGATATCCATTTGTAATTATACTTGGCTTATAATTGTTTTATAATGATTCAATTTTTCAAATAATGTCTTAAAATATAGATTCATATGAAATTCATAAGTTATAACATTTATTTTCCTTTTACTTACATCATGACATTGATGTGTATAAGGAAATGTGCATTTAGAAATTACTCCATGATACATTTTTTTATCAATTTCAATATGTAAGACTCATCATCAGTCCCACTCATTTTCATCATATCCTGGATGTGGATAAGGTAATGTTCATTTAGGAATTACTCCATGATACTTTATATTGATCGATGAATTCTTGTTCAAGATATTCTTCGGCATTCCATCCTAAATCACCTAATATCTTCTGGACATGAATATACCATACTTCACTTTCTCATTACTTTATAATCCCTTAAAGGAAGGCAATGAATTATATTTACTACTAGCTTACCCTTGGAGTAGTTCATGCTCTCTAACTGAACTTATTCAAAAATCGTTATGGTGTACCTTTATTTATAAAGGTTTCTTTAGCTAAACTATATAAGCATATACATCGATAATACCTAAGGTGTTTATCCCCACTGAGTCTAAATACTATATTGAGTATATACCTGAAATACACTTTTATTTTTTCTTTTCCAAATAATTATCTTTTCATAGCTGGGTATATATGTCTTAAATTTCATATTCATCATATATTTCCTATCATTCATGTATTACTAAAATATTATTTGAGTATTAAACACCATAAAAATATTCATTCTTGAAATGGAATAATTTTATCCTTTTTTAAACAAGACACATGAGATTAATTTTTTGGTAATACTTAACAAAAGTTCAATTAGAATAATTTACATTTCAATTAGAAGTTGTGTGCTTCTCACCGATGACTTATGAACCATCCTTTCTGAGCCGCTTGTAGAATACACCTTAATTATAGTAATGTTTCAAGAATTAATTAGTTACTATATTTTTATATACATATGTGATTGGAATATTGTATTTAATACCCAATAAGTATAAGATAAACACTACTTGCAATTAATGAATATACCAGAATAAGAAACAATTAATAGCTTCTTTGATTCAGTTCATTGTGTTTAAATTTCCATAAATTTATTTCATGATATGTGAAGGAAATAACCTTCTATTTAATTCCACTTTATTTTAAGGACACTTTGAAGGTTCCCTTGGCTTGGAACTTTCCATTGGAATTTTCACCTTTTATATCAACTTCTTCACTATAAGAAATAAGGATTAATCTTTATTTAATGTTTTTATTTCTTATAGAGCCATACCCAAAGAGAAATAAAGTGATTTTTCTAAACTGTTAATTTTATAATCTTAAAAAAAACTAGAGAATATGGTTGAAAAAGATATTATAATTGGATTTATTGAAAGATCATGACATGTCCTTCATATTTCAACATAAATGGTGTAATTATCACCATTTCATATCTTGCATCACTTTTTCCTTGTAAAATTCTCATATATGAGACTACATGTAATATCATCCATGTACTGATGTAGTATCCACAACTTACATTAGATGATGATGATAAAATTATGAAATAACCATCATATTCATAATACATGAGTCTCCTATAATCATTTTTACACTATATCCTCTTGAGGTGATTTAACTGATATTGGGGAATCCAGCACCACAAATTTCCTGTACTATAGTATTGTGCACATGCGCTTGTACTAATGTTTGGGAACTCATGATGGATAGTACATTTAATTTTTCCATAATTAATCACAGTGTTTTTGTTCTATTTATTTCCATTTTATATAAAATTAAATCTTGAATATTAATACCTTTATCTTGATTACTGATTAAGAAATTATTGATTAATTAATAAAATCATGTAATGTCTCTTATTATTTTATCAAACTACAAAAACCCTCTATAATATAATTAGAATAATCTACTACTTGAGTATTATAGTGTCAAGGATAATTGAACTTACCATCATAGTCTACAAGCTATGGCTGCACAACTACTTGGAGATTTCAAGTTAGGTTTTTGATTGCCCAACAATATTAACTTGTAACTCCTTGATCTGTTATGTGAAGTACCATCTTCTAAATCATAACAATGATTTACTCAATACTTTACTATAAATTTGGTACAATCTATCTATGACTACTTCTTTTCTGCCAACCTCAGTAGAGTTAACCCATTTATCCCATAAGAACTCCCCAGTAGTAGGAGGAACCCTCAACTATGTCTTAGCAAGCACCCCAAACACCAGGCTGTGTTCAAATTAAAATTATGGAAAGCGTTTACAACATAATATTTCATTGAGGGTTTTTATATTTTTCAATGAATATAATCCATTTAATTTAATGTATTCATTCTATGTTGGCATGCTCACAACTAAACATTAATAGAAAAAACATTCATCGTGTCTTTATGCATTTTAATATTTCTTATTTTATGTGATTCCCTCTTTCATAAAAATGCATAAAATAATAAACAAATGCATAAAGGAAATAAAATACTCGACTTCTCTTGAGAATTTACTATTGGTTAATCCATTTAAATCTCAATGGATCAACAAAAACCTAGGTGAATCATACTCGAGTCGTAGATTGATTAATAATGTAGCTTGTTCCCCATTTAGTGCATCCACATCATGTCTAGAGTTTGCCTCATTTTGGCAGGGTCCACATCTTATATTGTCATTAGCAATTATACATGTATACTAACACCCAAGCGAGGGGGTCTAGGAAGTACAATATATATAAAATAAATTAGACACATAGGCCCTTATACATATTAACTGAAAAGAAGATGATGCACAAACTGTCATTTAATTAACTTCTTATTAAAGTCATTGCCTTCATAAAATAAGTAATTAAATTAAAATAAACTAGACATGAAAGGTAGGTCAACTTCTCAAGAATGGTCAGTATAATACAATAAATGTGAAAAAATTTAAATTTCATTCAATTTAAAGTATGATTACAATTTAGATTAATTAAATAAATTAAAAAAATTCAAATATTTTTTTCAAATATTTTTTATTCTTATCCATTCCTATCACTAATTTATTTTTTATTGAAAAAATTAAATTAATTAATTAATTTAATCTCATATATAAATTAAAATTAAAATTTATAGATATTCAATTAAATCAATTAAATTAATAAATTTTGATTATTTAAATCACTACATGGGGCAGAAAACCCTGTCCCGACCCATTGCGGGTCAAGATGATCCCTCGCAGGCCCCTACTGGGTCGTCCAGACCTCGTACAAGGGTGTTTTATGCCACGCATGCCCGAACAAACTTGTACTAGGTCAGGAAGACCCATAAAAGCCTATTTCAGTGTGGATTGGATCCAACATACCCCTTGGAGCCTAGTTTCTTGGTCGAACATAGTTGATAATACATTAGTAGGAGTTCCACATGGCAGTTGGGGTGTCATCGCAGCACTAGGTTTGGCTGGAGGGGTGTTGTTGGCTCTGTGGTCCAGAACAAGGCATCACCACTGGTGATTGGATCTATGGCTGAAGAGTCATGGCTATGCAGGAAAGGCAGCATCAGTGACAGAGTGGCTGGGGTGCGATGGTCTAGCAACGATGGTGGGAAAAATTTTAGGATCTTCCCCAGGCGACCAAGCTGTAACACCCAAGAGCTTGCTAGGGTAGATCTCAAGAAACAGGTGCCAGAATCTCAAGTGGGTCCATGCGGGTAAATTCCTGTCGGTGATCTCATCGGTAGGGAGCTAGGAATTTGAGGTGGGGTGGCTACCTGGTCGGTACACAATGGTAGCACGGGTCTCAAGCCGGTGGGGTGAAGCCTCCTCATTGTAGGGAGGAGGGAGGCGACCTGGGTCGGGCTCTGACTAGGTGTCGATGAAGGTGCAGTTACACAACCTTGGTTAGGAGGAAGAGTGTGATCCTGAAAGCGTTGACCCAAGGAGGCTGAGAGGAGATGGCCACAGCGAGGAAGTCTAATAACGGGGTGGCACATGGGGAGATTACTGGCCCCCAATTGTTTTGAATAAAAAAAAATTTTCTTCAAAAAGTGTAACGATCCAAAATTCTATCAATGAGATTTCCCTACATATATTTATTTAATATTGTATAGATCACATATAAAGCACAATAGAAACTTTATAATTTAATAATGAATTAAATAATAGGCATTTCTAGAAGTTAAGAAACCTATACCGAGGAAACAATAACTTGACCTTAGGAATAGTAACTTGAACTTAGGAATAGTAATATGACCCTTATGAATAGTAAATTGGCCCAATGAATAGTAACCTCATCCAGGAAAGTATAAATAAAATTATGCACCATATAAATGAAATTATCATATAATTATATCATATTATATGTAAGTGAATATTTTAAAATTATTAGTTAATTGTTGGTATTTTTATAAGTCATAAATATTTAATTACAATTTTATAATTAATAAAATAATTTAAAAGAAAAATAATTTTCATAAAATTTATTCATAAATCAAGATTTTGTTGTCTTATGATTTTATAATAATTTTATGAGACTTTAGTAAATTTTTAAATGTGTTATAAAAGTAGTTGTAAATTTAAAATCTACATTTTTCAAGTAAAATATGGTTTTAATTAAAAATTAAAAATATTATATTTTGAAAATTATCTTCATAAAATGAAGTTAATTTTTTAATTCTAAATACTGAAAATGGTTATAGTTAATTCTTTGGTTTTTTCTAATGTACTTGAATTTTTAGTGAATAGTAAAATACGGTAATTTATGGTATAAATACATTATAAGCTAAATACACTATTAATTGAGTTATCGCTGATGTAAGAAAAATAATCTCATACTTAAATTCATTATTTTAATATATTTTATGATAATTATCAAACTATTCATAGTCTTGATCCAAGATAATAAACAAATGAATTAAATATTAAAACATCACCCCTCTCCTCCACTATAAATAGCACCCCTCACTACATCTTCTCCTCACACCTCTAAGACTTTGATCTTTATCAAATTTCTGGTCAATAATCTCCCCAAGACTCTCCCCGCATCTAGGAGCTCTTGGTCTCATCAAAAGACCAAAATCAATCCCCTTAAGGAGGTTCTCAAGGAGGAGTATTTAAGAGATAAAATCCTCTTCCTTTTCCTTTGAATTTCTTTTCAAGTTCTTTTCTGTTATTATTCTCTCATCACATCATATATCCAACTGAGTATGATAACTCCAATATCATCTATATACTTTAATTATATAATTTTAATAGAATATCCTTTATCAAAATCCTTTCTCTCTCTCTCTCTTTTATTTTAAAAACGAAATCAATGTCCATGAGGGGTTGATTTACAACCTTTGTGAATAAAAGATTTTTTCATTCTTCAATTTATCTTTCAAGGATGGTAATGAAACCATTTTAATGGTTAAACCAGAATATAATATATTTATTACACCATTATTATGTTTTTTAATTAACATATTTACATTATACTAAACGATAAAACAAAATGAGTTCGTTATGATCAATAACTACTGTAATAATGTAAACGAGTATCACTAAATGTATTATATAATGATTCATCCTCATACCATATAACCAACTGATATATATATATATAACCATTTTATACTTCTTTATTATCATCAATATAATTTAAATTATATTCTTGAGAATTATACTCTTTCCACACGAACTTCCATACTCATATACAAGTATACCAATTGTGAAAACCAAAGAAACTGAGCTCTCCCAAGAAATAAAATTGTGTCTTATAACTCATAAAAAGGGAAATAAAAGAAAATAATAAAATTAAAATAAATAAAATATATGTATAGAAGGTTATGAATTAATTTATTAATGGATTTAATTTGATTATCCTCGATGTTAAGGTCAATTGTAGATCACATTCAAACATAAGGTAGGGTTTTTCTTCTTGAACCTCCATTTTTAGTTGGGTTTTGATTCCTTCCTCTATAAAAAATTCAATTATTCATTATTTTCAAATAATTATTTTAAATTGTGTTTATAAATTCCAAAATCATGTTTCTAGATCAGTTCTTCTTTCTTTTATATGAAATACATGTTTTTTTAAGGTTCCCTTTTCAATTATTCCTGATACGCAAGCCCTGTTAAAGGGAGGGTATTAGTTTCTTACCCATTTTAAAGTATCATCAATAATATATTTTATGATACCATTATTTTTCTAATTTTACTTATTTTTTCATGAAAAAATATATTTATTCATTTCTGGTTTTTTAGAAATAATTATGAAAAATACGAATGATTTTTACAAAAGAATTATTATTTACAAAGTAAAAGGGGTATTTCTCTCAAGAATTCCTCAATGATTTTATTTCAACACCTCTATTGAATTTTTTGATTTATTGAGATTGATATATTATTATTTTCATCTAACATATGTTATTAAATGGTTTATGACCTATTTTATTATGGATATACTATCTTGATACCATTTACTATGCTACTCAGATTAGTTAGTGATTATGATTATTGATTGGGGAAAGTTATTTACATTTCATATGTTCATGTTATTTATGTTTATCCACGTTCATTTGAGGAATGAATTGGTCTTATAAATTGATGGGTGGGGCCTTCTATATCCACTATATGCGTCAGTAGGTCTCATGAGACAAAACAGAATTGTATTTTGGACGAGCCCTTACCCTGGTATTTTCAGACGTCTTGGTCGAGGCCTTGGTGATATGGTTCAGATTTATGGAATTATTAATTTTTTCATTGTTATTGGGAAAAATCCATCAAGGTGTCTTATAGATATGTTTTGGGTGTGATTGTATTTTTTTGACAAAGGCAGATGACCAGAAATGAGTATGAATATTGTTTATCGAAGTAGGTGTTTAACGTGGCACAGTTTCCTAGTGTTTGAAAGAAATTTGGGTCTCAAAATTGGGAGTTTGGTTTTGGAAAATAAAAATTTCCACATAGGAGTGAAAAATATGTAGACCATGAAGTACAGTTTTTGGATTACAAATGAGGTACATGGAATGGTTTATGGAAGGAAAAATGGTTTGTGGGAAGGCCCACGGTTCGCGGAAGGCGAAGAGTTAGAATAAGCGGTTCTCAGGATGAAATTTAGTTTCTAGGAGGCTTACGTATGTGGTATGAATTATCATTCATGGAAATGAGGTAGTTATTTGAGATGTCATTCAGGGTATCATTGAAAAAATGAGATGGTGATTTGGGATACCGTGAAGGAATAAATGTAGTATGCGAACTGTGTAGGGAAACAGTTCATGGGAGGAACAATACATTATAGAGATTTTTGAAATATCAGATTAGAGGATTTTGAGGATATATTTTCTTATATAAGGATAAATAATCCCCTAATTAAGGAAGATAATTTTTTATAAGAAAATATCTTTGTTATGGGAATTTTGGTTAAGTCCGAAAGTGGTTTGTGAAGGAGAATTCTACGAAGGGTGAAGAAGTTCATGGAAGTGATTATGTGAAAGGGTGTTTGTAGAGAATTTTAGTATGCAAAGAAATAAGGTGTTATGTATAATAAATAGTCCACATAAGAAGGAATTCCATTGAAGTAAAAGTGGTAAGTGAAGGCAGTACACAGAGGCAGTATGTGTAAGTGGTATACGGAGATGGTTCGTGGAGGCGGTTCGTGGTAGTGGAAGCAGAGATAGTTCTCAGGAGAGGAGATCTTTGAATCATACCTACTATGAAATTTATGGAAAAGGAATGGTGTTTAACGAAGGATTCAAGGAAGCTTGAAATATAACTAAAATATTTTTTGAAATAAATTTACTTTTACTAACAGTATATGGAAAAGTGAACATTTTCTACAGGTGAAAAATGGACTTCAAAAGAGCATCTACCTATAGTTGAGGTTGAATGATTTAATGAAAATGAAAAGTACCTAAATGTCCATAAAATGTGACTAGATACCTCCCAATAGTAGTGAGATAAGTAAGATGAATATGATGATCCTTTCCACTGGCAGTGAGCCATGAAGAAAGACATAGGGAGTGACCCATGTGAATGACGTAAATAGATCGTAAATCTTGTAAAGGGAGTGAGCCTGGGCATAGATGCGATCTTGCTTGAACCTTGTCATTGGAAGTAATATTTAGCGGATTTGGTACATTGGCACATTATCCTTGTATGGTCCTTGGATGTAGCCTAGTGAGGGTGAAACAAGTAAAATCATTGAACCATGTGCATGATTTTATTTCTATTCATATATTGTTATGGTAGAAAGAGAGAAGTGTGTTTTTCTAACAACGAAACAAGATCTGAAGGGTAAGTAGTTTTAATATGTTGTACCCTGATTTACCCCCCCCCCCCCCTCTCAGGGTATTTGACCTAATTGTCCTAAAAAATATAAAATTATTATTTGAAACCCCATGTGACATTTGACTAGTAGGATCTACATGATTAAGGTTAATTATCTTCTGATCAATTATATGAATTTATTTTCTTAGCTTACATTCCTTCAATATTATTCTCAAGTTTATTTTTAAATCCATGTGTTTTTAGTTATTCACCATGCCTAACATTTAAGTTTATGATAACTTATGATGTATTACTTACCCATAATGAGCATATGAGCTCAAACCTTTATTATGTTTTATTTTTTTCCCAAGATTATAAGATGAATATTATTATTAATTACACATGAATAAATCTAAGAGTTTTTTTATTTCAAGTTTCAATGTAAATCTTATGTTTGTATCTGTTTTAGAAAAACTACAAAACTATTTGGTCCTTTGGGATGCGATGTCCTCATAAACATACCAATTTATTAATATAAGGAACTGGCTTTGAGAAAATAGGGTCAGGGTTAGGGTCTTTGCAGTTGTTATTAGAGGAAGTTTAGTAGAAGCCTTAGAAACTAGATTTAGAAAATACAGATTAGGGAATATATCCCTAAAATAGATTTTTAGGATAAGAATACATGAAACATCCTAGAATTTTGGTAAGGTAGTGATTATGTAGATCATCCTAGAAATACATCACTATCTGGATACTACAAGTGGATGTGGTTCTGTCACAGATGTAAATAGAAGTAACAACTTTGACAAGGTGTCCCAAACTTGACTCAGAGTAAATTTGTACACGAAAAAGGGCCTTAATGCACACCTATTTTGACACTCTCGATGAATATTATTAGGATAAGTCACATTTTATTAACAAACCATTATTAAGGATTTAAAAGTAAATATTTCCCCAAAGAAACCATGTTTATGATTATGAGATTAGCAATACATAAAAATTCAATTTATGTTGAGTGTTTTTCTAGTTTGAGATTATGCATTACGATTCATAAACTAATCTACTATATGCCATTATTTATTAATGGAACTTAGTGGTAGGAATGGAAATTGTATCAACACATGTATCCAATGTAGTTATTTTCCTCCTATGCAAGATAATGATATCGGTTTTGGAGCTTTGACTAGTGCTGAGAAACTTATAACTACACTAGGAAATCTTACTCAAGTTATGAACAATAACCTTACCCATATAGAGCAACATGAACCACAACATGGAGGAGAAATATTAGATCAATTTATGCGATAACATACTCCATCATTTAATGTGACTATAAACCCATTTGTAGTGGAGCTGTGGGCAAGTTCCTTAGAAAAGATATTTCTTGCTTAGGGATGTAATGAAAGGGAGATGGTTGTCAGGGCAGTTTATCATCTATCAGGATATGCAGATCAATAGTGTTCACTAATTGAAAACACAAAGTAGGAGTAAGAAATAAAAAATATGGAATGGAGGTATTTTAAGGAAATTCTCCAATAAAAATATTTTCCTCACAAATATAGAGCGTATATGGAGAGGCAATTCTTGAGTCTAAGACAGAAAGAGGGTGGAAATGTTGAAAAGTATGAAGCCAACTTTTCATGGATATAAAGGCATGCCACATATTACATATGTAATCTAAGTACTAATATTGATTGATTATTTTAGGGTTTAAAACCATTCCTTTGAAGGGCACTGGTTTCCCAAACATTCCAATCATATGAAGATATAGTCTCATGTGCTATCAAGAAAGAGAAATAATTATCTAAGTTTTATGAATTTATGGGAAAGAATGAGCAGAAGTGGGTAGCAAAGGAAATAATAGATAAAGGGAATAATAAAAAGAGTTTTCCAACATGTGATACTTGTGGAAGGAAACAATTCAGATCCTATTTAAAAAGAAAAGGAGTCTGTTACAAGTGTGGATAAAAATGAAACCAATCCCATGATTACAAGGTAAATAAATAATCCACCATTGATCAATGCTACAATTTTGAAGAGATGGGACATTATAAAAATCATTGTCCTATGTGTTAATGAAACATTCCCTAGAAAAGAAAAACAGAGCAAGACCAAGATTAAGTGATCACAACTGTTGAGGTTAAAGTCTCTAATGATGTGGTAGAAGGGAATTTAATATTTCCAAAAAACATGTCCAATGATTTATTTTATTCTGGATCATCAAATTCCTTTATATTTTTCAGTTTTTTTTAAATTAGATATTTGTAATTCTCATTAATAAGGGAGTTTACAGTCAAAACCCATAAGGTAAGTCTCATTGCAATAGAGAGTTTTTCAGGCATTTCCTATTATAAAATATAAACATGATTTATATTATAATTTTATTATCATACTTATGGTAGAATTTTAAATAATCCTCACCATGGGTTTTATTTCAAAATTTGCTGTGAAAATATATTACAAGAAGAAGAAAATTATGATTTGTGAGGAAGGTGTAGAATCGATTATCTTTAGAGCAGAAAAATCACCATTTTATTCTCATCTAGATCCACCCCCAATAGCTCTAATAAATGATATTCTTGGAGAGAAATGGAAAACATCACATATAGATAAGGAAATAAATATTCAAATTGAGGATGTACCTATTGTACAAGAATTAATTTATTTATTTCCAAAATATTTACCTAGATATCCTCCAAAGATGGAATTTGAGTTCTTAATTGATTTAATTCCTAGTTCAAGACCTATATCAAAGACTCTCAATATAATGACCATAGTGGAATTAATAGAACTGAAGAAACAACTAGAGGAATTGTGTGATAACAGATTTATCCTCCCTAGTGTTTCTCTATGGGGAGCCCCGTTTTTCTTTTTCAAGAAGAAAAATGGATCCATGAGGCTGTGTATTAACTGTAGAGAAATAAATTCTATTACAATAAAGAACAAGTATCGCCTGCCTCATATTGATGATTTATTCCATCAAATTTTCAGATCTCAATATTTTTCAAAGATTGATCTTCGATATAGATATCATCAATTGCATGTAAAGAAGAAATATATTCCAAATACATCATTTTAAACTAGGTATGAGCATTATAAGTTTAGAGTAATGCAGATTGGACTGACTAATACACCATTTGTTTTCATGGATCCAATTAATAGAGTTTTCAAGGAATATCTTGATTACTTTGTTGTGGTATTTATTGATTAAATCTTGGTATACTCCAAAAGTTAAAAAGACCATGATAATCACTTTTGGATTGTTTTGAAACATAATAGAATAAATGAATTATATGGGAAGTTTAGAAAGTGTGAATTTTGGCTTCAATTAATTACTTTTCTCATCCATATTGTCTCTAAGGATGGAATATCAGTTGATCCTTCAAAGACAAAGGTGGTTCAGAAATGGCCTGCACCAACATACATAACTGAGGTATATAGTTTTATTGGTTTAGCAGGTTATTATTAGTTTTTCATTTAGAACTTCATCCAATTAGAAAACCCATTAACCAAGATTACCCGGTTAAGTTCATATGGATAAAATAATTCTAATAATGTTTTTAAGAATTGAATAGATATTAGTGAATGCTCTGATCTTCACTCTCCCATCGGGAAATGGTGGATTTGTGATTTATAGTGATGTATCAAAGAAAGTAATTGGTTGTGTACTTATGCATAATGATAGAGCTATTTCCTATGAATCAAGGCATTTAGAAACTCATGAACTGAACTATCCAAATCATGATCTTGAGTTAGAATCTATAATCTTTTCTCAGAGGATATGGATACATCATCTCTATTGTGAGAGATGTGAGATATATAATGATCACAAGATTTTTAAATATATCTTCTCATAGATAGAAATTAACATGAGGAAAAGGAGAGGGCTTGAGATACTAAATAATTATTACTATTCAATACACTACCACACAGTGAAGGATAATAATGTAGAAGATGCATTGAGCAGGAAGGATCATGAAGTCATGAACAAAATGAGAATTGAAAAGGATTATGTGTATATGGATCTAGTAATGATAGATATGGGAATTATTAAGGCAGGTTAAACGTAACTAATTTTTCAATTGGTTTACCAACAATATTTTTTCGAAAGGATTAAAAGTTATCATCCAAATGATGAGAATATTCAAAAGAAAATTAAAACTATGAATAATGGGAAGTTGGTAGACTTCGTGTACGAAGTTGGAATTCTGAAATTTAAGAGGAGGCTCTGTGTTCCCTCTATACCCGATCTAAAAGGGGATTTTTTGGATGATTTCGATAGCTTTAATTTCTCTATACACCTTGGTATCACTAATATGTATAGAGATATGAAGGAATATTTATGGTGGGTGATCGTACCATGATTCATTGTTTTATTCCACCCTTACACTGCTGTTTTAAACTAGTTTTGTAATGAATATTACAAATATAACAATAAATTGCACTTTATGTTTTAATAAATTAATTAATTTTAATCAATATTAGAATGGGCAATGTTACTTTTTTTATTATTTCAATGTAGGTGGAGATGATTTGGAGGGACCTTGATGATGTGGAAGAAAAATGTGCCAAAATTGCATGGATCCATGGAAAACTTCCCACTGTGTTGAATTGTACGAGATATCAGTGATTCCAAATGGGATGATATTTTGTGGGCCGATCCAAAATTTAATATTCTACATTTCATATCAAGGAAACCAATCCTGATGAGGCTTCTATGGGGCCCATCCGAACTGATCTCTCCAAGCCACAGAATATGCACAAAGTCAAAAGTGGCGTTATGTATTTTGTCAATATCTCGAGCTGTAGTGGTCCAAATGGTGCTAAACTTTCGGTGGTGATAGAACAGAGGTGGGGATACAACGTTATAGTTTTTTAAAAAGGGATATTAGACTGTATAATATCCTAAAACCTTTCTACAAGTGGTTTATCAAAATCTGGGTGCCCAAAACCACTTCTCATTTTGGCTATAAAAAGACACCTTGGGCACCCCATTTACAAGTTCGGCCAGGAGGCAAGGTGCTGCCATTTTGGAGTCCCCAAGGAGTCTTCTCAACACCCATAGAAGTTCTGGAGGCTATGGGAAGTTCTACCCCAACATCATTCTCTTCCTCTTCTTCCATGGGTTTCTAAACCCCGTGTGATCACCCGGGGAGGAACATGATGTAAATCCCAGGCTTCATATTTGTAATATTTAAATGATCATTTGAATTATAGGTTGTTGTGTTATTTTTAATAATCCTCTATTCTTATTTTATTGAGTTATGTACTGGTATGTCATGCTCAACTCATATGATCATGTTTTGGGGTACCCATTTATGTGATGTTTCACACACTGTTCACCACTTTCTTTTCCCCCTTCCAATTGTGGTGCTTGTGTGATTCATATTGGTCAATAGAACTCACACAAGAACTGTCAAGGCCATTTACATTTATGTCATGGTATCAAAAATAAATAACATACAAACCTGGACAACGCATTGAGTTTTTCGTGTGTTGCCTTGGTGAGTTTTGGTTATGAAGTCAAACACAATTCACCCAATCATCGGCAGTGTCCAGTGAATCATTGTGTGTTTTCGACTGAAACATAGGAGGTATCCTAGTATAAACTTAGTAACATTATAGTTATAGGTGTTAAAAACCAGGGATTAAAAGATCATAACCCTATATCATGATGCGATGAAGGATAAACATCATGAGAGTACCCCAGGTTGATCACGCTTAATTAATTCTGTTAATCTCTACATTGTTTTATCACTTTCTTTTTCTATTTTCATCTTTAATAATCAAACCACCAAGTTTTAAAAAACCTCATTCACCTTATAATTTCATAATAAAACCCCTCTTTTTAAATTAATGATCTAAATATTCATCGATATACGACCTAGGGTTGCTGTTATACTGCATAAATTCTAGTCCGAATTAAACAACTAATTTGATGCGCTCGACAACGCGATCAAATTTTGGCACCATTTCCAGGGATCCAAGAACATTTTTTTCTTTATTTATTTTTATTTATTTATTTTACTTCTTAATTATTACTCCTTTAAATACCCCACCCCCATTTGATTATTTTTGTTTTGGGTTTTGTCTTTATTTTTTTGTTGTTTTTGGTGTGTTCTTTATCTCTCTCTCTATCTCTCTCTCTCTCTTATTCTCCATCTCCCTATCTAATTATATAGTATAACATTATATTATTATTTCACCCTTCTTATTTTTTTTCTTTTTTTATCCATCTCAAATAAAAAAAACACAAAAAAATCAATCAATCAAACTGGACATCATTGTTGCATGACAAGATCTGGTAAAGAAACACTACTTGAATTTGATCCTAAAATTGAAAAGTCACTTCACACACAAATCAAGGAATCTAGAGAAGGCCAATAAAGTAACATTGAGGAACCCCTTTTGGAACCTCAAGTGGTTCTAAACCAATATAAAATTGAACCCAATCAAATCCAAGAAAACATGGATGTAAATAATCGAACTTTAAAAGAACAGACCACCCCTGGTGTGGATTACCAACCTGCGTACATCCAATATCCTGAGGAAGTAGCCAACTTTGAGCTGAGATCTGTTCTCCTCCACCTTCTTCCTAAATTCCATGGTCTTCCCGGTGAGGACCCTCACAAACATCTAAAGGAGTTTTATATAGTGTGCTCCACCATGAGAACCCAAAATGTGTCTGAGGACCTCATTAAGTTTAGGGCCTTCCCTTTCTCCCTTGATGGTGTAGCCAAAGATTGGCTATACTATTTTCCTACCATGATTGGGGGCTGGAATGACCTTAAAAGACTCTTTCTAGAGAAGTTCTTCCCTGCCTCACAAACTGCATCAATTATGAAAGAAATATGTGGAATTAGGCAATCACAAGGAGAGACCCTTCATGAATATTGGGAGAGATTCAAAAGACTTTACTCAAGCTGCCCCCACCACTAGATTAGTGAAAAACTATTAATCCAATACTTCTATGAGGGACTTATTCCCATGGATCGTGGAATGATTGATGCTGCAGTTGGTGGTTCCCTAGTTGATAAAACTCCTTCCGCAGCTCGTGACTTAATATCCAACATGGCTCAAAATGCACAACAATTTAGTACATGAGCAATTCCACCAACCCGAGGAGTTCATGAGGTAAGTCATTAAGCCCTAGAAAAAAAGGTAGATACTAAACTTGATGAGATGAATACCCTTCTAAGGTAATTATCTCAAGCACAAGGTAACTCACACTCTACTTTTATTCCATTACATTGTGGTTTTTGTTCTGATAAAACTCATTTTTCTGACCAGTTCCCACAAATTCAAGATTCATCTGAGTTTTGTGCAGCGGTGTTCCCAAGGCATCCATTCCAAAAATAACCTCCCTTCAAGAAAGAACCATTCAGGCCAAATCCAAACCCTGGGTGGCAAGCACACCCACAATACCGACAAGGAGGAAACTCAAGCTACCCCAAGCAGAACTGGTATCAACAAGGCCAAGGTATGAAACCTTCTTATCCTTAAACATCTCAAAACAATCCTCCTTCTCCCAAGTCTGAACCAAGCCTTGAGGATATGGTGAAGCAAATGGAAACCCAAAACCTCCAGTTCCAACAAACCACAAAATCATCTATTCAAGACCTACGAACTCAAGTGGGACAATTGGAGAACACCATCGGTGAGCTTAATATGCAAGGGTATGGATAAATACCATCCCAACCCATTGCCAATCCGAAAGACAAAGGTAATGTATGTGAAATTACACTTAGTAGTGGTAAAGAAGCTTCTCCTTCTACTGATTCAATGAAACAGGTATGTCCCCCTCTTGAAAACACTCCTTCCCAACCCTCAAAAATTCCAAGTAATGAAAAATGAAATAAAAAGGGCAATCAAATTATCATTGATGATTCAAATGAACAATCCATTCCTCTTCCTTTCCCACAAAGACTCTCTAAATCTAAGAAATTTTTTTATAATGATATTGATAATGAGATAATGGATACATTTAAAAAAGTTCAAGTTAATATTCCTTTATTGGATGCAGTCAAGCAAATTCCCCGTTATGCTAAATTTCTTAAAGAACTTTTCACCCATAGACGAAGACTGAAGGGGAATGAGAGAGTCAACTTGGGTAGGAATGTCTCGGCCTTGATTCAACCAGCAATGCCAACCAAATACAAGGATCCAGGCACATTCACGATACCGTGTACCATAAGGGAGACTTTCTTTTCTGATGTTATGCTAGATTTAGGTGCTTCCATTAATGTAATGCCTTACTCTGTGTATACTTCTCTATAGGTTGGGGAGCTTCAACCAACTGGAATTGTCGTGCAACTTGCCAACCGGAGTACAACGCATCCAACAAGAGTGATTGAGGATGTCCTTGTATGAGTTAAGAATCTCATCTTCCCTGCTTATTTCTACATTCTTGAGATGGAAGATAACCGAAACCAAGAACATGCTCCTATCATACTTGGGAGGCCATTCCTCAAAACAGCAAAGACGATCATCAACGTTTACAATGGAACGTTGTCTATGGATTTTTTTGGAGAAAAGGTAAGTTTTAACATCCTTGAGGCTATGAAACACCCCATTTAAGAGCACTCCACCCTTCCTATCTATTCGATGGAAGTGCTCTCTAACGACAAACACACACAAAATTCTATCCTTGACCCATCCTCTCATTTATTTTCCTCTTATTCACCCATGGATGATTTGAGTTTTGGTTCTTATTTTGAATGTTGTGTGGGTTCATAAAAATGTAAATTTTGTGCTTTAATTGATGAGTGTGTTTATTCCGAGGTACCCATGACTATCGATGATTCTGAAAATCTCATTTCAATAGATTCTCTTTCCTTTGAGAATAAACATGAGAAGATAGATAGTTTCATGGACCTCACTCCCCCTAATCCACTCCCTCAATCCAAAAACCCCCGGTTTTGGAATTAAAACCACTACCATCAAATTTAAAATATTTATATCTTGAGGGTATTGACCAATTTCCCATCATTATTGCCAATAACCTCTCTCCACAATAGGAATCGAACCTGCTCAAACGTTTAAGAGAGTGTAAAAAAGGAAATAGAATGGACATTGGATGATATTCTTGGGATTATCCCATCTATTTGTATGCACCATATACTTTTGGATGATGAGGCTAAACTCGTAAGAGAATATCAATGCCAGTTTAATCCCGCTCTCCTTGAAGTGGTAAAATTGGAAGTCAGTAAATTACTTACTGAAGGGATCATTTATCCTATATCTGACAGTAAATGGGTTAGACTAGTGCAAATTGTGCCTAAAAAAACAGTAATAACAGTTGTGTCAAATGAAAGGAATGAATTTGTTCCAACCGATGTACAAAACAGTTGGGGAGTCTGTATGGACTACTGTCGTCTGAATCAAGCCACGTGGATGGATCACTTTCCATTACCTTTCATTGACCAAATGTTAGAACGATTGGCTGGTAAGTCCCATTATTGTTTCCTTGATGGATATTCGGGTTATTTCCAAATCCATATAGCTCATGAGGATCAAGAAAAGACAACATTTACCTGTCCATTTGGCACATTTTCATATAGAAGGATGCCATTCGGTCTATGTAATGATCCTGGTACTTTTCAGTGATGTATGTTGAGTATTTTTTCTGAGTACCTTGGGAGTTGTATGAAAGTCTTTATGAATGATTTCACGGTATATAGATCTTCTTTTGATGATTGTTTGGAACACCTAGGCTCTGTTCTCCACCGCTGCATTGAAAAAGATCTCGTTTTAAATTATGAAAAATGTCATTTCATGGTTGAGCAGGGGAGAGTTCTTGGGCATATCATTTCAAATAAGGGAATTCAAGTTGATAAATCTAAAATTGAATTAATTTTATCCCTTCCATATCCAAAATGTGTTCGTGATGTGCGGCCTTTCTTGGGTCATGCTGGTTTTTACCGCTGATTCATTAATGACTTTAGTATGATCACACTTCCCTTATCTCGGTTATTACAAAAGGATTCTGAATTTGTATTTGATAAAAATTGTGAGGATGCTTTCAATTCACTAAAAATGAGTCTCAAATCACCTCTCATAATCCAACCACCAAGGTTGGATCTGCCCTTCAAACTTATGTGTGATGACTCTAACTTTGTAGTTGGGGCAGTTTTATCACAAAGGGTTGAGAAGTCCCCTCATTTCATTGCCTATGCCTCACATACCCTTGACCCTGCCCAGTTAAACTACAAAACCACTGAAAAAGAACTTATTTCTATTGTTTTTTCCTTTCAAAAATTCCGTTCATATCTTCTCGGGTCAAAAATCATCGTCTTCTCTGATCATGCTGCCCTTCGTTTCCTCCTAAAGAAACCTGAAGCCAAGCCCCGCCTCATTCGATGGATGCTCCTCCTCCAAGATTTTGACCTTGAGATTAGAGAAAGAGAGGAGTGGATAATGTGGTAGCTGACCACATTAGTAGGATTTACCCACCATTAGACCATCATGTTGACTCACCCCTACCCATTGGAGAATTCTTCCCTCATGAGAACCTTTTGTGATGTTTTGGACTTTATCCCCTGGTATGCAGACATTGTGAATTTTCTAGCAACATCTAGGGTCTCCACTGATTTTAGCATTGCACAATCCTATATACATAAGCATGAGTCTCGTTGATACATTTGGGATGACCCATACTTGTGGAGAATTTGAAGTGACCAAGTAGTTTGTCGGTGTGTCCCTGACCATGAGTTCACCTCTGTTTTGACCTTCTGCCACACCTTGGCATGTGGGGGCCACTTTGGCTCTCAATGTACAGCTTGAAAGGTCCTTGACTTGGGACTTTATTATCCAACTTTATATAGGGATTCTCATATATATTTCAAGTCATGTAGTCATTGTCAATTCATAGGGAATATCTCCAAGAGGAATGAAATGCCCCAATAGCCCATGTTATTTTGTGAGATCTTCGATGCATGGGGAATTGACATCATGGGGCCTTTTCCAAATTCATTTGGCTTTGTGTAAATATTATTGGATGTTGAATATGTATCTAAATGGGTGGAAGCAAAGGCCACAAGGACCGATAAACTCGAGTGGTTGTTGATTTTGTGAGGTCCCAAATTTTTAGTAGGTTTGGTTTACCAAGATTCGTCATTAGTGACCAGGGTTCACATTTTTGCAATCGCAACATGAAAAAATTGCTTCATAAGTATGGGGTTTTTCATAAAGTCTCCACTGCATATCACCCCCAAACTAATGGACAAGCATAAATTTCAAATCGGGAAGTTAAACAAATCTTGGAAAAAATGGTACAACCCAATAGGAAATATTAGAGTTTGAGCTTGGATGATGCACTTTGGGCATACCGTACTACTTTTAAAACCCCAATCAGAATGTAACCATATAGAATTTTGTTTGGAAAGGCTTGTAACCTCCCTGTGGAGGTAGAACACCTTGCATATTGGGCTGTTAAACAATGTAATATGAACCTTTCAGATGCAGGTGAGCAAAGAAAGCTGCAGATTCAAGAGTTGGAAGAAATTCAACTTGATGCATATGAAAACTCTCAGATCTATAAAGAGAAGAAAAAGGCTATTCATGATAGTATGATTCACCATCAGAAGTTCCATATTGGTGAGAAGGTCCTCATGTACAATTCCAGGATTAAGCTCCACCTAGGTAGGCTTCGTTCCCAATGGCTCGGTCCTTATACTATTACTAATGTTTACCCTTGTGGTGCAATACAGGTTTTTCAGGAGCATAGTGGACAAAGTATTATCGTCAATGGGTAGTGACTTAAACACTTCTATGAGGATTTTTTGAAGAATCCGATGGAGGAAATCCACCTTCTCGACGCATCATACCAATAAAACACACTAGTTTTTATCCTTCCTTCTCACATTCTCAATTATTTCAATGAGGACATTACACATTCTAGGTGTGTGTGTGTGTGGGGGGGGGGGGGGGGTGGATACATTCCTGGGTTAGTTAGAAATTTTCATCATTTTCTCATTTCTTCTCTTTTTAGCCTTTTTATGTTATTTTCATTTTTCCCCATCAACAATTTCGAAGTTCGATGATTTGGTGACCAAAAAGGGGGGAAAGTAAAAATACCATAACAAAGGCTAAAAAGAATATTTGTATGAATTTAATATCAGGGAGTGATTTTTTTATTGAATTGGTTTTCTGTCATTGATATAAACAGTTTTATCTATGTGAAACCTTTGAGATGATTGATTCCCCTTGTGTGAGTAGTTTTTGAGAAAACTGTGTCACTAATATCTCAATTTTTTTTGCACCAAACCACAAAGTGTGAATATTTCTTACTTAATAGAAGGTAAATATATGTTGGGTTAATATTTTTTAGCTTAAAATGATATTTCAAAACGTTTTTTCCTTATCCGATCTGTTTCATTACTGTACCAGATTGACCTATGTGTGTGTACCTAATGTCCGACTGTTGTACGCCCTCAAAAAAATGTTGTGTCTTGGGCAGGTCAAAAACCACTCCTCCTCAACCTTTTATCTTGTTATAACTATTGCAATTAGTGTCGTGAGGAGATCAAACAAGGGTTGAGAGATGAGTGTGAGATTTGTTCCAAATGTAACTTATAAAAAATAAATAAATGAGGGGAGTGATGAAATGTGAAACATATGGGGATATCTAGGTCAGGAACTTATGTTTTGACTTCTGGGAATGATTAAGTGATTGGGTCTTGAAATATGATTGCAAAGGATATAGGGTAGGTTCGGTGGACAAAATCATTTAAGCTGAAAAGTGTTAAAATAACCTATATTTATTGGATAAAAAGTGGAAATAATAGCATGGAATGATTTTCACACACAGAAATGGAGAGTTAGTTTCATGGTTTACTTTTGAATTCCTTGCTCAATTTGGTATCATTAATCTTTTTTAATTTCACTATGATAAGATTTATGAGACATCTTTTTCTATTTTCACTAGGAAGAACTCCTTGGTGTGGTTCGTGCATTGATCACATTACTTTGGTGAATTAAAATATCCTCAAATGTTAAATCTTCATGATGTTGGAAATATATATATATATATATATATGCATCATTTTATTTGGATAGGTGACTTTTCCCAGGAGTGCAAATGTTTAGGTGTGGGGGTGTGATCGTACCACGATTCATTGTTTTATTCCACCCTTACACTGCTGTTTTAAACTAGTTTTGTAATGAATATTAAAAATATGATAATAAATTGAACTTTATGTTTTAATAAATTAATTAATGTTAATAAATATTATAATGGGCAATGTTACTTGTTTTTATTATTTCAATGTAGCTGGAGATGATTTGAAGGGCCCTTGATGATGTGGAAGAAAAACGGGCCGAAAATTGCATCGATCCATGGACAACTGTCCACTTTTATGAATATTATGAGAAATTAGTGCATCCAAATGGGATGATATTTTTTGGGATGATCCAAAATTTAATATTCTACATTTCATATCAAGGAATCCAATCCTTATTCGGCTTCTATGAGGCCCATCTGAACTGATTTGTACAATACACCGAATATGCACAAAGTCAAAAGTGGTGTTCTGTATTTTATCAATATATAGAGATTTAGTGGTCCAAATGGTGCCAAAATTTCGGTGGTGATAGATAAGAGGTGGGGATAAAACATTACAATTTTTTGAAAAGGGAGATTCTACTGTCTAATATCATAAAACCTTTCTCTAAGTGGTTTATCAAAATCTGGGTTTCCAAAACCACTTCTCATTTTGGCTATAAAAAGACACCTTGGGCACCCCATTTGCAAGTTCGGCCAGGAGGCAAGGCACTTCCATTTTATAGACCCCAAGGAGTCTTCTCAACATAAATAGCTATTCTAGAGGCTATGGGATGTTCTACCCCAA
Organism: Viscum album; assembly: GCA_963277665.1. Taxonomy (NCBI): domain Eukaryota; kingdom Viridiplantae; phylum Streptophyta; class Magnoliopsida; order Santalales; family Viscaceae; genus Viscum; species Viscum album. The sequence continues at coordinate 964,733,029 of OY728150.1, forward strand.
CATCATTCTCTTCCTCCTCTTCCATGGGTTTCTAAACCCCTTGTGATCACCCGGGGAGGAACGTGATGTAAATCCCAAGCTTCATATTTGTAATATTTGAATGATCTTTTGAATTCCAGGTTGTTTTGTTGTTTTTCATCATCATGAATTCTTATTTTATTGAGTTATGTACTGTTATGTCATGGTCAACTCATATGATCATGTTTGGGGGTACCCATTCATGTGATGTTTCACACACCGTTCACCACTTTCTTTTCCCCCTTTCAATTGCGGTGCTTGTGTGATTCATATTGGTCAATAGAACTCACACAAGAACTGTCAAGGCCATGTAAATTTATGTCATGGTATCACAAAGAAATAACATAAAAACCTGGATAGTGCATTGAGTTTTTCATGTGTTGCCTTGGTGATTTTTGGTTATGAAGTCAAACACAATTCACCCAATCATCGGCAGTGTCTGGTGAATCATTGTGTGTTCTCGACTAAACCCTAGGAGGTATCCTAGTATAAACTCAGTAACATTATATTTCTAGGTGTTACAAACCCGGGTTTAAAAGATCATAACCCTATATCATGAAGCGACAAAGGATAAACATCATGGGAGTACCCCGAGTTGATCACGCTTAATTAATTCTGTTAATCTCTACATTGTTTTATTGATTTCATTTTCTATTTTCATCTTTAATCATCAAACCCTAAAGTTTTACAAAACCTCATTAAACTTCTAATTTCATAATCAAAACACTATTTTTAAATTAATTATCTAAAGCTCTATCGAGAGACGACCTAGGGTTGCTACTGTACTGCAGAAATTCTAGTCCAAATTAAACAACTAATTTGATGCGCTCGACAACGCGATCAGTGGGATAATATGAAGTGGAAATTTTCTAATTATGTATCAAGATGTTTAGTCTATCAGTAGGTGAAAAAAATACCACAACCTAGAGGTTTCATTAAATATATACCTATTCTTACATGGAAATGGTATGACATCACTATGGATTTTGTCACTGGATAACCAAAAACTCCAGGAAAGAATGATGTAATATGGGTGAATGTTGATCAACTTACCAAATCTTTACATTTCATCACTATGAGGGAGGATTTTACACTAGATATCCTTGAAAGACTCTATATTAAAGAAGTTTTAATACTTTATGGAACACCTCTTTCTATTGTTTCTAATCTTAATTCACAATTTACATCAGAATTCTATAACATTCTTTAGAAATATTTGGATACTAAGCTTCATTTGTGTACTTCTTATCTCCCTCAAACTGATGGGTAGTCCAAAAGGACCATTCAAACATTATAAGACATGTTGAGATCACAATCCCATGACTTTCAAGGTATATGGGATCAATATTTTCCTTTGGTAGATTTTTCCTACAATAATAGTTTCCATTCATGTTTTCAAATGAAACCATATGAAGCGTTGTATGGAAAGAGATTTCATACACCAACTTTTTGGGATGAAGTCGGTGAGAGAAATATTGTAGGCCCATAACTTACAAAGGAAAAAATAGAAAAGGAAAAGACTATTAAAACCCATATCAAAGTAGCTCAAAGAAGGTAAAAGAGATATGCTTATAATTGAAGGAAGGATTTGGAATTTCAAGTGGGAGATCACATTTTCTTGAAAGTATCTCCATAGAAGGTTGTTATAATATTTGGGAAGAAAGGGAAATTGATCCCCAAGTACATTGGTACTTTTGAAACACTAGAGAGAGTCGGAGCTGTGGATTATCATTTAGAAATGGATCCTAGCCTTTTTAAAGGCACATAATGTTTTAAACATCTTCGTGTTAAGTAAGTACATCCCATACCCAATGAATGTCCTCACTTATAAAGGAATATAATTAGAACCTGACTTATCTTTTACAAAGAGACTATCCAGATTATGGACACTAAAGAAAAGGTGTTGAGGAATTGGATGACTCAGCTATTAAAGGTACTTTTTAAAAATTATAAAATTGAAGAGGCAATGTGGGATCTTGAGGAGCTTATGATGATGAAACTACCCAGATCTTTTTATGGGGTGATAATTTGGAAATTTTGAAGATGAAATTTTTGTAGGTGGAGAGAATGTAAGGACCCAAAATTTTATCAATGAGATTTACTTTTCTTATATTTATTTCATATAGATCACATATAAAACATAATAAAAACTTTATAAATGAATAATTAATTAAATGATAGGTATATCTAGTTGTTAAGGAACTCATACTGATGAAATAGTAACTTGACCTTAGAAATAGTAATATGACCCTTATGAATAGAAAATCCACCTAATGAATAGTAAACTCATCCATGAAAGTATAAATAAAAATTAGGCATGTTATAAATGAAATTATAATATAATTATATCATAGTATATATAATTATATCATGGTATAAGTAAATGAATATTTTCAAAATTATTAACTAAATGTTGGTATTTTTGTAAGTCATAAATATTTAATTAAAATTTTATAAGTAATAAAATTATTTAAAAGAAAATTAATTTTCATAAAATGTATTCATAAATAAATATTTTTTTGTCTTATTGTTTTAGGATAATCTTATGAGACCTTAGTAAATTTTTGAATGTGTTATAAAATCAGTTATAAATTTAAAATTTGTATTTTTCAAATAAATGATGGTTTTAATTAAAAATTAAAAATATCATATTTAGAAAATTATTTTCCTAAAATGGAGTTATTTTTTGAATTTTAAACATTGAAAAATGGTTAGGTTTAATTTTTAGTATTTTTCTAAAATACGTAAATTTTTAGTGAATAGTAAAATACTGCGATTTAAGGTATAAATACATTATATTATAAATACAATATTACTTGAGTCATCGCTAATGTAAGCACCATAATCCTGAAAAACCCTTAATTATTTTAATATATTTGAATATAATTCTATAAATATTCATATTCTTCAGCCAAAATAATAAACAAATGAATTAAATATTCAAAAATCACCCCTCTCATCTATTATAAATACCACCTCTTCTTCTCACACCTCTATGCCTTTCATCCTTGTCAAATTTCTACCCAATATTATCCCGAAGCCTCTCCCACAAATTATTAATATCTTATTATCATCAAAAGAATAAAACCAATCTTGTTAAGGAGGTTCTCAAGGAGTATTCAAGATGTAAAATTCTCTTCCTTTTCCTTTTAATTTCTTTTTAAGTTAATTTCTTTTATTATTATCTCCTCGCATCATCTGTACAAATGAGAATGATAACCCTAGTATCATCTATAAACTATAATTATATCATGTTAATGGAATATCCCTCATCAAACTTATATCTCTCACTCTTTTATTTTAAAAATGAAATCATCGTCCGTGATGGGTTGATTTACAACCTTCGTAACGATGATTTTTTTGGTTCTTGAATTTATCCTTAAAGGATGGTAATGAAACCATTTTTATTATTAAAAGAGACTATAAGATATGTATTACAACCTTTTTTTATTTTTTTAAGTAACATATTTACATAATACTAACTGATAAAACAAAATGAGTTCTTTATGATCAATAACTTCCATAATAATGTAAATGAATATCACTAAATGTCTTATCTAATAATTCATCCTCAAAAAATGTAACCAAATGATATATATAACCGTTTACACTTATGTATGTTCATAAATATCATGTAAATTAAATTCTAGGGAATTATACCCTTTTCTAATGAACTTCCATACTCATATACAAGTATACCGATCATGAAAACCAATGAAATGAGTGCTCTTGATCAATAAAATTATAACTTTAAACTCATCAAAAATACCATAAAAGAACTTAATAATATTATAATCAATAAAATACATTTAGATAAGGTTTTTAGTTAATAATTAATGGATTTAATTTTAGTATACATGATGTTAAGGTCAAGTGCCGAACACATTCATACATAAGGTAAGAGTTTTCTTCCCGAACTTCCATTTTAAGTTAGGTTATTATTACTTCTTCTATACAAAAATATAATTCTACATTGTTTTCATGTAATTATTATAAATTATTTTTATACATTACAAACTCATGTTTCCAGATCATTTAATCTTTCATTTATAATATATACATGTTTTTTAAGGTCCTCTTTTCAATACTTCTCTGTATGCATGTCCGATTAAAGGAAACATCTCGATTTCTTACCCATTTTTAAGTATCATCCATAATATGTTTTAAGAAACCATTATTTTTCTAAAATCAATATTTTTTTCATAAAAAACTATATTTCTTAATTAATGATTTTATATAAATAATTATAAAAAATACAAAATATTTTTCCTAAAAAACTTTTCTTTGCAAAGTAAAAGGTGTATTTATCTCAAGAATTCCTTGATGATTTAATTTCAACAGATCTGTTGAATTTTATGATTTATTGAGACTAATATATTATAATTTTTATATAAAATATTATATTAAAAGGTTTATGACTGGTTTTACTATGGATGTTGTATCTTAATAACATTCACCATGCTACTTAGATTGGTTAGTGATTATGATTATAGATTGGCGTAAGTTATTTACATTTCATATTTTCATGTTGTTTTTGTTTATCCCTATTCATTTCAGGAATGAATTGGACTTATAAATTTATGGGTGGAGACCACTATATCCCCATCATGAATTGGTAGGTCTCTTGCGGTAAAAAATTATTGGGTTTTGGCTGAGGTCGTACCCTAGTATTTTCATACGTCTCGGTTGAGGCCTTAAGGATATGTTTCAGATGTCCAGTATTATGAATTCCCTCATTATGAAATTAGTAATTTAAAATCCATGTGATATTTTCCTAATAGTATATCCATGATTAAGGTTAATTCTCTTATGATCGGTTATATGGATTTATTTTCTTTGCTTACATTCATGTCGTATTATGCTCAAGTTTATTTTTAAAGGAATGTGTTTTTAGTTATTCATAATCCCTAATATTTCTGTTTATGATAACTTATACTATATTAATTACCCTTATATATAATTTGATCTCACTTATTTTTTATGTTTAATATTTCCCCAAGATGAGAACATGAATATTATTATGAATGATTTCTAGAAATAAATCTAAGATTTTATGGGTGTTTCCAATGGAGTTGAAATGTTGTTTTTTCTTTCAATTTGATTTGTAAATAATATGTTTATATCAGTTTTTCTAAAACTAATAAACTATTTACTTATTTTTTTATGTGAATCCCTTGTTAATATACCAATTTATTAATATAAGGAACCAAATATGGGAAACTAAGGTCAGGGTCTTTCCAAAAATACTGGTTATTGGAATATGAAAAAAGGGGTTCCAATTTTAATGTTTTTCACACCAACTTGACCATTTTTTAACTTCATGATGACAATATCCAATTATTATAATAATAATAATTTTTTTATTTGATTCAAAAATTGTGTGGAAGATTTATCCTTATCAACTAGAATAATTTTGGCTGCCACAATTCCAACCGGAATTATAGAAGAGTCATCAGGCTAAAAATACCACCAAAACCAAATTTTGATAAATAAAAGATATAAAAAATATATTTTCTTTTAATTTTAATACCTAGAACACAAAATATTTTGATGAATAAAGTTTTTTAGATGATTGTAACATGGACATCCTACCATGGATTGAATTTTGATCGGATCCATTAGGACCAAATTAAAACCCTCTATATGATTCAAGTAAAATTAAAATTTATCTTGACTCAGAAAACTCATTTGATCACTCTGATACTAGTTGTTTTACTGAGGCACATAGTGGAAGAAAGTGGGATGGGTATTTTAAAATTTTCATCACTAGAGAGATGGTACTTTTCATCTCCAGTGATATGATCCCTAATAAAGTCCTAGGATCCCACATGGATTAAAAATAGAAAAGAAATTAAAAATAAATGTGTACCTCATTATGACATGAAGCACGCACAACTGTCACAAGTCACCAGTGACCATTACTAAATGGATCTGACACCAAACCCATCTATATCACCCACACATGACTCTTGAATCTTTTTTTTGCATCATTTATTAGATTCCATGTGCTAGCATGGAGCTTCAATGATCTCTTTGACATCGTAGCAATCACCATGATCCTTTGCCTTCGATCCGTGAATGAGATCTTGGATCGAACACTCAGTTAGAGAATATATATCTCTAAGAATCTATAGGGTAGAGAAGATCTCAATTTCAAACTAATGAATAGTTTTTTGGAATGAGATTCTCTCCACTTATATAGCAGATTCTCAAAATATTCGGTTAGGGTTCCTGAGCCCATATTTTTAACATCCACTAAATAAGTAATAAACAATTAATTATGATGAACTAAAATCAAATCAAATGTTATTTATATTTTATCACATACTTATAATATATATTTTAAATATATTACATGATAAAATAGAGTCATTAACTCAACTCGTAATTCCCACTAATATTAAACAATCCTCGAATATCAAAACAATATTCATTCGAATAATATTAATCCTTGTATTTACTTGACCACTTGTAAATACTTATAACAAATTAATTCAACCCAATTATTATTTACTTGAATAAAAATGAATTTATTTATTTTTCAATGATCGAAAAAATTCAACAACTCTCAGACCTCATGGTGGGGCCCACCATGTCTCATATTCCTATTCAACCGAATATGGAAGATTCTAGAAAGTGTTATTGTGTGGGACCATCTACCCCTTATCTCGATATTAGTGAATAATATTCACAGACTGAGAGCATATTCTGGAAAACCATCAAGGACCCTAAAGAGATAAGGAAAATTCATAGCAACAAAACCTGACCTATGAACACGCACTGTGTAATATAATATTTTTTCAGTAGATATCTCATAAAGCAAGACACACACTTGTGTCGTTATAATTTCTTGATTTATTATTTGTTTATCTAAATTGATGGATCTACCATCAACTACTATGACCATTGATTTATGAAGGTACCAAAATCCTGATCAATCAGGCACATGATATTAATTCCTCAACTCAAAAGCAAAAAAATTCCATCTTTACCATTAAACCAATACCATATAACCAATGACATACCCAACACAAGCTACTTCCCCATGATTTCATTTTCCTAGTATTTTCCTTACATAAAAATACATGATAAAATGGAAAACATTTATAATGGTCTCAAGTCCGGAGACCTATAAACATGTCCATAGATAGAAACATCCAATGTCACCCAAAACATGTTGTGTTCCTATTGGAGGGTCTATCATCATGATCTCACCTACCGAAGATCACCAAGTGTGAACTTCCTGAGAAGAATTATCAATTCTTATGATCCCCTAGAACCTGATAGTTAGACATCAACTATTTCTAGTCAATATGATGTATCTTGACCATAGAACATATATTTAAGATTAATCTCATAGTATCTCAAGGTTCTAATTAAAACTCGGGATATTCTATAACCTTTTGATATGGAAAATAATCTATGGACATTACCATTTAAATAGTGTATTCAGAAATGTCTACACTATAATGGTAAGTATACATCATGTATAACTCACTGTATGCATTATATGGTAATCGAAAAGTACATCTAAATTTGGTTCAAGGGCACCCACTCTTACAATGGAAGCGCACAAACCTCTCTCTCCAAATTATAATTCTTGATAGGGTCATTCAAACTTTGATAGCCCCTCATCTTGGTGACCATGACCCCACCAAGGCCATAGATAACAATGTATTATACTTTATTTTTATTGATGTTCATTTCAATATCATGTGATTTTTTTGAGCTATGTACTATATTTCATAACCCCTTGATGGTCTATGTATTACATTTTGGATTCTTACTCACTCATATATATTAACATATCACTACTAAAGAACATAAAATAAGAAGTGGAAACCATTATCATTAATAAATAAAAGTACTAATAAAGTGTGATCTTTATCAACGCTAAATAAAAGTGCTAGAAAAGATTGGTTTTTATTAGTTTTTTTATATAAGAACTGATAAAGGGTACCCTTTATCAGCCCTTATATAAAATCACTGATATGAGTACCCTTTATCACCACTATCTTAGTGCCAATAATGGTTTGACTCTATATGTGTGTGTACCACATCAGATTATGAGATGTTTTTAATGCTTCTTTATATGTTAACCCCCAACACCATATTGATAATAAATTCAGACTAGTGTCAGAGGACATCTATCGTCATTTGTGACATCCCACGCCAGGGATGCCTTCCTCCCATCACCATGTGGTCCTGACCACCACATACTGGCATGATGCTTCGGTGTGCCAGATCATATGTCACTATGTGTCAGACTCTCCCTAGGAGTTTTCTTGGATAGTTGGCCTATAATGTGGTTGACTACCCAGTAGGTAGGGGGCTATCCCAGTGGCATAATTTCTTACCTAAAAAATGTTAAACTCTTAAAAAATTATCACAATATTGATAATTTAGTTTCAAATATATATAATTAATATAATATTTATTACTATATATATTTATATACTTTGAAATCCCTAAGGCATTAGATTTTTATTTATTTTTGGGTAATCCCCCTTTTAAGGGTTGAGGGGGAATCGTGACATGACCCGTAGGCCAAGAGGCATAAGGTCCATTACATGACCCGAAGGCCTAGAGGCATAAGGCCCAATACGTGACCTTAAAGGCCCAAGACCCAACTACACTTTGAACTGTCCCTCCCTATCATCTGCATCTTTGAAGGTGCCTAGCTCCCCACCACACATGGATGACCGACTAGTAAATATATATAAGTATAAATAAAAAAAATAAAAAAAATATTAATATTAATATAAATGTAGTAAATATATTAATTATTTAAATATATTTATTATGATTGTATAATTTGTTTTCAATTTATAATTATATATATACTTTTTTGAAAAATTAATATATTTATTTATTATAATATATAATTAATATACTATTTACTACTATATATATATATATTAAATTTATACATTTTTATAAATAAAAATTTCATTAATAAATTTTTAAATAAAGCTGTATATAATTATAAATATATTTGAAGAATTGTAAATATTTATTTATAAATATAATTATAAATAAATATAAATATACATAATTATAAATAAATAAATATATATATAATTATAAATATATTAAAAAAATTGTAAACATGTATTTATAAATATAATTATAGATATATATATTTATATTTATAATTATAAATAAATATATTTTAAAATATATTTATAAATATTTTTATATAATTACTCTCAATTCCTAAGGCCTTTAAATTTTTTATTTATTTTCCCCATTTTAACTTGGTTGAGGGGTAACCTTTACATGGCTCATAAGCCCAAGAAACATAGGACCAGTACAAGACCAAGAAGTTCCAAAGACACACAGAGTAGTCCCACCCTAGTCGATACTAATAAATTCCAAAGTACTTGATCTGCAAAGCTAATTAGTTAGCAATGTCTCATGCAGATCTGTATGGTGTCTAGTACCGATGGTGAAAGTCATTCCCTCTCATTAATCCAATATGATAAAACTACAGATGGTTGTTGCTGCTTTGAACCCCTTCTAAAGCAGCATTTGAATATAATTATAAATAAATTTATATATTTATATATATTTATTTAATAAATAAATATGAATATAAATATGAATATAAATATAATAAATATATTCACTATTTAAATATATTTATTAGAATTTTATAAGGATTTCAACATATAATTAATTATTTATAATTATATAAATATTTTTTTGAATATATATATATATATATATTATTATTATTATTATATATAATATGTATAAATATGTCAAGGGCATACCTAATCTATCCCTGGGGGATATGGATTGGGTTTGACCTTGATGTGTTGGTCTGGGTGTGTGCTTGATGTAATTATACCCCTAAGTACCTACCTAATATAAATAAATATATTTAGAAATACTTTTAGAAATATTTGTATATAATTATATGAATTTATATAAATATTAATATAGTAAATATATACATTTTTTAAATAGAGGTAGACCACAAAAGTCCAATCCCATACATATTAAAAATAAAAAGGAGTAAAAATAGGTTGAAATCCCAAAAAAAAACATAATTCATCAAAAGATAACAAAAACAAAAAAGAAAATTTCTGATTTCCCATCACTTTTCAGTAGCTATGTCCTATGGTCCAACTTTAATGTCCTCTTCTATCTCTTCAACAAGAAGATCTTCCATGTGGATGATGACCACACTTCCAATTTTCTCTCACCTCAGGCCATGGATCATGTCACATTCTAGGTACCAAATTGTCTGGACTCTAATCATAATTTATAATAAAATCCCCCACATTAGAAGGATTATAAGAGGCTATATCCCATACCACATCACTTAGTGAGATCCCATTGTGAGGCCTGGTGAATTGGTATTTTTTTCAGAATAGTTATTGAAATAAAAAAAACTATCCAGAATCTCTGGAATTTTGCTCATATTTTCAATAACAACACATGATGAACCTACACCTTCAATAATACCAGTAGGAACCTTAGGAATATCTTCAATAATTGGAGGATGATTGACCTATATAAGAGTAACCTTAGCAGCTTCCATTGTGAATCTTTTATTGCCAGTCTCATTAGAACTGGTTTTCAGATTAGTAAAATTGTCCAACATCTGTGATGTTTTGTTCACATGTTTAGATATATCACATGAAGATCCTTCTTCATCAACAAGACCAGTAGAATCCTTAAGAGTATTTTCATGCATTGGAGGAGAACAAATTTGTTAAGAATTAACCATAGTAGCCTTCTGTTGATCCAGAATAATTGTTCCAGCCTTCAAAATAGGTATATCAATCTGTCTAGATGAAGGAGAATCAATATCCATATTGGAAATATCTAGGGGATTTGTCTCATGGTTTTTCATAAAGTAAGCACCATCATGATCAAGAGAACTAGGAATCAGAATATTCTCATCAAAATGTATGAAATTAGCATCCATACAATCAACTTAAGAATTACCAAATTGTATACTATTATCATCTCATTCTATGTGAGATCCTGGATTCTGAGGGAGGACTAATTGAACTCATTCTTTGTTAATAACAATATGTTTTCCTTTTCTTTATCAATCCTTGGATTCAATTGCCTATTCATTAGTGAGCTGCCGATTAGAAGGGTCCTTCACAACTACCTTATCAATTGTCTTGGCATTATCCACCATTCTAACATTCCATTTCTCATCAAAGGCCAAAAAACCCACATTTGAGATATTGTTACCTGAGATAGGAAGATGCAAATGGCCTTGGTTCTCCTGTATAGGTACATTAGCCAAGGATTACTCCACTTGTTGAACAACAAGGCACGAATTAAAATGCAGAGACAAATTCGGATTTCCAATAGATTCATTGTGAATAGATGAAATAGGAGGCACAACCACATCTACAAAGGAAGGCTTACGAGATTTATCTTTAGATGTAGATGTTACATAATGTACATTCTTCCCAGAACCATGCTCCATGGAATCGGAGTTAACATTAGAAATGGGAATCTGATTTTTACATTCTTCAAACTGATGACCATATTTCTTACAAATAGAACATCTTATCCATTTTCAGCATTAATCCCTACCATGTCCAATTGATCTACAATGGGGAAAAAATTGGGATAAATTCAAACTTAATATATTAATTATTTAAATATATTTATTATAATTTTTTAATTAATTTCAATATATAATTATTCATTTATAATTATATAAATACTTTTTAAAAAAATTGTATTTATTTAATTATATTTATAAATATATAATTTTATAAATACAGTAAATATACATTTATAAATATATTTATTTATAAGTATATTTTTTTATAAATATTTATTTACAAATATATATTTAACATTATTAATGAATATATAATCTAAAATGAATGAATGTTAAAAATGAGTGAAATTAAATAATTAAAAATGAGTAGACTTTAGAAATATTAAAAAATTTATAAGATTTATTAATTATTAAAATTATCAAAAAATATTTTATGGATATATATTGAAATGAAGAAGAATACATATTGAAAATATTAAAACATATCATATAAATATTTTTAAATAAATATTAAAAAATGATTAAATTCAAAAAAAACATTAAAAATCAAAAAAATATAGTAACTGAAATAATATTATAAATAAATAAATAAAATTTATAGATTAAAAACATAAAACATAAAACATATTATGTTAATAAATGAAATTATAAAACAAATATTAAATTTAAATAAATTACATATATATTTTGTGTGTCTCTTTCTATATAAGATTTCCTTACTTAAATAAATATTTGGGTGTGTGAAATTAATGTGTATATATATACACAAAAAGTTTATATATGTTAAATTGAATAATGGAATTTTATAATATGTAATTTCTATTAATGAAATAAATAAGTACAGGAATGAAAAAATTTAAAATATGAATAACTGTTATTAATTATATATATAATTTTAAAAAATTAAAAATCATTATTTTATATGTTAAAATTAAAATGAATGCATATTAATTAAATAAATTAAAATTATATTAAAAACATTAATTGTTAATAAAAAAATTCTACAAATAAATATTAGAAAAAGGAAAAAAATTAAAAGTATATTAAATAATGAAAATTTGAAAATGGATAATTTTAAAAAATATTAAATAATTAACATAATATTTTTAATTAAATTTATTAAATTATACATATATATAGTAATAAATAGTATTTTTATAATTTAATTAAAAATTAAAAAATTTAAAAAATTATTAATGGAATATTTATTTGTAAAAATAAATAAATTTAATATATATATATACAACCAACATATTAATATACTAATTATAATTAAATTTATTAATATATATATATATATATATATATATTGTAATAAATAGTATATTAATTATTGAATTAAAAAATAATGAATTATAAAAATATTAAAAATTCTATTAATGTAATATTTATTAATTAAAATTAATAAAATTAATATATATATATATATATATATATAATTAAATAAATAATATAATATTTATAATTAAATTTATTAAATTAGGCATACATATATAGTAATATATAATATATTGATTATATAATTAAAAATTAATTGATTTCAAAAATACTAATTTTTTTAATGTAATATTTATTAATAAAAATAAATAAATTTAACATATATATATAATTAAATAATTAATATAATATTTATAATAATATTTATTAAATTATATATATATATATATATATTAATAAATAGTATATTAATTATTTGACTAAAAAATTGTAAATTGAAAAATATATTAAAAAATTATTAATGTAATATTTATTAATAAAAATAAATAAAAATAATATATAATAATAATAATAATAAATAGTATATTAATTATATATATTTAAAATTTATTAATGAATACTATGAAAATTTTATTTAAGAGTTCATCATTTTGAAGGTAAAAAATTATGCCAATGGGCTAGCCCTCATCCCCCTTGGCAGCACGCCACATTGAAAGCCCAATGTAGTCACGTTAGCTAGGAATACCCATAGGGAGAGCCCATTTCATGGAAAGAGATGAGCTAGAACATCAGAGCCTCATGCCGACATGTAGTGGTCAGGTCCACATAGCGATGGGAAGAAGGCATGACTGGCGGTGGGAGGTTTCCTCCGACGCCAGTTCAACTTCATTGCCAATATGGAATCAGGGGTTAACAAATAATGAATCATGGAGTTCATCTTAGAATCTGATGTGGGATGTGTATATATTCATCAAACCTTTATTAGCACTAAGAAAGCACTGATAAAGATTACCTTTTATGTGATATTTTCTAGCACTAAAAAAGAGTTGTTTTATCATTTCTTTTTATTTTAGCACTAAGAAAACCCCTATTTATCAGCCTTTATTTGGAATTGATGATATAAACCTCCCTAATATTTGTAATAGAACCCTAACCAAACCGGTTTCTATCACATTGTTCAGGCTCTTGTAGAAGTTCAACTATGTCATTTCTCCCTCTCAACCTTCTCTCAGATGAATCAATCCTCTCAAATTGTAAGGTATGTTATTATCTCCACTCCTCCCTTGTTTATATTTTTGTGTCCTTTATTTCTTATTTTTTTATCATTTTTTATCTTGGTTCTTATTTTATCATCGTTTTTTATCCTTCATTTCTCAAACTCTTTATGGATTGAAATTCATTAGTCGTTACATGATCTCGGCTTCGTATAATGGTGTAAAATATGGGAAAAAATTATTTTCTTTTTTAATCATTGGTTTCCCTTCTGGTAGTTTAGAGTGGCTCATAAGTAGGGAGTGAAGTATGGAAAAAAAATATTTATTTAATTGGAAAAATGATCAAGGACATACACTATATATATTTCATTAAAATCTTAAATGAAATCTCTAAACACTTTTTCATAACTATCTGAAAAATAGAAACTCTTGATTTTTTCAGAAAGATTTACTACCTTCCCAATACAAGTGACGAATTTACCAACCACCAAAAAAAGTTCTAATATTTTTCATATTTGGGTTTCAATATTTTTTTTGTATGATTTAAGTATAATATTAATATATTTTAAAGTATAATGTGTGAGATATATGAATCCCTAGAAAAGGTTAGAGTGACAGGTTGTTGTGGGCCTCATGAATCCATAATGATTTATAGAACACTAATAATTTTTATATTTTTTCTGAATAATGTCGCTCAAAAATAGAAAATATAAATATATAAATCCTAAGAGGAAATTATTTATTAATTTATTTATTTAATTGAATCAAGGTGAACAGTGAGGATAGTAATTATGTATGTTTCTATGTACTAAAATTAAATAATTGTAGTAAAACACTATATCACATAGTAATGGTAGTGAAATATAGGTTCACCAAGTAGTATACATATTTATTTATAAATTAAACTAACCTAAAACTATTATTTTAATAAAAATCATTCATACATAACCACCATCTATTTAAATTATATGATCATATTAACTTTTCGAGACCTCCTAGACAAAAAAAATCTCACATCCCATATAATATATATTGATACTAACATAATAGAAAGGGAATGTAACTAAATATATCCAACCTATAGAATATCCATCATAACCCCACTCCCACAACCTTGGCCTCATAGGAATCTAAGACCTACTGAAATTAAGTCATTAAACCGAAGTCCTTTTCCATTTCATGGAGTAATTGAAGGATTTCATTAAATGTTGAAACTGTAATAGATATCACAACATGATTGTGTATAAAACCTTCTAGATGAGCCTTCTCACAGTCACACCAATATTGGATCCCTTTGTATGGATCCAATCTATAAATGTTTGACTAAACATAGGT
This sequence comes from Viscum album, assembly GCA_963277665.1. Lineage (NCBI taxonomy): Eukaryota > Viridiplantae > Streptophyta > Magnoliopsida > Santalales > Viscaceae > Viscum > Viscum album. The sequence continues at coordinate 964,748,356 of OY728150.1, forward strand.
AAAAACTAAATGTCCACACTAATTGGGAAGATACTATGGATTTTAGATCCTTGATATGAATACCAATGTAAATGATGACGAGGAATATATCAAAGAACTAAAAATGGAAATTTAATATGGACTTCGTGAATATAAAAAAGTTGTTTTAGAAGTAAAAAATATGTTTTAAGAGATAAGTGTATACCGATTGAACTAAATACACGACATTTTTAGTTTTATTAAAGTTATATAATTTGAAATCTAGAAAGGGATGGAGAAACACTATATTTAAAGAACTACTTGGTCTCCTAAATGATATGCTACCATAAGAAAATGAACTTCTTTATTAAACATATTATTCTAAAATAATTCTATGTTCAATGATTTTGATATCTAAAAAAAATACATGCTTGTCCAAATGATTTCATATTGTTTCACAAGGACAATGAATCACCCATAAAATGCCCAAAGTACATCATAAATTGATACAAGAAAGATGAATAATGTAATTTAAAAAATTTATGTTAATTTCATATAATTACATTATTTATATGATTTTATGGATGTAAGGAAACCATGAGACAGTTGACTTGGAACATAGATCTAATAATTAAAATAAATCATCTAGAAGACTATAATCAGTGGAAGATAATTTATTATGGGTATATTGAATTCATAAATGAGTTGAGAAACTTCTTTGTTAAGTTATCTACAGATGAAATAAATCATTTTCGTGTATAGAGTAGTACTTAAATTAAATTTAAAACAATTTTGGTAAATTTTAACTTTCCTCCATGGTTATGAAGGAAGTGAAAATACATTATGTCATCTCTTCTTATTTCTGGAGCAAAACAACCCAATAATGATATTGATGTCTATTTGGCTCCATTGATCAATGATCTAAAATTTATATGGGATAAAAGTTATACAATGTATGATGCTCATTGATGTGAACAATTCATATTGAAGTCTATGTTGTATGAGATGCAAAATGACATTCCTTCTTATGGAAAATTTTCAATAAATATCATTAAAGGAATGTTGGGGTGTCCCATTTGGGAAGAATAGTCACAATAAGTTTAGTGGAAACATTCCTCAAAGACTATGTTTTTATAATATTGTAAATTTTTACCTCAATGAAATAAATACCAATCCTGGATGACAATATTCATTGGGAATACCAAACAAGGTAAAACACCTTTTCCACTAATAGTTGATCAACTGTTCAATAAAGTAGAAGATATTGACACAGTTTTGGTAAACCAATTTTGAAAAACCTTACAAAATTAGGTTGAAAAAAGTGATCAATTTTATTTTATATAAACATACTAGAATTTTTTATACATCATACATTTTCTTGATGTCATGTATGTGGAAAAATGTATTTTATAGTTTTATTGGAACGGTCCTAGATGTTCCTCAAAAAACAAAAGATATAATCATGGCTATGTTGGACATGATTGAATGGGGATAAGGGAGGTGTTGGCACCAGTGAAGTCTGAAAAAGTGAACTTTCATTCCTATAGTATCCTACACTCTATCCAAATAAGAAAAATTGAATGTTTTCTTTTTCATTAATTGTGTAGAACTTCTAGAGGGGTATTTATCAAATATCATTTTTTTTTTCAATGACTAATTTGACATTACAATGACTAAAATAACATGAATGGTATGTTTTAATGAAATGTATCATGCCCATAGATTTATTTTTCATTCAACGTAAAAATTAATGACATACATTAACCATATTCTATTTCATTTTCAAAGTTATATGTTACAAATTTATAGACCCTATGAAGTTTTAAATCATGAATAAGGAGGTTGAAATCATATTATGTGAATTAGATATGTTCTTCCCATCATCATTTTTTGATATAATGGTCCACCAAATAGTTCACTTGGTTATAGAAGTTTAGCTATGTGGTCATGTCCATTATAGATAGATATACCCCATTGAAGGGTATATGAATATTTTGAAAGGGTATGTCAAGAATTAAAGTCATCCAGAAGGTTGTATTATAGAACGATATATTATTGAAGAAGTTATAGAATTATATATCGATTACCTATCATATATTGACAGCCTAAATCTCTCAAATTCAAGTAAAAGAAAAAACCTTATGTAATAATGAATTTTCAGAATAGTTGTTATTAAAATTACAATCATAGGCTGGGAGAAATCACACCATTACATTTTACATAATAGTGAAGTTGTTTATCCATATGTTTAAGCCCGTGAATAAATTATTAGACATTTGAATCCATCAAGGAATGAAGGGTTAATATCAAATAAACATAATCAATTGATTATAGAATAATTATAATATCATATTTATAAGGATTATGAAATTTTTTTATTTTAACTGTCGAACTACTTCGATGGATAGCTAGGGAAAAATGCAATTATTATATCTTACACTATTTTTATAATTAATAGTTATATATTCTATGAAAAATAACATGATGGTTATTGTATTAAGCAAAATAGTAGAGTTATACTTGTGGTGGAAGTGATGCACATATCTGGTTCCAAGGATATAAATCCATTTTATGAAAATATTTCATATTTCGGCATCGTCAAACAGATATACAAGATGTATTATACAACATTTTGAGTGACTATTTTACATTAAAAATGGGTTGACAACAGGATTGCGATGAAAGTTGATGAAATGGGCTTCGTGAAGGTGAATTTCATCCTAAAATGGTATTAGGACATGTTTTTCATAATGGAATAACATTCAGTATAGGTATTTTATTTCTCATATCCAACAAACAAGAATTGGTCAATTATCCTACTGGTGAAAAAAACAACTGTAAGATCAGATGAAAAATCAATCAAGGGTGAACCTTTCATTATAAGCGAACAATAATTTTCATGGTAATACCATTGTAGGAAATGTCTTGTATGTTAGAAAGTACTATAAATAGGAGATTTGGATTCTTCATAGAGGATCCAAATCCCTTAAACTTAATGAAAATAAAGATAGTTTAATGATTATGTTAAAGTGTTTTTTAATATACTATTAGTTTCATCATAATATTATGCGTTCGCTACTATATTAGTATAATCTAAACTAAAGGTTTGGCTACTCGTGAATACAAAGAATTATGCACATGATGATGTTAAAAATATAAGGGAAGAACGAATGATTATTGTTAACACTATATAATTATTAGAGGATCAACAACATATATTGATGAAAAAAAATAACAATATAGAATCATTGTGTTGACTAAAATTATCAAGGAAATAATCAAGGGCATAAAATTTGAGGTTGGCTGGAATGAATATGGCCAACCTATTGACCACAAAAATTCATTGTTTATTTATTATGTTGGGGTCACAATGAAAATTAATATTACAATTGATATAGATTCATTGCACCATGTCTAGCCTAAAATGAAGGAAATCATTTAGAAAGAAATTAAGGTAATTTTATGATATAATTTATCTATTTTACCAAATAATATATAATGAATTGTTGACTTTGATTTAATTATTCCTTTAATCGATCATTTATTTTATATGATTTAGATAAGAAATATATATTAATGACTACTGGAAAATCTCATAGAGGATTCCAGACACTTCTTACCAAGCTTTATCTCATGGATGTTAAGGGGGAAGTAAAGCCCCACTCACCAGTTACATATGAACATATTATAAAAAAGGAAACATGGAATTCATTCGTTATTCATCAGAATGAGAAATAATTTTAGGTGCATAATAGTTGATAATTTATTATTTTACATTATTTATTTTATCCAATTTTATTAAAAATTATTAATTTATGGAATAATAAAGAAGTGATGAAAATAAAAAACATACATCAAAATCAATATACCCCTATCACAAAGAAATGATGGGGTATGCTTCACTAGATAAGAAAATGGTATGTATTTTAAATATATAATAAAATATTTATGTGATATGAAACGATATATATTCATTTGTTTATATGAAGATTGATGAATCAAAATTTGAATCCATATCCATCCCATATCATGTGTTATTAAAGGAGGCCCATATAAATAAATAGGGTAAAATAGTTGATGAAAACAAAAAACATGTATGGGAAACATATGTAAGTACGACATAATACTAATCCATTATGATTTATATTAGTATTTTACAAAAATTTATATTTATGTTCAGATGTTTTACATAAGGTTTAGATACAAGAATCAACATGGGATAGTATAGGAAGAAAAAAAAATACTTTTATTAGCTTTGATGTTGCTGGAACAATATAGTCATGTTATAGGTGTTGGTTTTGGTGTGTCACCTTGAATATATTTCCAAAAGATAGAACCAAAAAAAGATATATATCAAATGATGAAAGGATGATAGGTGGAGATATATGATTTTCAAGATAATATTGAATGGCCTAGTTTTCTAGACCAATATATGAAATAGGATAAAATCAAACTGTTATTATAACAAAGATCATCACATGAACAACTAAATGAACACACTATATTTTAGGCTTGTCATTCCCTGAAACCAAATACCTTACCCGAGGGAATCAATTTTTTCATTACTCTTTATCCTAAATTTGAATCAAACAACTTTTGATAGATTTATAACACTATACAGGGTTTATTTATATGTGATTTATATCTATCAATACCCACGCATGGCCTTATTATGAGGGGTATGGTGTATAATATATAGGGAGAAATTATACACACAAATAACTCCCAAAAGATCACATGAGAGTGAGGATTGAAGTAGATCAAGATCAAAGTCCTTAGGTTCCTATTCTACTTAATGAGCTATATATTATAATGGTAAATTATGTTATTGGAACTATTGTAGCATGGCTATTTAATCTTTTAAAGATACATTATGTATTACCTTAACAATTTATTTCAAATTAAAAACCTATAAAAGTTGATGAAAAAACGTCTAAAGTGAGGTATGCTATTATGTGTGGATAAAATGATGGGAAAATATGTAAGGTCAGATCAATAAAATCTAGTGAAGCGGTCAATAAAACAAAAGAACCTAATAAGAGTACCTTTTCCCCACCACTTCCACTGCAACATATAGTAACATTACAACTTCATGAAGAAATCACATTCAAATATAGAGATGTTCCCTATATTCAATATAAATAAACAATATTTGAAACTATAATTACAAATTCAGTTGGTATTGATTGTATAAATGAGGTTCTCAAGTTTGGATTACTGGGAGTCTCAATTGTGAATACATAAATGAGGTACATATTCATAACCTTTCCATCCAAAAAACTATATAATATGTTTATTAAAGTTAATAACTATTCATATTTTATATGGGAGTTTACATACTAGTATATAAAGAGAAAACTAGAAAATAACAGTTTGGATTTATTAATATCTGTATCATTTCTATAGAAGAAATTGATTTGGGGTTGAAATAAATTGATAAAAAAAGATAATATAATAGAGGTGTTTGAGCAGAAAATAATAGATGACAAGCTCTTGTTGATGCCTAAATTTCAAAGGTAAAACTTTGAAATATAATCATAGATAATATATTTTTACTTTTTCATTACTTATTTTTTTTGATTTACTAGGAAACACAAGATGTTGATCCCAATTAATTTGGATACCCCAAATATTTATTTTTTAATCCAATTCATGGATTTCCATAAAACCTATAACACATGATGTGTATTGTGAAATTTTTATTCACTTTAATCAAAATTTTATAGATCCAATGCATTGATTTCCATCAATACTACAAAACATGATGTTCATGGTAAATTTTTAATTCACTTTAATCAACATTTTATAGATAAACATCAAATCATATGTTTCAGTTTTTGTATTAATAAGAAATTTTTTATGATAGGGTGATCTGTAAATATATGATAAATCATGGTATTAGGTCAATGACTAAACATAATAATCCTATGGATTACTTAAAATGAAGACAATTTAAGGTATATATAGAAATATTTAACTATCAAAACATATTTTAAAATATTTTACTCATTTTGGTCAATATTTATGCAGTGTCTAAATAAAAATAACAACAATGATTATGGATATTATGTTTTCAAATTTATGAAAATATCATATAAAATAAAAATAATAGAATCCTAGAACAAGTAATTTCCAAGAGAAATTATAATTTCCTTAAAAATATTTTTTAATCATTATTGTGTCTATATTTTATCAGTACTGTAAATATTTTTTACAATTTACAAACTCAAAAGATGAAATAAATTTGGTTAGAGATGAGTGGGAAGAGTACATGGTGTCAAAATGTTTTCTGAAATCAAATTTAGGTTATTTCCTATTATATTTGAAATATAGTATTGGATATTAACTTAATGATACACTTGGGATGTGAAACATTAGTATCATAATTCTTTTATATTATTTTTATATGTTTCTAAAGTAAAAGTATAATAGAGGAAAAAGAAATTAGAAACGATTAGACAGAATACATGGTGTCCGAATATATATAAACATCATGAATAGGTGACTTCCATATACTTTTTTAGTTAATTTTTTCATCATTATATCTACTTTTTTTAGTTAATTTCTTTATCATTTTTATATGATACTTATTTTGTTAAATTTACACATTACTTCAAAACATATGTCATGTGATCAAAACCAAGAAAAAAAATCAGATTGTTTTGATACATTATGATAATGGTCCATAAGTCATTTTTGATTTTTAGAATTTTATTGGACATCAATCTGACACCTGATGTGATCAATATGACTCAAAGTGTGTATTTTCAATGTAAAATTGTCACTTTAGTTAAAAATGCATGTCACATCACCAAAACTGAGAAAACGACATCATATTTTTTTAAAAAAATTTAATAAAATGATCCATAATTCATTTGAAACATATAGAAGTTGACCAAACACTAATATAAAACATGATGTCGTCGATATGACTCCAAGTTCGTGTGTTCAAAATAAAAATGTCACTTTAATTTAAAACGCATGAAATAGCCAAACTAATCAAATTAGATTAGATTGTTTTCAAAATTTTGGACAATGATCCATAATTCATTTGTGTGGTATAGGAACTGATCACTTATCAATATGAGACCCAATGTGGTTGGTATGACTCTAAGTATATGTTTTAGATATAAAAGTTTCATTTTAGTTTAAAACATCTATCACATATCAAAAATCAAGAAAATGTGATCGTATTGTTTTCAATCTTTAGAAAAAATATCCACAATTAATTTTTGACATGTAAGAATTAACGTCAAAAAAATATGACACATGACATGTTCAGTATAACTCAAAGTATGTGTTTTTAATAAGAAAGTGTCATTTTAGCTTAATTCAAACATGAAATATCCAAAAATAAGAAAAAATCATGAATTGTTTTCATACTTTAGAAAAATGATCCATAATTCTTCTGTGACATGTAAGAATTGACCGCACATCGATTCAACACCCCATGTGGTTAGGATGACTCTAAGTGTGTGTTTTCAATACAAAAGTGTCATTTTAGTTTAAAACTCAGATAAAATTTACAAAATCAAACAAAAATTCTTGGATTGTTTTTAAACCTTAGGAAAACTGTCCATATTTCATTTGTGATGTTCAAGAATCAACCGTCCATCAATCTGACAAATGATGTGACCGATATGACTTTAAGTGTGTGTTTTCAATATAAAGCCATAACTTTAGTTTAAAACACATCACATTGCCAAAACTGAGAAAACAAGCTTGAATTACTTTCAAACATTAGGAAAATGATTGATAATTTATTTGTGACATATAGGAATTGACTTCATGTCAATCTGACACCTGATGTTCATGATATGACTCAAGTGCATGTTTTCAATATAAAAGTATCATTTTGGTTTAAAAATCATATCACATCTCTAAAACTAATCTATAAAGATTTTATTATTTTTAAATTTCAAGAAATGATTCATAATTCATTTTCCAGGTGTATGAATTGATCACACATCAATTGAGCACATGATGTGGTGGATATGACTCAAAGTTCATGTTTTCCATAAAAAAGTGATATTTTAGTTTAAAATGCCCACAAAATATACAAAAATTTTCAAATGAACATGGATTATTTAAAAATATTATTAAAATAGTACAAAATTTATTTTTGATATGTAATAATCGATCACACATGAATCTGACACCCGATGTGGTCAGTATGACTCAGATTCTCTGTTTTCATTATAAAGGTGTCTTTTTAGTTCAAAACACATGTCACTCTCCAAAACCAACAAAATATCATTGTATTGTTTTCAAACGTTTAAAAAATATTCATAATTCATTTAAAATATCTATAAACTGATCGCACGTCAATAAGAAACATGATGTAGTTGGTATGAATTGAAGTGTTCTTTTTAAATAAAATTTTCATTTTAATTTAAAACACACATCATATAGGCAAAAATAAGAAAAAAATCTCATTTTATTTTCCCATCATATTATCTTCTATTACTAGGAAAGTTCAAGACTTGAGTGAAAGCTCAACCATAAAAATTATTAGATAAAATAAAAGATGAGAACAACATCACAAGACATGCAACCCAGAGAGCACCAGCAGTCCCAAACATCACAATAAGTGCCTCCTAGAAAAAAAATCAAATTCACAAACCTAATTGGGATTCAAAGACCTCCAAAAGACATGCCACATATAAAATTTCAAAGACTGCTGACACAAGCCAGCCTGTCGCCAACCTATACTAGTGTAGCGTTCGAAGTCATCATTGAAACGCATTCCAAAATCTCCCTCATGATTTACTCAATTACATCACACATACCCACACACAAATAGTGTTTATGGTATTCCAACCACAATCGTAACACCACTGAATATCATCACACTAGAATTGGGCCACAAGACCATATTCTTATTGATAACTTAAAAATCCAGACCCATCGAAGATAAGGGCCTATCCCCAAATAATAAATGGTGTGATAGTTGAAGAATTTTTTATCAAAAATAAGTTATCTTGAATTATCTCACATCAATAGTGAATTTTTTATCACCATGGATTTGATCTAGTTCAAGAGAACCTACTTTTGAGAACAACAATAAATTGTGTCTTGTGTATGAATCAACCTCAACTCAATATGATTCACGATGTGCAAGGAATGACAAAAATTATATGTTTTTAGTTTAAAATTGACACCTTGGGTTAATTTTTATTTATTTATATAATTTATAACATAATAATTGTTTTCCTATATAGGTGAATTCTTTTACTCAAGGTGGGGTGGGTTTTTTGGTAACTAATAAAATGACCATGGTTCAAATGATTAAGGCAAAGGAACATTGATGTTTTTGAATGTCGGTGATAAATTTTAATTACTCATGTAATTTAAAAAACAAGGTTTGAAATGTCTTTAATATATTATTTTTTTCTTTTATTTGTGTTGTAAAATTAATTTCTATCAAATTCTTTAATTTCTCATGTATTTTCTCCTATGTTTACTCAATATTTTTCTACTGTAGTTTCATATAAGTTTAATTGCACACTGTAGCAGTATTACCATTTATTAGTTCTGGAAAAAGCACCAATAAAGGTACACTTTATCATCCCTTTTTCTAGTGATGATAAAGGAATAGGTATTTTAAGAGTTCTTTGATTTTCAACACTTTTTTTGAACTAACAAAGACCGATTATTTTGCTATTAAAAACTTTATGCATAGTAGTATATATTAGAATTAAACTTGATGATGTTACATTTGAGATATCATCTCATGATATCATTTTGAACCACCTCATGTTTCAACACATGTTCATTTGATGGTATCCATATAATCAAGAGTGGATTTATGATCATTTGAAATGCCTCAAAAACTACTAGCCTATGATAGTTCCAAGAGTCCCTGAAATTTCTACGCCTCCTGCCATTTCCAAATCCTATATACTAAATGAAGATGAGGATGAGTAAGATAATGAGGAAGAGTAAGAGGCAAATAATGATGATTATGATGATACTAAGGTTGAGGCTAAATGTGATGATGGTTTTATGACATAGGATGAACCTCCTTAAGACGATGCTCTAGTGGAGGGAGAGTAACCAACTTACAATAATCTATTTCATTATCCACCACCAGGATGGGAGTATTTTACCAATGAGATACAAATCTACCAATAAAGACTTGATCATCTTTTTTACTTCCCTTGAGAGGACCATTGATCGATGCCGCTCAAAAATAGAGCATGACACCTCTTCCCACCATATCTATTTGCAGTGGGTCAATTCTTCCCACAATGAGAAAATGGAGAAGATATATATAGAGACATGGGATATCACACATTATATTCGGCATGATGTTTCCCATCATGATAATTGTTTCAACCCTTTATAGGGTGAATAAGATCATAGATTCTTTTTATAGAGTTTGTTTGATTTGGATTTTGTTTGTTATGTTTTTGTATAGTATTGTATCAATCGCTTTTATATATCTAGACTCAAAATTTTAAATGGATTTCTATAAGAATGTATATATTTTATATACTTTATCCTTTTTATCTGATCTATCCTTTATTTTTATAACCCTCTATATAAGTTTTTTGGAAAATCACAAAGGGGGAGAATTTTATGATGTCAATGGTACATTCATATTGTTAAATGTTCCTAATCATTTTTAAGTTTTAATTATTTTAAAGGCTATTCTATAAATTTTTTTTAACTTCTTAAAGGTTTTAAAATAATTTTTAAGTTTCAACTATTATAAACCCAAATTATTTTATATTCCTTTTTGATCATTGTAAAGGATTTTAAAAAATATCATCTTGAATTTCATTATAAAATATTGAAATTTATTTGAAAAATTTCTTGGGTGTATTTTTTTAAAAAATCTTCTCAATTGAAAATATTTATCTTGTATATTTTAAGTGTTTATGGTCATAAAAAAGGGGAATATTTTTTTACCAATCAATATCTTAGGTGTTTTAATTATCAAAAACACCAATTATGTTTCTATCAAATTATTTTTATTTTATATTAGTTATTATATTGGTACATCTACAAAGGAAGTTCCCTGGTCAAAACATGGGATCAAGAGGCACTTGGAGGACCTCTCTGGATGGAAGAATTTTCTACCCAGTGGAAAGGAACCAGCCAGTCGATAGAGTTGTACAGAAGCATCTACTCTTATCTAGACATACTAGCTAGCCATTGGCTGGCCACCAATCAATTGATAGAATCTAGACAGCCTTGGTGATGTCTAATAATCCCACTGGCAGGCCACCAAACACTTGATAGAACTTTTATATCCCTAGAGATCTCGAATAATCCTGATGGATAGCAGGTGGAGCATATAAATCAGCCGATGGAGCCTTTTAGAAAATCTAAATAGTCATTTTAGGTTGTCACCTTTGGTCTCTCTCACCTACCAATAACTTTATTTAAGTCCGAAGTCCTCCAAAACAACCATAGGACTTATAAAAACTATAAATACACCTCATTGAGGGATTTGAAAGATCTAGTGACTACTAGATACCATATTGAAGAAATTAATCTCATATTTGAGCTCCCTTGTTCTAGATTATTGCAATTTCATACTCCCTCTCTCTCATTTGACTCTCTTTCTCTCTGTTTTAAAACAATATCTTGTTGATATAATTAAAGGTGGTTTATAAAGGTGTTTTTTTAATAAAACATCTTCTTCTTATTTTTATTGGATTCTCACTACCATTTAAGTGATGGATTTGGGCTTTCTTTCTTACACCACTAAAAAGAAAGTATCTTTCTCTTGTATTGTGTTTCTTACATACACCATTGAAAAATAAAGGTTTTCTTCTGGTCTCTTGTCTATAGTTAAAGTAAATGGAGTAATATAAAACCTATAAATCCTTGAGGGGAGGAGGCGTATACACTAAAATATTGAGTTTTGGTGAAAATCCTTTATCAAAGTATTGTGCCTTGTACATTTTAATTTTTTATTGTACATAATATTTTATTTTATTTGTATCATGATATTTAGTTTTAATTTTATAAAAGGAAATTCACTGCCACCCTCCTGATGTTATAATCATACCAATAAGAACTTTAGTAACATTGTTGATTGATCTTGTAAAAATACAAGTTAATAATGATGTATGTCTATTCCAATTTATTTTTTATGAAAACCCTTGAACAATTAATGAAAAGGTCCTAAACCAAGGAATGTTTTTATAAATAGTGAAAAGGAATAGAAAATAAAAATTCAAATCAAAATAATCTAAAACCTCAACCAATCAATAGAAAAGTCATTAATAGAGAATCTTTACCCTTCCAGTTCAACTGTTTCATTTACTACTATTACAAGTTCATATAGATACAACTTTAAAAGATAGTAATACAATATTTGTTGATTTTGACAAACAAATATATATAGAATTCCTTATAGACTATATTTTTCTTGATAATGTAGATGAAATCCTCAAGCAAGGATGGCTAGGATCCTTAGTTGTAAATGTATACTTGAGGTGAATTTTCATAATCAGTTTTTCTAATAGAATAACTAGTTTTTTAATTGTATTTAAATAATAATCATATTTTTTGCAGACATAAATATCCGTAAAATGTGTAGGGAAAACACTATGAATAAAATTTTTGGACTCATTAGTCCTAAAATCACATATATGGAAAAAACCTCATTAGATAAAGATGAGTGTTTAAAAAAAGTGGACCAGTTGGCTGAAATTCTTGGAAAAAAATTACAGATGACAAACTCTTCTTATTATCCACAATACAGAGGTAAAACTTTATAATATAATCATATAAAACATATTTTAATTTATTATATTACTTATTAATTTTTTTCTCCTAGGTAGTATTGGACACTCATTGAAATCAATTTCAATACTCCAAAGATTTATTTTCTGGATAAAATACATGAATTACCAACAAATTTACTATACATGATGACATTTTTTGATTTCTAATATAATATATTCATTGTCTTTCAAATAAAATAAAATTTATATATTTTCTATTATAGATTAATGAAATTTTTTTAATGATAGGGAAGTGTTTAAATATCATCAAAATAATTGTATGAGGATAATCCATGAGCAAAATAATCCTAGAAATTTATGCAATTTAATAAGAGTATTAAAGTATATATAATAATATTTCACTATCAAAACATATATATAAAAAATTATTATTTTCTCAATGTTTATAATGTGTTTGAATCAAACTAATCTCATTGATTTTAGTTATTACATTTTAAAATTTATGAAATATATCATATTAACTCAACAAACTAGTATCCCCAAATAGGTATTTCCAATGATAACTTCAATTTCATTTAAAATATTTAATAATAATTTATTTATTAATATTTTCCAGCACTGTTAGGACTGTTGATAGTCCACATAATCAAAAGTGGAAATATTTATATTTAGAAATGAGTGGGGATAATAAATGGTGCCAGAATAGTTACAAACATCATGGAGAGGTGACGCCATATCATGTTTGTTATTTGTTTATTTCACAAAGATCTTGAGGAGTTGATTGATATACTATTTATTTAGTAACATTTATTATCATTTTATCAACTTCTTATTTTGTTAATTATCTTATTATATTTATCTATTGAATATTTAGTAAATTTTCATATATTTAACGAAGGTTTGGTTTAGAATTTATTTTTATGCGATCATTTCATGCATATAAATAGAACAAAAATCCTCGATACAAAGTTTATGATCCTTTTTAAATAACAAAATGGGATCTTAACTTTCAAGAAGAACCATGAACTATGTATGGAGGATTTTTTTTGTCTTTATAGGAAAAAAATGCTTCTATAAAAATAAAATTTTGATAAAGGCTTCGACAAGGATGATATACTTGAGGTATGTATTTAATGCTCTATCTATAAACATGTTAGTGATTTATTTGATTTTTTTTATGTTCAGTAGTGATGTAATCTATTCTCTCTTGAATCCAAGCCTTTTTAATAACATATTAGTGAAAGAAAATTGATATAATTATACATAAGTCACTTGTGATGTGTAGGAGTCAATTACACGATAATCTGACACAAGTGTGTCTTATATGACTCAAAGTACTTTTTTTCAGTTTAAAAGGGAAATTTTAGTTCAGAATGTTTGTTACTCACTGAAAATAAATGAAACATGCATTAATTGTCTTTATTCTTTAAAAAAAATCATATGTTATTTTTGATGTGTAGGAATTAACAGTATGAAAATTTGATACACAGTGTGCCTGATATGGTTGAAAGTGTGTGTTTTGATTTAAAATTTACATTTTAATATAAAACATGTGTCACATTCTTAAAACTAAGAGAAAATTCTTAGATTTTCTTGATCTTTTTTTATAATGATCCATAAATCATTTTTTATGTGTATGAATCAATCAAACATCAATCTATCACATGGTGTTCTCTGTATGACTCAAAGTGTGTGTTTTTTGTTTAAAAGTAATAGTTTAGTTCAAAACACAAATCAATTACTAAAAAATAAGAAAAAACACTCAAATTTTATTGATAATTTAGAAAAATAATCCATAATTTATTTTTGATGTATTGGAACTGATCACACATAAATCTGATACACGGTGTGCCCGGTATGACTGAAACAGTGTGTTTTTATTTAAAATTAAAATTTAAGTGAAAAACATAATTCACATACTCAAAACGAAGAAAAAACAGACATTTTATTTATATTTTAATAAAATTATCGATAAGTTATTTTTTATGTGTTATAATGAATCACATGTCAATTTGATAAATAGTGTGTCTAGTGTGATTCAAAGAGCGTGTTTCTAGTTTAAAAGTAACATTTTAGTTTAAAATGAAATCCACTAACTGAAAAACTAGAAAATACACTCAAAATTTGTTGATAATTTATGAAAATGATAAATAATTAATTTTTGATCTATTGGATTCAGCTGCACATAAATCTGATATACAGTGTGGCTGGTATTACTTAAAGTGTGTGTTTTTCTAAAAAATTAACATTTTAGTAGAAAACACACTACACATACTCAAAACTAATAAACCACACTTTTATTATAATTATAATTTATAAAAATTATCCAAAAGTCATTTTTTACATGTTGGAATTATGTGCACATCAATCTAATACACCTTGTTCCCGGTATGACTCAAAGTGCATGTTTTCATGTAAAAAGTGATATCTTAGTTTAAAATGTGTGTCGCTAATTTAAAACTAAGAAAAAACAATATTATTGACTTTATAATTTATTTAAATGACCCATAAGTAATTTTTTACATATAGTAATCATCCACCAAAAAATTTGACACATGGTATGCCCAATAAGACTCAAAGTGCATGTTTTCAATTTTAAAGAACCATTTTAGTTCAAAACACGTGTCACTCAGTTAAAACCAAGAAAAAACTATTGGATTGTATTAATATTTTATTATAATTATCAATTAGAAATTTTTGAAATATAGAAATCGGTCTCACATAAATTTGAAACATGATGTAGTGGTTATGACTAAAAGTGCATGTTTTTGTTTAAAATTGAAATTTTAGCACAAAATGCACTTCACATGCTCAAAACTGAGAAAACATACATATATTTTCTTGATACTTTAGGATAATGATCCATAATACAATTTATATGTGTATAAATTAGTTATGCAGCAATATTACACATGGTGTGCATGGCATGACACAAAGTATGTGTTTTTTTGTTTTAAATGTAACATTTTAGTTCAAAACACACATCATTGACTGAAAACTATGAAAACCCACTCTGATTGTCTTTATAAATTATAAAAATAATCTATAACTCATTTTTGAAATAAAAAAGTCAATCACACCTCAATATGACACACATTGTGGCCATTGTAACTGAAAGTGAGTGTTTTTATTTAAAATCTATATTTTAGTATAGGACAAACTTCACATACTCCAAACTAAGAAAATCTGCTCAGATTTCCTTGATACTTTAGGAAAATTATCCATAAGTAATTTTTAATATTTATTAATTATGCACACATTAATTTGACACATGGTGTGCTCATTATGACTCAATGTGAATGTTTTTAATTTAAAAGTGACATTTTTGGTTCAAAACTTGTGTCATTCATTAAAAACTAATAAAAAATGATAATATTATATTGATACTTTATAAAAATTATCCATAAATAATTTCTGATATATAGGAATAAATTATACATAAATCTAACACATAATGTGTTTAGTATGACTCAAAGTGCATGTTTTCTGTTTAAAAGTTACATTTTAGTTTAAAGCACATGTAACTTTCTGAAAACTAATAAAAAACACTAGGATTTTCTTAATAATTTAAGAAAATTATTCGTAAGTCATTTGTGACATATAGGAATTATTTTCACATGAATTTGACACACAGTGTGTTTGATATGACGGAATGTGTTTATTTTTATTTAAAATCAACATTTTAGTACAAAACAAAGTTTACGTACTCAAACTAATAAAATGCATTATGATTTCCTTGATACTTTAGTAAAACTATCCATAAATAATTTGTGATGTTTATGAATCATCCGCATGTCAATCAGACACACAGTGTGCTTGATGTGACTCAAATGCATGTTTTTAGTTTAAAAATAAATTTTTAGTTCAAAACATGTATCACATATTAAAAAACAAGAAAAAATGATTCGAATTAATTTTCTTTGTATTTTATTATAACAATCTACAAATCATTTTTTCTATGTAGGAATCAACCACACATAAATTCGACACACGATGTGATTGAAATGACTCGAAATGTGTGTTTTCAGTTTAAAAGGGGATTTTTAATAATAAATTTTATCATATTTACATTTCATTTATTTATTTGTATTATTTATAATGTAAAAACTATTTTTCATTATAGGTACTCTCTTATGTTTTCTCTTGTTGGGGTGGTGTGTTTAGAAACTGGTAGCACGATTGAGCTCTTTTGAAAGGGGTTCTGAGATACAAAAAAACTCTTGGTGTTTTTGAATTCATTGGAAAATGTAATATTTGTAATAAATTGTAAAAAAATGTGATTATAGTGTATTGAAATATTTATAATGTAATTATAATATTAATTTGCTTGTTTGAAATTAAATTTTAATTTTATTTTGAGTGAGTTGATGCAATATAGTGTAAATGTAGCAACACCCCATATTTATTGTTATTATAATATTATTATTGGATTTGACCCGCTCCATGTAGCATGAAGCTATTGGCCCAAAATTAAGATCCCTACTTTTGGTCGGAAGGGGAAAATTTGGAGCTGTGATATTTTTTTATTTTTATTTAATTAAATATGTTAAACTTCTTTTTTTCAAAATGGGAGATGTCACCATCCTAATTATTAATCCGGATGGGTTCAGGTAAAAACTTTTAATACCCAAACTCTGTCCTAACGTGATTACGAGGTTCCTGAACCTGAATATAGTTATATATGTATTTAAATAATTATAAATATGTAATTATAAATATATATTTTAAAATATAATTATAAATAATTATATTTATATAATTATATATATGTATATAATTATAGAATCAAAGAATTATATGTATATTTATTATTTATATATATTCATATAAATAAATTTCAATAATTATATATATATATATATTTAAATAAAGTTTAATATATATTTATAAATATAATTATAAATATATATATATTTATTAATATAAATATTTAAATATAAAAATATTCATAATTATATATTTGTAAATATATTTTAATAAATATATTTTTAAATATTTATATATAAATGTATAAATATATATTTTTATAAATACTGTAAATATACATTTATTAATATATTTATATAAAAACATAAAAAATATCTATAAATATTTATTTAAAAATATATTTTTATAAATTAATTAATAAATAAATATTTTTAAATATGTTTTGGGTTCGAGAACCCCCTGATCGGGTGAGAACAAGGTTTATGTTTTAAAAAAATTACTCGAACCTGTCCGAATTAATATTTAGGTAATAATTTTAAATTTTATTTTGATATATATAATTATAAATAAATAATTATAAATATATTTAAATAATTTTAAATATATCTTTGAAAATAAAATTATAAATATAATTTATAAGTATAATTTTATATAAATATGTCTAAATACTTATAGACAACCACATACCATAATGATGAGGGTAGAGGATTGATTTTTCCTAATTTTTCCCACTTACCAATCTTTTAGATGAAGGCCTTGTGGGCATGTTCACGAGGATGGACAACTTAGTGGAGTTTGTCACCCCGAGGTTGTCGCAACTGAGGTCTTCTCCCCACATCATGTGGTTGTCGCCCTGTGGTCATCGCCATCCATCCTCCCACATCATCCCAAGGTCTTCGCATTCCATGCATCTCGTGGTATAAACATATTGTTTTAAATAAAAAAATCCTACAACTCAAAATTTTCCATGCGAGGAATATATTTAAATATTCCTTCTTGAGGGATGTATGAATATCAACATGTAATGGTTACATAATCTCGCATTTGAATTCAATAACGCTCATCAAAAATCAGAACATAGTACAATGCACAAAGTTAGGGCTTGATATATACTCTCAGCTAAAACTCCACCTTTCATTTACCACACACCCCTCAAAAAATAAAGTAGAGGACCAATAAGGTTCTGATCCTGCACATTATATAATTATAAAAAAACCATCCTTTAAAATCAAAACAAATCCCAAAAAAGGAAACCAAATAACATCAAAACCAAACACCCCATAAGATACCTGCCAAATAGGGGTCTCACAATCACCAAAGAACAACCATATCACACAAAAGGAAATAACTTCAATCATCTCAAGATAAAACAAAAATAAAATATAAAAAATAACCAAAAATCAAATAAATTAAGATACTGAGCATATATCAGATACTCATGTTCTCGTGTACACCCATCTAAGCCACTTTGATATCATAAGACACAAACCAAAAGAATAATGTTATCACGCAACACCTACTCCTGATGATACTAAATTTTGACAAGACACTCTATAAACATTTGACCATCCTCAATATCCAACTCACACTAATAAATAATAAGATATTAATCATGAATATATCAATGAAGTTATGACACATGGAAAACACCTTGAATCTGATCCATCTATCGAGGAAGTTCCAACTGATACGCCATCACACCAATATGCTCCATCACCTCAAAAGGTCTACTAAATCAAAGAGAAGTCTCAATACCTCAATAAAACCTCCACTATCCTCTATGATGAGAAAAATTAGGTAAGGCATGATCACCAACCTCAAATCCTAAAGGTATATCCTCTAATCACCATAATACTTTTGACAGTCTTGAGTTACCTTCATTTTCCCTTGAATCACATTCACTTTCTCAATTAATTAATACCAAAAAAATTCTTTCTGATATTCTAGTATTTCCAAAAATTTAGAGAAAACACCATTTTTGTGAGCTTGATATCATTGGTATCGTAGTTATGCTCGTTAGGATGTATATTTCATGAACCATATAAGATTACCACCCTTTGATGCATCGGAAACACATAATAAGAATAAAATCAACATAAAAGACCTTAAACATGACCACCTATATTGGAAAATGAAGAACATGATAATTGAACAACTTCTCCTTCAGGTACTCAAATTTTTCATGGAATTGATCATTCCAAAGGCTCAATCGTTCTTGTTAAAATTATTCAAAGGAGTCATAATCTAAGATAAATCACACAAAAACCTTTGATAATAGAATATAAAACCATGAAAATTAATAATCTATTCAAAATTATTGGGATCCATCCAGAAATCACCCAACATAGTATTTAAAGGATCGATAACCACTCATTACTAAGACACAACATGCCTAAGAAAATACACCTCTCCATTTATAACTTGCACTTAAATAGATTTCCGCTTCCCATGAATATGATGTAATCATAAATTACTAGAATTGCCTAAAAATTATTATCGTGAACTTCCTTTGACTTTGAATAAATGATAATTTCATTAATGAAAACTATAAAAATTTGATCCAGGAACTCAGAAAACACCAATTTCATTAGTCCCATGAAATATTTAGGGCCTTTATGATACTAAAATGCATTACCTTGAACATAAAATATCCATAACATCTAAAAGAAGTATTCAAGGAATCTTCCTCCTTTACCCTCATATGATGGTATCGGGACCACATATGGATCTTTGAGAATTAATTATCCCCCTTCAAATGATCAAATAAACCATCAATGCTTGAGACCAGATAGCGGTTCTTCAACATCACCCAATTCAAGCAATAGTAATTGATTCACAATCTTGGACTACCATCAATATTCTTTTCAAAAAACATTGAAGAACCCCATATGATACACTTCACTTAATAAAACCCTTTGAGAGTCCTAGTGGGATAATGGAGATGAACTTAAGAGGGGGTGAATCAGGTGTTATCAGATTATTTTACCAAAAAAAATTATTATTTGATTACCTAAACCGAATTTGGGTTTTGAACTTTGAAACTTGTTATGATGTACATGGATCTATTATTTTTTACCCTGTTGTACACAAATATTCAATGAAGATACTTAAAGTAAAGTTTACTTGGGTGTTTTTACAAGTCTCTCCTCAATGTGGGAAACCTTCTCCTTATTATGTTCAACTCCCAATAAGACACAAATTCTTTAATAATATTCTTATTCTCAATTATTTTGGGTTCAACAAGGATTATATTGAAACTGATCCTTCAATAATAAACTAGAAACTGATCACTATATTATAAAATTGAACTACTTGCACTATATTACACAAGAAAAGAGATATTTATAAAACATCACATAGTCTTCACACTAGCATCACACCAACTTAGTATCTTAGTATCATCTTTCTTTCTCCTCATGATATAGATCAAAAATCTATCCAGGGATGTCTCTTCACCCACAAAAATACAATATTCTTCGTCATAATAGTTTGTATTAATAACCTTAAGTTCTTCAAAAAATACTTATGAAACTTACCTTTGTTTACTGCATAGCTTCCAGGTTCTTCAAAAACTGAATGTTGGCCTCTTTGAACATATAATAAATCATACAACCCACAAAATCTAACATGGATTGTAAACACTATATCACATAACTGATAATTTTTCATGTAAATGAAACACACTACACACTTAGATCTTATTCTAACTAAAAATATGAAAAACCTATTTGTTCTATCACTTATCTACAGTAATGATCTCATAATATTTAATAGATTTCTCTATATTATTCTTATTGTCTTCTTCTTCAACACCTATATGATCTTTCTTCACTCAGCATTGTATCGACTTCTTAGTCGCTTCCTTACTACAACTTACATGGAATTCTCCTTCTTATTTTTCCTTGATAACTCTATCTTATTTTCTTATAATGCTCATATATACTCTTTTTTGAGAGACTTAGTGATTCTCTTGGCCAACTCACTACATCCGCACACAGTATACAACATAACTTTCAAAATTTTATTTTTTTCTCATAATAATTCACTCTATAGGAAGCTATTTTTTTAATTTGTCAAATCAAATCAATTTCCCACAAATGGAAATAAATTATGGAATGTATTCAAGAAAACAAATCATATGAACAATCCGCCTCTCATTTTTTCTTCTTCAACCATGACATTTAAATAATTCTTATTTAGGAGTATCACATGAGAGTTTCTCCCACTTTCCTAAACTAATAATTTCAATAAATATTACAAACAATCTCCTCTTATTCTATCTCAATTTTATTCCTATCAAATGACCAAATATGTCTTCTGGTATTTTTATTGGTAGTCTTAGTTATTCATCTTTCTTAAAACACTTCATATTATATTCCCTTTAATCTCCCCATATATATAAAAACCACAAAAAACAACATTTCTTGTGGTTTGGAGCTATCCTTTGTAGTGTGATAACATATAATAATTTAGTAGACTCCAACTTTCATTATATTTATATATTACCTTACTACACTCATATTATTTGTCATATCAATCTTCAATAAGACTTATGTTTGTGATATTTCAGCACTGGTGCATAACTAGATCTTGGATGCATCATTATCTTCATTATTCTTGAAAAATCATTTTATTTATTAAGAATATATTTCACTTAATCTTCCTTAATCTCAAGTAAGGGTCATATATTTTGAACACTTCATAATTTTTTGAACATGATCGAACAACACAAGAATCATCTAAAATTTCCTTCTTCAGAATCTCATAATTTTGGAAAATCAAAATTTTCACTATGTAAAATATCTTACTTGACATGATATATTTTCCTTTATTGGAAAACATCGATTAACATCACAATTTCCATATATTAAAAAAGACTTTTTAATTATCCTGAAATAACTTACTCATTCTCAAAATATCTTACAAGTAACTCAAATATCTTATATGTGTTAAATATCTTATGATAAGCTCAATATATATTATCCATAGACAAAATATCATATGAAGACCAATCTTATTAGAAGGCCCAAATATCTTAATCACTACACAATTCTATTACGTATAGTATAATTATCTTATACATTGGAAAAAAAGTTTATCTATTGAAAAATAATTCCATGATTTTCCAAATATAATTTTAAACTCTTTCAAATCAGATATGATCCTTATCACTCAACTTAAATAACTTTATAACCACATCAAATAACTATATAAATTATAAAATTAATTTCAAGTCTCTTTATGTTTGTTTCAAAGAATTGAGTATAATAAATACTGAAAATAGATTATTATTGAATTACTCCCTTCTCATTAATTTTCACCTAGAATTTCCTCCTTGAATATTTAAACTTCAGTATCCCCACTAGTTGGATTCTTCCAAATATCTTACCAATAAACTATAGAACATTTTCACACTTACTTCATCACTTTTCTTTGTATTTTAATGAATACCAACTCTATCAATCATTTTATATAACTGGTTTCTCACCAAGAAACCAACTAAAATATTCTTTACCCAAATAAATTGGTAATATTCTCACTTAATTTTTCAACATGAGGACTATATCATTATAAAGTACAGAGGCATGATCATCAACAATACCAAACTGATGCACTTCTGGTGCGAGGGTAACAAAGTTGTGGATTACCTTTCTTTCCTTGAGGCCATTAGCCCTGACCTGGTTTTTTTACATAATGTGCACACTTTGAAACCCAAAGGGTTTAACCTTATTAGGGGGATGATCTCAGCCTTCACCATTTTATACCACCTTATGTTCCTCCCCCTTCTTTGTGAGGATATTTTTTTCATGCTTCTCCTATATGAATAAAAATTTAAATGATGATGAATGAATTTTCATCATTTGTTGTGGAATAGGTAAAGGGGTATCATATCTATAATTATGAATGTATCATTATTTGAGAGAGTCTTTATTGGTGTGGGGGGATCTTTTATGGATGATAAAAATATTTTGACTCATAATTTTATTTCCATGGATTATTGTTGGTTTTGACTGGAATATGGGAAGATATTATTAGAGAATATCACTTCCAACATGAGATGGATTTTTCTTTGCTTGTACAGTGGTAGTAAACTCTTAATATTAGAACACACAATTTCTTACTTCATATTGATAAAAAATACAAATCAGGTTTCTCCAAATACAATGTCACTTCAATCTCCCCCTTTGATTTTTTTTCAAAATCCCAATTTACATCCAAATTCAATGGACCTTTTCTCCCCCTAATTGATAAGAAATGAAAAGGAGGGAAAATTTTCTTCCCCTTAATGACATCATAGGGAAGCCTTAAAAAATTTATTTTTCCCATTTATTGAGAGAAATAATTATAAGGAAAGGTCTTATCAAACATAATCATCTAATTTTAACAACTGAAACTTCTCCCCATGTGACTTCATCCACTTTATAAGATCTTTATTCATCAATTATAGAAGTGTGGTATCAAATTTTTCATAACTCCACCCCTCCACTGGTTCCCTTCATGGGTTGATAATGAAGAGAAGAAGTGACCCTTGATTCTTTCCTTCAGCAGGTCTGAGGTTGGTGACAAGCATTAACAGTGTAAAACACTAAAATGAGAGGCATTTCCATCAACATCTTTGGATCATAACAGGAAACCACCAACCAATACATAATACTATAAAATAAACAATACAAAATCACATATAATAAATATATATCATGCATGAATATAAAATAGATACAAATATATATAAAGATAAAACAATACCAAAAGTAAAATTATGGGACATCAACTACAAAAATCCAATTACGGAGCTTGTACTAACTATATCAATCACTAAAATCCTCCTATAAACTTAAAAAATAGTTTATACATATGTAGGGTGATAATAACAAGTATAATCAATAAAATCATACCCAATATATCTCATGAAAATGTTAAAAGATAATACTAAAGACATTATGAACAAACAAACCAACTAATTGGTACCTACATGGGTCTACTAGTCCCCCCAACCTCACCATGACTCACTCACTAAATAATTAATTCAAGATTAGAATGTAATATCATAAGAATGTAGTTAAAGGTTCCCCAAAACCACTTCCCCACTGATTTTCTTATCTCAACCAATGAGAATACATATTTTTATATCATCCCTTCCATATCCACTAATAAAGGCACCAACCGTATATCATGTCTCACAGAACAAACTTCATATCAAGTCTTGAAACACCAACCACATATCTAATATCAAGAAACCATGAAAAGTAGGTTATCATGAATGTATAGGACAACAAAACTCTTTCTTCCTCTTATCATGCATGGTCCCTCTTCATATCTCACCATCCACCACCTAAATAACCAAAAATCTAATGTTAATGGTTGAGTTGGGGAGAGGGGGTATTATATCATCCATATCCTCCTCAACCATTATGTTAGGGAAACACCATTATAATCTCATGGTGGTGAGCAGGTAACCCAAATTTGGTGGGGTTCATAGAAAATTCATAAAATAATACAAGTTTATAGTAGTCTCACACAATCCTATACCTATGGTTTCATATAAAAAACACCATCACAACCACTGTTAGGCCAGTACTGATACCTCTCTACCAAGAGTTGTCTCTAATGCAGAATAATCAACCTCACACATCACACAAAGGGCCAAAACCTAATTTCCATTTCCTATTATTTTATTTAGTAAACCAACCACCAAACTCTATTCATTTAGTTATTATTTTAAATTAACACCAATTAATTTCTTTATAAATAACCATATATATATATGTAAATTTTATTCCATTTCTACATAACTATTACTAAACAACCACCACATTTAACCACTGCATCACAACCAAATCCACTAAGCTACACACAACCATGTCCACCAAGACATATACATCAAGTCAAACATAAAGTAATCATATTCCACATGGTAATTCATTTATCAAATTTTATTTTTTAACCATTTAAAGGGTATTCTCAATAAATCCATCACTACAAGGAATAATCAAATGAAAAACATATAGCATAAAAACAACATCAGCAACATCAAGAAAAATGGTAACCACATGCACATCACAACATTCCCATTAATTTTCATTAGTTTGGTTGATTATATTTATTAATAAAATTCATACTACTAACCCAATGGAAAGAAAAACCATGATAATTTCATAAATTCACATAACAGAGGGAGAAAATAAATCCCTTACCTCAAACAAAGATTTTGAAGTCATTGTGAAAGTATGGAATAAAAGGTAGACAACCTCCATGGGGAAAATTTTAAGAAAGTACCTTGATCAACCAAGAACAAAACAAACAAATCAATATCCTTCTTTAAAATAACTCAATCCATCCTTCTCCTTAGACATAGTATCCTTATAATGAAGAAGAGGGAATGAAAAAGAGGGGGAAAGGAGAAAATTTACTTAGAATTTCTAATACTTAATCTCTAGATGCCAAAGTTCAAATCCCAATAAGAGGGGGTAAAATTCCTCCTAAAAACATGTAGGATCCTTCCAATAATCAATAAAAATACGAAAGGAAGATAGGTTTTGAATGGATTTTAGTATTTATTGTCAAATTTGAAATTATAATTCCACAATGTAGCACCCTTCACTACGATGCAAGGTTAATGTCACTAAACAAGGTTATGACATAGAAGAAAATACCACTCCATAATGGGGTTAGTCAAATATGTGTCTAAGAAACACGGTGAATTAAATTTCACATATCCAATAAACTAGTTGAAGGACCAACACATTGGAGAAAACACAATGATGTATATTTATGTCACTAAGATGAAAGTCACACTGCAACCTAACCCTATGAGGCGTAACTACCCCCAAAAGGCATAAAAATGAAAACCCCACTTACCAAGGCTCTATGTCGCAACTAATCTTTCAAACACTTCTTACACTCCATTAATAATATATCCCAAGCCTCCTTGTCACAAAAACCATTCTAACTAAAATTTCAGTTACAGATCCACCATCCACACCAAAACTTCCTTTAAAATTCCCCAAAACATTATCATCTCTTGAATTCCCACAAAGTAAAAAGTCAAAAAGTTTGAACCATTATATTAGATACATATCAAAAAATTAACATCCTTTATAATAAAAATAATACACAAAAAGGGAATTAAAGGTGTCCAGACAACAACTTCTTGAGATACCTCTCTGGGATCTCATTGCAACTAAAACACTTCCACCAGTTAAGAACATCAATCCAAGACAACAACTACCAAATTTGTCACACAACACTACCTAAAGCACAAAAATCAAGGGAAATCACCCTTCATGTCAAGATATTATCCTTTTGGGGGGAACTGGCTTACCCATATGATTTAATAAGCACTTGAGCCTCAACCCAGTTGGTGAGGTATCATTAAGTGCATCCACAAGACCCAGGTTCAAAACCAGGTAGAGGAATATTTCCAGGGTTACTATAGCAGTACTGTAGCAGGTACTGTAGCAGTACTGTAGCATAATTGTACACTATGCAGGTACTATAGCAGAACTGTACACTGTGCATGCACTGTAGCAGAACTGTACACTGTGCAGGTAATGTAGCAGAGTTGTACACTATGCCGGTACTATAGTAGGTACTGTATCAATTACTGTAGTAGCTACAGTTTGGTACTATAGCAGTTGAAACTATTCACCTTGGGCCACCAGTTTGGGCTTGGAGTCCTTAAGACTTTCGAGACACCTAGGCCTTCAAGTCAGTAGGGCTTTTGGGACACCTTTAAGGCCTTTGGGCCACCTCAAGGCCTTCGGGCCACATACAGTTGCCCCAGACAGACTCTACAAAAATAAAGAAGCCCTAGAAGAGGATTCAGAGTAGGTGAACTTACCAGAGTAGAGCCAAATGGATTTGTCAGAATGAGAGGGTATGGCTATGCCATCGAAACTAGCCTGTTCTTGCACAAGAAGCCTAGCCAGATAACCATGTGAAGGTGGAGAGATACTATCATGATGAAGATGCTAGGTATAGGTAGTTCCTTCTAGATATTCTGTTTGAATTCCCGAAGACCTTCAGGTCATGTAATCTCCTAAGCCTATGGGCCATGTAATCTCTGATCCTACGAGCCTTGTAAGGGTTCTCTCTCTTCCCTTAAAATGGGGTTATCAAAAATCAATAAAAATGAAGGCCTTCAGGCCATTTGGGCTGATATGATTTTAAAATGTTTCATAAATATAATTCATCACAATTTAAAAGGGGTTTCCCACTCTTAATATACTTAAATCCATAACACACGCCACCTACAAGGGGAAAAGAACATCAAATTATCATGATTCAAGAGTCACATCATCAAAAAAACTAAAAAAGGTAAAACTCAAAACAATACATGGTATATGTTATGAATTTATGCCTCACACTCCCAAGTACTCTCCTCTAAATAACCATTCCTAAATAGAACTCAAACCAAAGGGATTTTATGTCCCTAAAAAACCTTCTCTTGAATGTCATAGATTACTATTGGTCTCTCTATGAATGTCATTCCATTCTTGATATCCATACCTCATCAATAAATGATGTGAGGTTATCTATGAAGATAATAATGAAGCTGGGACACATGGAAGACATCATGGATACTATACAATAGTGGTGGAAGCACTAACCATTGCACCACATTTCCAATGAACTCTAACACAATGAAAGGCCCAAAAAATAATGGATAAATATTACTTCCTCTACAAAACCTCCTCTATCCACACTAAGGGTAAATATTCAGGAAAAAATGGTCTCTAACCCCAAACTCAAAATGCTACCTCTGTCGACCGAAATAATATTTATGGTAGTCATGTGCAATATTCATCCCCTAAAGAATTTCCTAGATCTTCTCTTCCAATTTCCACATGACATTAGGACCAAGAAATGTTGCCTATATAATATATGTCTATCTAAAAAGAGATAAACATGGACTCTTAGAAAATTCCTCAAAGGGGGTCATACCAATAGATGATTGATATATGTTATTATAATAAAACTCTAAAAAAATTTGGTGTCATACCCATAATACACCAAAATCCAAGTCACATTTCTGTAGAATATCATCCAGCGTCTGGATGATCGGCTCTATATGCTTTTCCTTTTGAGGGTGGAAAGAACTATTGAGTTGTAACTGAGAGCCAAAGGAATTTTGTAATCCCCTATAGAATCATGAAGTAAACTAAAGATATGGGTAATAAATGATGGCCCTCAGATCCCCATAAATCCTCACCACATAATCCATGTACTACCTCGCAAGTACATCAATGGTACTTAATTCTCAAATTATTCGAAAGTGAACTGACTTCATCAGTTGGTTTATAATCACCTATAAAGCATCATACCACCCTAATATATGGGTAAAATGGTGATAGGATCCATCAATATGTCCTCCCACTTCTACTATGGGACATCCAAGGGCTACAAATAACCATTATGGACTTGATGTTCTACCTTTACCTACTAAAATACTAGGCATCATGCCATAAAATTCACCACTAACTACTTCATTATTGTCCACCATAAATTCCTCCTCAAGTGATGGTACATCATAGATAGGATTTGGTGTACTTCTATATGTGAGATATAAAACCCAACTAAGAGCTTCTCATGTATCTTAATTGGTATTAACTTTCTTCCATTAAACACAACCCAATGGTGTTCATCCTCTGACCATCCCATAAGGGCATCCCCATGAATGATCCAGTCATGCATCACCTCTGCCTCTACATCCCCCCATTGAGATTCCACCACATTCTCAAACAAGGCGGTATCTGTCATCATCTGAAACATGTATCCTCTACCATCAACATATTTTTATCCAAGATGTAAGGCCATTGACTCCTCCATTGTCTTCCAATCAACTCATATTCTCAAAAGGTTCATCGCAACATTCAACTCAGCATGTCTGCTATAAAATTTCCCTTTATTGGTGTATAGTATATCTTAAAATCATATACCTAATGAAAATTTATCCACCTATATTGTCATATATTTATCTCATACCGAAGAAACATGTACCTTTGAATTTTTTCATCCATGAATATCACAAAGAATTTCCCAATAAGGTAATCTCTCCACAAATTCAAGAAAAACACCAATCCTCTCATCTCCATCTCATGGGTGGCGTTGTTATGATCTTGGTGATATAAATAATTCGACCCATAGAATATCATTTCACATTGCTTCATCAAGACACGCCCCAAATCCAAGTGGGAAAAAACACATAAAACCTAAAAAATCATTCCATCCTCAAGAAATTGAAGAAATGGGGTGCTGACCAACTACTCATTCAAGTATTAGAAAGTTATCTAACACCGATCAGTAAAAAATTTTAGTTATTTATAGTCAGAGTGGAAAATGATGTTGTAATCTAAGATAAATCAATGTAATCCTCCAATAAAACCCTAATATACAAAAATGTTACAGGCCTTCACCACATTCTTCTGTGATTTCTGAGAAATAATGGATATTCACTACTAATCTCTACTGAGACCCCACACACCTAAGTAAATGAACCTCTCATATCTATAACTTACACTTGGAAAATTTCCAATATAACTAGTGGGGTTGAAGGGTCTTCAAAATTACCCTTGTGTACTTGACATTCTCTGTCTTTGATAATGAGTGTATGAGGATTTCATCAATTAACATGACTATGAGATGGTCCAAAAACATAAAAAAATATAGATTTAATGAGTCCTATGAACACAACTGGTGCAATAATGACACCAAAAAACATGACTACAAACTTGAAATGACTATACTGGTTCCAGAGGGGTGATATGGTTAGAAGGGGTTTGGGAATTTATATGAAAGATGGAAATTAGAAGAGAAGGTGGTAGAAACCTTCACTAAAGTGAAAGGGTACTCACATAGTAAGAGGCTACAAACTAGAAGAAAGAACTACACCACAATGGGGCTGGTCAATGTTACATCAGAGAGACATGGTGAGGTCCATGCCATGGATTCTATAAACCAAGGTAAGGACCATGGGAAAAGATAAACCACCACAGTTTAGATTTTAGTCACCAAGAATAAGGCCATGCTGCAGCTCATCCCTATGGCATAGCTACCCTATAAAAGGAGAAACCAAAAACACCCCACTTTCAAAGGATCCATTCCACAACCGATCATTCTACACTAAAAGCACTCCCTTTATGTCCCATCCAAAGCCTTCATGACACAAAAACCTCCCCTGGATAACATTTGAACTACATAGGCACTATCCAACAAAAAAATTTCTCATAATTTTCCCTAAACACCACCATAAATTGAATTCCCACAAATGGGTTGGAAATTCTAGACCACAATAACATTTTTCTTAGAAATTTTTCTTCAACCTATCAACTCTAAGTCTACATGGTCTAGTACTTTGTAAAAAAGTGATTATTTTAAAGAATTTTCATCCATAAAACAATTCACATTGTGGTTCCAACTCTAAAACTCACTTCAAAAATATTTTAAAAATATATTTTCAAGAAGTTTCAAAAACCCACACTCATGTGAACACACATAAAAACAATTCAATTATAATGTATTATCCCCCATTTAATTAGATAATATCCCACCCTTAATAAATAGAATGAATATTAATTAAAACATTTATGGGATAATTAAAAACATACCTTAGTATTAAATTATTAGGGGGCATCCTCCTCAAGAAATTATATCCCCTTTTCTTCACCTTTAATTCCCAAATTTTAAGCACATATAATCTTATTTGGGAATAAGGTGGGTCATCTTTATCTTCTTAGTTAGAGTAGGGTTGAGACTTGTTTCTTAACCCATGCAAATTCTTCTTGGAAAATAAAAATCTTTGTGAACTCATCATTCTATCTCCTCCCTTGATTTTATTTTTTTGATAACCTATAGGTGGGATGGATCACTTCTTGATTTCATCTTTCTTTCTTGCTGGAATGACCTTATTTTCTCTAGAAAATATAACACTTTAATTTCTTTCATATTGATCCTTCCTTTTGGATTCTTCCCACTAATTTTTCCATATGAAAAATAATTCCTTTTTATCATGTTTGACCTCCTTCATGGGTGATGAATCCTTTGCAACAATTTTATTGGAATTAGGACTCATAGGTGTTTTTTAATTTATTTCACATTTGTATAAGAAAGACAATCATTCATCTAATAACAATGCGTCCTACCTAGTTTCACATTCCACACAATTTTATTAACTTTTAATTTTACCTTCTTGGATAGATTCCAACACCTTACACAAACCTAGTTTTCATCCTTAGAGTCACTCTTTTTGGGAAACTTCTCTACCTCTTCATCAAGAGTGCTAACAATAATAAAAATATGGAAACTTATTTCCTAGATTGATTATTTTTTGGATTTTAAATTTCACTCTTGTTTCTTAAGATTCACATGAATTTTAAAATGGTCTATAATGTATCATATCTTTAAATAGTAGAAGAACTTATTTCCAATAGTTTGAATATCCCATCCAGCTTTCATTATTGTCTTATTGGGAGGATTTGATTCAAAAACTTTCTCCATTAATTTATCAATCAATCCAAACTTTCATTACTTCTCCACCTATTTTATTCTCTGTTGATGCCTTCTATTAATATCAAAATAAAAGTTGTGTTTGGTTTTTAAATAACAAAACTCCTAATAAAAATGACCATAAATATTTCAAAAATCATAGAACCTTTCCAAGCTTTCAAATTTTTTCATCCAATATATGTTTTCCTTATCTATGAAATATTACTGTGTATAGTAGGTTTCCTATAACTTTTTCTTTACTCCCCCTTGATTTTGGACTTCTATAATTTTCATATATTGACATATTATCCCAGTAATAAATAGCTATGTTCCAAAATTTCCAATAACACTAACTTTTATTAATCAATATTTTTATTTTCCAAGAACATGAAATCTGTCCAGATTGACATTCATTCTATATTTGTGCTTGGACATAAAATTTTTTGGGCTACTTTTATGGGGAAATATTTTTGAGATATTATCACTTCTTACATTGATTATGTGGTGGTTGTTTTAAATTTTTTATTCTTCTTCCAAATTTTTATAAAATTAAACTTTTTTCCTACACTTCCAAAAAAATAGATCCAGCTTTGACTGATTTATTTGGAATGTTGGTTACCTTATTTGTATGAGTTGGATGTACATGATTATCTAGATGATCTCAAGACATTTTAGAAGATATTATGAATCTTCTTTAATGAAATAATAAATTCAAATATTTATGGATTAGCATTGATTTTCTCATCTTGTTGGGATGTTCCATCTTGTATAGATTCTAGATTTCATAGTTTGATTTCCAACTCTAATAATTTCAGGTTAAGGGTGTTCTTTTGATCCTTTTATAATATAAACTTATCTTTCCATACTTTTTCAACTTTTGAGTTTGATCCTCATGAATTTACCTTGTCTCCAGCAAATATTTATCCATATATTTCACTATTTTTTCATTATCATCTAGTTGAGAATATTTGACATCCAAGAAGACTTTATGAAGTTTCTTTAATGCATAGAATACATCCTTAGAAACATTTTCAAAAACATAATTCTCACATAAAACTCTTAGTAAATTTTCATCATATTAAAAAAAAATTTCTTTGAAAAGGGTAACATATTCTTCTTTTAATTTCAATGGATTAGTGAGAATGTTGTAAAATCTTATCTTCTTTATCAATGCTTCTTCCATGGCACAAATTTCCAGATCTATCTATAACTTTTTATTATTCAGTACCATAATAAATATGATTATATAAGTAAAAAATTCAATAGTAAAATTATTTTAATACTCTATAACCTCAAGGTAGAGTTCCTTAGAAAATTAATTGCACCCATCATCATATATTGAGCTACATTTACTGGATGAACAATATTCAAAAAGAAATAGCTAAAAAATGCTCACCATTATTATTTCATTTAACTAATGTGGTGTCCTCATTTAATATTTTTCTTGTATTACTTGAATATTTATTCTTATGGGTTTATTGGATCTTTTTAGACACTTCCAAATATATATTGACAAGGATGTAAGTAGATTATTCCATATGAGTCACTTCGTAACTCTCTTCAATGCTTACTTCAAATCAGCACTTTATGTATTCTAAGTAAACAAACTGGGCAGAAAAAATATATATCCAATTATAAATAAAACCTTTACTCTGATTACAAGTTGTTATAGTACAAAATATATCCAATTAGAGGGAAATTGGGCTATAATACCAACTGAGAGTCTTAGTGGGACCTTACAGACACACCTGATGGGGGTGAATCATATGTTCTAAAATTCTTTTACCAAAAACCAATTATTATTTGATTAAAACCCCCCTTTAGTTTTTAACCTCTATCACATATTAGTATTTAAATGGACATCTTGTAGTTTACCCTGTCATTAACCTATATGCAGTTAAGATACTAAAATTAAATAGGGAATAAGTGTTTTTACATGGTTTGACCTCAATGTGGGAAACCTAATCCTTACCATTTTGAACTCTTATTTATACATTAAATATCCACTAATAATATTTTTATCAATTATAGTTTGTTGGATAGGGATTATGCTGAAACTAGTATTTACATATTACCTAGGCCAGTGATCACTATATTACACAAGTGACCATCCCCCACTATAATACACAAGTGAAGGGATCTTTATACTACATCACACAATCTTCACACTTGCATCAAATCTGTTGGATCTTAGCTTCTTTTATACCCTTAAAGTAGATTTAAAATTATTCCAGGGGTGTATCCACGCCCATAAATACATGATATCTTTACTCACTATATAGTGTCTTTGACTACCTCAACATCTTCAACAACCAATCATGAAAATTGGCCTCTGTTTACTATACAACTCCTAGGTTCCTCTGAAAATGAATGTTGGATTATCTCAAATTAGAATCAAGAATAAAACATGTGGAATATTAAATGGATTGTAGGAACTAAATTGGAAAGCTCCTAATAAATTTTCCTAATCATGAAACACAATGAATAATTGGGTCTGTTTCACACCCACTACATGCATAACATATTTGGTATGTTGCTTCTCTTCAATAGGGATCTCAGGATCATCACTGGATCTCTCTCTCTCTTATTCTTCTCTAATTATTCAATACCCAAATAATTTCATTGACTCAATATTATATTTACTTCTTAATCACTTCTTCTTAATGACATGCAGTTGCTTCTCCTTCTTCATCTTCTACCTCGATATCTTTATTCTCCCTCAATCAACATAATTATGCACACCCCCAATAGAAATGAATTATTCTTTTATTATTTTCTTATATCATGATATTCTCACCTTTCACATATGGATGTATTAAATTCATTCTTAAATTTTAAATATCAAAAAATGTAATACCAAGAGGAATGTATTTTTTACAGAAAAAGTTACCATTATAAAATAGAAATGTTTTTGGATTTTTTCAATTTTTCATGCTTTACTCATTTAAGGTTTCACACATGGAATTTATTTTCATGATAATAAATCTTTATTGATAAAAATTACCTTTTCTTTTTCTTATTCTTAGATGAATAAGTCTTTAGGTGTGCTATAGTAAACTTAGGCTTCATGTTATTTTTATTGTATGAGATGTTTAATTTTATGTAATTATCCTTTCCTTTGATGTTTAATATCAGGTGAGGGAATTTAGTTTTTATTAGAAAGGGTCTAGGAACCAAAGGATGGGATAATGGTTTGTGTCTTGGCCTTGGGAGGCCAAAAAAAATCTACCAGCTAGTTGGAGGGATTCTAGTAAGTCTACTAGCTATACCTAACCCCACCGGCTAATCAATGCACCCAGTCCAAGGGTAAAATTAATGTACCATATAGGTTTTAATTCCATGATTTTTTTACTTAATTTTATAGTCAAATCCGAAGGATATCCATTGGGACCAGCTTGAGGGAGAGATTAATGCACCCAATAGGTTTTAATTCCAATTTTTTCCACTTAATTTTATAGAAAAATATGAAACCCTTGACCCTATTCTGAATTTGAGAGCTCCCCCTTATATCAAGAAGCTATCATTACTCGCCCCTTTCCTATCTAAACTTTGACTAATATAGAGATGTAAGAATAGTGAGTTCTTAGATCAACTCAAAATTATTATTCTTCCTTGTGATATGTAGATGGATTTATGTCAGATATGTGTTTTCTATGAAATTTGAATGATGTTTTCTTTATTTATTTGTATATTGGTGATAGATCTATCATGTTGAAAATAATTATTTATCGAATCCGGATCTACCATTGAAAACAAATGTTCAATGAGTAAGTGTTTAAGAATTATGTTCCTAAACCTCTGATTGATGGTGGATCAATGATGGAATAATAATCCATTGACAATTACATGGTAGATTGGCAGTGGTTTTAGTGTTTTAATGACAACATGCATTGATCAGAGATAGAATTCTCAATATCGGTGGGAATTTCTGGGTAATCCATTATAGAACAGTCATCATGGGATCTTATTATTATTGACTCTCATATTGGATCTGTTTTACTTCGATGGATTGAAGATGGATTGATGATCATTTACTAGACCCAAGGCTCTCTACTGGAATTGAAAATG
Source organism: Viscum album (assembly GCA_963277665.1). Lineage (NCBI taxonomy): Eukaryota > Viridiplantae > Streptophyta > Magnoliopsida > Santalales > Viscaceae > Viscum > Viscum album. The sequence goes on from OY728150.1 coordinate 964,784,277, forward strand.
AATTCACTATCCATTATTCAATTGAAAATGGATTCGATGAATTGGAATCCCTTCCTTCGACATACATTGAAATTGATTTTTTAATGAACTTCTTAATGTATGTGATTTATAGAATTACCTTCTTGACTTGCAATTCTATTGAGTTTATAACCTAAACCTAATTCTTTGAAATTAAATCCCAAGTTAAGAATCCATAAAATGTGACCTTGTTCTCCATGGGTGTGTGATATGGTTTGGTCTTAAATCCTTGATTAATAATGGTTTTTTCACCAAAAATACATAAGGTATGAAGTTCTTTACCTCATAGAGGTTTTGTATATGACTATTAGAATGATATGAAATTTTTTATTTTTAATATTAGACCATGTTGGGTTTTATCACATGTGTTCTTGTTTTGGATATTGTTTTCTCACTCATGAAATGCTATTTTTTCCACTTTATTATATTCCCTATTGCAATGTATTTTATTTTGTATTCCTTGTGTTTTTTGTTATATGTAAGGTGATGAGGTTGTAGGTGGCCTCATCATAGTTTGGTGTCCCTAGAGGGGTAGCATGTTTAGATTTTTCATATAACATTATGACAAAACCTTGATAGATGATGGGGCATGATGTCCTAGTGTGACCTAACTAGGTGGCATGATGGTGTATGTGATCAGACCCATGAGGTGACAATGGGGGATGATGTTCTATGTAGTCTGAAATGAGAGATGGAAATGGGGAATATTTGATTATTGTGGCCTGATCTATAGGCTTAGGGACTATACGACTATTGAGTAGCTTCAGGATGGATTCTGTGGTTGTGACTTTTCTATGACCAAATAGAAGTTTTCTAGTATGGAGATAAGGAGGGGACTATTGAGGTTTGTGGTAGCTTGGTTAGTAGATGAGCAATTGGTATGGATTATTTTCTTGTGTGAAATTTTGTTTGTTATCATTTCTTACACTCTTATACATGTTCACTCATGTTAAGGATGCAGTAGTGGTATCCTAATGGGTTTTATTACTCACACCATGCATGAACATATATATGTGCATGAAAAATTCATGTATAGGGATCCAGACAAGGTAAAGGGGCCCGTGGAAGAATATTGAGATAAAAAGCATAGATCTGGGAGTGATATCGGGGAATATTCTAGAGGATTTCACATTTTTATTTATTTATTTACTTTCATACTTTATACTCTAGTCTGGATACCACATAGGGAGATCTTTTATACTTTTTATGACTTATATTCCATTTGATATTAAATTATGATGTCTTACATTATGATTTATTACTTTGAGTTTATTTTTAATTATTAGGTCAAGGGTATGATATTTAGGGTACAGTCACCCCACTGGCAGACTTTATACCCTTACTTCTAGTCGAAAGCCTCTTGTATATGGGGAGGCACACATGAGGTGTTATGGATCTCAGACTTAGATATGGTGGATCAGGTCAGAGCATTAAAAAATAGTATCAGAGTAGTTTTCTTATTTTATTCTTGAATAACATGGGATATTGTAGAAATGAGATAGAAGTGTGGGACTTGGGTAGATAATTTGTCATGTTCCTAGCCAGAACATGTGCAACCAACCTCAGAGTTATCGTTTATGAGATTATTGTCAATGTTTTTGGTGTTTTTGGGTGGGTTAAGGCATTATGAGTAGGCATGTATGATTACATTCTATATATAAACCTATTTTTTGATAGTTAGTTCTTTAAATTAATGAATTTAATTGTGTTATCTGTTCTAGATAAACTTGTATTCTTTGATTGTTTGATATATTTATTACCATACTATTTTGATATATCTATTGGAATTAATTTTTTAAACATGAGCATGTTATTAGGTTATTTTATATATATGTGAATGTAACTTACAAGTAGGGATGAATAACCTTAGTTGGTGTTAGGGTTATTATACCTTGGGTTAAGGGAAAACTCCTAGGAGAAACATTATGTTATCTCATAGACTAGTTAGGATCTCTCTTAAATGTTCTCTTTATGTTATATAAAATTCTACCTTTGAAATGTTTGACTATACCTCTCAGTGAAGAAATAAATAACTATCCAATGAGGGAGGATATTCCTATTCTAACACCAGTTGTATAGGATAATTATCCCACATGCCCTAGTGGTTCAGGTGGAAGGAACACTTCATCTAGGATTCTTCCACCTAGTGCTTATCCAATATGGGGGAGTTACCAGAACTATTTTCAACTATGATCATGACTGTTAGGTCCATAATCCTCCATATTTATAGGGAACTAGAGTCCCTTGGGATATGGAATAGTTGATATAGATTATAAAGAGCATCTTTAATTTGGTAGATACCCCATACGATGAAAAAGTTAATCTTGAAAACTTTATACTACTCGGACCTGGTGTGATTTAATGATTTAGTCTAGGAGATGTGAGGGTATCATGTGGGTAACATTCAAAGACCTTTTATTCAAGGAGTTATTCCCAGGTAAAATGAAGATGGAATGAGTGTAGGATTTCTTGGAGATTCATTAGGGGATGATGATGGTGTCTATTTACTCAACTCAATTCTCAGAATTTATATTCTTTGTTCATATCTTGGTTGGGGATAAAGCATAAAAATCTAGGAATTTTTAGATCAGGCTTCAACCAGAGTTGAGGTTCCAGGCCATGTACTTCGATTTGATTACTTATAATTAGGTGCTTCACAATTCCATAATAATTTAGATGCTTTTGTAGGAGGATAGAGTTTTAGGTCTTCTTCCATCCTTTAGCGGACTACCTAGTCATAATTCCACTAGTAGAAATAGGATTGAAGTTGATTGACGTTAGAGCAGTGATAGATAGATAAAGCATGGGAGAGGATCTTTAGAACCTTTTTTAGTAGAAGGATTTCCTCATTGATTCAACCATGGACAGTGGGGGCATTATCATACATCATGCCCAAAACCTCAAATCAAGTGTCATCGGTGTAACAAGACTGGGCATACACATAATTTCTACTTTAAGGCATCTAGAACAAGGTCTCACGAGGGTTTGAGTTATATCTAGAAATCAAGACATGGTATTGGTCTGGGTCCTTAGTAGAAGGTTCAAATCCCCCAGATGAAAATGACCCAGGTGAGTAATGCTCATCAGGGATAGGGCCTTAAAGATAAGGTATACCAAGTTTATGTATTGGATCAGACTCCATCAGATGTTGGTGAGGGACTGTATAATGTTTTATGTACATTATTGATAACTTTTATGTTGTTTACCACTTCGTTTTATAATTGTATTTTTCATTCCTCTATTTCTCACAATTTTTTTTAGAATTGACTTACTGGTCAAGTTGTATTCTAAGTTAGTTTCCCTCACTATACCATCAATCATAAAAGTGGACAAACTATAGTTATTCCTAGACTTTACTATAGTCATTTTTGGTTATGGAAATCAGTGGGACTTCATGATTATAGAGATTACGAGCTTCAATGTAATTCTCAGTATGGATTGGTTGACAATGTTCTGTGATCACATATATTTCTATTAGATACGGGTGTTGTTTACATCACCAATGGGAGAGAATTAATTGATAACTAGAGAATAGTAATTTGGAGGAGTTATATTTAGTACAAATATGAGTCAACTTGGCACAATCATTTCATAGATAGTAGGCTTGGATCTATCAGTAAGATCAGTGAAATTCCTCTTGTCATTTCCTTCAGTTGTGGATCTCTATAAAGATGTCTTTATAGATAACTTCACAATACTCCCTATGATTAAGGATTTGAATTTTAGATAAAACTAGTGATAGGTGTACATCCAATTTTAATACCCTCTTATTATATTGTGCCATCCGAGTTGAATGAACTCATGGTATAGATCAGGGACTTGAGGTAGAAGAGATTTATTAGTTAGATTACTTCACCATAGGGTGCATCTATTTTGTTCATCAGGAAGGTGGATGTTAGTCTTTGACTCTGTGTATATTAACATAATCTAAACCAGGTGATAGTGAAGAATAGATACCCTCTACCCAGGATTGATGATATCTTCGATTAGTTATGGGGAGCATCGTGGTTCACCAAGATTGAACTATGATTGGTCTATCACTAATTGCAGGTTATAGATGAGGACATCCTAAATATGATGTTTGGGAGTAGGTATGGGATATATGAGTACTTGTTAATTCAATTTGGAATGATAATATTTCTAGTTAATGGGTGTTATATTTAGGATTTTACATTCATATGTGCTCCGTTAAAGATTCTTTCCAAGATATATAATGACCTGCCTGGTTTGATAACCGAAGTTGATTATAAACCAACTAGGACATGACCTGCCCGGTTGGATGATCAAGGTGTTAAAAATTTATATTTGTAAAGAATATAAAACTAAGTATTCTAAGGGGATTAAATCACCCATTCTTATCTCAGGTTATTACCTTTTACATATGTATGCTTCTAGAAATTTTTTAGTTTGGAATAATATTTCCTCCACCTAGTCAATATATTCAAACCATATTGATGTGTAACTCTTTACACAACCCACAAATTTTCATTTCTCAACAAAAAATAGAAGTAAATTATATTTACACTTATCCAAATGCATCATTTACAGAAGGTACATGAAAATTTCATGTGAATGTATAGAGTCATTTGAAATAGAGAATCTTCACATGACTAAGCTTAGAGAAAAAATTTCCAACCTCATTCACCTTTCAAGAAAAATCATAAACCTCTAGGTTGGTAAGTTTTATAACCCCAATCCCCCCTACACATGGAGACTTTACTCAAGAGGGAATATAATTCATCACAAATCTAAAACCAAATATATATAAACTATATTCCACAACTAAATTCATGTTCATATTCCAATAACAAACCATGGTCAATATTGATGAAAAACTAAAATCATTATCAAAACTTACATGTAATGAGAGGATTTATTTCCTATAAGTAGTTTAGAATTTAAACTAAATCATGAATAATTCATAATATAAATAGTTTATAACTATGAATAATATAGGGAATAACCTTTAAAGAAATGAACAATTCAAATATTTATATATAAGATAATTGTTTATGAATAATTCATAAATAATATCTAGTTATGAATATTTTATAAATTTAGATTTTTATTATGGAAATTATATAATTATGAATAAACTATTTCTATTCAATTTAATATAAAAATTCCATATTAATCATTATATGACATTTTGTTTTAAATATATTATATTATCTTGAATTATGAACAATTTTATAATTACTTTTCTATTATGATAACATTTTACATAATCTAAATTTCATATTCATCATTTTATGGCATTTAATTTCAAATATATGAAATTATCATGAATTATAAAGAATTTTATATTTCTTTCTATATTATTATTTAATCCATAATCAAATTAGTCATCAAAACTCTTTTGATGTAGTTTAAATAATACCCAAATGACCCCCTTCAATTTGAACAATTAAAATTAATCAATTATAAGAAAATCATAATTTAAATATAAAATTATTTATATTTTAAAATTATTTTAAAAATTTATTAAAAAATGATAAATTATTCTTATTATTTATATATAAACACTTTTATTTCTAGTCCATATGACATGCCATAAAATTTGATTAAAATGTATAATAAATATTAATATTTTATATTTAGGAAATTTTTTATAATAAATGTATCCTAAAGAATTATTATTTAATTATAAACACTTTATAATTAATTAATTAATCTTCTTAAAATACCTTTCATTATAATTTTTATAATATTTATAAATTATTAATTCAATTCAAAATTAGAAAAATTAGAAAAATAATTTCCCCTCTACACCACGGTTTTCACCAGGTCATGGTGGTGCCACTAGTAACATACCTTTATATATTAGGGATATAAAAAGTTAAATAATTTTACTATGGTGTATGTTATAGCCTTTTCTTTTTGATGTTTTTTAAGAAACATGGAACCTGTGTAAAACGGCATCCACAACACACCCTTGGAAAGACCAGATAATACTTTTTAATTCCTTAATTATTAATGCATGAACCCAATTAGTTTCTTCACCATGCCATCATTAATTTGAAGTTATTGTTTTTAATTCAATAATACTTAAGAAATGGTCAAAAATGGATGACTCTATGATGTGGTGATATGCTGGCCATGTTGTGGTGATGGTTGACAAGGTGCTATATTCTTCAGTGTTCTTCATTTCTCAAACATGATTTCATAAACTAATATCATGGATCCCTTTGATACCACTTTTTTGTTTTATACAGGGTTTTATTAAGACTTAATCAAATAAGTGGAAGAAAAATAAATGATAAATCCAAGATATCTATAGAAGAAATATAAAACTGTGTGAAAACTGAAAATGATAAATACTATAAATGACATACCTTAAACAAACATATTCAAAAACAGTTTCTAATGAGTTTTATGGGAATCTTATAAGTATAAAATGATGTCCTCAATTCTCAATAGGTATCTATAGGTTGGGAAAAATCATTCATCATATGAACAAGAACCTCCTTCACTCCATGGTGTTCCAACACCTCAGATTTACTAAGGAGGAAGAATGGAGCTTTGGATTTTAAAATTATTGTCTAGGGATCCACATTTTATCCATCATCATAAGCGAGTGGATTTATATAGACTCTTAGTGCACTCATCAATGATGTGTGCATGAACTCATGCATTATAACACATGAGTTAATTCCATGGCATGTTCATGAATCATATTCATGAATGCTTCGAACCCCTGCATGTTTCATCTTTTGAAACGACTCTCTTAATGACAACCTATGTGAGATATTGGCTTGAGTAAAGGCTACATGCTTGAAATCTAATATCATGCATTCCTTATGAGTGGAAAAAATATTATGAAAATCATATTTTCATTTTTACTTTCAGAATTCCATACAACATATCCTATTTTATCATATACACAAACAAATTATGGAGTACCCACTCCTTCACCAAGGATAATGAAATACAAATCCACTGGGGATCCTATATGTTAAATTGTTTTTCTATTTTCTGGAAATTGTAAAAATATTACTAAATTTTATATATAAATGTAATTTTAATGCATTGAAATATTTATAATTAAATTTTATTTATACTTTCAATTTATTATAATGTAAATTTATTTGAAATTTATTTATTTGGATGCTACATTGTGTTGTTCATATAGCAGCACACTATTATAACTAATGTATTTTAACATCACTATAGATGGAACTACTAAATGATCCTTTTAACATCACTAAAACTTTAACAAATAAATAATAATTTTATCATCGCTAACTCGAGCACTAATAAAATATCTGGAATTTTATTAGCACTAGAAACATCAGCGATTTTTATCACTGATAAAGCCAAAAATGTGCACTAATAAAGGCCTAGATTGTACTAGTGTTGTTAATTGTTCTGTTTTTTTTTGATATTGATACCAATAATACGAAAGTGGTTGAGTCTTCTGATCCACGACACTTTTCAGAGAATGATCATAATAGATTATAATTTATGTTGAATATTTGATAAATATTATCATGGATTCTAGTTAAAACATTTTTTACTTTAACTACTTGTTCTTATTTTTTTATTTATATTACTTTAGTTGATATTGGTGATGTGGTAAGTTATATATAAGTTGAGGTTGGGGGTAGATATCGAGTTGGAGCAATAGTGATAGAAGCAATAGATCAAAGGAAGTGGTGGGTAGAGGGTGGATGTCTATTGAACTTATGATGTTGACTGTATGATAACTGAATGTGTGGTGGATGGATATTGAATTATTTTAATATATATAGTTGTGTTTTTTATCACAAATTTATATTTGAATTTTATATATTAGTGCTATATTTTATTTTTGGAATATGTTTCTTGTACTTTTAACTAATTAAATTTTAATTAATTTTCTATTATTGATTAATTAGTATTTTTAGTTTATTAATGATTTAATATAACCACTGTTAAACAATTTAACAATTTTTTCATACATAAAAAATAAAAAATATATTGTTAGTGATATTTTTTAATTTATATTTGTTTTTTATATATTTATAAACCACCAGAAATATATTTTCGACAATGGTATGCATGGTTTTCTAGTCAACTGTCATTATATATTGATTTTCATATAGTGAATTCATATTATGTTTACTTAACATATACATAAATTTCTACCACATTGTATTACTATTAAGTCAATGAATACAATGCTATAACAAATAGTTTAATTTTCATTGGCTATGTCACAGTTCAATTATTAATTAAACATATAGAATGAGTATCATGTAATATTCTACATATAAATTCATAATGAACATATCATATAGTTTGGAACCACCTAGTTTTAATCCCATGCATTTTTTAAAATTTAAAAAACTATAATGTTTCATTAAAACCATAAATCAACAATTACAATTACAATAAAAATCCTATATTAACACTAAAAAACACATTATAAACCATTTAAACCAAAGAAAACCATTTAAATTTCATTATTGAAAAATTAATAGAATATTAATCATCATACCATCAATACAATAAAATAACAATCAATATAGATGGTTAAATATTTTAGCTATATTGAAACCATTTTTATATTAATTTATGTATATCTTTTTGGTGAAATAGAATAATTATTCCTAATGATTAATACCATAACCAAGTCATAACGGTGTAGAATACATTTTAATATGATAGTTGATATAGATTACAATGTACATATGTTCAACATTAAATGTATATATAAAAGATTCAGTTAAATGCAATGTGAATCAAAACCCATCTAAGAATATATACAATATTAACTTGTTGTGATTCTGAAAGATCTCTAAATAATCACTGGAGATCCAACATAATTATGGTTAGATCTATTGACCCAAATTATTTTGATAAAAAGTATCAAAACTCATCACTTGTATAGTCACCACTATTTTCAATCCAAAAACACTTGATCTTATTTCTTTATTCAGCCTCTTTATATGATTTTAATGTTTCTAAGATGTCAAAAACATTTATCTTCCACTTAACTGTGTACAACAAACATCTCCTGGAATAATAATCAATGAATGAGACAAAGTATTTTTCTCATCCCAAGGATATAATTGATGCTTTCCAAATATTAGAATAGATTAACTCTAAGATCTCTTAACTCCAAGTCATTGATGTCTTGAACTTCAACCTATGTTTCTCACTAAAACACAATGCTCAAAAAATAGTAAAAATACCTTTACATGTCCAACCAACACCTTATGATTCATAAGAATCATCAAGCCTCATTCGGATATAAGGCCAAGAACTACTATAGATCCTGCTTTATTAATCATTTTCATTTATCAATACTAAAAAAATACTGAAAAAGGGTATCCATTTGTCAGTTCTAAGTAAAAGCACTGAAAAATGGATCCTTTACCAGTGTTTTTTAGCATTGATAAAATCATCTCCTTTAATAGTGCTAAAAAAAAGCTGATAAAGGGCACTGTAAGTAATTTAATTTATATATACATATTTATATATTTTTAAATATTATTTATATAACAATACGTATATATTTATATAATATATAAATATAATTTATATAACTGTATTAAAATTGAAAAATTATTATCAGTCTTATTTTCATAATTTCATATATATAAAAATAGAAATGATGATGTATGTATATTGATGTATGTGTACGTTAGAAAGTTATTATATTTATGTGTATGTACATGTATTTATTTGTCTGTGTGTGTGTGTGTGTTGTATGTGTTGAATGTGTATATAAGTGTTGTGTGCATGTGTGTGTATATATGTGCGTGTGTGTGTTCCGTGCGTGTGTGTATATATATATATTTGTGTGTTGTGTGCGTGTATGTTTATATGTATGTGTACATGTGTGTGTCTGCATGTATGTATATGTTCACATATATATATATATATGTCTATGTTTGTGTTTGTATATATTTTATATGTATGTGTATATGAATATGTATGTATGTGGATGTATGTGTGTTTGTGTATGTATGTATGTATGTGTATGTTTATATATTATGTGTATGTTTATGTAGTATGTGTTTGTTTATGCAGTATGTATGCATATGTTTGTGTATGTATGTTTATGTTCATGTATGTAATCATATGTATATGTATGTTTATACATGTGTGTACATGTGTATGCATGTGTATGTGTGTGAATGTGTGTGTGTATGTCTATGCGTATGTATGTCCATATGTGTATATATGTAATGCATATGTCGATGTATATGTATATAAATATATAATTATATAACAACAATATTCATTTGTTTTTTTTTCAATTTGACATATCTCATTATAGTATATCTATATATATATACACTTATACGTACGTACAATCATAGTAAAATTCATTTAGATTTTCAAATGCAATTTTATATAGAAATACACACACACACACACATATATATATATAAACATCTAATATTTTTGTAATTTTTGTAATTTTTAATATTTATTTATACATTTTTAACTCTTAGTATTTAATATTTTTAATATGTCTGTAATTTATATAATTAATATTTATTTTAATTTTTTTTTATTTAAATATTTATACAATTATTATTTATTCTTTTTTAATTAGTAAATTATTATGTATCTCTTGTATTTAAATGAACTTTTTAATATTTATTCATTTTTATTTTAATTTTTATTCATTTTCAATATTTATGTAACCTATATAATAGATATTATTTATTCATTTTTCAATATTTTGTTATAAATAATTTAATTTAATTTTAATTATTAAATTTTATTCATTTTTAATATTTATTCATTTTATATTAGTTATTGATTTTTAATATTTTTGTGACTTACATAATTAACATTATTTATTCATTTATCATAATATTAATACACATATTATAATATAATACATTTATCATAACATTATCACATTTATTAATACATTAAATATATATAACATTATTTATTTATTTATTTATTTTTAATATTTATTATTTTTTATTAAAAAGTAATTTTTAATATTCATTTTTATATAATTGGTAATTTAATGTTGTTTTTAAATTTAAATTAATTTTTATTTTTCCCCTAGATTTTATCACAATTAAATTAAGGGTTGAGAAAATAAACATTTATCAGCACTTATGAGTTAGTGCTAATAAATATATGATTTATCTGTACATTTTTATCGTTAAAAAATCACACCTTTTTCAACAGTTTCCATTTTAGAACTGATAAATGTATATTTTATTTGTACTTTTTTACTAGTGCTGATAAAAATCCTTATCTTATTTTAAAATGACACTAACTAAGATCACCCCTGCTTGTGTCTTTCAAGCTTTCACAGAAACCAGATCCTGTTATCTCCACCTTCGAATCTTATGGGAAAATCGACCCTTAAATCGAAGGTATATTATTTGTTACTCATTTTTAATTCATCTTCATGATTTTTCTATTATTCTCATTGTTTCTTATCATCTGCTTGATGTTTTGACACATGTTTTTTTTGGTTTTTGGTTTTTCTCATTGGTTCTTCTATTCTAATTGATGTTTAGCCCCTTAAAATTTTCACAAACTCACCAAAAATAATCTCTCAATTAATCTTATCTTCCATTATTATTGTCCCTCTTTATATATATACTTTATTTTCAACAATGAACTTTAAATTTTCATTTTATATATTTTCACTATATTGCCTTAATTTCATAATAATTGAATAAATTTTGTGCTTTCTATGATTTTTTAGAGACTCTTATTAGCATTTACCATTCCAAATGGGTTTTCCCTCTAATTCTCTTACATTTTTTGTAGAATTGTGATTTATTTTATTCATTGATATTTTAATTTGATCTATAATTTTATTTGAACAATAAAAAATACTTTGAAATTTTTCTACATTGATTTCTTAATTTTATGAAGGAAATAAAAAAACAATTATTTTATGGGTATTTCAATTCAAATTTTCAAAAAAAATCATATAATTTTATTATTATTAATATAATTAATATAATTTACACAATATTTTTAAAATTCATTTTAAATGTTTACATTATATACAATGAGATATGTATAAAAGTATAGAAATTCCAAAAAAATAGATTTAATAAAAAAGTTTTTTATTTTAGGAATCCCATTACACAATAAAATTATTTTCATTATTAAATACATCTTCTTCATGATTTTGAACATTGAAAATTCGGTTTATTCTGGATAAAGTATTCATTTTTATCATTATACCCATAATCTTAATTATTTTCAAAATATCATGGCATATTAAAATTTTTATTTTGATTATTACCAAATAAAGAATAATAATATAGAATATTTCATAAATTTATAAATGTAATAACTATAATCTATGGGATTAATTTATTTCAAACATCAATGAAACATTGAGAAAGATAATTAATTTTGTTTTGATATATGTTTTTATAGTGAAATATTATTATATATACCCTAATACTTATCAAATTGTAGAAATACATTAGTTTCTTATTAACATTGATAATGATAGAGAGTGAATTATTACCCTTGATGAATCCATTTCCAAAAATAGAATGATTTATGATATGTGAATTTTGGTAATAAAAAAGAAGTTTTTCATCTTTATATATTCTATCAAGTTGTTGATGAAATAAATATCTATATCAAATATGATGAATATGTGGATCATTAGGATCATTCATCTAGTTACCTTCTCGACAGTCTTTGTTTCAAGTAGTGGCTTAGCTACCTCTAGGAATCCATGGTGAGCTTGTAGATTTTCATTGACAATTTGGGTGGATGAGGGTTGCAGTTTTGAATAGTGGTGGCTTTTGGTCAGTGGATGATGCTAATTTTAGCTTCATTTGAGTCATTATCTATGGTTGATTTGGTTTCTGTGAGTTAGTGTGGGTAGCCTGGTGGGTCATCGCTCTAGTTGTCTTCTGGCCAATGTTCGGGTGGATCTGGGTGTGGTCTTATGAAGGTGTCAGGGTTTCATTTCTCGATCAGGGATCTTCTCTTGATCCAGAATGGAATTTTATGGATTCTACACAAATTAACAGGAGTTTTTGTTTCTTTTAGCAGCAGCGTGCTTAGTTGGAATTGGTTTTTTCTCTATTGCATTAGGTACAGTGCATCGTTTTGTTGGTTCCGCTGGTTGGGCATCCTCAAAAGGGGGATGAGTATTCTGACACTCATCTTTCAGCCATCAATTCTTTAATGTATTTATAGGAACCATGCCTTGTCATTCTGTACATAGTTTTTGATCTGATGTTGTGTTGTATCAGGTTGGAATTGTGGTTATCTTTTTTCCATTTTCGGTTGGGTGGCTCAGAAGTGAGGTAGGTGTGGTGGCACCTACCATTCAGCCATCCCTCCACATTTTTGTGGGTGGGATGGGTGATTTTCCACACTGTGTCTCTACTTTTGGGTCTATGATATGCTTCTTTATAGCTCTAGTGTGATTTGTCATTGTGATGCGCTTCTCAGCCGCTCCAATCTGATTTGTCTCTATGATGATCTTCTTTGATGCTCTAGTGCGATTGGACACTATGATGCACTTCTTGTATGTTATTTTGTTACTTAGATCCATGATGTGCTTCGTGGCTACTCTTGCACGATTTTTTGGATGTAGCTTATTGGAAGGGGGTGACACTTCATCTTGATTATTTCCTCAGTTGCATCATCTAGGTGGTGATGGGACTTTCACTGATGTTTTCCATAACATTTTTCTCCCTTTGTACATTCAGGACATTGTTTAGACTTTCAATTCATTTTTATTATGGTTGTTTTCCAACCATGTTTTGGTATCCCTCTTTACCCATTCCTATTAAAATGGTTTCCTTATTTTTCTTTCAATAAAGAGGGATGGAACCTCAAATTTTCATAAAAAAAGGTGTTAAAAAGTTGTTAAATGGATCCACTGTATCCTATTTGTTTTAAATATACTACATTTTCATCCATGTTGATACTATATAATGTAAGAGCTTGAAACAGATGGACTGATACCATCTTGACTAAACTACTTTATCTCTTGAATGATATTTTTTCAAAAGATAATGAGCTTCCCTATCTAACATATAATTTTTAGCGAATCCTACATTCAATTGGTATGATCTCTAAAATAATACATTCATGTATAAATGGTTGTATATTTTTTCACAAGGACCATGAATCACATAAAAAATTCCCAAAATGGTGTGCGTCTCAATACAAGAAATATGATTCAAGTCCTCCAAAATGTTTGTGGTACATTCTAAAAATTTCAAGTCACAGGATCCCATATGGAAGTAAGGGTATTGAAAAGAATTAGATGTTGCATTCAAATACAAGAAATAGAGGTAGGCAACTTTTCACCTTGTAGACCCCCTAAGTCGAAGAAAATTGATCAGGAGTATCCTAAATTTTTAAAAGATCTAATAAAACTTTTCTTTTCTCTATCTATTGATAAAGTGATACATTTTGGTGTAAAAAAGTCAAACTCACAATACATAGATAGTTATGTTAGTAAAGTATAAATTACTACTATAGTTATGCATGAAGAAAAAATAAATTATGTTGTCTATTCCAATACAATGACAAAAAATTGGGTAATAACATTGATTTTTATTTGGATCCATTGATTGAATATCTAAAATTAATGTGGGATTCAAGTATTACATTTTATGATGTTTATATAAATAAATATTTCACATTGAGATTCATGTTGTATGGGATGGTAAATGACTTTCCATCTTATGAAACAAATTCAGGATCAAGCATCAAAGGAATTATATTGGGTCCCATTTGTGAACAAGGAACACACTTGGTTAGGTCAAAAGATTCCACAAAGACTGTGTTTCTAGGAAATCATAAATTTTAAACCCAATGACATAAATACCGATCATGGAAGACATCATTTGCAGGAAATTTAAAATAAGGTAACACACTATCTCCACCAACAAGTGATCAACAGTTTAATAAAGTAAAGGATATGGTCACCAATTATGTTAAACCTTATGAGAAAAACGTTATGAAAAATTGTTGGAAAAAGTAATCAGTTTTTTTGAATTACCATATTGGAATTTTTTATGTCAGACATTTTCATGATTTCATGCATGTAGAAAAATATATATAAGGTAGTGTCATTTCACTGTTATTAAATGTACCAAAAAACAATGTATGGAGTTAAGGTTAGGTTGGACATGATTGAAAATGGGACATGGGAATAATTGACACCATTGAAGGGTGAAAGGTGAACTTTTCTTATTCTTTCTCCTTACAATTTTTCCATGAAAGAGAGATATCAATTTTACAACTTACTAAATGGTTTAAAGGTTCTGGAGGGGTATTAATCAAATATCAATAATATCGTGTCAATGAATGATTAAAATTTAAAATTATTTAAATTATATTACTATCATGTTTTGATGAAATATTTCAATTATGTAGCTTTACATTGAATTTTACATAAAAAATCATGCCATACATTAACCAAGATCTGTTTATTTCTCAAAACTATATGCGGTAAAGTTATAGACCTATAGAAGTTGTAGAATATAGAAAATAAAATTGTTATGATGTTATGTGAATTAGATAATTTCTTCCTTGCATTACTCTTTGATATGATGGTTCTCTTTATGGTTCACTTGTTTAGAGATATCTGGTTACGTGGTCTTGTACATTATAGATGTATGTATCCCATTGAACGATATATGAATATTTTAAAAGGATATTTAAAAAACTAAAATCTAACCAAAAGGTTGTATTGAAGAGTGATATATTGTTGAGGAAGTCATTGAATTCTATACCTACTACTTATCTGATGTGGAGAGCATTGGTCTACCAAAATCTAATTATAGTGAGTGACTTGTTGGTGAAGGAATTTCTAGAAAAGATATTGGCACAATTTCCATTATAGAGAACGAGAAAATTAACCTTTAAATTTTACATAACATGTTAGATTTTTTTCCATATGTTGAAACCTACAAAGTAATTATTAATTATTGGAATCCATTAAGGGATAACATATTATTATCAAATACACATAATCGTCATTTTATAGGATGGGTTTGAGACCATATTTTTAAGGGTTCATCTAAAAATCTGAATTAAATTTTATAATGACTTTGATGGATACCCATGAGACCAAGTGTGAATGTATTATAATATAATAGTTAGGCAACTAATGGTTATATGTTCTATATACATGAACATGATGAACGCGGTACAATGAAAAATATTTGAGTTACTCTTATAGAAAAACTGAGGGATGTTTCTAGTACCAAGGATATAAATATAATTTACATTGATATATTATACTTTTACACCATTAAATAAATACGGGAGTTATATTATACAACATTCCAAGTGTCAATTTTTCAATGCAATTAGGTTGATAACATAAGTGCAATTAAAATCTATGAATTAGGATTTATGAATGTGGATTTTAGTAAGAAATAGTACAAGGATGACCATTCATAATGGAATAACAGGCATTGTATATATTTTATTACTTTTATCCTACAAATAGAAAGTGTTCAATTGTTCTGTTATCTACCAAAACCATTACTGGGTTAGATTTCAATTTAACTTATAATTACCCTTTCATTGAAAATTCATTATAATTTTATGGTGGTATTGATGTGGATGAGGTCTTATATGTTTTAGGATACCAAAAAGAGGGGATTTGGATATTAAATAGAGTGGTTAAATCACTTCAACCTTTAAAGAAAAAAATAGAGTTCAATAATTAGGTTAAAGTTTTTAAAATATATATTTTGTTACTTTATATTATAATGAATTCAATACTATATTCATATAATAAAAATTAAACATTCAACTAATTCTATATATAGTGGATTCTCCATATTTTGATACTTCTAATACCATATTACAATAGGTTTTACCACATGTAGATGCTCCCAATCACGATGAACAACAGGTTTCTCCACATACCGATTCTTCAAATCCCAATGCACAACATATTAGAAATATTGAAACTGAGGAAATGGTATAATTTGAATAAAATATGTCAAATAAATATCAAGATCATCGTAGTGTTATTGTATTAACAAATAATATTATCAAGAGAAGAAAATTCATAAAATTCATGGCTGTATAGAATGCAAACTAATAGTATATTAACCCCCAAAAGTCCATTTCCATTTGTTAAATTTGGGTGATCACTCAAATTCAAGTGCCAATTAATGCAGATATGTGGAACAATGTTGTTCTTGTTATGAAGGAACTAATTTTGGAAGCAAATAAGGAAATGTTATGATATACATTCTCGATTTTAATAAAAAATAAAATGATTAAACATTGATTTACTCTTCACTATCCCTTATAGAGTGCATTTATACTCGATTAATATCAAAATAAATTTGTTTTAAAGGTCACTAGAAAGGATAATATATCCTTTTGGAAAATCATTAAAAATAATCATCTTAGAGATACTAAAGGGAATGTAAAACCACACCCACCAAAGATATACGTACACATGATAAACCATGAAACAAGGAATGTGTTTATTGGTTGTCGTGTGAAGGCATAATTCCAAGTATATTGTTATTGGAAATTATTTACATGGAAATACATGTATTAATCACATTGAATAAGAGTTATTAGTTTATAAATTAGTAACTAATCATTGAAAATAATATTTTTTCATCAAAAATAATGCACACCTATCATAAAGAAAGGATGGGGTATGCTTGACTTGAAAAAAATAGTATGTATTTTAAATCTATAGTAACACATTTATGTGGAATAAAAAAAATAATATTCCTTTTTTATATAAATATTTATGGATTAAAATCTGAAGACACTTCCATCCCATGTCATGCGATATATAAGGGGTATCATTCTAGCATCCTATGTTTTTTGACTCGGTGAAATTTTTTCCAAATTAATTTCTGTTTTTTTTGGACCAATCAAAATTTAAATAAAGA
This sequence comes from Viscum album, assembly GCA_963277665.1. Taxonomy (NCBI): domain Eukaryota; kingdom Viridiplantae; phylum Streptophyta; class Magnoliopsida; order Santalales; family Viscaceae; genus Viscum; species Viscum album. The sequence goes on from OY728150.1 coordinate 964,802,138, forward strand.
TTTGGAATGAAATTTTGGGTGTTGAAATACTTAAATGAATTGTTTTTATATGACTTATAAGGACTATGAGGTGTCTCTAGTGTTTTGATGAGTTTAGAAAGCACCTGCCTTTGAAAACTCAAATCCAATATAAGAAGGTAAAGGTGCATAGTTCATCTGTAACCATGAAACCCTAAAGGAGTAACCGTTGATCCTATTTATATATGGGGATACGGTTAGTTGAAACCATGTGACCCCTATAGAAAGTTATGTAGCTTATCCATGGGGAGATACGAGTTGCACACAGTTTGGTCTAACTATATGAGAAGAGGTGAAAAGCCATGAGAGAATTATAAGAAAAGTAATAGAGGTGAACCACATGAGTTGTGCATGGTTTGGTGAACTTTGAATCTATCCATGTTCCCCAAATAGTATATCTTCACTATTGGTTCACTGTTTTCCAAATCATGTTCCCAAACCATATGGGTTATTTAAAGGGGTGATTTTATGGTTTTCCCTCTGTTTCCTGTAACCATTCTCCCATATTCTTTCTTCTCCCATCCATGTGTAGTAGCCCCCCATGGATCTATTCTCCTTCTCCTCCTAGGTATGGAGAGATCTCCTCTATCTGGATTCTTATTATAGTTTCATTGGTTCTATTGTATGGCCCTCAATAATCTCTTGACCCCCTTTCTTCTTTTAATCATTTACTTCACCATATTTGGTACAATCTTCTTGTGAGATCACCCTATTTTCAGGGTGTTTATCTATTTCTTAGATTTATCTCATACTAGATCAAATCAAAACTTGATATTGGTTGAGTAGACCATCCTAAGCATGAGGAAGGTGTTTTATATATTTTCTTTAAAGTCTTGTACATCTATAATTTACACCATTGTGTCACACACTGTATTTTCCATGCATTACCTATTAAATGTGAATTTAATTATGTAGAAACCAATTCCGAAATTAAATGGATGTTTTCGGATAAATTTTTATAATTGGGGGGTTTCCACCTCAATTTTGACCACCCCTAGGATGTTTTCTTTAAATTATTTATCAAAGAACCATTTTTTTAGTAAAACTACCTTTCAGGTGCACTGCCTTATAAAATGTGAATGAGATAATTAAAGTCTTTCCTGAGAGGTGGAATTGATAGATATTCCATCCTATTATCTTCTTATAACCAAACCATCTCTTAAGTGGTTGACATTGAATTATATTTGAAATTTTTAGTTTTAATTAAATGGAATTTCCTTAGTAACATAGTTTAATTATAATGGAATTCCTAGAAAAATAACATTTTTCTTTTATTTATAATTAAATGGTGATATAGAACACTTATGAATAGTTCCTTCCTTTTTAATTATACTTGTTTTTTATCAAAGTGACTTTAATCGTTTCACATGGTCATTATTATTATTTCAAATGAGCTATGATACTGAAGGTACATTATTCTTTGAGTGATTTCAGGTTCCTATTTATGGAACACCTTGGCTAAGGGACCATAGGGAAAGTGAGATTGCCTTATACTAGATTAATATAGAGGGAACCTGATTAGGTTTGTGGACGTTATTTTTCAAACCCCCTTGGTCAAGGTTGATAGACATGACATTTCAAATCACCTGGGTTTCTAGGAATAACATTCCATGACCCTTCAATTAAGAGATTGCGTATAACCCCTATCATCATCACCTGTGATATTCGACATGGTGACCCATATTAATTGTTATACATATCATATAAGCCATTATTAATTGTGATACTAGGCATTGAGGTCTGTATTAATTTTAATCCTTGGAATTAAATTTTATACTCATTATGATACCTAGGCATGGGCCTTTTTGTTATTCATTGGGACTAATGGGGATGGTGTCCATTATTACAGCCTATGACTCTTATAATTATACAAGGATGCTTCATTTATGACTCAGGTCCTAGATAGTATTATGTGGATATATATTTCCTCATGTATGTAATTAATATATGTACATAAATAATTATATATATATATACCTATATACCTAGTGGTACATGTTCGAAGACATTCTGATTTAGGTAGATGTAGGTATGGCCGACCTGGTGTCCCTGAGGAACTTAATCCCAACTTTTTTATAGTTTTTATTTATTTATTATCTTATCATTATACCTACAAAATGTTTTATTTTATATTCAGAAATTTTATAATTCTTTATACACCATTGGTAGTAGCCTTCTGATTATATATCATACATTATTCAGGTCGCCATTACACTAGGGTTACTCGAACAGACCTAATGTTTACTGGATTAAGTTCTGAATATATCTTGTTAGCTGCCTTTCATTTCATGTTTCCATCCTTGGACTTGGGTGCTTAGGGTTACATGACTAAACTGGAGCTCAGGATTCCTATGAAGATAGACCTTGGGGATTTTAGTTCATTATCATTATACATGTATTTTATTTTATGTATGCTTCCTTGTATGCCTATTTACTTTTTAGTAGTAACATGAAATCATTTTGTATGTGATATTTTTTATGGATTAGGACAATTTATCAATTATTTATTTTTTCTACTTATTCATTTATGCGTCTTATTTTTATGGTGGATTTGTTTCATTATTATTTTTTATACGGCTCCGATCATGAGAGTATAGTCTCCCCACCGTACCATCATTTGACCCACACTTCTAGTCGACATCCTATTGTGTATGGGGAGGTTCACTTGATCTCAAATTATTGACTATTCCGACTACTTTTTGTAGAGTGATTTGGGTCGGGATATTAGAAATTGGTATTATATCCATTTTCCTATGTCTTTCTATTTTGGGTTGGTTGACAGGAGACTAGGAATGTGTCAAAAATTAGTAAATAGCTATGTCTAGGAGTGATGAGCCCATGCATAAGGAAAATACCAAGTGGCTAGGGATGGGTCTATTGTTCGCTATTATGTTTTAATATTATTTCACCTTGATTGGTTGATGTACCTTCTACTAATTAATGATTTATAAAATTTTTGTATTTTCCCTTTTCCCAGTATGGAATGGATGTATTTTTACATGCACCATTAAAGGAACATAAATATTCACATTTCATGCATATTCTAGGAAATGTAGGTTAAATTACTTGACTTCCTAATAAATGTGATAGATGTGCCTTTTTTAATTTATTCATCATGTTTATTTTTGTGCCTTGAGTAGGTGATTTATTACCATGCTTTCATATAAAAAAATTTCCATGATTAGTATTCCATGTTTTTCATAATTACTTGTATACCCTGTTGTGTGGTACTTTTTCATGAATATTTGTATTTTCTGCTATGTGCTAGCATGACTTGTAATAGTTATGGAAAATGGTTAGAAAAAATAAATTTTATTCATAGATATAAGAAGTGTTTTCCTACATAGCTTAATGATTGAATTCTATTTTACTAACTGATTATGATATTTTTTATCCATGGAACATTGGTTATAAAGGCTAAAACATAGTGGTTGTGATTCAATGGTAGCTAATTTAAAATGTATATGGTGTATGGGTGCTTTATAAATAGGGAAATTTTATCCCATATAAGAAAACCATATATTAAGCGATTTATATACCAGGACACCATTGTATAAATGTAAAAGATGTCAAACCTTAAATCTAAAATATATTGGTTGATCATGCATCTTATGTTTGAATTGACACAAGTAGGTAATCCTTGGATTTTTATGATTATGTAATGAACCTACTAAAGATGTTTTATAATTTTAATGATTTAAAATATTTCTGGTTGTAATTTTATGAACCATTAATTTCTTAATGGGGCCCTCATAATTCGCCTTTATCTTTGACATGTCTTAATACTTAATCCCATAGTGGTATGTTTATGTTATGTATGGGTGGTTATTTAAATTGTATGAAGCTGCTTATATGGAATTACATATAGATGTTTGTTGGAATTTTAATTAACCAATCCCCTCTATAAATAATAATTGACCTATTATCTACGTTAGAGATTTATTTGCATGAGGAGTTAGTTAATTAAAATTCCGATGAAAATTTAAAGGGTGTTTTCCCCTATATCGTTCAATTGAAATTTTCTTTTACCTATATTAGATATTGGAATCATTATGGATAAATAAAATGGATAAAAGGAATTTATGAGATAAATTTCTAGTTGTGAAGGGAATTCAGTTAAATAAATAATTCTTGAAAGAAATATTGGTACAACTTGCATGTGTGCCTTGTGGTGTTAGATAAATAACTTCCTAAGTATGTTTTTCCTTATGACTGGTACTTAAAATTTAAATTGAGCCTTTAAATTTTTTAAAAATAAAATGTAAATAATTGAATTGACTCAGATAAAACCTTAAATTTTTGTTCTTAGATTTTACCCTTGACTAAGGATGGTTTAATTGTTTCCATGATCTTTTCTTAGAATAGGAACGTAAGTGTTTCTTGTACTCTTATTCTTCTTTATCTATCACTTGAAACTAAATGGTAAGTGGTAGATCCTATCGAATCTTTTTGGTGTGAGCTAGTTATGAGGTTGATGTTTCATTGTGGAGTAAGGGGCTAGCCCAGGGTAGGTAGCACCCTTAGAAATTTAAAACCTCAATAAATGATTGTGATGAGTTTTCTAATGTGTGGTGTCATTTGGGTGCCAGATGTATTGAGTAGGAAACGTAGGTTCTAAAATGACACACGAGATGGATGGGTGGCCATATGATGATTTGGACCTTGTTACGGGTGGGATAATTAATTAATGATTATTTTTAATAGGTTATACATTATAGGGAATGGTCTGTCATATAGTAATTCATGTGACCTTTCTTTCTATTTAGTGGTGGATGACTCAGTAATTCATCAGCTGGATTAATAGTTTTAAGGGATGATACAACTTTAAGATAGCTTTTTTTCACATAACATTGGATACTATGATGCAAAGAGACAATAATCCTATGGATAGTATCAAGTAATGTGTTTTTGTATTGATGAAGCCTTAGGGTAATATGTGTTGGTACACATAACACCTGTCAAGTTGGTAAAATAGTATAGTGTGCTGTATGATTTAGGTGGTAATCATTTATGTCTAGAGTTATTATTCAATGATTGTGGGTCATCTCCAAGAAGATTGACTTGGGTTATTAAATAAAGTTTGAGTTATCCTAGTACTTGGGATGATGTTTTAAAATTATTAGATATAGTAACACTACCGAACTGTTTAGTTTGGATTCTATGCCCAATGCTATGTCACACGTGAATGTAACTCAAAAAGAGAGTCGCATGTACATATAAATTAAATTTGAATTAGAACCATTTAAGGGGATTTATTTTCCCCTCCCTTTTATTGGGATCTTGGTAAAATCATTTTTTCCACAGCCAGAACCTATGTTCAGTGGTGAATGTAGCATGTGTTGTGGGATGAGTGTTCATTTTCTATAAATATAATGATAAGGAATCTCTTAAGGTGGGGAGTATTGGGTTGATCATCCATGTAGTGGGACCACAATACTATAGGACCAGTTTGAAATGGTAAGCACTGCTTTTTAATGACCATGGGGATGGTATGCTTGGAAACATGCCGGTGCTGGAAAAGAACCATGATAGTGAAATATTTTGTTGTGTATGCAGCCTTTGGAGACACCATTAGTCAGTTTAGAGTTATCTAGTAGTACATGAGTGATCAACATGATTATAGGGGTGGTATAGGAATAATTTTTGTTTTATGGTGGTACATATGTGGCCACAACCAAGGTTTGAAAAGAGATTTAACCAGAGGTGGTTTGACTATTATCCTCTTAAATAACTAGATGGTTTTTCAAGAACCCTATCAAGCACTTTATCTTATATATGATGAAAGTGTCTTAGGAATTATTTGTATTTCATTAAATCCTATTAGTGTACTATTATATTAAAGTGGATAATATCCCCTATCTTGATATCATCTAGGATACACTGAGATAGCATCAGCTATACACCAAGATAAGGAAAGAAAATTTAACACCTTGTTGCCTTGATAAAGAAACTCTTTGGAAGTTGTGATCCGAAAAAATGTATTTTTATAAAGGCATGGTTATTCCAATTTGATAATGGGGTTCTCGAGTAGGAATTACTTGGAAGGACTCGTGGACACTGACTGAATCTTTGACTGGTCTGTAGTGGGTTAAAGTCAATGTTCTAATATGTGGGAGTTTTAGCTTATATCGACGTCTCACTTGCAACCCTCAGAGTGTGGATTACCTCGGATGAGCTCCTTGGAATCTGGTAGTGAATTATGAGGTTACCTATGAATTCATTCAGGCTCAGATTAGATGCTTTAAGGGCAATGATCCAACTCTATTAGATTGGGAATACACGAATGTTCATGATGAGGCATGACAACTTAAATGATAAGAAATGGTTTGGCAAAGAGTCATCACTAGAAGTCAGTTACAGGCTTTGGTGGACTTGATCAAAGTAAACACGAGGTTCTTTATGATACTTCATATTGTTTCACATTTTGATATGCCAACCGTCTAAGATGATCACTTTTAGATAATAGTTAGTCGGAAGTAGTTTGACATGGTTTCATTTCGAGGAATGTTATGTGCTTAGGGTAGAACCACTTTGGGAACATTTTTGGGATGTGATGAATGAAATGTGAGTTAAATGAGGATATTTTTGAATAGATGGCATGACCAAGATGATTGAGGTCAATTGGCAGTTTACCATTTGATCAGGCTAAGAATCATATTAGGTTTTTCATTAATGGAATGCTTAAATATGAAATTTTGATGATAATGTTACAATGGATTTGAATTAGATGTTACATAATAAAACCTATGGTGGAGAGAAATATATGTTGGATAAGTAAATATACGATTATATGATCATGTATACAGTTTTACATGCTTGGGTAAGTGTGGCCTCTATGTTTCGGTTCAGAATATGAGTTTTGGATTATATTTTAGAGACTTAGGTACCATTTGTTTTAGATAGTTCTTACAGGTGTGTCATGAATTTGGGAATGATATGTGGTAGTTTTAATATAACTTCACATCCATAATATGTTTGGTGTTGTTTTTTTCCCTACGGATTATGAAAGATACAAAGTTCTAACGCGGGGATATTGTAGCATCCCACATTTTTTGACTCGTTGGAATTTTTTATGAAGGAATTTGAATTTTTTTATTTGGTGGATGGGATTAATTTTAAACCAATATTTGGAATTTAATTTTAATTTCTTAAACACTTGAATTCATTTTTAGATGATATTTAAGGTTTGAGAGGTGTCTAGGGTGTTTAGATAAGTTTCAAAAGTGTATGTCTCCAAAAACCCAAATTTGGGAGAAGCTGGAAGAGGCACATGGTTTATATGAAACCATGTGGCCCTACAAAAGTAACTGTGTGGATGATTTATCTATTGGGGAATGGATTTTTGAAACTTTGTGACCCCTATATAAAATTGTGTGGCCTGATCCAAGGTAGATTTGGGTATCACACTGTTTGGTCTAACTGTGAAAGTTGAGGTGCATGGCCATGCAAAAATTATTAGACAAGTAACAAAGGTAAATTGTATGGATTGTATATGGTTTTGAAAATCATGAAACTAACTATGTTCTCTAGATATTATCATCGCATGGTTGGTTCATGGTCTTCCAAACTGTGTGTCCAAACCCTATAGATCATTTAAAGTGGTGATTTTATGGTTTTCCCCTGTTTCCTTTAACCCTTCTCCCATATTCCTTTTCCCCGATCCACAAGAAAAATCCTTCCCATGGAGTTATTCTCACTATCCTCCTAGGAATTGAAATATATCCTCTATCTGGGGTCTAATTCGAGTGCCATTGGTTGTGTTGGATATCCCTTAGTAAACTCTCAACTCCTCTTACTTCTTTTCATTATTACCTGAACATATTTTATTCTATCTTCGTCCAAGATAATTCTCCCTATTTTTAGGTTTTTTAAATTTATCTTATTCCTCCCAAACCGAGTCGAATCAAATATTGATATTGGATGAGTAGACCGTCCTAAAAATATTGTTAGTGGTCTATATATTTTCCCTTAATATCTTGTGTGTCTATAATTTAAGTCATTGTGTCACATGATATATTTTCCCTGTGTTTCCTATAAAATGTGGGTTTAATTGTTTAGAACCTAATGACTAAATTAAATGGATGTTTTCTACTAAATTTTAATCATTAGGGGTTTTCCACCTCAGTTTTGACCACCCTTAGGGTGTTTTCATTAATGAATTATTAAAGTAGATTTTATTTTTATAGTAAAATCACCTTTGAGGTGTTCTATCTTATAAAATGTGAATGAGATAATTAAAAAGTTTATTGAGATATAGAATAGTTAGATACCCCACCCTATTATCCTCTTATGACCAAACACCCCCTAAGTGGTTGGTCTTGAATTATCTTTGAAATTTCCTTTTTTAATTAAATGGAATGTCCCTAGTAGAATAATTTAATTTTAATGGCATGACTATGGGAATGGCCTTATTATTTTTTTATAATTAAATAGTGATATAGAATGATTTTTAAAAAAATCTTTCTGTATTACTTGTAATTGTTTGGAATCAAAGCGACTTGAATTTTTTCCCGTGGATGTTGTTATTATTTCAAATGGTTTATGATACCAAAGGTGCATTGTGACTTAATATATGTTGGGTTACTCTTTACGGAATGACTTAGCTAAGGGATAATAGTGAAAGTGAGATAGACATATATAAGATTGATATAGAGGGACCTTAGTTAGGGTTATGGACGTGAGGTTTCAAACCCACTTGGTTGAGGATGATGGACATGGAATTTCACATCACTTGGGTTGTTGGGTATGATGTTCCATGCCCCATCAATTAAGGGTTATTTATGACCCCTCTCATCATTACTTATTATACTTGGAATGGTGGTCAATATTAATTTTTATACTCAGCATAGTGGCTTGTATTAAATGAGATACTCAGCTTGGATGCCTATTTTAATTGTGATCCTTCGTATGGTGTCTTATATTCATTATGATACCCAGACATGGAACTCTTTTTTATTCCTTGAGACCAATGGGCATGAAATACCTTATTATAGCCTATGATTGTTATAATTATACTAGGATGTCTGAGTTACAACTTAGGTCTAATCTAGTACTAAGTATCTATGTATATGGATATATATGTCCCCATATATATAGTGCATATATGTACACACATACTTACATAAATATATATATACTGATATACAAGGTGGTACATGTTCAGAGATATTTCATCTTATAAAAAAGAAGGTGTGGTTGGCCAGGTGTCTTTGAGGAACCTAAGCCTGACTTGTTTACATGGTTTATTTATTATCTTATCATTATATCTACACACTACTTTATTTTTTATTCACAAACTAGATTGTTCCTTAGACATAGTTGGTGGGGGCCTACTGAGTATATTTCACACCCTTTTGGGTATCCAATGCACTGTGGTACCCAAAAAAACCTCATGTTTATAGGATCATGTTATGGATATAGCATTTTAGTTTCTTTTTATTTTATTCCGGTGTCCTTGTACTTTGAATCATAGGAGAAAGAGATTGATACGAAGCTCAGATTTCTCATGGAGATATCCCTTGGGGATTTTTTTTCATTTTCTTTATACATGTATTGTATTTTATGCATGTTTCCATGTATTCCTATTTTTCTTTTAGTAGTGACATGAAATCATTTCGAACATGATACTATTTATGGAATGGTCTAGTTAATCTATGATTTACTTCTTCTTATTCATTTATACTTCTTACAATTTTGGTTGATTTGTTACATTATTATTTTTTATACCAATGGGATACTCTAATAATGAGGGTATATTCTCCCCATCGTATCATCATTAGACCCCCACTTCTAGTCAACAAACTCTAGTGTGAAGGGAGGCACAATTGATTCCATCTGACTGATCGGTCCAGATACTATTTATAGTGTGAGTTATGATGGGAAATTAAACTCATGTAAATAAAGACAAGATAATAGTAGATGAAAACATGCAAAGAGTAATGGAACCATATGCAAGTATGACATAATGAAATTTAGTTATGATTTAAATTGATGTTACATAACAATGACTACTTATTTTATTATATATTTAATCTATTTTATACATAATAATAATAATTGGTTTTTCCCAGTTAACGACTACATTTAATGGCCTTGAAGCATCCAAAACAATTTGAAAAAGTCAGATGTGAAAATTTTATAGCGTCTCCTTGAACATAATTTGAGAACATAAATGAAAAAAGTAATAATGATACAAAAATGGATGAGATATAACCATGAATAAATATGATAGAAAAAAACATAATTGGGAGAGTGAGTTTTTATATGATGCTATAGGAAGGAATAAAATATCGGAAACAATACAACAACAACCACTGCATGATGATCCATTCACCCCCATCTTTGAGGCACTCCATTCTCTTCAAGGGTATACCTTAACAGAGGTAATTTATTTTGTTATGGCTATTTATACAAAATGTGAATCAGGAAGATATTGATACCTTTCTAATTTTATATATCTTCACCCTCCCATTTCCTTATTTTGTGTGTGTGTGGGGGGGGGTATAGTGTAAAATATCGAAGGAGATATTTTACACAATTATCAACTTCAAAAGTTCATGTGAGGGTAAGTATTTACATAGATCATGATCCAAGAGTCGAGATATCTATTCCCATTGATGATCTATATGTTCACATAGTTGATCTTATTATTGTAATTATCATACCCCTCACATTCTCATGAGTTTTAATGATTGAAAACACCAATTATGTTTTTAACAGTTTCTTTTTAGTGTATTTTAGTTATTATATTTAGACATCAACCAAGGAAGTTTTTTAACTAAAACATGGGATCAAGTGGCACTTTGAGAACCATTTTGGAGGCCCTCATAGGCTTGAATCACTAGCTGACATGGGGGAAGTCACCAGCTAGCCAATAGAGCTAGAAAGAAGCACCAACTCCTAACCTAACACATCATTTATCCAATGTGTATAGAAATGGTACATCAACACTCAAGTATTTATTTTTTTTCAAACTCCTTTATCAAAGTGTTGTACATTGTCTTTTATTTTAAATTTCACTATACTTACTTTTTATATTAATTGTATCTCATTATTTAGTTTTAATTTTTTTAAATGAAATTCACCCTTTTACTAACATTATCAGAATAACAATTGGTATCAGATCTATCCTTGGTTTCTTGACCTTTACTATTTTTAAGTAATGATCATAAATAATGGACACTACCAATATCACCCAAGGTGCTCCCAAAGGACACTCAATGGGATGAACCCATTTATTTTATGGCTTAAACAACAGTTAATGGAAAAATCACATGTCTAATTTTCTATGTACAAGATATCCCATTTTGAAAACAGTTTTTAATGGTTATACTCATGCTAAGGAATTAGAAGACAGATGGAATCTCGATGACATTATTTCTTTTGATTTTGATGTTAAGGCCAAAAATTCTCTTAATTTTGGACTAGATATAAATGAATTTAATATAATTTATACTTGTAAAACTGCCTATGAAATCTAAAACTTTTAGAATTAACACAGGAAGTCCATAATAAATTCAAAGACAGTAGGCTTGATATGTACCATCAGGATTTTGAATGTTTTATCCTGCATAATAATGATTCTATAACTCAACTGTTTACTCAATTTACTAACATATTAAATGGTATAAAATTTATTAGTGATGATATTTCAATAGAAAATATTTTCAAGAAGATAATTTGGTTTATTTCATGTTCTTATACACCCAAGGTAAAGAAAATTCAAGAAGAAAATGATATTAAGAAAATATCGTACGAAGAACTTATTAGGTCTTTTATGAACTATGTGATTACGATAAAGTGAAAAACCCAAAAAAAAATCCAATTAAGTGAAATAAAAGAAGAAAATTACCTTTAATTAAATCAAAAATGTCTCTTCTATAAGTGATGGAAATATTTCTCATATTTCTATGAAGATAAAAAAGTTATTTAAGAGAATGGAATATCAACAACATTCCAAAAAAAATAACCAATTTATAGAACTAGTGGTATATTGCAATGAATTCAAAAATAAGGGAGACATCATGCTAGAGTCTCCCATTTCCAAAAATAATATGAAATAAAATAAATAAAAGAAAAAAAATCATTCAAATAATCAATATAGAGTGAAAGTGAGGACTCCCTCTCCTCAACCAACTCAAGTGATTAAAGCACAAAATGTCTCATGAACAACATCGAGGTAAATAATGAGGTAAATTTTTATTATTACACACTTTCTTATGATTATAGTGATTTCAATTATGAAAATATTAAATATTCTAGTGATTTACTAGGGGAAGCGTTTTATGAACTCACCACACAATTAAAAGAGCTTAAAAATAATTATAATCGAGTTGTTAATGAAAATTATCAACTATCATAAGAAAATAAGAAACAAAAAGTGGACAAAAAAAAGACCAACTATTTTTTCCCAAAAAATGATGAATATTAAGAAATAATATTTAACTTTTTTTTGGAAAATATGACTAATGTTTAGGATCAGTATAATATGCTTAAAATGAAAATATGAAATTAAAAGAATAATATTATGTTCATGAATTATAATCAACAATTAATGAACTTAAAAAATCTATTCATAAGTTCACCCAATGTGAAAAAAATCATAAATAAAATGATAGGTTACAAAGATCATGAAAAAGAGTTATGGTTTGGGTTTTTCAAATCAATAAATCACCTCTAAAATAATAATTTTCTAAGAGGTTGTTGTTAAGATAATTTTTTTAATTATTTTCATAAAACTAAGAATCTTGTTTATGAATTCTTTTAAAAAAATTCTTGATATTGGATACCTAAAATAGTATACCTCTCATATAAAATTTTTTCTAAAAAATATTATTCTAAATAAATATGGTTTTGAAGTCTCTTTTTACTAACTTTAGTGGACTTAAATTTTATTGGGTACCAAAGTCTTTTGAATCTTGATTATATTGTATGTAAAATTTATAAAGAGAAAATCCCAAGTAGTTATATGATACATAGATAATGGGTGCTCGACACACATGTGTGGTGACTACTCAGAGTCAAATCATCTTGAAAATATTGATAGAGGAAATGTCATATTTGGTTATAAATCAAGGAGTAATATCATAAGAATTTTTACAATTGGATTTTAAAATTCTATTATTATCAAATAGGATTTATATATTAATGGTTTTAAAAATAATTTTCTTAGTATTAGCTAATTTTTGGTGGGTTTTTAAAGTATTTTTTGAAAATTTTGTTTGTAATGTTTTTGATTCCAAATAAAACTCATATTTTCATCTTCTAATTTTCAAAATGTTTATATTATTGATTTAAAATATTTTTCTAGTCAACATGTTAACTGTTTGAGAGAATAAGATAGTGAGTAATGGATTTATCATAGGTTTCTTGGTCATTGTATCACACACACACTTGTGTAACTCAACTAAAACAAACTAGTATAATATTTACCTAAACTGTATTTTTAAAATGAAATGTTTAAGTAACCTTTAAAACATGGTAAGAAATAAAAAACTACCATTAAATATAAAAATTAATGACCCACCACTAAGGCCATTAATCTTATTTATCTTGATCTTTTTGGACCTTCCAAAGTTACAAGTATAGGAGGTAAATCTTACACTTTCATAATTGTTGATGATTATACAAGATTTACTTAGGTTTATTTATTCACACATAAAAACAATTCCTTTAAAGTATTAATTACAAATAATAATATGGTTGACAATAAAAAAGGAAATAAGATCAAATCCATTTAGATTGATCATGGGGCATAGTACAAAAATAAATATTTTGATGAATATTTTACATCACAAGGTTTTAATCATTATTATTATACTCCTAGGAATCCCTTAAAAATGGGTTTGTTAAAACATAGAGTCAAACTCTACAATAGATTGTAATAAATCTCTTGAATTTATTTAAGATTCCTCGATATTTTTGGGTTGAGGTGATCAATACTGCTAGTTATACAATGAACCGTGTTTTTGTAAGACCCATCCTTAAGAGAACCCCCTATTTGAATTGAAAAGGAAAGTAACCTAATGTTCAATATTTTAAATTGTTTGGGTGAAAAATCTATAATTTTAACACCAAATATAAGTTAGGAAAATTTATCCCCAAATATGATTAAGTTATCTTCCATGGGTACTCTAACTCAAATAAATAATACATACTCTTTAATAAAAATACCAATACCATAGAATAATCAATTCACATAAAATTTGATGATAATTTTCCTCAACCTCATCCCCAAATTAATTATGTTGATCTCAACCAAGAAAATTTTACCTTTAATGATCTACCTCCTACTAAAGAAATTTTAAGATGATGAAGAACATATCCTTTTACCCAAGACATGGATGAAATATAAATATAATCTCGTATATAATGTTAGGTGATTTTTAAGATTTTTTTGTTACTAAAAGAATAGTTTTAAATGAGGTTGAACATTGTTCTTTTCTTTCACTCATAGAACCCCAAAATATTTGCGATTTTCTTAATAATGAAAATTAGGTGCTTTTTATGTAAGATGAATTGACTAAATTTATAAGGAACAATATTTGTATTCTTGTTTAAAGAACCAATGATCATCCCATTATTGGTAACAAATGGATTTTTAGGATTAAGTTAGATCATCAAGGTAGAACCACTCATAAAAAATCTATACTCATGAAAAAATGATATAATAAATAATAATATATTGATTACAGTGAGACCTTTACAACTATTTCTAAGCTAAAATTCATTAGAATATTATTGGCATTCAACAACCACATAAATTTCAATATTTTTCAAGTGGATTTTAAATTTTTTTTGAATGGTTTTATTTGTAAATTGTTTTTATTGGAAACCATCCAATTTTGAAGATTAAAAATTTCCAAATCATGTTTTTATATTAACCAATGAACTTTATAGTATTAAAAAAATCCCCAGGATTGGTATAAAAGGTTAACTAAATTTATTTTTTAAAATTATTTTGAAATGGGAAAACTATATTCAATGTTATTTTTGAAACATATTTCAAAGGACTAATTGGTTATTCAAATTTATTTAGATGATGTTATTTTTGGTTCTATAAAAGAATATCTTTGTAATGAACTTTCAAATTTAATAAGAAAATAATTTCAAATGATTTTTATGTGAGAATTAAAGTTCTTCATTGGTTTTAAAATATCTCAAGACAAGGATAGTATTTCTATAGTCCAAATCAAATATAGTAATGAAATTTTAAAACATTTTGGAATGGATCAAGTTAAGGATATAAGTACACCTATGAGTACCTCTTGTAAGCTAACATTGGATAACACCGGTAAACTAGTTGATAATAACATTGATAGAGGTTTGATTGGTATCCTTCTCTTTCTTAATATGACCAAGAAAAAAATGTTTAGTGTTTGTATTTGTGCTTTTTTAAAATTCAATACTAAATAATCACATTTAAATTCTCTTACAATAATTTTAAAATATTTAAAAGTTTCTCCAAAAAAATTATTTTATCCAAAACATACATATTTTGAACATTCATGTTTTTTTAATTCCAATTTTATAAGCTTACAATTATATAGGAAAATTATAAGTGGTACTTATCACCTAATTAGAAAATACCTAGTCTCTTCAAGTATTAATTAGAAAAAAGTTTGTTATCTTTTTATGACTAAAGGGAGATATATAGCTTCAGAGAGTTTTTTATCCCGAATTATGTGGATGAAACAAACTCTCTTTAATTATGTGATTACATAAAATCTAGTGTCATTAGTGTTTCTATAAATATTATTCAACACTCATGAACTAAGCTTTTTTACCTTAAAACGCAGTTTTGAGTGATCACTTTCAAAAATGAGATATTGTGTTATAATTTATTATCACAGATCATTAATTAGCTGATATTTTCACAAAACACATTGGGAGTTTTTCTTATTTTATTAAGTTGGGTTATGAATGGTATTATGTTTACTCTATCACTTAACATAAGCATGCTTTAGGTCTTTTCACCTTTTTATATTTCCAAAATCAAATTTATTCTTTATTGAATTGTGCATTATATACGTTTTATTTAAATTGAATGTAAATATTTATTTTGTTTGATCTCTTATGAAACATATTGATATTTTTTATTTATTTTTAGATTTTTTTGACTATTTTTTAATTCCTTTTTTATGTATTTTTTAAAGTTTATTCTACCTATAAGGGAAATTACTAGTTGGTGGATCCTCACCAGATAATCAATGGGATTCACAAAACCATTGTTTTTGGTAAACTCCCACTATAAAAACTATGGTTTCAGTCTATGTCCATTTGGGCTAGTCAAGGGAGGTTATTTTAAGACAGTCCCCTTTAACTCAATTTCCACTTGAATTTTTATTCTCTCCAGCCTTCACTACATCCCTCAATCTCTAGCTCCTCTTGTCCTCTACATATTCACTCCATGGTATGTTTCTTGGATTTTCCAAGTCATTTACTATAATTCCTATTTTATTTCTATTTCTTATCGCTTTGTTCTTCATTACCAAAATTCCTAGATCAAATTATTGATCAACCATGGAATACCATTGTACCTGGGATTATTCTTATAAAGGAAAGGGAAAGGATATATAACTATATTCCCCTCCTCACCTTGAGAATATTTATCCTATTTTGTATGAAAAATAATCATCATAGGTAGGATCATCAATCCATGTTGGATTAAAAAATATCATCTTGATTTAAAAAGGGCCATTGATTTCAAAGGGTGTAATTATATTGCATCCTAACCTGAGAGACACTGAAATGGTGCTATCAACCAGTGTTCCATATGGCCTCAAGTGAACCTCCACATATTCCATAGGTTTTTCAATAACAATAATGGTCTAAAAGTGGTATATTGGGGATACTATACCCTCTAGATCAGAAATAAATACCACATAATCAATAATAAATAAAGGCAGGGGAATAAATATAAACTATTTATCACTAATAAATGAATGAGTGACCATTCATTAACATGATGTAATTTTTAGCAATAAACATACACCAGGTATAGATAAAAAATATAAAAGTAAAAGAAGAAAACCCCAAGGGACCTCTCCCTAAGCCTCATCTAGTCGTGTGCTCTTACTCTCCCATGTACATGCATAAAAGAGAAAGTGTAAATTTTAAACCAACAAATGCAACTGTGAGGTTTGTTTGGGTACCAATTGGAATCCCAAATAGGGTGTCAGATATACTTAGTAAGCCACCTGCAATGGTGTCTATAACAAATCAAGTCTATGAATATAGACTATATAAGTTCAAAAATATAATAGGTATAAATTTGTAAATATAAGTGATGTAATATAGTCTATAAGAACATAGTTTAACAAGTATTCCATATATTATGAAAGATAGTATAAAATTGTAAATTATTAGCTTTGACATATGACAGATAATAGTGTATCTAATGTATGAGGGTTAGAACCTAGGGCCATTGACCAAGTCATCCTCTTTGAGTCTAGGGATATCATCTATAAAGAACCTAATTAATTACAAATATACAATGTCCATTGACTAGGGAATCCTCTTTGAGTCCATGGATCTCATTCCTAATTAACTTAGTAAAGACTTGGGTGGAGCTCAAGGAGTGTGTCTAAGGTGGTCCAAGAAATCTATATCCAAGGTTACAATACAAGTTATCCAATGTTATATATATATATATAAGTGTGTGATTGGTTCTATGCCACGTTACATCACACTGATGCCATACAGTGCAATGAAATTTAATATAATTGTTAGGCCAACTTGGTTGAATACCCTAAAAGGGTGGGTGAACGATGGTATGAACGATTAAAACAAAACCCCCTTTTGATCTTGTTTCATCGTTAAAAAAACACCCTTCTCTTCATTTCTTGTTGTAAAGTAATAATAATAATTAAAGAATGCATGAGACATAATAATTTTACTTGGTTCCCCCTCACTAGGCTACGTTTAAGGAGCATACAATGAATATTTTACCATATACCAAATCCACTAAGGATCAATGCCAAAATACAAGGTTTGGGATAGATCACTTTAGGGGTTAGGTTCACCACATTTACAATGTTTAGGGGCATATCACTTCTTTCCCAAGGGTCACTCCCTAACTCTCTTTCAATAGATCACTACTGGTGGAAAGAATCACCTTCTTCTTATTCCTTTTCTCACTACTCTAGAAAGGACGCAAACATAGTTTATGGCCATGTAGGTTCCTTAATTATCAATAATGAATTCATCCTCAATTTTAGGTATATGCTTTGTTGAATGTCTTTCTAGTTTTCCCCTTCACTTCTATGAAAACACCTAGATACAACACTTTCACTTTCTAGACAACTAGAATAGAATTCTATTTACTATGTAAACAATAATTACCTTGGATTTTGAAATATCTTTAAGAGATAATATGTATTTCTTTCACTTAATTGAATGTATTAGTGAATAAACTCATTCTACAAGTATTGTTGAATAGTGTAGATCCTTTGTCTTCTTCTTCTTCTTCTTCAGAATTCAGATATGATAATGATATTATTCATTGGAAAATGATGGTGTGTATCTTAACGTGCAAGAATCTCATATGATACCCCTATGTGAGACCCTGGTGTGTACCCCCTTTCATGATATCCTGGCATGTAACCCCTTGCGTGAGGTCCTAGCATGAAAAACCTTGTGTGAGAACCTGGTGTGTAACCCCTTGCACAACAACCTAGAGAAAGACCATGCCATGAGACCCTAACACAAAACCCTTAAAAGAGACCCCGACATGAGGCCCTATCACAAGACCCTGGAATGAGACCCTACTACAAGACCCTTCTACAATACCCTGGCATGAGACCACTTTCACGCTTTGTGCAAGACCTTGTTCAGATAATTCACAACACTTTTTCAATGTCAATCACATATACTCCTTCATAAGATCTCTCAAGGAACCTATTTCACGAGATCTATCCATGAACCTTCTTCACATAATTTTTTTTTGATTTATCATTTAATAAAAACTCTTTTAATGTTTAAGGATGGGTTATAAGGTATTTATAGGAATAAAACCACCACCTTAAATCCAAAAATTGTATACAAACATCTGTTCCACCCCTGTGGTATCACACACTTAACATGATTCTTCATCAAGATCAAAAGTCACTCTTGTTATTTTCAATGATGTTGTCTTTCGTTGATCAGTGTGATCCATTATGAGATCCAAATACAACCATGAGCACTGCACAATATCTCACTACGATATCCAAAAAAAATCATGCACTTCGTGAAATCCCATCACAATTTCCAAAGACAATCATACTTTGTCATCATGTGCTTAGAAATATGTCAAACAACCACAAGATACCTCCATAATTTCCATCTTTTTCTTTATATTCATGCGCTTTTACGAGATCTGAGTGAGAGTCCAGTTCGCACTTTTCATGAGATTCAGGAATAAGCTCTAAAGACAGTCATGAGTGCTACATGATATCCCTTTGTGAGATCCAAAGATAATAATTAGTGCTATGTGAGATCCCATCATGAGATCCAAGATAATTATGAGTGTTGTGTGAGATCCCATCACAAGTTCCAAAGACATTCATGAGTGATGCATGAGATCCCATCGTGAGAACAAAATATAATCATGTGTTTTGTTATATCCCATCATGATATCACCAATGAATATTTCAATTTTCAATTTTGTTTTCTTCCAATCCTTTTTTTGATCCATCATGAAATCAGAAATTTGCTATTTTCAAAAGATCATATATTTTCACTCTCTACAATATCATACATTCACACTTGTTGTGAGGTCATACATTCATGCTTTCCATAAGATCATACATTCACACTTTTCATTACATAAAACATGCATTATTTTCATGCATTCTTTGACAACCATCCTTCTTCAACAACCTCAATCCTTTTCAACAAACACAATCAACCAAAAATTACCATCTTGTGGGATTTTCCTAACTATCTCCCCCTTTGGGTTTGTTGATAAGTCTTTCACATTTTGATACCCCATTAAATATTCTTCCATCTTCTTCCTAAAATTAATTTCTTGAGATTCTTATAGTGATCATAGATTTACTCAACACACACTCTAAGCCCACATGATCCATTCTCATTGTGAGAAAAAAGGGTAGCATAAAAAGGTCATCAATGAAACACTATTCCAAAACAACTCAATTACTTTGATCACAATGCTCATTTATCATGATATATAAACATTGATCAATCATCTTTAGCATTTTCATATGTATAGATACCCTACTTCACTAATCCCCCTTTAAACTTATCCCATATCTTAATTAATACATTTCCCCCCTTTTACAGACACAATTCCCCCTATCAACAAACCAAAGGGTTACTTCATTATGGTTTGCAACTGGGTAGTTAACACATATCAACATATTAAGGGGAAACTATCATACCTCAGGGAGAGGGGTCCCATATTCACACTTTTTTAAGTGTGGGGAGTCAACTAAACTCCAATTTCCAGTCGATGATGTTCAAATTCTTCTTTGGGTAAGGTATTTTTGAGAATATCTATAACTTGTAGTTCTGTAGGTATATACTCCAACTTCACAAGCACTTTCTATACCTTCTCCTTGATAAACTAATTCTTTATTTAAATGTTCTTTATTCTTGAGTGACGTGCTGGATTTTTTTGAGAGTTATAGCACTTGAATTATCACAATAGATTCTAATCGAAGACTTCACTTCAACTCCTGTATCATCAAGTTGCTGCTTTATTCATAATAACTATGTGAACACTTGAGTGGTTGAAATATATTCAGCTTATGGGGTTCTCAATAAAATTAAATATTTTTTCATTCTTATCCATAAAATATACAATCCACCAAGATATAATGAACCACATAATGTTGATTTTATATCATCTACTGATCCAGTCCAATATTTATCTATATATCCCAATAACTCTTGTTGAGATTTTTCATTATACAGCAAACCAAAATCCAATGTGCCATTGATATACTGAAGAACTATTTTTACTGTAAGAAAGTGATTTTCCATGGGATTTCTCTATAATTATTCTACTTTTAATGTGAAAAAAACAATATCAGGTCTTGTTGATATCAAGTATAACAGGCTGCTAATGATTTTCCTATATCCTATGACATTAACTACATTTCCTTCGTCATCCCATGATGGTTTATCAGGGTAAAAATAAAATCCATCATCTCCTCATAATTATCCATTACAAATTTTCTAAAAACCTCCTTGGAAAATTTAGATTGAGAAATGAATGTGTAATTATTTCCTTGTGTCACTTGTAAACCAATGAAAAATATCAGTTTACCAATCATTGACATTTAGAACTCACTTTTCATGAATTTTTTAACTGATTGCACTAAAATTCATCTGATCCACCAAATATCATCTCAGAAACATATATCAATTCCATAATCCTTTGATTAATATCATTGCTGACATATAGATTATAATCAACTCCACCATGCTAAAAATTGAGCTTCTTCAAAAACTGATCTATTCTTGAATACCATTCTATTGGTTATGATTCAACCCATATACTTCCTTATTTAGCCGAAAAACTCTATTATCATATTCATGATTGAGAAAACCATTTGGATGCTCAATATAAACTTATTATTCTAGAACCCTATTCTGAAATGATGACTTTATGTCCATATGTATAACTTTGAATATTTTTTTTCACAATTGTGGACAAGAATAATATGATTGTCTCTTGTCTCACAATAGGTTCAAAGGTTTCTTCAACATCAATATCCTCTATTTGGGAGTACCCGTTTCACACTAATTGTTCTTTATTTTGAATAATTGTTCCATCTTAATTTATCTTGTTGTGATATAACCATTTGGTCCCAATTAAATTATTATTTTCTCATCTAAAAACAATCTCCCATATGCGATTCTTCTTAATTTGATGAATCTCTTCATTCATAGTCTGAACCTAGTTTTCATCCCTAGATACTTCCTGAAAACATTTAGGCTCTACCTATGATAAGAATGATTCTTATTGACGAGTCTTCATCCTCCTTGTCTACTATAGTGTTGTCTAATCATTGATTATGTTATGTCTATCAATTTTGGCTATTCTCTTCTATCATTGTGAAAATACTAGTTTATGCTCATTGTTTTCTTATCTCTTTATTACTATCCTTTTGAGACTAATCATGTATTTTATGAAGAGTCTACACATTATCTACTATATTTACATAATTTTTATCCACTACCATTCCCAATAACTTATTGAAGAATTTCTAATCATTTTTTCATTGAGTATCCAAGAAATATCCCTTCATCTACATAGGATTCAAAATTCCTATGTTTCCACTAATTGATAATGAAACACTTACTTCTAAAGAATTGAATGTAATTCAATGTTGGATTCCTTCCATACCATATCACATATGGATTCCTATCACTACTATAAAATAGGCCTTTAACAGTGCTATAAATTTCCTTTATTGGTACTAGAAAATCACTGACTACATGAGCGAGGTTAAAATCCATGGTATTTTATCATCATTAAAAAGAGCTAATAAAGGGTCCTTTATCGGTGATATAATTTAGTGCCACTAAAGGCACCATTTATAATCGCTTATAAAATAACTAATAAAGGGTCTTTTATCAGTTCTTATAGAAACACTGATAAATTATACCTTTATTTGTGCTTATAAAAGCACTGATAAAGGAACTTTTATCAGTGCTCATAGAGGTGCTCACAAAGTATACCTTTATGAGTGCTTTTAAAAGTGTTGATAAAGTTTCCTAATGAAGTGTGTTGTAATAACGCACCATTGCACAAAAAATACACCACCTATAAATAAAAAAATTACCAATACAAGATTTAAATGAAATGAAATTTACAACACAAAAACAAGAAAAAACACAATATTATATACATTTTAAACACTAGTTTATACAAATACATAAATACAAATTATTACATACATAAAAAACATCAATGTTTCTTGTTCTTTAAATCCTTACCTGACTCATGCTATTTTTGAAAAAACTACCCCTAATCAAACAAAAGAACACACATGTATAAGAAAAAAAATTAGTAATAATATAAAGAAATAAATTAACAAAAAGTGTGAATTTTACTAAAAATGATGTCAATTTTAAATAAAAAGACACACTTTGAGTCATAATGGTCACACCATGCCTCAGATTGAGGTGAGGCTGATTCCAACACTTCTAAAATGACTTTTGGATCGTTTTCCTAAAGTATCAAAAAAATCTAAATGTGTTTTCTCGGTTTTGATTATGTCAGTTGTTTTTTTACTAAAATGTCATTTTAAACTAGAAATGTGCACTTTTGACTCATTCTGATAACATCGTGTATTAGTTTGATGTGAAAAAGATTCTTACATGTCAAAAGTGACTTATTAGTCATTTTTTAAAATTATCAATAAAATTTGAGTGTGTTTGATTAGTTTTCAGGGAGTGACACTTTTTGAACTAAATGTTGATTTTAAAATGATAATAGATACTTTGAGTCATACCAGGCACATAGTGTAATGTATTGAGGTGTGGATGATTCCTACACATCAAAAATGACTTATGGGTCATTTTCATAAGGTATAAATATAATCAAAATGTTTTTTCTTGGGTTTGAGTAGGACAATTGTCCATTTTACTAAAATTTATGATAATTTTAAATAAAAAGATGTGCTTTGAGTCATACCGGTCACACTGTGCATCAGATTGAGGTTTGGTTAATTCTGACATGTCCCAAATGACTTATGGATCATTTTCCTAAAGTATCAAATCAATATTATTGTGTTTTTATGGTTTTGAGTATGTCACTTTTCTTTTTTTACTAAAATACCATTTTAAAATTAAAACACACACTTTTACTCATACCATTCACATTGTGTATCAGATTGAGGTGTGGCTAATTCCTACACATCAAAAATGACTTATAGATCATTTTAGAAAAGTATTTAATCAATTTTAAGGTTTTTTATTAGTTTTGATTAGGTCAGTTGACCTTTTTACAAAAATTGATTTCAATTTTAAATAAAAACATGCACTTTTAGTCATACAAGTCACACCGTGCATCAGATTGAGGTGTTTCTAATTCATGTACGTCTAAAATCACTTATGTATCATTTTCCTAAAGTATTAAAAAAGTATAAATTTGTTTATTTAGTTTTGAGTAAGTTTTTTTACTAAATTCAATGTCAATTATAAGAAAAGAAGTACTTAGAGTCATACCGATCACATCGTGCATTGGATTGAGGTGTGGTGGATTCCTACATGTTCCAAATAACTTATTGAATTTTTTTCCTAATGTATCAAAACAATCTGAATGTTTTTTCTCAGTTTTGAGTACATAACATATCTTTTTTAATAAAATGTCATTTTAAACTTGAAACATGAACTTTTTACTCATTATGATCACATCATATATCGGTTTGATGTGAAATGGATTCCTATACATCAAAAATGAATTATTAATCATAGACCTAAATTATAAAGAATATATGAGTGTATGTTAATAAAATTAATTTATTTGATTGGACGTGGAGGCCGAGTTAATAATGAATTCTTTTCATTTTTATCCTCAAATTTATACATAAGAATCTGAATAAAACATTAATAAAATAATTGTTTTGGGCTTTTTTTTAGATTTTTTTTCGACAAAACATAGTTTTGTAAATAGGTTTTATTTAATTGAAAAAAGGTAGAGTTCTATATGATTGGGAAATGAGGTCGATGGAGGTGTGTACTTTGTTCTCACTTACCTCGAAAGGCATTAAACCTAAACGAGGTTCACACCTTCCACCATCAAAAACTATAAAATAGAGGTCACTCCTCATTCGATACATAGATAAATAAAGTTAATCTACTTAAACATTATATATATATGTTATATATAAATGTGTATTATATTAGTAACTTTATTTGAATATAATTATATATATATATGAATATTATTTATCATATTTAAATTTATTTAAATATAGAATATATTATTCAATGTGTATATATATATAATACTATTTTTCTAATGAAACTAAAAAATACTTTTAATAATATTTTTTTTAATTATATTAATTGTAAACAATTATTATTTTGGGTAATTGTGTATAAAATAAAACTATTTATATTTTTAAAAGTTTAATTATTTCATATATATATATACAATTACCTAATATTATTATTTTGAAAGTAACATGAGTTTACATTATTTTATTTTTTATTTAAGTATAAATTATATTACTATTAATTAAATGTATATATAGACCTAAATGTATATATAGACCTAAAATGATGAATACCTAAAATTAATTTCTAATTTATTGAATTTGATAACTTCCATTCTATTTTTTTGGAACAAATGATGTAGAAACCTAAGGATTATAGGGAGTCCATATAATACACATTGACCCATCCTTGATATTATTTGGAGGTCCATAAAGATGTTGTTAAAAAGCAATAATACACATTAATAAGATATATCTGAAACAAAGGAGAAAATTAGACCAACCCTTACAACATCTATCCCATACATATTTAAACACACACACACACACACATTTATATATATATATATATATCATGGAATTTAAAACACACATAATTGTAAAAAACATGCCCATTTAAACATTATTTTTAAGGAAAATAAATATAATCCCTTCTTAATTTCAAAATCCAGAACCATAATTTGTGAATAAATAGTTATAAAATCACCCTTGCATTATAATTTAGGAAACACATATAAATAGACAGAAAGATATATATTTACATATATATATATATACATACATACGTATGTATATATATCTTTATAAAATAAACTTAAATTGATAAAAATATATGTAACCCTTAAAATAGAATATCATAACATAGTAAAATAAATACAACACCATACTAATTTTGAAAATAGAGAGCCATTGAAAAAAAAAATATGGTATCACCCTTACTAAGATGTGTCTTAAAATAAAACAACATAGTTATAAGAGAATTGTTTTAAGGAAAATCCTTAAATAAGAATATTATAAAAATAAAAAAGAAGTAAATTCCCTTTCATGAATTTCATAAAATCAACTTATGTTGCTGCTTCACACTATCATTAGACTAAGAATTGGTTTGATAAATAAATTTTCATAGAACCTATAAAGGAAATTAATTCAAAACAGCAAAGAATGATGGGGTATAGATGTAGAGAAGGAAGTAAATTGATTAAAAAACAATTTAAAAAGACCAAAATATGATATCCAAAATAGTAGTCAAGCAAACAACTAATTATAAACAAAAGAAAAATATAATACAATAACTAGAGCACAAATAAAGAATGAAAATCAAAACCTAAAAAGGAAAATAAGAAACCCTCAGATCTAGATCTCGAAACAAAAAATACAGAAAGAAAAATGGAACCTACAAAGGAAAACATAGGCCTACCTCCCTAGGTTAAAGATAATACAAGACCCTCATATTTAAATCTTGATGTTTTCTCCAAAAAACGGAACTACAACCGAACGTGGGATGTCAAATGATGTTCGAGAAACTAGATGTAGTGGGTTTGTGTGATTTAAGTGGGTTTGTGTGATTCAATCTTCAATTCACTGAGTAGCACCGATAATGGATGGATTTTGCAGAAAGCTTCTAACATCACAACTGGTTCGCAACAAGTTAGGTTATTTAATTAGATTGGGACACATTTATCAGTGATCTTTTAAAAGCACTAATAAAGAGTCCTTCTACCGGTGCTTTTTTAAATACTTATAAAGGTAGGTCTTTATCAGCACTTTTTTTAGCACTGATAAAGCCTCATCTTTATTAGCACTAAAGAAAATGCTGATAAATATTTCTTTAATTAGTTCTTATTACTTAAGTGCTCGTAAAGGATATATAATTATAATTATAATTAAAAAATTTGTAAATATATATATATATATCCTTAATAAATATATATAAACATAAATATAGTAAATATATTCCATAATTAAATATATAATTATTTATTTATAATTATATAAATATTTTCAAAAAATAATATTAAAATCATTATATATATTTATATAATTATATAAATATATATATAATAAATACATATATATATAGTAAATATATTCATTATTTATGTATATTTATACTATATTTAATAATTATTTAAATATATATAATTCATTATTTATAAATATGTTAATACTATTAAAAAATATTTATATATTTATAATTATAAATATATAATTTTATAAATATAGTATATAAATTTTAAAATATATTTATTTATGAATGTATTTATTTATAAATATTTTTTTACAAGTATTTTTTAACATTATTAATGAATATCTAATTTTAAGTGCATGCGTGAAAAAATGAGTGAAATTGAATAAATTAAAAATAAGTACACTTTAATAATATTGAAAAACTAGATAAGTTTTGTGTGTGTGTATTGTATATAAAAATGTATTAATTATGTATATATTAAATCAATATTACACACATTTGATCTATGTTAAATTGAAAAATCAAACGATATTCAATTATATGTCCATTACTCTATGCAATTAGATTTTATTTTTAATTCATATTAAATTTTAATTATAAACCATTATTCACAAAATATATGATGATTTAATATAAAGCACATAAATATTTTTTAATATATAAATCATATTTATATACATTAATATATGTCTATATATTTAATATATACTATTTATTAAAATTATCGATAATCATTTAATTAATAAAATGTTTAATATTTTTCTCAATTTACTTATTTTTAATTTTAATTTGTTTGATTTTTATTTTTCATATCTATATATTTAATACATACTATTTATTAGTATTTATAATTTATATATAGTATAATAAATTTATTCATTTTTATCAATAATTATTTAATTAATAAAATTTGTAATATTTTTTTAATAAACACATTTTTTTATTTTTTAAATTATTTTATTTTATTTATTCAGAAATTTTTCAGTGCTAAAAAAGAACTGATAAAGGACTCCATTATGAGTGAAAAAAATATAGAACTAATAATGGGTACCCTTTTTCAGTTCTAAACATAAAGCACTGATAAAGGATATACTTTATCAGTGCTAAAAATAAAGAATTGATAAAGGGAACCCTTTATTAGCGCAAAAAATAAAGCACTAATAAAGGGGACCTTTATCAGCACTGCTAAATGGTTAAATTTACCATCACATACTTTAGCATTGATAAAGATTTCATATATCTGTGCTTTCTTCTAGCGATGATAAATCCCATTTCTATTAAATGATGGTTTTGTAGTAGTTTCTCTTGTTTTGTACATAATAAAGCTCTATTTTATGTGTAGACTAATTTTATCATTTCTCCTTTCCAAAAATTCTCTAGAAGGTCTTTCTCAATGATCATTGTTTTAGTCATGTTGTTGATAATTCGACTTCTTCTCTCAACTATTCCATCCTGTTACTGAGTTCTTACTGCTGAAACTTGGTGGCTTATATCTTGTTTCTTAAGATAATCCTATACTTGGCTATTTGTGAAATCTATTCCATTATATGTTTGTATCTTTTAGATTTTTTTGACCTATCATCTTTTCAACTTCCCTTCGATAAGTTTTTATGAAACTGACCACCTTAGATTTGTGAGTGATGACTGAAACACATGCCATTTTGAAAAATCATCAATGAAGAGAACATAATATCTCCTCCTATAAATATATCTTGGTGAAATATGTCTGCATACATCAATATTCTCCAACTCAAATAATTTTTTTAACCTTTTCTCTTTTTTCTTATATATATTTCGAAGGATCTTCCCCTGTTGACAAGAATCGTATGTATGATTATAATCATGTGATAACCTAGGTAGGTATCAAGATTCATCATATTTCACCATATATTCCAAGGGAATTTGACTCAAGTGGCCAAGATGTTTATGCCATAACTTATTTTATTCTTACTTGGATAGAAATTTAATATCTTCTTCTCCACTCAGAAGGTATAAATTTCCTTTTGTACATTTTCCCTTCAAAACAACAGCACTATCTTTTTCCTTGATGAAACATAATTTCTTGGAAAAGATTATGAAATGTCCAAATTCACATAGTTAACTTACACTTAGAATGTTGTGATTGATACCTTTAACAACCAATACAACTTCACATCTCATGTATTTTCTTCAAACTTGGCTTTTCCTAAGATAATAATTTTTAGTCATTCATCATTACCAAATATTATAATACCTTCCTTGTCATATTAGATTACTATCACTAGTTCGTTATTTACTATCATATGGGGGTGCATCCATTATCAATGATCCATATTCTAGTGAGATATGATGCTTTGAAAGCAATCTCTGCAACCACTTTTTGTCTATATCTTTTATTTTTTATCCATGTTTATGACTTCATACAAGCTAGAGATAGATAATATTGATCTTCCTTGGAGTTTGATGGACCATCTTAATCTTGTAGATATGAAAATCTATTTTTCATTTTCATCTCATTTGATAATACATTCAACTACTGGTTATGACCATATTCATTATTCTTCAAGAAATTAATTTTCATTTTTGATTAGCAATATATTACCATGTGTCCAACTCCTGCAAACCTGAAATAGTTACCATTCAATAATATCTTGGAATATTTAGTTTAGTATGAACGCATCTATTGGTATTATTACCTTAGGTACCTATTTTCTATGGAACATAAATTTTATGAGTGTCCCATATTTCTACAACAATAACATCTAATGCAGGGTACATTCTTGTGTGTCATTACTACAACACTAGTTTTTTTCTTGGGTTCTCTAAATCTTTTGGATCTGATTCATACCAAAATAAATATTCATACTTGGAGTAGGATCTTGTGGTCTAACTTAAACCAGTACTGATTTCTGTTTATGATCAAACCCCATAATAGTTGTATCATTCGGACCATTCATTTTTCTTTCTGTACACTCTTTTTCCTATTTCACTGGAACACAAAATTCTATTTCTACTTTTTCATTACCTTTGTATGCTAGTTTTCTATCCATCCAATGGATTGAATGCCTTTAATTTTTTATTTTATTTAAAGCGAGACCCCCCTTTTAAGGAAATAAGAGGGGAACCCCAAATAGACATCATCGACTTAGGAAAAATCACAACCTGAAAACTTCATCTTCAATAATCAATAATTTCTCTCGATGTTTCACTTTCCTTATCATAAGGAAAACTTCTTCTTCACATTATTCAATGTGTTTTATTTTATATTTTCCAGTATTATTCAAACTATTAATCTTTATTTTCTATTATTTGATTTTTGATTTTTTACTCAATAAACTTTTTTGAGTTCTCTTGCACTAAAGATTTAATCCTTTCAATTTCATCTTTCAGCTCACGCTTCTCTTCTTCATACTCCTACATAAAGAGTTTGGCATCATGAACCACCCTATTGGATATCTTTTTTTGGCTCTTTAAATATCTATCTCTTCAATTGCGTCTTATAATTTGATCAAAAGGTCAAATCATCCTTCCAATTCTCATTTGTAAATTTATATTTCTTCCCATTTTTGGAAATATTTGAAAACCTCCACCATAGAATATGCTCCATGATCCTTGTTGTCCCCCAACAATTATACCTCAGATTCTTCTGAACTGACATCTTCTTTTGAATGTAGATTTTTATTTTTGATGAAATTTTTCTTAAATTTCTTTCTTACCTTTCATGTGGGTTAAATACTTCTTCCTAGGAATTTAAAATTCATCCTCATCATCATCTTGAAACTTCTTAGTGAACCTAATTGTAATATTTCCATCATTTCCACATCAAAATCATGCAAGTGGGAGTTTTCCTTTGAAATTTCCTTTTCCTCTACGTAAATTTGATGAATGGAATGAAATGAATTTATCTATATTTTATTCTTTTGAACCATCATAAAATATTTAACTTTTTGATATCCTTGAATTCCACTCCTTTAGACTTAATCTATTATATAGACTCATTATCGTCATTTATTAGCACTTATGCAAAAATATTATTGTGCAATCTATCAAATTTCACCTTCATTGGATCTTTATCTTCTAATAAAAAAACTTTTGGATTGAACCGTGATGGATGTATTCTCAAGATGTTCTTGAAAATATTTTCATCTTCAATAATTTCTCCAAGACCATTCATGTCTTCCACAACAACATTCACCCAATCAAATAATGTATGAATAGACTCATTAAATTTCATTTTGAGATCCTCAGACTTTTTCTATAAAACCTGAAACTTTTCTTCTCTGACTTTTGAGTCACCCTCATAAATATTGCACAACTTTTTCCACATATAATGTGATGACTTACATGAAATCACCTTCTTATAGATTACATTAAATAGGTATTTCTTTAAATTATTGATTCTTTTAGCGTTAGTATACAATTATCTTCAGTCATCTTATAATAAAGAACCACTTTTGATATGGGAAAAAATTGTATACATCGCGCTATAAAGACATCCATTCATAAAGATCAAAAGTAGTGTTGCATCTAGTTCGTTGATAAATGAAATTTTTTTCCATCAAAGATCAGAATACCTTTATGATTTACAACCTCCATTGAAACCCTTGAAAGAGAAACACTAAGATTAACCTTTGTCTTTGATACTAATTATTAGCCCAACTAGATTGAATACCCTGAGAGGGGGGGGGGATCTTGATAAAACTAATTAAAACAACTTACCCTTTAAATATTTTTTCATCATTAAACAAAACACTCTTCTCTTCCTTTCCCATAGAAAACTATGAAATAAAATTAAAGCATGCTTGAGACACAAAAAATTTACTTAGTTCACCTTCATTGGGATATGTCCAAGGAGAAAACAACAACAATGTGATTATGTACCAAATAAACTAAGGTTCACTACCAAAATACAAGGTTCATGCTAGATCACTTCTATGACTAGGCTCACTGCCTTTACAATGTTCGGGCCATCTCACTTCTTTCCCAAGTGTCACTCCATAACTCTATTTCGATGGATCATTACCGGTGGAAAGGATCGATTTATTCCTCTCCCTTTTATAACTACTATATAAAGGATCCACACATAATTTATGGACATGTAGGTACATTCATTATCAATAATTAATGCATCCTCAATTGTAGGTAGATATTATATTGAAGCTCTTTTTGGGTTTCCCCTTAACTTCTATGAAAACACATGGATATAAAAGATCCCATTTCCAAACAACTAGAACAAACTTATCTTTGATATAGAAATATAAATTACCTCTAAATTGGAAATATATTTAAGATATTACAATTATTTCTTTCACTGACTTGAATGTAGTAGTGAAAATAACTCCTTCTACATGTATTGTCTGATTGTGAAGATCCTACGTCTTCTTCTTCTTATTCATAATTTAGATATAACAATCATACTATTAATGGGGTAATATAGGTACATATATTCATGTGAAATACTCTGGTGTGATACCCCTATGTAAGACCCTAGTGCGTATACCCTTGCGTGGGATCCTCATGCATAATCCCTTGCATGAGATCCTAGCATTTAACCCTTGCATGAGATTTTGGCGTGTAACCCCATGCATGAGACCCTAAAAAAACCTTCCATGAGACCTTGGTGAAAGACCCTGGAATGAGACCCTATCATGAGACCCTTCCACGAGACCCTGGTGTGAGACCCTAGTGTGATACCCTTCTGTGATACCCGAGCGTAAGACCACTTTCGGCCTTTGCACGAGACCTTGTTCAGATCTTGTGCAACACTTATGAAATTTCAATGACATACACTCATTCATGAGATATATCCATGAATGTATTTTGTGATATCTCTCCACGAACCTTCTTCCTAGATGTTTCTTCATATAAATCTTTTGAAAAAAAACTTCATCAAATTTTAAGGACCGGTTATGGGGTATTTATAGGTATGAAACCACCGCCATAACTCCATAAATCACGAAACATTGTCTCTTCCAAAACCATGGTATACCGTTATTCACGTGATCCTTAAGTGAGATCAAAAGTTGATATTATTATTGTCAATGATGTTTTATTTAAGTGATTGTCATGATCCATCATGCGATCCAAATAAAACCATGAGCATTGAGAAAGATCTCATCGTGAGATCAAAATACAATCATGTGCTTCGCAAAACCCCATTGGGAGGTATGAATACAATCATATTTTTCCATCATGTACTTCACAAGATCTCAAACGAACCTAATATACCTCCTTCATTTCCATATTTTTCTTTATCTTCATGCGCTTTCATGAGATCCGGATGTGATTCATGTGTGTGATTTGTGTGAGATCTGAGCCCGAGATCCAAAGATAATCATGAGTGCTACACAAGACCCCTTCATGATATCCAAATAAATCATGATTACTTCATGATATCCCATCATAATATCCATATAAAATCATGAGTGTTGTGTGAGATCCCATAATTATATTCAAAGAAAATTACCAGTTTTCTGTGAGATCCCATCACGAGACTCAAATACAACCATGTGCTTCATGAGATCCCATCACTAGATCACGAGTTAATATTTTTATTTTTAGAGTTGTTTTCTTCCAATTATTTGTGTGATCCATTGTGAGATTAGAGATTCACTATTTTCTTAGGATCAGACATTCACGCTTTTTTCAAGATCAGACATTCATGCTTTCCACAAGATAAAGAATTCACTCTTTCTGCAAGATCATACATTCATGTTTTTCATGAGATCATACATTCATGGTTTCCATGCCTTCTTTGACAACATTCCTTTATAAACAACCTCAAACCTTTTCAACAAACAAAATCAACCTAAAATCATCATCATGAAGGATTTTTTCCTAAAAAAATTCATATAATGATTCATGGGACCATGTTAGTTTCCATACCCATTTCAATTTAATTTATCAAATTCAATTATTAATTTAATTCACATACAAGAGATGACAAGGAGATCCATGTAAATGTCCATGATGTTTCATTAAATAAATACATAATTATCATTAGTCAATGAATTTTCCATTTCATTACACAATCCACATTTACTATATTTCATTATTCCTTTCATTTATAAATGATAAGGTTCCAACCAAGTTACTTAACCTTTACAGTTTCATTTAATTGTATTTTTCTCCCTTTAATAAGAGCTGAGAACAACTCACCCCATGGGTGGGGAAAACTCAATCGATAAATCGAACCAACCACATGGGTTGTTTGTATTGAGGTTAAAACCTCCAACTATTCACATGGGTGTGAGAAAATGTTTACATTATAGTTTAAACATTCAATTTTTAAGGTCTATTTCCTTGAGGTAAACGCCCAAAAAGTATGAAATATGTCACAATGGAACAAACTATAAAACACCCAAACTTTTAGGGAAAAGGTAAATATCACCAAGATCATGATTAGGATAGTTAAATTTTCCAATAATAGGCCTTGATTCAAGCTAGAATGAGAGAAATCAAAACATCCATCAAACTACATAAACATAGGGAAAAAGAGATCACACGGATTTATCATTCCATATGGAATGATAAATAAAGAAAATAAGTATGATGAGTCTTAGAATTACCAAGGGGATACCGCCCCATTTTATGGTGTTCAATTATGATAATAATGGAGGAGATCCATGGAAGACTGGAGGAGGCTAAAGGGGGGAGCTCAAGCAGCCTGGGCATGGGAGAAAAAGGGAGAAAGAGGAGGAGGAGAGAAATAAGGTTAGACGATAAAATGGTCATTTCACGCCACATTAATGAGAAACATAGTTTGGATAATCATAATCCAACCATGTGACTCATACTATCCAAGATCCATACCCACATGGTTTGGATTCATGATTTTAGATAACTATGTACTGACAATATATTGCTACAAAGTAAGTGGTACTGACTATACATGTTATGTGCATAGGTAGAAAAACTATGCGCAACCCATGTTCCCACCTTTTCAATTTACTATATAAATTCCACATGGTTGTTCACACCACCTTGCATGGATTGAAAAACCATGTGATACCCCTTATGGGGTTATACATTTTCTCCTAAGGAGCCACACATTTTAAAAAAATTGTACTCCATGTCTGTTTCTCCCAGAAAAAGAATAATGAGAGTATAATTATCCTAAATCTCATACAAACCTCCCAGGAACCTCTTGAGCATTAAAATAAATCCAGAAAACAAATATTTAAGTTCTCCAATACATGCAATCACATTTTTAGACTCACTTTAATATTTGGTTCATCTACTAAATGAAAAGTTCAATTTCATTTAGATTTTCACCTTTTTCTAAATATGGGATGTTACAACCACACTACCTTAAAACTTATCATCCCTAACAATCCTTGGTTAAAAATGAAGTCATCACCCAACCTACTAGGGTTGTGAAGATTCATCCAAATGATCACATTGTGCTCTAAATTCCAAATACAACTTCTGGAATCACTTAAATCACAGGGTACTTATGATGATAAAACTCAAGATGATGCTCAAAACTACTACGAAATCATTCAGAGGAAACTTATGCCAGCCTTACATCCTTAGTACACAACCACATAATCATCTCCTTCCATTATCCTGATTATGGAATTCCCTCACCATAGATTCTAAAATTTCACAAGACTAGCTATAAGTCACAGTGTTCCCACTATTAGAATGGAATATTCAAACATGGACCTAGAATATTAATTATTTTCACATCACATTTATCAAATTAAACATGATGGTACTACCATTATTCTTTAATATGATCCAAATGGTTGAACTCCAATTGACCAAGATCCTACCAGTCACATTAGCCTTCCTTTGAAAATCCAAGGTTGACCTTTTAAGATGAACTCATCTCATCCCAATGGTACACCTGATGTGATTTCATTACCATCTATATCTATAATGATAAGGGAAAAAGTCAGGTCACATTATGCCTATAATACTTGGAAACATTGGCTGAAGAAGATGACACATTATCAAACTGGATTCCAAATCCCTTTACTAAGGGACACCAAGATCATGCCAAGCATGTTCAAAGAATACCATAACTGAATTTTAGTGAATTGTCATAATTGAACTATCTTTTGATCAAAACTATTTCTAGGATGTGACATCAAAACTATCACATTCCAAATAAAACATCCAGGGATCGCCATAATGTACTCTTGGATTAACATCCATATCAGGATTTCACCCAAATCCATTATCGAACCGTACTAAGAATTTACAGAGGAATCCAGCTGTAAATTATTTCATCTATTAAATAGAAGATGAGTTCCAAAACAATTATCACATGATTGGTCTAAAGGTCCCATAATCCTTCAATCATGAGGGTTTCCCACTAGAGACTAACGTCTTGATCCCCACCTTAGATGCATCCTTGTCTCCACTCAAATGAAAGAAAAATCGATTACCTCAATGTATGACCTATCTATTCTATACATATGATTGGCATGGATAAAAACTCACCCATCATGAGCACTATTGTAAATTTCAATTGTCACCTGTTCTTGCTTCCAAGGAGCAGTTCTCAGGGAGAAATTCAAATTTTAATCATAATGAGGGTCATAAAACTCCGACATCCAATGGTGTACTTGGCACCATATGGATTTTATTTAACTCGCTCCTTTAGTGAAACTCCCATGGAGTCTTTTCATCAAACCATAATATCTATTTAAACAGGTAGCTTAGTGTATATTCAATGATCTCTCAGTGTAATCAATGTGATGTCAAGAAAGGGTACATGATTTTCTTTAAACATAGAGAGCACTAAGATTTTATCATCAAGTGAGTATAGCTATTCTAAGCCATTCTCAAATAAAATAGATCCATTTACGGGTCAACTATCTCATGTAACATAACCTATTATAAAATTATCACTTCTCAAAGGGTAATTCATTTAGTTTACCCAAAAACTTAGAGACACCATGACCATATGTATCACATTCTTAAAACCATCCCTTCTTTGTTTGTATCTGGACACACATCGACGTTCAATTATGAATAGTTACCATGCACATCCAGCATAAGATAACTCATCATACATAGTTAGTGTACTCCCATACCACCTAGTTCAAACCCTACTTATTCTACCATGTGTTGTCTGCCAACAAATTCTAACTTATCATGATACATGGAAAATCAGTTTCCATTAAGTTATATGTTACCTATGAAATCCTATTTAAAATCGATCATCTTACTAGTACCATAATATATCGAATGATTTCTCACCTTATAACATCATTATAGAGAAGAATGAATCAACTGTTCAACCATTTACGGTCGACTAGGATAGGAACCCAAATAGTCCATCCCATTGAAACCTATTTTGAAAGATAAACACTTGGTGTTATTTTCAAAAGAAAAGGAATCACCATGTCTTAATATAAAGACTCAAGAACCTACCATGAATCATCCTAGGAAAGTGCATAAAATAAAGGTTACCACAAAAAGGAAAACTTATTCTTAGACCAACCTCTTCTGTCAGTTGTCTTTAACAGAAAGACATATTTTACCTAATAGCATCTGAGTCAAGGTGAGATCATCTAGGTTTGTCCACCTAACCCTAAGGTATCCAGAACAATAACTACATCCCTTTTATAGGAATAAATTACAATATGTTTAATACACCTAGAAAAACTCTTTTAAAAGAGGTTAAAAATAAAGTAGGTAGTTAATCATCGACCTATGAGGGTCAAAACCCAATAAAAGATCAATTAAAACACTTTCCACGCATCGAGCTATTAGGAAATGGTCATTATTGAGCATCCAAATGGGGGGAATATTTTTAAAAGGTTAAAATTATAATATAAATAATAAAGGGATGACACTAAATGAGTATCCTTATTTGGTAATACTACCTCATGGTTCAACTTACCAGATAACCACCCATCTACCTGAGGGTGTATTTTCCTTATAAAAGTCATACTCAAGACAACTAGTACCTGAATGGATCCTCACATCAAAATTTTGAAGTGAGAATTTATTAATGATTTATGGTTAGAAGTTGATATGATAATCGAGCTATCTTTTTAATTACATAAGGCATCGAGCCTAAAATAATTTAATATCCAAAAAGGATCAAAATGCATTACTACCAAACCTATAGGTCCAACGCTACTTAGGAAGAAGTCTTAAAAATTCCACAATAATGCTCACATTCCCATTCAAGGAAACTCTCAAGGGACCATTTATAAATCACCACTAAATGGGTGTTCTTACAATAAGAACCTTTAAAATATTCAATTTTGATGCATTTAAATGATTCCCATTCATTAACAAAATTAAATATCTTGTAAGGGAAATCAAGTTCCATTTTTGAAAGAAACTGTAGGAATCACTTTATTTAGTTAAATCCATGGGGTATTTGGAAAATTATCACATAATTTTCTCTATAACCATATATTTAATTAAGATTTTTCATAATTGTATTGGTTAAATTAAATGTCAATTTCCAAACTATATAGGGAAACACTATGTAGTTTGTAATTGGAATCTTAATTAACAAATTACCCATAATAATAAACCCCACATGTAGATAACAAGGATTTTATTAATTAAAGGGACTGTTTATGTAAGATGTCACCATAAATTTATATGTAACACCATATAAGCAGGTGTATACACTTTAAATGACCCTCCCATTAGCATAAACACACCCCCATGGGGTTTAACTACTAAGAACATAAGAAAGTAAAGAAACCTTTGTGGGTCCCATCATGTCAACCTGGGTTCAATTAGAAGAATATCAATTTCCAATTTATGGAGTCAGGGATCTATAAATCAAAATTGGAATCCCATTTAAATTCAACCCATAATAATTATTTATTCAAGATTTAACTCACCATTAATGGGTTTATCTCAAAAGAAACGCACCACAACAAACCTACTTGGGTCCAATGGTGCATTTAGAAATTTATTCATGTGAGTCATCATGCCTAATCAAAGTGGTAACTTCCAAATTAAGTTTCAATTTACCCTTTATTTAAAAGCCTTCATTTTCTATATTAATTTTCTTTTGAGAATTTATACATTCATATATGTCATGGTTCAGTTAGATGAAATACGATTCCCAAATTATAAAGGTACTTTCCTTTATAAGTGAAAATTGGAATTCATGTAAGTGTAATCAGGCTTTCATTACTAGTCTTAAAATATAACAGTACATTTATTCCAGTTCAATTTCATGGGTTACCATTCTCCAATTTATAAACTCCCACACACTTTATCAATTGAACAACTAGATCCCATTTAATTGTAACTAGACTGCTACTTTTTATTTTCGAATATGACAAGTATATAAGAGATGGTTCGACTATGTGGTTTACCATTTTCAATTTAAAGAGTTCTCATACAATTTATAAATTGAAAATTTAGAACTCATCTAACTGCAACTATTAATTTTTGAACTCATGCGACCAATGGTCCATGAATCAAACATATCGTAATTGGTTAATTAAGGTGTAATCATAAAAATATGTGAAAAAAACCATTAAGTTTGAAGCGTACAAATTAATAACTAATTATATATATCACAGGTATATAAAGGAATTCTATTAAAGAAATTAATACAAGCATATAAGTAGACAATCATAGAAGTATGGTATATGGATCATTATGAATCATAAAATATACAACGTAATCTACAAAGAAAGTCATATGCATGGTATTTGAATCTCTATGTTCATATCATGATGCATGTAACACACATAATCTCTTTTCATAATGGTCCAAGAGGTAAAAATTCATAATTCAGTAACCAGCTAAAATACATCAATCACCCAGGGTGAAATAATAATCAATTATAACATATAACAATAGTACCATCCCTAGAAACATGGTATTTCCCACATGTGTGGGTTGGAAAGACTCAAACATAAGATAATTTTCAAGTCTTATCTACCATCCCAATATAGTACTACAAATTTAAAAGAATTTCTGATACCAATTATAGCATCCCGAACTGAGAGCCTCTAAAATAGTACCCTGAGTCATTTTTTCACTCAGCCTCAAGTGTGCCTCCCCAAACTATGGAGGTTTTAGGGTAATAAAAAGTATCTAAAGGTAGTAAATTGGGAAGACTATAACCTCTGTATTATAAATAAATACCATATAATCAATAATAAATAATGTCATTTTAATAAACCTCAATTGGTCATCAATAATAATTGAATGAGTGGTCATGAAAGAACATGTCCTAATGTGTAGCAATAAACATAAAAAAAGGTATCCATAAACAATGGACAAGGAAAATAAAAAAACCCCATGGGACTTCTCTATGATCTTCTCGGATCCATCTCAGTAATGTGATCCTAATATCTCATTTACATGCATAACAACACAAGCATAAACTTTGAACCCGAATCTACACCCATGAGGTTTATCAAAGTACCAATCAGTAGCCCGAACAGGGTGTGAAATATACTCAGCAGTCCAACACCAATGGTGTCTATAAAAAATTTATATTTTCATATAGGTTGTAGCAGTGTGATGATATAACAAGTGTCAATATATAAAAGACAATTGATGCCATCTAGACTATAAGAAAATTCTATAAAAAAAATTCCATAAATGATGAAAAATAGTATAAATTTGTAAATTACTAGCTACAACATATGTCAGATAATCATGTATCAGACCTACATGCTCCAGAAACTAAGGCCATTGAAAAGAAATTATCTTAAAATATATGGATCTTATCCATAGAAAAACTGGTGAAATATAGATATAAATGGGCCAGAAGACAAGGTTATTAACTAGGGTATCCTCTTCGAGTCCATGGAGATCATCAATAGAAAATCTATAAATAATTTCGTGGATACCAAGGAGAATGTCCAAGGTAGTCCAAGAAATATGGATCCAAGGTTACAATCCAAGGAATCCAATGTAATATATATATAAGTGGGTCATCAGTGATATACTACGTTACATCACACCGGTGTTATACCATGTAATATAATTTAACATAACTCATATAATGATTCAATGGATCATGTTTGTGTCCATTCCCATATCCATTTAATTTATCACATTAAATTATTAATTCAATCCACATACAAGATATGAAAAGGAGTTACATATTAATTTACATGTCATTTCATTAATTAACAACATAATTTGCATAAGTCAATCTATCATCAATTTCATTCCACAATTCCCATTTAATTTAATTGATCATTAATTTAATTTATACATTAAATGGTTCTGACTAAGTTACTCAACCTTTAATATTTCATTTAATTGTATTTGTCTCCATTAATAATAGGTGAGCACTACTAACCCCATGGAGGTTGAAAATGAAGTTGATAAATCTAAACTACATGAAGGGTGGTTCAGGTTGAGGTTACAACCTCTAATCGTTCACATGGTCGTGATAACATGTTTACATTATAATTTAAACATTCAATTTTTAAGGTCTATTAATTTAAGTATCAAGGATCAAAATTTCGAGCGTGTAGTATAATGACACAAGATATAAAACACCCAAACATTTAGAGAAAATGTATATACCATCTACCTAATTATTAGGATGGTTCACTTGTCTAATATCGGGTCTTGATTCGATCTGGAATGAGGAAAATAAAAAGAATCTTCCAACTCCTTGGAAATAGGGAAAAATAGATCTCAATGATTTATCATTCTATATGGAAAAATAAAGAAATAAAAGAAACATGTGAATTATTAGACTTACATAGGGTAATCCAATGTATTTGATGGAATTTTATTCATAATAGTATTGAAGGATGTCCATGGAATCCTAGAAGAGGGTAAAGAGGGGATCTTAAGAATCCTGGGCATGGGATAAAAGAGGGAGAAATAAGAGGAATAAAAAATAAGGTCAAAAGAAAAAAAAATACTCATTTCAAACCTCTTTAATGAGACACATAGTTTTTCTACATGGTGTGGGTAACCATGTGCCAACCGTGCAACTCATACTATCAAAGATCCATACCCCGAATGGTTTGGCTACATAGTTTGAGATAACTGTGCACCAACCATGAAGTGCTGCTAGTTAAGTGGAATTAACCATGGGGGATAGAGTCATGGTGGTTAAAACCTTGCATAGTTAGTGTTCCCATATATGTAATTTACTATATACATTATACATGGCCATACAACCCACATTACATTGTATAACAAGCTGTGTGGCACCCCTTACAAGGCCACACTGTTTATCCTAAGGGGCGCATGGTTTAAAAAAACTGTGTGGACTATATGTTTCTCCCAGTAAGTGATTTATCAAATTATAATGATCCATAAATCCATAAAAACATAAAAATCACCTATTTGGACTTAAGCTACATTAAAAAACACATTTAAGTGCTCCAACCCTTAGAATCACATTTTGAGACTCAATTTAAAAAAAATTCCATCCACCAAATGAAAACCTTAATTTCCTTTGGAATTTTCAATTAGTTTAAAACATGAGATATTTCAAACTCAAAACCATAGTTCTTATAATCCCCAAGAATCCTTGAGGAATAAAAAAAGCATCACCCAACCTACTTGGGTCATGATGTTTTATTCAAATAGTGTGTTGTGTTCCAAACTACCAATGCACCTCTAGGTATCACTTAAAGAAAATGATACCTAAGCTACTATAAATCAATAAGATGCTCAAAAATAAAATAGAAACATTAATATGGAACATACATGATCCATTCATCCATGATACATTATCACATCATTATATCCTTCCATAATCCTACCTATGGCATTCCTTCACCATAGTTTTTTGAATTTCCCATTTCCAGCTCCAAGTCACGATGCTCCCACCATCATAATAGCCTATTAAAATATGGCCCTAGAATCTAAAATATGATCCTAGTACATTTATCAAATTACACATATGGAAACTACCCTCCATCCTTGATCTGGTCAAAATGGTCAAACTCCAATCGACCAACCTCAAACAGGTTCTACCAGATATAACTTGAAAATACATGATCTACCATTTAAGATACACCTATCTCATC
Source organism: Viscum album (assembly GCA_963277665.1). Lineage (NCBI taxonomy): Eukaryota > Viridiplantae > Streptophyta > Magnoliopsida > Santalales > Viscaceae > Viscum > Viscum album. The sequence continues at coordinate 964,845,013 of OY728150.1, forward strand.
CTGAAGGAATTCTGAAAATGATTTCATCAACATCCACATCCATCCCAATAATAGAACATAATTAATGCCACTTCTAGCTAACTATCATTGAAAATATCATCTTTAGGACCCAACACATCCAAATCCCTTAACTAAAGCACACCAAGATCTTACTGAGCACATCCAATGAAGTCAGTAATAGAATTTTAGTGGAATCTTATAACTAAACCATCTCTTGATAAAAACTTATATCAGGATATAACACCATCATGGACACATTCCCAATCCAACATCCATAGATCGTTATAAGATATTTCGGGCTTAACGTCGCATCTAGATTTCACCCAAATCCATTATAAAACCATACCTAGAATTTATCAAGGATTATAGTGGTGCATTGTTTCATCTTTTAAATGGTATAATATCACCAAAATTCTAATCACATGACTATTCTCAAGGTCTTATGACCCTTATATCATGAGGGTTTTCCATTGGAAACTGACGTCCCACTCCCCACCTACAGAGCATCCTTGTCACCTCTAAAACTAAATGAAAAATGATTACCTCATTACATTCTCTGTCCATCCTAGACATATGGATGTCATCGATAAGAACTTACTCATCATGAGCACTAATGTAAACGTCAACCCTTACCCATTCCTGCTTCCAGAGAACGGTTCTCATGGTGAGCGTTGAATTTGAATCTAAAAAGGGTCATCACACTTCAATGGACAATGGTTTACTATGCACAATTTGGATTTTAGTAAAACTAATCCATGAGTAAAACTCCCTAGGAGTCCCTTAATCAAACCATAAAATTTATTTAAGCATGTAGCTCAGCATATAGTCGATGTTATCTCATCATACTCAAGGTGATATCAAGATAAGGGACATGGTCGCCTCTAGACTTGGATCACACAAATATTTTATAGTCATATGTTTATAGCTATTTTATGCCATTACCACATCAAATAGACCAATTTATGGTCTTACTATCTCATGTTACCTAGAATATTCTCAAATTATCCCTTCTCATAGGGTTCTTCATTTAGTTTACCCAAAACTCCAGGTCACCATGCCCGCAAGTGTCACAATTTTAAAACCATCATTTCTTGGCTTGAACCTAGCCACAAACAAACATTAAATTATGAATATTTACTATGTATAGTTGTTTTGAAATAACTCATCATATATAGAGGGTGCACAACCCATTCCACTTGGTTCAAACTCGACTAAAACTACCACGATTTTTCCATAACAAGCTCTAACTAATCATACTACATGTAACACCAGTTTATATTAATTTGAAGTTACCTTGGAACTATTATTCAAAATCATTCATCTTACCTATTTCATGATTTATTGAATTACCACCTGCCTTACGGTGTCATTCCTGATAAGAATGCATCAACTGCGCAACCATTTTTGGTCAACTAGTCTAGGAAACCGAATAGTCCTTCCCATTGTAACCTATTTCAATAGATTAGTACTTAGGGTACTTTTCAAAAGAAAAGGATCACCATTATTGAATAAAAAATACTAGATTACCTAACATGAATCAGTTTAAAAAAGAGCATAAAATGAATCTTATCACAAAATGGAAAAATTATTCCCAAACCAACCTCTTCAACAAGTATTCATTAATATAACAACATCAATTCCATAATATGGTTTATGTTAAGGTGAGGTAATCTAGGTCCATTTACCTATCCCTTAGGTTTCGAGAATGAGAACTACATCCAATTTATGTGAATCAGTTACATGTCATCTAACACACCTGAAAAACTATTTTATAAAAGGTTAAAAATGAAGTTGGTAGAGAATAATCAACCTATGTGGGTCAACACCCATCAAAAGAGCATATGACATCACTTTCCAAGCATCAGGGTACTAGGCCCTGATTAATACTAATCATATGAATGGGATACATATCAATAAAAGGTTAAAATTATAGTATAAAAAATAAAGGGATAAAATATAGTGGGTATTTGTATTCCTTAATACTCACTTGAGGTTAAACTTACCAGATAACCAACCATCTACCTGAAGGTGTCTTTTCAATATCAAGAGTTATACTCAGGATAACCAGTACCTAAATAGTACCTCATGTCAAAAATCTAAATCATGGACTTATCAATTCTTTAAGAGTGAAATGTTCTTCCATAACCGATCTAGCTCTTTACGTACACAAAGCATCCACCCTAAAATAAGGTCACATCAAAAACCATCTCTAGACCTTAGCACATAACCTCTAGGCCCAACGCAACCTAAGAAGAATTCATCAGAGTTCCACATCGACATTCATATTTCTATTTAAGGAAACTCTGAAGCAAACATTGAAAACAGACCCTTACTTGGGTGTTCTTACCAGAAGTACCTCTAAAAGATTAAATTTTAACGCATTTAAATGGTTATTGTTAATTAAAACATTGTAAAAAACTTGTAATCAAGGGATATGTACTAGTTTTAAAATAAATTTTAATAATAACTTTATTTAGTTGTCACTGAGTAGCATTTGTAAAATTATCTCATAATTTTATTTGTAACTATTTATTTAATAAAGTGTTTTCACAATGGGCTCGGTTAAAGAAAATTTAAATTTTCAACCTATTGAGGAAAACAATATTTATATTTTAATTGTAATTTTAATTAACTAATGCCACATAATAATAAGGATCAAAAGTATATAATAAGGATTTTATTAATTATAGGGATTTTTCAGGTAATATTTCACCATATGTTTATATGTAACAACATATAAGCAGTTTTGGACACATTAAATGACCATCCCATTAGCATAAACACACCCCCATGGGGCTTGTGTACTAATAAAACAAGAAAGTAAAGGTAACCTATGAGGGTTCCATCATGCCAACCTAGGATCAATTTTATGGGCATCCACTTCCAATTTATGGAGACAATGCTCTATAAATGAAAATTGGCATACCATTTAAACGCAACCCATAACATTTATTTTATTAAAGATTTAATACACCCTTAATGGGTTTATATCATATGAAAAATGACCCAAATTTCCTACTTGGGTCCATTTGTGCATTTAGAAATTTACTCATACAGGTGTTCATGCCCAAGTCATAGAGGTACAAGGCCCTTCATGTTGAAATTTACCATTTATTTAAAATGAAATCATTTTCTATATAAATTTACTTTCCAGCATTTATAAATACATATATGTCATGGTTTAATTATATGAATTACCTTTCTAAAATATAAAGGTACTTTAAAATATAAGTTATAATTGGAAATCATGTAACCAAAGCCAGGTTTTCATTTTTGGTCTCAAAATATAACAGTCCCTTTATGGTGGTTTAATCATATGGGTCACCATTCTGTAATTTATAACGGCCCATATACTTTATAAATTGAACAATTGGATACCATTTAATTTTAAACAGATTACTACATTTTATTTCCAAATATAACAAGTACATAAAATTTGGTTAAACTATATGGGTTATTGTTTCCAATTTATAGAGTTCCCTTACATTTTATAAATTGTAAATTTAGAACCCATTTAACCACAACCATTAATGTTTTCTCCCATGAAATCAATGGTCCATGACTCAAACATATTGTAGTTTATCAATTAATTTTCCTTCATCAAACTATATATGAAAAATACCATTTATGTTTATTCATACATATTAATAAGAAATTATATATATTACAATTATATAAAGTCATGATAACACATTGAGAAATATTATAATATAAGAAAGAAATCACATAAGCATGGTGTAGAGATCATCATGTATTAGGGAATCAACAATGAAATCTACCTGGAATGGTATATCCACAGCATGTAAATCTCTATTTACATATCATGATGCGTGTAATACACCTCATCTCTTTCCACACTTGGCTAAGAGGTAAAAATCCATAACTCAGAAACCAGAAAAAATAATCCAATCACCCATGGTAAAATAATAATAAATTATAATAGAAAAAAGTAGTCCTATCTCTAGAAACATGATCTTTCCCTCATACATGGGTTGGATGGACCCAGACAAAAACTATTTACCAAGTGTCGAAACATTCCTTGTCACTTTTCTACCATCCAAAAATATTAAGACACATAGAAAATAAGCTTTGATACCATATGTATAATCATGACATGAGTCCCACTGAAACAGTGCTCTGAGTAGATTTTATACTAGGCCTCAAGCATTCACCCCCATACAAAAGAGGTTTCCAACCAGAAGCGAGGATCCAAAGTTGGAATAGTGGAGATACTATAACCTCTGAATCAGAAATAAATATCACGAAATAAAAAATAAATAATGTTAGATAAATAAAGATCAACCGATCATCAATAATAAATGATCGAGTGATAGTGCATGAACATTCCATAATGTGTAGAAAAAAACATACAATAGGTTCAGATAAAAAATATACAAGGGAAATAAAAAATAACCAAGGACCATTTAAATGAGAATTCTAAGATCCTACTCAATATTGTTCCCCTAAGCTCCAATTTACTTTCTTAACATCACAAGAATACACTGTGAATCTAAACATGCATCTATAAGGTCTATCTGGGTACCAATCAACAACCTAAATTGGGTTTGTGATATACTTATTAGGCCATCACCAATAGTGTCTATAACAAATCTAGTTTATGTTGTAATAATGTGAAAATATAATAGGTGTTAAAATGTAAATATAAGTTATGAAATCTAGTCAATATGTACAAGTTATATCAATTATTATATAAAGGATGAAGGATAGTATAAAATTGTAAACTATTAGCTATGACATACACTAAATAATCATGTATTAGGCCTATAAGTGATAGGACCTAGGGAGATTGACCAATGCATCCTCTTAGAGTCTTTAGATTTCATCCATATAAAACTCAGTGAAATAATCACCTACATGGGAAAGGATCCATGAGCATTAATTGAGGCATAATTTTTGATCCCAAAGATCTCATCCATAAAAATTTCAGTAAGGACTTGGGTGGAACCTAAGGATTTTTTCCATAGAGGTCTAAGCAATCCATATCCAAGGATAAAATCTCTAGAATCCAATGTAATATATATATAAGTTGGTCATCAGTTCCATACCATATTATGTCACACTGGTTCTATACCGTAAAATAAAAATTAACATAATTCTTATAATGATTTAAGGGACCATGTTAGTGTATATTCCCATTTCAATCTAATTTAGCACATTCAATTCATAATTTTATTCACATACAAAATATGATAAGGAGTTCCATGTTAATGTTAATTTCATTTCATTGAATAACTGTATAATTTTCATAAGTCTATGGATTTTCCATTTCATTCCATAATTCCCATTTAATCCATTTTCTTATTCCTTTAATTTATAATTGAAAAGGTTTTAAACAAGGTACTAAACATTTAACATTTCATTTAATTTTATTTGGATCCCTTTAATAAGAGGTGATCTCATCTCACCACATGGGTGGTGAAAATATAATTGATAAATCAAACCTACCTCAAGGGTAGTTCAGGTTGAGGTTATAACCTACAACTGTTCACATGGGTGTGATAATATGTTTACAATATAGTTTAAACATTAAATTTCTAAGGTCTTTTACTTTAAGGAACAACACCTTGAAAGTCTAGTGTGCGGCACAATGATACAATCTATATAACACCTGAAATTTTAGTGAAGAGTTATATACCACCAATCATATGCTTATGATGGATTAGTTATCTAATACTGATCCTTGATTTTAGATGGGATGGTATAAATTAAGATAATCATCATACACCTTGATGAAAATTATTTTATACATTTTATATTATGTTTTAATGATTTTTCTGATAGGAAAGTGTTTAAATATCATCAAAATCATGGTATGATGACAATAAATGAGCATAAAAATCCAAAAAGTTATAAAATTGGATAAATATTAGGGTATATATAATAATATTTCAGTAGAAAACATATATCAAAAAAATTTACTTATTTTTCTAAATGTTTATGAATTTTCTAAAACAAACTAATCCTGAAGATTGTGGTTATTACATTTTTAAATTTATGAAATATATCTTATTCCCTCAAAAAACTTGTATCCACAAAGAAGTATTTCCGATGATAATTTCAATTTAATTTAAAAAATTAATTAATAATTTGTTTATTAATATTTTTCCAGTACATTAATTACTATTTATATTCAATGTATTCAAAAGGGGAAATAATTTTTTTTCGAAATGAGTGGACATAATATATGATGTTAGAGTGTTTGGAATGATCTTAAAGAGGTGACTTTCTGTCATGTTTGTAATTTTTTTATATCATGAATATCTTGAAGAGTTGATTTATCTACTACTTATTTAGTAACATTTCTTATCAATTGATCAACTAATTATTTTGTTAGTTCTCTTATCATTTTTATTTGTTGTATATTTAGTTAATTTTCACTGATGTCTTTAAGGGGTGATTTTTTTATTATTTTTATGCAATCACTTTGTGCCTATAAAGAGCATAAAAATCCTACATATAGAGTTCATGGTTCTTCTTGAAGAATAAAATGGGATATTAACATTCATGAAAGACCATGAACTATGTATAGGGGAATGTTTTCCTCTTTATTGGCACAAAATTATAATAGAAAAATAAATTATTTATGAATGCTTCAATAAGGATGATGCCATGAGGTATATGTTTAATGTTCTCTCTATAGAAATGTTAGTTATTTATTTGATTTTTTATATTCATTAGTGAGGAAATATATTCTCTTTTGAATACAAGCCTTTTTAATAAATTTTCAATGAAAAAAATTTAAGAAAATGATAAATAAGCCACTTATGATGTGTAGGAATCAATTTTTTTTAATCTGACACACAGTGTTTCTAGTATGGCTAAAAATGTGTGTCTTTTAGTTTGAAAATGAAATTGTAGTTCAAAACGTATGTCACTCATTAAAAACCAAGTAAAATCCCTCAAATTATCTGGATTTTTTTAGGAAAAATACCCATAAGTCATTTTTGATGTGTAGGAATTAACTTCAATGACAATATGATACACATTGTGGCCGATATGATTGAAAGTGCATATTTTGATTTAAAATTGAATTTTTAATTCAAAACACATATCACATACTCAAAAATAATAAAACATTCTCAAATTGTCCTGATGATTTAGGAAAAAAAATCTATAATTAATTTTAGATTTGTAGAAATCAATGACACATCAATCGGACACATGGTGTGTTCAGTATCATTCAAAGTGTAAGTTTTCATTTTAAAAGTAACATTTTAGTTTAAAACATATTTCACTTAATAAAAAATAATAAAATATTCTCTAATTGTCTTGGTAATTTAGGATAATAATCCATAAGTTATTTTTGATATATATGAATTGGAATCACATCAATCTGATACAAGGTGAGACCAGTATGTCTAAAAGAGTATGTTTTTATTTAAAATTGACATTTTAGTAAAAACATACTTCATTTACATAAAATAGATCAAACAAACTAAAAAGAAATATTGAAATTAGTAAAATTATCCATAAGTTATTTTTGATGTGTTGTAATTAGTCACACATCAATCTGATACACGTTGTGTCTGGTGTGACTCAAAGTTTATGTTTTCCATTTAAAAATAACATTTTAGTTAAAAATGAATTTCATTGACTAAAAACATTGAAAACACACTTTAATTGTCTTGATAATTTATAAAAATGATAAATAATTCATTTTTTATGTATAAGAATCAATCGAACATCAATCAGACATATGTTGTGGCTGCTATGAATGAAAGTGTGCGTTTTTATTTAAAATTAACACTTTAGAAAAAAAACAGACTCCACATACTCGAAACTAATAAAATGAAAAATTATTATATTTATACTATATAAAAATTATCCATAAGTAATTTTTTACATTTAAGAATTATACTCACATCAATCCAAAATATGTTGTGTCTGGTATGACTCAAAGTGTGTGATTTCAGTTTAAAAGTGGTATTTTTGTTTAAAAGTGATATTTTAGTTCAAAATGTGTGTCACTAACTTAAAGCCGAGAAAATACACTCTTATCGCCAGGATAATTTATTAAAATTACCCATTATTCAATTGTGACCAATAGAAATTTTCCACATGTCAATTCGAAACATTGTGTGCCCAAGATGACTCAAAATGTGTTTTTTCATATTAAAAGTATAATTTTAGTTCAAAACGTGCATCACTGATTGAAAACCATACAAACACACCTAGATTATATTAATATTTTAAGATAATTATCCATAAGTCATTTATTTCTTATAGGATTCAGTGTCACATCAATGTGAAACATAATGCGGCCGGTATGACTGAAAGTTCATGTTTTTATTTAAAATAGAAATTTTAGTACAAAACACACTTCACATGACTAGATTTGAGTAAACATGATTGAATCATATTTATACTTTATGATAATAATCCCTAATCCATTTTATATTTTTAGAAATTAGTCACATGTCAATCAGACACATTGTGTCTGGCATGACTCAAAGTGCATGTTTTCAGTTAAGAAGTAACATTTTTGTTAAAAATGATTATCACTAACTAAAAAATGATAATACACTCTATAGTTGTTTTGATAATTTAGGAAAATGATACATAATTTATTATTGACATATATAAATCACTCATTCATCAATATGACACATGGTGTGGTGGGTGTGACTAAAAGTGCGTGTTTTTATTTAAAATCAATATTTTAGTACAAAACACACTTTACATATAGAAAACTAATAAAACATGATCAATTTGTCTTGATATATTAGTAAAATGATCCATAATTCATTTTTAATGTGTAGGAATCAGTTTCATGTCAATCTGACACACGGTGTTCTTAGTATGACTAAAAGTGCATGTTTTCAATTTAAAAGTGACATTTTAGTTCCAAATATGTTCCATTCACAAAAAACAAGGAAACCCCACTTAAATTGTCTTGATAAATTAGTAAAACAAACCCTAAATCATTTTTGATGTCTAAGAATCATTTATATATCAATTTTACACAAGTTGTGCTTAGATGACTCAAAGTGTATTTTTTTGTTTAAAAGTAATATTTTAGTTAAAAATACATTTCATTTACTAAAAACCAATAGAAAACACTTAGATTGTCATAATACTTTAGTAAAATGATTAATAATTCATTTGTGACATAGATTAATCAGTTTACATCAATCTAACACACAGTGTGTCCAAGTATGACTGAAAGTGTGTGTTGTATTTAAAATCATCATTTTAGTACAAAACACACTTCACACACTCAAACTAAGAATACATGTTCAGATTGTCTTGATAATTTAGGATACTGGTCCTTAAGTCAGTTGTGATGTTTAGGAATCAACCAAAAGTCAATATGACATACAATGTGCCCTTTGTGACTCAAAATGCATGTTTCTTGTTTAAAAGTAACATTTTGGTTTTAATGTGTATCACATATTCAAAACCAATCAAACAAACTTCAATTACTTTTCCTTGATAGTTTAGGATAAAAATATATAAATCATTTGTGGTGTGTAGGAATCAACTGCATGTGAATTCAATACAATGTGTGATACAAATGAATCGAAGTGCGTGTTTTCAATTTAAAATTGACATTTTATTAATGCATTGTATCATATTTTCATTACATTTATTTCTTTATAGTATTATTAAAATAATTTTTTGCTATTATAGGTACACTCTTCTTTTATTCTTGAGGTGTGGTGGTGGATTTTGAAAATGGTAGCACGATTGAGATCCTTTGAAAGGGGTTCTCAAATACAATGAAACTCTTGGTGTTTTTTGAATTCATTGGAAAATGTTATATTTGTAATAAATTGTACAAACTAATGTGATTATAGTGTATTGATATGATTTTAATGTAGTAATAATTTTAATTTATTGTTTATTTGAAATTAAATTGTAATTTTATTTTGAATGGGTTGATGCAATATAGATCAAATGTAGAAACACCTAGTCTTAATTGTTATTATAATATTATTATATGATTTTACCCAAACCAAGTGGCATAAACCTATTAGATAAAAAGTCAGATCCCTTCCACTAATCTGAGGAGGAAAATTGGAGCGGTGGTATTTTTTTTATTTTTTATTTAATTAAATATGTTTAGATTTGTTTTTGAAAAATGGGAGAGGCCAATATCCTAATTGTTAATCTAGACATGTTTGCGTAATATTTTTAAAATCTTAACTATGTATAAACCTGATTACAGGGTTCCCGAACCCAAATATAATTATATATGTATTTAAATAATTGTAAATATGTAATTATAAACATATATTTATAAATATATTTAAAAATAAATATATTTATATAATAATATAATAATATAATTGTAAATATAATTATAAATATACATTATTATTTATATAATTGTAAATATAAATTTATAAGTATACTTATATATAAATATACAAATATTTGTTAATAAATATATTTATAATTATATATTTATATATATATTTATATATTAATACATTTGTATATATATATAGTAAATATAAATTTATAAATATATTCATATAAAAATATTTTTATATAAATAGTTATTTAAATATATATTTTTATAAATATATTGATTAATACATATTTTTAAATATGTTTCGGGTTCTGGAACCACCTAATCAGGTTCATATAATGTTTGAGTTTTTAGAATATTACCGAACCCATCTTGATTAATAATCACGTAATAATTTTCAATTTTATTTCGATGTATATATATATAAATAGATATTTAAAATAAATATATTTATATTTATTATACATATATTTATATAAATTAATTATATAATTATAAATATATAATTATAAATATAATTATATATAAATATATAGAGGCATCACTAGCTTGAAGCAACAAGACTCAAATCTATCTGCCAGCTTGTTGTTCAGACTATTTACCAACTGGTGAAGAGGGGTAGGAAGGTCAAATGGGCATAATAAAAAAGCCATGGAATGCACACTTCCATTAGTGACCTAAGGAAGGGTGGAAACCAATCATCTATTTGATGCTCATTTTCTGGGAAGCATCCCTTCATGGAACAACAGACCATAGTGCAATGCACTAAGTCAGGATGTGATATATACATGAAGAAATACATATTTGGGTAATTGAGTACGGTCATGAGGATCTCTCCATTATCTATATGGGGTTCAATATATTTGACTTTCTTGTCTCCATGATACACCCATTCATCACCATTAGAAGAATTCCAAATGAAGAATAACATAATCATTTCAATAATATCCCAAAATATTAAGGCTCTATATGGAAAAACTTATCACTTATAATAGACCACAATAAAATGCATCATGTCTGGGTGTGATATATACTTAGTTGAAATTTCTGCTAAAACTCCACCTTTCTTTTACCATACACCCCCCAAAGCACAACCATAGAAAATAGAAGGAAAAAACTTCAATCATATCAAGATAAAAAAATCTTAAAATATCAACAAGAATAAAACATCAAATAACTCAGGATATTGAGCATGTATGGGATACTAATGTTCTAATGTACACCCATCTAAACCATTATGATTTCATAAGACACAAACCAAAATAATAATGTACTCACGCGGTTCCTTATCCTGATGATCCTAAATGTTAATGAGCCACTCTATGAATGTCTCATCACCCTCAAAATCTAACTCACCCAATCAATAAGAGGAGAGTCATCAAGAATATGTCAATGAAGTTGTGACACATGGAAAAAACTAAGAATCTGATCCATATATAGAGGGATTTCCAACTGATATTACACCTCACCAACATGCTTTGACACCTCAATAGGTCTTCCTAATCAAAGATAAAGCTTACTAGCTCGTCCAAACCTCCACTGTCCTCTATGAGGAGAAATATTCATGAACACATGATCACCAACCTCAAACTCAAAAAGTATCCTCCTTTGATCACCATAAGACTTCTGATAGTATTGAGTAACCTCCATATACTTAAAAATCACATTCACTTTCTCTTTCTTTGAAGACCAAAAAATGATCTATCATATGCTAGTATTTCTAAAATGTCAAATAAAACACCATCATCATAAGATCAAGATCATGGGTAGCATGGTTATTCTCATGAGGATTTAACTTTCATGACCCATTATAGATTTTCACCCTTTGATGCATCATAACTACAAGAACCCAAGTTTTTTGAATGAGTCAAAATCCCAACCCTGTTTTAATTTTTGACTTGTTTATGAGAAAACTGGGAAAATTTGGGAAGTTCTAGAAATTTCTAGATTACACGCAGGGTACTCCAAAGAACATGTCATGTATGGGTTAGGAGTGCACTGACCACGTGATCACTAAGTACATGTTGTGGGATAACTATGTATGAATTTCCTACTACATGGAGTGTAGTGTTTCTTGACACGCCGTGTGTTATCATTTCCGCGTACCAGCTAATTTCTAGCAGTGTGTCAACCCATGTGGCGTGTCCAAGCCATGTGGATACCTCCTCTTAAGTCGGAGTACATAAAAGTAAACTAAATGGCATGAGTTCCTTTATACATGTCATGTATTTTTAATTTTATTTTCTTAAATGAAAGAGTGTTGCGTCTCTTTTCCAAAAATATCATCTTCTTCCTCATTTTCAGACATTGACGCTTCGGAAGGCTGAAAATGTTTCTTCTCCTAGATTATTTGTCCAAAATCCTTTCTTCAATACATTAGTGGTTGTGGGATCGCATCAGCTATGCTAATCCCACACAACCTATTTTATTATTGATCTTTTTCCTCACACATCCTAGTTTCCATCCGAGTATAATTTATAGTATTTGACGGAAACATAGATCTATGAAGATCAACTTCAAATTGGAGCTAGATATCAAATGTACCTACGTCTACAAGTCTCAATTAGGTTGTGCATACCCCTTTTTCTGTTTTCATTGTCATTTGGCTGGTATGGATTTCTGCACATATTTGGGTATTTTGAGTGTGACTCTGTTTTACCTGACATTACATATTAAATTTTTTCTTTGACCTAGGGATGCCTTTGGGTATGCCATGTTTTATTGTTTTGCTTGAGTGGGTCTAGGTGAGGGGTCATTTCTCATTTAGGGCATTTTGGCTGGGGGTGACAAGGTGGTATAAGTTGTTTTTGTTTTTATTAAACTACTGAGTTTAATTTGTTATGTTATAATATGAATTTTTAGAGGCTTCCAAGACCTTGGTGCTGGTATGTGACATCACATAGTTAGGGAAATTCAACTGTTTAGTTTGTTTTGCATGTTTAAAGTATTTCTTTTGATTATATAAATGCGATGTGTGATATTACATATAATGGAATGTTCGGGTTGTGCTGGGATGGATTTGGAGTTGTTGAGTGATGCTGGTTACAGGTTGGGCTTGGTCTGGGTTACATTGGTTGGTTCGGACCATAGGATTGGGCGACATGACGTCGGCTTGAGGCAGTGTGACTGTCAGGTTGGGCATGGCCTTGGTTACTTGGATGGTGAGGCCATCGAACTTGAGTGACATGGTCGTAGGGACATGAGGTGTTAGAGACGTTGTGGATTGGGTACTAATTTGTTGATTACCGCTCACCCAGAACATTGAGTAGTGTGAACATAGAGAAACTCCACGATGAAGTGTTTTTGACCACTTGTGTGGGTAGAGGCCCCCGTTAGTTTCAGTTTACATACTATTGGTTTGGGGGTTCTTGTTTTATAAATCCATTTGGAAGGTGAGGAACATTCATGGGATAGTGTTGAGGATATTGGGTTGGGGGAGAGGCTCGCCATGATTTGGGGGAAGACATCATTTTCCCCTAGTTACTTATTTGAGGTAAGATATTGTTGTTCCTACAGTTACTTTATTTAAGGGCATACATATTTGTCCCTATGGTTACTTATTTGAGGACAGACATCACTGTTCCTCTGAGTTACTACTTCTTGGGAATGCCTTCGAGAGGTTGGTACTTGAGACACGCGGTGTCAGGGGGCACATAGAGTTGGGTTACCTGACATAGATTCCAGTGTTGGCCGAAGCAGGTGACACTCCATGGTGGCTGCAGAGCACCAGTGAGTTTATATTTATTTGTGCATTGTACTGTTTACTACTTTCTTTATAAACGAATTCCTGCTTAAACACTTATATTAGGTACGTACTATGGGGTGATATCTTACTGAGATTCGTCTCACACCCTGCACGGTCCCTTCGGGACGCATGTAGACTTTATGAATTTATGTGCAGGAAAGAGGTCAGCTTCAAGAGCTAGACAATATTAGTTGTTTCATGGTGATGGTATGAACCTTGAGTTCATTCCTGGATAGAGTTTACTTTGTTTAGTTTCCATTCTGTATCAGCATACTTAATTGTTATTGTAGAAACTACTAGTTAGCCATTGGAGCCCATTGTATATATTGACTTTCTATGGATGCATGACTTGTCTATTTTACTAGTTTTTACAAGTGGTCATCATGATGTTGTGTTTAATTTCTGTTTCATTTTCTTATTTATTTAATCCACTGTTTATTGTTATTTATTTTTCTTCTACTATGCAGGTCCGGTTTGAGTCTGCTCATTAATTTATTTCTGTTTCACATTATATATTATTACTCAGAATAGTACAATTATTTTTCCTCCTCTAAGAGGTTACAGTCTCCCCACTATACCTATCAGACCCTCGCTGCTAGTTGGTAGCCTTTTTCATTCTTAGAGGTGTGCCTAAGGTAGTAACACCCGACCCTTTTAGCACTATTCGTGTGGTTTTTTGGGTCTGGGTCATTAAGAAGTTTCACCAAAGGAGTTCTTGATAGGGATTTAGTAACAAATTTTTTCTAGCTACTAATGAGATTGAGACTTCTCTTTTTATTTATACTGGTTTTACTATTTGGGATATAGTATACTGGAGATAGGTTGTTACTCGAACTGGGTTTCTAGCTTGTTCTTGGGTGCCTGTAGTCCCATGTACGACAGATGGACCATGTTTCCTTGTGTGGGAATTTCGGGTTTTATTTTTCTCTGGTTACAGTTTATATGATTTCCACCTCGGTGGATCACTTGTTGTGTAATATTATTGATTGTGATATGTGACCCTTAACCAGGTGAGGGAATGGAAGAATTGGACCTTGGAAAACTATGGCAAGGTTTGTTTTCTTAGCTTTTGATAGGCACATATTTAGGGTATTTAAATTTCATAATTGCATGTATGCTTTGTTATGTGATAATACCATTTGAAAAATGTCAATTTACATGCTTTGAATTCTTTTTAAATGTGAATAGGTGAAATCCATGATATAATTTATTGTTTATTACAATGTGTTATACCATGCTTTATATATTTGTAGCATTGCATGTGGCAGAGTATTTGGGTATAGATCTTGTACGAGCTTACAGGTACTATGGTTGAGGTAATTTTGGTCACCATTATTGGGCGACTAGGTCGTCAATTTGAGAGAACATTGGATGTTAAGACGGGCATGGCCCGAGGTACTTTTGATACTTGACTCTGTTGAGGGCGGTTAAAGAGGCCATGAGGCCGAGATGCCATGGTAATGGGTTGTGGAGGGGGGTAGTAAGGGTGTTTGTTTAATGATTCCTCCTTACTACTTTACTAATCTGCATTGAATATATATTATTATATATATATATATATATATATATATGTGAGTTTTCTGACCATTTATGGTATTCAGCAGGTTCCTTTTTGATGAATCGAATGGAGCATCAAGCGAGAGATGGTACAGTGCCATAGGAACAAGATTCAATTCAGGATCTGGTGTAGGAAGAGCATGAGCTGCAGGTACAGGCTGAAAGACATGATCAGATTTAGGATCCGGTGAAGGCAGGACAACATCTGGGGTTGGCAGTGTTCGGGTCGTGGCTTGACGAGCAGCTCCGGTCTAGTCTGGTACGTGTCTTGTAGGGGATCGACAGAGGTGCTTAGGGTATAGATCCATCTATGGCTTATCTAATATGGGAGTTTCAGTCACAATACCCACTACTTTTTTAGGGTTTGGGTGGTCTGCAGGTGGCTGAGAACTGGATATAGAGCATGCAGATGATCTCCAAGCATCTCGAGATGCCTCCAGGGTGGAGGGTCAAGCTGACGATATACATGCTATGATGACCGACAAAGTTCTGGTGGGATGTGCAGGTTCAGGATCACAGTTATTAAGGACTCACATGAAAATAATTCAAGGATAGGTTCTTTGATCACTTTTACCCAGAGACACTGAGGGTTGAGCGATCTTGGGAGTTCTTGTATCTTCAGCAGAGAGACATGTCTGTCATGGACTATGCAACTACTTTCACTGAGCTGTCTTGCTTTTCACCTGTTATGGTAAGTGATGACTCAACAAGGGTGAGGTGCTTTGAGGATGGATTACGACATTCCATTAGGATCCAGGTAAATATCTTCAGGCTGGGTTCATTCTCATAGGTTGGGAATTAGTCTCTCATAGCATAGGTCAACCAGAGGGATAGGACCTAGGTTGGCATGGTGGAAGCTTCAGGTGATGGTTTAGATAGTAGGAAGTGAGCACGAGATGAGTTTCAGTAGGGAAGTCAGGACAAGGTATTATCTAGACCACCACATATCAGTTCTTCAGTGGGTTTCTTTCAGTTTGGATAGCCAAGGCATGTTCAGAATTAGTGTGATAGGCCTCCAAAGGAGTTTTAGAAATGTGGATAGGTCAGGCAGCTTGAGAGGTTCTGCAGGAAGTCTTCTTACACAACCGGTAGGCAAGAACTAGGACAGGTGGTGGCATCTGAAGTTTTTTCTGGTTCGGTACAAGGAGAGGGTAGTTGAGTTTCAACTGCATGTTGAGGAAACAATAGTGATAGTGGGACCCATCTGAGGGGTTCATGGCCAGCGACTATAGAAACACCACAGGGAGGGTATACATTAGGCAATAATACTTCAGGCTATGTGCCCACCATGGAGCTACCAGGGGCTGAGCAGGATAGTGATCCACCGACAGTTAGAGGTACACCATGAGTTTGGTCGTGACTTGTTTTCTTTTTGGCATGATCTTTTGAGGCATGTCCGTTTTGAGTGCACAAGGTGCACAGGATATATGTGGATTGACTAGATTCTGTTCAGTGGGTTTGGCTCCATATCGGGTGTGTGATATATATATAAATATATTATGTATGTATGTATGTATGTATATATATATATATATATATGTGTATGTATATGTATATATATTTGTATGTATGAGATGCGTGACATCAGGGGTATCGAGGATGCAGGTTACATGAGGTGCCTTGGGCATCGAGGATGTAGGTTATTTGAGGTGTTGTGGTAATCGAGGCATCGAAGATGTGGGTTAATTGAGGTTCATAGAATCAAGTTTCATTTTGAGCGTCCATGGGATGCAAGACCTCTTGTAGGTAGACACCGATGGAGTGCAAGATACGTTTGGGTGTTGGAAACGACGTGGGAGTGCCAATGAGGCATAGGGGTGATGTTGCGTCATGAGGGGACCATGATTCTGGAAGTAGGTTAGTGAACCCTTGCTTTATTGAGTTTTGTAGGGTTGAGACTGAATTAGGCAATTCATAAGGTAGGGAGCCCCCTTGAGAAATTTTTCCAGAACCTTTGAGACTAGGGGAGTCCGGGTTACTATGATTCGAGTGGTATGTTTGGTGCCATCTTTGGGTTTTGTTTGATAGCCCAGGAACATGATATGTTAAGTTGGGGAGATTTTTAGAACTCGGGTTTTTGGAACGAGTAAAAATCTCAACCTTGTTTGAATTTTTGACTTCTTTATGAGAAAACTTGGAAAATCTGGGAAGTTCTAGAAATTTTCAGATTACACGCCGTGTACTCCAAAGAACACACCGTGTATGGGTTAGGAGTGTACCAAAAATGTGCTCACCAAGTACATTCCGTGTGATGACTGTGTGTGAATTTCCTAGTACCTAGTGTGTAGTGTTTCTTGACACGTCATGTATTCTCTTTTTCGTGTACCAGTTGAGTTCTAGCCATGTGTCGACCCATGTAGAGCGTCCAAGCTGTGTGGCTACCTCCTCTTAATTCGGAGTTCAGGCAGGGAAACTACACAGTGTGTGGTCCTTTATGCATACTGTGTATTTTTATTTTTATTCACTTAAATGAAAGGTCTATGATTCTCTTTTCCAAAAATACATTCTTCTTCCTCGTTTTCGGACCGTGAAACTCTTGAAGGACGAAAAGGTGTATTCTCTTATATTCTTCATCCGACATCTGTTCTTCAATCTTTTGGTGGTTGTGGGATCACATCAGTGAGGCTAAACTCACACAAACTATTTCGTTCTTGATCCTTTGCCTCACACATCATAGTTTCCATCCAAGTAGAATTGTTGGGATTTGACAGAAATGTATATCTACGAAGATCAACTTCAAATTGGAGCTCAATATTGAACATGATTACATATACTTGTCTTAGGTAGGTGGGGCATACCTATTTTTTTTCATAGTCAGTTGTGTGGTGCGGATTTTAGCGTGTTTTTTGGATATTTTTAGCATAACATTATTTTACCATCCATTGTATATTAAATTGTTTGTTTGAACTAGGGGATGACTTTGGGTATTCCATGCTTCCTATTTTGCTTGAGCGGGGCTGGGCGAAGGGTTGTTACTCATTTGGGGCATTTTGTCTAGGGGTGGAAAGAGGGTATAAGTTTTTTTTGTTTTGATTAAACTGCTGATTTTAATTTGTTATGTTATGATATGAATTGTTAGAGGCTTCGAAGACCTTGGTGATGGTATGGGACATCACATAGTTAGTGAAATTCAACTGTGTAGTTTATTTTTCCTATATATAGTATTTATTTTGATTATATATATGTGATGTCTCATATTGTATATGTTGGAACTTTAGGGTTATGCTGGGCATGGTCAGGGTATTGTTGGGTGATGTTGGTTACAGGTTGGGCTTGGCCAGGGTTACATTGGGTGGTTCTGACCATGGGATTGGGTGTCCTGGGCGTCGTCTTGAGGTAGTGTGACTGTCAGGTTGGGAATGGCCTAGGTTAGTTATATGGAAATGCCATTGTACTTTAGCGACATGGTCACAGGGACACGAGGTGTCAGAGATGTTGTGGCTTGGGAACTATTTTGGTGATTACCGCTCACCTAGAACTTTGAGCAGTGTGCACACAGAGAAAATCTATGATGAGGTGTTTTTGACCACTCGTGTGGGTAGAGTCCCCCGTTAGTTGCAATTTATGTACAATTGGTTTGGGGGTTCTTAACATAGAAATATATGTGGAAGGTGAGGAGCCTTCAGGGGATAGTGTTGAGGCTATCGGGTTGGGGGAAGAGGCTCACCGGGATTTGAGGGAAGACATCACCGTCCCTCCAGTTATTTATTTGAGGGCATACATCATTGTCCCTCCAATTAATTTATTTGAGGACAGACATCATTGTTCCTATGATTACTTATTTCAGGACAAACATCAATGCTCCTCCGAGTTACTACTTCTTAGGCATTCCTTTGGGACGTCAGTACTTGAGACACGCGGTGTCAGGGGGTACATAAAGCTGGGTTACATGACCGAGATTCTGACATTGTCTGAAGTAGCTGACACTCCATGGTGGATGCTAAGCACCAGTGGAGTTTATGTTTATTTGTGCATCATACTGTTTACTACTTTTCTTATAAATTCATGCCTGCTTAAACACTTATATTAGGTATGCACCATTGGGTGGTATCCTACTGAGAATCGTCTCACACCCTGCACGGGCCCTTCGGGATGCATGTAGGATTTATGGATTTTCTTGTAGGAAAGAGGTCATCATCAAGATCTGGACTATATTAGCTATTTCATGGAGATGGTATGGACCTTGGGGTCATTCCTGGCTGAAGTTTACTTTGTTTAGTTTTCATTCTGCATCATCATGCTTACATGTTATTTTAGCTGCTATTGGTTATCCATTGGCACCCATTTTATATATTGACTTGCTATGGATTAATGATTTTTTTTGTTCTAGTAGTTGTTACAATTGGTCAACAAGATATTTTTTTTACTTTCCACTACACATTATTATTTATTTCTTCTTCTGTTTATTGCAATTTATAGTGCTTCTGCTATGCAGGTCTGGTTTGAGTCTATTGAGTCGTTTATTTCTGCTGCATGTTGTATATTATTACTTGGACAAGTACCATTATTTTTTCTCCTTCAAGAGGGTATAGCCTCCCCAATATACCTATTATATTGTCACTACTAATCAGAGGCCTTTTTCATTCGAGGAGGTGCACCTAAGGTAGTAACACCCGACCCATTTAGCACAGTTCATGTGGATGTTTGGGTACGTTCATTACAATAACACAACCCATAATAAGATAAAAATCATCATAGAAGGCCACAAATATGACTCCTTTTGGAAAATAAAGAACATGATCATTGGTAATATTTTCCTTCAGTTACTCAAATGTTGCATGGAATTGATCTATCCAAAGTCCCAATCCTTCTTGTTCAAATCTGCCAAAGGAGTCACAATCTGAGATAAATAAGACAAAAACCTTTGATAATGGCTTGTAAGACCATAAAAATTATGAATATATACAACATTGTTTGGATCCATCCAGAAAACACCCACATTAATAATTAAAGGATTGAAAACGATCATTTATAATACATGATATCCCTAATAAAATACACCTCACAGTTTTAGAACATACACTTAGATAGCTTCCGGCTTCCCATGGAGATGATACAATCATGAGACAACCTGAAATAAACAAAAATGATTATTATCCTCCTATGACCATGAATAAATGAGAATTTCATTTATTAAAACAACCATAAATTGATCCAAGAACTCATGAATCTATAATTTCATCTATCCCATGAAAAGATGTATGGCGTTCGTGATACTAAAATGAATTACCCTAAACATTAAGTATCCATAACATCTGATGGAAGCCTTTTAGGAATATTCCTCCTTCACCCTTATCTAATTGTATCCTGGACACATATAAATCTTTTTGAATTGGTTATATCCCTTCAAATGGTCAAATAAATCATTAGTACTTGATAGGGTATAGTGGTTCTTTAACATCATTAGATTCAACTGATAGTAATCGATGCACAATGTTGTACAACCATCTATCATCTTTGAGAACAACACTAAAGTATGCCAAGGCAATACACTGGGATGAATGAAACCCTTTGAGAGTCCCAATGGGATCATGTAGAAACATGTGAGAGGTGGGTGAATCATGTGTTATCATATTTTTTTACCAAAACCAATTCTTCTTTGATTAACTAAACCCCCATTTTTTTTAACTTGTTCCAATTTTAATAATTTAAATAGATATCCTATAGTTTACCATGATGTACACTTATATGAAATTCATATAGTGAAATTAATGTTGGCATGGTTGTTTTTACAAGCTTCATCCTCAATTTGGGAAACCTACTCCATGTTGTGTTCAACTCCCATTGAGACACAAATTCTCCATTAATAAAATTATTATGAATTATAGTGGGTTCACCAAGGAATATACTAAAATAGTATTGTCATAATACACTAGAGAGTGATCAAAATATTACACAAGTGACATTATTCCACTATATTACACAAGTGGAGGGATATTTATACTTCATGGCATAGTCTTCTGATTGGCATCACACTAACTAGATCTCAGCTACATTTCTCCTCTAGATTTAGATCGATAAGCTATTCAGGGATGTCTCTAAAAACAAAAAAATATGATCTGCTTCTTCATTATAGAGTGTATTCTTTACCTCATGGTCATAAAAATTTACTCATGAAACTTGAATGTTATTTTCCATACAGTTTCTAGGTTCTTCAAAAACTGAATGTTAGACTCTCTCAACTCAAATTCAAGTATATGGCCCACAAAATCTTACATGGATTGTAAACACTATATCACACAGATCACAATTTTTCCTAGAAATGAAACAGACATAAAACTTGGGTCTGCTTCTCACTCACATCATGTAATACCTCTTCAGTCCATTACTTCTCTTCAGCAAGGATCTCATGATCTTCACTGCTTCTATTTCTTCCACTTCTTCTCTTCTTCTTCAACACCTAGATGATATTTCCTCACTCATCATTGTATCATCTTCTCAGTCTCTTATTTTCTACAACATGCAATGAATTCTCCTTATTCTTCTTCATTGATAGATCTTTATCATTCTCTTGGTACACTCACATGCTCTCTTTTTTCTAAGGCCTTGTGATTCTATCATCAAACTCGCTACATCCACACATAACGTATAACAAAAATTTCAATATTTTATTTTTTTTCTCATATCAATGCAATCTATATGAGGTTATTTTTTCAATTTGTGGGGTCAAATCAAATTCCCAAAAAAAATAAATACTTTAGGGAATGAGTGTAATAAAAAAATCACATTCATAGGCCACACCTCTTTTTTCTTCTTCTACCATTATCTTCAAATAATTCTCATTTTATAGCTTCACATAAGAGTGTCTCCCATTTTTCTTAACATCTCATTTATGGAAATATTAAAAAAGATAACCTCTTTTTCTTTCCCATTTTTATTCCTCTCTCTCATCCAAATTTATCTTTAGGAATTTATTTCAGCAGGCCCTGATCTTCTTCTTCCTTAAAATACTTCACACAATATTCACTTCCATCTCCCCAACTATATGAAAACTACGCAACACAAAATTTCTTGTGTAGTAAAGATCTTATTTATAGTATGAGAGCATCTGAAAATTCATTAGACTCTAATTTGAATGATATTTACAAAATAACCCATAAAACTCATCTTATTTCTCATCTTAGGCTTGAATCACACTTTTTATATGATATTTCATCACTGGTGTATAGTTCGAGCTTTGATGCATCTTCATCTACATTATTCTTGAAAACTAAACTTCTTTATTTAGAATATATTTTTCTTAATCTTCCATAATCTCAATGTATATCATAGAGTTTTAAATATTCATAATTTTTAGAACTTTATCAAACAACATAAGAATCATCCAATATTTCCTTCTTCAGAATATTGTAATTTTGGAAACTTGAATTTTTACTAAGTTAAGCATCTTACTTGTTGTAAGATATTTTCCTTTGTTGCAAAACAATATTTTAAATCACATATACCGTACATGGAAAAATTCTTATGTGTTTCCCTAAAATATCTTAATAATTCTCAAAATATCTTATGGGTGACTAAAACCTCTAATGTGTATATTAAATATCCTATGGGAGGCTCAAAATATCATATGCATGGAAAAAAAATATAATTTTCTAACCAAACTTATTATAAGGCCCAAATATCAAATTGACCACCAAATTCTATTATTCATTCAATAATTATCTTATAAATAGGAAAAATAGTTCAAATCTAAAACAATAATTCCATGATTTTCTCATATGAATTCCAAACTCTTTCAAAACATCTACTGGTCTTCATAATCAACTGAAATCACTTAAGACCTGATTTGAATAATTGTGGGAATTACTCAAATAATTTCAAATCTCTTTAATCTTGTTTCAAAGACTATGGCATAATAAATAAATAAAATAGAGTATTATTCAAGTACTCCTTTGATCACTCATATTCAGCTAGAATTTCTTCCTTAAATAATTACACTTCAAACCCCTTGATAGTTGGGTTCTTCCAAATATATTAAGAATCGGTTGAATATTATATTGGAACAATTCCTTAAGCACTTTTCCTTTTATTTTAATAAATACCACCCCTAACAATAGTATTATGTAATAGGTTTCTCACGTAGAAACCAACTGAAATATTCTTTTCCCAAATATATGGGTAATATTCTCAATTCATTTTCTAACATGAGATATATTTTATTTTCATATACAATAGAAGTAAACTCTTCATCCTAGAATACACATTGTCTTACCTTATATATACTACAAATATAACTCAAGTTTATCCAAATCCAAGGTCACTTTAATCTCCCCCTTTGAATTTGTTGTCAGATACTAATTTAATTCCAATGTCAATGTACCATTTCTTCCCCAAATTGATAATAAATTTGAAGGAGTGAAAATATTCTCCACCTAAATGATATGGTATGGAGGGGTTTTGAAAATTTATTTCCCCCCTTTATTGAGAGACACAATTATATGGTATGTTCTTCTCAAACTATCTCATCTAATTTTAATAAATAAAACTTCTCCCCATTTGAATTTATCCAATTTAGAAGATCTTAATTAATCCATGGGAGAAGGGTTATATCACATTTTTCATGACCCACCTACCCTTTTTTTGTGCCCTTTATGGGATGATATTGAAGATGAGTGACCCTTGAGTCTCACCTCCAGCAGGCCCTAGGTTGGTGACTAGCGTCAAGGGTATAAAAAATCATATGAGATGCATTAACCTCAATAAACCTATATCATAAAATGAAACCATAGGTGATTCCACCATACTATAAAATAAATAATCCAAAATCCCACAAAAAATATCTCACATGCATGAATATAAAATAGATACAAGAATATCTAAAGATTAAACAATACCAAAAGTAAAATCATGTGATAGTGGACACAACAACCCAAATTATAAGTTAGTACTGACTAGATAAATTACCAAAACCTTCATGGAAACCTAAAAGTCAATTTATGCATTCATAGGGTGATCAGAACATGTATACTGAGTAGGATCATACCAAATATCTCACATAAAAATGTTAAAAGTGAATACTAATGCCCTGGTGAAAAAACAGAAGAACTAACCATCACCTACACTGGTGTACTAGTCCCCCATCCTCTCCACAACTAAATATCCAAATAATTAATCTAAGATTAAATTATTATCATAATAATGTAGGTAATAGTGCCTTATAACCACTTTCCCACTGATTTTGTACTCTCACCCAATGAGAATACATCCTTTTTATCACCCCTTCCATATCCACGAATAATGGAACCAACCATATATCATGTCTCACAGAACCAATCAAATACCAAGTCTCGTGACACTAACCACATATATAGTATTATACAGCCATGGTATTAGGTTATCAAGAATGTGTAGGACAAAAACCCTATGTCCTCTTCCTATCATGCATGATCCCACCACAAATCGCATCATCCACCATTGGTATCACCAAAAACTAATGTTAAAGGTTGAGTAGGGGTGAGGGGGTAGTCTATCATCCATATCCTCCTTATCCAGTATACTATAGAAAAACCCCAAGAATCTATGGGTGTAGGTCAGGTTACCTGACTTCGTTAGGTTGTATAGAAATGTCATAAAATAATACAAGTATATTATAGTCTCACCAAAGCCCATCTCAATGTGTTTTCACAAGAAATACCATCAAAACCAAAATATGGTACTATTGATACCACTCCAAAAAAGTGTTGTCTCTAATGTAGAAAAATCAACCTCAAACATCACACAATAGGCCACAACACGATTTTCCTTTCCTGTTATTTTATTTATCAAAAAAGCCACCAAACTCTATTCATTTATTTATTATTTTAAATTCACATCAATGGTTTTTTTAGAAATAACCACATATATGTATTTCAATGTTATTACATTACTATAGTACCACTATCAAACAACCACCACATTATACCACCACATCAAAACCAAGGCCACCAAGCCACACTACCGAGGCCACCAAGCCACAGACAACCAAGACCACCAAGCCGCATACACTAAGTCAACTGTAAAGTAGGAATATTTAACTTAGTCTTTAATTTAACATATTTAGGTGCTAAATATTTAAATTTTATTCACAATCAATCCATATCTACATGGAATAATCAAATGAAAAACATATAGCATAAAAACAACATAAAAAACATCTAGAAAAATGGTAACGACATGCACATCACACCATTACCTTTCATTTTAATTTGTATAATTTATTATATTTAGAAATAAAATTCATACTAATCACTCAAAATAAATCAAAATAATGATAATATCACAAATGAACATAAATGTGAGATAACTTTAATCCCCTACCTCAAATAATGATTTCCAAATCATTATGCATGGATGAAGAAAGAGGTAGACAACCGCCAAGAACTACTATGTAAGAAAGAACCTCAATCAACCTATAAAATAAAAACCCCATCAATCCCCCTCTAAAAAAATCACTTAGACCATCATCCTCCTAATCCACACTCTCCTTATAATGATGAACATGGAAGGAAACAATGGGGGATAAAGGAGGAAACTTACTTAGAATCGTCGATGCTTGATCTCCGGATGCCAAAGTTCAAATACCGCAAATAGGGGTAAAAGGCCTACTAAAATCACCTAGGAGACATCCAATAATCGAGATAAAATACTTGATTTATGTATGGTTTTTTGGGGTTCAAGAATTTATAGGAAAATTAAAAATTAGAAGACCACGACGCAGTGCCAATCACTATAAAACAAGGGTATTTACCTAGGACATGGATATAACATAGAAGAAAGGACCATGCCCTAATAGTATTGGTCAAATAAATGTCTAATAAACATGGTAAATTCAATTCCATAGATCTTATAAACTAGTAGAAGGTCCACAATGTAGTGGCAACCACCATGCCAAATATTTCAGTCCCCAAGAAGAAGGTCATGTCACAACCCAAACCTATGGTGTGTAACTACCTCCAATAGGCAAAATGTAATGCCCCGACCCTAGATACCCGGAGCCGATGAATTATTTTAATACATTTGAATGATTACAAGGAATAAAATTTCAAATAACTGACCAGTTAAGAAATTTTGGAAAATATATTACTTACATGAACATTACATTACAATTCAAAACATAAAATACAACATAGATAATCTTTCAAGAACATCACTATTCTCCATATTTAACCCTACATATAAATCGTAATAAACTTCTTGTCATCCTATGAAAATAAAACATAAGAAATGGGCGATATTATACACTCATTAATGTTAAAAAATATAGAATAATATTTCATAATTAACCATAAACTTTATTGAAATAATAAAACTGAAATACAAGCCTTTTAAACATAAAATTGTACATAATATGGAAATAATAAATCATTTAATTCCTTTTAAACATTTACATGGATATTATAATAGTATAATAATCACATGTAATATCAATAAAAAATCTCATAATGAGGGAATACATAATTCCGGACATCATAACCAAACCGTCAAGGCCTCTTGCCAAGACCATACATAATCATACCATCAAGGCCTTGTGCTAAGACACTATTTTGTCTCATGAGAAATACTAATGAATCAAGGGGATATATTGGTCCCCACCCATCACTTAATAAGTCCAATGCATTCCTCTTATGAAGGGGGTAAAACATAACCAACATAAAAATTCATATTAAAACAAGCATACATATTATGAATACGTAACCATAAATGTGAACACTTAAACCATACACTATGAATTGTATCAAAATAGATCATCTATAGTAAAACTAATCATAAACCATTAAATAAAATATGGTAAATGATATCATAAGAGATAAACCTAAATTAAGCATAATATAACCAAATTATGTTGACATAGATGAAATTAATCTAATAAAATCATTAAAAAATATCATGAGACAAATAACCCTTTTCTTTGAAATCATTTATTGAAAAGTAGATAACTTATAAAAGAATAAATTTAAAAGATATTTTTGAATCAAAGAGTCTCATACCAATTTAAAAAAATTTAAAGGAATTATCAATTTAAAACATTCATGTCCATATAAAAAAATCCTTAAAATCATTTTGAAAGCATATACATTAATGAGACAGATTTAGAAAAATAAATATTTAAAACATTTAAAACATTTAAAAAAAATTTAGTTAATATGTTCCTTACATAAAACCTTAAAAAGATTCATTTTTGAAAACATTTGAATGAACATAATAATAGAAATAAAATTTTCATTATAATCCTTTTATATTCATATAAATAGTTAGGTAAAATAATTTCAACAATATTGAAATGGAGAAAGTATTAATTCTTTAAACATTCAAAGTGTCTCATACCACTTTGAACATTTAAATCATAATCCCGGTAACTTTCAATTAATAATTAAAAACCATGAAAATAAATATATTAATGATATGAAATATATAGGGGAAATACATACACCACACACAAGGAATAGGTGGTGAACATTTCTTATATCTCACGAAAATTAAAAGTGAGTTGGAATAACCTTACCTTAGGTCTGATATTCTTCGTACGTGTCTAAAACTCATGTATAATGGATTTAAACATATTATTAAGTTATAAAAGAAAAATAATAATATTTAATATATCATATATGATTCAGTTATTACTTTATATTACCCTTTTATGAACAATTCTATGTTAAAGCAATGTTTCAGTTAATAACTACTTTTTTTATCGTATATTTTTTTATGATAATATTAATTAGATCATGATTTAATTACATAAATATTGTAAAACATGATTTATATATCATATATACTCATAATATAGATATATATAATAGATAGATAAATGAAATGTAATACACCGTTCATGGATACGGTAAGTTGTACATACGCATGAACTCTGTTTCCGTTTTCTTATAGTATTGAATGGAAGAAAGTAAATGAAATATATGTATATATATTAATATATATTATTCCAGTAGAATTATTTTGTCATATATTTCATAATTATTCATTATATATATTTTTATAATCACTATTGAATGGTTAACATGGAGGATGAATCTCATCGTGTTGTGGAGACGGTAAGTCGTACGTATGCATGAGCGACGATATCATTTCCTTTATGGTAAAGGGGTAAGGAAATGGATGTTATGTTAATTATAAAGAATAAATATCATGTAATATTTATTATTTATATCCATTATATTAATCATTATACCCATATAAATAAAGTATAAATGAAAAATATTTTACACCACGGTGTAGAGACAGTAAGTCATACTTACACATACATGGTGGTATTATTTTTCATAGGATTTTTAAAATAATGAATATGTTTGTATAAAAATTGTAGAAAAATATAAAAATATATTATATTCTCTAGATATTACTTTAGTATGTAAAAAACTTAGGAAAATGAATTAGAATAAGAAAAGAACTTTGAAAGGGTTGGTAAAATAATTACCACTTCTCCGAGTGTCTCCTTTTGATTTGACAAAAGAACTCCTTAGGTTGGATTCATGAACATATTATGGCCTCTACGATGAAGTGAGTGAAGTTTGGAGTATAATTAGGCAAAGTTTTTCTGAACTAAAAGGCTTTATATGTGTTAATAAAAGAGAAGGCGGGGTTCCCTTTTGTAAGAGAGGGGATGGGCACTTTAAGAAGCTCCAAAACTATTGATTTATTATAAATTGATTTTAGGTTTCAAATAACTCCAAAGTGATTTATTTAAAAAATAACATTAGTATAGGTTGAAATCCTCTCAACCAATAATTTTTAGACAAGTATAGGTCATAAAAATAACCTTATATTTTAGGTTCAACCCTTAGTTAAACAATTAACTCTTACCGTTTCTACTTGTCTTTTTATACTACAGGGTTAATATAGTTACTAAAAAATGATAAATGAACCACAATTGAATCATTTATTACATATTTAACAATATAAATGTTAGTTTGTCTAACCATAGATTTTTTTATATCATTTAATAAATTAGTATTTATTTAAAAGTATCATTTATGTCAATTTTGATACTATTCGATATTTTCATTTTTAAAAATATCAAAACAACATGATAACTTAGGAACAGTAATTAAAATATGTCAATAAAATATCTAAGTAATATATAAAATTAGTTTATATCATTAATTAAGTAAAATTATATTTATTTTAATATTTTTAATTCATTTATTTGATATCTCAGTTAATTAAACAATTACTGCATCATTATTATGTCACCATTTAATTTAATTATTTATTTCATAAAATTATTTATAAATTACCATTATGTAGGTAAACATTTTATATTTCTAAATAATATTTATAGTTGACCATATCGCTTATATATCTTCATATTAAAAATAATATAATTATTGAAATTTGAATACGGAATTTTTAACTCTTCTTTAAATAAAATATAATAAATATCTTAATCTAACAAAAGTTTCTTGAAAAGGGTCATATTTTTGACGTAAGATTTATTTTTGTCAAAATATAATTATCCAATGATATTAGGAAAAGTGTTAGGGTAATTTTATATTATTATAATATTATTTTTACATTTAATTACCATATTTGCCTTTAACCATGGATAATAAAATTAAAAATATAATATTCACCAAAAATTATTTTGATCTAATTAGACCAATTCTTAAACAAAAATGTAGTAATTTCACTATTCATAAAAAATTGAAACTTTTCAGAAAAATACTAAAAAATAACCCAAAGATAATTTTGATATTATAAATTCAAAAATGATGTCTATTTTACCAAATTAAATTTCTATGAGTGTACAAAATTAATTTTAGTATTGTTCACGAAAAGAAAATAAAAATTAGTTCCTTTAAGAAAATAGTATTTCTAAGCGTATTACTATTTAACGAAACTTATACATTTCATTATAAATATGTTTTATTTATGTGAAAAATTTATAAATAACATTTCAAATTTATTTATTACTATTCATATCACTATATTTAATGGATAAGTTATAAATATATTATTTAAATAATTATAATACTAAAGTGTTGTTTCACAGAAACTTAATGTTGCGTGTAACACAAGCCTAGTCCGTGTTGTGTGCAATACAAGACATTGAATTTATTTAAAAAGATAATGTACTTTGAAATATTAGGGTGTTACATAGAAAAACAAAAACCCAACTTCCCAATGTTCTATTCCATAAATGATCTTTCAAACTCTGCAAACACTCCCTTTATGATGCATCCTGATCCTTTATATTGTAAAACCCATTCCTAACTAAAAATTCAATATAGTTCCACCATCCTCCCCTCAAATCCATAAAAAATTCCCCCAAACACTATAATCACCTGAATTCCCACGAGGTAACATGTAAAAAAGTCTGAACCATTTCATTAGACACATCTCAAATAATTCACATCCTTGCGAATCAAAACCAAAATCATAAAAGGGAAATAAATGGGTTCAAACAACCACTCTGTGAGATAAATCTCATAGATATTTTTGGAACTGAAACACTACCACCAGCCAAACACATAAATCCAATCCAACAACTACCACTTTCATCACACAACACTGGCTCAATCACAAAAATCAAGGGAACTCATCCTCCATATCAAGATATTTTCTACTTTGGGTAGCATTAAATCACCTGTATGATTTTAAAATGTTTCATAAATATAACTCATGTTAATTGGGAATGGTTTTCCCCCACTTTAATTTGCTTAAATCCATGAAACATTCTACCAGCAAGGGAAAAAAGCACATCTCATAAATTAGAAATATTCAAGAGTTACATAATCAAGAAAAATTTAAAAAGGTAAATCTAAAAAACACACGGTATTGGGCACGCATCTATGCCTCACACTCATAAGTACTCTCATTCAAATAATTGTACCTCCACAGAACTCAAACCAATGGGATGTTGCGCCCCCACATCACCATCTCCTAAGGGTCTTAGATCACTACTAGCCTCTCTAAAAATTTCATGTAATCCTCGATATCCAACTCTCCTCAATCAATTACATGAGATTCATCATGAAGATACCAACGAATATGGGGAATGTGGAATACATCATGAATTCTGTATAGACATGGTGGAAGTACCAACCAATACACTACATCAACAATGCAATCCCACTCCCAGAAAATATTGAAAAATCATAGAGAAATGTTACTTCCTCTTTCAAGACATTTTTATCTACACTAAGGGAAAAACTTTAAGAAAACATGGTCTCTGACTACAAACACCAAAGGCCTACTCCATCAATCAACATAATATTTTTTATGGCCATGTTCTATCTTCATTCTCTCAAGAACCATTTGGATCTTCTCCATCATGAATTGCACCACATTGGGACCAAGAACTATTGCCTCTCTAATATCATTCCATCTCAATGGAGATCAACAGGGTATACCATACAACAGCTAAAAGGGGTTTATAAATATGGAAGAGTGGAAGATGTTATTACAAGTAAACTCAACCAAAGGTAGGTGTCATACCCATAATCCCCTAAAATTCAAGACACATGCTTGTATCATATCATTTGGTATCTGGATGGCATACTTCATCTTCTTGTCATTATTGCGGTGAAAATCATTATTAATGTCTAAATAGGATCCAATGGAATGACTTAATCTCTTCTATACTCATGATGTAAACCAAATATCTTGGTTAGAAATGATGGCCCTCACATCCACATGAAGCCTCACCACATCATTCATATACTTCCTCACCAGTATGTCAATGGTACTTGATTCTTATAAGGATAGAAATGTTGAAATAGTGCGTGTCCTAGACCCAAATATTCAGTGATATAGATTACCATATCGTGTATACAGTTAGATATACATGATGTCATCTTACCATTATAGTGTACACTTTTCAACACCCACTATTGAAATGGTAATGTCCAAAGGTTAATTTTTGTATCAAAAGGTTTTAGCAGTTCCTAGGCTATAATGATAACCTTGAGATATTGTGAAATGAATCTTAAATATACTTTATATGGTATAGATACATCTTACTAAATGTACACAGTAGATGATTGAATATCATGTGTTGGGGGATCATAAGAGTTAAGACTTATTCTCATGAAGTTCACACTTGGTGATCTCTAGTAGTGAGATCATGAGGACTAACCCGCCAATAAGAACACCACATGTTTCGTGTGTCATGGGATGTTCATATCTATGATCATGTGTAATTTTTTTCTGACTTTAGATCATTACCAATGTATGTCATTTGATTGTGTACTTTGATGAAAGATGAAAAACATGGAAATGAATTCGTGGCGTGGTAGTTTGTGTTGGGTATGTCGTTGGTGGCATGACATTAGTTGAATGGTAATGAAAGAATTTTTCGCTTCTTGGTTATGGAAGTAATATATCTCAGGCCATGTTGATATGGATGGAAATACCTTTATAAGACCATGGACATGGAAGTAGAGGGTAAATCCATCCAGTTAAATCAAAAAAAAATAAAGCAAGAAAGGGTGATGACACATGATTGTGTCTTTCTTTATAAGATATTATATACAAAGAGATTATATTACATAGTATGTGTTCGTAGGTTGGTTGTCACTGCTATGACAATCCTTATCTCTTCAGGGGCCATGATGGGTTGCTAGACCCTACTCTTGGTCTATGAATATTATTCACTACTGTCTATACAAGGGACTAGAGAGTTATACACAATAGTGTATTTAAGAATATGCCCTATTCAGTTGAATATGAGTTTTGGACATGGTGGGCCCCACCACTGGGGTCTGGGATTTGTCCAAGGAAAATTGATCACCAATAAAATAAATAAATTCATATAATTTGAGTTTACAATAATGATCATTGAATTTATTTATTAAATGCATTTATGAGTTTTTAGTAAATACATGAAAAATATTAATTGAAGAATATTAAATATATTCAAGGTTCAATTAATATTTATGGGAATGAAAAGTCAAGTTTGTACTCAATTATTATCACCTAATATATTTTAATATATTACAAGTAAATGATAATAATATTTATGACTCAGTTTAGTAGTCGTAAAATGTCGTTGATAGTGCATTAAGTATCGGGGCCAGTGAGGCTATACTAGTTATTTTAATTGAGCACTATAAATAGATGAGGATGAGATTTTCCAAGGACTATTCAAGGCGCTTCTCTCTTTTCTCTTCTCTCTCATAATCTAGAGAGAGAGGCTATGGATCCAAGGATCATGGATCAAGCACTCTCTCAGGAATCTCCTGTGAAATGATGTAGTGGTCATTGAAGCATCGATGGAGTTGTTGCAAATCCACGCTAGTACCCAAATTATGATGTACGGTGCTTCTGAAGATTTCTTCAAGCACGTGTGGATGATATAGAAGAGTTCGATGTAGGATTATTTGAGTATTGATCGCCAATAATGAGTAGACATCATGTGTGGTTTTGGAATTAAACCAGGTAATTTAAGTTTTTTTGTGCTTAAAATCCTTCACGGGTGGTCCTTGGTTAAGATTGGGTTACTGTTCACTGTCGTCGACAAGTTTACGTCAATTGTTGGTGGAAAATTTTTCAAAACCCACTTGTTTGGGGCTTCTACTGCACGCATGGTTCCAACAAGTGATTTCAGTGGGATATGTGATGATTTTAAGTCAATTGAAAAAACTAAATTTTCATTAAGCTATGAAGAGGGTGTCTGTGCAGTCCCAAGACCGTAAACGGAATCTGAATCGAATGTCGGATGTCCAGTCTGCAGACATCCGAAGTTAGGAATTCCGATTCAAAAAAAAATTCAGTGTACCAAAATAGTTTTTTCTAGTGATTTTAATTATTATTATTATTATAATAAATATATAATAATAATAATAATAGTTTTATCTTAATAATAATTTTATTATTATATTATATTATAATATTATTTTAATGTTATTATTAAGTTCTAAAGTCTAAATATGCTTTAGAAATTTTAAAGGTGCTATAAGAGTTGTTAAAGAAATAATTTCTTTGCATGTATTGATTAAAAAAATATGTTGGGTTCACGACCTGCAAAGCAGGTCTTGAAAGATTTAAAAAAAGTATTTTTTTTTACGTTTTTAAAAAAAAAAAATTTCCAGAAAACGCTTCCGGCAATTTTTTTTTTAAAAATGCACCTCAAAGGCGGCATCACGGATGCCGCCTTTGCATTTCAGGGGCAAGGCAGCATCTGCGATGCCACCTTTGCGCTGCGGGTGAAAGGCGGCATCCGCGATGCCGCCTTTCTGCAAAAAAAATATTTTTTTTGAAAATTTTTATTTTTATTTTTTGTTTTGTTTTGTTTATATATATATATATATATATATGAACAAAACAAAAAATTTCAGCAGAATTTCTCTACTATTAATGATTCAGCGCTACAGCCATTACAGCAGTCTGGATTCTGACAGAAACTCTTACCCAGGCCTCCCTTTTATAAGAGGGTTTTCCC
This sequence comes from Viscum album, assembly GCA_963277665.1. NCBI lineage: Eukaryota > Viridiplantae > Streptophyta > Magnoliopsida > Santalales > Viscaceae > Viscum > Viscum album. The sequence goes on from OY728150.1 coordinate 964,879,960, forward strand.
TGAAAATCATTCTGCATTTTCGATGTGGGATTCAGGTTCTACCTTTACTATGCAGTACATTCTGCATTTCCGATGTGGGATTCTGTTTCAAGTACGTGAATTTGAAATACAATAAAATATAAACTATAAGGCCAATATAAATGAAATTTTAAACATTGATTAAACATATAATAAATAGTTGAAAACAAAAAGAATTTCCTCAAAAATGTTGATGAAAAATAATCTATAACCTTTCAAAACCGCCTACTTGAAACTTAAAAATGTTTCAAATACGTGAATTTGAAGGACTGTAAAATATAAAATATAAATCGAATATAATTGAAACATTAAACATTGATTAAAAATATAATAAATAGTTTAAAACAAAAGAAATTTCCAAAAAAATGTTGATGAAAAGTAATTTATAAGCTTTCAAAACCGCATACTGGAAACTTAAAATTTTTCAAGTGTGTGAATTGGAAAGACCATAAAACATAAAATAGAAGACAAATATAAATTAAACATTAAACATTGATTAAACATATAAGAAATAGTTGAAAACAAAAGCAATTTCCAAAAAAATGTTGATGAAAAATAATTTATAAGCTTTCAAAACCGCCTACTTGAAACTTAAAAATGTTTCAAGTACGTGACTTTGAAAGATTATAATTATATTACTAATTAACTAATTAATTATTATATAATTAATAGTTATATTAATAATTAACTAATTAATTATTATATAAGTAATAATTAATGAGTAATAATTAATAATTAATAATTTAATAAATAGTTATAATTAATATTTATATTACTAATTAACTAATTAATAATTACTAATTACTTATTAATAATTATTAATTATTAATTACTAATTATAATGAATAATTATAATAAATATTTATATTACTAATTAACAAATTAATAATTAATAATTACTAATTACCAATTAATTAGTTATAATTATTAATTGTATTTCTAATTAACTAAATATTTATTATATATGTAATAATTATATTACTAATTAATTATTATATAATTAATGATAATATTACTAATTAACTAATTAATTATGACATATTTAATTATTAATAATTACTAATTAATAATTAAAAATTATAATGAATAAATGTAATTAAAAATTATATTACTAATTTACTAATTAATTATTATATAATTAATAATTATACAACTAATGAACTAACTAACTATTATATAATTAATAATTAATAATTAATAATTAATAATTATAATGACTAATTGTAATTAATATTTATATTACTAATTAACTAATTAATAATTAATAATTAATAATTTCTAATTACTAATTAATAATTAATAATTATATTGAATAAATGTAATTAAAAATTATATTACTATTTTAGTAATTTATTATTATATAATTAATAATAATATTACAAATTAACTAACTAATTTTTATATAATTAATTATTATTAATTACTAATTACTAATTATAATGAATAATTATAATTAAAAATCATATTATAAATTTACTAATTAATTATTATAATGAATAATTATAATTAAAAATCATATTACAAATTTACTAATTAATTATTATATAATTAATAATAATATTATTAATTAACTAATTAATTTTTACATAATTATCTATTAATAATTACTAATTAATAATTATAATTACATATTATAATTAGTTATCTTATTTATAATTAACTAATTAATTATTATATAATTAATAATGATATTACTAATTAAATAATTATTTATTATGTAGTTAATAATTATATAATTAATCATTATATTACTAATTAAGTATTATATAAATAATAAATAATAATTAATAGTTATAATGAATAATTATAATGAATAAATATATTACTAATTAACTACTTATTTATTATATAATAATTTTTAATAATTACTAATGAATAATTATAATGAATAATTATATTACTAATTAACTATTATATAATTAATTATTAATAATATTAATTTAATAGTTAAATAAATTATTATATGTTTAATCCATGTTTTAACTTTAAATTATATCGGTCTTATAGTTTATATTTTATTTTTTCAAAACCACATACATTAATCATTTTAAGTTTCAAGTAGGTGGTTTTGAAAGCTTATAAATTATTTTTGATGAACATTTTTTACGAATTTTTTTTTATTTTCGACTATTTGTTATATGTTTAATCCGTGTTTTATGTTTCATTTATATCGGTCTTATAGTTTATATTTTATAGGCTTTCAAAGTCACATGCTTGAAACATTTTTAAGTTTCATGTTGGTCGTTTTGAAAGCTAATAAATTATATTTCATCAATATTTTTTACGAAATTCTTTTTATTTTCAAATATTTGTTTTATGTTTAATTCATGTATTAAGTTTCATTTATATTGGTCATATAATTTATATTTTATAAGCTTTGAAAATCACGTACTTGAAACTTCTTATGTTTAAAGTAAGTGGTTTTGAAATCTTATAAATTATTTTTTATCATCATTTTTTATGATTTTTTTTATTTTCAACTATTTTTTATATGTTTAATCCATGTTTTAAGTTTCATTTATATTGGCCTTATAGTTTATATTTTATAGTCTTTCAAAGCCACGTACTTGAAACAGAATCCCACATCGGAAATGCAGAATGATTTCCAGGATAAGCTCTCTTATAAAAAGGAGTCCTGGGTGAGAGCTTCTGTCAGAATCCAGATTGTTGTAATGGCAGTACTGCTGGATTTTAAATAGTGGATAAATTCTGCTGAAAATTTTATTTTTGTTTTATTTTTGTTTTGTGTTGTTTATATATATAAACAAAACAAAAAAAATAAATATAAAATCTAGAAAAAATATTTTTTTTTTCTGTTTTAGGGGAAATGCGGCATCTAGGATGCCGCCTTTGTGGCGTATTTTTGAAATTTTTTTTAACCTAGCCTGTTTTTTTAAAAAAAAATTAATTTTTTTTTAAAAAAAAATTATTTAAAAAAAACCCTTTAAAAAACAATGGGGTGTGGCAGACCTGCAAAGAAGGCCTCTTGTCCAGAAAAGTAAAGAAAGGTGGGGGACCATTTGAAAAAACAAAAAAAATTATGGTTTGGTGGGGCCGAGGCCCCCCCCCCCCCTTATCTCCTTCCCGGGGAGCTGAAATTAGTGCATAGGCTAGCCACACCAGGGGAGGCGACAACCGCCTCTCCCACCGGCTGCCTCCCAACAATGGTTCCCTGTCGTGTCCCTACACCACCCAAAACCAGAGGCCTCGGTGCCACCAACTGCTCACAGCAGCCAGGCCCTTGTGGCCTCCCTCTGTCCCTCCTACTGGTGTCCCTCGCATGGAGAAGCGTCGCACCAAGAAAAAAAAGGCATGGGGTCATTCTGCAGAGGCCAGCCCCACTAGCAAGCGTAGTGCACTGCCAGTCTCCCTCCCCATAGAAACCCACTACATCAGGTGTAGGCGTCGCACCCTAGGATCTTGCACCTCCTTTATCTTCTTGACCCGGAGCCCCATAGGCTGTCACATCTATCCCTCTCTATGTTTATCCTCCTCTCCCCATCGTACTATTGTGGACCTACACCACCTCAACTGACCAGCGGCGCACACTACTCCCCCTACTATGCAGGGCAGTGCACCGCACCAGGTTGTCGGACCGTCCACACCACCTCCAGTCCTCCTACTTCAGTAGCTGGAAACCCTGGTCGCCTCCACTCTAGTGCCCCGGCTAGCAGCTACCGGCCTCCTCTGCACTATCCCACAGAGACCCACGCAGAGGCGTACTGTTGCAATGCTCACCCGCAGCGTGGTGCGCACCCCTATAAGGTAACCAATCTACATGGGGTTTGACCAGATCTGACCCAAAATAGGTCCGAACAGGTCTCCTCAGCCCAAAATGGTCTTGGGTGAACCTTCCCAGCCTAGAATGCTCATGCACGAGGTCTGTATAGCTCGGAATGGGCCTGTGCAGGTTCGTCCCAACCCTCACAGGCCCTGCCTAAAGTTTTAAGGGCCCGGGTGTTTTAATTTAATTAAAATTAATTAAATTAATTAATTTAATTTCAGTTGATAATTAAATTAATTAAACATTAATTTTGGTTATTAAAATTTTTATGCAGTGTAATTAATTTAATTTGGAATGTAATTTAATTAATTAATTAATTTAATTTTTATTTTTTAAAATTAAATAAATTAATCGAGACTGAATGACACCAGAATTGAATTAAAAATAAGAGATAGTTTTTAATTCAATTAAAATTCCCTCAAATCTATCTAATGCAAGTTTAATTTTTTTATTTCTACATTTATTCAGCAAACACAAGTTTAATGCATATATGATTGATCATGAGCCTTAGACCGACCAGTGTATTTCTGGTGCTTATTTATTTAATTTATTTTTTTAATTATTGCATGATGTTTTGTAATAATTATTTTAATTAAATTAAAGAAGATATTTGTGACATCTCAAGTGTCATTATATGTATAAGGGTCAGCGCGCCCATTCTCAGAGTTGTAATTTAATACCTCGAGACCCCCTCGCCTACGTGCATGTAATGTTGTATAATGACAAGACGAGGTATGATTCCCTTCGCACCAAGTGATGGAGATGCACCAAACATGAGTTATAAGCATTGGATTAACATACACTGTTATTCAAGTTGCAAGCCATGTGACTAAAGTTATTGCACCATGGGTTTCTATTGGTCTGTTATTCACTCAGCGGATCAGCCAATATTATCATCTCATGATCTGGTTTTTTATTTTATTTTTTCATGGTGTATTATTTTGTGAATTTTTAGTTAGAGTTCAATCACATAGAATAATAATAAACAAGCATTCAAGATAAAATGAACATGTAGCACGATGAAATTTCTATTTCTTTCATGATCCGATGTGAGTGCGATCACATAGTACGTTCTTATAAAAATAGAAAATTATTTCTTTTGTCACTTTAAAAATAATAATACTCTCAAAGATATATTAAGTCTAAACAGCCTTCCATCATTCAAATTTTGACAAAACTGACTGTTTGAGGTGCCGGTCATTCCATAGCTGAGGGTGCCTCTTACTACCAAGGATTCCTTATAAGAATGATGTGTTGACTTAACTAAAATTACAGAAAAGAAATATTCATATCTATATTTTCGTAATTTTAGAGGTGATCAATGAGTAAATAATGTTCTAATTTTAAGAATCTAGGAATGCACTCAACAGATCTAGGAACCTCAAGTTAAAGTGGTCAGCCAGCCAAAACCCCACCTTTAACCCTCCGAGTAGTGGCATAGACATAGCTTGTAGACTACGAGGGGTGGTTTCGGGATCCTTGCCACAAGAATAATAAAGCGATAGAGTATTCTGATTCTAACACTGAGGGTTCTTAGAATCTGATAAAATAGTGGGAGACATTAAATAATTTAAGTAATTAATCAAAATTTCAAAACTAGTAATCCAGGTAAAAGGAACTAATCTTCTAAAACTCATTTTTGTAGAAAATGGAAAGATATACCACATGTTTAAATTGTGATAAATATTGGACAAAGTAAAAGTCCACACTGACATGAGTATCCATGAATATTACAGCCACGTGCACATAGTACTGTGATATAAGAAACTCAAGGTGCTAGTGTCCCCAATACCTATTAAACAACCTCAAGAAGAAAGGGTAAAAATTTCTTATAGGAGACTAATGTATAAAGCATATAATATTTATATCATTATGCTTTCATCAACGTCTGGTGTTAGTTGTTGTCGCTACACCAGGGCATGGATGATATTAACATGAAGTCTCATCTTCGGGATGTTTTCAAGTATAAAGAAAAGCAATGATATGAATAAGGTGATGGTTACAATGACATGTGTAAATTGAATGATTGATCATGATCTTTAAATGGATCCCTTTCTTATATCATTTTTACCCCTTTACTCAAGTCTCTTTTTAAGTTATAAAACAAACAATTATTGAGTAAACACTTAATTACCAATCTAGGAAAGGTTCACCAGGTGAATAAGAATAAAATTCATTTAAGTTTTAATTCTTATGGTGAATAAATTGAAAGACAATTTGAAAAGGAAAAAAGGAAAGTAATTCCAATGGAACATTCATGAAGTCCTTCAATTAACGAGGTATTAACAAAGGTTATTTTCATTACATATTATAAAATAAAATAATGGATGTTTAAAATAAATAAACTGATTTAAATAAGTATGTTTCTGCTTCTACATCAGGCATATTTTTCAATGTAATGTTTAAATTTTACTAATTGGGTATTTAATACAATATCTTGGTGAAATATGTGTATTCTAATAGGATAACCAAGTTAGTATAGAAACCTTACTAGAATTTAGGTGTATTCCCCAAGTGTCTGTGAAAGGGTGATACCTAGGCCAGTGGTGAGAAGTACACAACTTCATAATTTCAAGTGAAAGATTTCTGTTGAAATAATATTGATTATAACCAAAAAAATTAATCTCTTGTGTCCTTGGATGCAAGGAGACATTATTTTAGGTTCTTGAATGACTTTTTTTGGTAAACTCAATGACTAGTTCAGTAATACATGAATCATTGGAAATTAGTGATGAATATGAATGTAAGACTTATACCCATTTGTGACAAGTTAATTTTTTTTTCAAGTAATGATAAAAATGTACATCATGAATACACCAAGTATGGTATTTAGGCTTAACATAGCTGAATACTTTTGGTATTATCAATGTCTTTAGTTTGGTTAAGGATCCTTTAGAAATAAAGGTATGTCACAAAGCTTTTGGAAATAGTTCAACAAGTAAGCATGAATTATTTTGAGTATAAGCTAGAGGTATACATACTTCATAATATTCCTTCAAGTAATTAAGGAATAATAAAGTGAAGTATATGTATGGTCAAGAGATATAAGTTTCTTCAGGTTGGGATACTGAAGAATATATCGACCAAGCATTCATTAATCATCATAATATAGTGTGGAGTAATTTCTAAACACACATTAAATTATTGACATCACAAAATTGATGTTAATGAGGAGGATTAATGATGAAGTATTACATATCAACCTTGATAAACAAACATGTAGCATGGAGAAATTCCTAAATGCATATGTTATACATAAAAATTTTTATGTTAGTAATATCAATGTTGCAACTATTAGACACTTCCATTATATTTCATGAAATGATTTTCAAATAAAGGTGATATCTCATAACCATATTCCAACTAAAATGAAAAATGAATATCATACAATTCATGGTATGAGGTAATTCCATTATGACATAAGTACAGGTGTTTGGATGCAAATAGTTTCTTCAAATACAAATAAACTTGCATCAAGATAAACACATTGTGCATCTAAGGTACTTATCCTAACGATTACTTGGGATATTACATAAATCCCTAAGATAGAAAAGTTTTATTCATGAAATGGAATAAATATATATATAAGGTTTCACATCTCTATTAGAGATAGTGGGGGCTATATTGACTTGTGTTTAGTCAAAGCTCAAGATGCACAATTAGTTGGCATAAGAACTAGTTTCACAAGTGCATGTGGAACATAGTATGTTCCAGAGACACATACTGTGTAGGAAGGACAAAACCATTGATGGTTTTTATATTCACCACATTCATTGATCTATTATTCAACGAGAATAATATTTCCTACAAGTAAAAAGTATATGGAAATTAGCTAAAATTGATAAGACCAACTAAAATTCAATTAATGGATTCCATGTATCAAAGTGAAAAGGAGCCTACTATTTGGAATTATACAATAGGTATTCAAGTGAATTGATACATGGATGGTACAAGTGTAGTACCAATATGGTTTGATTGGTTTCACCACATCATTATTCCTAAATATATTATAATTTTACTTTTCATAGCTAATATTTATGATCAAGTTGTTTAGAATTGGAAGTCATGACCACCAATCATGGATGGTGTCTATATGATGCAACCAGAAAGGGATCGTCACATCAAAAGATGCTAATAAAGGTTTAAAGTTACTGAAATCCAGTATAGAATTAAAGTAAGAAGCAATATCATAGAATATACATTTGCAACAAATGATTTACATGTGTCTACCAGAGGTTAGTGGGAGCGCCAATGTTTTCCAAGAAAAAATATGTTCAGAAACATCTGGAAAATTGACATTGGTCTTATAGTTTTTTAATACCAAGTTGAAATTTATTCACTAGTGATTGACTTAAAGTAGCAACCTAAGTTCTAGATAATAGGATCTAATGAGGTAGATCTACAGGTTTCTTTTTCATAGTCAATCGTACATATAGTGAAATTGTATTGAAAAATACAATTTGTAACAATTCAAGAGATGAATTGTTGCCTACATCACAGGGAATAATCTCTCCATATTGACAAGTTCGGGACATGGGAAGAGAAACATGTTGGGTTTAAATCCATATTTCGAATTGATGGATCAATCACGTATGCCACATTATGTACGGGAACTAATATTAACAGGGTATATTTTACAGTAGCCAAATATCAGTTATATCTAGGAGCACTACAAGGGATGCAGTCAGAACAATCTAATTTTATTTCTGAAATTAAAAAAGATATGTACCTAGTAAGTAGAGAAGAAAAGATACTAGTTTTTGAGGATACAAACTAGTATTACATAGTTTAATGTGATATACTATCATAGTAAGTCTAAATATGTTGAGCGAGTCAACCTCATATAATCCAGTGGTAACCATACCAACAAATACCAAGTATGTTTCAGCTTCTTAGGAAGATAAGAAGTAGTTATTAAATGCAATGATTTGTTCCAGTTCTTGGGATCTCACCTGGTAAGAAAATTATTATCATAATATAAATTATGATATTCTTACTAGTCAAGATGTCAGGTTTTTATAGTGGAAAAAAGGGATATACTCAGGATACCATCTCTTGAGAAGTTTTAATCAAGGTGATAATGTCGTAATAATAGAATTTCCACGCGACGGAACCGTGGCAGGCCCAATAACTAATTCCATTACTCATCCAAAACATGATGTTAATAATGTGAGTAGCTAACAAGTTTGGTCAGAAAGTTGGCTCTTGTGAAAGTGGGAGTGTTGAAATAGTGGGTTCTCTAGACCCAACTATTCAGTGCTATAGATTACCATATCGTGTATATAGTTAGCTTTACAAGATGTTGTCTTACTATTATAGTGTATAATTGTCTGAATCCACTATTGAAATGGTAATGTCCAAAGGTTAATATTTGTATCAAGATGTTATAGCAGTTCACAGGCTATAATGAGAACCTCGAGATACTATGACATTAATCTTAAATATATGTTCTATGGTCTAGATACATATTACTAACTAGACATAGTAGGTGTTTGAATACCAGGTGTTGGGGCCTCGTAATCATTGAGATGTATTCTCACGAAGTTCTCACTTGGTGATCTCTAGTAGTGAGATCATGAGCACTGGCCCGGCAATAGAAACACCACATGTTTCTTGTGTCATTGGATGTTCCTATCTATGATCACATGTAATGGTCTTATGACTTGAGATCATTACCAATGTATGTCATTTGATTGTTTACTTTGACGCAAGATGAAAAACATGGCAATGAAGTCATTGCAAGGTAGTTTGTGTTGGGTATGTCGTTGGTGGCACAACATTAGTTGAATGGTCAAGAAATGATTTGTCGTTTCTAGGTTATGGAAGTATTATATCTCAGGCCATGTTTATATGGATGGAAATACCTTTATAAGACATGGATATGGCAGTCAAGGGTAAATCCATCCAGTTAAATCAATAAACCATAAAGAAAGAAAAGTGTGATGATATATGAGTGCATCATGTTTTATGAGATATTACAGACAAAGAGATTATATTACATAGTGTGTGTTTGTAGGTTGGTTTTCACTGCTGTGAAAATCCTTAACATTTCAGGCTCCATGATGGGATGCCATACCCCACTCTTGTTCTATGAATATTATTCAATTCTATCGATATAAAGGCCTAGAGGGTAACACACAATAGCGTATTCAAGAATCTGCCCTATTTGGTGGAATAATATTTTTGGACATGGTGGTCCCCACCATTGGGGTCTAAGATTTGCCCAAGGAAAATTTATCACCAATCCTATAAATAAATTCATATTATTTGAGTTTGAATGATGAGAATTGAATTCATTTAATAAATGTATTTACGAGTTTTTAGTAACTACAGGAAAAATATTAATTGACGAATATTAAATATATTCAAGGTTCAATTAATATTTATGGGAATGACGAGTCATGTTTTGAATAAATTATTATCGTGTAATATATTTTAATATATTACAAGTAAACGATAATAATATTTATGACTCGGTTTAGTAGTCATAAAATTTTGTTGATAGTGAATTATGTATTCGGGGTCGACAAGGCTATATGAGGTATTTTAAATAAGCACTATAAATAGAAGAGGAGGGGATTTTTACAAGGACTATTCATGGTACTTCCCTCTCTTATCTTCTCTCCCATAATCTAGATAGAGGCTCTGGATCTGAGGAGCATGGATCAAGTACTCTCTTAGGCATCACTTGTGAAGTGATGTGGTGATCATTGGAGCATCAAAGGCATCATTGCAATTCCGTACTAGCACCTGATTTATGATGAATGGTTCTCCTGCTGATTTTATGAAGTGCGTGTGGAAGATCTAGAGGAGGTTGATGTTATGTTCTTTGAGTAGTGATCACCATCGATGATCAGATATTGTGAGTGGCTTCAAAATTAAACCAGGTACTTTATAGTTTATTTTTGTACTTAAAATCCTTCATGTGTGGTCCTCGTTTAAGACTGGGCTTCTATTCACAAACATCGACAAGTTTATACCGATCATTGGTGGAAATTTAAAAAAAAAACACTTGTTTGGGTCTTCCGCTGCACTCCTGGTTCCAGCAATAAAGTGAGCTGACTTCATCAGTCGATCCATGATCACCTAGATAACATCATATACACCCAAATATTTTTTTATAACGGTGAAAAAATATTTCAATATTTCCTCCCACTTCCACTCAGGAACATCCAAGGGCTTCAACTAGATACTAGGGACATGATGTTCTGCCTTTATCTATTAGCAGACTAGGCAGAAAGAAATTAATTCTACCACTAACTACTTCATTCATGTCCACCCGAACTACCTCCTCAAACCATGGTACATATTAGATACACCAGGGTGCACCGTTATAGGTGATATATGAAACACATGGAGGAATTCCTCACACATCACCATCGGGATAAAAAACCTTCCTAGAAACATAACCTGCGGTATTTCATCCTTTAACCATCTCTTAAGGGCATCACCTCTGCCTATAAGTCCCCCACTTGGATTCCTCCACCTTCCACAACAATGTGGGACCTATCATTATTTAGAACATGTATTGTCTATTATTAAACTCCTCTTATCTGGGATGCAAGGTTTCAGACTCCTCCATCACCCTCTAGGAATACTGAAATTCTCAAATGACTCATATCAACTTTTAGCTCAGTGTGTCTGCTATGAAATTTCACTTTCTTGGTGTATAGCAGATCTCAAAATTGTAGTCCAGGAAAAACTCTATCCACCTCTATTTTCATAAATTTAGGTCATGCTAATAAAATATTAACCTCATGTTTTTTTGATCCATGAAGATCATAAATTATTCCATGATGAGGTAATGTGGATATAGCTTCAGGGAAAATTCCACTCATTTTATATCTAGATCGTAGGTGGTGTTGTTATTCGCATGGGTGTACAAATTCTTAGACCCATAAAAGATCATTTCCCATTTTTTCATCAATAAAAATCCCAAAACCTTGTGTGAAGAATCATAGAACACCTCAAATATCATTCCCTTATCATGTAATTGAAGAACTGATTCACAAACCAACTGCCCCTTCATGTAGTCAAAATTTATCTAAAACTGATCAATCCAAACGTCTAGACCTTATTGGTAAGGGGGTTAAGGATGATACAATATGAGATAAATTAGATACGAATCTCTGATATTAACCCATGATATAAATAAATCTACATACCTCTTCTGTATTCTTGGTTTCTCTCAGGAAACAACAGCCTCAACCTTTTCCAGATTCACTACTACTCCCTACTGAGACACAACTTTCCCAAGAAAATGAACCTCTCACATCTAGAACTCACACATGGAAAATTTCCCATATTACTGTTTGTGTCAAAGAGTATAAAATATGATCCTTGGGTGCTTGATATTCACCTCCTCCAATATTGAGTATTTGAGGATGTCTTCAATAAACATTACTATGAACAGGTCCAAGAACTCACAAGATACAGAGTCCATGAGCCCTATGAACATAGCTATTATATTCATGACACAAAATGACATGACTATAAACTCAAAATGATCTTATCGGCTCTTAAAGGATGTCTTAGGAATATATTCCTCTATCACCCTTAGCTGACGATACCCAAACCACTAATCGTTCTTCAAAAACTAGTTAAATCCTCTCAACTAGTTAAAAAGATAATAAATACTTGAAATATGGTAAATATTATTAATCATCACCTAATTTAGTTTTTTGTAGTCCATTCCAGCGCCATATGGATGTCTTTAGAATATCTACCTCATTCACCCTTAGTTGATGATACCCAAAAAGAAGATTGATTTATAAAACCATCTAGATCCTACCAACTGTTGAAAGAGATCATCAATTCTATAAAGAGGGTCATGATTCTTAATCATCACCCGATTCATCCATTGATAGTCTATACACAACCACATGCTACTTTTCATCTTATTGGAGAAAAAAACTAGATCACCCTAAGGAAAAATACTAGGCCTGATAAATATTTTCTAAATTTGGTCATAAATCTTGATCTTTATCTCCCTCAACATTGAAGGTTCCATATAATAAGGAAACATTAATATAAATTTATCACTAGAGTGTAACTCTATTCCAAACATGACATAAAATCAAGGGGTTGGTGCCATAAACTCCTCAAGGAAAAAAACCAAAACCTCTATGATAACTCTTGGGGTATCCACCACCTGAGACCTCACTGGCTTCATCGACAACTTAAACATCAAGGAATGAAGGGGTCCCACCCACCTACTGGCTATCTGGAAACCTAACTTGCTAGAGAAAACCACACATAACCCTTCCAAATAAGAAAACCAAACACTCCTATATAAATATTGAACCATCATACAAATAGAAAATAACCAATCCATGTTGAGTATGAAAGTATATTATTGTATCTATAGCATAATGAAACATTACAATGACTGATGTTTTCCAATCATCAGTCGACATCCCTGGCACACATCAAACAAACTAGTCTATCCTCTGACTAGCATGGATAATACTAGGGGCACATAAAGTCTTACCATGTATATTATCATTGTGTAAGACAAATTTAGTTCAATAAAGGAGTTTGAATCTCCAAAATCACACAAATAAAAAACTAGGGTAAATGATAAACCAATCATACCTTGAACCACATTTTTTCCCTCTGGCACTGGTGCCTCTATCTCATGCATCTAGAATCATCTAGGCCCTCTTCCTCGTTATAGACATTCTCCACATCTATGCTATATTTAGGTCCCTAATGGAGAGGGAAATCCCATGGATTTCCTCTTCCAAGTCTACCTCTACCTTTCTTATCATAATATGACTGAACATTATCTTAAGAGATATTGGAAAAAAATACCTCATGGTATCATTGAAGCATTGTTGAGGTAATTGTGTTTGTTGAAAATATGGGCCTTCGTGTTGTGTTTGTTCACAAAACAGACCACGATGTAGAATTTGTTGACAAAGGGGGTTTACAAGATGATTCTTCATGCTAAAGAGATTTTGTTGGCTATCCATGTTTTATTGAAGAACCTCGAAAAAGGAATGGATGATATGGAGGCGGTAGAAAATGAGCAAGTACAAGATGGTGCCGTTTTCCAGTGTTTGCCAAATTTTTGGGCCTGAAAATTGAAAAATGGAGAGTTGTGTTTTTTTCAAACGGAGGTGTGCATAAAGTTTGAGTGGTGAAAAAAATATAAAGTGTTGCGTGAAATATCAGCGTGGTGCACAAAAAATAAAGTGTTGCTCAAAATATCAGTATGGTGTGCCAAAAATAAAGTGTTGTGTGAAATAACAGTGTGGTGCGTGAAAAATAAAGTGTTGTGTGGAATATCAGTGTGGTGCGCAAAATATCATTGTGGTGCATGAAAAATAGAGTGTTGCGCAAAATATCAGCGTGGTGTGAGAAAAATAAAGTGTTTCTCGAAATATCTGCATGGTGCATGAAAAATAAAGTGTTGCGTGAAATATCGGCATGGTACGCGAAATAGAGGATTGGAGTTTTTCACGCAAAAGGTGTTTCCAGATTAGAAGCTCAAAAATTTTCACAGGAATGAGGTGCATGAAAAATTGGAGCAAGGTGCGAAATATGGTGTTTTTCGGAAGATGTGTTTTCATGCTCAATAAGGATTATGTGAAGAAGGAGGGTTTTTTTCATAGGGGTCGATTTTGCCTATAAATATGAAGTGACCCCTCTCTTTTGATACAACTAAAGACTTAGAGAGTATTCGAGATCTGGTGTGAAAAATTGGAGTACACAAGAGAGTTTCGTGAAAAAAACGAGTTTGCATGTAAAAGAACTATTTTCGTGAAAAGAAGGGATTGCGTGCAAAAGAAGAAAATTACTCGCAAGGCAGTGGAGAGGCTATGCGTAAAATAAGTGGTTGCGCGTAAAAGAGGTGTGCATGAAAATTTTATTTCACACAAGGAAAGAAAATTACGTGCAAGGCATTACAAAGGCTCTACATAAAAAGAGAGGTTGCGCGTAAAAGAGGTGTTGCACGAAAAGTGGATTTCGTGAAAACATAGGGAATTACACGCAAGGCCCATAGAAGGTTGTATGTAAAATTTGGGGTTGCCCGGTACACCCGTTGTAAAGTGTGATTAATCTACGGTTGAAAGTTGGATATCAACAGAGCATCTATCAATAGTTAACGATGCAGATTTCATTAGTGATAATGAAGAGACCTAAAGGTCTATAAATTGTGAGTGGATCCTTTCTAGAGTAGCTATCAAAGGAAGAGGAGGAAGGTGATCCTCTCCACCGGCAGTGATCCATAGAGACAAAAACAGGGCATAACCCTTGGGAAATCTGTGAGCTAACCCTAAAATTTGTAAAGGTAGTGAACCTAGTCATAGAAGTGATATAGCCAAAACTTTTTAAACAGCAGTGCACTTTTAGTGGATTTGGTACATCGGCACATCCCCAGTGTATGCTCCTTGGACGTAGCACAGTGAGGGTGAACAATGTAAAAAATGTTGTGTCCTGTGCATGATTTAGTTTCTATTTATAATTTTCTACAGGAGAGAGAGAGAAGAGAGTTTTTCTTAACAATGAAACAAGATCAATAGGGGAAGTTGTTTTAATCTGTCGTACCCTGATTCAACCCCTCTCAGGGTATCTAACTTAGTGGACCTAACAAGAGCCCTATTACTGAAGATATATTGGGGATAATTTTCACAACTGTGGGAAGGGTACATGACCACCCAATCCATGTCAAATATTTAAGGATTAATAAAACTACCACTTGTAATGAACATAAACCCTTCTGCAAAATCAAAAAATAGGATATCTCTTGGTAGATTCACAAGGACTTCCAGCCCTCGAGAAATGTAATGTTGACTGCTTGGGCTATTTTTCTACCAATAAATACATCATCCAGTTCATCATATGAGACCCTTCATCTGGAATCCCCCTCCTCCAAGGTCCCTGATAACTCTCAGCCATAGATACTATAACCCATTCATTCACTATCCATCACCCCACCTACTTTTGAACCTCCAAATATCAAGGTAGTGTAAATTAGGTGGGTATAGAATAAAGGGAGGGGTGCAATGAATCTTATAAGAATCATTCTTGGAATCCCTAACTGAAAATACTTCAATGGAAAATTATAGAAGTTCCTTAAAATCAATGCCTATATCTCAAACTCTCATGATCCCCTGTTAAAATAAGTGAAACTCTATCCTCCTTATCGCATTTTTCATTTTTGATGTGAACTCATCTATGAACACCTACTGGAAACCAACCCTCAAGACATATGTCTCCTTCCACTCCATGATATAAAATATCCACCACTAACTCACTACTCCCATTAACTGGACAACTTCTAGGGGAACCTAGTACTTGAATCGAGCTCCTATTAAGCTAAAAGTGATATCCAATCCCTCCAGTTAGTACTCTATATCTATGTTATATATGATTCCCTCATATGTTTTCAGGATCTGCTGTGAAAAGGCACACCATGTCTAATTCCATTACTCATCCTCTTGATTGGGATCAACCATATGACATTCTATAGGGATAACCTACTAAAACCTCCCAAATTGCACCACAAGTAGGTGAAAACCAGCATGCATATTAGTAAGAAAGGGAGAGACACGTGAGTCTACTAGCAATGTATTTTTTTAATTCATTTATTCCCATATTCACCACATTCAAAACAAAACCCTATAAATTTTATTGTATGTACCTCTACAAGTTACATACCTTTCTAGAAATTTCTCTTTAACGAGAACGTTATAAGTGATTAGGGTATTTGTGTCAGATCAAATGGATTCCTAAAATCTTATTTCCTAGCTGGTCAATCTTGTTATCATCATATAAAAAGTTCAACTAACACTGTTTCCTTACAAACCTATGGGGTGATCACCAGCACCTAACTCCAAACATCACTTTGTCTATTAACCAAATCCATTGTTGCCAATATTTCATTACCCCCACCCACTAATAACCCTCCTATAGTGGTAGTGAAGAAGAGTAACCCCTGAGTCTCGCCTCTAATATGCCTCGGGTTGGTGAATAGCACTGAGAGTATAAAACACTCGAATGGGAGGCATTACCCTTAATATCCAAAGATCATTGTATTAAACCACCAACCAATCCACCATACAATAAAAAAAAAATTCCAAAATCCCATACAATAAATATCTCACATTCAAGAATATAAAATAGATACTGGTTTCTCGAAAGATAAAACAATACCAAAAGAAAAATCATGTGACAGAAACCATAACAACCCAAGATTTGATCTATTACTAACTAGATCAATCACTAAAACCCTCCCAGAAACATGAAAAATAGTTTATATATATGTAGGGTGAGTATAACATGTATACATAGTATGATCATACCAATGATACCTCATAAAAATATGAAAATTTATATTAATGTCTCGGTGAACAAAAAACATAACTAACCAACACCTACATGGGTCTGAAAGTTCTCCCAACCTCACCAAGGTTCACTCTTAAAATAATGCATCCAATAGTAGAAAGTGATAGCATAAGAATATATATAAAGTCACCCCACAATTACTTCTCCACTGATGTTCCTCTCTCACCCAATGATAAGACATCGATTTATCACATACCTTACATATCCACTAATAAATGCACCGACCATATGCCATGTCTCAGGACACCAACCACATATTTAGGCTCATGGAACCAACTGCATATATACTATTAGGAAACCCTGGTAGCATGGTTCATGAATGTGTAGGACATCAATATCATGTCCACATCCTACCATGCATATCCCCCACCACATATCTCATCATCATCCACTGGTATGACAAGAAGTTACTATTAAAGGGAGAGTAGGTGAGTGGGGGTATTTAGACATCCATATCCTCTGCATCCATACTGTGAGGAAAACACCACCTCCCCCAAACAAAATATACTGGTGTCGTTCTGTCTACCCAACTTTGGTGGGGTGTGTATAAATGCGATAAAATAATAAAATTATATACTAGCCTCACACAAACCAACACCTATGGTCTTTAATAAGAAAAACCATCATAACCATAATTGTGTCACTAATTTTTCTATTCCACTAAACATTGCCCCTAATATAGAACAACTGACTTCAAACATCACACAAAGGGGGATAACATGATTTCCATTTCCTATTATTTTATTTAGTTAAATATCCACCAAACTCTATTTATTTAGTTATTAGTTTAAATTCACACCAATGAATTTCTTTACCCATAACCACATCTTCATATGTAAATGTTATTTCATTACTATAGAACTGCTATCAATAAACTAATATTTCAAACAACAGCACCACAACCACGACCAACAAGACACATACAATCAAGGAAACCAATCCATACACATAAATTCAAGCATAAAGAGGGAATATTCAACATAGTATTTTCATTTACAAGATTTAAGTGTTTAACCATTGAAAGGGTATTCTAAATCAAGTAGTCACTATAAGGAACAATCCAATGATAAGCATATAACATAGAAATAATATCAGCAACATCAAGAAATTTGATAACCACATACATATTACACCATTCCCTTTCATTTTCATTTTCCTAGTTTGTAATTTTTATTATGAAAATTTATAATACCCTAAAAATGTAAATAAAAATCATGATAATCTCATAAAAATACATAAAGAGAAATAACTTGAATCCCCTACCCCAAAAAAGCATTAAAAATCATTTTGTAAAGATGGAACAATAGGTATAAAATTTCTAAACACCATAACATTAGGAAGAACATCGATCAACGTAGAATATAGAATCCACATCAATATCCCTGCGTAAAATCACTGAAATAACCCATATCTTTAATCATGGTCTCCTCATAATGACAAACAAGGAAGGGAATAAGGGAAAAAAGGATAAAACTTACTTATAATCATGAATTCTTGATATCTAGATACTGAAGGTAAAATACCATAATGATGGGGTGAGTGCCCTCATAAAATAACTTAAGATCCACCCAAGAATCGAGAGAAAAGACAGAAGGAAGATATGGTTTGAATGGGTTTGGGAATTTATAGGCAGACTAGAAATTAGAAGATCATGGTGCAGTGTCCTTAACTACAACATAGGGGCACATACCAAGGAAAAGGCTACAACATAGAAGAAAGGTCCATGTTGTAATGGGGTTAGTTGAAGTCACATCTGATAAACATGTTGAGGTCCACACAACATATTCTATAGACTAGGGTAAGGACCATGGCTCAAGGGAAACCACTATACTCTAGATTTTAATTGCCAAGAATAACACCAAACTATTACCAAGACCTATGGAGTAGCTACCCTAAAGAAGTAAAAAGTAACAAAACCCTAATTCATAAGTATCCATGCCACAATAAATCTTTCCACACTACAAACACTCCCTTTACAGAGCAGCCTAAGACTCTACACCGTAAAAACCATTATCAATTAAAATTTTCACTACACCTCCACCATACATTCCATAACCCCCTTAGAATTTCCAATAAACACCACAGTTACGTGAATTCTCCCAAATGGGTTGGAAATTCTTACTTATACAATATTCATCTTAGAAATGTTTCATTAACCCATCAACTCTAAGTCCACATGATCTAACCCTTTGTAAAAAACAAATTTGATTAGTTAAAATGACAAATTTGACCATAAAACAACACACACTGTGGTAAAATATCTAAAACTCACTTAAATAGGGTTATATAAATATATTTTCAAGAAATTTAAAAAAACCAACACTCACTTGAGAACACACACCAAAATAATTCTAGTGCAATTAATTCTACCCATTTTGTAAAAATTTTACTCCCCCTTGATAAACATAATGAGTATGAATTAAAATTTTGATGGGATAATGAAAAACATACCTAGGTATTTAGTTTTGTGGGTGTATCCCCCTAAAGTGATTCTCTCTACTTTTATTAGACTTTATTTTCCAACTTTTAGGAACATCCAATATGATATGGGAACAAGGTAGGTTATCTTCAGCTTCATAGTTATAGTGGGACAGAGACTTGTTTATTAACCCATGTAGCTTCTTCTTGGATACTCGAAATATTTTTGAAATCATCATGTTATCTCATCGATTGATTTTATATGTTTTTCACCTCTAGGTGGAATGGATCTCTTCTTAATTTTATTTCTCTTACTTTTTGGAATGGCCTTGTTTTCTTAAGAAAACAGATCACTTTCATTTCATTCATCATGATCCTTCCTTTTGGACACTTCCAACTGATCTGGCCATATACAAAGGCATTTATTTTTCTCATGTTTGGCCTCATTCAAGTGTAGGGACTCATTTTAAATAAATTTAATGGAATTTGGGGTCATAGGTTCTTTTTTCCTTGGTTTCTCATTTTTCAAGGAAAGACAGTTATTAATCTAATAACTATGTGTCTTACATGGTTTCACCTTAAACACACTTTTTTTAACTTTCACCTTTCCCTCCCTATATATCTTATTAAAAATTCTATATTCCTCTTTTTAGTCCTTATATTCTCTATTTTTTGGAAACCTATCAACTTATTCATCAAGAGTGTCAATAATCATACAAATATGGATACCTCTTTCGTAGATTTATTTCCTTTTGGTTTTCATATTTCTCTCTTACTTCTTAAGATTCATAGAAATTTTACAATGGACCATAATGTAGCCTCTATTTTCATAGTTGAATAAATTATTCCCTGTATTTTGAAAATCTTAGCCATCTTTCTTCATTGTCTTCTTGGGAGGATTTGATTCAACAACCTTCTTTATTGATTTATCTCTCAAACCAAAATTTAATTCTTTATTCAACCATTTTTTTCTCTGTTGAGGCCTTATATTCATATAAACATGAGAGTTATGTTGGTTTTTTACATACCAACACTCCTAATAAAAATGTCCATAATTTTTTCAAAAATCATAGAACCTTTTTGAGTTTTAAATTTTTCTTCAAAGGAATTTTTTTTCTCTCTATGAAATCTTATTTTGTATAGAAAGTTGTTCTCTCACTTTAGCTTTGCTCCCCCTTGATTTCAGACTTCTATAATTTTTACATACTAAAATACTATCCTATTAATCACTGGATCTATTCCCAAACATCAAACAACATCAAAATATCTCAATCAATCTTTTTGTTTTACTATAACAGAGAATCTGGCTAGATTGACATGCTTTCTATCTTTGGGCTTGAACACTAACATTTTTTGTCACATTTTGTGGGAAAAAAATTATAATATATGATCACTTTCACCCATAATTATGTGGTGGGTGTTTAAATATTTTTATTCTTCTACAACATTTGTATATATCTTAAATTTTTTCCTACACATCAAAAAAACAAGATCTAGATTCAACTGATTTAACAAGACAATTGGTCTCCTTTTTGTATTAAATAGAATTGAATGATTATCTAGATGATATCAATCCATTTGAGACACTATTTTGAGTCTTATTTTCTAAAATACTAACATTAAATACTTTTTTGTGTCATTCATTTTTCATATTGTTGGGAAGTTCCATCTTGTATAGATTCTAGATTTCTAGGGTTGATTTACAACCCTAAGAATTTCAGGTTGAGGGTGTTATTTTCATCCTTAGAAGATTTAAAACTATCTTCCCACACTTCCTTCAACTTCTATGATTGATTATAATGAATTTCCCTCATATAAACCAAAAAAATTATCAATCTATTTCACTCTTTTTTCTTTTTCTTCTATCCGAGAAGACTTGAAATCCATAGAGACATTATGATTTTTTTTTCAGTGCATGGAATATATCCTTAAACAAACTTTTAAACACTGTTTTCTCACATACAGATCTTTGTAAGTTTTTATGAACTTGAGAAAATATTTCTTTGTAAAGGGTAAAATTTTCTTTCTTAACATCCATTATCTTAATGTGATTGTTTTAAGAGATCATCTTATTTATCAGTGCTTGTTCCATATCACTAGTTTCCAACTACAGGAATGAATTTTCATCATTAATTCCCATAATATATATGAATAAATAAGTCACAACTTCAATGGGAACATTATTTAAATACTCTATAACCTCAAGTTAGAGTTATTTAGAAAATTAAATTCATCCATCATCAAATCTTGAGCTAGATTCATTGGAGGAACAATATTTAGTAGTTTTAATTGAAAATTTATCACCACTATGATTCCCTTTAGCTAATGGTATCTCCTCTATTATTTTTATTGGATTCATCACCTCTTTATTTTCACTATTTTTTGTGTATTGAATGAAACTTATATATTGGAATTGAAAGGATGGATGTATATTTTTTCATTTGAGGCACTTTAGAACTCTATTCAAAGCTTACTTAAAATCTTCACTTCATGTATGTCAAGTAAAAAATCTATCATGAAAAAATATATATTCAACCAGAGATAGATACATTAATCTAATTATAAATTGTTATAGTCTAAAATATATTCAATCAGAGGGAACCTTGGCTCTAATACCAATTGAGATTCTCATTGGGATCATGTAGACACACCTAGGGGGAGGGGTGAATTAGATGTTCTCAAATTATTTTTCCAAAAAACAATTATCCTTTGATTAAAACCCAATTTGGATTTTAACCTCCATCACCAATTATGATGTAAATGGATCTATTATATTTTACTATTCCATTAAACGATATGAAATAAATAGATTTAATGTAATATTGGCATATGTGTTTTTACATGGTTTGACCTCGATGTGGGAAACCTAGTCCTTGCCTTTTTCAACTCTTTTTTAGACACAAAATATCCTCTATTAATATTGATATCAATTATTGTTGGTTGTCTTGGGATTATCTTGAAACAATTATTTCCATATTAAATAGGAATTTTATCTCCATATTACACAAGTGACTTTACTCCATTGTATTATACAAGTTAATGGATCTTCACACTACATCATGCAATCATCACACTAACATTGTACCAGATGGATCTTAGCTTCTTTTCTACTATTAAAGTATATTGAAAAAATATCCAAGGTTGTCTCTAATAATAAGAATATATTATTTTCTTCATCACTATATAGTGTCTTAAAATACCTCATGGTCTTCGAAAACTACTCATAAAACTCAGCATCTATTTACTGCACAACTTCTAGGTTCATTTGAAATTGAATGTTGGCCAATTTCAACTTAGAATCAAGGATGCAGCCTGTGTAATATGACATGGATTTTGAACAATATATTGAATATATCCTCATGAATTTTCCTAGTGATGAAACACACTGAACACTTGGTTCTGTTTCTCACTCAATACATGCAGAACATCTTTGTTTTGTTTCTTCTGTTCAGTAAGGATCTCATCATCTTCAATGGCTCTCTCTTATTCTTTTTTATCCAACTACTAGTTGATCATTATAGGATGAATTTTTTATTTAATTATCAGTATCTTCTTCACTATGAAATGATATGTCTTCTCCTTATTTATATTCTACCTTGAGATATCTGGTTCTCTCTTGACCAATTTAATCATGCACATCCCCAATAGTAGTGTATTATTCCTTTATTCTTTTATTGTATCTAAATATTCAAACTTTTCACATATAGATATATTAAATTCATTCTTCCATTTTAAACATACAAAAATAGAATACTAAGAGGAATTTCTCATTTACATCAAAAGAAACTATTACAAAATAGCCACTTTTCAGATTCATTTAATTTTTCATGCTCTACTCATTTAATGTTTCTCATATAGAACTTCTTTTCATAATGCTGAAACATAATTGATAAAAATTCACTTTTATTTTTCCAATTATCAATCGAATAATTCTTTAGGTGTTCTACAGAAAGATCAAGATCAATCATATTTTTATTGTATGAGATGTTTAATTTTATAAAATTGTTTTTTCCTCTGATGCTTCATATCTGATGTGGGAGTTCAGTTTTTAGTGGCAAGGGTCCAGGAACCAAAGGTTGGGATGGTGGTTTAAGGATTGGCCTTGGGTGGAAAAAAATAGTGATTGTATATGTAATGGGGTTTTAGTATGTTTTCTAGATACAAAATACCCCATTGGCTAGTCGGTGAACCTAGTACAGGGTTGAAATTAATATACCATATGGGTTTTAATTCGATGAATTTTCTACTTAATTGATATGTCAAATCCATAGGCTGGCTAGTGGGCACAATGAAATGGTGAAATTAATGCACCCAATGGGTTTTAATTCGACACATTTTTCAAATTATTTTTATAGCCAAATCTAAACCCCTTGACCTAATTCTAATTTTAGATCCCCCCTTGCATCCAGGCTCTTCTATTCTTCTCCTATTTTCCTTCCAAGCTTTGACTAGTCTGGTGAAGTAATAATTATGAGTTCTTCTTAATATACTCCATATTTTTCTTCTTGATTATAAGGTGAACATGGATCTATTTTGGATCTACATTTTCTATGAATTTACAATGATTTTTTCTCTATTTATTTGTATATTAGTGATGGATCTTGCATATTGATAACGATTCTTGATCAAATCGAGATATACCATCGAGAAAAATGTTCAATGAATAAGTATTTAAGAATTATCTTACTAAACCTCTTATTTATCATGGATCAATGATGAAACAATATTCCATTGACTATTACCTCATATATTGGTAGAGGATTAAAATTTTCAATGACAAAACCCCTTGATCGGAAAAATAATTCTCAAGAACGGTGGGAATTTTTGGCTAAGTCATTATAGAATGATCATCATGAGGTATTCTTATTATTGATTGAAATATTGAATATATTTTGAATTGATGTAGTTTTTATGGATTTATGATTGTTTTATAGACCCAAGGATCACTACTATAATCACTATTGAATTCATGATCCATTCTTTAATTGATAATAGATCTGATGAATTGGCTTCCCTTACTTCAATATATCATAGAATTGATTTCATTGATGAACTCCCTAAGGTATTTGATTTATTTAATGGACTTATTGAATTTTAATTCTCTTGAGTGTCTATTCTAAACATCTTTCTTTAAAACTGAATACTGAGTGATGAATCCTTAACATGTGATCATGTTCTCTATGGGTGTATGGCATGGTTTGTCTTCAATCATTAATGAAATTTTGAGTTTTTCACCAATGAACACGAAGTAGGAATTTTCTTACCTTATATAGGTTGTGTATATAAGCATTAAAATGATACGATATTGTGTATTTTTATTCTCAGGCCAAGTTGGGTTTAATCAAATCTGTTCTTTTTTTCTATTGTTTTCGCTCTCATGATATTCAATGTGTGACACTTTATGATATGCCTCATTGCTATTTGTTGTACTTGGTATTTGTTATGTTGTTGTTCTTTACATGGTGCGTAGGTTATAGAGGGGCCCATGATAGAATATTGGCCCTATAGAAGGATCATTTTTAGATCTTTCATATAGTAGGATGACAGGACCAGGATAGACGACGGGGCATGATGGCCAAGTGTGGCCTGACTTAGGGGGCATGATGATTTATGTGACTAGAATAGTGAGGTAATAGTGAGGAATGATATTCAATGTGACCTAACTTGGTAGATATAAATGGGGAATGTTGACGGATTTTTGTCTGACCTATAGGCTTAGGGATTATACGAAAATTGATTAGCTTCAGGATGGCTCTTATGTTTTCAACTTTTCTATATCCACCGAGATGTTTTCTAGTATGGAGTGGAAGGATTTGTTCAGGTTTGTGGTAGCTTGGTTAGAAAGTGGATTCTTTCTATGGTTTGTTTTCTTATGTTAAATTTTATTTATTATCATGTATTACACTCTTATACATGTAAAATCATGTTAAGAACACATCGTTCGTATCCTACTATGTTTTATTACTCACACCATACAGGAACATATTGATGCAAATGGAGATGTCATGTATAGGGATCTAGGAATGGGAAATTGACCCTTGTAAGATGGTAGAGATGAGGAGCATGGAAGTGAGAGTAGTGTTAGAAAAAATTCCCTAGGATTCCACATTTTTATTTATTTATTTACTTTCATACTTTATACTTTGGATTAGTTACCATATAGGGGGGCCATTTATACTTTTATATGACTTGTCTTCCATTTGATATTACATTATGATGTCTTAATTTTTTATTTGTTACATATAGTTGGTTTATTATTATTATTGGTGTAAGTATATGATATTGAGTTTATAGTCTCCCCACTGATGGACATCAGACCCACACTTCTATTTGATAGACTCTAGCATATGTGGAGGCACACATGATCTCATTTAGCTGTTTAGTTTGGACTTGGTGGTTCTATTTAGAGCATTAAAAAATTCTATCAGAGATTTTTTCTTCTTTTCTTTTGGGATAACCTAGGATATGGTATAAAGGATATATATGTGTGGGACTTAGGAAGAGAATTTTTTATGTGACTGGCCATCACATGTGTATCAGACCTCTATGTTACCATTGATGATATTATTGTTACTATTTTATGATTTTTCAAGAGAGTTTGTGCATCATGAGTAGACACATAGGATCAAATTCTATATATAAGCCTTGTTTTGTTTTATGTTGGTTCTTTAATTTAATGCCTTGAATTTTTCTACCTATTCAAGATAGACTTGTATTCTTTGACTGTGTGATATATCTATTACCAAACTGTTGTGATATATCTATTATAACTAATTAGTTGAACCTTTTCATATTATTATTATTTTGTATATATATGTGAATATGACTAACGTTTTGAGATAATGAACATTGGTTAATGTTAGGGAGTGTATAAATTGGGTTAAGGGTAGAGGTCTTGGATAACCTTTGTGTGATGTCTTATACTAGTTAGGATAACTTTTAAATGTTCTAAATGTTTTATTCAGGTTATATAAAATTCCACCTCAGAAATGTTTGATAGGAAATCTTAGTGAAGTAGGATAAAACTCTCCCATGATGGTGGAAAATCATATTCTACCACCAATTGTGTAGGATAATTCTATTACACATGACTTAGTAGTTCAGGCAGAAGGACCACTTCAACCAGGAGTCTTCTGTCTAGTGCCTACCCAATATGAGAGTTACACGGACTATGGTCTACTATGCTTATGAATTTAAACTCCAGCATCTTCCATATTTCCAAGGCATTAGAGGCCCTAGGGATGCAGAGTAATAGATATAGATTTTTGAAAGGATCATTGATTTGATAGAGACCTTAAAGAATTTAAAATTAAAGCATGAAACCTTTATACTACTGGGCATTGGTGGGATATTATGCCTTAGGATAGGATATGTGAGGGTTTGATGTGGGTGACATCCAAATTTCTTTTCTTAGAGGAGTTATTACCTTGTATGATGAATCTAGACTAAATGCAGGAGTTCATGGAGATTCATTAAGGGGAGATGATGGTGTCTTCTTACTCATATCCTTTCATGGAATTGCTATGATTCGCTCCTCTCTTTGATGGGGATAAAGTGTCAAAATCCAGTAAGTTATAGACTAAGATTCAATTGGAGTTGAGATTCTGGGTCAAGCACTTTGATTATATGACTTATACTAAGGTGATTTTCAAGTCCCTCAAAATTGATAAGGTTCTGTAGGAATATAGAGTTACATGTCTTATTTCAGTCTTTAGGTGACTACCTAGTGATACTTCCTCTAGTAGGAATGGGAAGTAAGATGATTTAGTTCAGAGAAAAGGTAGAGAGATAATGTTGAGTAGAGGCACTTCGGTAACCTATTTGGGGGAAGTATGTCCTCAGTGATTCAGCCATGGATTGTGTGGACATTATCATTATTCATGTCCAAAATCATAGATCAAGGGCCATCAGTGTGATAGGACTGGGCATCTGTAATGTTTCTTCTTGAAAGAATAAAAAATGATGTATCAAAGGGGGTTAGACCCGAATATAGGCCATGATCCCTAAGACAGGGTGGGGTCCTAAATAATAGGTTCACAACCATCATATGAATATCAATTAGTCTATTGATTATCATCATGAACTGGACCTTAGAGCTGAGGCAGACTGAGTTTACCTAGCGGATCAGACTAAAATAGAGGTTGTGAGGGACTGTATGCTATTTTATGGACTGTATTGATAACTTATCCATTTTCTACCACTTTTTTTTGGGTACTGGTTCTTTCCATTCCATTATTTCTTTACATTTTCTTTCTATGCATTACTTACTGATCAGGTTTTCTTCTGAGTTACTTTCCCTCGATACACCATTGAGCACAAAATTGGACCACCTATAGTGATTACTAGAGTTTTATATAGTCATTGTTGGTTATGTACATTTATGGGAATTATTTATTTTAGATATGACATGAATCTACGTGGTTATTTCTATAGACTAGTTGTTCATCTTCCAAAATCACATTGATTTCCATTGGAATGGGTTTCATTTACATCAACCAAGGGAGTGAAGAACATGAAAATAGAAGAATCAGAAATGGGAGTAGCTGGAGATAGTTGATACATGAGTCATATTGGCACAATCCCGACATATATTGGAGGCTTGGCTCTATCAACATGATCAGGGAAAGTCCCCACGTATTTTCCTTCAGTCACGAATCTCTATCAAAACATCTTTATAGATGACTTAATAAGACTTCACCAAGATAGAGGAGTTGACTTTGAGATAGAACTCGTGCCATGTGCACATCCCATTTCAATAACCCCTTATCACATGGAACTGACTAAGTTAAAGGAATTAAAGATACAACTTTAGGACTTGGATTAGAATAGATTTATCAGTATGAGTACTTCACTGTATGGTGCACCTATTTTTTCATCAAGAAGGTGGATTATAGTTTTTGACTATTTATTGATTACCAAAAGTTGAACTAGGTGATTGTGAAGAACATATATCCTCTACCCAAGAGGGATGGTCTCTTTGATCGGTTAAGGGGAGAATTGTGGTTCCCTAAGATTTATCTATGATTGGGCTATCACTAGTTATGAGTTAGAGAGGAGGACATCCCAAATATGATGTTTCATAGTAAGTATGGTCGATACGAGTACTTGGTGACTCCATTTAAACTGATAATCTATCTAATGAATTTGTGTTAGATTTGGGATGTTCTATTCATTTGTTCTCTATTAAATATTTTTTCCATTTTCTATCATGACATACCTGATTTGATAATTGATATTTGTTATGACCCAGCTATGGCATGGCCTAACAGGTTGGATGATTTAAGACTTAACAAGTTTCACTTTATACGGAATTTGAAACATATTATTTGAAGTGGATACAATCTCACCATATTATCTCATGTTATTAAATTTTTTGTATGAATTATTATAGTGATCTATTAGTTTGGAATAATATTCCCTCCACATGATCAATATATTCAAACCATATTTATGTGTAACTATTTACACAACCCAAAATTTTGTGTTTCTCAACCAAAAATAGAAATCAAGTATATTTACACGTATCCAAATGCATCATATAAATAAGTTACATGAACATTTCATGTAAATTTATATAGTTATATGTAATTTAAATTCTATACATGGGTAAGCTCAGAGATAAAGATAGCCAACCCCATTCACCTTTCTAGACAAGGCATACACCTCGAGGAAGGTAGTTAGTGTGACTCCAAGTCCCACTAGCCAGGTAGACTTTACTCAAGAGAGAATAGAATTCATCATAACTCTAAAACCTGAAATGTACAAACTTTATACAACAACTAAATTCATGTTTATAACTTCAATAACAAACCGTGTTTAATATAGATGAAAAACTAAATTCATTATCAAACCTAGAATTTAATGCAAGTATCTATTTCCTAGAAGTATTTTAACATTTAAACTAAATCACGAATAATTCATAATATAAATATTTTATAATTATGAATAAAATATGTAATATCATTTATATAAATGAAAAATTCAAATATGAAAATATGAGATAACCATTTATGAACAATTCAAAAATAAAATATAGTTATGAATACTTTATAATTTTGGCTTTAAATTAAGTATATTCCATAATTATGAAAAAAATATTTATATTTACATTAATATGAACATTTAATATTCATAATTATATGAAATTTAATTTTAAATATATGATATTATCATGAATTATAAATAAGTTAATAATTAATATTCTATTATGTAAACATTTTACAGAATCTAAATACTATATTCATTATTATATGGAATTTCATTTTAAATATATCATATTCTCATAACTTATAAACAATTTTATTATTAAATTTCCATTATATAAATATTTTCAATAATATAAATACCATATAATTAACAATATTTTAACCATGATCAAATCAATCGTCAAAAATCTTTTGAGGTGGTTTGAATAATATCCAAATAATCCCCCTACAATTTGAACATTTCAATGCATTTAATTATGGAAAATTCATAATTTAAATATAAACATATTTATATTTTTACCTTATTTTTGAAATTTATAAATACTTTATAAATTGTACTTTATAAATTTAAAAGGTATTTTAATTATTTACATTTAATATTTAAGGAATATTTTATGATAAATGTTTCATAAACATTAATTAAATAATTATAAAAACTTTATAATTAACTTTTTAATTAATATTTTATTAATTTTTAAATCTCCTTGAAAAAACCTTTTATTATAATTTTAAATCCATTTATGAATTATTTATTCAACTCAAAATTAGAAAATTTGGAAAAACTGTTTTCCATAAACACCATAGCTTGTGCTAGGTCATGATGGTACCTCTAGTAACTTACCTTTATGTAGTATGGATATATAAGGTTGAATCATTCCACAATGGAATATACTATATTTTAGTGTTCTTTCAAGAGTTTTTTAAGAAACATGGCACTGGTGTAAAATGACATCCGCAACATAGACTCATGAAGACTAGTTAGCCATTTTTCATGCTTTAACTCTAAATGCATAAGATAAAATAGTTTCTTCACCATGCCCTATTGAATGTAGAGTGACTATTTTTCATTTTCTAACACTTAAATTACGGTATAAAATAGATGACTCTGTGACATGGTGACGGGTTGGCCAAGTTGTGGTGATGATTGTTGTGGTGCTATGTTATTTAGTGTCCTTCATTTCTTAAACATGATTTCATAAACTAAGATCATGGATCCCTTTTATACCTATTTCTTCTATAGGGTTTTATTAACACTTAATAGAAGTAGTGAAAGAAAAATAAACCACAAATCCAAGACCACCATGGAAGAAATATGAAACTATTTAAAAACATATAGTTGAAGAATATTGTAAATGGTGTACCTTACACCAAAGTCTTCAAGAACTCATTAGAAAGAGTTTTTTTAAGATCACATAAGTGTAAAAATAATTCCTACCATCTCCATAAGTATAAAAAGTTCAAAAAAATCATTCATCGTATGAACGTGATACCCCTTCACTCCACAATGTGCCAACACCTCACTTGTGGTATGGAGGAAGAAGAATGGAGCTTTGGGTTCCAATAGTTTCATATAGGTATCAACATTTTATCCATCATCACATGATAGTGTCTCTATATATACACTAAGGAAACTCCTCAATGATTCACCCATTAACTCATGTATTATAATGCATGAGTTAATTCAATGGAATGTTCATGCACCATATTCATGAATGCTTCAAACTCCCACATGTTTCATCTTATGAAGCAGCTCTCTGAATGATAACCTATGTGAGAGAGTGGCTTGAGTAAATGTTGTATGCATGAAATATAATTTCATTCATGCGTTTTGAGTGGAAGCATATGAATGTTCTATCTCCTCCCACTCCATTACATCACTAGTTTTTGGTAGTTGGAGTGTTCAGAGGAGGCTTAATGAGAGTTTAGAGAATTTTGGTTTCTAAAGGCTAGAAAAAGGGGGATTACATGTCATGTAACAAGATTACATGACTTGAAACTCTGTTTCATGGATTTTATAAATGTTTCACAATTTTTAATGTTTCAATATTATAAAAATAAAATAAATCTAATGTAGATGGTTTTTTCATCAGAATTCGACAGCAGGGCATTGCACTATGTGAAAGGGTACAACATGTCATGTGATACCCCGATGCTGTAATTTTTTAAGCATTTTTCTAGCCACTCAAGTTGTCAAACCTTGTCTTTGCAGTGAATCCCCCTAAACCATAGGAGACCCGACGACCCCTCTTTGATGTTTTGGGGATTCCTTTAACAAGGAACAATTTCTATCTTCTCTCTATCGATCTGTAACAATCCATCTTCAATCTAAGATGCATTATTTCCCCATTCATTCCATTTCTTCTAGGTTAATCTCTTTTTTTCCTTCCATTATTATTACCATGTGATGGTGGATAATGTTCCATGTTTCTAATGAGGTTCTCTTAGATTTATATTGATGCAGTGGGGTCGTGGAATCCTTGGGTGGACGTAGATCTTGCAGGAGAGGTAAACGAAGGTCTGTTACATGATCTGTTCTTGTGAAAATAATGTTTACACCATTTTGAGGAAGAATTTACTTTGTTTCTCTTCATTTGTGCATTATGTTGGAGGGATCTACTTTTAGTCACCTATGAACCCTAGTTTTTCTAGGCTAACCAAAGATAAGAATCATTTAAATGAAATTATAAGGGGTAGGGAGTTTTATTTTCATTCCTTTGAAGTTTTGATATTATGATTGTGATATTGTGAATTATGCGGGCATGATTCCCTTCTAAAGACTATGGTTGTTGGGGTCTTTGTTTTCACACTAGATAAATTTTTGAATTCATGTTATTCTTCCTTGGTTTGAAACTTATATATAAAAACAGGTAAATCATGTATATTCAAAAAATGAATGGATTCCCCGGGATCAGAGAGTTTCTATGATAACCCCCTAAATTAACAAATGTGATTAAATAAGGGATGAATTAATAAATCAAAAATTGTGGTTTGACTTGTAATTTTTGGTGATGTGATGTGTGTGTGGTTTTGTTCTGGTCTGTATTGTTGTTTGGTTGTGAGCAGGGATGTGTGTTGTGGTATGGATTGGGTGGAGTAATGGAATCTTAGGTTGAGATGTTAATTGATTGTGGAATGGATAAGAAGTGTCATGATGCGGGGATACGAAACTGGTTGTGTGGTAATATATTATTAGATGGGGTTGTGAGTTAGGGATTGGTTTTGTTGGTATGTGACCTTGGTGGGATGTGTTTGAAGGAGGACAATAGTAATTGGTATGGGTAATTTTCCTAAAGATTATATTTAAGTAACATGAAGAGAGCATCACCCCATATTTAGA
Source organism: Viscum album (assembly GCA_963277665.1). NCBI lineage: Eukaryota > Viridiplantae > Streptophyta > Magnoliopsida > Santalales > Viscaceae > Viscum > Viscum album. The sequence goes on from OY728150.1 coordinate 964,912,856, forward strand.
GATCAATATATGATATATCATGAATGGATGTTAAACATAGAGAATATGTGAATCCCCTTTAGTTTATCAAGGCTCTTCACCTTCTAAGAACTTTGTTTCCTATTATGTGTTGTGCTTAGTAGTTGCTCAGGTAGCGGTGGAATGGACAAATGACTTGTTTAATAAATAATGAAATTTTTTAAATAAATTTTTTGGGAATGTGAATTGGGTTTTGGGGAGTATTTTATGCCATTTCACATTTAGAGGTAGCATCAAAGGTTGTAGTTTGTGAGATGTTTTCTATTTGGGAACCCATAGATTGGTCTTGAGTGTTTGATATCATATATATATATATATATACCTGTATTTTCCTTTTGATTTCTATATGCACCCCACCCTAGTTGAGTACTATGTGTTGAACACCCCCATAATCATGGGGGAGGGTGTCTTTACCAAACATCCTGGTGGGAGGATGGATGGTTTTCCACACACTCTTCCCTTCTCCTTCTTCTAGACGGTGAAAGACCATTATTCTTTAGGCGGGTTTTGGTTTGTGAGCCCCAAGTGTATAGAGGTGATTTTTGTTTTTTTACATTTTTTTGTGATGAGATGTGTTATTCTTTCCTAGGTGTCTTCAAGATGAGATATGTTATGATTTCCCAGGTGTCTTTGGGATGCAATGTGGTTTTTGGCCCAAGTCTCTATGGGTGGGATGTGATGTGGTTTGTGGACCAGGTGTCTGTGGGTAGGATATGATGTCGTATGTGGTCCAAGTGTCTGCGTGCAGGATGTGATGTTGTTTGTAGCCCAGGTGTCTATGAGCAGGATGTGAGGTGGTGTGTAGCCTAGGTGTATGTGGGTGGGATGTGGTTTTTGAGGCCCAGGTGTGTGCAGGTGGGTTATGACGTGGTGGATTCAAATGAGGTGGGAGAGCAATGAATTTTTCCATTAGGAAAGAGTGGCTAATCAGTGGTAAAGTGGTGTGGGGTACCCTATCAGTGAAGTGCTCTATATTACATTAATTGACTTTTTCTATTTGGTGAGTGTTTATTGGTGAGGTTGGTATGGTTAGTATACCTATTAGGTGTTGTTTGGTTATATTGTTTTATCAAAGAGGCATTAGTATGCTTCTTTCACATGTGCATGAGAGACTTTGGTTTTCTTACTAAGTATACCTATATTCTCACCATATGCACATATTTTTTTATAGGGTACCAGGAGGATTTTTCAAAACATGTTGAACCCTATTGGGTCGGATCTTGGCATTTGTTTTGAAGCTTCTTATCTTTACATTTGGTATTTACTTTGGATACTTTTGTACTTGTAACAGTTCTTATTTATGCATGCATGTGGGATGGTTTTTGGATTTCTTTTATATATATATATCTTGGAGTTTTTTTGGGTATGAACTATCTTATATCCCAATAATTGTTTCTATAAATATAAATGACTCCCATTTTGTTAGATTGGTATACCCTTGGTGCTTGTCACCAACCCAGGGCCTACTAGAGGTGTCCCTCAGGGGTCATTATCTCCCTTTCTTCATTTCTAACCCATGAGGTAAATCATTGGAGGGAGGGGTTCATGAAAGAATGATATCATAGGTGATGGTTTAGAGATAGGATAGAGTTTGGAGTTAGGCATAGTGAGTATTTCATGGGTTGGTATAGAAAAAGTGTCAGTTGACCTTGGTGTGTGGTATAGGCCAGGGAGACCAGCTAGGAAATAGGATTTTAGGCCCCCCGTGATCTAGTGCATGAACTCTGAGCTTATTTAATGTCTAAGTGATATGGACCTTCTTGTAGGGTAGAGACCTATTAAAGGTACATCCATCATAAAGACTTTTTTTCTTGTTCGAATTGGGTCGTTTTAGGAATGTTTAAATGAATAAAAAAATGATTTAAATTAGTTAAAATGAATCTTAAATAAAAAATCCATACTACTCGAGCTTAGGAACTATTTGTTTACATTTTAGTTATGGATCTTAGTCATCGTCTATGTGTGGCTTGGTAAATTGAGGTTTAGCTGGATGATTTGGTTGATTGATAGAGGGTTAATCCAGTTGAGGATGATTATAGTGGTAGAGGACATTACGTAAATTCCAGTGGCAAGCTTTTGGAAAGCACGAGGTAGTGTTTTGGACATCGAGATGGAGAGATGGCTCAAGGAACATGATATCACCTTTATTTTGATCTAGGCCCCGACAAAGTACTGGGCTCCTTTGGTAGTTAGTCATATGTATGGATTTTTGTGTTAGTAGTGGAAAATTTATCTAAGGGAGAGGAAGGAAGCATATTTTTATGGGTCGAATTTGTGAAGGAATTTCATGCATAGTTCATTTCATCAATCATGAAGGATAATAAGAGGAGAGTGATACTCTCCCCTCAGTAGGGGAGTATGTTAGCATGGTATCTTGGGATCATGTTCAAGTACCTCATTTTTTCGCAAGATCTCTTTCTTAATGAGGAGTCTCATGTGAGACATCTTGAGGAGGTTCTCTTCCCTTTGATCTAGTATGTAGTTACTTCTTTTACGTTTCCAACGTACTTACAGGTTCATAAGAAGGTAGATGTGATCATAAAAATGCACTTTATAGGAGGTATACTATGATAGGGGATCCAGTATATTTATTTGAGAGGAATTTTTACCAGTGGAAGGTCTTAGGAACCATGACCTTTGAGGTTTAAACTGGTATAGAGTCGACCTTAGCAACTTCTTCTCTGACCTTCTAGTTCCAGTGTATCCCATGATCTTCCTATGGGATTGGGTTTGAGGTGTTTCTTCTGTGGATTTAATGTAAATCTTTAGAACTGGTGTCTAGTAGCTGTCCGAGCTCATTACAGTGGAGGTGGGTAGGTTTAGCACCTACCTCAACAATAGTTTCTGATGATACTGTTTTAGGAGTATGGGAAATAGGATTCTACTCCACTAAGGGGATGTGAATAAAGTAGAGGCTGGACATAAGATATTCCTAATTTTTAGGGGCCTCAACCCGAGTGTGGTAATGGTGGAAGTCAATAGCAAAGAGGCAGAGGAGACAGAAGTGGTCTCTTGCTTGCAGCGACGGCGGTAGTTCCAATAGGGCCATAGGTCATCAAAGGTAAGATCAATTTTTTAGTAACATTTATTGTGATTTTTTTTATTTATGAGATTAATACTCCTTTAATGCACCCACTCTAGCCCATGATCTGGGATTATACATAGAGAGGCTTCTTGTGCCCCTAGTATTGAGTACGCCAGTCGGAGGCCAGACCAGCTTGTTTGATGTGTGCCGGAAATGTTGACTATTGATTAGACCACATTACTCTCATGGGGATATATTATTTCTATAGATACAACCATAATATGTCAATCTCTTCATCAACTATTTATATTCTATGAATTCCATTATCAATTGTTTCTATAGGATAGTTTTGTTTTCAGATGTAGATAGTCAGCATGTGGTTTTTTTGGAGAGAAGAGTTGTCAGATGGGAATTTGGTGTGTGGAACCTCTTCACTCCTTGTTGGATAATATGTTAGTGTAATAAATAGACAAGGGATAGTTGAGGTTTCTAGGGACATTTGGGAGTTCCTAGATGTTTTCCCCAAGGAGGTTTTGACACTACCCACTCGATGTGATGTTGAGTTTGAGATAGACTTATAGACCAATGCTTCTCTAATTTAGATGGACCCTTATCAGATAGAACCTTATGAGTTGCAGGATTTATAGATTTTTATAGAATATCTGATGCAAAAATGTTTCATCTGGCCCATTGTGTCATTGTGGGGTGTTCCAGTGTTGTTTTCCAAGAAGGAGGATGATAGTATGGGGGTTGTGTATAGACTGCCAAAGGTTGAATCTAGTTACTCTCAATAACAGTTACCCTCTTCTAAGGATAGACAATATTTGTAACCTGCTATGAGTGGAAATTTTGTTTTCTATGATCGATCCTCAGTTTGGATATCACCGATTAAGGGTGAAGGAGGGAGATGTCCTGAATACATCCTTCAGGTGCAGGTATGGGCATTTTGACTTCGTATTCATGTCATTTAGTGTTACAAACACACCAGATATGTTCATGGGGCTTATAAACTCTGTGTTCCATGAGTTCCTAGATTGTTTCATCATCATCATCATCTATGATATCTTAATCTACTCAATGTAAGATGATAAGCATGCCGAGAATCTCAGAACATTATTGCAAGTTATTCAATGCCACCATCTCTATGGACATTTGTCCAAGTGTAAGTTATAGACATGAGAGGTGAATTTCAATGGTCATGTTGTGTCTTAGAAGGGTGTAGAAATAGACCCTTCAATCTTTGAAGAAATTGTTTCTTGGAAATCATCAAATAATGTGGTATATGTTCATGGTTTTCTTGGTCTTTCATGTTATTATCAGAGGTTTGTACCCAATTTTTATCAAGTTTTGGCCACATTTATGGCTTTGAATAATAAGTAATAAGATTTATTGTATAGAAATCAGTGTTAATTAGTGTTCGGTTACCCAAAGGGGAAGTTGGTTAGTGGTCAAATGATCTGGTTACCTGAGGAAGGGGTAATGTTTGAAGTGTTTGGTGATGCTTCACGTCTGGGGTTGGGATGAGTGCTGAGGCCATGGTGGGTATTAATCTCTTATGGTTCTAAATAGTTACATCCCCATGAGAATAAATATTCCACCCACAATCTGGAGTTAGTAGCGATTGTTTTTCACTGAATTTGTGGTATTATTACCTTATTTGGGAGTGCATTGTGGTCTTCACATATCACAAAAGTTTGAGGTATGTCTTTTCTCAACAAGATATGAACTTTCAATGGTGGAGATGTGTAATTCCCCAAACCTAGTTACCTAGATTTGGTCTATTATTACATAACATTGGCATGATCATAAAAGATAAAGTATCGAAAGACCGATTAGTTTAGTAGTCTTGGAAATACAAGATACATTCATAAGTTTTACATTACATTATAAAATGGAAAACTACAACAACGTAGTATCCATAGGCCGCACTCATCTCCCTTAGACTATCCTTGCAGGTCAGTCATAGTATAATTCTTTGCATCCTGGGAAAAATAAAACATAGAAAGGGGTGAGCTCAGTTTCCCAGTAAGGATAAAAATATTGTAGAAACTTTCATAAATAAGCATAAACATTTAAGGAAATGTATAAGACTAAAACAAAATCCTTTTAAACTAGAAATTCAGCAAAATATGGAAAAGATAAAATCAAATAATTCCATTTAATCTTTCACATGGATATTCTACTAGTCGAATAATCACATGCAATATCAATAGCCACTTTCATAATGACGGAATGCATAATGCCATAATTTATTACCACATAGTCCAGGACTTGTGCCAAGACTACAAATAATATTATGTCAAGGCCTTCTTCCAAGACACTATTTTGTCTCATGAGTCCTACCGATGCATCGAGGAGCTATAGTAGGCTCCAGCCATCAGTTACTACGTCCAATGTAATCCTCATATGAAAAGGTTTAAACATAACATAAACATTCGTATTAAAACTAGCATACAAAATGTCAATACTTTATCCATAAACCATTAATGGTGTAAAAATAACACATAAACATTCCAACATGTCACAAAACCTTCAATAAATTATGGAAGTTTTGTATCATAATAAATCAACTTCAAATAAGCTTAAAATTCATCAAAGGATGTTGACATAGATGAAATCAAAACTTTTTTTAGAGAAATATGTCATTCTATTTTGAAATCATTAGAAAAGAAAACATTTATTTCAAAATTATTCTTATAATCTTGTAAGGTAAGCTTCGATGATGTTATAATGGCGGAAAATAGCCGCACCCTATGTATAAGTTAAAAAAACATTCTTACCCTAATTTTGTTGAAAAGGTCATAAGGTACCTTGTTTGGAAAACAACCGAAATATTCCATTCAAACCATTTTATAAAAATTTAAACAAGGGTATAAATGAATTTAACCCATAATATAGTAAATAGTAAAAAAAATTTGGAAGACATTTTTAAGAAACATTGATGTGGATGATAAAGAGGTCCCAGTAGATACTTATGTAAAAACAACCTCGGATAATAAAGAGATTGTGAAATTAACCCTTACCTTGAACTTTTCCTTGGTCGATGGTACGTTAACCTCTTGTATAATAGTTCAATCATTTTTATTAAATTATACAAGAACTATATACATAAATATAATATCATATATGATCTTCTAATATTGCTTTGTTAATGATATTTCAGTAGTATAATTGTTTCGGGTGTTAAGTGATTCGTTTTCCTCTATATGATTTGTTACATAAGTAATGTTTTTTATTGATAGGATGTATCTTATTCATATTAATAATGATATTAAGTCTTTAAAAATTCTTTTTAATCGTCAAATGAAATTTAGTCTTGAATTGATATGATGGGGAATGAATCTCATCGCGTTCGTGGAGACAGTAATCTGCACGTACACACGAGCGGCAATATCATTCTTTTGATATTAAAATCATATATAATTGGATGTTATATCATATATAAAGAATCATTATTATGTTATATTTATTTTTTACATCATTTATACTCATTATTATACATATCCAAATGATGAAGTGTTTGAATAACAAACTACACCACGACGTGGAGACGGTAATCCGTACGTACGCACGTATGGTGACTTTGTCATTTATAGGATGGATAGAATAATGAATATGGTTGTACAATTTTTATAATAACATCGCAGTATATAGAAGATACTGGATTTATTATTTTATAATGGAAACAACAAATAAATAGGAAGTGGAAGAAGAAAATAACTTCAAAGAGGTGATGAAATATTTACCTCTTCTTCGAGTTCTTCCTTTTGATTTAATAAAAAGGTCTCCTTAGGTTGGTTTTATGACTAAATTAAGGCCTCTAGGATGAAGGTAGGACAGTTTAGAGGGTATTTGTGCAGGTTTTGTCTGAGCCAAATGGCTTTGAATGTGTGAATTTGAGATAAGGGGAAGTTCCCTTTTATAAGAGGGGTGAAGGGCACCTTAGGAAATAATTGAAATATTAATTTATAATAAAATAATTTTAGGTTTATAATGGCTAAAAATTGATTTATTTAAATTATAATATGGAGATGGGTCTATAACCACAAAACTAGTAGGTTTTAGATAGGTTTTGGTCACTATATTAACCTTACCATTTAGATTTAACTCTTAGTTAAATAGTTTGACATTTACCATGTCTCTTTGTATTTTTATATTATATGGTTAATAAACAAACTATAAACATCCAAATGAACCACAATCGGTTAATTAATGAAATATATAATATTATTTAAGCCCTATGGATGAACCTTAGATTTTTAGGAATAGAATAACAATTAATAATATAATATTTGTTTTAAAAACTCTTTTATGTCAGTTTTGACACTATTTGGTATTTTGTTTCTATTAAATTTATATTATCATTATTACTTAGAAAAAAAATCATTTAATCAAACATAACATGTCATATTAACCTATAAAATTAGTGTAATTCATTAAAAGTCTCAAATTAGATTTATTTAGATATTTATAATATCAATTATTTTAATCATTCATTAATAAGGTAATTACTGGATCATCATTGTGTCATAAATAAATTTAATTATTTAATGTCTAAAAAATATAAGTAAAATACCATTATGTAGGAAATATCTTTATCTTTATAATTAATATTTATAGTCCAATATATCTAATGTGTATCCCTATATTAAAAATGATTTAGTTATTAAACTTTGGTTTTAACTCTTTTAACTCTTCTTTAAATAAAATAATAATAAATTTCCTAATCTAATAAAAGTAGACCAAATATGTTCATATTTTATTCCTAATGTTGTTTTTGGTATAATTATAATTATAAAATAGAATTAGGACATGTGTTAGGGTAATTATGATATCATTTTTACCCTTAATTACCCTATTTACTTTTAAACATGGTAAATAAAAGTAAAAAGGTATTGTTCAAAAAAAATTGTTTTCATCTTATTGAACCACATTTTAATTATTGATATTAACTGTGACTCTTGGGGTTTTTTAAATTCAACCTAGAGAAGTGGTAAAATTAATTTTTATGCAAATTTTCAAATTCTCTTAGGAGGTGGGTAATAGACGGTAAAAAGATCAATAAAAATTTTATATATCTAAACACATTATAAAATGACTCCAATGAATTAAATTGAACTTATATTGGTATTATGTATTTATTTTTACCTAAAATAAATTTAAATAAAATAAAAAATTATTTAAATAAAAAGTCGATTTTAAACAATAACTCGGTGTTTTTCACTATTCATCAAAAATTGAAAGTTTTCAGAAAAATACCAAAAATTCACTATAAGCTAATTTCGATATTCCGAATCTAAAAATGTAGTCCATTTTGAAAGATAAAATTTATAAAATTTAAAAACGTGGGTATTACTATTTATAATGGCTAGTTTGATTGGTCACGGTGTGTTAGAATCTCGAAGTTGCGTACAATACAAGCTATTGCATTATTCAAAAGGAAACATACCATGGAAGATTGGGGTGTTACATTCTTACCTCATTCAAATAATTTCATCCTTGAAATTTCTAGAATATTACTGCATAAAAATATTCAGGTGGTTCTTCATCATAAGTTCCTCAGGTTCCCGCGTTGACTCTTCCATCTTATGGTTTCTCCATAGAACTTTTACCAGACGAGTCGTCCAGTTTTTCAGCACTTATTCTCTGGTATCAAGAATTTTGGTAGACTCTTCACAATAAGACATATCAGGTTCCAGATCAATTTCCTCATAGGTGAGTACATGCGTTGGGTCAGGCATATATTTTCTCAACAGTGATACGTGGAACACATCATGAACTTTGGAGAGACTTGGAGGCATTTCCAAATGGTAAGCTACAACCCCAATTAATTTTAGAACTTCGAAAGGTCTGATGTACCTGGGACTCAATTTACCCTTCTTTCGGAATCATATAACTCTCTTCCATGGAGATACCTTCAATATAACATGATATCCTACCTGAAATTCCAAATCCTTCCTTTAGTTATCAGCATAGCTCTTCTACATACTTTGTGCTGCTTTGATGTGGGTTTGGATAACCTTCACCTTTTCCATCATTTCCTTAACAAGTTCTGGGCCTACGAGTTTTATTTCACCAACATCATCCCAACAAGTTGGTGTGTGACATCTCTTTCTATATAACGCTTCATATAGTACCATCTGAATACTTGAATGTAAGCTATTGTTATAAGAAAATTCAGAGGTAAATATTGATCCCACATACCTTGAAATTCACGTGATAAAGATCTCAACATGTCTTCTACGGTTTGAATAGTCCGTTCTGATTGTCCATCGGTTTGAGGGTGATAGGCAGTGCTCAAACGAAGTTTAGTATCCATGGCCTTCTAAATAATTTTCTAGAATCTTGATGTAAAATGGGGATCATGATCAGAAACAATCGATAAGGGTACACCATGTAGTCTTACAACTTCATTAATATAAAGCCTTTCTAAACGTTCAAGTGGTAAATCTTCTATTATAGTAAGAAAATGTGATGACTTGGTAAGATGATCAACAATGAACCATATTGCATCATTCCTTCTAGGTATCTTTGATATCCCCATGACAAAGTCCATCGTAATATTATCCCATTTCCACTCAGGTATGGGAAGAGGTTTCATGACTCCTCCAGGCTGTTGCTTTCCAGCTTTCACTTGTTGACAACCCATACATCGTGACTCAAAATTAGCAATCTCCCTCTTCATGTTGTCCCACCAAAAATGTTCCTTCAAATCTATATACATATTAGTGCTACTAGGGTGTGTAGATAAATTGGATCTATGAGCATCATCCAAAAATTCGATTTTTAGATCAGGTATGTTAGGAACCCAAAGTCTCTTCCCAAATTTCAAAATTCAATCTTCATATATAAAGTTACTTAATCTCCCATCATTCACAGCTTTAATTTTCTTTTGAAACTCCTCATCATCAGCCTGAGAAATTTTTATCCTTTCTAGTAAAGATGGTTAGGAAACCATTTGAAAAGTATTGATGTTTTACCTTCCATGATTATTCCCATATCTATTTTCACTAGATCCATGAAAATAGTATCCCTTTCAACTCTCTTCTTGTTCAAAACTACATGATCCTTTCTGCTCAAAGCATCTGCCACCTTATTTTCCTTCACCGAGAGGTAGTGTATTGTGAAATCAGAATCCTTGAGTAGTTCAAGCCATCTCCTTTTCCTCATGTTGTGTTATTTATGTGAGAAAATATACTTCAAACTCTTTTGATCGGTAGATATCTCACATTTTTTACTATAGAGACAATGTCTCCATATATTCAAAGAAAAGATTATAACTGCTAACTCAAGATCACGAGTAGGATAGTTTTTCTCATGAAGTTTTAGCTATCATGATGCATAGGCAATAACTCTACCATTCTGCATAAGGAAACAACCAAGTCCTTTCTTTGAAGCATCACTATAAATAACAAACTCATCATTCCCCGATGGTAGAGTTAAGATAGGATCATTGAGTAATATTCTCTTTACTTCTTCAAAACATTCTTCACACTCTTTTGTCCAAAAAAACTTAACCCCTTTACATGTGAGCTTGGTTAATAGGTTAGAAAACCGGGAAAAATTCTGGATGAAATGTCGATAATAACCTGCTAAACCAATAAAATTGTGTACCTCAGTTATATTTTTCAGTGCTATCCATTCATGGATTTCCTTATTCATTGATGGATCAAAAGAGATTCCATACTTAGAGACAATATGGCCAAGAAAAGAAATCTCTTGAATCCAGAATTCACACTTGCTAGATTTCCCATATAATTCATTTCTTCTTTGAGTCTTTAGAATAATGCGCAAGTGATTTTCATGATCTTAGTAGATTTTGGAGTGTACCAAGATATCATCAATAAATACCACTACAATGTCATCATGATATTCCTTGAAAACTCTATTCATTAGATCCATGAAGATAGAGGGTGCATTAGTCAATCCAAAAGGAATTACTGTAAACTTGTAATGCCCGTACCAGGTTCGAAATGCTGTTTTCAGAGTGTCTTCCTTTTTCACACACAACTGATGATATCCAAATCAAAGGTTAATCATTAAAAAATATTGAGCTCCATATAGTTGGTTGAATAAACTGTCAATGCGAGGTAGGGGATACTTGTTCTTTATTGTTATAGAATTGATCTCCCTATAGTCAATGCACAACCTCATAGATCTATATTTCTTCTTAACAAAAAGAACATGGGCTCCCCATGGAGAAACACTAGAGTGAATAAATCCTTTACTACTCTATTAATCTATTTTTTCTTTAGTTCCACTAATTCCACAGTGGCCATTCTATAAGGGGTCTTTGATATGGGCCTTGAACTTGGAATTAAATAAATGTAAAACTCAATTTCTCAGTCTGGAGGATGTCCAGGTAAATATTCTGGAAACACATCAACATATTCTTGCACAATAGGTACATCATCTATTTTAACATTTCCTTCCTCACCCACGGTTATTTTTTTCTCTTCCTCCACAATAATGGAATTTAGTTGAGCTACTGGGGGTGGATCTTGATAAGAATTAGGTGGTGACATTTCTGCTCTAAAGATAAGGTACTCTTTATCATCATCGAGAATTTAAACCTCATTCTTCTTACAATAAATTTTCGCATCATGGTCCAAAAGCCAATCCATACCAAGGATTATATCAAATTCAACCATGGGTATGATGATGATATCATCAGATAAAGAACATGTATATGCCCTAATGGGAATTGATTTACAAAACTTTGTTGCAATGATACGTTCCTTAGGTGTTTTGACTAAAAACTCCATTATTAATTCAAATTTAAAATATCTAATATTCTTAGACAACTGGGAAGATATGAAACAATGAGATGATCCAGAATCAAATAAATAATTTTATAAACTTGTGGAAACCATTAAATTATCTGCCACTATGTCTTTTGAAACTTCAACGTCAGCAGAAGTGATAGAATAATCTTGGCCTTGGTCCCTTGGCCTTTTCTGAGGTAAGTTTCCATGGTGCCTAGGAAATTCATTTGCATAATTCCCCCTTTATCAACAATTTTAGCATTCAACATTGATAACCTATTTCTTCCCCTTGCAATAATGATCTTAGTGTCCTTTTTCACCACACTTGTAACAGACTCTCATTCCCTTTAGGAAAGTACCGGGATATTTCTTCCCACATTTACCACAGGATGAATATTAAACATTTCCCTTCTTACCCTTATTTCTATTTCCAGAGTGTTCAGTAGATCTATTCTTCTATTTCATTGCTATAAATTCATAATACTTAGAGATTTCCTTTTCTATCTTGATAGCGTATGAGACAATATCTTTGTATGATAATATAGATTGTGAGACTAATGATCTCCGACGAAATGGTTTTAAACCATCAAAGAATCGATCAATATTACTCCTTGGGTTACATATATAATATGCTGCATGCCTTGAAAACCTTGTAAAGTTATCCTCGTACTTTGCGACATTCTCATCCTCTTTTTCCCTCGAACTCATAAATTGCCTTCCCATATCCGCTCGATGGTCACGAAGAAATTATTTTTCTAATAAAATCTCTTTAAACTCCCTCTATTCAATATTTGATACTTCATCATCTTACTTTGTGTTTTGAATCAATTACCACCATTGATCTGCATCTCCCGTGAGGTGATAAACTATCATGAAAACGTTTTCTCTTTCTTTACCCCCAAAGCGTGAAATATTTTCTCTAAGGAATTTATCCATTTCTAAGCTACTAATGTATTTTTAATCCCATTTAATGTTGGTGTTTGTTGACTCATGAAGAGGTCTAACATTGATCCTCCACGTTGTGGATAAGGGTTCTCCATATGGGTAATGTTATTATTCATAACCTGAGTGAGTTGTCCCAGTATGGTGATAAGCTGATCAGTACTAGTTGCTTCACCAGCTCCACTATAATTATCTTGAGTAGGAGGTAAATACCTACATGGATTACGTGCGTTTATACGGTTCACATTCCTTCCACTAGGATCAATTTCAAAACAATGGCATACACTAGATTAGTTTATGAATCACAATACAAAATTCCAAAGTTGTAAAATAGTTAACATAAATTGAACAGTTTATGGGTATAATACATAATCATAAAAAAAATTCTTTGAGGAAGTATATACTAATAAACCCTTAATAATGTTTTGTAAAGAAAATGAGAATTATTCTAAGCATATCCCCCTGCAGTGTCGTAAACAAGAGTACAGCAAGGCCCGTTGTCATGCACTAGTTCCCATTGGAGTCTAGCTCAAAGTAGTGTTTTCAAGTTTTACCCCTCGGTACATCTATGCTAGAGCCGCCTCTACCTACTCATATCTAGATAGGGATGTATTTCTTGGAAGACTCACAAAATCTCTACAATACTAAAATTCTAGGAAGTTCTTCTATACTAATCCTCAAAGTCTATCTTAGGGTAATGTGCTCTAATTAGAGTTTTTCTAAATCTAGCTTCCAAGGTTTGTACTAAACTTCTTCTGATACCAACTGTAATGCCCCGAACTCAGTTACCCAGAGTCGGTGCATTATTACATAACATTGGCATGATCACAAAATATCATGTCTCGAAGGACCGATTAGTTTAGTAGCCTTGTAAATACTAGATACATTTATAAGTTTTACATTACATTATAAAATGGAAAATGACAATAACATAGTCTCCATTTTCCACACTCATATCCCTTATACTATCCCTATAGGTTAGTCATAATATACTTTTTCGCATCCTATGAAAAATTAAACATAGAAAGGGGTGAGCTTAGATGCTCAGTAAGGATAACAATATAGCGGAAACTTTCAAAAATAAGCCTAAACATTTAAGGCAATGTATAAGACTAAAACAAAAGCCTTTTAAAATTGATATTCAGCATAAAATTGAAAAGATAAAATAAAATAATGTCATTTACTTATTCACATGTATATTCTACTAGTAGAATAATCACATGCAATATCAATAGCCACTTTCATAATGACGGAATGCATAATGCCAGACTTCATAACCACATAGTCAAGGTCTTGTGCCAAGACTACCAATAATATTTTTCCAAGACACTAGTTTGTCTCATGAGACCTAACGATGCATCGAGGAGTTATAGTGGGCTCCACCAGTAACTTACTAAGTCCAATTCATTCCTCATATGAAAATTTTTAAACATAACATAAACATTCGTATTAAAAGTATCATACAAAATGTCAATACTTTATCTATAAAGCATGAATGGTGTAAAAATAAAACATCCACATTCAAACATATCACAAAACCTTCAATATAATATGGATGTTTTGTATCATAATAAATCAACTTCAAATAAGCTTAAAATCCATCAAAGGATGTTGACATAGATGAAATCAAAACTTTTTTTTAGAGAAATATCTCTTTATATTTTGAAATCATTAGAAAAAAAATTATTTTGAAATTATTCTTATAATATTGTAAGTGAAGGTTTGACGATGTTATAACGGTGGAAAATATCCACACCCTCCGTATAAGTTAAAAAATATTCTTACCTTGATTTTGTCGAAAAGGTCATAAGGTACCTTGTTTGGAAAACGACGGAAAGATTCCTTTAAAACCATTTTATAAAAATTTGAACAAGGGTATAAATGAATTTAACACATAATATAGTAAATAGTAATTTTTTTTTGGAATATATCTTTAAAAAACAAGGATATGGATGATAAAGAGGTCCCAATATATACTTATGTAAAAACAACCTTGGATAATAAAGAGATTGTGAAATTAACCCTTACCTTGTACTTTTCCTTGGTTGAGGGTACTTTAACCTCCTGTGTAATAATTAAATAATTGTTATTAAATAATACAATAACTATATACATAAATATGATATCATATATGATCTTCTAATATTGATTTGTTAATGATATTTTGGTAGTATCATCGTTTTGGGTGTTAACTGATTTGTTTTCCTTTATATGTTTTGTTACGTAAGTAATGTTTTTTATGGATATGATATATATTATTCATATTTAGAATGATATTAATTATTTAAACCTTTTTTTAATCATAAAATGAAAATTAGTCTTGAATGGATACGATGGGGAATCAATCTCATCGTGTTCGTGGAGACGGTAATCTGTACGTACGCACGAGCGTCAATATCATTCTTTTGATATTAAAATCATATATAATTGGATGTTATATCATATATACAGAATCATTATCATGTTATATTTATTATTTACATAATTTATACTCATTATTATACCCATCTAAGTGATGAGGTGTTTGAATAACAAACTACACCATGACGTGGAGACGGTAATCCATAAGTACGCACGTATGGTGACTTTTTCATTTATAGGATGGATAGAATAATAAATATGGGTGAACCATTTTTATAATAACATCATAGTATATATAAGATACTGGATTTATTATTTTAGAATGGAAACAACAAAGAAATAGGAATTGGAGGAAGAAAAGAACATGAAAGAGGGGGTGAAATATTTACCTCTTTTTCGAGTTCTTCCGTTTGATTTGATCAAAATTGATCCATAGGATGGTTTTCTGACTAAATTAAGGCCTATAGAATGAATATAGGACAATTTATAGGGTATTTGGGAAGGGTTTTTTTGATCCAAATGGCTTTGAAGGTGTAAATATGATAGAAGGGGAAGTGCCCTTTTATAAGAGGGGTGAAGGGAATCTTAGGAAAAGATTGAAATATTATTTTATAATAAAATAATTTTCGGTTTATAATGGATCCAAAATGATTAATTTAAATTATAATGTGGTTATGGGTCTAAAACCACTAAAAAAAAGGTTTTATACAGGTTTGGGTCATTATATTAACCTTATCTTTTATATTTAACTCTTAGTTAAATAGTTTGACATTTACCATGTCTCTTTGTATTTTTATATTATATGGTTAATAAACTTATTATAAACATTAAAGAGAACCTAAAGTGGTTAATTAATTACATATATAATATTATTTAATCCCTTTGTCCAAACCTTATATTTTTAGGAATAGAATTACAATTAATAATATAATATTTTTTTAAAAAACTCTTTTATGTCAGTTTTGACACTATTTGGTATTTTGTTTTTTTTTAATTCTTAACAGAATTATTAATTTGCAAAAAATTCATTTAATCAAACCTAAAATTTAATATTAACCTATAAAATTAGTGGAATTCATTAAAAGTATTAAATTATATTTATTTTTATATTTATAATATCAATTATTTTAATCTTTCATTAATAAGGTAATTACTGCATCATCATTGTGTCATAAATAAATTTAATTATTTAACGTATAAAAATTATAAATAAAATACCATTATGTATGAAATTGTTTTAGATTTCTAAAGAGTATTTATATTCTAATTTATCTTATGTATAACCCTATATTAAAAATGGTTTAGTTATTAAACATTGATTTAAACTCTTTTAACTCTTCTTTAAATAAAATAATAATAAATTTCCTAATCTAATTCAAGTGGACCAATGAGGTTCATATTTTATTCCTAAGGTTCTTTTGGTCGAATTATACTTATTCAACAGAATTAGGACATGTTTTAGGTTAATTATGATATCATTTTTACCCTTAATTGCCATATTTACTTTTAACCGTCGAAAATATAAGTAAAAAAGTTACTATTCACCAAAAAAATATTTTCATTTTATTGAACCAAATTTAACTTAATAAAATTAACCTTGTATCTAGAATTTTTTAAATTCATCTCACAGAAGCGGTAAAATTACGTTTTATGCAAATTTGTAAATTCTCCTAGGAGGTGCGTAAAAGACAGTAAAAAGTTCAATAAAGTTTTTTTATATCTAAAATCATTATAAAATGACTCCGATGAATTACATTGAAATTATATGGGTATTATGTATCTATTTTTACCTATAATAAATTAAAATAAAATAAATAATTATTAAAATAAAAAGTCAGTTTTAAACAATAACTCAGTGTTTTTCACTATTCATCAAAAATTGAAAGTTTTTAGAAAATAAAAAAAATGCACCCTAAGATAATTTCAATATTCCGAATCCAAAAATGAAGTCCATTTTTAAAGATAAAATTTATAAAATTCCAAAAAGTGGGTATTATTATTCATAACGGCTAGTTTGATTGGTCGCAGTGTGTTATAATCTTGAAGTTGTGTACAATGCAAGCTATTTCATTATTCAAAGGGAAATGTACCGTGGAAGCTTGGGGTGTTACAAAATGAATGGAGTTTATTCATAAATATGATTTTGAGATCTCATGCACTTTATAAATGGGTAATTTCATGGATGATTATTTAAGCAAGACCTCGAAGAAGGAGGTTGTTCGAGAATCTACGGATTCTTAGAGAGAAATGGGGGAGTTCGTAGCCTTGCACTTGGATGTAGGAGTGGATGGAAGTATAGGATATTTGTTTTAGATGATAGTGCATTATTCTATGATACAGTATGTGGAAGAGTCTTAGTGGGGAAACTCAAAGGTAGAGGTGGTGCACGATCATGATGGCCATGGTGATGCTCGAGAGGGATGCTCAGAGGATGGTTAGAACTGGATGTTGTTCTGTGTGAAGTTGTTCGTTCCAGTGGAAATGCATGAGGGAATCCTTCTTGAGTTTTATATGTCACATTTAGCGGTATACCCAAGATTTTTTAAGTCGTATCATGGCTTGAGGATGTAGTTTTCTGGCCTGAGATGAAGCGGGTATTAGTAGAGTTTGTGGCAAGAAGCTTGGACTTCTAGAAGGTAAAGGTCGAGGACTATGTTCCTGATGGTTTATTGTATCCCTTGGATGTTCCCAAGTAGAAGTGGGATGAAATATCTATAGATTTCATCACAGGGTTACCCAAATCTCAAGGAGGTTATAATTCTGTCTAGGTATTAGTGGATCAACTGATGAAATCAGCTCACTTCATAGAATTCAAGGAGTCGGGCATAGTGGATTCCTTAGAAAAGAGGTATGTGGATGAGGTAGTGTGGATACATGGAGTTCCAAGATCCATTTTCTTGGATTGAGATACATGTTTTACCTCACGAGTCTAGAAGGGATTGTATCATTCTTTTGGCACCCAGTTACACCTCAACACTTCTTTCCACCCTCATATTGATGGGTAGATAGAGTAGACTATCCATACATTGGAGGACATATTGCGATCATGCATCTTTGACTTTAAAGAATCTTGGGTACAACTCCTTTCCTTGGTTTAAATTTCTTATAATAATAGATATCACTCCTCCATTAGCATACCCCCATTTGAATCTTTGTATGGAAGGCTATATTGTTCACCGTTTTGCTGCACATAGGTTGGGGATATAGTTTTTCTTGGTCCATAAGTAGCGTAGAGCATGTAAAATAGGTTTCATCTTGTTTGTGAGATGATAAAAGCAGTGTAGGACCGACATAAGTCTTATGTTGATCATAAGAGGAGGCCCTATGCGTTTGAGGTTGGGGACCACATATTCTTGAAGATTTCCCTTGGACGTGGGAAGTAGAGGTTTGAAAGAGAAATTAATATTTATCCCATGTTTGTTGGACCCTTTGAGGTGTTGGGAAAAGTTGGAAAGGTATCATATCAGTTGGAATGGAAACTGTAGTTGGAGATAATTCATGATGTCTTCCACGTTTCTCAGCTTCATTGGTATCTTCATGACGACTCCCATGCCATTGACTGGGGAGAGTTGGATATTGGGAACAATGAAACATTTATGGAATGTCCAGTGGAGATCTAGGATTGTTGAGAGAATTCACTACATGGGAAGACCATTACCTCAGTTCATGTGTTGTGGATACATGGTTGTCTACAGGAGATTACTTGGGAGTGATAAACATAGATGTGTTCCCATTACCCAGGGTTGTTTTGAGTTTTTCTTTTCTCTTTATTGTTTTGAAATGTGATGTTTGAACCAAATTTTTTAAAATTGGTTGTTTTCACTTTGTTTGAGATGTGTGTGGTGTGATGTGTGATAAATTCCTCACATGTGGAAAGTGGAGGACCTGATTCATAATACAAATACATTAATTGAGATGTAATTAAACCCATACGGCTGAGTCAGCTCTACCCAGAGTGGATAGTATCTTGACATGGAAGACAAAATTTCTTGATTAGTGTGTTCGGGATAGTGCAATTTGTTGGTCATAGAAGTTTTTGGTTTGGGTTGTACAAAGGTTGAGATGGTTTCACAGTGGATGTGTGGTGGTGTGGTTATGAGAGAGGAGACACTTTTGGTTGTGGTGGTAAGGTTTTGTATTGTGATTGTGGTCATTTAATTTCGTGTGTTTATCCAGTGGTAGTGTTTGAGGTGTGATGAGATCCTTGAAAGGTATATCACAGGGCGGTTGTTCAAACCTCACTTTTCTTCTAGGCTTGGTTTTGGATTCTCGAGGATGAGAATCATTTGAGAGGTATCTTATGTAATGGTCTGTGTGCTCCCACTCCATTAATTTTCTAGCTTTTGGTTTTTTGTGTGTTTAGAGGACACTCAAACGGAGTTTGGAGAATTTTGGTTTCTAAAGGATAGAAGAAGGTGGATTACATGTCGTGTAACTAGATTACATGACATGAAACTCTTTTTGACATCTTTTCTTTCAGGTTTCACAATGTGTATTGTTTTGGGGTTAAAAAATAATATAAATCAAAAGGTGACGGGTTTTTCAATGGAAGTTGACCGAAGGGCATTACACGGTGTGAAAGGGTATTATACGTCATGTAATACCCCACTACTATAATGTTTTAAGAATTTTTCCAGATTCTTGGGTTGTCAAAACCAATAGTTGTAGTGACTCCCCCTTGATCCCAGGTGACCCGGTAACCCCTCTTCAATGTTTTTAGGATTCCTTCACCATGTAACGATTTCTAGCTTCTCTCCTTCGATCCGTAGAGATCCATATTCAATATAAGGTGTGTTATTTCCCCATTCTTTTAGTTTCTTCAAGGTTGATTTCCTATTTTCTCCCATTATTCTTTCCATGTGATGGCAGATGATATTCCTTGGTTCTAACGAGGATCTCTTCTATTGTTGATGATGCGGTGGTGTCGTGGAATCCATAGGTAGATGCAGATCTTTTGCAGGAGAGGTAATCAACGGTCCATTATGTGATCCATTCTCATGAGAAGAATATTGACACAATTTTTGTGTAATATTTCTTTTGTTTCTCTTCATTAGTGCATCATGTGAGAGTGATAGACTTTTTTCACCTATGGATCATGGTTGTGCTAGGATAATCAAATATAAAAATCAGTTAAATGAAATTGAAATGGTTAGGGGGATTGGATTTTCATTCCTTTTCAGTTTTGATAGTATGATTGTGATATTGTGAATTATACAGGCCTCATTCCCCACTAAAAATCATGTTCATTAGGGAACCTTGTTTTCACACTAGATAAATTGTGGAATGCATGATTTTCATCCTTGTTTGGACACTTATATATAAAAACCAGTTAATCATGTATATTCAAAAAATGAATGGATGCCCTAGGATGATACAGTTTTTGTGATAACCCCCTAAATTAACAAGTGTAATTAAATAAGGGATTCCTTATTAAATATGAAACTGTGGCTTTCTTTATTATTTTTTGTGATGTGATGTGTGTGTTGGTCTTGTATGGTTGGTGTTGTAGTTTGGTTGTGAGAACAGATGTGTCTTGTGGGATGACTTGGGTGGTGTAACGGAATCCCAGGTGGATCAATTGATTTATTCTGAAATTAATGAAAAGTTTTTTTCAATGGGGATGAAAAACTAGTTGTGTGTTAATGTGTTATCAGTTGGTATTGTGTGTTGGGGGTTGGTTCTCTTAGTACATGACCTGAGTAGGATGATTTCAGAGAAGGAAAGTGGTAATTGGTATTGGAAATTCAACCAATGTTTCTCCATGAGTAACATATATAAATATTCTCCCCATATATAGATAATGATATATGATATATCATTAATGGGTGTTAAATACAGGGGATATGTGAAGCACCTTTGGCTTATCAGGTCTCTTCACCTTATGAGAACATTGTTTCATATTGTGTGCTGTTATTAGTAGTTTCTCGGGTAGTGGTCAAATGGATAAATGACTTGTTAAATAAAGAATTAAATTTGTTAAATAAATTTGTTGGGAATATGAATTGGGTTTTGTGGATTTTTGTATAGAATTTCTCATTTATAGGTAGCAGTAAAGGTGGTAGTTTCTGAGTTTTATTCTATTTGGGAACCCATAGGTTGGGCTTGAGTTTTTGGTATCATATGTGTATATACTTTTATTTTCCTTGTGATTTCTATACGCACTGCACCCTAGTTGAGAAATATGTACCAAACACCCCCATCATGATGGGGGAGGGTGTTTTTTCCATGAATCCTTAAAGGAGGAAGTATGGATGGACACCCTGTCTTCCTTGCTCCCTCTTCCAAGTGGTGATAACCCAATATTCTTTGGGTAGGTTGTGGTTTGTGAGGGCCAAGTGTGTGCGGGCAAGTTGTTCTTTCCCAGGTTTTTTTCAAGATCAAATGTGTTATGATTTCCCAGGTTTCTTCAAGATGATATGTACTATGCTTTCCCAAATTTCTTCAGGATGAGATGTGTTTTAATGTCCTAGGTGTATGCGGGCAGGATATGATGTAGTTTTTGACATAGGTGTATATGGGAGGGATATGATGTGGTTTGTGGCCCAGGTGTTTGTGTGTGGGATGTGATTTGGTTTTTGGATGAGGTGTCTATGGGATGGATGTGAGGTGGTGTGTGGCCTAGGTGTTTTCCGTTGGGATGTGCTTTGTGAGGCCCAGGTGTGTGTGGGAGGGTTGTGATGTGGTGGATTTAGAAGAGGTGGGAGCGTGAGGATGTTTTTCATTAGGAAATAGCATCTAATCATTCAGAAATTGGTTTGGGGTACCCTATCATTGATGTTCATTATAATACATTAATTTAAATGCGTTATTTTTTTAGTGTTCTTTGGTGAGGTTGGGATGGTTAGTATACCTATTTGGTGCTGTTTGGTTCTACTATTTTCTCACAGGGGCATTAGTATGCTTCTATCACATGTGTATGAGAGATTTTTGTTTTACTTCTGAGTATACATGTTTTCTCAAATTACGTACATAAAATTGCTTTTATCTTTTAATTAGAATTTTACAGACCGTTCTGGACCCTATTAGCTTGGATCTTGGTAGTTGTTGTGTCATTTCTTAGCTTTTCTTATGGTATTTACATTAGAGACTTTTTTACTTATAACAGTTCTACTTTATGCATGCATGTGGGATGGTTTTTGGATTTTTTTTATATAAGAATCTTGAAGTTGCGTTGGGTATGAAAAATCTTACCTCCTGATCTCATTTCTTATGAAGGAAAATTCCTCCCATTTTGCGAGATTTGTATACTCTTGGTGCTAGTCTTCAACTCGAGGCCTACTAGAGGTAGGACTCAAGGGTCATTATCTCCCTTTATTTATTTCCAGCCCAAGATGGTATCTTTAGACGGAGGGGGTCATGATAAGGAAATATTAAGAATATCACATTTTCATGTTGCCTTTCAAAATTACATATAATATATCCTACTATATCATATACAAAAATAATTTTGGGCATAGAAACTCTTCCAATAAGAAAAAATATATAAGGTCACTAGGACTCCTATGAGTTAAATTATGTTTAGGTTTGTTGGAAATTGTAATTTTTTTTACTAAATTATACTTATCAATGTAATTTTAATATATTGAAATATTTATAATGTAAATTTATATTTAATATTAATTTATTATAATAAAAATTTATTTGAAATTTATTTTTTTGGATATTGTAGTGTGTTGTTCATGTAGTTGCAAAATGTTGCAGATGATGCCTTTTATCAACACTACATATGGTAATACTAAAATCACCTTTTTAGAACTAAAATTATCACTAATAAACAATCCTTTTATCAGAGCTAATTCAAGCACAGGTAAAAGCTCCTGACTATTATCATCACTAGAAACATAAGTGTTTTTTAGAATTGATAAATCCAAAAATATATACTACTAAAATCCAAGATTATAGTAGTGTTATTAAATGTTACGGTTTTGTATTGTGGTTGACTGATGTAAATATTAAAAAGGGGTTGAGCCTTATGATCCATGTCACTATTCATAGAACAATCATAATAGATTATAATTTTTGTTGAATATTTGATAAATATTATCGTGGATTCTATTTCACATATTATTTATAGTAACCATTTGTTCTTATTTATTTATTTAATCTATTTCATTTGATATGGGTGTTGCGGTCGGTTATGTGTAAGATGAGGTTGTTGATAGCGATGGAGGTCATGGGATAGTGGTGATGGAATTGGTGGGTGGAGGGAGGATGTCTATTGAAATTATGATGTTGTTTGTATGATAACTGAATATGTGATGGATGGTTTTTGAATTCTTTTAATGAATATATTTGTGTTGTATATCACTAATATATATTTTTGTTGTATATATTAGTGTTTTATATTATTGTGGAATATGTTGTTTTTATTTTTTAACTAATTAATTTTTAATTAAATTATGTTTTATTGATTAATTATTATATTTAGTTTAATAATATTTTAAACTAACCACCACTAAGTAATAAAACCATGGTTTTATTCATAAAAAAATCACCCCTATATATTTATTGATATTTTAAATTTTTTATTTACTTTTTTTTCTTTTTTAAACCACCACAAATGTATTATAAAAAATGGTATACATGGTTGTTTAGTAAACTATCATTATATATTGATGTTTATACAGTGAATTTATATTATTTTTCCTTAGCATATACTAAAATTTCTACCATATTATATCACTACTAAGTCAACTAATACAATAATATAACGAGTAGTATAATTTACTCTAGGATATGTCACAATTAAAAAATTAATTAAACATATAAAATGAGTATCATGTAATATTCTACACATACATCTATAAATATCATATCATATAGTTAGGAACCACCAAATTTTAAAACAATTTTTTTTTACTTTAAAAAAACTCCAAATTATCTTTAAAAACATATATAAACAATTGGAAACATAGTAGAAATTTGTTATTAACCCTAACAAACACAATATAACCCATTTAAACTAAAGAAGAAATTCGAGTTTTATTAGTGAAAAATCAAAATAATTAGAACATCAAGTAGTAATTATAGAACATTAACCAGATATATAGATGCTCAAATATTTTACATATATAGAAACCATTTTGATATGAATTATTTCATATCTATCTAGCGAAATAGCGTAATTATTCCTAATGATAAATACCATATCCAAGTCATATCATTGTAGCATACATTTTAATACGATGGTTGATGTAGACTATGATGTATATACACAACAATAAACATATATAAAAAGGAATAATTTTAAAGAAACATGAATCAAAACCCATTTAAAAATATATATATAATGTAATTTTTTTAGATTTTAAAAGCTCTCTAAATTGGTATTGAAGATTCAACATCATTCTGGATAGATCTACTGACCCATATTTTGTTGATAGAAAGTATAAAAACTCATCACTTGTATATTCACCACTATTATGAGTCCTCAGACACTTAATATTTTTTCCAAATTCAACCTTGTTCTATGCTTTAAATATTTAAAATTCTTTAAAACATCTATCTTCCCCTTAATTGGGTACACCCAACATCTCATGGAATAGTCATTAATGAATGATAAAAAGTATTTTCTCATCCTAGGGATATAATCAGTGCTTGGAAAATATTGCAATGGATTAACTCTAAGATCTCCTTGCTCCTCATCATTAATGTCTTGAACTAAAACCTATTTTTCTCACTAAAAACACAATGCTCACAAAATGATAAATATGCCTTTATAATCACAACCAACAACTTCTAATTTGTAAGAATCTTTAAGCCTCATTCAAACATATGGTCAATCACTACTACATATCCTTATTTATTCAACATTACAATTAATCAATGATAAAAAAACACTGACAAAGGGGATCCTTTTTCCATCTCTAAGTAAAAACAATGATAAATGGATCCTTTATTAGCACTTTTTTAGCACTGATAAAATCAACCCCTTTAACAACACTAATGAAGAGTTAATAAAGGACATTGTGAATAATTTAATTTATATATACATATTTATATATTTTTAAATATGATTTATATAACAATATGTTTATATATATATTTAAATATAATATATAAATATGATTTATTTAACAATAGTATAATAAAAATTTGTTATCAAAATTATTTTCATAATTTTATGTATAAAAAGTTTTCAATTTAAATTAATCAATAAAAATAATTATTAATATATTTATATACATTAATTATAGAATGTATATATAAATATAATATATTAATATTTTATTTAAACAATTATATAAATATAAAAATGAATATATATTAATTTAAATGTAGTTTATATTTGAATTTATTTATTTATATTCATATTAACTAATATAAAATATACACATATATTTGTATGTATGTGTATAAAAATGTATTTATGTGGATGTATGTGTACATCAGTATGTGCTTATATGTATGTGTATGTATTTGTATATATTTGTGTATATGTGTGTATATATATATGTGTATGTGTGTGTATGTGTATGTATGGATATATAAGTGTTGTGTGTGTGCCAACGAGCATGTATCCTAGTGGTTCAGGCTCCTGATTGGCATCCAAAAGACCTAGGATCAAATCCAGACAAGGGAGAATTCCCGAGTACTTTAGAAGCACTATAGCAGCACTGTAGCAGAGTACTGTAGAAGGTCACTGTAGCAGTATTGTAGCAGCGGCAGACTGTAGCAGCGACAACACTGTAGCAGCGGAGAGACTGTAGCAGGGGACTGTAGCGGTGGCAGTACTGTAGCAGGGTACTGTAGCTACGTGGATACTGTAGCAGTACTATTCACTGAGGGGTCCTTTGGGCCAAAAAATGGGCTTTCTATCCCTGTATACAGGCCACTTGGCCTTGGGACTTCGGGCTATGTAATGGGTCACCCTCTACCCAGTCTAAAGAGGTCTTTTCTTTAATAATAAATTGAGGCTTCGGCCCCAACCTTTTAAAAAAAAGTGTTGTGTGTGTGTACAGATGTGTGTATTGTGAATGTTTATATTTATGTGTACGTGTATGTGTGTGTGTGTGTGGGAATGTACATGTATATGTATATATATATATATATATCTGTCTGAGTGTGTGTGTGTTTTTATGTATGTGTATATGTGTGTGTGTGTGTTTATGTGTATGTGTATGTGTTTGTGTATGTGTATGTGTATGTGTATGTGTATGTATCTTTGTATGTGTGTATGTTTATATAGTATGTGTATGTTTATGTAGTATGAATGTGTTTATATAGTATGTCTATGTGTGCATATGTATGGGTATGTATTTTCATGTACGTGTATGTAATTTTATGTATATGTATGTGTATATATGTGTGTGTGTGTGTAATCATGTATACACATGTATTTGTATGTGTGTGTGTGTGTCTATGCATATGTATGTGTGAATGTGTATTTAGTATTTATCACTATTATATAAAATGATGATAAAATAGACATTTATTAGCACTTATGAGTTAGCGTTAATAAAGATATGATATATCAGTGCATTTTTAGCATTGATAAATCATACCTTTATCAAAACATTCCATTTTAGCATTGTTAAATTTATATTTTACCCTCAATTTTTTACCAGTGCTGTTAAAAATTTTCCCCTATTTTAAAAGAACCCTAACTGAGATCACTCATGCCCATGCCATTCAATCTCTCATGGAAGATGATTCCTATTGTCTTCGCCTTCAGATCATTTGGAAGAATCGACCCTCAAATCAATGGTATATTATTAGTTACTCATTTTTAATGGATCTTTCATCATTTTTCTTGATTTATTTGTTCTTCTTATTGGTTCTTATCATCTAATTTATGTTTTTGCACCTGTTTTCATGGTTTTTTAGTTCTTATCTTTGGTTCTTCTCCAATAATTTATGTTTGGCCCATCATGATTTTCAGGAACTCACAAAAAATAATATCTCAATAAATTATATATTCCATTATTATTGTCCCACTCTATATTTATAAATAAATCTCAACAAAGTCCTCGAAATTTTTATTTTATATATTTTCATCATATTGTCTTATTTTCATAATAATTAAATAAATGTTGTGTTTTCTATGAAATTTTAAAAACTCTCATTAGCATTTAGTTTTTCAAATGGGTTTTCCCTCTAATTCACAAACATTTTGTGTGGAATTATGATTTGTTTTATTTTTTTATTGTAATTTGATGTATAATTTTATTTTAAAAATGAAAAATAATCTCAAATTTTTCTACATGAATTTCTTAATTTTCTTAAGGAAATAAAGAAAAATATTTATTTTATTGATCTTTCAATTCAAATTTTGAGAACAATTCATATATAATTTTTTTTCTTATTATAATAATTATAATTTACACAATATTGTTAAACTTAATTTTAAAAGTTTACATAATTTACAATGAGAGATGAATCAAAATTTGTAAATTCTCAAAAAAATTAGAGTTGAAATTTTTTATAAAATTATTTTTATAATTTTATTAAAAAAGATTTTTATTATAGGAACCCCATTACCCAATAAAAGTATTTGAAGTATTAAATACATCTTCTTCATGATTTTGAAATTTTAAAACTTGTCTTGTTTTGGTTGAAGAATTCATTTTTCCTATTCAACCCAAAATCTTAATTATTTTCAAAATATTATGGCATATTAAAATTGTTATTTTTATTATTACCAAATTATGAATTAAAATATGATATATTTAATAATTTGAAAAATATAATAACAATAATTTTAAGAATATTTTACTTCAAACACTGTATAAACATAGATAAAAATATGTAATTTTTTCTGATATATGTTTCGATAGAGAAATCTTATTACATATACCCCCAATACTTATAAAATTATAGAAATAAATAGGTTTTCTATGAACATTGATAATTACTGGGTGTGAATTATTTCCCTTGATGAATCCATTTCAAAAAAATATAATTATTTATGATACATGACATATAATAATAAAAAAATAAGTGTTACGCCTTAATATGTTCTAACAAGTTATTGAGGAAATGAAAATTTATATCAAATATGATGACTAAATATATATATATATATGTGTGTGTGTGTGTGTCTGTGTGTGTGTGTGTGTGTGTAAAAAATATCCTTTTAAGGATTATAATCTCATACCGTCTATGTATTTGTTTTTATTAAATATAAATATTAATGAATAAAATAAGATGGGTATGTATCGAAAATTGGTAGATTTCAATCGTATGAGGATGGGGTAAAAGAGTTTATAAAGTTTGAAAAAGATCATACATATGACCCTTCTCAAATATTTTTTCCATGGTAACATTATTTTTATCTAAGACTAATTAGTCTAAAATATATATAAGAAAACTTTATCTATCATGAAATAGATAAAAGTTAGAAATGTTGGACTAAACATGGGAAAGAACTAAATGTTACTAGAGAATAGGGTTGAAAATTGTTAATTGAATCATTAGATATGATTACAATTGTCAATAATGATGATGATGATCCTATCAAGGATATTATTAAATGTGTAAGAAATGATGAATATCATATTAATTAAATGAATATGACCGTTGAAAATGATCTTTATGATTGTCCAAATTTGTTTCAGAAGTTAAAGAGTTGTGAAAAGACACCATTTATGTTGGTTGTACTAAATATACAACATTTTCATCAATGATGAAGCAATATTTTGTAAAATATAGAAATGGGTGGAGTGGAAACACATTTACTAAACTAATTTCTTTTTTTAATAATATGTTGTAAAAAGGTAATGAGATTCCTTTTTGAACATATGATGCTAAATGAAACCTACGATAAATGGGTATGATATCTGAACAAATACATGCATGTACAAATGATTGTATATTATTTTTAAAGGACCATATATGACTTAAATAATACCCAATTTTTTGTGCATCTTGATACAAGAAATATTAATCATGTTTTTCAAAAAATTTATGGTTCTTTCCAATCATTCCAAATCTTAGGAACCTATATAGAAGTGAGGGGACTCCAATGAAATTGGCATGGCATAAAAATACAAGAAATCAATATGGGAAACTTCATCACTCAGTAGACCTTTCTAATTGGGATAAAATTGACCATGTGTATCCTAAATTTTTAAAATATCCAAGAAACCATTTCCTTGTGATATCTATAGATAAAGTGACTATTTTTGTAAACAAAGTAACACTCATAGTACATGGAATGTTAGGTTAGAAAATATTAACTTTCCAATTTGGTTATGCATGAAGAAATAAAATATGTTGTATTTACTTGTATCATGACCAAAAAAATCAGGTAATTTCATTGATGTTTATTTGTATCCATTGATTGAAGAACTAAAATTAATGCAGGAATTAGGTGTTACATTGTATTTTATTTATATAAATAAATATTTCACATTTTGAGTCATGTTTTATGTGGTGATAAATGACTTTTCTACCTATAGAAATATATCAGGATCTGGCATTAAAGGAATTATAGGGTGTCCTATTTGTGAATATGGTACTCATTCAGTTAGGTTAAATCATTCCTCAAAGACTATGTTTCTATAACATCACCAATTTTTACCCTAATTACATAAATACTAATCTTGGATGTAATCATTTAATGGGAATTCAAAATAAGGTACAACACTGTCTCCACTAACAAGTTATAAATTGTTTGAAAAACTAAAGGATATGGTCACCACTTTTGTTTAACCTTTTTAGAAAACCCTTATAAACACTAGATGAAAAAAGGGATCAATTTTTTTTGAACTACCATGATATAATTTTTTTATGTCATACATTTTCTTAATTTCATGCACATAAAAAAATGTGATAGTGTCATTGTAATGTTATTAAATGTACCTGAAAAAACAAAGGATATAATTACTATTAGGTTCAACATGATTAACATGGAGACATAGGAAGATTTGGAACCATTGATGGGTGAAAGGTGGAATTTTCTTCCTCTGAATGCTTACAATTTTTCTAGGAAATAGATATAACATTTATACAACTTATTTTATGGTATAAATATTCCAATGGGGTATTCATAAAATATCAAAAATATCATATCAATGATTAATTAAAAGTTAAATTTCAGGAATTTATATGATTGTCATGTTTTTATACATGATTTAATGTATATAGATTTCCAATGAATTTTACATAATAAAATTCCATAAATTAACCAAGGTTGGTTTATTTCTCAAAAAAATATGTGGTAATGTTATAGACCCAGAGAAGTTGTAGAATATATAAGAGAAATTTATTATCATATTATGTGAATTAGATATGTTCTTCCCATCATCATTCTTTGATATAATGGTTCACTTGTTCTTTCACTTGTTTAGAGAGATCTGGATATGTGGTCTTGTACATTATAGATGGATATACACCATTAAATGATATATGAAGATTTTAAAAGGGTATTTCAAAAATTAAATCCATATAGAATGTTGTATTAAATAGAGATATATTATCGAGGAAGTCATTGAATTCTATACTATATGCATATCCTATGTGGAGAGCATTGGTCTACCAAAATCTCATCATAACAAGAAACTTGTGGGTGATGTAATTTCAAGAATAGATATGGGTGAAATTAGCATTGTAGAGTGGTAAAAATGTAGCTTTACATTTTACATAATAGTTTATAGTTTTTTCATTATTTTTAAACCCATAAAGTAATTATTATGCATTTAAATCCATTAAGGGGTAAAATATTGATATCAAATACACACAATCCACAATTTATAGGATGGTTTTGTGACTATATTTTTACGAATTTGGTTTGAAATTTAAATCCAATTTAAAAATGACTTTTATGGATAGCCATGAGAACAAGTTTTAATGTATTATATTATAATGGTTATGTAATTAATGGTTATATGTTCTATACAAAGGAACTTTATGAACATAGTACATTAAAAAATAGTAGAGTTACTCTTATGAAAGAATTGATGTATGTATCTAGTACCAAGGACAAAAATCAAATTTACACAAATATTTTATTCTTTGACACCATAAAACAAATATGGGAGTTGGATTATACAACATTACAAGTGCCAATTTTTCAATGAAAGTGGGTTGATAATAGGAGTTCAGTTAAAATCAATGAATTAGGATTCATAAAAAAGGATTTCAGTAAGTAAGGGTACAATGATGAACCAGCCATAATGAAATCATAGTCATTAAAGGTATATTATAACTTGTATCCTATAAACAAAAAGTGTCTAATTGTTCTATTTTCAACGAAAACCGTTGCACGGTTATATTTTAATTCAACTAAGGATGTCTCTTTAATTTATAAGTCATAATCATTTCATGGTGGTCCCAATGTAAATGGGGTATTGTATGTCAAAGGAGACCATAAGGAGGGGATTTGGATACTTGATATAAGGGGAAAATCCCTTCAAAATTTAAAGAAAAAAAGAGAGTTCAATAACCATGATAATTTTTTAAAAATATATATCATGTTACATTATTATATTATATATTCACTACTAAATTTACATAATATAAATTAAAAATTCCACTACTTTTGTAGATAATGGATTCTTCATATTCTAATACTCTCAATCCTGAGGAATACCTTGTTTTTTCACATATCAATTCTCCCAATCTGGAGGAACAATAAGTTTTTCCACATGTTGATTCAACCAATCATGAGGAAAAACATATTGAAAATGTTAAATAAAAGGAAAATAATGAAGTTCAATTACATATATCTAAGAAATTACAAGATCATCATAGTGTGATAGTATTAAAAAATTATTAAGTTGATAAGCAAAGGCATAAAATTTAAGGTTTTATGGAATTCACACAGCCATATTTTTAACCCAAACAAGTCCATATTCATTAGTTAAATTGGGGTTATCACTCAAATTCATGTGTTTATTGATGTAGATATGTGGCATAATATTGTTCCCATGTTAAAGGTACTAATTTAGTAAGATAATATGGAACCATTATGATATACCTTCTATATTTTACTAAAAACTAAAATAATGAAATGTTGATTTACTCTTCATTATTCCTTGTAAATTGAATTTATAATAGATGAATATCAAATAAAATTTTTATTAATGGTTTCTAGAAATGATTATGAAGCCTTTAAAAAATTTATTATGAATCATAATATCAAGGATATTGAAGGGAAAGCAAATCAACACCCACCACAAATATATGCACACATGATAAAAAAGAAACACAAAATGATTTTATTGGTTTTTGTGTGAAGGAATCATTTAAGGTATATTGTGATTGGTAATACATTGCTTGAAAATAAAATTATTAATCACTTTGATTAATAATTTTTAGTTTATGAAATAGAAACTGAGTGTTGAAAATAAATAGTGTGCATCAAAACCAATGTATAACTACCATAAAGAATGGATGGGGTACACTTCAAAAAAAAATAGTTTATATTTTAAATCTGTAATAATAAATTTATGCGGCATGAAAGAAAAACATAATTATATTCATTTTTTATATATACAGATTTCTGAATCCAAATTCAAATACACTTCCATCCCAAGTCATGTGGTATGGAAGGGGAATAATGTAAATAATGATAGAATACTAGTAGATGAAAACATAAAAAGAGTATGGGAATCATGCATAAGTATGAAATAATGAAATTTAGATATATTTTTATTTTATATTAAATAACAAGGAAAAAATATTTTCTTATTTTTTTATCTAGTTTGGAAAAAAAATCATAATTGGTTATACCTGATGAACGACTACTTTTAATGGCCTTGAAGCATCCAAAATAATATGATAACATCAAAAGTGAAAGTTTTAGAGTGTATCCTTGAACATATTTTTATAAAATAAATTAAAACAAGGATAAGGATATAAAAATGGATGATATTTAGGCATGAGTAAATGTTCTATAAGAAAAACATAACCAGACAAATTATTTGATAGTGAATTTTATGGGAATGAATCAAAGATAAGAAAAAACAAAAAAACAACCACTATATGATTATCCAGTATCCCCTCTGATTTGAGGCTATCCATTCATATAGTTTATTATCCAAGAATAGAGATATATTATATGGATGTTCACATAGTTTAACTTACTATTGTAATTATCATACCTCTCACTTTCTTCGGTGTTATAATGTTCACAAACACCAATTATGTTTCTAAACATTTCTTCTAAGTATATTTTAGTTATTATATTTAGACATAAACCAAGGAAGTTTTTTGATTGAACCATGGTATCAAAAGTAACTTTAAGGACCATTTTGGAGGCCCTCATAGGCTATAAGAACTAGATACCCAATGGGAAGGCACTGACCGGTCAGTAAATATAGAAATAAGAACCTACTTCAGTCCTAACCCACCGGTCAGTCGGTGTGACTCGCAGTGGTACGTGGGCTCCCAAGTATGGATTTTTTTTTCAAACACCTTTAACAAAATGTCACACCTTGTCTTTTATTTTAATTTTACACTATACTAACTCTTTTATTTTCATTTTATCTCATTATTTATTTTTAATTTTAAAAAATAAAATTCACCCCTTTAAATCATACTCAAGCTTAAAATTGGTATCAGATCTGTCCTTGGTTTTTATACCTTTAGTGGTTTCATGGAATGATTATATAGGATAGCCACTACCTATATTTCCCATGGTGATCCTGATGGACAATCAATGGGATGAGTCTCTTTTTTGATGGATCATCAATAGGCTCAAGTGATGATAGCACCAAATGTCTCATGGAAAACATCAAGTTAAATGATGAGATAGATTATTATTATTCTACATATTCTTATTATTCTAGTCATTTAAATTATGAAGATCTTAAATATTATAGGGATAAACTAGAGGAATTATTTTTTTAACTCACCACAAGTTTTAAATAACATAAAAATAAGTTTTATCTAGTTTTTAATTAAAATTATTCACTATTAGAATAAAATAATAAACTAAAAGATGTAAATGAAGTGACAAAATATTTTCTTCCAAAAATGATAAAGATTAAGAAATTATATTTTATTTTTCAATAGAAAATATGACTAAAGTTGAGGATCATTGTAAGATTATTAAAAAGGAAAAAAGAAATTAAAATAACAATCTAATGTACATGAATTAGAATCCAAAATTAAAGAACTTAAAAATTATCTTGTTATGTTCACCTAGGGTTAACAAAACTTAATAAATTTTTTAGTTCCAAACATCACGAAAAAAAGTTTTGGGGTTGGTTTTTCAAATCAAGAAATCACCTATAAAAATACCACTTTTGTAAAAAGATTTTTCCAAGATAATTTTTTTAATTATTTTCATAAAAATGGTGATCTCATTTATTAATATGGTTACAAAAATTCTCAATATGGTATACCAAAAAGGAATACCCCTTGTCAAATATTTTTTCAAAAAATATATTATTTAAAAAATATTGGTTTTTAAGTCAATTTTAGAAAACATTAGTGGAACTAAATTTATTTGAGTAACAAATTCTTTAGAATCTTGATTATCTTGTAGGTAAAATATATCAATAGAAAATCCCAGGGTAATTTATGGTATATTAATATTCGGTTCTTAAGACACATGTGTGGTGACTACTCCGAGTTCAATCATCTTGAAAATATTGATAGAGATCTTGTCATCTTAGGTAATAATTTAATGAGTAAGATCATTGGAATATGGACAATTTGATTTTCAAATTATATTATTAATAAATATGTTTTATATGTTAATGGTTTAAAACATAATTTTCTTAGTAATATCCAATTGTTTGATTGTGGTTTTAACTTCTCTTTTGAAAATGTTGTATCTAATTTTTTGATTTTAAAAGAAAAATTATATTTTTAATTTATAATTTTCAGAATATTTATAACATTGATTTAAAATATTTTTCTAGTCAACATGTTAATTTTTTGAGTGAAAAATATATCCATTCATGGATTTGGTATAGGTTCCTTAGTTATTGTATCATTCACACACTTTTCAAACTCAACTAAAATCATCTAGTATAAGATTTACCTAAATAGTATTTCGAAATTGAAATTTTTAAGAAACGTTTCCAACATGGTAAGAAACAAAAAAAAATCATTAAATCTAAAAATTAATTATCCATCACTAATTCCCTCAATCTTATTCATCTTGATCTTTTTTTACAAACCCAAGTTTCAAGTATAGGAGTTAAATCTTAAACCTTCATAATTATTGATGATTATACAATATTTAATTAGGTATATTTCTTTGCACATAAAAATGAGTCATGTAAAGTCTTCTATAAATATAGAAATAATGTTGAAAATGGAAAAGGATATAAGATCAAATCCATTTGGAGTAATAATGGGGTAGAGTTTATATTTGTATGAACTTTTTACTTCACAAGGTTATAATAATTCTTTTTTTTTCTCCTATTACTCTCCAACAAAATGGGGTGGTTAAATGATGGAATTGAACTCCATGAGATATTTTAAGAACTATCTTGAATGAATTTAAGTTCCCCTAACATTTTTGGGCTGATGTGATCAATATCTCTTATTATACATTGAACTATATTTTCATAAGACTCATCCTTAAGAATCCCCCCTATGATATTTGGAAAGGAAAACCACATAATGTTTGATATTTTAAGGTGTTTGGGTGTATATTATATATTCATAACAACAAATACAAATTTGGAAAATTTGACCCCAAATTTGATTAAGTTATCTTTATTTGGTACTTTAACTCAAGTAAAACATTATAGATCTTTAATAATAATACCAAGACCATATAAGAATAAATTCACATATAATTTGATGATAATTTTCATAAACCTCATCCCAAAATTTATGATGTTAAGTTCAACCTAAATTTTTTTACCTTGAATGATCCACCTCCTTATAAAAAAATGAAGGTGAGGAAGAACCTAACCCTTTACCCAAGGCAGGGGTGAAATATAAAGAACATCCCTTCAAATAATTTATTGGATATTTTAAATACAGTAACCATACTAAAATATCAATTTTAAATGAGGTTGAACATCATTATTTTCTATCACAGATATAACCCCAAAATATTAATGAACTCATTAATGATGAAAATTGGGTACTTTCAATGTAATATGAATTGAACCTATTCACATGGAACAATATTTGGACTCTTGTTGAAAGATATAATGGTCATCCCATTATTGGTACCAAATGTGTTTTTAGGAATAAGTTATATGATCAAGGTAACATAACTCACAAAAATCTAATCTCATATATAAATGATATAATCAAGAAGAAGTCATTGATTATGGTGACACATTTTCCACAGTTTCTAGGATAAAATATATTAGAATATTATTGGAATTCATCATGCAATTTAAATTTTAATCATTTTCAAAAGGATGTTAAAAGTGATTTTCTTAACGGTTTAATTTATGAAAAAGTTATTATTGAATAACCACATGATTATAAAGATTCAGAATATCTAAATCATTTTTTAAGTTAACCAAGGATCTTTATGGTTTAAAAAAACCCCTTATGCTTGGCCTGAATGGTTAACTAAATTTCTTTTAGAAAATGATTTCAAAATGGGAAAAGTATATTCAAAATTATTTTTGAAGCGTATATTAGTTGTTCAAATTTATGTTTATGATGATATTTTTGGTTATTTAAAATAATCTCTTTGTAATGAATTTTCAAATTTAATGAGTAAATAATTGAATATTATTTTTATGGTAGAATTAATGTTTTTTCTTGGTTTTTAAATTTCTCAAAACAAGGATGATATTTTTCTATTCCAAATAAAATACATTAATGAACTTTTATACCATTTTTTCATGGATAAAGTTAAGGAAATATATACACCTTTGATTACTTCTCATAATATTACATTGGAAGAATATGTTAAACCGATTGACAACAAGATTTAAAGATGTATGATTGAGAGCCTTCTATATATTACTATGACCTAGCCAAAAATTGTGGTTAGTGTTTTTATTTGTTCTTGTTTTCAATCCAATAATAAATAATCAAATTTAAAATATCTTAAAATAATTTTCAAATATTTAGAAGGTTCTAAAAATATTGGTTTATTTTAATCAAAAAAACATCTTTAGAACTTCCAAGTTTTTTTGAATTATGAATTTGGATGGTTCCAATTAGATAATAAAAGTATAAGTGGGGATTTTAACATACATGGAAAATCCTTAGTCTCTTGGACTCATGAGTAGAAAAACTTCATTAATTTTATACATCCAAACCCAAATTATAGTCATAGGGAGTTGTTGCGCAAAAATTATATGGGTAAAACACAATCTCTTAGATTGTGGGATTACATGAAATCTAGTTCTATTATATTTCTTTAAATCTAATCCAACACTCTCACAATAAGCACATTGGCCTTAGGCACAACTTTTTGAGAGGCCACTTTCAAAAGAGATACTGTGTTAGAATATAATAGCACATATCTTTAATTAGATGAAATTTTCACAAAACTCCTCATTATTATTTTGATTTTATTAAGGGGTGTTATGAATGGTATTCTTGGGACTCTCTCACATAACATGTGTAATTTTAATTTCTTTTCATCTCTCTATTTTTTCAAAATCAAATTCATTCTTTATTGAACTATGGATTATATACTTTTTATTTAAATTGGATGTTAATACTAATTTTGTTTTATCCCTTGTGAAACATATTGATATTTATTTATTGATTTTATTAGTGTTTTTATATTTCATTTTGGGATTAATTTGTTTTTTCTGTGATTTTTTATGTTTATGTTGCCTAGAAGTGCACCGACTAGTCGGTGGATCCTCATCAAGTAACAAGTAGGCTTAATAGAACCATTAGATCTAGAAAAATACTACCGGACAAGATATAGTGTCATCCTAGGTCCACTTGGCTAGGCCTAGGGAGGTTATTTTAAGACAACCTCCCCCCACCTTCCACTCAAGTTCCACTCAAATTTTTATCCTATCTTACCCCCATCACTTCCCTTAAGCATTATTTCATTTTATCCTCTTGATATTCACTCCTTGGTAAGTTTCATGGATTTTAGAAGTCTTTTCCATTAATTCATATTTGATTTCTCTGGCTTATAGTCCTGTTCTTCATTTCCAAAATGCCTAGCTCAAATTATTATTCAATCATGGAATACCATTGTACATAGGATTATTCTTCTAAATTAAAGGGAAAGAGTGTAAAATCTTATTCTACTCCTCCAGTTGGGAAGCTCAATCCCAATTGGTATGAAAAAACTATCATTTGGGTGGGATTTTTGATCCATGTTAGATTAAAATTTATCATATTTATTTGAAAATGGACATTGATTTCCAAGGCTGGCATTCTGTAGTGTCACAACCTGAGAGACATTTAAATAATGCCCGGAGCTAGTAATCCACTAGGCCTCAAGTGTGCCTACTAATACACCAGAGGTTGATGACTTGAAGTGAGGGTTTAAATGTGGTACGATGGGGAGATTATAACCTCTATATCTAAAATAAATACCCTAGTAGTAACAATAAATAATGGTAGAAAATATAAATATAAAATGGTAATCAATAATAAATGATTGAGTGATCATTCATGAATATTCCAGAATGTATAGAAACAAACATAAAAAAGGTATAAATAAATAATATACAGGGAAAAGAAAAATTGTTGGAACCAAGGTTGTTCATTGGAAAAAAAGGAGTTCGGTTTTTGTTTGTTGTCAGTCTAATATGGATTGATCATGGTTTGTGCTTGTTATTGTCATCCCTTTCATGGAAGATTATGGAGATTACATGAGAAGGGGTCATATAGTTTCATCTGAATGTAGTATTTAATGTGGCATCGTTCTCTAGTGTTTGCCAATTTTTTGGGATTGAAAATTAGAAAATGGAGAAACGTGTTTTTGGTGAAGGAAGGTGCGCGAAAGATTTGAGGTGTGCATGAAAGATTGGTTTTGGCACACAAGATTGAAGGTATTTATGGAGCATGTGCACAAGACATTTTTTGGGATCAGAACATTGAAAAATGGAAATGTCGTGGAGTGCTCAGAAGATGATGTTGTGTGAAAGATTTTGTGTGCCCAATGCGACGTCAGAAGGGGTTTTGCGTGCTCATGAAGAATCTTGCGTGCAATGAAAAAAATGAATCAGAGACTTGCATACAGGGTAATCTAGCCCTATAAATAGGTGGATACCCCATTTAAGACTTAATAATTTTTCAAAGAATATTTGGTCCCTCGGTTGCACGAAATATTTGTGCGCAAAATATTGGAAGAGAGTTAATCTTGTGCGCAAGGTGTTCCTTTTGTCGAAAAAGACCTAGTGAACCCTTTGGTGAAACTGTGCAAAAGATAAGGATAGCGCAGAATGAAGGGGTTGTGCAGAAGTCATCTTTCATGAAAATTCTCAAATCTTGCACACAAGTTGAGGTGTTGCATGCAAGTGTTGTGTTATTCTTCTGACAAGCTTCTGAATATTTGGTATAGTGCTTCATTTCATTAAAGTGCATAAATTTGGGACTTCGATGCAAGCAGTGTCTCATACTGAACAGAGACAAAGACTTAAATGAAAATATATTGAAGATACCTTCATGTCTATAAACTGAGAGAGACTTCACCCAAGGTAGTGAGCGAGGGGGAGTCAATGGATTTTATCTAAGGGGAGTAGTGAGTTATCCCTGAACTTTTGTAAAGGAAGTGTTCCTGGGAAAAAGTGACTGTACCCAAACCTTGTAATCCATAACTAGTGAAGTATAGTGGAATTAGGTATGACCAACAACCAGTCGCTGTATGCTCCTTGGATGTAGCCCTTTTGCAGTGAACAAAGTAAAGGTGTTGTTTCATCTCCCTACATTAATTTTTTTGACAGATTTAACAAGTTCCTTCCAATGTGGGAACAATATCAACAACTTTAAAAATAAAAAGTTGACACCCTGATTCACCTCTCCCCTCTCAGGGTGTTTTGGGATCCTTCATAAATTCCCTTGGGGAATTCTCAATAAAAATACCGAGTTCTAGCTCAATCATGTGATCCTAATATCCCACCAATATGAATAACAACAAAAGCATAAACTCTGAACATGAACCTGCAAACATGAGGATTGTTTGATTACTAATCAGTGACTTGAACAGAGTGTGAGATATACCAAGTAAGGCACCACCAACAATGTCTATAAAAAATATAGTATTTTCATATAGGTTTTAGTATTATGAATATATAATTGGTTAAAACCTATAAAGATAGGTGATTAAATCTAGTCTATAATAACATACTTTAACAAATAGTCCATAAATAATGAAAGAATGTATACAATTGTAAATTATTAGTTATAGAATATGTCGGATAATAATGTTTAATACCTATGAGGGATAGGACCCAGGTCTATTGACCAAGGCATCCTCTTCAAGTCCATGGATCCCATCCATAGAAAACTCAGTGAAATACAAACCTACATGGGAAAGGAACCAAGACTATTCACCAGGGAATCCTCTTCGATTCTACAGTTCTAGTTCATAAAAACTTAGACAATATTTTGTGATCCCAAGGAGCATGTCTAATGTTGTTCAAGAAATATGGATCCACGATTATAGTCCAAGGAATCCTACATAATATATATAAGTATGTAATTGGTTCCATACTACATTATGTCACATTGATTTCATATCATGCAATACAATTTAACATAATTCACATGATGATTCAAGGTACCATGTCAGTGTCCATTCCCCTATAAATATAATTTATCACATTCAATTCTTAATTAAATTCACACGAATGAGATGAGAAGGATATAAATTTTAATGTATATTCCATTTCATTAAATTAATACATAATTATAATAAGTCAAGTTATTATCCATTTCATTCCAAAATTACCACTTAATCTGTTTCATTATTCCTTTCATTTATAATTGACAAGGTTTTAACCAAGGTACTCAACCTTAAACATTTCATCTAATTTTATTTGGATATATTTAATAAGAGGAAAGCATAAATCACCCCATTGGTGGTGAAAACACAATCAATAAATCAAACCTACCTCAAGCATGGTTTAGGTTGAGGTTACAACCTCCAACCATTCACATGGGTGTGATAACATGTTTACATTATAGTTTAAACATTCAACTTTTAAGGTCTATTAATTTAAAGAGTAATGCCCATAAAGTCCGATGTGTATCTTTATGGTGAAATATATAAAACATCCAAATATTTAGAGAAAATGTATTTACCACATATCTTGTGATTATAACCATTCAATTGTCCAATATCGGGGCTTGATTCAAGATCGAATGAGAGAAATCAGAGAAATCATTGAAAACTTAAAAAATATGGAAAAGAGATCACACGAATTTATCATTTTGTATGGTGAAATAAATTAACAAAATAAACATGATGAGTATTAGAACTATGTAGGGGATTATAATTCATATGACAACATTCTATTCAAATAAGTAAGAAATTAGATCCATGAAATCCTATAGGAGGCCAAAGGGGGGGTGATCAAGAAGCCTAGGAATGGGAGAGAAGGGGAAGAAATATGGGAAAGAAAGAAACTAAAATTAAAGGGAAAATGATCATTTCAACCCCTATTTAATGAGTTTCAGGGTTTGACTAACCATGTGCGAGCTGCATGAATTGTATTGTCCAAGAGTCATATACCACACAATTTGGCCATACAGTTTGAGATAACTATGTGCCAACCATGAGGTGCTACTAGTTAAATGGAACTTACCATGTAGTCTAGGTGCATGGTTTATTAAACCATATGAAGCCCATGTACCCACCTCTTTAATTTACTAAGGACACTACACAAGGATAGGAACTCCACCTTTCATGGTTTAATAATCCATGTGACACCCCTTACAGGGCTGCATGGTTTCTCCCGTGGGGTCACGTGGTTTAAATAAACCATGCATCATGTCTATTTCTCCTAGAAAGTATGTTCTCAGGGTTTGATTCTCCTAAAACCCATATAAACATTAGAGGTACCTATAAATCCTTAAAATACATAAAAACACATTTAATTTCTCTAAACTTAGATATAATGTTTTGAGACACAATTTAAGATTTGGTTCATCCACCAAATGAAAGTTTTAATTTCTTTTTAAAATTTCAACCAGTTCAAAACACAAGATGTCGCAACCTACCCACCATAGAGCATATCATCCCTGAGAATCATTGGGGAACAGAAAAAATAACTCAGTCTACTTTGGTTGGGATGTTTCCTTCAAACTGTCATATTGCATTCTAAAAACCCAATGCACCTTCAAACATCACTTAAAGCATATGGAACATAAGCTGCTAAAAATCAACCCAATGCTTAAAAATACCACTATAAAATTAATACAAAACTTATAGGAGTCTATAATCCCCATGATATGATCATATAATTGTCTCTTTCAATCATCCTACCTATGTAATTACCTCACCATAGGTTCTAGGATTTTTTAATACCAGCTTTGAGTCATAGAGCTCCCACCATCATAACATCCTATTAAAAAATGTCCATAGAATCCTACCAACCATCAAAATTTTTTTATCTAATTACACATTAGGGAACTATAATCAATAATTGATCTAATCAAAATGGTTGAAATCCAATCAACCAAGTTGAAACTGGTCGTACCGTCTTCTCCTTGAAAAGCCCAGGTCGACCTTTGAAGCTACACCAGTATCATCCTAAAAGTGTGCTTGAAGTGATTTCCTCACCATCCGAATCTATCCCAATAAGAGTAAGAATGTTTAACCACTTATAACTAACCACACTGGAAAATATATTCTCCATGAGATGGCACATCATCATTATAGATTCAAAATCCTTTAACTAAGGAACATTGAGATCATATTGATCACGTTCACCAAGGTCTGTAACTGAATTTCAGTGATGTCTCATTTCTAAACCATATCCTGATAAAATTGTTACTATTCTATAACACCAAAACCATAAAATTATCAATCCAACATCCATGGATCATCATAAGGTACTCCAAGATTAATGCACGTGTCTGTATTTCACCCAAATTATTTATTTAAATGTAATTGGAATTTATCACGGATTACAAACATACATTGTTTCATCTATTAAAATGAACAAGAGTTCCAAAAGGATCATCACATGACTGGT
This sequence comes from Viscum album, assembly GCA_963277665.1. Lineage (NCBI taxonomy): Eukaryota > Viridiplantae > Streptophyta > Magnoliopsida > Santalales > Viscaceae > Viscum > Viscum album. The sequence continues at coordinate 964,955,959 of OY728150.1, forward strand.
CTCAAGGTCTCACCAACCTTCTCTCATGATGATATCCCACTGGTGATTGACGTCCCACTCCCCACCTTAGGAGCATCCTTTTCACTGCCCAAACGAATAGAAAACTAATTACCTCAAAGCATGCCCTATCCGGCACGAACATATGACTAGCATGGACAAGAACTTGCTCATCATGAGAACTAACATAAACATCAATCATCACTTGTTCCTACTTCTAAAGAACAGTTCTTATGCAGAACATTGAATTTGAATCATAACGAGGGTCATCAACCTCCAATGACCAATTTTGTACTACACACCAATTATATTTTTATAAAATATATTCTTGAGTGAAACTCTCAATAAATACTTTCATCATAAAAAGAACTATTTAAATAAGTATCTTTCCACATAGTCAACACTTTATCAGCATACTTAGGGTGATGTCAATATAGGGGAAATGATCATATCTTGACTTGGAGTGTGCTAAGATTTTATCATCATGCATGTATAGACCTTTCAAGCCATGATAACATAAAATAGATCCACTTACATGTCAAATATCTCATGTCACCCAACCTATTCTCAAGTTATCCTTACTCATAGGGAACTTAATTTAGTTTACCTAAAAACTCTAGGTTACCACACCCACAAATTTCATAATCTTGAAACCATTGGTTCTTGTATTTCACCTTACCATGTAGCAAAATTCAATTCTGAATGGTTACCGTGCACAGTCGGTGCAAACTAAATCACTATTTGCAGTGGGTGTACATTCCATACCACATAATTCAAACCCAAATTGCTCTATCATGAGTTTTCTATCAACAAGATCTAATTGATCATGCCACACAATACATCGGTTTTCATTAAGCAGTAAGTTCCATTGTAACTCCTCTTAAAAATGTACATATTACATGTGCCACAATTTATCAAATGACCACCCACCTTATAGAATAATTCCCAGGAAGAATATTCCAATCATGAAACCATTTCTGGTCAACTGGGCTAGGAACCTAAAAAAGTACTACCCATTGAAACCTATTTCAATATATCAACACTCATGCTACATTTCAAAGAAAAAGGAATCTTTAGGTATGAATCAAATGACTCACTCTCAAACCATGCATTGGTTTAGGAAAGACTGTAAAATGATGCTTATTGAAAAAGTGAAAACAGAGCCCCAGACCAAACTCTTCCATAGATTTTCCCTAATATAACAACATAATTGGCCTAATTGGGTTTGGGTCAAGATGAGGGCATCAAGTTCCATCCACCAATCACTAAGATCTCTATTAAAAGAACAACATCCCTTTTATGATCATATGTTATATGGTTTCTAACATGCCTAAAACCACACTTTTAGAAGAGGTTAAAACATAAGTGGGTAGAGATTCATTGACCTAAGAGGGTTAAAACCCATCAAAAGAGCATAAAATATCACTTTCTAATCATCAGGATACCAAACCCTAATCATTATCTAGCATCCAAATGGGGGGAAAGATCGTTAAATGGGTAAAATTATAATATAAATACTAAAGGGATGACACGTAGTGGGTGTCCATATTAGATTATACTCCCTCAAGGTTTAACTTACCATATTACCACTCATCTACCATATCGTGTCTTTTCAATATCAAGAGTCCTACTTAGGACAACTAATACCTAAAAAATACCTCACATCAGAAAGATGAAGAAAGCATTTATCAAGGATTTAAGGTTAGACGGAACCACCATAACTGGGATATATCCTTACCTACACAAGGCATCGACCCTGAAACAAGGTCATGTTTGAAAGGATCACTAGGCCTTAGTGATTAACCTGTAGGTACAACAAAACCTAGGAATAAGTTGTTAGAGTTACATGATAAAAATCACATTACCATTCAAGAAAACTCACAAGGAAACATTTAAAACAGACCCTTACATGGGATTATTACAAAAAAGAACCTATAAAAGATTCAATTTGATAGCATTTAAACAATGATCATTCATTATAACATGTTAAATTACTTATAATAAAGGGATATCAAGTACTAGTTTTGAAATCAACTGTACAAAGAACTATGTTTAGCAGAAGCCATACAACATTTGGAAAGCTATCCCATAATTTCCATTGAAACCATTTATTTAATAAAGATTTTTTAGAGTTAACTTGGTTAAATAAAATGTCAATTTCCAAAACTATAGAGGAAAAAATTATTTAGTTTATAATTGGAATTTCAATTTACTAGATCCTCATAATAATAAATCCCATAGGTATATAACAAGTCTTTTATTAATTAAAGCGTTTGGTCATGTAAGATGTCACCGTACATTTATATATAACAACATATAAATAGTCTTGGACACATTAAATGACCATTCCATTAGTAACACACCCCCATGGAGTTTAAATAATAATCACATAAGAAATTAAAGGTGACCTATTAGGGTCCAATCAGTCAACTTGGGTTCAATTAGATGGGTATCCATTTCTAATTTATGGTGTCAACACTCCATAATTGATAATTTAAATTCCATTTAATTAAAACCCATAACAATTATTTTATTCAATAATTAATACAATCTTATTGGGTTTATCTCAAAAGAATCATGCCCCAACTAACCTACTTGGGTCTAGTTTTTCATTTAGAAATTTAGTCATACCTTTCTTCATGCCCAAGTCATAGAGCTACAAGCCCCTTTATGTTGCAATTTTCCCTTTACTTAAAAGTGGTAATTTTCAGTACAAATTTTCTTTTCATCATTTATACATACATATACTTAATAGTTCAGTTAGATGAATTTTCATTCCCAAATTATAAAATTACTTTCTTTATAAGTTACAGTTTTAATTCTTGTAACTAGAAAAAGGTTCTCATTTTTTTTCTCAAAATATAATAGTCCATTGAAGGTGGTTCAATTATATGGGTCACCATTTTCCAAATTATAAAGGCCCATATGCATTATAAATTGATCAATTGGATCCCATTTAATTAAAACCATATTACTGCATTTGATTTTTGGATATCACAAGTACATAAGAGATGGTTCAACTATACGGGTTATCATTTCCAATTTAAAGAGAACCCAAACACTTTATAAATTTGAAATTTGGCACCCATTTCACCAAAACCATTAATGCCTCATACCATGAAACCAATAGCCTATGATTCAAACATATAGTAATTTCGTAACTAAGGTGTCTCCACCAAACTAGTAATTTCGTAACTAAGTGTAAAGTTTGAACCTGAACCTGCAACAACAAAGACATTCCAGGTACCAATTGGTAGTCTTAACAGGGTGATAAATATACTCATTGGGTGACCACCAATAGTGTCTATAAAAAATTCAAACTTTGCATATAGGTTGTACCTATGTGCAGAAATAATATGTTCAAAGCTATAAAGATAAGTGATGTAATCCAATCTATACGAACATGTTATGTCAAGAACTCCAGAAATGATGAAATATGGTAGAAAATTGTAAATTATTAGTTATCACATATGCCAGACAATCATGTATCTTACCTATCAGGTCTAAGACCTAGGGACATTGACCAAGGCATCCTCTTCAAGTCCATGAAGCTCATCCAAAGAAAAATCGTGGAAATATAAACCTTCAAGGTTCTTTACCCAAGGTCATTGTCAAGGGAGTCCTTATTACATACTGAGTTTTTATGAACCTTATTTTTAAAATAAATTTGATTTCTTTGATGTCTTGTATTATACACTACACCAAGTTAAGCATGCGCTACATGCAACACTGGCTTAGCATACTTTACACACAACACTAGGTTTCTACGAAACATAATTTTATTATTTAAATAAGATAATAATAAAAAATTTAAATTAGTGGTCCTGAATATTATTAACTAACTTATAAAAATTAGAATTCATTTCTTACCAATTAATTATAAATGAAAATACATACCAATTGAATATGAAGGAAATATTTTTAATTTTATTCTCATAAAATAATTTTTAAATTAAATTAATTACAATTAGTGAATTAAATTAATAAAATATATATATATTGTATATTTTATATTCATAAAATAGATTTTAGAGGCATAAGATAAGAACCATCCCAATTTTAGGCATAAAACCTATATTTTTCAGAAGGGTAATTTAACTGCCTTTTAATGGAAACACCATTTTAAATCTAAATTTTGAAAATATTATATATTATATTTTACAAAATAAACATATTATTTAAAATAGGGATATAATAATTTACTTTTATTGAATTTTTTATATTTTATTGAGAAGTTTCATTTTTTGATGAATAGTGAAAAATACTACATTGCAGTTAAAAAACTAACTTTTCATTTAAATAATTATTGTACTTTAAATTGATTTTTAAAGTCAAAATAAATAAATAATACATATATTAATCCAATTTATGTTATTTTAATTATTTTTATATTGAAATTATATATAAAAACTTATTGAACTGTTGAATGTTTCCTTTTACCCGCCTACTCCCCACATCTATGATATTAGTGTTAAACATAATTTACCCACTTAGATGAATTGAATTTGAAAAAAAGTACGTAAAATATTGTAATAATTATGAAATTTAGTATTTAATATGATAAATTTAATTTTTATACATTATTAATAGTAACTTTAGTAAATTTTTATTTACCAAGGTTAAGAGTAAATCGAGTAATTAAAGATAAAAATAATATTATAAAATTATAAAATTACACTAAAACATATCCCAATTTAATTGGATAAGTTGGTTTCGACCAAAATATTACTTAGGAAGAAATTATAACCTTTTAAATCCACTTGGATAATTATATAACATTTATAATATTTTATTTAATGATAAGTAAAAAATGCCATACTCATGTTTTTTAATAAGTGTTACATTTTTAATATATTGTTATACAAAAGATAAATTATACAATAAATATTAATTTGAAATATAATAAATTTATATTCATTATGATAATTTTTTTAAATTTTTAGAGAATAAATAATTTAATTAAAGGCTTTCATAATAATGATGCAGTAATTGTTTAATTAATGAAAATATCAATTAAATAATACTAAAATTATTAGAGTAAATATAATTCCACATAATTAATGAAATATGATAATTTTATATATAAAATAGAAATTTTATTATTACATTATATTTTCTATAAATTATCATGTTGATATGATATTTAAAAAAAATGAATAGTATCAAAATTGAAATAAATGGTACTTTAAAATAAATAATATTCTATTAAAAGATATAAAATTAATAAAAATATTAAATTATAAAAAATAACTATAATAAGATTAAATATTTCATAAGTCATTCATTTGGGATTATTTTGATATTTTATATTAACTATATTAACTCTAAAGTGTTAAAAAGCCAAGTTGTCACACTAAGAGGTAAAGGTTTTAACTAAGGGTTAAATCCAAAATATAAGGTTAATATTATGACCTAAACATGTATACTAATAATTTTTTAGATTATTTCAACCCATAATCTTTTTATATTATAAATTAATTACTTTTTAAGTATTTTAAATCAAAAATAGATTTATATTAATTTAATATTTTAAAGGATCTCAAGAGTGTCCCTCCCCTCTCTTATAAAAAGGTACATACTCCCTCAATTACTAAAACCACATTGAGTATTAAAGCTCGACCAAACACTGAAAATTTCTCCTAAAAACATTCTTATTTATGTTTTATAGGTACTAGTATTCTAAAAAGAATAACCCTGGTGTCCCTAAGAGGATATCCAAAGTAAGTCCACCGAAGAAGAGGTAATTGTTTTACCAGTTCATTTAAGTTCATTTCTTCTTATACTTAATCATCCTATATTGTTTCCATAATAAATTAATAAATATAGTATCATATATATTCTGAGATTTTATATGTATATGGTGCAACCATATTACTCCTTTTATCTTTCCCACAAAAAACAATATCACCATGCGTGCACACGTATGACTTACCATCTCCACATTGTGGTGTAATTTATTTTTCATTACAAATTTATTTGTATGGGTATAATGATGAATATAATGGATAAAATAATAAATATAACATGATATTTATTCTATAACAAATGATATACCATTCACTTTTTTAACTTTTCATAATTAAGGGAATGATATTGTCACTCATGTGTACGTACGTACTACCGTCTCCACAACATGATTTGATTCATTTTCCCTATTCACCAATCAATAATGATTATATAAATATATATAATGAATATATATGATATATATTACCAAAATATTATTATTTTATTGATGGAACTATATTATATTCACAAGAATTGAGACTTATATGACAGAACATGCATAAGAAAATAAAGTAGTTAACACCTAAAAGAATAGTAATAATGAAATATTATTAACAAATGGGTGATAAGGTGATCATATATAATATCATAAATATTTATATGGTTCTGATATAAGTTAATAACATTATTTAAACCATTATATTAATGTTTTATATACATAATAAGGAAACCATACCTAAGGTAAGGGTTAATTCCAAAATGTCATTATTTTTAGGATTGTTTATACATAAGTATTTACAGGGAAATATTTATCATCCACGTCTGTGTTTCATAAAAATATATTTCAAAATATTCTCACTATTTTTATAAAAAAAATTAAAGTCATTTTAACCCATGTATGACTTTTTTTAACGGTTTGAAATAAATATTTTTTTCGTTTTCTTAACGATTTACTTTTTTACTTTTCCAGAACAAATATGGGAAGAATGTTTTTTACCTTATACAGCATGAATGGATATTTATTCTTTCTTGGTGACTTAATACCTTGAATATTACCTTAAAATATTACAATCTTATTTTTTTTAAACTGTTTCTTTTAAAATTTAATGGCATTTTAAGAAAATAAAATGATTTCAAAGAAGAAAGGATATTTTCCTCAAGAATTGTTTTCAAGTGATCTCTCAAAAAAAATTTCCATATAAGATAAAAGTATTTGACGTTAATTATATTTTAATAGGGATATGATTAAATGTTACCATTCTTATTCTTTATATAAATGGTTTATAATTATGATGGAATGATATTTATGAAATCCATTTGTTTTTTTTTGGGTTATGTTATGATGGAATGATGTTTATGAAATCCATTTCATTCCATGGGTTCTGATATGACAATTGTTTATGTTCTTGTTTCACACATATATATGGTTTTCATTATGTGATGTTAGAGACATATATCTCTCTCCAATGAATTGGGTAAATATTTATATCTCATGAGATAGACATAAAGGACTGTATCCTCCAAGATGGTTATGGGAGTGAACCATGACTACCAAGATGGTTATGGGAGTGAATTATAACTACATAGATGGTTATGGGAGTGAACCATTGCTACAAAGATGGTATGGGTAGTGAACCCATACTACTAATATAAACTTGGAATCGATGCCTTGACTACTATGGAAATCATTTTATATTTTTATGTGTCTTCCATGAATTTCATGTCTTATTATTATATTATGATTACATGTATTATTTTTTCATTTACATATGATTCATGTCTTATGAACTGCCAATATTTATGCCAGTATTCCTATTTATGATCATTGATATTTAGGTTATGATATTCTATTTTCATGATCTTGTTCACATAACCTTATTTTCATTATAATGTTTACATGTTTTACCTGTTTACCCTTACTGATGCATCTGATCTCAACCCTTTTTTATGTTTATTTTTCCACCGGGTTATGAAGATTTGTATTATGATTGATGTTTTTAGGAAGGGTTCTAGTAAAGAAGAAGCTAGTGGGAAATAATGTAATGTACCAGTGTTTCTGTTTCAATTTTTCCAAAGGCACTAGACTAGTACGATCTTTGGGCATCTATTTGTTTAATGTATTAAGTATTATGAAAAATTTACATAATGTTAATGTATGTAAAAATTTGGTTGTTATTATTGGTCTCTCAGTAAATTTTTAGATAACCTTTGAAAATTAGGATGAGAAAACCTTAGTGAGAACTCTAAGTACCTGTATAAGGATAAATCTATGGATAAGAAATATTTCCTGGAATTTTGGTAAAGGATAGAGTGAATGGTTTCCTAGAAATACATTCTTATCTTGATACTACAAGTGGATGTTGAACTAGAAAAAATGTACCTATGGGTAATAACTCTAAAAAGGTGTGTCAGGCCTAACTCGGTGTAACCTGATACACGACAATGTGTCGTGCTGCACACCTGGTCTGACCCATGTGGGGGATATTTTTTTGGGAATTCATAAACTCTTTAAGAACCATGATGAAGTATTTAAATAGAATGTGTCTATGAGTAACCTAGGATAAACCTTAAGTTTTCATAGATTAAGTAAGGTTTCATAATTTAGACATCCTATAAGCATTTTTCATGATTATGTGATTCCTCACTAGGATAATTTTTTATCACTCAATGCCTTTTGGTTTTATTCAATGGATAGAACCCGAAGAAACTGCATTAATGGAAATTGAGATGGACAATGAAAAAAATTTCCTTATGAGAAACCAAATTATATGGGAGCTAGAATGAAAAATATCATGGAAATTCTCACCCATCTTTCTCAAGCTATGAATCATGCTGGAATTTTAAATGAGAAATAGAGGGAACAATATTCAGTTGAGTCATTCATGAGGCAACATCAACCTTCTTTTAGGGAGTTTTCTAATCTACTTGTTTCTGAAAAATGTATAAGTAACATCAAAAGGATATTATATTCTCTCCAGTGTTCAAAACATGAAAAATTTATTCTATATTTTTATCAATTACAAGGTGAATTGGAATAGTTCTAAGGACCAATGTTTCTTCAGACTACAGTTTTGACCATAAATTTGAATTTTTATTATCGAATGCTTCTAAAGGGGTAAAATGGCGTTTTATCCTAATATATGAACTTAGATGATTTTTATTATCACTCTGTTGTTCTAGGAATATAGTGTTTAACATAGGATAAGAGTTTTTTAGAAATCAGAGCCATTCGAATTTTGACGAAATAAATAATATTTAATATTTAATAAATTAACTATTAAAATTTTCACACAGGTTTAATCAAATGTACCTTTTTAAAAGAGCATTGGATTGAGATTTAGTATTTTCCATTGAATCTGGAATGGGGAGTTTTTCCTAGGTGAGGCATAAACTTGAGTTGGGCATCAGAGTCGGCTTGGGCTCCGTTTTCTTTTCCTTTTCTTTTTTCTTTTTTTCTTTCCTTTTCCTTTCTTTCTTTTCCTTCCTCCTTATCACATATGACTCCTTTGTGGATCCTCCTTTTCCATGACCTAATATAGAAAGGGATAGGAAGAGAGAAAGAGATAGATCGAAAAAGAGAGATATCTCCATGAAGACCTCGATGTGTTGGATCGATGTGCGGAAGTTGTGGACTGCGAAATCGAATAAATATTTGCAGGTTTTTGTCAAAAGGTTGTCTCATTTATGTTTCTACAGAAAATCCACCTTACATTAAATTTTTTTCAAGTTTTTAAATCCCTATTATTCATTATTGAGGCATATTAAGGCTAGATCTATTGATTTTGAGGTTTAAACATGGTTTCAGGTTATCTGGAGAGTTTTCTATTTGGGAAAACCTAATAACATGGTGTGTGGTTCAGGGGAACATGTCGTGTATTCTTCCCTTTTAGGGAATATAAAATTTAAGGAGTACACTCCGTTTATAGGGGTGTAAACATTGTGTACTGATACTCGACCATAGAGTCAAGTACCCGAGAATGGACACCCATGTAGGGGTACATGGCCATGTAGAGTACACAGCCATAACTCAAGTGGGTAGCACGCCATGTAAAAGATCAAAAAATTGCCAAGTAAATAGTCAGGACGGTTGAGGGACATGGTAAAGTACCCTATATTTGGTACACACCGTGTACCCATTTCACACGTCATGTACCTAGGGATTTTACACACCTAGGTCGGCGGGAGTACACTCCCATGTGACATGTTGGGAGTACACACTGTGTATTGAGGGTGACATGTTTTGTACTTCCCCTTTTCAACCTTTTGAGGAGTTTTTATGTTTTCTTTCCCTGGAGTCATAATTGGACCTAATATTAGTCCATTCTAAGTTGTTTTCCACATAGACCACAATGGGGAAACCCATGGAGAATTCTAAGGACTTCTAATGGGTGTTTTGGGGATTCTATCTAAATAGAGAGGTTCTTCCTCTAGTAATTGAATACAATTTTCTTATAAGAGAGAGAATTGGTGTGAATGATAGGTTCGGTGTTTAGACCATCCTAGTAGAGATCCTGAAATTAGATGGGCTATAATCCATCTCTCGTGATTGATGCCTCATTTTCTTATCCTTTGAATAATTCTCCCTTACGAGATGATCCATTTCATCCTAATAGATCATGAAAACAAATGTTATCGAGGATCCTCTATAGGATTAATTGAATTATATTTCAACCTACAGGATCCCATGTAGGATGCCTCCATATTTTATCTGGTTACCAAGGATACCCTGAGAGATACATTTGCTTATGTGCTAACTTAGGGAGTCATTTTTAGGATCTCTATACCTATGATTCATTTTAAGGATCTCAAGTAAGATTCATTCACTTTTGTTTAGAATATATGATCCTGAGTTGGATGACTCTATAGTGTTTTGGATTGAGGGACCCAGTGGGTGCCCATTGTTGGATTGACCTCGAGCTGTTACGTTAGGTTTGTGTAGAGATGGTAGAGGTTGTCACCTTAGAACCCATGCCAAACTGGTAATCCCATGGGGATGAGGCTAATGAGTTGGGTTGGGAATTCAGGCCACCCACACTCATTTATTTATTTCTTTGACATGGTTATTTTTTATTTGGTGATGGTTACCAAAGGTGATTTCTGGTTGGTGGATGTTGAGATGGATTTGAGGAATCTTTCTTTCTTTTGGGATGCCCAGACATTCTTCCTAGGATCCATATTTCTTATTTCGATTCCTATATGTTCCTACCTAGGATATGGCTTCTGATCCATGTTATATTTGATGTTTACTGGTATACATAGAAGTAATACCTGGGACATGGTTGTTGAGCATGGATATATATATATATATATATATATGTATATGTTGATATATTTTTTTTGAATGTCCAAAGGTTTTCCCTGGTACCCGAATGTTGAGCCTTACATGTTGATTTTAATTCCTTGAGTGATACATGGATTTTCTATAGTAGGAATACCTTGGACAGACTCATAGGATATGATTTGCGATGGGGATGATTACACTCTCCTCAGCCTATGATTATGATATATGGTCTGATGTACTTAATGATAACTAATGAAAATTACTACACTATACTCAATATGTTCATGGCATACTTGATGATATGTGGGGGGATTATTATGATCTCCTCGGACTATGATCATAATGATTATGCTCTTCTGAATCATTTACAAGACTCGAGGGGTGTAGCACGTCATCTCACCGGTGAGTTATATTTATCTGAGAATAGAGACCTAAGAATCATGGTATATTACACTCTCCCAAGTGGTGGGGATGATTATGATCTCCTCGACCTTTGATCGGAATGATTACACTCTTCTGGATCAGTTATGAGACTCGAGGGGTGTAACATGGTGTCTCACTAGTGAGTTCTATTTATATGGGAATGGAGACCCAAGACTTGTTGTAGATTACACTCTATCGAGTGGTGGGGATGATTATGATCTCTTTGGCCTATGTTCAGAATGATAACACTCTTCTAGATTGGTGAAGAGACTCGAGAGGTGTTTCATGGAATCTCACTGATGAGTTCTCTTTTTTACATATTGCCTAAGGGTAAGCCCCTTAGGGTTCATCCGAGTTCGGAATGTCATGACCGCCTACGGACTGAGACCTAGGGTTCAGAAATTGGACTAGATTTATAGGACTGGGTAGCATGTAAAATGAATTAGTGACCTTTTATATGTGGTCCAGATGTACTCCCTGGAATCCTTCTTTACAAAATTGACCGTCAGTATAAAGTATCCTTCTTGATAGGATTGACCATCGGTATGTAATATCCTTCTTTACATGATTGACCATTGGTATATGGTATCCTAATTAGTTATTGGAGGTGAGTATGTGTGAACCCAGGTGTGGGACAAGTATCCTCCTGTGGTGATGTTGCTTGCTCAAATACTTTTTTGGCGTTGGCTGAATCAAGTATATTTTAATTGGGATTACTGACCTAGAGATCCAATTGATCGCACATGGCTTGAGTGGCACAAGGTCCAGCTCAATTCCATTGCACAATATGTCTAGGTGATCAGGATTACGTACCCATGGATCAACTATTGATGTCATTTCAAGTTATTGATTCACATGCTCTGAATATTCTTATTTATGTATATATGTATATGTATGAGACTATACATGTATATGTATATATATATATATGGATATACATGGTGGAACTTTCCCAATTGACTAGGATTACAGACCCAAGGTTTGACTATGGTTTCACATTTGGTTTTATTTACTTCTTTAGTTGTGTCTCAATGAGGCTAAGCAGTTGCTTTTGCATACACTTATAGGAGTATATTTATAGGTTTCTTGTCCGGGTAGCCTTATGAGATTCTTTCTCACCACTACATGCTAATATCAGTGTATGTGTAGACCTTATATTTTCTTTTTTAAGTTGAGAATGAGTTTCATTGTCGATAGGGATGAGGCTTAGAGTTTCATGATCAAGCGGAGTTGCTCATGTGGTTCTTCTGATCGGGCTGCTGCAGTTCGATAATGTATGGAGGTTGGGTACATGCTCTGGATCGAATTTAGTTGTAGATCCATTTACTTTAACTTTTAGATTATTTTTTACTTTTTTATCTATATAGTCATCCCAATGGATGTCCAGTGTTGTATTATATTGATATTTGTTCGTGATTTTATAGTTTTTTCAATTATTATTATAGCATGTTCTATTTTAGTGTTTTACTACCTCTACGCTCTATTTACTTCATGAAGTGCATGACACTTAGCTATTTTCCACTATTTTTTACTCTGATATGAGGTAATAGTCTCCCCACTATCACTCCATATGCCCTCACTGCTAGTCGGTAGCCTCTAGTGTATGGGGTGGCATGCTTAAGGCCTAGTAAACCACAAAATTAGGGCAACATTTCAGGGGAATTCATCTCAGGACTTTACAAATTGGTCTCAAAGCAATGTATTTTCCCTGGTCATTACTATTTGGGATTTGGTAGACATGAGTATTATGAATTTTTTTGGAACCTACAATGGATATAGAACTGGTGTATTGAGAACACTAGTTTTAGTAAGAAGTCCTGGTTGTTAGGTTTGGGATTGTTGTTATGATCTATGATGTTACAGTTGTATATGATTTTCTCTTTGAGAAATGTACATTTTGTGTGGATGTTAGGATTTACTGTGGATCTATAGATCTCGGTCATTATAAAGGGGCCAGGGAAGGATTTTGACTCTTGGCCAGCAAAGGAAAAAGTTGTATCATGCATCATATTTGGCACATAGTATTCACATCATATAGGCCTACTAGTGTGTGATTTTTACTGAAGAGTGATTCTTATTCAGTTTGACTACTTACACATATATATTTTCTTTCTGGTGGAAAATTATGTGAATCTATGTTGATTCATTTTGGTTTGAGGTTGATGGCTCAGTCCTCGTGCACAAGAGGTGTAATGACATAGTAAGTCGATATGGCATGTGGTTCCCTTTTGTTGAAACCCTTGTAGGGTGTTGTTTCCTAGGTAATGGTTATCTAGTTGGATCACTGAGTACGATGTCAATGGATACCGAGAATTTTCTTTTGAATTATACCTTCATGGGTTATTTCCGTATATGGATTCCCATTGAGTGCCAATTTAGTTTCACTTCTATATTGGTATCATGAAAACTAGGGAGAAGTTCCTTCTAAGGAATATCTATGAGGATTGTGGCCCTTTTAGGCCGTGTTATCAGCTTTGACCCTCATAGTTCATTGTGATATTTACCTTCTTTTGATTTTTTTTGATATATTGGGCTAGGCGGTGTTACCTTGTGACCCAGTTGTGAGTCTTGTACTATAGGGATAGGTGGGAGACCTAGAGACCTCTAGTTTGACTCAGACCCATGTAGGTTGACATTAATTTTATTAAAGGTTCACCTATGTGAGAGGTTTTCTTTTGTTTTCTAGTTCCTCTTTAGGTTGTGATCTTCCTTTCATGATCATTTTTGTATTGAGGCACAATGGATGATCGAGGTTTGCATTATAGGCATGTTTATGCCTTTATATTTTGAGAAATCACTTTGGGTGATTGTTTTTCAAGACATGATTTGATGGGAATGACTGTTCGGGTGCCTGACCTGGTCGACCAGTGTTTCCACTATTTCTAATGTAGTTAAAGCGTGGGTAGATGCTTATGAATGGAATGATTCTAGCTGACAGGAAGCCATGGAATAAATCTTGGCATGTTTTAGGTGATAAATTTTGAAGAGGATTTCTAAAGGAAATTCTAGCTTAATGATACTGGTGTGTCGTGTAGCATGGTCATCATATCTTTGTAATGGATGAATTGTAGGAGTACAAGTTGGGTGACAACGATACAGACTGGTTGATCATGGTATCATTTGAATCAAAATCAATTAGTGGTTGGGTGTGATATGAGGACTGATTTTCAAGAATTTTCATGGGGTTGGATCTTCAAAGTTTTGCTAGAATGTCCCTCCATGGTAGAGGTGACATCGTGAAATTAATTGGGTACTGTGAGACAGTTGACCCATGGATGAATCCTGGTCATGTTTTGATAGGATAGTGAGAAAGTCTCAAAGGGATATATACAATCCCCTTGGTATAATCTTATTGTACTCCTATTAGAGTTGATCATGCTATATCTTGATTTATCTTTAGTATAATAAGAGAGCGTCAGCCCTACACCAAGACCCTTTTCCTTCTAAATGTTCTTCCCTAGTTAGGAGGAGGAACCTGTTGAGATTGAACTTGAGGGGTAGTGTAAGGTAATCCATATTGTGGGGAGTGAATAATTGGATGTTTAAGGGTTGTGACCTTTATTTTTAGTGGAACTTTGGTGTCTTTTATGGGCCTGTGGGCTCATATGTTTCTTGTAAGATGATGATAAGGGCATTTCTACAGTGGGGAGTCTATATCAGTCACAGTTAAATGTCTTCCATGTTGAAGGCATTTTTTGATGTTATGAGATTGGTCATTAGACAATACAAATATATTGATTGTGTAGATGATCAATTTGAGATAATGGTTTTTGGTTTTTTCACCATAATTCTCAGGGATGACAAGGTTTGCGGTGGGGAGTTTATAAGGACCCCTATTTTTTTGAACTACATTTTTTAGCAGAAATTTGATTTTTTTGCTATTAGATGCTTCTAAAGGGGTAAAATGGTCTTTTATACTAGAATATGATCTTAGATAATTTTTTGACTACTTTTTGGGTCCTAGAAAAGTGATTTTACCATAGGATATGAGTTTGGTAGAAATCAGAGTCATTAGAATTTTCACAAAATAATTAATAATTAATATTTAATAAATTAAATATTAAATTGTTCATACATGTCCATTCAGCTGTATCTTTTGAACATAAAATAATATTTATATTTCATCTTTTTCATTGATTTATAAATGGGTAGTTTAGCCTAGGTGAGGAATAAACTTGATTTGGGCGTTGGGGTTAGCCCGAGCCCCTTTTTCTTTGTTTCCTTTTATTTTCTTTCTTTTCCTTCCTATTTCTCATGGACTCCTCCTATGTGGATCCTTCTTCATTGATACCTATGATAGAAATGTATACGGATAGAGAAATAAAGAGATGGAGAAATAGAGGTATCGTCGTGAATCCCTCGATGTGTTGGATCGACATGCGGCAACCGTGGTCTGTGAAATCGAATGAAGCTTTGGAGGTTTCTAAAAAAAGGTAGGCCCATTTTTGTTTTTACCTAAAATAAAATTTATATTTATTTTTTCAAGTTTTTAAATCCCTATTATTATTACTTGAGTCCTATGAAAGCTAGATCCATTGATTTGGGGGTTTAAACGGGGGTTTCAAGTGATCTAGAGGGTTTTCCATTCAGGAAAACCCAATAACGTGACATGTGGTTTAGGGGAACATGTCATGTGTTATTCTTGTTTTTGGAATATTATTTTTAAGAAGTACACATCATGTATAGGGTTGTACACATTGTGTACTTTTACTTTATTGTGTAGTCGAGTACCCGAGCATGGCTACCCATATTGGGGTACATGGTCGTGTAGAGTACATGACCAGACCCCATGTGGGCAACACACCATGTAAAAGTACATGGACTGGGAAAGATAATAGCTAAGATGGTTAAGGGACATAGTCATGTACCCTATTTTGGGTACACACTATGTACTTGTGGATTTTACATGCCTAAGTCGACAGGAGTACACACCCATGTGGTGCATTGGGAGTACACACCATGTACCGAAGGTGATAGGTCGTGTATTACCCCTTATAAACCCTTTGTGGGATATTCATGTTTTATTTTCCCAGAGTTGTAATTGGGCATAGGATTAGTCCATTATGATTGGTTTTCAACGTAGATCACGGTGGTGAAACCCATGGCGTGTTCTGAGTACTCTTAATGGGTATTTTAGGGATTCTATCAAAATGAAGAGGTTTTTTCTCTAGTAATCGAATTTATTTGTCTCCTAGAAGAGAGACGTGGTGCGAATGATACTTTCGGTGTTCGAACCCACCAATTTTAGATCCTAATATGATATGTTCTATAAGCCATCTCTCATGATTGATGCATTATTGGCTTATCCTTTTAGGATGTCTCCCTTGAGAGATGTTCCCTTCTAGCCTAAGAGGTCATGATAATAGATGTTATCAGGTATCCTTTATTGGATTCCTCCATTTATGTTTCAAAATAGAGGATATCGTGTATGATGCCTATATATTCTTTCTAGTTGCCAAGGATCCCCTGAGGTATGCCTTTTATTACATGATGACTTAGGGAATCCTTTGTCGAATATTTTTACCTATGTTTTATTCTAAGGATCCCAAGTAGGATGACTTCTCTTGTGTTTAAACCAGAGGATTACGAGTACGATGCCTCTTTAGTGTTCGGATTGAGGGACTCAGTGGGAGCCCATTGGTTTTCCAACCCTGAGCTATTACATAGGGTTAGGGTAGATATGGTATCAAGTGTCACCTTATAATTTCTGCCAAACTTGTAAGCCCATGGGGCTGAGGATGAAGTGTTGGGTTGGGATTTCAGGCCACCCTTACTCATTTGTTTATATTTTTGGCATGGTTATTGCTGATGTAGAGATGGTTACCAAATTTGATTCCTAATTGGTGGATGTTGAGTCAGACACAGGGTGTCTTTATTTCTTTTGGGATGCCTGTAAGTTCTTCCTAGGATCCATATTTCTTGTTGGGATTCCCATATGTGGTTACATAAGATTCAGCTTCTGATCCATGTTGTTTATTATGTTTACTAGTATACCCAAAGTTACTACCTAGGACATGGCTATTGATCTTGGATATATATATATATATATATATATTAATGTATTTTTATGGGAAGTCCAGAGGTGTTTCTTATTATTCAGCTGTTGAACATTATGTATTGATTTTTATGCCTTGAGTGATACTTGGATTCCTTGTAGTATGAATTCATTGGACAGATTCATAGGCTATGATATTTGGTGGGGATTATTATGCTCTCCTCGGCCTATGATTATGATATAAGTCATTATATCTCTAATGATAAGTTATGAGGATGATTAATCTCTCCCCATTATGGGAATGGAATCCCTGATGGTATGTGGTGGGTATTATTATGATCTCCTCGGCCTATGATTAGAATGATTACACTCTTTTGGATAATTTATGAGAATCAAGGGGTATAGAATGGAATCTCACTGGTGAGTTCTCTTTATATAGGCCTAGTGACCCAAGACTCATGGTAGATTATGATCTCTTGATTGGTTCAGATAATTATGATATCCTTGACCTATGATCGGAATGATTACAGTCTTCCAGATTAGTTACAAGACTTGAGGTTTGTAACATGGAGTCTGACTAGGGAGTTCTCTTTATACAGGCATGATGACCCAAGACTTGTGGTATATTATTCTCTCCTGAGTGGTGGGGATTATTATGATATCTTCGGCCTATGATTAGAATGATTACGATCTCTGGATCAGTTATGAGACTCGAGGGGTGTTTCAAGGAATCTCACCAATGAGTTCTACCTTTATAGATCACCTAAGGGTAATCCCCTTACGGTTCATCTGTGTTCCGAATGTCATGACCTCTAATGGACCAAGACCTAGGGATCATACATTGAACTAGATTTACAAGCCTCGAAAGCATGGAGACTAACTTAGTAACCTTTTATTGGATGTTCGTATGTACTCCCTATAATCATTCTTTATAGGATTTACCATTGGTATACGTTATCCTCCTTAACAGGATTGGATGTTGGGATGTGGTATCCTTCTTTACAGGTTTTATCTTCGTTATATGGTATCCTATTTAGTGATTAGAGGTGAGTATATGTGAACTTGGGTGTAGGATGAGTATCCCCTATAGTGGCGTAGCTTGCTCAGAGACTTTTCTGGTGTTGGCTGAAGAAGGTATATGTTGATTGGGATTACGGACCTAGAGATCAACTTGATGGTACACATCTTTAGTGGCATGATTTCCAGCTCAATTCCATTGCACATGATGTCTAGTCGATTAGGATTAAGGACCCAAGGATCGAGTACTGATTTGGTTTCATATTATTGATTCACATACTCATGAATATTCATATTTAAATATATATGTATATGTATCGGACTATACATGTATACCTATATAGATATGGACATCCGTAGTGGAACTTTCCCAATTGACTGAGATTACGGACCCATGGTTTGACTATGGTTTCATGTTTGGTTTTACTTACCTCTTTAGTTGTGTCTCAAAAAGGATGAGAAGTTTTTTTATACGCTTATAAAAGTACATTTATAGGTTTCTTATCAAGGTGTCCTACTGAGATAATTTCTCACCCCTAAACATGAACCTTAATGTACGTGTAGACCTTATGTCAACTTTTCAGGTTGAGAATGAGTTGCATACTGGATAGGATAGAGGCCCATAGTTTCATGATCGAGTGGAGATGCTTGTGGTGTTCTTATAATTAGGATTTTAAAGTTAAATAGTGTCTAGAAACTAGGTATGTGGTTTGGTTTGGAGTTAATAGTTGAGCATTGTACTTTTACTTTTAGTTTCTTCTGTACTTTTTTATTTTTATCGTTGGTCCAATGGTTGAAAAAATATTTTATTATACAGTTAGTTGTTTGGATTTTATAGAATTTTCATTTATTATTACAATGTGTTCTATTTTAGTTGTTTACTACTTCTTCACTCTGTTTACTTACCACTATGTATGATACTTAGAAATTTTACACAATTTTCTTACTCTGATATGTGTTCATAGTCTCCCCATAATTACATCTTAGGCCCTCGCTACTAGTTAGCAGCCACTAGTGTATGGGGAGGTGCACTTGAGTCCTAGTAATCCACTGGCTCAGGGCACCATTTAATGGCATCCGGGATGGAATGTTACACCATTGGTGGACTCTAATCAATAATATGAGGCGGTAAGATGAAATTGAATCCATGGATTGGAATGAGTTAAATAAATTATTCTTTAACAAATACTTTCTTTGTATTCTACGTATGAAAATTTATAAGTTTCTTCTCAAGTTAAAGTGAATGTATCATGAATCCATCGATACCTATGAAGAAAATTTCACAAGACTTGTGAGGTACGATTCTGGATTTATCATCCAACCTAAAAATTAAAGTTGATAGATTCTTCAGTGTCTTAAAGGAAAGTCTCAGAAGAACATTATCCATAAGAGACTTTAGTAGCTACAAATATATTGTGCATTGTGAAATCAAGGTTTAAATATAGGTTTGAGTCACGTATCAATCCCATGGTTTTGACAAGAATAGGAAGATAGAGTTCAAAGAAAAATCTAAAAATCCTAGAGAAAAGAAAATAATATTTCATTTAATGCTCTATGTGTTGGAATAAGTATAGAGTAAATTTTCTTAAGGGGTCTAACAAAATTTTTAATTATTCAAAGGAAATTCGCCAGGCAATTGTTTGTTTAAGTGACAAGAATATGTTAGCTAGCAATGTGAATGGAGAGAAAGCTACACAGAATTCACCTCCCCCAATTTAGTGCTACAGGTGTAAGGAGAATGGTAAATATGCTAATCATTTCACAAACCCAAGGGTTGGTGATGATGATCTTTGTCAGCAACCTCTTAATCCAAGGGAAAAGGGGATATCTCATGTGATCACTTTTTTAGATGAGGGGTGCGATAACAACATGGTGAAAGGTATAATTACCATCTAATCTAGAAATTTTAATGTCTTATTTGATTATAGATATACCCACACTTTCATATCTAAATAATTTTCGAAGGGTGTTAATATTCAACCCAAATTACTAGATGTGAAATTTTCATTGCAAACTCTTAATGGTACGATGATTTCATCTCAAGTAAATGATTCCTCTCTGGTTGAAGTTTGTGGGAATGTGTTTCCAATAAATCTCTTCATTCTTCCTCTAGTTGAATTTGATGTCATCTTAGGCATGGATTGGATTTATATATATAAATCCCACAACAATTGTCAAGGAATTGAATTTATTTTTGATGTTTCAAACCAAACTATAATCAAATATCAATGTGATGATAAGTATGAATTTTCTATAGAGATTACATCCAGTGTATGGGTATTAATTCGCATTCATAAGGTATATTTATCTCAAATGGTTGGGGAGAAAATTGAAATAGATAATTTGTCTATTGTTAATGAATTTGTGGTTGTCTTTCTGAAAGAGTTTCTTTGTCTTCCACCAAAATATGAATTTGAGTTCTCGGTATAACTCATACCTGTTTCTACACCAATTTCAAAGACTCCCTATAAAATGGCCCCAATTAAGTTATTGGAATTGAAGAAAAAACTCCAAGAAAACCTTGATAAAGGATTCATTCAGCCAAGTGTGTCACCTTCGAGTGCACCCGTTTTTTTTTGTGAAGAATAAATATGGATGAATGCGAATCTACATTTATTATCAATAGTTGAACAAAATCACAATCAAGAACAAGTATCTGATCCCCTGTATTGATGATTTTTTTGATCAACCATGTGGAGGTCAATACTTTTCCAAGATTTTTCTTCATTCTAGATATCATCAATTGAGATTCAATAAGGAGGATATATCCAAGATGACATTTAATACAAGGTATGGTCACTATGAATATATAGTAATGTCTTTTGGTCTTACTAAGTTCCCTACTGTCTTCATGGATTTGATTGATAGAGTATTTAGATATTACCTTGATCAGTTTGTGGTAGGCTTTATAAATGATATTCTTATATATTCAAAGAGAAAGGAAGAGCATGAAGACCACTTGATAATTGTGAAAAAGACCCTAAGTAAGGAGAAACTGTATTAAAAAGTGTGAATTTTTTTCTAAAAAAATTTCATTTTTGGGTCACATAATTTCAATATATGGTATAGTAGTGGACCCACCAAAGATTTGGGCTAGTGAATATCGGCCTAGAACAACTATGGTGACGAAAATTTGTAGTTTTCTTAGTTTAGCTAGATATTATCAAAAATTTGTGGAGAATTTCTAATGATTATCTAATCCTCTGACCAAGTTAACTCAGAATGGTGACAATTTCCTCTAGAAAAATGAATGTGAGGAAAATTTCAAGGAACTAAATAGAATATTGGTCAGTGCACCTGTGATAACATTACCCTATAATGGGAAAAGATTTGTAATATTTAGTGATGCATCCAAGAAGTGATTTGTATGTTTCCTTATAAAAAACAACATAGTTATCTCTTATGCAACTAGATAGTCGAATATTCATGAGAAAAATTAACCAACTCATGATTTAGAGTCAGTTGGGGTAATTTTTTTCATTAAAGATATGGAGGCATTATCTCTATGGAGAAAAGTTTGATATATATACCGACCATAAATATCTGAAATATATATTCACATAGAAGGAGTTGAACATGTTCCAGAGTATATTGTTAGAGATGATAATGGATTATGACTACTCAATAGATTATCACACAAGGAAAGAGAACAAGGTGGTTGATGTTTTGAGATGAAAGGATCATGCAATCTTATCCATGATAAGGACTATAAAAAATCCAATATTTTTGGATTTTCAATGGATGGGTCTGGAAATCATGAAGGGGGGGGGGGATATTATCTTTTTAAATTGAATGTCCAACTCTATATCCATGTGAACATTAAAAAGGTGTGTAATGAAGATATAGATATGAAAAAATAAGGATAAAAATTGGTGGACTCACCTATTTTGATAACCCCAAATCATGTTTCTTTTATATGATAATCATGTTTCATTAATATAGTTTGTATCAGGTAATAACTATGTATTTTTAATCTCCCTGCTCTCCAGATTAAGTTTACAGTGAAAAATTTCTCTAAGTAAGAGGTTACCACTGGAAGGTTACTGATAAAGGTTATCGATAGAGGTTACCAATAGAGGTTATTGCTGGAAGGTTACCGATAGAGGTTATCGATAGATGTTACCGATAGAGGTTACCAATAGAGGTTACTGCTGGAAGGATACCACTGGAAGGTTACCACTAGAAGGTTACCATTGGAAGGTTACTGATTGAGGTTACCGATAGAGGTTACCGCTAAAAGGTTACCGACAGAGGTTACTGCTGAGGAACCTCACCGTTGAGTTATCAATGCATGATTATCACTATGAGTCTACCGCTCAAAGGCTACTGTTGTAGAGTTACCACTCATGGTTACTACTACAAGGATATGAATGGGGCCTACCAATGAAGCCTATTAATGAAGCCTACCATTTAAGCCTACCGTTGAGAAGGATACCACTACAAGACTACCGATACTTACTCTTCAACTACATAATCTATAAATTTCTTAAGATTATTATAATGGTCATATTTGGTAAATATAATGATTCTGAAATCAATGAATGCTGATTGTAGATATATCAAAAGACTGTATCTGGAGATAGTACAAGGTACGAGGAAGAACACATGTGGTTTTCTTATTATTATTGTCAGAACTCAAATATAAAATAGAAGACCGAGGAAGAGAAGATTGTGGATGCATGAGAGAAGAACATTACAAGCTAGATATGAAGAACAAGAAGAATACTGACACTTACACTGTGAACCCAAGTGCTTCACGAAGATCATTTGGGAGAATAAATTCATGACTATATTATGTGCTTCATAAAATCTTCTTCATACCAATTAGTAGAACACTTTAGTACCTGGAAGCTAGAACCTGGAGTTGCAACACTCTGTTTTGGAGACAACTTCTAGAAAAAGACTCAAACTGCAATTTATTAACTGCAAGGAGTCAAGAGCTAAAATAAAAACACATAAAGACTTCTAAACTCAATATTTATAACATTAGCTCTATTGTATCATTTTCCTTACATTTCTGAGTAGTGTGTGTTTGTATGTTACACACACACACTGTCTCATGTGCTTAAACTGGAGGATACTGAATATCCCCACTCCAAACATTACCTACACTTTTGTTTCCAATGTATAATTGTGGAAGAGGACGTGTGGGTCTTGGTTGTTTGTTTTTACCATGAGGAACTATAGTAGAAGGTTTGAGCCCTAGACAGTTTTTCAAAACTGTTGTAAATCCTGATATAGGTTGTGTGTCAAGTTTATTGTTAATATAAAATTCTTGGTGGAAGGTGATCGCAAAATGGATAGGATTAACTCTCGTCTTGATACTAAACCACTTGTTTAAATATGATATGTACTATATTTTTTTAATACTCTATTTTTCTATTTTCCAAAGCTTATTATTTCAAAACTAAAAACTATTTTATATTCACTCTGATAGTTAGTTTTGGTTGGTGTGTATATTTGTTTAATTTAGTAAACTTGTTTCAAAATATGGACATGTGTTTTAAACTGATGTAGGGTCTTAAAAATCCATAGAAGGGAAGGAATATACTCCCTTAAAATAAGTGGAAGAATCTACCCAATCTTCATCAATAATTAAGAAAAAACATGAATAATGTTTAGAAGAAATGGTAAAGGACTTAACCAATCTATATACCAGTTCATCATCAGTGATACACAGCTAGTATAGTGAATTGTGCCACCTTTAGACGCTATAATTCCCAAAGTGGAGGTAGAGATCCTACGCAGGCGCGAACCGATTGACCAGTGAAGTCAGGTCAGACTAGTCCACAGTTACGAACCGCGCCAGCCGCAAAAGAGGGGGACCGGCCCCCCGTCGCGCACCGCATCATTCCCGAAATGGAGGCGGAGCCCTGCACGGCCGTGAACCGTCCCCATGACCGAGTTAGATTGTGGGCGAGGTTCAATCAATGTACCTCGTGAACCTCATATTGACTAAGTCATCTGTAGTTCGGGTTTTCTGTCATGGGCATCCACAAAAGGTGTTGAATGACCATAGATACACCCTTTCTCACCTCTATAAAAGGGAATCAAGGGGGAGAATAATGAGATAAGCTGATTGAGGATCAAATTCATAGCGATTGGATCTTTGAAGGAAGGCATCAGACTTTTGTAGAAAGAAGAGGATTTTGGGAACATAGGATTTTGCGTATCACGAAGTTCTGATTCGTGAACCAGCAATAGGTATAAAATGGAGACTAATTGTTAAGAAGTGAAGAACACATAAGTAAATTGGTAAACCACAACCCTAAAATTTGTAAACTGAGAACCATGGCCCCAACGCGGATGGACTCCCCATGAACCAGGGATCTTATACCCCTTCTTTGATCTAGCATGCCGTGTAGCACCCCATACGTGGGTGAAGCCCTAACCAGTGCTACCCCTAGCTGCCATCACTCGAGCAGACTCCGGAGCTACGTACCAACTTGGTACGTGAACCAAACCCGAATCCACATAGCACTCTATTATGCGGGATGCCCCTCAATCCACGTACCACATTGGTACAGAGACAAACTCTCCATCACCATAGTACCCACCTACGTGAAGGGTGCCAATCCATATATGGTCATGTGGTCTTACAAGGCCTTCGATGTTTCTATCCCCCAAGTCAAATAAGGCCCTTCCGATTTAGTCCAATCCTACAAAATCCCTTCAGTAGGCTATCCATCGGAACTAAGCCATGGCCTCTCCCAAAGCCACCAGACCGGCTTGCTGAAACCTTCAGGTGCATTAGTGCACCCTCTTGAGTTCACATACCCATGGTAGGTAGAGACAAAGGGGTTACCCCATCCCTTGAATGGACATCTGGAGCATTCATGGGTTCACGTACCCATGGTAGTCCATATTCAGATCCCAGGAGCCCCTTTCTGCCTCTACAATATTCAGGATTGAGGGATCCCACTTTCTTTTCCATTCAATGATTGCAATCAGTGAGCACTTCTCTCCTCCCCTGAAGAGAGTATAAGAAAAAACATATGGGTGTAAGACCCTAACCTTCATCCCTTTTTCCTTTAATTAGACACTTGTATAATGTAAATTGAATAGAGGGAAGCCTCATCGCTACACCCTCTTCTTGGGTCAACTCAAGCCTCATCCACTCTCGCCGCCATAGGTGCACCCTATTCCACCAGCAGAGGAGGAAAAGTGCATGTTTCATTGTTGAATATTTCACATCCTCTTATTTCCCTCACCAAGAATGACTCAAGTGGGATTATAGATTTGTGATGACTTCAACATGTGCACAAACACTCACTGTAATAAACTACAAGAACTCTGATTCCCACCACAATTGGGATACGTAGGAAGCCTTCTCGGGGCCTGAGCTCACTGGACATCCTCTTCAAGAGTCCCCTAACTCCCTTAATCTAGGGATACTCCTTAGGAATAAGACCCAAATTACACCCCTAAATCATCCAAGAATCCTTTTTAAGAAGTAATCCCAAACTCATTTCTCTCAAAGGACTATACTCTCATGTGATATTGAACGAACTACGTGGGTTTTGATCCCTGTCTCCTAAGTAGGGTATGTAGGACACCTCCCTGGGGTTCAATCCCAACTCGAGCCACCCACCACATGTAAGCCCAAACCATACCCCAACATGGGTTTCCAATCACGTTCTCAATAGGTGACCATCACGCGTAAGCCTTGACCTTCCAAAACTATGTATACCTTGTTCCCAACAAACTGAGATACATAGGAGACCTCTCTAAGGAATAATTCTAACTTATAAGTCTGATACCCATATATCTTTATCATACCGTGTCCTCATGACCCTAGAAAGACTATACTCATGCCCAAGAAATCATTTTCCCTCAGGTCCTCTGGGCTGCTTCGGCATTAGTCTTACACCAACCTTGACTAGGCACTTGTCGCCTAGACGTCCTTGCCACATGATGTTAAACTGTATGGTTTGGTCCTTTTCACATGACCTTAAAAGGTGATGTGTCCCATTGAGTGGGACCAAACTACATGGATTCTAATTCCTTTCACAAGTATATGTAGGAATCCCATATTACAAGTTCGATCCAGACGCTCAAGTCACTCTCTATTCCCCTTGTATGAGAATAAACTCCCGATCGCCCTATTATAAGGCTTGAGACTAGTGATGTCTAAACAAAATCACACTTTCCTAGAATCATTAATACAATGAGGGATGCTAAACCTCATATGTAGGAAGTTCTGAATCCATATGTATATATGTGACTTTCAACCGAGGGGTAATCCATGGATACTATTATTGGGGAAAACCAAATATTCGGGAACATATGAACACGTCTTAAATCTATAAGAGAGTCCCAGAATAGGAAATAATTTCCCCCCAAAAGGGTGCGATGAGCCTAACTTCCCATCCTCTTGACCAAAGTGAGTTCTTAAGTGTTGTTGTCCATATCACCCAACGAGCGCCTGCCTTTGGAAAGAAGGTCCGTGGATCATTGAATACAAGGACCATTGGACATTCGTAGATCCACGAATAAACCTGTTAGAGACCAGGAGAATCCACATAGATAGTTAACCTGATAGAAATGATTAAACAACACTAAATCCCTTTAATCATACATGGGAACCAATCATGTCCCCTTTTTCGCGAAACAAAAATGGTGAACCCAATGTGAAACTTTAACCAGCATAATGGATTTACCCTAATCTGAAACTATCCATAATAATAACCAGATGAATAATATCTGACGATCCATCTTGTCTTCTCTCCAACAAAAAAAGTACCAAGACGTGAACCTTCAATAGAGGTGGTGAAATAATCCCACATCAAGCCCCCTTTTATGCTCAAAAGGAGGGCTAAGCAAGGTCATCAATTATGCATGGGATTATGAGATTCTACGTTGATGAGTTTTTTCTGTTTGTATTTTTTTCAAATGTTTTATAGGTACACAACAGAGCTTTCTTATATCCAATGGTGTCTCAAAGGAATTCACAGACACACATGATGATCAACGCAATGACCAAGCCTCTCAATCGACAGAGGACCCCGTCGCCCACCCAGTATCTTCAACATTGGGTCTCAGATGCATTGATCTGAGAGTGCCACCTGAAC
The DNA here is from genome assembly GCA_963277665.1 of Viscum album. Lineage (NCBI taxonomy): Eukaryota > Viridiplantae > Streptophyta > Magnoliopsida > Santalales > Viscaceae > Viscum > Viscum album. Next base: position 964,983,470 of record OY728150.1, read on the forward strand.
GGTGATCTCCCGACTATGGAGGAAGCTATGTACACCCTCTAGTCAGCTAAGTCCCATCAGCTGCCTACCCAACAACGACTGAGGGAGAAGATCCAGGTGGCCCCTGTACCCATCTTGAACCATTTGGGAGCCAGTCCTTGGAACAGGATAATGAATACCTCCCTTGTCTTAGGGAGGTGGATGAGGTCGATGCTGATGACTTCATCCCCTTCAGAAGGGGGTTCCACTCCAAATACCCCACTAGAAGACATCGCTGCAACTGCATCTCTACCTCGTATCCTCACCCTGAAGAGGATACCACCCCGAGGATCCACAGCCACGCTTCTAGAGCTCCAGCCCCTCAGACCACCTACCTAGGGCAGTGAACATACAACCAAGAACATGTCATTACCCTCATTCTTGAGGAAGAAATACACTTCTCAGACATGGAGACATATCATGAGAAGGCCCATGCACCAATCTTCTCTTCCAAAGCCTTCCATCCTGACATGATAGCAACTGACGAGAAGGAGCGCATCTCCCCAGATCCTCATCAAGATCGTCACCCATATAAGATGAAACCTACCCAGAAGGTTCCCCTACCTATCCAAAATCATGAAGCCCACCAACCAGACATGGTGGAAATCTAGAGCCTGTAGGACCAGCTCCTCCTAGATTCTCATGACGTCTGTCATCCTGATATGGTGGAGATCAACAGGTGGTCACATCTCCCTACCAACAGAGGCCACTGAATCGATACTATGGGACAACAATATATAGTTCTATCTCCCTGCAGATGCAATTAAAGTCTATCATCCCAATGTGGTGGAAAATATAGAAGTAAACTGGCATACCCCAGCATAGGGGCAAACTCGTTCATCTGCCTCGACATAGGAGAATCGTCAGTATCCACTGAATATTGGAGGATTGGAGTAGGAAATTCCTACTCCAATAGTGGAATGGGCCCTCATACCTATTCCAGTCAAGGATGTCTCTCTACATATCCTAGAAATGATGGAGGATTATGTACTTATCCTAGATCATATCTTGCAGAATTTCCAGAGTGTAATTGCATCAGCCACAATAGTAAGGACTTGGCCTCTGTGAGCCCATCTATCCAATTGAGGTGACTCATCTAAGAGACGAGGTATCCACTTTATAGTATATATTCATCCCTACTTCCGCCCAGGAGGGTCTTCGGCTATATCCAGCGATACAAGGGCAACTGGATCAAGCATACTCACTCATTCCAACTGGGGGACACTCGTCCATCATGGTAGATGCTCTAGGGTAGGCATATATCCCTACCAAAACTCAATATGTTCATCGGCGTATCCCGACAGCATCAAAGGACCCAATTAGATAGGGACCCATAGGTGATGACCATTATTAACAACAGATGGTCCCCACTGCCTACAAGAGAGCGCCCCAAATGTGCCGAAGGCAGCTGAAAAATAAAGAGGGGGTCTATGACTCTGCTCTTCTAGAAGATGGGGTTCTCAACGCTGCCAAATATGTCTCAAAGTTTCAGAATCTTTCCAACCTATTACCATAATATGGGAGTGGTAGTTGCAGTTGTGAAGGTCCTCCCCACAATGTCGCTACCAATAGCTCTGAAGGTACTCCCTAGATCACCCCTGAGGGCCTCCCTCATGGGAATATAATGATCGATCACGAGAGTTCCTCTTTTGATGCAAGTCACAGAATCCCTCCGCATGACCAGAAGATCGAGCAGCAAGAATGTCTTCCACTTGATGTGGTCCACCCTGATGGTCCTCCCCAGGGTATACACTACAAAAACTCTCAGTGCAGTGGGACCACAGATTATGATGGTTGTCCTCACCATCATAGTCGCAACTACGGAGGTCCTCCCCATAGTTAAGTCTCATCACAATAAGAAGGTCCGCCCCTTATTATGGCCTACCCTAAGGGTCCTCCCTATGGGTTACGTTGCAACAATATTTCACGCATCTAGGAATCAAATTATGGTGGTAGTCCATACCGATATAATAGTGGAGGTCCTCCCTACAGAGACCTCAAACAACGAGAAGGACCTCCCCTCGTTGCGGAACATTCTGAAGGACCTCCCTAGGGTGTTCCCCATAGATATTATCCCTACAACAACTGTGATGTTAGTCCTCACCATCACAGTAGCTATGATGGTAGTCCTCGCCACCATGTTCACTATTACGAATGTCCTCCCTGCAATGGCCTTAAGAAACAAGAAGGTCCTCCCCTTGTAGTAGTGCGTCCTAAAGGCCCTCCCTAAGATTTACACCAAACGTCAAACCATGATGTTCATTCTTTCCACCAAGACATCCATTACGAAGGCCCTCACCGCAATGGCCTTGAACAGCAAGAAGGTCCTCCCCTTATTGCAGTCCACTCTGAAGGTCCTCCCCAGGGTATGCACTATAGTAATTATTTCTGGTAGTCAGACATAAAGCTGCGATGGTATTCCTCACCACTGCAGTGCCAACTACGGAGGTTCTCCCCACATTGATATATCATATCGATAGGAATGTCCTTCCCATGCCGAATCAAATACAAAAAATCCCTCATATGTTGAGGCACTCAGAAAGAGGGAATTGAGCATGTCAGATTCCCAGTCAACTATCAATGACATCCTTCTTCAATCATAAGATGGTCTGGGACCTTTTTCATCCTCTGATCCACCCTAGAGCCACCCTAGAGCCACCCACATAATGATTTGATCCCTACATGCCCTGGTACCTCCGATCATACTGTCAAGGAGCGTCTTAGCTGGGCTGATCAAGTAGTGGAATAGCTGGTGGAGGCACATGATGATGTATTTCACCTAAGTAAATGGCTGGCCAGGGATGATATACCAGAAATGTTTTGGCCTACGGCCACCTCTCAGTTCGACATACCTAGAGAGTTGTCAGAAGGAATAATACATGACATCTACTCCAATAACTGGACAACCCATCAAAATTTGATATTAAACTTCCTACCATATGAAGGGTATGCAGATCATGTTAAGACAATATGAGAACTCATGCATCACATTAACCTAGAATCCATTCCTTCAGTGCGACAACCGTGACCTGGAAGGCGCAATAGGGACCTTGAGTTAACCTGCCTTCGTGCACTTCACAAATTGCATCACCTTATTGATGATTCTCTTACAGGAGTTTATATCCATGGATGGGGAGAACATTGGGCTTTGTATTTCATTCTACTCCCCATCCAGTAGAACTCGTTCGATCTAAGGTCTTTCAATGCCATCAATTTAAGATGGTAATCAACTGATGTCCTTATTTAGGAGAGGCAGCACATCCGACCAAAAAAAACATTGAGTATGTCACAAAATCATCTGGCTCGATGAGGGAGATCCATTCATGAAATCTTGAATCAGGATACCGAAAACATTCAACAAGCTTATCACCTAAGAAAATCTAATCAATGATCAATGCTTTCCTCCCCATAGGGAATTAATTCATAAGTGAACTCGAAACCAGGTCTGACCTACCCTCGAATGGGAGAATGCAATATCAGGCAGGAAGCGATAACAGCAACAACTTCCGTAATACAAGACCGACACCAGCCTGCAAGGATGGGGGAATTTTTAACAAAACATTACCTCTTAAGACCAACAAAAATGGGAAGAGGTGCAGTGCCCAAGGATAGAGCCAACCCCTACCCCCGAGGTTGGGGCATTTTTATCTCAACGTCAACCTCCACCATGAGAATAGGTATTCTCCCATTTGGGGGGGCAATCAGAAGAGGAGGTTCCTGTCTAGTACCATACTTTAAAACATCATCCCCTCTAAGAGGGAGGCATTCCATAATTTCTCACCAAGGATCCTTTCACATCACCCTTATTCAAGAGACCTGAAGACAATACCAGGACAGAAGGGGGGAAACCAGTATGAGGCATAGAAGGTTCTCTTCCTACTTGGAAGATGACACCTCCTCCACCCCGTATTATGTATCTTTTAACATCATGGATGTTAACCTCATGGATGGCACTTAAGATGATGAAAATACAGATGGATCGAGAGAAGATGGTTCCTTCCAGGTTGTGATTCCTAATGATCCAGTAGGAGTGCACACCAAGAACCAGAGGGCCACCCTAAAACTGTCCACTCCAGCAAATCCCCCTCCACTTCCCCAGTGAGTCACCAATAGATATAAGAACAAAGTCCAAGTTTATTTCAACCTGCCTCTTTCTCTCAACACAAACGAGCCTCTCACTCTTGAAGATAGGTCCACTCGAAAGGATGATGAAATTAAGGAATTAAGGAGGATTAATGCCAAGCTACTACAAATGAACTATCTTGTCGAATATGTTCCCCAATATGAGTCATAGTATGCACTTCCAGTAAGTGCGCCTCAACAACAAAGGTTTGCCTCAACAAATGAAACAAGGTCGGGGGGGCCCGCTCGGCGTGGCACCTGGCCTATCCAACTACCGAAACTTGGATTCAGATGCATACCAATACTTTCCTCAACTCAAGAAGAAACTGGAGTGATTAAATCTAAATTCTCTGAAGGTACCACTAATTGAATATGTGCCTTAGGTACTAGATGAGCCATCACCTCAAGTAATACCCCAAGATGTACCCATTCGGGATCAGGCATAACAAGATGTAAACCAGGGTCTTGCCAACATTATCGAAGCACTGACAGCTCAATTAGAAGTAATGGAAGGTCATAGCACCCCGATACAGCTAGAATGAAAGCCTTACCCAGACTGGGTGAGCAGCACACCACCTCCAATAAATTTTACGAGCCCTATATTCCCTATATTCAATGGCTAAGGCGACCCAGAACATCATTTGATGCACTGCACGTCTTATTGTGAACCTATGATGGGAACTATGGAACAACAATAAGTAGTGAAACTCAGATGCTTCGTGCGAACCTTACAAGGTTCGGCCTTCATCTGGTATACATGTTTATCAGCTCAATTAATAAAAGGATGGGAGAATACTAAGAAACAATTCATGTTCCACTTCAGCTCAATGTTTCCCAAGATGATGGTTTGCAACCTCATGAATTGAAAATAGAGGGAGAACTAGAGGGTCTCAGACTTCATCACCAGATGGAAGGGTCTAACCTACTCTCTGAACAGGCCACTTCCCCGGGATGAAATGCTTTCTATATGAATTGATAACCTCTGAGATGAGATATGAATGCCACTCAAACCAGTGAAATGCACCACCATATTCCATGATTTCTCTGTTATTGCTCAAAGAATCAAAGACTCCTTGTTGCAGACTAACCTCAAGTTCCGAATAGCCTCACAAGCTCTGTCAAAGAGACTAGGTAGAGTTGATGTGTCCTCTTTCACACCCAAGCTAGTCCCTGCACCTGCTCCACTACTTAGGCCTCCACCAAATCGACAAGTGCCTCCTGCGTATCAACACCCACCTCCGCCTAAAATAGATGATCCAAGAGGACCTAGGAGAAGCCAATTTGAGGAACGAATAAATAATGTTTACTCATTATGAGAGGAAGAAGTCTGCAGTTATTTCATAGCCTCCATGAATTGAAACTTGCTTCACTTACTAGAAACAAGAAATCCTATAGAAGTCAGCCTTAACAACCAACTGGATTATTTTCCATACCATCAGATGTTAGGATACAGTATCTAGGAATTCTTAATCTTCAAATACCTCATAAAAAGGATGGTGGACTCGGGATAGGTCAAGCTAGGAATTCCCCCCGACACACATAGCATTTGTTTCTGCCACTGACCCAGATGAGGGGTATGAGTGGTAGAATGTCGTTAGCAAAAGGGAGTAGAAATTTGATGGTTGGATGACTCAGAAGACGGTCAACCGAGCTCATGGAATAATCCTAGCCCAATTGTAGCAACTTGTTGTGCCTCCAACAACTCCTAATAAAACACAACTGTCGTCCTTGGGTCCACAACCCTCTACAAGATGCTTATTCAGGCGTAATCAGAGAGGGAAGAAACATGTTAAAGAGGAGAAGTCTATGATAGGTCCAAATCTAGCCTTGAAACTTTCGGATTTCATGCCCTTAGGCTTGACACAACAGGCACCAACCCTCCAAATGGCACCATCAGAGGCAGCCAACCAGGATAATCTGTCATCAAACAAGGAACAAATCTTCGATTACATCAACATCTTCCATTTAATGGAACCATTCTTTGACAAAGAGCATAGTTATGAACCCGAGTTCTCGACACCTGATCAGGGGACCTGAAGGAGGAATCGTAGAGGTGGGGGATACTGAGGCAGACACAGCCATGGCCAAAACCAACCCTACAGTTATACCCTGGCTTAAACTTTTAATACTGATGAAACTCATGGGAGATCCCTTCAATGAACCCAACAAGATCAAGAATATTCCCCAGCTCCCACACAAAGCCACTCTAGCCACATTGTTCTGTGGTACCCATCAGAGGAGGAACAAGTGTCTAGCCGCCAAGGGCGCACAAGTAAACCTACCAGTTTAGGCCCCCAAAACACAAGAGCACCACCAAATATTTCCCATGTGACCGGTCCCTCCTCATCTCAGGATACCACCCCTAAAGTGCCTGTTAAAGTGATCCCACAAATGGAGAAGTTATGGCCTCTAGAGAAAAAATATAATATACTAAAGCATCTGGCCTCAGTACTAGCCAAGCTATCAATCCTGGATGCCCTAAGTTTGTCAGCAATCCTTAGGGATGCACTCATAGAATCCCTACTCAGCCCCTAGGAATTTCAAGTTGAAGTTGTTTCCACTAAGATATATCAAAAGAAGAATAGCCCAACTGAATGTAATATAGTGATTTCGTTCACCGATCAAGATGAATATTCCACCATGTAAGGACACATAAAACACCTAAATGTGTACGACATGCTGAATGACTTTGAAGTCTGGAAAGTCTTCATCGACAATGGCTTCAGAGTCAACCTTCTCCCACTACGAACACTTCGTAGGTTAGGCTAAAATGAGGACAATCTGACACCCTCAACCAAAACTCTCTTGGGTTATGACAAGAGAGAACAGAATCTAGTGGGATAAATCAAGCTCATAACCCATTTTGGTGACATTGTGGCCCATTCAGAGTTCCTGGTGGTTCGAAAAAACACGACATTCAACACCCTATTAGGAAGGCCATGGATGAATCAACACATGGACATTCCTTACTCCTACCACTAGTGTATCAAATATTGTGTAAATAGAAAAGGTGAGACATTGTGCATTGATAAGGCCCCTTTCGTGCTCTCCGAGTCCCATTACATCAATGCCAGATTTTACGAGAAAAATATAAATACATTCACAATTGATGGTATTAATTGGGTCCCTGCCCCAAACGGTCTGTAAGTGGTTCCCAAGGACCCCCTTAAGAAGCTTGGTGAAGTGTACATGCTTCCCATTAACCATGTTGAGAGAAAGAATCCGAGTCTGGATAGGTATTCAGTTGTTCTCATGATCTAAATTGTGACAACCGAGTCTGACAACGCAGAAGAAACTACTGACCCTCAATCTGAGGAATAATTCTTGAGAAAGGGTGCCCATTCCCCATCCTTGTAATCTCAAGATATCCATTTCACACTCTCTGAAGTGGAAAATGGACAAGACGCTTGTTGCCCCCATGCTTCTCCCACTCCAGAGGTTTCCTCACAACTAATTCAGTAAGATGAAGTCGCATCCACCACAAAGCGCCCATGCAACATCTTGCCTCCATGTTCTAGAGAGCCCACATCAAGTGTTATGTCCCTATTAAAAGGAGGAGTGGTAGAGGATTCAGGGGAAGAAGGGGAATAGGACCTTAGAGATTCCCCTCCTTCATTCGAAGATGGTATATCTACCACTATTGATGAACTCAGGGAAATAAACCTAGGTTCCGAAGATGTTCTGAGACCCACTCTCATTAGTGCAACCTTGTCTTCTGAGGAACAAGTGGTATATACCTCCTTCTTTAGGCAGCATCGATATGATTTCACATGGAATTACACAGAAATTCTAATAATCGATCCCAAAGTGGCGATGCACCACCTAGGCCTACTAGAGGATCATCAAGGCTATAATAAGTCCTCCAAAAGGATGCACCCCACACATACAACCATGATAGAGGCTGAAGTTGACAATATAATCAAAGAAAAATTCATTCAGGAGCTCCAATATCCCATTTGGTTGGCCAAAATAATCCCCATAAAAAAGAAGAATGGACATATCTTCATCTATATTGATTTTAGAGATCTTAATCAGGACTACTCGAAAGACGATTTCCCGGTCCTAATCACCAAACTATTGATCGATGCGATGACTAGGTATGTGGCTCTCTCTTTCATGGATGGTTATTCTAGATATAATTAAATCAAAATAGCCTGAGAGGATGAAGAATCCACTGCCTTTATCCCCCCACCCCTAGGGATTGTTTTGCTTTAAGATCAATCCCTTTGATCTGAAAAATGCTGGCACCACTTATCAAGGTGCCATGCATCACAATTTCAAACCGTTCTTAGGGAAGTTCGTTGAATGTTATGTTGATGACTTGGTGATCAAATCATGAAAGTTCATAGATCACAAGTCAGACCTTGAAACCATCTCTAACAAAATTCAACAACACAACCTAAAGATGAACCCCTTAAAATGCGCCTTTGGGGTTACCTGAGGAAAATTTCTCAGCTTCGTCATATGCCATCGTGGAATAAAAATAGACCCTAAGAAGACAATGGCTATCCTTGGTTTGACACATCCCCACAACCTCACTGATATGAGAGGACTCCAAGGACACTTGGCCTATATCAATCATTTTGTATCCAACCTCGCAGGAAAATGTATACCCTTTACCTGGTTAATGAAGAAGGGAGTTACCTACTAATAAATAGATGATTTCAAAAAGGCATTTGACTGCCTCAAGAAGTACCTCTTGAGTCCACTGGTAATCATGCCACTAGTTGAAGGAAGTCCACTTATCCTATATGTGATGTCCTTACAGCAGTCACTAAGAGCTCTCCTCGCACATAGGAATGATGCTGCAGTGAAAAAAAACCTTTATTATCTCATCTGAACCATGATTGATGATGAGACCCAGTATTAAAATATAGAGAATAGTTGTTTGGATATGGTCTTCGTAGTCTATAAGTTGTGACATTATCTACAGCATCATGAAGTTCATCTAATCATTCACAGTAATCTGCTGAAGTACCTCCTCAACCATATAATGTTAACCGGATGCCTATCCCAATGGGCAGTTATCCTGCAATATTTTGACATCCAGTTTGTGCCTCAAAAATCTATCAAGGGCCAAGCATTGGCCAATTTTCTAGCAGATCATCCCTCAAAAGAGACAACCTCATTAGATGTTGAAATACCCGATCAAGACATCTTCTCTGTGAAAAAGGATTCTTGAACGTGGGAAATGTACTTTGACGGCACATCCAAAATCCTGATAGGTAAAATAATGGAAGAAACCAAGTTTAACCAGGTGGGGCTGGGAGTCAAACTCATATCCCCAGAGCAGGCAGTTTTTTCATATTCTTTCCTTTTGTCGGAAGGATTCACGAACAATGAGAAAGAATACCTTTCCCTCATTACAGGTCTAGAGCTCGCACTCCAAGTGAAAGTGAATCACATTGAAGTAAAAGGAGACTCGCAACTGGTCATCAATAAAGTCAATGGTGATTGTGCTATTAAGGAGGAGCTGATCCCCATTTTCGACCACATCCGAGGGTTAGTGGAGGATTTCCCCATAGAGCCTACATTGTACTACGTACCCCAATCCTATAATGCCCAGGCCGATGTGTTATCCAATGATGGTACAACCCAAGCTGACCTAGACTGGGATGAAACAGTTATTATCATTGCTCACCGTCGAATAGTCTTACCATTTTTTCAAACTTACGCAGAAGCAATCAATGAAGTCTGCCCTGTACCTGATCCATATGCTCCTACTACCGGTGGGATGACCCCCTTACAAACTACCTTAATAGTGGAGGAATTCCATCAGATAGGGCTGGAAGAGAGAAAATACAGAGAAGGGAAGTCAATTTTGTCCTATATAGCGACACGAGCTAGAGAAGGTCTTATATAAGCGAGGTGTAAAGGCCTGGACCTCTTTGGTCAATTACTTTGCGAAAATCATGTGTATGAGGTGTTTCAGGAGGTCAAAACGACATATACCCAACACTTTTCCAAATTTACATTTTTGTGAACAGTTCCATTAGTGAACAGTTCCAACGGTAGACTATAGTGAACATTGCATCCATAACTATCTGTGAATAGTTCCATCAGTGAACAGTTCACATGGTAGACCATTGTGAAAAGTGCATCAGTAACCTTTGGTGAAAAGTGTCATTAGCGGCCTTCTGTGAATAGTGGCATCGGTAACCTTATGTCAACAGTGCAGTGGTGACCTTATGTGAATAATGACATCAGTGACCTTATGTGAACGATGTCATTGGTGACCTTCTAAGAATAGTTTCATCGGTAACCGTATGTAAATACTTCAATAGTGACCTTATGTGAACAGTGACATCAGTGGCCTTATGTGAACAGTGTCATCGGTGACCTTCTGTGAACACTGTCATCGGTAACCATATGTGAACAGTGCAATGGTGACCTTATGTGAGCAGTGACATAGGTGACCTTATGTGAATAGTGTCATAGGTGACCATCTATGAATAGTTTTATAAGAAACCTTATGTGAACAATGCAATGGTGAGGTTCCAACGGTGAGGTTCCATCGATGACCGCTATTTCCTTTTCCATATTTTGAGTTCATTAACAGTGTTTCCAGAATGGTGAGGTTCCATCGGTGACCTCTCTTTTCCAAATTCTGATTTCATGAATAGAGTTTCCAAAACGACAAGGTTATATTGGGAACCTCTATTTCCTTTTCCAAATTTTGAGTTCATGAACAGTGTTTCTACAATGGTGAGGTCCATCGGTAACCTCTATTTCCTTTTCCAAATTCTGAGTTCGTGAACAGTGCTTCCAGAACGGTGAGGTCCATCGGTAATCTCTTTTTACTTTGCCATATTTTGAGCTCATGAATAGTGTTTCCAGAACGGTGAGGTCCGTCGGTAACCTCTATTTCCTTTTCCAAATTTTAAGTTTGTGAATAGTATTTCCAACTTCCTACAGTTCACCCATTTGACGTTTCCTTTGACGTAAAATACATTTAAAGCCTCATTTTAAGGAATCTAAGGCTGATTCAAAGGTCGTAACTCCTATATTAATTTCCCAGAAGGCTCAGTATATTTTTTTTACATGGTCAAACCGCATGGTTTAATACGATCCACTTTTAATGGAAAATCTAGCGTATATTAAACCACTGCTTCATTAAATCTTATAAAGGGATTATATATCTTACTCCCTAGTTCTTCCTCCTTTTTCTTGGGTTTGAGATGCTCAAACATCCCATTCCTTTTTGAAGGAGGTGTGCAATCAAACTTTCCTCCTAGTATTTTTTCTACTCTTTTTTGATGCAACCAAGAAATATAGATCAGTCTTTGATATAAGGTATGATCTATCGTCATTATTTCGTGTTTATATCCTTATTTCTCCTTAACCTTTTAATGGAATTTTACCCCCATGTTCCTAATGGGATTTTCTTGGGTGTTCTCGGATGTGGTGGTGTGTCTACATCCTCGGGTGGATATAGTTTTCACAGGGGAGGAGCTTGTAACCCGTTGAGTGGCTCATTCTCGTATAAATGTCAAGAACTGTTTGAGGTAGGGGATTCATTTCTTCTCTTTTATGTTATGTGCAACTGTAGAGTTATCATGTTTTATCCCACTGGATCACAATGAAATTTTCATAATAAATATTTTAACTAGATAAATAAATTAATATCGATCATATGTTATGGCCTCTTGTTTTTTAGATAGTGTGATATATATGCTTGTTTAATTAGATTTTTTGTTCTCGATGGAAATTGGTAAAGAACGTAAATCTAGAATTAATTGATAATTGTTTGGATAAAGATAAAGATGAATTCAAATGAATCTGGTCCCTCTTGATGTAATTTGATGTTATTAAAATTGGTGGAGTAAGCATGTTTAATTATTTTTGATATCTTAATGATTAGGTTTCCCGAATTAGGAACCTATGAAAAAATAAATCAGTTAATCCAAGAAAGATTAATGAACTGGTTGTTTGAAAAAAGATAATTTGTTTTAGCGTTTTGAGTTACTCTCTTTATTGTTTAAGTGATAAGAGACCAATTGATATGATGGTTCTTTTCCTGCTACTTGTGTTGTGATGTGATCCTAGAAGGATGTTCTGATATGTGGGGGCAGGGAGGCTGATTGGTTGTGGCAGCAGATGATGCCTAGAGTGGCGAGATGCATTAGTTTATATATGTGGGTGTTGGAGAGGACACTAGGGATGATGGAATAGGTTGGATGTGAATGTTTGTATTATTGATGTTTCTTTGATTGGTTATCTGATTTACTTTACCCACTACTCAAGGCAACTGGTCTTGCCTACCCTTCTTCTGAAAGGGCTAAAGACGCATGGGTTATGCCACGTGTTTTTTGTGTGTAGCCTCTTATGGGAGGATGGGTCTATGATCTTGCTATAGGTGGAAAATACTCGATGGGTAGTTCATCTACTCACCGTGTTGAGCCCCCTTGTATTGAGAAGCTTAGAATGTTTTTCTAGAATGCCTAGGAATATGGGAATGTAATGCTATAAATAAATAATTGAATAAATGAAGTTAACCCATGGGGTTGGAGCTTGCTGGAACAAAATATTGAGGGTGCAATTTTAAAGGGACAATGGGATTTGGGTATTATTCTAATGAAATATAATGTGAAATTGTTAATGGTTAATTAATGTTGAATGAATTAATTAACATAAACTGGAACTGACAAAAAGGGAATGAAGTAATGTAATTAATATCTTTAAATGGTTGTGTGCTTATAGGATACCTAGTCTTAGAAGTGATATCCAGGATTCGGAGAGACTTTATCTACAGTTGAGTCTAAGACTAGGTTATTCCCATAGTGTGGTTGTTAGATATAGTGTATTCTGTACTTTTTTTGTTTCTACTCTACTCCACCCCGTCAGCTAGGTAAAATAACACCCCGGGGATTCTAAGCCTTGGGGGTGTTTTCCCCAACATTCCGGTGGGAGGATGGATGGCTGACTACCCCCTTTGGCCCGACTCTCTTCTCTTGGTAGTTACTTGTGTTGGTAGGAACAGTGGTTAGTTTTCCTCATATATGTGTGTAGAGTGATGTAACGACTTGTTGTTATTCACACACATATATATTCTGGATATAGTATCCTATGGACTACTATAGGTGTAAGGTGTATTGGTTGTGATGGCTTGAGGATCCTTACTCGGTGTATGGGATGTAATGGATTTAGCTATAATACCTGACTTATGATACACGTTATGAGAGCTGTGGTGGATCCTAGAAACAACCTGGTTACATTATTGTGTGGACGTGGTGGTTTGGTTGCATGAGGTGTATGTTGTGGTGCTTTTTACAGGTGTCTTTGGGCAAGACTTTTTGGATAGAGATGCTTAGGACATGCGACGTTGGGGAAAAGCGTCAAATCAGTGGGGAAGTAGTAGTTTGGTACCCTTGATATTCTTTATTATATTATATACTCTTGTATGAGTTACTTGGTGAGAGTAGCCATGGTGATGTTGGGAACTTAGTATACCAGTTTAGGTGATGAGTTAGTTTCACTTGTTTTTCACTGTGCTTTTGCATGCTTTCTTTACTTTTGCATGAGAGGCTCTAGGGAGGATCCTACTGAGTATACTATTATACTCACCCTATGTATATATGAACTTGTTTTTAGGTCACTTCGAGCAGTTTGTAGATCAAAATGGTTTCTACTAGCTTGGGGTTGCAGGAGCTATTCAGGCTTGTGGTTGCTACTATTTTTACTTTCTTTTGGGTACTTGTAGTTTTCCCCTTCCAGTTGTAGTAGTTTTTCATGACATTACATGTGTTCACTTGGGTTTTCTTTTATATTTCAGTCTGAGTTGCATTTGGTTGGTTTCTATATTATCTCTCTCTTCTGTATGTGTTCTCTTAGAGGGTAATGCCTCCCATCTGTGTGCTTACTATACCCTCGGTGCTAGTCACCAACCTGAGGCCTACTGAAGGCGGGAATAGGGGGTCATTATCTCCATTCTCACATTTATGGCCCAGGAGGGGTACACTTTGTGTGGAGGGGGTCGTGACAGAGTGGTATCAGAGGTAGGTTGATGGATAAGATGGAGTTTGGAGTTAGTCACAGGTGAGGTTTCATGGGTTGGTAGGGAAATAGTGTCACGCAGGATTATCAAGTGATGTAAACACTGGAGACTAGCTGAGACATAGGCATTTAGGGCTCTCTATAATCTTATGTACATACCTTTAAGTTTACAATGGATACTAAATGAGGTGATACTAGTTGCAGGGTAGAGACCTAGGAAAGGATCATGTACCATTCTTCTTTATGCCTATGTTTGAATGGGTAGACCTTGGGATACGTTAACCTAAAATTAATGAAAGAAAAAAAATAATTAATTAATTATGAGTCTTCCATATTCAAGGTTTAGGAGCTCTAACTAATTGAATTTTGAAGGTATGGATCGAGGTCAGCGTCTTCGTCAGGATCGCATAGAAGACGTTCAGTAGGTTGTGCCAGTAGATCGCTTCTGGGTAGAGGCTGAATACGATGACACTTGGAGGAGAAAACTCCATGAGTTTTAGCGCCAAATTCGGGTGAAGTACAAGGGATCTGTTTCAGATGCATTCACGGAAGACTTATTGGAGGAGGTCGAGATAGGCTTCAGTTCGATCCGTTCTCGGAAGAAGCACTGGGTGTCGTTGGTTGTGACAATGCTGCGTGGAGCAGTGAGGCAGTGGTGGTTCTTATTCCCTGGGGATCGTGAGGAGTCATCGATCTCATGGGAGGATTTTCAAGGCATGTTTAGAGTTTAGTTTCTTTCTTAAACCACGAAGGTGTCCAGTCACCAGGAGCTTTTTACCCTTCGACAGGGGAGATCCAATGTGTGAGAGTTAGGAATCTGTTTCATTAGCCTTTTATGATATGCTTCAGATCTCTTTCCAGATGAGGAAGCCAACACAAGGCATTTCGAATAGGCTTTGCATCCATAGATCCAGTGTCAAGCCACCCCATTTATGCTGAAGACATATCTTGAGGTGCTGGCAAGGGCAGAGGTCATTGAGAGGACTTTGTCCAGAACAGTATCATCATGAGAGGGGAGTCGTCATGATTTCTCACGAAGTTGAGCTGTGGTCCGGGGTTCCCAGTTTTCAGGGCAGAAGAGTTTTTGTTCAGCTGGGGGTAGGTCCCAGCCCTCCACATATCATTTCTCTAGAGGTAGTGGATCTCAGGCCTATGACAAGGGATCATGTGCTTGTTTTTCTTGTGGTGGTTATGGTCTTAAGCAGCGAGAGTGCCTGACCTTTCATAGTAGTCAATGTCCACCATGTATTCCGCTCCAGGTTCCTCCATTTAGGTAGTTCCACCAGAGGCAGCAGTAGCAGGTTGTACCAGCATTAGATCAGTAGAGGGTAGATGGGGCAGGCAGAGGACAACACTGTGATGATCCCCACCCTCATAGAGTATAGCACGGCTATGGCAGTGGTCGCCATCAGGGTCCGAGAGGTCATGGAGGAGGTCTTGGTCAGCTTCATGCTTTAGCGTTGCCAGCACCAGGTGAGTCAGACGTTATTCGAGGTACCCTTTGCTTGTTTTCTACCACGGTGTATTCCTTGTTTGATTCAGGAGAAACACACTCCTTCATATCACCTACCTTTTCCATGATTTGGGACTTGAGTTAGAGAGGCTTCCACTGCCCTTGGCGTTGACTACGCCAGTTGGAGGTCGAGCTGACTTATTTGAAGTATGTAGAGACTATGAGCTAGTGTTGGGGCAACACCACTCTTGGGGAGATTTCCTATATTTATGAATACAACCATATGATGTCATCCTCAATATGGATTGTTTGTATTTGGTGCAGGCTATCGTGGATTACATCCAGAAGAAGGTCGTTTTCTTCAATGTGGATGGAGAGACAGTGGTGTTTTTTGGTGAGTGAGATCCTTGGATGAGTCATAGGCGTGTTCCATCCTTATCATCCATGATGGCTAAGATACTATTGTGTTATTCAGAGGTTCAGCAGCTAGCGTTTCTTAGGGTCGTTGAAGAATACCCTAATGTCTTTCCAGAAGATGTTGTAGCATTACCCCCTCAATGAGAGATTGAGTTTGGGATCGAGCTACAACCAAGAGAATATTCTATCTCTATGTCTCTATATAATATGGCCCCTTATGAGTTACAAGATCTACACATACAGCTTGATGGTCTGTTACAGTGTGGTTTTTTCAGCCGAGTGTGTCACCATGGGGTGCACTAGTTTTGTTCATGAAGAAGGCTGACAACGGTTTGCAGTTGTGTGTCGATTATTTTCGCTTGAACAAAGTGATAGTAAAGAATCGCTATCCTCTTCCATGGATGGATGATTTATTCGATCAACTAAAGGGTGCAAGTTGGTTCTCAAAGATCGACTTGCGGTCAGGATATCATCAGATATGTGTGAAGGATGAGGATATCCCAAATACTGTTTTTCATTGTCATCATGGGCATTATGAATTCGTTGTAATGTCATTTGGCGTGACAAATGCTCCAGCTATGTTCATGGGATTGATGAACGCTGTGTTCCATGAGTTCCTGGACAAGTTTTTTCTGGTGTTCATCGATGACATCCTTGTGTACTCCACATCTGAAGAAGAGCATGCAGTGCATCTACACACCATTTTGGGAGTTCTTTGTCAACATTAGTTATTTGGGAATTTGTCAAAGTGTGAGGTTTGGGCTCGAGAATTCCGTTTCATGGGGAATGTGGTCTCCCAACAGGGAGTAACTGTGGATCTATTGAATATAGAAGTTGTTGTGTCTTGGGAAGACCCCAAGACTGTGTCATAGGTGTGAAGTTTCCTTGGTATTGAATGCTACTACAGGAGTTTCCTAGCATATTTCTCTTGATTTTCAACTCCTCTGACAACTTTGACCAAGAAGGATCAGGTGTTAATATGTACTGATCAGTGTCAGGTAGCTTTCGAGTATCTAAAAGAGAAGTTAGTAAGTGCTCCAGTTCATTGTCTTCCAGCAGATGGAGTTCAGTTTTTTTTTCTATGATGCTTCCCATCTGGGGTTAGGCTGGGTTCTGATGTAGCAGAGATCAGTTGTTTCTTATGGGTCTTGGCAGTTACGTCCCCATGAATGTAATTATTCCACCCATGATCTTGAGTTGGCAGCCGTAGTGTTTTTTCTAAATTTTTGGAGACATTACCTCATTTGTGAGCACTTTGGGGTTTTCACCAATCATAAGAGCCTGAGGTATGTTTTATCCCAGTGTGACTTGAATTTATGAGAGAATCAGTGGATTGAGTTCTTATATGAATATGATTTTGAAATATCGTATACAATTGGAAAGAGGAATGTTGTAGCAAATGCACTGAGTCAGAAGTCACGTAGTGATGCAGTGCATGAATATAGTGAATCTTGGATAGTAATGGAAGAAATATCAGCATTGCATCTTGTTATGGGAGAAGTTGGGGGCATATATTTTCTTTTTCAGATGACGGTGCAATCATCTCTAGTGCAGAATATGGAAGATTCCTAGTTGGGGGACTTATAGGTGGAGGTCTGGAGAGACCGAGTTGTTTGTAGCGAGGCCCCTGATGGTTGGAATGAGGATGAACAATAATGAGTGTTGTATCATGGAAGGATATTTATTCCTTTGACTATCCGAGAGATGGTTATCAAAGAGTTCCATAGTTCTCCTTTATCGGTGCATCCTGGTGTGAAAAAGATGTACTGAGCCTTGAGGAGCCATTTTTGGAGGTCTGGGATAAAGCATGCAGTTGTGGAGTTTGTGTTCGATGTTTGGACTTCCAAAAGGTGAAGGTAAAACATCGTGTTCTTGGTGGTTTTCTCCAGCCTTTAGATGTTCCTCAGTGGAAGTGGGAGGACATCTCAACGGACTTTTTCACTTGTTTACCTCAAGCTCAGGGAGGACATGATTCTATTTTGGTGGTAGTGGATCATTTAACAAAATCACCCCACATCATAGCAATCAAGGAGTCAAGATCATTAAAAGTTTTGTCGAGGTAGTATTTGGAGGAGGTGGTGAAACTTCACGGAGTCCCAAGGACAATCATTTCTGATCGTGATCCTCGTTTTACCTCTAGGGTGTGGAGAGGTATCCAGTATGGTTTTGGTTCTCAACAATTCCTTATCAGTGTTTTTCATCCTCAAACGGATGATCAGACATAACGAACCAACCATAATCTTGAAGACATGTTACACTCTTGTGTCCTAGATTTTTGAGGTTTGTGGATAAGGCACTTACCCTTGGTGGAGTTTGCTTGCAACAATATTTTTCACTCCACCATCGGTATGGCACCATTTGAATCCCTGTATGGCCAACCTTCCGTTCTCCGTTGTGATGGACTAGGGTTAGAGAGGCATCAATTCTTAGACCAGAACTAGTGAATAACACAACAGAGATGGTTCAGGTGATTCTTGGGAGGATGAAGACAAAAAAATATTGTCAAAAATCATATGTCGATCAAAGGAGGATACCCTTAGAGATTGATGTTGGTGATCATGTGTTTTTTAAGGTGACTCCACGTCGTGGGAAGAAATGTTTTGGTTGTGGGAGTAATTTTTCTCCCCAGTTTGTTGGGACTTTCGAGATTTTAGCTCATGTTGGAGCTGTGGCATATCGAGTAGCACTTCCCCCATAGATGAGTCGGATACATGATGTTATCCATGTATCACAGATCCGTATTTATCTTCATGATGACTCTCACATCATTGATTAGGGATAGATCGACGTTGATGATGATGCGACTTTTGAGGAGCGACCTGTGGAGATCCAAGACCGCAAAGAGAAGGTATTGTGCGGGCATTCTATCCCCTTGGTTTGTGTCTTGTGGAAACATAGTGGCATGGAGAAGAGTACCTAGGAACGTGAGTCATAGATACATACTCAGTACCCATAGTTGTTTGATGTTTAACTATTTTCATGTATCGATGTAGTCTTTGTGGTTTTAGACCTTTCATGTTTATAATATGGATTTCTTTTGTTGCTTCTTGTGGCTTGCTCTCTTTTAAGAGGTATCTCGATGGGTGTTTGTTCAGACCCTGTTTCATTTTCCCTTTAGGTGGGTTTTGAATTCTCGAGAATGATAACGTTTTGAGAGTTATCTAATGTAATGTCCTGGACCTCTGTGGTCTATTATTTTGTAAAAATCAGGTGTATAAGGTGTTTTGGAAGGTCAAAGTGACATATCCCCAGCACTTTTCCAAATTTCCATTTCTGTGAACAGTTCCATCAGTGAACAGTTCCAACGGTAGACCGTTGTGAACATTGCATCGATAACTATCGGTGAATAATTACAACGGTAGACCACTGTGAAAAATTCATCGATAACCTTCTATGAACAGTGTCATCGGCGACCTTCTATGAATAGTTTCATCGGTAACCTTATGTGAACAGTGCAACAATGATCTTATGAGAATAGTGACATCGATGAATTTACGTGAACAATGTCATCGGTGACCTTCTATGAATAGTGTCATCAGTAACCTTATATGAACAGTGCAATGGCGAACTTATGTGAATAGTGTCATCGGTGACCTTATATGAACAGTGTCATCGATGACCTCTTGTGAATAGTGTCATCAGTAACCTTATGTGAATAGTACAACGATGAACTTATGTGAATAGTGAAATCGGTGACCTTATGTGAAGAGTTCCATCAGTGACCTTCTGTGAACAGTGTCATTGGTAACCTTATGTGAAAAGTGCAACAGTGTGGTTCCAACGGTGAGGTTCTATTGGTGACCTCTACTTCCCTTGCCATATTTTCAGTTCATGAACAGTGTTTCCAGAATGGTGAGGTTCCATCGGTGACCTCTATTTACTTTTCCAAATTTTGAGTTCATGAAAAGTGTTTCTAGAATTGTGAGGTTCCATTGGTGACCTCTATTTCATTTGCCAAATTTTGAGTTCATGAACAGTGTTTATAGAACGGTGAGGTCCATCAATAACCACTATTTCCTTTGCCAAATTTTGAGTTCGTGAATAGGGTTTCCAGAATGGTGAGGTCCATCAGTAACCTCTATTTCCTTTACCAAATTTTGAGTTTGTGAACAGTGTATCCAGAACGGTGAGGTCCATCGATAACCCTTATTTCCTTCGCAAAAATTTGGGTTTGTGAGCAGTGTTTTCAGAATGGCGAGGTCCATCGGTAACCACTATTTCCTTTGCCAAATTTTGAGTTTGTGAACAGTGCTTCCAGCTTCCTACAGTTTCACCCCTTTAACGTTTCCTTTGACGAAGAAATGCATTTAAAGCCTCATTTTAAAATACTCTAAGACTGATTCAAAGGTCATAACTCCTATATTAATTTCTCCTAAGGATCAGGATGTTTTTTATATATATTAAAACCACGTAGTTTAATGTGATCCACGTTTAATGGAAAATCCAGCGTATCTTAAACCACTACTCTGTTAAATATTCTAAAGTGATGATATATCTTCCTACTTAGTTCTTCCTCTTTGTTCTCGGGTGTGAGATGCTCGAACATCCCATTCCTTTCTGTAGGAGTTATGCAATCAAACATTCCTCCTAGGACTTTTTATACTCTATTTTAATTCAACCAAGAAATATTGAGCAGTCTTCGATATAGGGTATGATCTATCTTCATTATTTTGAGTTCATCTCCTTCTTTCTCCTTGCCCTTTTTATGGAATTTTACCCATGTGTTGCAAATGGTCTTTTCTTGGGTCTTCACCAATGTGGTGGTGTCTCTACATCCTCAGGTGGATACAGTTGTCATAGGGGAGGAGATTGTAACCTGTTGTGTGGATCATTCTTGTATAAATGTAAAGAACTATTTGAGGTATGGGATTCATTGCTTATCTTTTTTGTTATGTGAAACTATAGAGTTAGCATGTTTTATCTCATTGGATCACAATGAAATTGGAATAATATATATTTTAACTGGATAAATAAATTGATATCTATCATATGTTATTGCCTCTTGTTTTCTAGATAGTGTGATATCTATTCTTGACAGCTTAGATTTTTTGTTCTCGATGGAAATTGGTAAAGAACGTAAAGCTGGAATTAATTGATAATTATTTGGCTAAAGATAAAGAGGCATGTAAATGAATCTAACTCCTCTTATTTTTAATTTTATGTTCATAAAATTGGTGCATTAACCGTGATTAATTATTTGTGATAGCCTACTAATTAGGTTTCCTGAATTTGGAACCTATGAAAAAATAAATCAGTTAATCCAAGATAGATTAAAGAACTGGTTGTTTGATAAAAGATAATTTTTTGTAGGGTTCTGAGTTACCCTATTTCTTTTTTAAGGGCTAAGAACACAATTGATATGATGGGTTTTTCCTACTACATGTGTTGTGATGTGATCTTGGAAGGCTATTGTGATATGTGGGGGTACGGAGGATGATTGGTTATGGAAGAAGATGATTCCTAGAGTGGCGAGATGCATCAGTTTATGCATGTGGGTGTTAGAGAGGACACCAGTGATGATGGAACGGGTTGGATATGAATTTTTGGATGGTTGATGTTTATTTGATTGGTTATCTAATTTACTTTCCCCACTGCTCAAGGAAGCTGGTCTTGCTTACCATTTTTTCGAAAGAGCTAAAGACATGCGGGGTATGACACATGCTTTTCGAGTCTAGCTTCACAAAGGAGGATGGGTCTACACTCTTAATATAGGCGGAAAAGACTTTATGGGTAGTTCATCTACTCATCGTGTTGATCCCCCTTATGTTTAGCATCTTAGAATGTTTTTCTAGAATGCCTAGGAATATGGGAAAGTAATACTGTAAATAAATAATTGAATAAATGATGTTAACCGATGGGGTTGGAGCTTCCTGGAACAAAATGTTGAGGTTACAATTTTAAAGGGACAGAAGACTTTGGGTGTTATTCTAATAAAATATAATGATAAATTGTTAATGGTTAATTAATGTTTAATGAATTTATTAACATAAATTGGAACTGACAAAAAGGTAATGAAGTAATGCAATTAATATATTTAAATGGTTGTGTGCTTATAGGATACCTAGTCTTAGAAGTGATATCCAGGAGTCCGAGAGACTTTATCTGTAGTTGAGTCTAAGACTAGGTTATTCCCATAGTGTGGTTGTGAGATATAGTGTATTCTGTACTTTATGTGTTTCTACTCTACTCCACCCCGTCAGCTAGGTAAACTAACACCCCAGGGATTCTAAGCCTTGGGGGGTGTTTTCCCCAACATTCTGGTGGGAGGATGGATGGATGACTACCCCCTTTGTCCCTACTCTCTTCTCTTGGTAGTTACTTGTGTTGGTAGGAACAATGGTTAGTTTTCCTCATATATGTTTGTAGAGTGACGTAACGGATTGTGGTTATTCACACACACATATATTCTGGATATAGTATCCTATGGACTACTATAGGTGTAAGGTGTATTGTTTGTGATGGCTTAAGGATCCTTACTCGGTGTATGGGATGTAATGGATTGAGGTATAATATCCGACTTATGATAAACATTATGAGAGCTGTGGTGGCTCCCAGAAACTACTTGGTACATTCTTGTGTGGCCATGGTGGTTTGGTTGCATGAGGTTCATGTTGTGGTGCTTCTCCCAAGTGTCTGCGGGCAATCCTTTTTGGAGAGAGATGCTTAGGACGTGCGCCGTTAGGGAAAAGAGGAAAACTAGTGGGGAATTAGTAGTGGGGTACCCTTGATGTTCTTCATTATATTATATACTATTGTATGTGTTACTTGGTAGGAGTATCCATGGTGAGGTTGGGAACTCAGTATACCAGTTTAGGCAACGAGTTAGTTTCACTTTTTGTTCATTGTGCTTTATCATGATTTCTTTACTTTTGAACGAGAGGCTTCAGGGAGGATCCTATTAAGTATACTATTATACTCACCCTATGTATATATAAACTTTTTTCAGGTCACTTGGAGCATGTTGGAGATCAAGCTGGTTTCTACTAGCTTGGGGTTGCAGGAGCTGTCCGAGATTTTGTTTACTATTGTTTTAACTTTCTTTTGGGTACTTGCAGTTTTCCGCTTCCATTTGTAGTAGTATTTCATGACATTAAATACGTGCTCTTGGTTTTTCTTTTATATTTTAGTCTGATTTGGAGTTGGTTTGTGTCTATCATATCCCTCTCTTCTGTATGTGTTCTCTTAGAGGGTAATGCCTCCCATTTGTGTCTTTACTATACCCTAGGTGCTAGTCGCCATCCCGGGGCCTACTGGAGGCGGGACTCGGGGGTCATTATATCCCTTCTCACATTTCTGAGCCAGGAGGGGTACACTTTTTGGGGAGGGGGTCATAACACGAGGCCTTGATGGAGTCATTCCCAGATGTATTGATGGAGAAGAGACTGATGCCGTCATTAATGAAGTGCATGTCGGAGTGTGTGGATGACATCATTCAGAATTCATGCTTTCTCATCAGATTCATTGGGTTGGATACTATTGGCCCGGGCTGGCATGAGATTGCATGAAATTTACCTCAAAATGTCACTCCTTCCAAATCTATGCCAACATCATTCATCATTTCTAGGAGCTACTTCACCAAGCTAAGTACTTCTGGCCATTCTCCTTCTAGGAAATGGACGTCATGCGACCATATCCTCCCACCATGGTCAAACAATTCAAATATATTTTCACAACGACCGACTTCTTTTCCAAGTGGTAAAAAGTTTCACCCCTTAATAAAGGTGGGGCAAGAAGCATCATCAGCTTCATGAAAGCCAATATCATCACCATATTTGGTGTCCCTAATACAATACTGATGGAAAACAGCACTAACTTCTACTCTGCCGAATTGGAGAAACTATACCAGGAATATGGTATCAAGACCAACTGTTTTTTCCACTACCAAGCAGCATCCAACAGACAGATAGAGGCCTTCAACAAGACCTTATATAACATACTCCAGAAAATGGTGGACAAAGACAAGAAGTCATGGAAAGACAAACTCTCCCACACCTTGTGGCCCTATCAAACCACAACTTGCACTACTACCCAGGCTACTATGTACTCATTAGTATACAGAACAGAATCAGTACTTCCTGTTTAACTCTAATTGTCATCAATCTGTGTTGTCATCTATGACCAACTATCTGATGATGAGAAAGCGGAAAAACAAATTGATGAATTGGTGTGACTGGATGAGAAGAGGTTGCACACTTTTACCCACCTGGAAGTATATCAGAACTGGATTGTATGAGCCTTCAATAAAAAGGTTCATCTTCAGTCTTTCCTCAAAGGAGAATTGGTATTGGTCCTTCGAACCTCGATGATACCTAGAAAGAATCCACCAAAGTTGGAGCCAAAGTAGGAGGGACCATATTTCATAAATTTCTACTTCAATAGAGCATATGACATGATCTCCATGGATGGTAATCTCACCACCGCTCCTACAAATGTGATATTTCTAAGGAAATATTTCATGTAACTAGACAATTATTTTTCGTCTGAGCTGCATGACGTTAAACTTACAAGCCTTTAATGTACTTACTGTACAACAATAAACTACATAGTAGGCCATCCTTACCACATTAAATTAAATTTTGTGGTAATTCGTCCCTGTGACGTGACAGTAAACTGTGTCGTGCCTGTTCGAACTCTATTCCCCTAAACCAAGTGCCAATAATCCAAGTACTAGACTTCAAACTGTCCAGGATTTTCTCCCTTGAGGTGCACTCTAGAGGCTCCCAGCCTCATTCACATCAGTTCTGCTATAAAATCATATCACGAGCCCCTATTTGGAAGCGATTACTACAGGTCCGAGCTCTATGACCCCAAACTAAGTGAAAGGGGTCCTTACTGTATGACAATAAACTACATAGTAAATATTCCGAGCTGCAAGATGTTAAATTAAAAATACCCCTTGTCCTTACCACATGAAATTAAACTGCATGGTAATTCTTACCCGTGACATGACAATAAACTGTGTCATGCTGATCCGACCTCTATGTCTCTAAACTAAGATAAATATGTCCTAGTTGCAGGAATTTAAACTGTATAATGAGACAGTGTCTTCACCTTAGAAAACATTGATCTCACCAGCATTTGTTATGTACTATTACACGTTCAAAGAACTATGTACGGCTTTATTCCTACCCTCAGAGGATACATAGCAATGTCGAGATTTCTATATCCTGTCCTAGCCACCCTGAAAAAACTTCCCCACTCTTACGTATGAGTAATATTTTCATAGGAAGCCCCTTTGAATTACAAGGGATTTGATAACTATGTATGGATTGATTCCTGCCCTTGAAGGATTTGTAGTGATGACCATATTTCTATATCTTGGCCCATCCACCCCTAAAAAAATGATGACCTTTGTCCCAATCGCATGACAATAAACTGCATGGAAATCGTCTTTACCGCATGATGCTAAACTACTTAGAGCTCATCCTTACCGCAAGATGTTAAACTACATGACACCCTTTTATTTTCCTGTCAATTAGACATTGTCCTTACCACATGACATTAAACTGCATGGAATCCCTTTTCATGTCGGTTCAAACCAATCCTTACCACATGACGTTAAATTGCACATATTTAAAAATGCTCTATGTCCTTACTTCTTGAAAATAAACTGCACGATAGTCGTCCTTACCGCACGGCCGTAAACAACATGGTATAAGTCATAATACACTCTAGATACATGGTAAACCAAGGTTGGAACACTCCTTGCATGTTTGGATGCATCATTCACATGCATCAGACTCCATGACACGGATGATTGCAGATCTTCATAATCTTCCATGGTCATCAGAAGTGGAAGGTCATCGAACTGAAGAATCCTTTAACGAATATGAATACCATTCCCACATGGGATCTGCATATTGATTTCCCCTAGCCTGTCTATAAAAGGCAAGTCTTCCTTAGGTGATGCTCTTCCTAGCCCTATAAGCTTACTGGCCCAAGATCCCCCATATCACATTTCCCGATCCAATAGTTTCTGGAGAAATGGTTTACATTTTTGTTCCCTTCAAGTACAAATGTTTCCAGGGTTCCCCTACATATTTATCTTATGTATCCACCCATGGTTATTATGATGGTCTACATCCACAACATAATGTCAGAGTTCTGTTGCTTTAACCCAACATATAGTTGCAATATGGTTGTTTCTTGTATGCTCAGACACATTTCTCCCCATCTACAAAAATTTGTGTCATGAGCGATCCCAAATCTTCATAATAATTCATGGCCATCGGAAGTGGAATTTCATCGACCTGTAGAAAAATTTTCATGACTATGCATACCATTCCCTCATCGGCTCTGCACAATGAGGCCCTTGTCCCATCTACCAATGGCAAGTATTCCTCAGGCAACACTCTTCCTATCTCTGTTCGCTTATCTGCCTCAGAGCCCCCACACCGCATCTCTTGATTCCAGATACCCCAGGATTATAGTATACACCTTTATCCCCCTTTCTGATCTGAGCACTCCAGAGAATCCAAATTAAATTATCCCACAGGTAACCGTAGCATCATCCAACAATGGTCCAAACTCTATGATCGTTAAACTAATAATAGATCGTACTTACTGCATGACGTTGAACTGAACGGAATAAAAGTGTACACCATGCTTAGGGTAAATCAGTGAAGGGAACTTCCTAAGAATCAGATAAAAATGCAGCCTAATATCTCCAACATGACCAGACATACCCTTTCTGTACCTCAGACTCTGTAACTTGGATAATCGTGGATCCTCATAAAACTCCAAGGCCATTGGACATGGAAGGTCATCGACCTGTAGACACCTTTGCATGAATATGCATACCATTACCTCAGTGGATCTGCATATTGATCACCCCTATCCCATATACCAAATGGAATTCATCCTCAGAAGACACTATTCCTACCCCCTTACACTCAACAGACCCAAATCCCTCATATCATTTTTCTTGATTCAAGAGACCCTGGAATCATAGTTTACACTATCTGCATCATTCCCATTTCTTGGGCATGTCATGGTATTCAGACCCGGTTACATTCTAATCAGGAGGGACCTTTACAACGTCATCCTCACCGCATGACGATAAACTGCATGGATACTGTTCTTACCGCATGACGTTAAACTGTATGGTCTTGAAAGTACTCTTCATGGGTTCAATCAGGAAAGGTGGTTTCCCTCTCTTCCTCAGTGCACGGATTAGACATGCATGTATCATCATCTCACACCTACATGAGAGGGATGAATTCACCCATTCCTAATATATCTTAACCTAAAATGCCTCTCCCATGTCCAGACACCACCTCCTCATGAATCATACTCTATAACGAGAAAGAACCAAACTCCCATAAACCACCCCAGGTGGTCTTGAATCCCAAACTCCCTAAAGTTTCCTGACTATCAGGAGAATACATCCATTGTCCTAAGGACACCATTTCATGACTATGAATACCTTGACCCTAGTGGTTCTGCATATTGTTTCCCATGTCCCATCTTCCAAAGTAAAGTCTTCCTTAGGAAATGCTTCTTTCTGGATACCTCCTAGCCTCTGAGCCATCATATCCATCCCAAGATTCAGAAACTCTCTGATATGTACTTTACAAACCTTTCCACAATCACCTCTGAGTATGGCGGGACATTTCTAGTTAAATTTATTAGAACTAGGGAAATTCATTCCATTTGTAAATAATGTCCCAGCTGCATGACATTAAACGGCATCAAGCTCCAACCCTCATTAACAACAACCTTGTTTGTGTAGGATTGGTATCCTATCTGCATCCATGATTGATATGAATGTCCCCAAACCCTTCAGACACCATGTATCTTTTGAGCCAACCATGTTGGTCTTTATAATCCCAACATCCATGAAGTTACTCAACCATTATAAATATAAAGTCATTGACTTAAGGACACCTTTTTACGACCAAGAATACCATTCCCTCAATGGATCTGCATAATGATGCCCATGTCCCATCAACCAAGGGAATTTCCTCACGTCATTAACTTAAGGACAACTTTGTACGACCAAGCATACCATTCCCTTAGCGGCTCTTCATAATGAGGCCCATGTCTCATAAACCAAAGGCATTCCCTCCTTAGGTGATGATTTTCCTAGCTCTGTATGCCCATATGGCCCCTATGCCCCATGGCATGCCCTGCATGCTGTTTAAACATGAGTGAAAAAAATTTCCCCCCATATACGTCTAAAAGGTACTAAGGCATCCAAAATCAGTAAAAAAATTCATCAAGGCCCTCTCCCCACCAAATTTGATATAAGTTGTTCGACCTAAAACATTATTAATGATAGTCATGTTTTTGGGACATTAAACCACTCACAGAAATAGGTATGAAACTTTCCAAGATGAAAACCGGCAAAGGGTATCTTGGAAAAAATCCAAGCATCAGCTCACTAGGCCTATACCTTGTATGGCGTTATAAAAACATTGAGCAATAAAAACTCAAGAGGCGCAAATCCCATTTGGTCAAAAACCCACCATGGACGGCCCAATAAAAATCTAATCTATACCTACTAGGTCCACACTAAATGGGCCTAGGAAAAAATTAGGGTGTCATCAGAGGAGACACAAAGTTTGTAGGGTTTTTCTATAAATTCCTAGAAATAGTCGAACTATGCTCACTGATTCCCTTAGATCAGGAAAAAAACTTGAGCTAAATTCATGTATCTCAGATCCTTGATTTCAAGTCATGGTTTAAAAATTAACACTTGATTGGAATAGTGATAACTAGGAGAGTTGGAGAAGTGACATTTAAAAGCTGAATCTGTTCTTCTGAGTTCATCAAAAATGGAGGAAAATCCTCAATTTGGAGTCTCTCCAGAGTACAAAAAAGGAAAGAAGATGACTATATGTTGTAACATTGGGATGGAACTACAACAAGGCCCGGTTCACCATTTCCAAAAGTATAGCAAGCGATTTCTGTAGGATATCGATGGACTATTCCAAGGAAGATCTTTCCTCTATTTCGGCTTCGACCATTGGATTCACCCACTCCAGGATAGCTTTAAAGTCTCTACCCTTCTTCTGGAAGGCTATATAATTTGCACGTGAAGAGGCTAGTTTATCCCTCAACCTAGCTGTGTGGGCTTCACATTCCTACAAATCTTCCTCATGAACCTCCACCAAATCATGGGTATTCACCTCCTCATCCCTAAGATGATCAAGTGTTTCTGAAATATCTCAAAATTTCACCTCTTGGTAGTGAGAAGAATTAAACCTAGATAGCTTGCCCTCGCAGGAGGTGAGGTCTTCTTAGGCAATGATGATTTGGTAAATAAGGATGTGAAGGTGCTGATAATCAAAGCCTCTAGATCCCAGATCAGTAAATAATTGATGAAAATTCTCAACCTCATCGGCAAAATTGGCCAAGATTGTCTCCATGGAAAGAGAACGTAACCAGCGCCATTCCTCTTTACGCACTGCCTAGTGTCTTTCCACATCACTAGAACTTTTATCCTCCCCTACGTCCACGTGTTTGTAAGCAAGAAGTGTCTCCATGGGATTTGGTACGGACCTAAGGATAGTCACCCATGGTGCAAGAATCCATTTTCCCTCAAATGGCCCAGCCATTGGAGCCAAATGTGAAGGACTAACTGTGGCCTCCAAGATTATTGGAAATGCTCAGCTGGTGCTAGTATCATCATGATCTTGGGAAATATTCATAGGAGGGGATCATTCTGAATCACTCCCCACCAAAATGGGTTAAACTGATGAAATACATCCCAAACGCTTTCGATGATGGATCAAGTGCCTTGTCACCATGAGAGTGGGAGTGGTAGGTGTATCCATCTGGGTTGCTGAAGGGAAAGAAGCATAAGTCATAGAGGTTTCACCCCTCATGAAGAAGGTAATGTGTGGTGTTGTTATCAGGGTAGGAATAGGAAATGAAATGATCAAGGGTTTATGTACCCGCCAAACTGGTTCTTTCATCATCCCCACAGGGTAACAATCGACCCATAGTTGTCCATACTCCAGTGATAGGAAGGTAGGCCCCATAATGTTAGGAATGATAATTTCCCTAGATTAACCTTCATGAATCATCATAAGACACAATTGGCAGAGAACTAGAGGATGAGACTCTCCCCTTAATCAAAAAACCGAAAGAAGTGTAGTCTGTTAAAGACACCCAAACTGTCTGGAAAACTGGTAAGGAAGGTATGGTTCAAAAATAACTACTCAATCTATACGAGCAGTGAGAATCCCATCCTTATTGTTGATAAGGTATGATCATTACTCCAAGGAACCGCCCCTGTCGCCCCTCAATGACCCATGAGGGATAGGATGTGGTGCGAACAAGAAATGAGAGGTGTCATTCAACAGCCCAACCACATCGGTAATGCTCAGAGTATTGGGACGAACAACAGAAATGATGAGAAGAGCCGGGTGAAAGTTAGAATGGGGAACCCTTGAAGTATGCTGATACTCATAAAAAGGTAAGTGTTCTGCCATCCACCCATACAAGTATTGTAATGGTCTGCTAAGATGGTGCAGAAACCTGCCTTCCTGCATCTGTCCTAACAATCCATAAAGTCAGGCGAGGGTAGGAAGGGCCAAATTAATAGTTCAACCCTCTGCCATCATGGATTAAATCATCAAGGGGCAAGCCTGAACCCCATTGTATGCATCATGGGATGAGAAGAGTCATCCACTTAAGAACATGGAAAAAACTTGTTAACCTAAGATCATGTGAAACATCGGGCTGAAGCTCGTATCCCCACGAGGCTTACCACCCTGCTTTAAGGTTATCACAATATGACCGTAGAGTTTGGCAGGATTGACGGGTTGGGTGAGTTCAAATGTAGTGCACCTTTGTCCTAGGCCCATTCGTCCATAAGAATAACATTATCCACACTTCTAATGGGATGAGGGAACATGCCTTGAGAGGATGACCCAATAATCCCTCCGTCATAACCTACAAACTCCTTGTTAAAGGAGACACATAATCAGTACCATTCCATGTGGTAGATGCTGGGAGAAACTCACTATACATTTCTCCAAGGATTGGGAGACCTCCAAGTTGGTTGATGTCCCATAAACTGATCCCCACTTCTCCATGCAGTAGGTGAAAGGTGTTGGTAATCGAACACCAGTGGCTCAACAACTCTGAAAGAATTTTACCCAGAGAGAATATTGAAAAAAGAGACACCCAGGCTGCCTGGTGAAATCCCACTGCCTCCAGCTGGTCAGGGCACTCTAGATAGGTTTGATGCACCCAGAACTCACTGGCCCACTCATCAGAGAAGCATCCCCTAGCCTGAAAATCCCACTTAGAGATCCATCCACCACTAGGGTTTTCTCGAGACATGTTGATAATGGATGGTTACTCTTGGTAATCTAGTCTAGGGACATCATCACGACACCTGAGGTTGCCTTGAGTCCATGCTAAAGCTCGCAACATGAAGATGTTCTCCTCAATCAGAGTGAAAATGATTTATTCTACCGGGGAGATGTTGGCACATGCATGACCTTGCAGTGTCTCTAAATGTATGAATGGGAGGTCAGGGTTAGGCAGTGGTAGAGGTACGTCAGTGGGAAGACCAAAACCGTAAACCAGAAACTGTATGGATAATAGGTAAGCTAAGTGTTCTGGCATCAGAAAAACCGTCAGGAAGCTTTAATGGGAAATGACGTGGGTTTGAATATTATCATTGCTATTCATTTCCATGGAGGCCCTCATCTTCACCAATTCAGCAGTAGCTCATGGAGGAACCATGTTTTCTTCCTGCATTAGGAATTCATACCAAGGTTTAGTCCAAAGGATAACATTCCAAAAAAATCCAAATATTTGGAAAAGGCTCCACAAAGGGTCTGCATAGTATGCCCCACGTACTGACCCTGGAGTTAGTCGGTGATGCCCATATTCTGCAAACCAGTGGTACGCGGAAGAGGTCCACATCATCTTGTCATGTATAGCGATGGCTAGAAGAACGTGTACCAAGCCCCTACCAGGTTCTCATAATTTGGTACTTAAGTGAAATTTTAATGTTTGGTGGATAATGATAGTCCACAGACAACTGAACCGTAGAGAGTTTTACCTATGCAACCCTTTGTGACTTAATTTTTAAATTTTTTAGAGTTCAGTTTGCAACTAGGAAATTAGTTTGTGGATGGGGGTGAGCATGGATGAGGATCAGTTCGTAGAAGCCGAAGCTGGTCTGCAGATGAAGCAGTTCACGATGGAAGTTGAACGTGGAGGCGGTGCACGGAAGTAAGGAACGAAAGATATTTTTGCTGAAGGGCCCGGTAAAAGACAAGTCGTGTGGACCCATTTATATAGGAGTGTTCCCACACCAGGTACATCTCTCTACTGAAAACCAATCTAGTTTCAGGATCACTCTACATCAGAATAGGATCCTCGTCATTCCGATCAGACCCCATTATAATGGAGGGAATTTTTAGGGTCTTGAAAAATATGAAAAAGGGAGGGAAGATACTCCCTTAAAATCAATGGAAGAATCTATCCAATCTTCATTAATAATTTTGCGAAAACATGAAGAATGTTCAGAAGAAATGGTAAAGGATTAAACCAGCATGCGTACCATTTCATTATCAGTAGTACGCGGTCGGTTCGGCAAACTGCTCCACCTGCAGACGTTGTCGTTCGTGAAGTGGAGGCAGAGCTCTTACATGGGCTCAAACTGAATGATCGGAGAAGTGAGTCCGGACTGGTCCGTATTCGTGAACTATGACTTCCACGAACTAGGTGGATCGGCCCCCGTCGCGGACCAAGTCGTTAGCGAAATTTATGTGGATCCCTGCATGGCTACGAAGAACCCTCATGACTGATTTGGATCACAAGATAGGTGCATTTAATGTACCCCACGAACCTCAAGTTGACTAAGTCATCCATAGGCTGAGGTTTCTGTTGTGGGCCTCCACAAAAGGTGCTTAATGACCATAGATACAACCCTTTCCCCCCTCTATAAAAGGGAATCAAGGAGGAGAAGAAAGGGATCAGCTGATTGAGGATCGAATTCTTGACAATATTCTCTTTGAAGGAAGGCATTGGACTTTTGGATAAGGAAGAGGCTTTCAAGAGCTTAGGATTTCGCATATCGCGAAGTTAAGATTCATGAACCAATAACTGGTATAAACAGAGGATGAATTGTTAATAAATGAATAACGCATAAGAAAATTGGTAAACCTCGAACATAAAAATTGGTAAACCATGAAACATGGCCCCTAAAAAGATGCACTCTATGCAAACCAGGGAGCCTATGCCTCTTCTTCGATCCTGTGCGCCACGTATAACCCCCCTACGCGGGCGAAGCCATGACCGATGCTGCCCCACCATCACTCTAGCAGAATCTGGCACCGCATACTAACTTGGTATGCGGACCAAACTCGAATCCGCATACCACTCTGGTATGCGGGATTCCCTTCAGTCTGCATACCACACTGGTATGCAGATGGCCCCTCGATCTACATATCACCCACCTAAGAAAAGGGATCCACTCCTCATCTGGTCATGTGGTCCAACAAGGCCTTCATTGTTTCCATCCCCCATGTCAAATAAGGACCTTCTGATTCAGTCTAATCCTAAGGAATCCCTTTAGTAGCCTGTCCATCGTCACCAAGCCAAGGCCTCTCCCAAAGCCACTAGACCATCATGCTGAAACCTTCAGGCTCATTAGTGCGCCCACTTAAGTTCCGATACCCACGGTAGGCAAATACAAAGGGGTTACCCCATCCCTTGAATAGACATCCAAAAAATTACAGAGTTTACATACCCACGGTAGTCCAGAGTCTGAGCCCGAGATCCCCTTTATGCCTCTCCACTCTTCAAGATTGAGGGATCTCACTTGCTTTTCCATTCAATGAGTGCCAATAGTGAGCACTTCTTCCCTCCCCTGAAGAGAGTATAAGGGAATCCATCCTGGTGTAAGCCCCTAAACTTCATCCCTTCCTCCTTTCATTGGAACCTTTTCTAATGTAAAGTGAATAGAGGGAAGGCTCATCACCTCACCCTCTTCTCAGGTCAAATCAGGCCTCACCCACTCTCGCCACCATAGGTGCACCCTCTTCCACCAGTGGAGGAGGAAAAGTGCATGTGTCATTGTTGAATCTTTCACATCCTCTTATTTCTCACACCGATCATGACTCACAGGGGATTAGTGTTTTGTGATGATTACAACATGTGCACAAACACTCACTATAATGAACTATGAGAACTCTGATTCCCACCACAATTGGGATATGTAGGAATCCTTCTCAGGGCCTGAGCTCACTGGACATCCTCTCCAGGAGTCCAACCATAACTCCCTTAATATATGCATCCTACTTAGGATTGAGCCCCAAATTAAACCCCTAAATCATCAAGGAATCCTTTTCAGTAAGTAAGCCCAAAATCATTTCTCTCAAAAGACTATACTCTCCAATGAGATTGAACGAACTATGTGGATTTTGATCCCTGTATCCAAATCAGGGTATGTAGGACACCTTTCTGAGGTTCAATCCCAACTCGGGCCACCAACCACTTGAATGCCCCAACCATACACCAACATGGGCTACCAATCATGCCCTCGACAGACAACAATCACGTGTAAGACCTGACCTTTCAGAACTATGTATAACTTGTTCCCAATAAACCGAGATACGTAGAAGACCTCCTAGAGGAATAAGTCCAACATACAAGTCTTATAGCTATCTATCGTTATCATACTGTGTCCTCATGCCCCTAGTAGGACCATACCCTAGCCCAGGAAATCATTTTCCATTGGGCCCTCTAGGCCGCTTCTGTTGGAACCATGTTCATCTATTCATGATTTGGAGAATGGTTTATGTTTGTTTTCAATCCTCAGAGAATGTTCAGAATGTGTTCCAGAAAAGTACTCATACAGTTTAAGCAAATAATAGTATTGAAGGTGGCACTATTTTCCAGTGTTTTCCATTTTTTTGGACCTCAAATTTGAAAAAAGGGGAAAGGGACTTGCGCGCCGGACATGTGTCGTGAAAGTGACTTGTGCGCCGAGAAAGGACTTGTGTGCCGGTGCCTAGGAGGATTGGAAAGTTGCACGCCATATGTTCTCTAAGATCAGAACTTAAAAATATGGAAAAGGAAATAGGTTCGTGCAAGTATTGGTTTGGTTGCACAAGTGAGTACCACAATAGAGGCTAGGGCGATTGGAGTTGCGTGCCGTAACTTGCGCACCACCATGCAGTGTGTCTATTTGTCCTATAAATAGTGGACCACCCCTCCACATTTGTAACGAAGTTCAAGACTTATAGTTTTTCTAAGCTTCCATCGCACAAGTGTTGAAGTCGCACAAGTGGTAGTTTGGTCGCGTAGGTATAAGTTGTGTGCCGGTTGTTGGATGCACATCCTTAGTGGTTTGGGAGTAAAAGGTGGCGAGTCGCGCAAGTTTGGAGCTGAAGAAGGAGGTGTCACGCAAGTTGATTGCTGATACTTGCATGCCGAATTTTTTCTATGCAAGTGACTTGTGCACCAGTCTTGGAGAAGCACGCAAGGAGTGGTTGAAGTACGCCAGTCTTTTTGGAGCTACACAAAAACTGGAAGATTGCTCGATACCTTCAGTGCAACATGAGTTTAGTCTACTAGTGAGAGTTGAAATTCAACAAAGAATCTACATACAAACAGAGGATGCATTCTTTCGTAATGATGAAGAGACCCTCACGTCTATAATCTGATTCGGACTTCACCAAAGGAAGTGAGCCAGGGGGAGTCAGTGACCCGAGGGACGCAGTGAGCTATCTCTGAACCATTGTAAAGGCAGTGATCCTGGGACAAAGTGACTATGCCTAAACCTTTGTAATCAACAACTAGTGAAGATTAGTGGAATTTAGTACGACCGACAACCTATCGGCATATGCTCCTTCGACATAGCCCTTAGTGGTTAACCAAGTAAAAAGTGTTGTGTCATCTTTCTACATGTGAATGTTTTCTTTCTGATCATTTTCATCATACAGGTTTAACAAGTTCCTACTAATGTGGGAATAAGATCCATCTCATTAAAAGAAAAATTTGTCACTCTGATTCACCCATCCCCTCTCAGGGTGTCCCGGGGTCCTAAAAGTGGTATCAGAGGTAGGTTGCTGGTGTTGAATCGATCATTTGTCATCATGGAGAATGCAATCAATGTTAGGGGAGTTACTCTCTTCGATGGAAGTAATTTATAGATTTGGAAGAATAGAATGAGATCTCATCTAAGATCCCTTGGAATGTAATTCCTTTTTTCTACTATCCAAGCTATTCATGTTACTTATCCAATAGGGCTGGCTATGACGGATGCCAATAGGAAAATTCTTGATAATTATCCTGAAGCGTAAAATACTCTCACCACAACCCTTTCTGATCAGATCTATCTAAAGGTGATTTGTTACACCTCAACAAAATCCATGCAGGATAAACTCAAAAATATTTATGAAGGAGATAACAAAGTTAAGGAGGCAAAATTACAAGTCCTACACAATCGGTTTGATGATCTGAAGATGCATCCAGATGAGAATGCAGACTCATTTTTCAATTGAATTACGGAAGTGGTTGGAGAAATTCGGGGTCTAGGCAAAGAAATCAAAGACATTGATATTGTAAAGAAAATAATAAGAAGACTTCCACCCCTATACTATGCAAAGGTGTCAGCCCTTGAATAAAGAGATCTTTCCAATCTTTCTCTGGATGATCTACTGAGCAGCCTGGTAGCATATGAAATGAGAGTCAAAACAGAAGATTCTACAACTCATGTGATCAAGGAATTGGCATTTAAGGCCATGGATAAACTGAAAATTTCAAAATATAGTAGCGGTGAAGATGAATATGAAAAAGAAATTCTTTCTCTCATTACAAAGAAGTTCCAGAAGGGAAAAGGGAAATTCAAAGGGAAGATATCTCTTGCATGTTTTCGTTGTGGAATAGTTGGGAACATTGCTTCTCAGTGTTTAAGAAAGATCAACGATGAAGATAGTGAGGATGAAAACATTGAGAAGACTCAGAAAAGATTTTTCAAAAAGGGAGACTTCAAATCCGGGAAGAAGATACAGTGGAAGAGTTTTGTCTTTGAACAGGAAGATGATGATATTGAATTCTGTGATGAAGAAGAACCAGAATTTAAAATTGGGAACCTTGCTTCCATGATGGACACTGTTGAAAAATCAGAAGATACTGGGGGAGAAAATCAATTGAAGACTAGTGCAGATCCCGAGTTGCAACTTAAAGATATTGTTAGTAAGCTCAAGATTAAATGTAAGAGTTCCAATAAGTGGAAATCAATTGTAGAAGAATAAATTTAATATGTTGATCAACTTGAAGCTTAAATTGAACAACTGGAAGAATTGGTGAAAGTACAGTCTAAAATACTTGAAATCAATGATGATGTAGTCGATCTGAAGCTGATAAATTAAGAGCAGACAAAGGTCATCAATGACCTCACCTCCAGACTAGAAGAAGAGTCCAAGACTACTGAGCGTCTTGAGGAGGAAGTTGTTACTATTAGGAGTAAACTTGAAAAAGATTCAATTTCAAAAGAATCAAGGAAGAAAATATAGTTTGGAAGGTTCTCATATGCTGAGATATTGGAGAGATAAAAACGTGGCTCTAATGGAGTTGAAAAGATTTTAAATGATCAAAGACCTACCTACATGGGAAATAGTGGAATTGGTTGTGAGGCATAATCATAAAATGCTGCAAATAAAGGTGACCAAAATAAAGGCAAGCAGAAAGTGGGTGATGTGGGAAAGTCTTCTGAGGTGATGAAACAGAAACCCCCAATTCAATATGAAATAAGAAAAGAAGATTATCCTCGAGCCTCGTGGAAAAAGGAGCCCTCATACTATTATCCCACAGAAGAAGGTATGAGGATAAATTCAAGTGAGAAGACATTTCCTCTCATGAAGTGTTAGTTTTGTGGCTATTTGCGCCATACCATGTCATATTGCGAAGAAGCAAGGAGCTACATGAATGGGGAAGATCTGGGAAGTCCACAAAGAGACTGATTTTATATCATCCATATTATAGAAGAAATAGATTATATGGTTATTGTTTTCATTGTTCTAACTTTGTCCATAAATCTATGTATTGAAGGAAGAGGTACGACAGGATAAACTCATACAACTCTCAGAAACATGCCAGTTCTGACCCTCCTGATGTTGTTGTTCACACAAACAGTTTTTATCTTCTAGAAGAATATTATGGGAATAAAGAATAATATTATGTGGAGGAAAGTATTATAAGGCCATCAATATCTTATATTCAATCCAATATATCATGGAAAGAAAATAAGAATATCGAGAAATCCAATCTTGCAAAAGTAGCCCTCAAAGCTACAAAGAGCAGCAGCACCTAGATTCTTGATAGTAGATGTTCTTCCTATATGATGGGAAATGCTGACCTTTTGAAGAACATTAAAAAGAAGTTTTATGGAACAATGAGTTTTGGTAATGATGGTGCTTTGAAGATTAAAGGTAGTGGGAATACTGCTCTCGCCAATGGAGAGCTAAAGAAGACTGACGTTCTTTATGTGGATGGTCTACATCACAATCTCCGCAGTGTGAGTCAACTCTGTGATTCTGGGCTCATTGTAACTTTCAATAAAAAAGGCTACAATATAAAGGAAAAAGTAGGGAATTGTCTTATGAAAGGTTATAGAACAGATGGAAACTTATATCAGGTTGACATCAAAGTGAACTCCTGTTATTTTTCTATTGAAGAAGGAAATAATTTTTTGCATCGAAGGCTTGGGCACGTTAACCAAAAAAACATGGAAAAGATATCGAAGCTAAAGATAGTCATGGATATCCCCATTCTGAAGTGTGAGTGAGAAAAGTCTTGTGATGCTTGCATTCGTGGGAAGCTAGTCTGCAGCTCATATCAGCCAAAGAAGAAAAGAGCATCTCATCTTCTTGATCTAATTCATAAAGATGTATGTGGGCCGATAAATGTTTCCAAAACTCATGGATAAAGGTACTTTGTTCTTTTCATTGATGATTATAGTAGAATGGCTTGTGTAATGGTGATTCACAGGAAGTGACAATACTTGATTGCATGAAAAATTATCGCCAGATTTCCAAGAATGATACTGGACGGACAATAAAAGTCCTGCAATCTGACAATGGAGGGGAATACACGTCCATTGAGTTTGATAATTACCTAGAAAAACATGGAATACAACATGAGGTAGCTTCTGTGAGAACTCCATAGAAAAATGGGGTTGTTGAGCACCAGAATCGACAGGTCAACAATATGGTCAGGACTATGCTGATTGAGAGTGGTATCTCTCGCCATTACTGGAAGGAAGCTGTTGAAGCTGCAGTGCACATTCAGAATCAAATAGGGCTTTATATAGGAGAAACAAAGACACCATATGAATTGTGGCATGGAAGGAAGCCTTCGTTGAAATACTTTCATGTTTTCAGAAGCAAATGTTTCATCCGGAATAAAGAAGTAAATCAAGGGACGTTTGGTGATAATGCTGATGAAGGAATTTTTCTTGGGTATCCAATGAACAGCAAAGCCTACAAGTGTTTGAAAAAGCGATTAGGAAATATTGTTGAAAGAAGTGATGTTAAGATAATTGAATAGAAAACCACAAATACTTCAAGGACGTCATATGCTGATGTGATAGAAAATGAGGAAGAAAGTGAACATAGAGAAAATACAAATACAGAAATAGAGGAAGCTGTACAAAACACTCAGCAGTCACATCATGATGTTGACTCAGAAGAAGAATATGAGGAAGAAACTATGGATGGAGAGAATGAAACTAAACTGCACTGGAGAAATAGTAGAGCTGAGATTGATCCATCTTACATAATTGGAGATAGGAGTGCACCCACTCAAACAAGGAGGATGATAAATAACACACAATATGTATTTCTATTAGTTGTGGATCCATCCTCATTCGAAGAAGCTGCAAAGGATGAATCTTTGGTGAAATCCATGAATGAAGAGTTAGATCCGATTGACAAGAACAAGACGTGGGATCTTGTCCAGAGACCTGACGGTCACAATGTGATTGGTACAAAATGGATCTTCAAGAACAATATTTATGATCATGGAAGTGTTATTATAAACAAGGCTCGACTGGTATGTAAGGGATATTCCGAGATTGAAGGTGTTGATGTTGACTAAACCTTTGGTCCAGTGGCTAGACTGGAGTCAATCAGGTTGTTCCTTGCTATGGTTCTCCAAAGAGGATATAAAGTATATCAAATGGATGTAAAGACAAAATTCTTAAATGGTGTACTCAAAGAAGAAGTCTACATTGAACAACTAGTGGGTGTTTATCTTGGTACTGATGAAACAAAGGTCTGCAAACTAAAGAAAGAACTTTATGGCTTGAAACAGGTACCACGGGTGTGGTACTCCCGGGTGTACTCTTATCTCAAGAAGCTAGAATTCAAAATAGGATGATTAGATCACAATCTACATGTGAATAATTCTTCAGAAGATCAATTCATGGTTCTAGTCTACATTGATGATATCATATTTGGTGGCACCAGGCAGGAATCAGTGGATGAATTTTCCAATCACATGAAATCAGAATTTGAAATGTCTATGATTGTGGAGCTCACATATTTCATGGGTCTTCAGGTGATTTAAAATAAGGATTACACTTTCATTTCTCAAGAAACGTATGCAAGAGAGCTGTTGAAGAAGTTTTATATGAAAGACTCCAAACCAATGTCAACTCCGATTGCAGTTGGAACAAAACTTAGAAAGAATGAAGATGGGACCTCTGTAGATTCCACTATGTACAGGAGGATCATTGGAAGTCTACTGTACCTGATAGCAACACGGCCAGATATTGTCTTTGCCACATGTCTTGCATCCCACTTTCAGAGTAATCCAAAGGAAGAACATATGGCAGCAGTAAAAAGAATCATGAGATATATTCAAGGCACCCACAATTGTGGCTTATACATTGCTGCAGGAAGGAATAATGAATTATCAGCATTTTTTGATCCTAATTGGGCTGGCGATGTTGTGGACATAAAGTCCACCAGTGGTGGAGCATTCTATATTGGGAATAAATGTGTTGGCTGGTTGAGTAAGAAACAATAAAGTACTTATCTTAGTACTGCTAAAGCTGAGTATATATCCTCTACAAAGTCATGCACTCAACTGCTATGGATGAAGCAACAATTAATAGATATTGGTGATGAGGTGAAGCAACCAATGGTGATTTACTGTGATAACAAGAGTGAAATTGACCTTACAAAGAATCTAATTCAACATTCTCGTACAAAACATATTGAAATTAGGTATCAATTTATCAAAGAGAAAGTTTAACAAGGCATGATTAGAATCAATCATGTGGGAACTGGTGATAAAGTGGCTGATATCCTAAACAAGACACTGTCAACGGCTGTGTTTGAGAAGCATTTGTTGAACCTTGGTGTTCAGCCACCTCCCAGTACATAAGGATATAATGAAAATCCCCCCTCCCCAGTTATGTTAACTGTTTTTAATCTGTTTATGGATGTGATGTAGGTTTGTGGGGTAGATACTATCCAGGGGGAGTGTTGTTTGAGATGAACAATGAACAATTACCGGTCTTTGGGTTTATTGTCAATGGGGGAGAAAGGAATAATTTTAGGCATGTAATGCTTTTGTGACACATTGTGAATTCAGTGTCGGTGATAGGATGGGAAGGAATTCATTGGACAGGAACCCAATTAAAGATTTCTCTCTTGTTTTCTACACCGAACATTGCTCATGTAGACTTAAAGTGTTGTCTGAGTTGATTCTTGAGTTTTTGGTTTGCATGTGGATGGTGATCTATTGAATTTATTTACTGATTTACAATAAACCCAAAGGGGGAGATTGTTGGAACCATGTTCATCTATTCATGAATTGGAGAATGGTTTGTGTTTGTTGTCAATCCTCAGAGGAAGTTCAAAATGTGTGACTGCAAAGTAATCATACATGTCAATTAGATAACAGTATTGAAGGTGGAACCGTTTTCCAGTGTATTCCATTTTTATGGACCTCAAATTTGAAAAAAGGGGAAAGGGACTTGTGTGCCGGACATGTGTCGCGCAAGTGACTTGCGCACCGAGAAAAGACTTGCGAGTCAGTGCCTAGGAGGATTGGAAAGTTGCGCACCATATGTTCTTGAAGATCAGAACATAAAAATATGTAAAAGGAAAGAGGGTCGTGCAAGTATTGGTCTGGTCATGCAAGTGAGTAGCACGACAGAGGCTAGGGTGGTTGGAGTTGCACATTGTAACTTGCGCACTGAGAGGAGGCTTGCACGCCGCCGCGCAGGGTGTCCAGTTTTTTTGTAAATAGTTGACCACCCCTCCTTATTTTTTACAAATTACAAGACTTATAGTTTTTACGAGATCCCATCATGAAAATGTTGAAGTCATGCAAGTGGTAGTTTGGTTATGGAGGTAGAAGTTTCATGCCGGTTGTTGGCTACGCGTCCTTAGTGGTTTAGGAGTAAAAGGCGGCGAGTCACGCAAGTTTGGAGCTGAAGAAGGAGGTGTCGTGAAAGTTGATTGCTGATACTTGCACGCTGAATTTGTGTCACGTAAGTGACTTGCGCGCTAGTCATGGAGAAGCGCACCAGGAGTGGTTGAAGTATGTCAGTATTTTTGGAGCTGCATGAAATTTGGAAGATTTCCCGATACCTTCGGTGCAACGTGAGTTTAGTATACTAGTAAGAGTTGGACTTCAAAATAGCATCTACATACAAACAGAGGATGCATTCTTTCGCAATGATGAAGAGACCTTCATGTATATAAACTGAGTCAGAATTTACCAAAGGCAGTGAGCTAGGGGGAGTCAACAGGAGTGACCTGAGGGATGCAGTAACCTATCCCTGAACCATTGTAAAGGTAGTGAGCCTGGGACAAAGTGACTGTGCCTGAACCTCTGTAATCCACAACTAGTGAAGATTAGTGGAATTTGGTATGACCAAAAACCTGTCGGCGTATGCTCCTTGGACGTAGCCCTTAGTTGTGAACCAAGTAAAAAGTGTTCTGTCATGTCTCTGCATGTGAATGTTTTCCTTATGATCATTTTCATCATTCAGTTTTAACAAGTTCCTACCAATGTGGGAACAAGATCCATCTCATTAAAAGAAAAATTTGTCATCCTGATTCACCCCTCCCCTCTTAGGGTGTCCCGGGGTCCTACAGCTTTGTCATAAGTCCTGTACCAACCTTGACATGGAACTTATGACCTAGATTTCCTTTCCAAATGACGTTAAGTTGTACGGTTGGGTCCTTGTCACATAACCTTAAAAGGTGATGTGTCCCGTTGAGTGGGACCGAACTATGCAGATTCTGATTCCTTTCTCAAGGATACGTAAGAAGCCCGTATTACGGGTTCAATCTAGACTCTCAAGTCACTCTATATCCCCCCTGGATGACAATAAACTCTAGATCACCCAATTTTAAGGCTTGAGACCAGTGATGTCTGAACAAAATCAAACTTTCCCAGAATCTTTAATCCAATGAGGTGTGGTAAACCTCGTATGTAGATAGTTATGAATACCTGCTTATACCGGTGACTTTCAACCCAGGGGTAATCCATGGATAATATTCTTGGGGATAAACCAAAGATTCATGAACATATGGAAAAGTCTTAAATCTATAATAGAGTCATGAAATAGGAAATAATTCCCCCAAAAAGTGAGTTATGAGCTCGAATTCCCATCCTCTTGACCAATGTGAGTTCTTAAGTGTCGTTGGCCATATCACCCAATGAGTGACTGCCTTTGGAAGAAGGTCCATGTATTGTTGGATATAAGGACCGTTGGGTGTTTCTGGATCTGCGAATAAACTCTTTGGAGACTAGGCGAATCTATAGAGATAGGTAACCCGATAGAAATGATTAAACAACAACTACTCCCTTTAATCAGACACGGGAACCGATCATGTCCTCTTCTCCACGAAACAACTGATTCAACTGAGATAAATTTTTCGACCAATCGAACA
Organism: Viscum album; assembly: GCA_963277665.1. Classification (NCBI taxonomy): domain Eukaryota; kingdom Viridiplantae; phylum Streptophyta; class Magnoliopsida; order Santalales; family Viscaceae; genus Viscum; species Viscum album. The sequence continues at coordinate 965,027,363 of OY728150.1, forward strand.
TTTATATTTCTAATTTCTAAATTAACTGGGATATTTTCAAATTGGGGATTTTATCGTAATTTTTTTACCTAAATTTTAAGTGGGAACTCAATTCACCCCCTTGAGTTTCCACCCCAACGAAAAGAAATGTTCTTGAGTTTAACATTGATCAGGATAAAATGATAAGGATTAAGAACCATTTATGTATTCCATATTTTCAGGATTTAAAGAAGGGTCTATTATTGGAAGATCGTATATTCATTATCTATTCATACTGTAAGTATGAATATGTATAGATATTTGAAGTAATACTTATGTTGGGATGACTTGAAGAGGGATACAGTAGAGTTTGTATATTGGTGCTTGGTATGCTAACAACTTAATGCTGAAAGACAAAAATTTAAGGGGATTTTTCATATATTACCCACACTAGAATAGAAATGGGAGAACATCACTATGGATTTTGTGTCCAGAATCCCCAAAACCTTTAAAGGGTTTAATGTTATATGGAGTGAAGTCAGTCACCTTACTAAGTCAACACACTTCATTTATATCAGAGAACACTTCTCTCAAGATTAAATTTCCAAGATATACATTTCATAAGTGGTAAGTTTTCATGGAATACCACATTCTATTGTATTTGATCAGGACCTGATGTTTACCTACAAATTCTGGTGAAGTCTTCAGCAAGCACTTGATATAGAATTGAGTTTTATCATTGATTATCATCCTCAGATGAATGGTTAGTATGAAAGAACAATTAAAACCCAAGAGGATATATTTATATCTTATTATCTAGATTTAAATGGTGTTTGGGATCAATACCTTCATATAGTTGAGTTTTCTTACAATAATAGCTTTCACTCAAGCAATCAGATGGCTCCTTATGAATCCCTCTATGTGAAGAAATGTAGAGATCCAAAATAATGGGATAAAGTTAAGGAAATGAATCCATTGGGACCTGATATCACTGAAAATATGGCTAAGAAGGTTATAACTATTTAGAACAATATCATAGTAGTACAAAGTCAGCAGAAAAGTTATGATGATAACTAATGGTGTGATCTAGAATTTGAAGTTGGTGAAAAGTTTTTTCTATGAATTTCTTCATGGAAGAAGTTTATGTGGTTTGGGAAGAAATGGAAACTAATTCCTAGGTATATCAGTCTATTTTATATTCTTCATTGTATTGAGATGGTATCCTATCACTTGACACTTCCTCCAAATCTCTCTCAAGTCCATGATTTGTTCCATGAATCTCTTTGGAGGAAGTGTGTACTTGTCCCTATGCATGTACTAAACTCAGAGCTTATACCGCTTGAGCAGAATATTTCTTAAGAGGAGAAACCAATTGATATTTTGGATCTTATAGATAATATTATCTGAAACAAGACCACTTGTAAAATGTTTTGTGAAAAAACCACCAATTAGAGGAAGCTATGTGGGATATTGAGGATATGATGTGGCGGACGTATCCTCATTTGTTTGTATCAGAATGATGAATTCTAAGAGTAAAATTTATTTTTAGGGGGGTATAATGTAACAACCTATGTTTTTATGAACCCTTTTTTCAAATAAATTTAATTTCATTGATTTCTTGTGTTATAATATACACTAAGATAAGCTTACGCTACATGTAACACTAGCTTAGCTTGCTTTACATACGACATTAAGTTTCTAGGAAAAATCATTTTATTATTTAAAAATGATAATAAACTAGATATTAAATTATCAGGCATGAATATTATAAACTAACTCCTAAAAATTTGAATTCATTGATTACCAATTAATTAGAGACAAAAATATATACCAATTGAATATAAAGGAAATATTTTTATTTTTATGTGACCAAAGACATTTTTAAAATTAATTAATTAAAATTAGTGAATTAAATTAATAAAATATATTTTTGTTATATATTTTATATTAACCAAATAGATTTTATAGGCATAAGATAAGAACCAACCAATTTTATGCATATAAAACAAATATTTTTCAAAAAGGTAATTTTATCGGCTTTTAATGGTGAACCCATTTAAATCAAAATTTTGACACTTTTATATATTATATTTGAAAAAATAAACTTATTCATTTAAATTGGGATATAAAAATTTACTTTGAATCAATTTTTGGTAGTTTTCTAAAAAGTTTCATTTTTTGAGGAATAGTAAAAAATACTGCATTGTAGTTAAAAAACAAAATTTTTGTTTAAATAGTTATTATACTTTAGACTAATTTATAAATTAAAAATAGATAAATAATACATATATTAATCCAATTTAGGTTATTATAATCATTTTTATATTGAAATTAGATATAAAAACTTATTGATCTGTTGAACGTTTCCTTTTACCTGCCTACTCGCCACATTTCTGGGATTAGTGTTAAACTTAATTTATCCACTTATGTGAATTGAATTTGGAAAAACTAACATACAGGTTTGTAATAATTAGGAAATTTAGTGACTAATAGTATCAAGTTAATTATTTAATATTTGAAATATTACCTTTAGTAATTTTTTATTTTCCACAGTTATAGGTAAATCAAGTAATTAAAGGTAAAAATAATATTATAAATTTTTAAAATAACCATAACACTGGTCCCAACTTCATTGGATAATTGGGTTTCTTCCAAAATAAACCATAGTAAAAAATTATAACATTTTTAATCCACTTGGGTAAGAATTTAAAATTTATAATAATTTATTTAAAGATAAGTTAAAAATATCATACTCGTGTTTTTTAATAAGTATTACATTTTTAATACAAGGTTATATAGAAGATGAATTTGACTATAAATATTCATTTGAAATATAATAAATTTATATTCATCATTATAATTTATTTAATGTTTTATAGAAGAAACAATTGAATTAAAGGATTTCATAATAATGAAGTATTAATTTATTAATTAATTGAAATATCAAATAAATAATATTAAATTTTTTAAAATAAATATAATTTGACATAATTAATGACATAAATTAATTTTATAGATAACTGAGATATGTTATTTATATATTAGAAGTTTTTTTTGAAGTTTTAATATTGATATAATATTTGTTTTAAAAAATAATGAATAGTATCAAAATTGACATAAATGATACTTTAAAATAAATAATATTTTATTAAATTATATAAAATTCATAAAAATATAAAATTGGAAAAAATAACTATAATATTTTTAATTTTTTAAATGATCCATATGGGGTTAGTTTTTCATTTTATAGTAACTATATTAACCCTAAAGAGTAAAAAACCAAGCTGTCATGGTAAGAGTTAAAGGGTTTGACCAAGGGTTAAAGCCAAAAGATAAGGGTAATATTATGACCTAAACATGTCTTAAAATAATTGGTTCATATTATTTCTACCCATAATCATATTATATTATAAATACATCACTTTTAATCTATTTTAAAATGAAAATCAATTTATATTAATTTAATAATTTAAAGGATTCCAAGAGTACCATTCCCCTCTTTTATAAAAAGGCACCTCCTTCGTCACTTAGTAACACCACATTTAGTATTATAGATTGAATAAAACCTACTAATTTATCCTCCCAAAATTATTAGTTATGTTATGGAGGTTATGTTCTTCTAAAAATACCAACCCTAGTGTTCCTAAGAGGATATTCAAAGGAAGTCCATCGAAGAAGAGGTAATTGTTTTACCAATTAATTTAAGTTCATTAATTCTTATACGTACTCCTCCTATGTTGTTCACATACTAAAATAATAAATAGATTATAATATATATATATATATATATATACTTATATGTTATTATTATTATGGTACAACCATATTCCTCCTTCAATTCGTCCCATGAAAAATAATATCACCATGCGTGTGTACGTATGGGTTACCATCTCCACGTTGTGGTGTAATTTATTTTTCATCACCACTTTATTTGGATGGATATAATTATGAATATAATGGATAAAATAATAAATATAACATGATTTTTATTTTTTAACAATGCATATACCATCCACTTCCTTACCTTTTCACAATTAAGGGAATGATATCGCCAATCGTGCGTATATATGGTCAACCGTCACCATGACACAATGCGATCCATTTTCCCTATTAAACAATAAAGAATGATTATATGAATGTATATAATTAATATATATGATTTATTTTACCTAAATATTATTCTTTAAATGATGTAACTATATTACATGCACAAAAAATTGGACTTATATGACAAAACATGCATAAGAAAATAAAGCATTTAACACCCAAAAGAAGAGTAATAATGAAATATTTTTAACAAATGGGTGATAAGATGATCGTATATGATATCATAAATATTAATATGGTTCTATAATAAGTTAATAACAATATTTAAACCATTATATATGATTACATATATGTATGAATGAAATCAGACCTAAGGTAAGGGTTAATTCCATAATCTAATTATTATCATGATTTTTTATAGGTAAGTATCTGATGGAAAATATTTATCACCCATGTCAATGTTTCTTAAAAATGTATTTAAAAATATTCCTACTATTATTATACAATTTTTTAAATTTATTTTTACCCATGTATGAATTTTTGTTAAATTGTTTGAAATGAATCTTTTTTCATTTTCTGAATGAGGTACTTTTTGACTTTTCTAAAAAAAAGTACAGGAAAAATGTTTTTTTAACTTATATATAATGAATGGATTTTTAAGATTTCATGATTATTTAATAACTTGAAGCTTCCCTTAAAAAATAAAAAGGTTGTTTTCAAATAATATTTTTTCTTTTAAAATTATATGGCACTTTAAGAAAAGAAAACGATTTCAAATAAGAAAGGATAATTTCCTCAAGAATTATTTTCAAGTGGTCTCTAAAAATTATTTTCCATACAATATAACATTATCTTATGGTAATTATGTTTTAATAGGGATATGATTCAATGTTAAGATTCTTATTCTTTCTTTGAATGTTTTATATTTATGATGTAATGATATATTTGAATCTCATTTCTTTTCTATGGGTTATGTTATGATTGAATGATGTTTATAAAATGAAATACATTACTTGAGTTCTGATATGATACATGATTTATGTTCTTGTGGAACACACATTTATGGTTTTTATTAAGTGATGTTTGGGACCTATATCTCCATCCAATGAATTGGGTAATGATTTATATATCATAATATAGACATAAAGGAACTTGTCTTCCAATATGGTTATGGGAGTGATCCATGACTACCAATATGGTTATGGGAGTAAACCATGACTACCTAGATGGTTAGTGGAGTGGACCATGACTGCTATGTTGGTATTGGGATTGAACCTATACTACTAAGATATCCTTGGTAGTGATTCCTTAACTACTATGGAAATCGTTTTATATACATATGTGTCTTCCACAAATATCATGTCTTATTCCTATGTTATGATTTCATGGATTATGTTATTTATTTCCATATGATTCATGTATTATGAATAGAAAATCTTTATTCCATGATTCTTATTTATGGTCATTGATATGTAGGGTATAATCTTCTATTTTCATGATCATGTTATCATACCCTTATACTCATGATTATGTTTACATGTCTCCCTTTTTTACCCTTACTCAGCATCTAAGATCACCCCTTTTTATGTTTCCATTTCCCTAGGTTATGATGGTTTTTATTATGTTTGATGTGTCTAAGAAGGATGCTAGTCGAGAAGAACCTAGTGTAAGATATTGAAGATCACTTATGTATCAGTGTTTATGTTTCCATGTTTCCAAAGGCACTAGACTATTACGATATTTGGGCATCTTTTTTTGAATTGTATTATGTATTTTACAAAAGTTATGTAATGTTAATTTATTAAAAAATGGTTCATTATAGTCCTCTTTCAGTCCATGGATCTCATTCATAAAAAACTTCGTAAAGACCTAAGTGGATCCCAAGGAGCGTGTCTAAGGCAGTTCAAGCAATCCAGTTCCAAGGTTATAATCCAAGGTGTCTAATGTAATAAATATATATATATATGTGTGTGTGTGTGTGTGTGTGTGTGTTTGGTTCGTCAGTGTCATACCGTGTTATATCAAAATTGGTTCCATACCATGAAATCCAAGTTAATATAATTCATATAATTATTTAAGGGACCATGTTATTGCCTATTCCCATATCAATTTAATTTATCATATTTAATTCTTAATTTAATTCAGAAACAAAAGTTGAGAAGGAGGTCCATGTTAAAGTCCCTGTCATTTCATTAAATAATTAAAAAATTAGAATATGTGAATGGATTGTCCATTTCATTCCACAATTCCCATTTAATCTATTTATTATTCCTTTCATTTATAGATGACAATGTTCTAACCAAGGTACTCAACAATTAACATTTCATTTAATTATATCCGTCTCCCTTTAATAAGATACGAGCTCAACTCACCCCACGAGTAGTGGAAATGCAATCGATAAATAAAACCTACCTCGAGAGTGGTTAGGGTTGAGGTTATAACCTCTAACCATTCACATGGGTGTGATAACATGTTTACATTATTGTTTAAAAATTCAAATTTTATGTTTTCTAAACTTAAGGATAAACACCTAGAAATTTTGGCATTTGGTACAATGGTACTAGATATAAAACACCAAAACATATAAATAAAAGGTACATACCACTTACCTCGTGATTAGGATGATTCAATTGTCTAATAACTGGGCCTTTAATTAATCTAAAATTAGAGAAATTGAAAGAATCTTTGAACTCCTTGTAAATAAGGAAAACTAGATCGCATGGATTTAACATTATGTATGGAGAGATAAATGTAAAAAAGAATCACGAGGAGTATTAGACATAATAAGGGGATTATAAATCATCTAAAAACATTCAATTTGGAAAATTAATGATGGAAATCCATGGAATCCTAAAGGAGGAAAAAGGGGGAGCTCAAGCAACATGGGTGTGGGAGAAAAGATGGAGAAAGAGTTGGAATAAATAAATAAGGATAGAGGGGTAAAATGGTCATTTAACCATTTTTAATGTGGTTCATGGTTAGTCCACATGGTTTGGACAATTTTTCACCAACTGTACAACTCATACTATCCAAGAGCCATACCCCACATGGTTTGGTCACACAGTTTGAGATAATCATATGCCCACTGTGTGGTGCTTCTAGTTCAATGGAACTAAACATTAGGGTTAAGTTCATGGTTTAGAAAACAATGCATAGATTTTAATCCCACCTCTATAATTTACTGTATTCATTTTTCACTATCACTCACCCCACCATTCATGGTTTAACAAACTGTGCAACACCCCTTATATGGCTACATGGTTTCTCCTGAGGGGCCACATGGTTTAAACAAACTGTGTGCCCAATATATTTCTCCCGATAGTGTGTTTTCAGATTCTAACAATCTCGTAACCCATCAAAAACTCTAAGTCACCTCTCGGTCCGTAAAATACATCAAAAAATAACACATTTAAGTACTCTAACCCTCAGAAACACATTTCGAGACTGAATTTAAGATTTAGTCCATCCACCAAATGAAAAGATCAATTTCCTTTAGAATTGTTAACCAATTAAAAATAAGAGATGTTAAAATATATCCACCTAAAAAAAATCTTATCTCAAAAAATCCTTAAGTAAAAATGAAAACATCACCCGACCTACTTGGGTCATAATGTTTTGTTCAAATGGGTGTGTTGTGCTCCAAACGCCCAATGCACCTCCAGAAATCACTTAAATAATGTAGTACTTATATTGTTAAAACTGAAGACAATTCTCAAAACTACAGCATAAATATTAAGAAGACACTTACATGATCCCATCATCCCTGATTCATGATCATTCCAACATATCCTTTCAACTTATTTTTAATCACATTCTCACACTATAGGTATGAGAATTTCATATGGACAGCTCCGAGTCATGCTGCTCCCAACATTGTAATGGCCTACTCTAATATAGAACTGACATACCAAAGATGCTCTCAATACATTTATCAAATTACATGTGATGTAAATACCCATGGTCTTCGATCTGAATGAAACAAATAAACTCTAATCGACCAAGATCAATCTAGTCGCATTGGTTTTTTCTTGAAAATATCTAATCAACCTTTTTAGATGCACCTATCTTATCCCAACAACATTATCAATATTACTCCCTCACCTTCCACATACAAACTAATAAGAGAACACAAGTCGAGATTCTCTTGTCTAAATATCCTTGACAAGCTTGGCCTTATAAGATAATGCATCATCAAAATAGATTCTAAATATTTTAACTAAGGAACACTGAGATTATACTAAGCATGCTCACCAAAGTTTTCAACTGAATTTTAGTGATGTCTCATGACTAAACCATCTCCTGATCCAAAACACTATCATTTTTGTATCACCAACACTGGAAAATTCCTGATCCGGCATCCATGGATCATCATAATCTACTCCAAGATTAATGCTTACATCTTTATTTCACCCACTTCCATTATCAAACAATACCTAGAATTTATCAAGTATTTCATCCATATATTGTTTCATCTATTAAATTGTGGTTGAGTGCCAAATAAACCATCACACGACTAATCTCAAGGTCCCATAACCTTCTCTCATGAGGGTTTCCCAATGGAAACCAACATATTTCTACTCACATTAGGATCATCCTCTTCACAAATCAAATTAAATGAGAACTAATTACCACAACGCATTCCTTATCCATCTTGGGCATATGACTGGAATGGACAATAACTCACTCACTATGATTTATAACATAATCTTCAATTGTCACCCACTCCCACTTCCCAAGAATAGTTCTCATCGTGAATTTCAAATTTGAATCAGAATGAGGGTCTTCACCCTCCAACGGCCAATGGCTTACTGTGAACCATTTGGATTTTCTTAAAACCGCTCCTTGAGAGCAACTCCTAAGGAGTACTTTCATCATACCATAACAACTATTTAAATAGGTACCTTAGCATATAGTTGATTCTCTCTCAGCATAATTAGGATGATTTCAAGATAGGGGACATGATCACACATAGAATTATAGTGTACTGGGATTTTATCACCATGTGTGTATAAATATTTTGATCCACACTCACATTAAAAAGATCCATTTATGATTCAACTATCTCACATCATCTAACCAGTTCTAAAATTAGTCAATTTAATAGGGTGATTTATTTATTTTACCCAATAACTTTGGATCACCATTAACACAAGTATCATATTCTAGAAACCATTGGTTCTTGGATTTTACCTAGAAACACACTGACATTTAGTTTGAAATAGTTTCTGTACCCAGCTAGTGATAATTAATTCACCATACATAGTTGGTGAACATCCCATACTAATCAGTTCAAATACGACTCACGCTATCATGAGTTGTCTGTCAAAATGGTCTAATTGATCATAGTATACATCACATCATTTTAAATTAAGTAATAAGTTATCTTGTAAATCCTCTTCAAAATAGGTCATCTTACCAATACCATGATTTATCGAATGACTCCCCACCATATGTCGTTGATCCTAAGAAAAATTCATCAACCACACAACTATTTCTGGTCAACTAGGCTAGGAACTTGAATAGTCCTACCCATTGAAACTTGTTTTGATAGATCAAAACTCAGTGTGATTTTCAAAAACAAAGGCATCAACATAACTGAATCGAAATACTCAACAATATATCGTTCATTAGTATAGTATAGAGCATAAAATGAATCTTACTACAAAAGGGAAAAAATAGTTCCATACCAACCAATTACATGGTTTTTACTTACATGAACAACATAATTGACATACTAGGGTCTTAGTCAAGGTGAAGTAATCAAGGTCTATCCACCTATCCCTAAGGTCTCTATCATGAGTACCACATCCAATTTACTGGAATCAATTACACAACATCAAACATGCTTAAAAATACTCCTTTAGAAGAGGTTTAAATTTAAGTAGGTAGATAATAATTGACCAATGAGGGTGAAAACCCATCAATAGAGTATATAGAACCACTTTACAAGCATCAAGATACCAGGCTTTAATCATTTTCGAGTATCCAAACTGGGTAAATCTCACTGAAAGGTTAAAATGATAATGTAAAGAATAAAGGGTTGACACTCAGTGGGTATCCATATTCAATAATACTCCCTCAGGGGTCAAATTACCAGATAACCACCCATCTACCCATGGGTATCTTTTCTTTATCTAGATTTTTACATGGGACAATCAATACCTAAACAGTACCTCATGTCAGAAAGATGAAGCAAGTATTTATCAATGATTTAATGATGGAATTCACTACCATAACCGAGCTATATCCTTAATTACACAAGGAATAAACCCTCAAATAAGATCATTTATAAAAGTACAAGTAGGCCTTCTCACCTAACTTATAGTTCTAACACAGCCTATTAAGAACTTCTCCTAGTTTCATGGTAATGCACATGTTCCCATTCAAGGAAACTCTCAAGATAGCATTTAAAAATGACCCCTACATAGGGGTTATTACCATAATAACCTCTAAAAGATTAAATTTTAATTTATTTAAAAAAATTATAATTTATTACAACATTTTAAATAGCTTTTAAGAAAGGGATATCAAGTGGATGTTATAAAAAACTATTTTAATCAATTTATTTATCTTACACCATGTAATAGTTATAAAATTAGCTCATAATTTCCTCTATAACCATTTATTTAATTAAAAATTTTCACAACTATCTTAGTTAAAAAAAATTCAATTTCTAACCTATAGATGAAAACACTCTTTAGTTTTTAATTGGAATTTTAATTAATTGATGCCTCATAATAATAAATCTCAATGGATATTTTAACATGGATTTTATTAATGGAAGTGAATAGTCAATTAATATGTCACCATGAATTTATATATAACAACATATAAGTAGATGTATAAACTTTAAATGACAATCCCATTAGCATAAACACAACAATATGCAGTTTAAGTACTAATCCCATAAGAATGTAATGGTTACCTACGAGGGTATATCATGTCAAGCTAGCCTCAATTAGATGGGAATCCATTTTCAATTTATTTATTTAATTCTCTATAAATAAAAATTTGTATCCTATTTAAATGAAAACCATAATAGAAATTTTATTCAAGATTTAACACACCCTTAATGGGTTTATCTCATAAGAAATGTGCCCTAACTAACGTAGTTGGGATGAGTTGTGAATTAAGATATTTATTCATATGGGATATCGTGTCCAAGTCATAGAGGTATAATCCCCTTTAAGTTACAATTTTTCCTTTATTTAAAAGTAGTCATTTTCTATAAAAATTTCCCTTTCAGCATTAATGCATACATATACACAATGGTTTAGTTATATGAATTACCACTCCTAAATTAAAAAGGCAATTGAATTTATTATTTACAATTGGAATTCATGTTACTGCAACCAGGTTTTCATTTTTGGTCTCTAAATAAAACAGTCCACTTATGATGGTTCAATTACATGGGTCGCCATTCTCTAATTTATAAAGGCACATACACTTTATAAATTGAATAATTGTCTCCCATTTAATTGAAACCAGATAACTATATTTGATTTCTATATAAAAAAAGTACATAAGAGATATTTAAACTATATGGGTTACTATTTCCAATTTAAAGAGCACCCATACACTTTATAAATTGAAAATTTATCACCCATTTAATTATAACCATTAATGTTTTATGCCATGCAACTGATGGTCCATGACTCAAACATATCGTAATTTGTTAGTTAAGATGACACCATAAAACTATATGGGAAAACACCATTTAGGTTCATGCGTACACTTTAATAACGAATTATATATATCACATGAATATAAAGGCATGATACCAAAGCACAAAATATAATCATATAAGAAGGAAATCATAGAATCATGGTATGTATATCATCATGCATCAAGAAAACTATAATTCAATCTACATGTCTTGGAATAATCATGGTATATGGATCTCTATGTGTCTATCATTATGCATATAACATGACTTGTCTCTTTCCATACATGGTAAAGAGGTAAAAATCCATAATTTAGTAACCATTAAAAATACACCAATCACCCAACGTGAAATAATAATCAATTTTAATATAAAACAATTTTCACATCCCTGGTAACTTGATCTTTCCCTCATATGTGTGTTTTCCAGACCTAGACACAAGCTATTTATCAAGTCTTAACACATTTATAGTCTCATTTATGCCATCACAAAATATTAAGACAAAAGGAATATAATCTTTGATACCACTTCTAGTATCCTGACCTAAGATCCACTGAAACGGTTCCCCATGATGGTTTTTAACTGGACCTCAAGTGAACCTCTCCATATTCCAGAGGTTGACGAATAGTAGTGAGGGTCTAATGTTGGTAAAATGGGAAGACTATAACATGTAGATTAGAAATAAATACCATAGAAGAAATAATAAATAAAGTCAATGGAGTAAACATCTACTAATCATCAACAATAATTGAACAAGTGGTCATGCATGAACATGTCATAATGCATAATAACAAACATAAAACAGGTACAGATAAACAATATAAAAGTAAAATGAAAAATTCACAATGTCCTTCCTCATAAGAATCATAATCTATGACTCAATCATATTCTTCTAAGATACCATATACATAAATAATAGTACAAGTGTAAATTGTGAACCTGAAGCTGCAACCATAAGGTATGTCGAAGTACCAATCGACACCCCTAACAGGGTGTAGGATATACTTAGTATTCCACCACCAATGGTGTCTGTAACAAATTCAATTTTTTCATATAGTCTGTTGTAGTGTTCAGATATAACAGGTGTAAATCTATAAAGATAAGTGATGCAATTTGGTCTATAAGAACACATTATAACAATATGTCCACGGATGATGAAAGATAGTATACAATTGGAAATTATTAACTATGGTATGCACCAAATAATCATGTATCAGACCTATAAGGGTTAGGACTTGGGTCTATTGGCCAATGTATCATCTTCAAGTCTATGGATCTCGTCCATAGGAAACTCTGTGAAATGTATACCTACATGGGCCAGGACCTATGGTTGTTGACTAGGAAATCCTATTCGAGTCCATAGAGATCATCCATAACAAAATAGATAAATAATTGGGCGGAGCCTAAGGAGTATGTACAAGGAGGTCCAAGAAATCTAGATCCAAGGTTATAATCCAAGGTATCTAGTGAAATATATATAAGTGGGTCCTCGGTTCCATACTTCATTACGTCACACTGGTGCCATACTGTGAGTCTGATTTAACATAATTATTATAATTATTTATGGGACCATGTTAGTTTCCATGACCATATAAATTTAATTTATCACATGGAATTCATAATTTAATTCACATACAAGAGATAAGAAGGAGGACCATGTTAATATCCATTCCATTTCATTAAACAACTACATAATTAGAATATGTCTAGATATTTTCCATTTCATTCCCTAATTACCATTTAATCTATTTCATCATTCCTTTAATTTATAAATAAAAATGTTCAAATAAAGCTACCCAAACATTAATATTCCATTTAATTATATTTGGATCCCTTTAATAAGGAGAGAGATCAACTAACCCAAGGGTTATGAAAATGCAATTAATAAATCAAACCTACCACAATGGTTGTTCAGGTTGAGGTTACAACCTCCAACCATTAACATGGGTGTGATAACATGTTTACATTATAGTTTAAACATTCAATTTGTATGGTCTATTAATTTAAGGAGAAAATCCTGGAATGTACAATGCATGGCACAATGATACAAGATATAAAATAGGCTAACTTTAAGGTTAAAGGTATACACCACCTACCTCTTTCTTAGTGAATATCACGTGTCCAGTACTCGGCCTTGATTTCAAGACAGAATGAGAGAAATTGGAAGAATCTTCAAACACTCTAAAAATATAGGAAAAGTGATCACATGGATTTATAATTATGTATGGATAGATAAATGAATAAAAGAAGAATGGGGAGTCATATACTTACCCAGGGGATTATATCACATCAAAAGGTGTTCTATTTGGACAAGGAATGGAGGAGATTCATGAAAGAAAAGAGGAGGCCAATAAGGGGAGCTCAAGCAGCCTGGGCATGAGAGACAAGTGGGAGAAAGTGGAGGAAGAGAGAAATAAGGATGGATGGGGGAAAGGTCATTCACCCCTCTTTAATGAGTCACACGGTTATTCTACATGGTTTGGCAAACTATGCGCCAACTGTGATTCTCGTACAATCCAAGATCCATACCCTGCATGGTTTGGCTGCACGGTTTTAGATAATTATGTGCTAACTGTGTTGTGCTAATAGTTATGTGTAAATAACCATGTGGGCTAGGCACCTGATTTGGAAAATCGTGCATAGTCGATGCAACAACCTCTACAATTTCCTACAGACATTCTACATGATTGTACACCCACTTTTCACAGTTTAACAAACCATGTGACACACCATACAAGGCCATGCAGTTTCTCTGAAGGGGCCTCATGGTTTAAACAAATAGTGTGCCATGTTTATTTCTACAAAAAATTAATTTTTCAAAGTAAAACACTCCCAAAAACCATCCAAGCCACAGATGTACCTCTTGATCCTTATACAATATCAAATAAAAAAATTAAGTGCTCCAACCCTCAAAATCATGTTTCAAGTCTCAATTTGATATTTGGTCCATTCACCAAATGAAGAGTTCAATTTCCAATAGAATTTTCATCTAGTTCAAAACATGGGATGTTAAAACCTCTCCACCTTAGAGATTTTCATCCCAAAAAACCTTAGGGAACAAGAAAAACATCAGCCGACATATTTGGGTAGTGATGTTTTGTTAAAATGGTCACATTACATTCCAAACACCCATTGAACCTCCACACATCCCTTAAAGAAAATGGAACTAAATTTGCTAAAAATATATCAAATACTCAAAACTACCACTAAAATATTAACAAGGAACATATGTGATCCCATCATCCCTGATACATGATCACTCTATCATATCTTTCCATCATCCTGGCTATGGAATTCACTTACCATAGGTTCTAGAATTTCACAAGGCCAAATCTAGTTCATGGTTCTCCCACTATTAGAACAAGATCAAATTACACAAGAGGTAACTACCATCGACCCTCAATATGATCAAAATAGTTGAAATCGAATGGACTAAGATTGAACTAGTCACACTAAATTTTACCTTGAAAATCCCCAGTCGACCTACTAAGCTACACCCATCTCATCTTAATGATATTCCTGATGTGATTTACTGAACATCCACATCCATCCCAACAAGAGAACACAAGTTGAGTCACTTCCATATTACTATCATTGAAAATATCATCTTTAGAAGATGATGCATAATCAAACCAGATTACAAATCCCTTAACTAAGGCACACCAAGATCATTTTGAGCATGTTCACCGAAGTCCGAACCGAATTTCAATGAAATATCTTTATTGAACCATCTCCTGATCAAAACTTCCATCATGTTGTAACACCTTCACCATCACATTTTTGATCCAACATATATGGATTTTCATAAGGTACTCCAAGATTAATGCCCGTATCAGTATTTCACCCAAATACATTATCATAATCATACCTAGAATTTACCATGGATTCTATTATTATATTGTTTCATATATTAAATGGAATATGAGTTCCAAAAAAAATATCACGTGACTGGTCTCAAGGTACCATTACCCTTCTCTCATGAAGGTTTCCCACTGGTGACCAACATCTAGATCCCTACCATAGGATCATCCTTGTATCTACTCAAATGAAATGAGAAATAATTACCACAGTGCGTGCCATGTCCATCCTGAAAATGTAACTGGAATGGCCAAGTACTCACTCATAAAAAGCACTAACATAAACATAATTCATCACCTGTTCCTACTTCTGGAAAATTGTTCTCATGGTTAATGTCAAATTTTAACCATAATGAGGGTCATCACCCTCCAACAACCAAAGGTGTACTATACACTATTTGGATTTTCTTACAACCACCCCTTTAGTGTAATTACCAAGGATTACTTTCATAAATCCATAACAAATATTTAAATAGGTATCTCAATGTATAGATGACACTCTCAATGTGTACCCAGGGAGACATTACTATAGGGGACACGATTTCCTCTAAACTTAGAGTGCACTAAGATTTTATCATCGGGCGTATATAGATCTTACAATCCATGCTTATATCAAACAGATCCATTTATTGGAGAACAATCTCACATCACCTGGTATATTCTCAAATTATCCCTTATTAGAGGGTTCTTCAATTAGTTTAACCAAAAAATCCCAATCATGATTCCCACAAGTATCAAATTCTTGATACCATCGGTTCTTGGCTTAAACCTGGCCACACACTAATGTTCAATTTTGAACAGTTACAACACACAACTGGCATAAACTAACTAACCATACATAGCAAGTTTACATCCCATACCACTCAGTTCAAACCCCACTCATGATACCATGAGTTTTCCATCAAGAAGGTCTAACTGATCATGCTACATGGAACATTATTTTATATTATGTTTCATGTTCCATTGAAAATCATCTTTAAAATCAGTAATCTTACCTATGGTACAGTTTATCAAATGACTACCCACCATATGGAATCATTACCGAGAAAAATACATCAAATACATAACCATTTCTCTTCCACTGGTCTAGGCACCTGAATAGTCATGCCCATTGAAACATATTTTGAAATATCAGCACTCAAGGTGATTTTGAAAAGAAAATTCATAACCATGCATGAGTTAAAAGACTTAAAAAACTAATGTAAATTGGTATAGGAATTAGTGTAATAAAAGGTTTCTGAAAATGGGAAAACATGGTCTTAGACCACCATCATCCACAGGTTGTCCTTATCAAAACAATGCCATCAACCTACTAGGGTCTGAGTCGAAGTGTGGGAATCTAGGTTCATCCACCTATCCCTAATGTATATAGAAAAATAACCACATCCCATTTATTGGAATATGTTACACTACTTCTAATGACCCTAAAAAAACTCTTTTATAAGAGGTTAAAGATGAATAAGGTATTGAATCATTTCCCTACAAGGGTTAAAACCCATAAAAAGAGCATACAATATCACTTTCTAAGCATTAGGCTAGCATGCACTGATCATTATGGGTCATACGAATGGGGGAAGGTTTTCTGAAATTTTAAAATGATAACTTAATGAATAAAGGGATGATACTTAGTGGGTATTCGTATTTGGTAACACTCTATTGAGGTTCAACTTACCATATAATCACCATTCTACATGGGGGTCTCTTTTCCTTACCAAGATTCCTACTCAGGACAATTGGTACCCAAATGGTACCTCACATAAAAAATCTAAAGAAACCATTAATCAAAGGTAAAAATGTGCTACAATAATTGGGTTATCTCCTTACTTACATAAGGCACCAACCTGAAAAAAATGTTGTTTCAGAAAGAATCATTAGGCCTTACCACCTAATCTCTAGGTCCAAAACAACCTAGAAAGAAGTCATCTGAGTTCTACAATAATGATCCTATTCTTGTTCAAGGAAACACCCATGGACAAATTTAAAACTAACCCCTATATTGGGGTTCTTATAATAAGAACCTATAAAAGATTAAATTTTAATTTATTTAAACAATTCTCATTCATTAAAAAATTTTAAACAGCTTGTAATAAATGGAAATAAAGTTAAACATTTAAAAGAAACTATAATAATCACTTTATTTATCTAACTCCATGAAACATTTAGAAAATTATATCATAATTTCCTCTATAACCATTTATTTAATTAAGATCTTTCACAACTGGCTCAGTTAAAAAAATGTCAATTTCCAACCTATAGAGGAAATCACTCTTTAGATTATAATTGTAATTTTTAAAAACTGAAACCTCATAGGTATATAACAAGGCTTGTATTAATTAAATGTAATTTACAAGTAATATTTCACCATAAGTTTATATTTAACACTATATAAGTAGTTACATACACTTTAAATGACCATCCCGTTAGCATAAACATACCCCTATAGGGTTTAAGTACTAAGTACATAATAAATTAAAGGCAAACTGTAAGGGTCCAATCATGTAAAAAATTGTTCAATTAGATGGAAAACCATTTCAAATTTATACATTCAATTCTCCTGAAATAAAATTATGCATCCCATCTAAATGAAACCCACAATAGTTATTTTATTCAATATTTAACACTACATTAATTGGTTTATCACACAAGCGACTTGACCCAAATAACCTACTTGGGTCCAATTGTACATTTTGAAATTTAGCAATATGGGTCGTCATGCCTAATTCATAGAGGTACATTCCCCTTTAAGTTATAATTTACAATTTATTTAAAAGCAGTCATTTTCTATGTGAATTTTCTTTTCAGTATTTATGAAATCATATATGTCATGGTTAAGTTGGATGAATTACACTCCCAAATTATAAAGGCACCTTCCTTTATAAGATATAATAAGAATTAATGTAACTGCAACCAGGTTTCCATTTTTGGTCCCAAAATATAACAGTCCTTTTATAGTGGTTCAATTACATGGTTCTCCATTCTCCAATTTATAAAGGCCATACACATTATAAATTCAACTATTGACTCCCATTTAATTGTAACAAGATTACTATATTTGATTTTTGAATATAACAAGTACATAAGAGATGGTTCGGCTATATGGGTTACCGTTTCAAATTTAAACAGTGCCCATACACTTTATAAATTCAAAATTCGGCACCCATTTAACTAAAACCAATAATGTTTCATCCCATGTGACCAATGGTCCATGACTCAAACATATCGTAATTGGTTAATTAAGGTTCCACCATCAAAATATATAGGAAAACACCCTTTAGGTTAAAGTAGACACTTTAATATCCAATTATATATATCATAGTATATAAAAGAATACTATTATAGCAATGAATATAAGAATATAAACGGTTAATCAAAGAATCATGGTATGTAGATCACTATAAATTAGGAAATATACAATACAATATACATGGCATGGAATATGTATGGTATGTGAATATCAAGGTGTTTATCATGATTCATCTAACATACCACATCTCTTTACATACTGGGCCAAGAGGTAAAAACCCACAATTCAGTAACTAGATAAAACATACCAATCATCCAAGGTGAAATAATAATCAATAGAAATTTATAATAATAGTCCCATCCCATGAAACTTGATGTTTTCCTCATTCATGGGTTGGCCAGACCCAGACATAAGCTGTTTACTAAGTGTTGTCACATTCTTAGTCTCTAGTATACCAACCCAAAATAGTAAGACGAATGGAAAAGAAGCTCTGATACTACTTATAGCATACCAACACGAGAGATTTTGAAACGGTTCCCTGAGGCTGTTTTCCAATGGGAATTAAGCACGCTTCTCCATATGCCAAAGGCTGCCGACTTGTAGTGAGGGTATAAAGGTAGTTCAATGGTAATTATATACCCTCAGGATTAGAAATAAATTCCTTAAAATCAATAATAAATAAAGGAATCATAATAAACACCAACTCATCATAAAAAATAATTGAATGAGTTATCATGCATGAACATTACATAATGTGTAGCAACAAACATACAATAGGTATAGTTAAATAAGGAAAAGATAAAATCCCCAAGGGATTTCTCCACAAGAATTATAAATTATGCATAACATCATAAGGGTAAACTATGAACCTGAATTTCAGGAATGTGGTCTTCCTAGGTACCAATAAAAAACTAAAATAAGGTGTCAAATATACTTAGTAGACCATCACCAATGATGTCTATAAAAAATTAGTTTGTGCATATAGGCTATAGTAGTGTGTAGATATTATAGGTGTAAAGTTGTAAAGATAAGTGATGCAATAAAATCTATAACCACATGTTATAATAATTAGTCTATAAATGATGAAAGATGGTATATAATTGTAAATTATTAGCTACAACATACACCAGGTAATCATTTATCAAACATAAAAGGTCTAAAACCTAAGTCCATTGAACAATGTTCCCTCTTCGAGTTCATGGTGCCCATCCTTAGAAAACTCAGTAAATACATGGGTGGAGACTAAGGAGCATATCCAAGGTGGGCCAAGTAAGATGGGTCCAAGGTTACAATCCAAGTAATCCAATGTAATATATATATATATAAGTGGGTTATCGGTGTAATAATGCATTAATCCACACAGATGACATACCGTGAAATTGAATTCAAAAAAAATCAATTAGTGATTCAAGGGTCAATGTTAGTTTCCGTGCCCATAAAACTTTAATTTATCACATTATAAACTTAATTTAATTCATATACAAGAGATGAGAAGGAGGATCATATTAATGTCCATGTTCTTTCATTAAATAACTACATAATTAGAATAAGCCAATGGATTGTCCATTTTATTCCACAATTCCTATTAAATCCATTTCATTATTCATTTGATTTATAAATTATAAGGTTCTAACCATGGTACTAAACATTTAACATTTTATTTAGTTGTATTTGGATCCCATTAATAATTGGAGAGCTCAACTGACCCCATGGGTGGTGCAAAAATAATTGATAAATCGAACCTACCTCAAGGGTGGTTCTGGTTGAGGTTTCATCCTTCAATAATTCTCATGGGTGTGATAATATGTTCACGTTATATTTCAAACATTCAATATTTAAGGTAAATTAATTTAAGGATAAATAACCAAAAAGGATGGCATGTGATAAAACTGTGCAAGCTATACAACACCTAATCTTTTTATAGAAAATTTATAGACCACCTACCTCATTATTAAGATGGTTCACTTTTCCAATACTAATCCTTTATTTAATCTAGAATGAGATAAATTATAATAATCATCAAATTCCTTGAAAACAGGGAAAATTATATCACACATATTTAGCATTATATATGGAAATATAAATTAATAAAATAAGCATGAGAAGTATTTGACATACCTAGGGACTTCCAATGCATATGATGATGTTCAATTTAGAAAATTAATTGAGGAGATCCATGGAATATTAGTAGATGTCAAAGAGGGGAGCTCGAGTGGCCTGGGAATGGGAGAAAATAGGGAGAAAGAGGAGGAAGAAATAAATAAGGGTGAAAGGGTAAAATGGTCATTTGAACCCTCTTTAATGAGGCACAGAGTTATTCTATATGATTTAGATAACCATGCACAAACCATAATGCTCATAATATCCAAGAGTCATACCCTTCATAATTTTTCTGCACGATTTGAGATAATTGTGCCCCAATTGTGTGGTGCTACTGGTTAAGTGGAACTAACCATGCAAAACCCATGCACCGACATCTACAATTTACTATAAACATTCCCCATGTCCATTAGCCCCACCATTCATGGTTTAACAAGCCATGTGACACCCCTTATAGGGCCACATAGTTTATCCTGAGGGGTCGTATGGTTTAAACAAACTTTGAACCAAATCTATTTCTCTTAGAAAGTTATTTCTCAGTGTCCAATACTACCAAAACCCATCCAAGACTTTGGGGTACCTCCTCGGCCTTAAACTACATAAAAAACTCATTTTGTTTCTCTAACCATCGGAATCACATTCTAACAATCAATTTAATATTTGGTAATTCCACTAAATGAAAAGTTAATTTTCCTATGGAATTATCAACCGGTTCAAAATGTGGGATGTTAAAACATCATCTCCTTGGAAATTCCCACCCTCTAAAAGCCGTGGGGAACAATAAAAACATCACCCATCCTACTTGGTTCATGATGATGTGTTCAAACAGTCGCATTGAATTCCAAACACCCAATTAACCTTTGGTCATCACTTAAAGAACATGATACTTGAGCTACTAAAACTAAAGACAACACTAAAAACTACCACCTTAACATTAAGTTGATACTTATGAATGATTTTTTCTGTGATAAACAGTCAAACCATCATCTATTTCCATCATCCTACCTATGTTATTACCTTTCCATTGGTTCTAGAATTTGTCTTGGCCAACTCAGAGTCCCGATGGTCCTATCATCATAATGAAATTTTCAAAATATATCCACAACATCCTAACAAACTCCCAGAATATTTATCAAATTACAGATAAATGAATTACCCTCAATCCTTGATCTGGTTGAAATGGTCAAACTCTAATCGACCATGCTCAAATTTTTTGCACTAAATTTTCCTTGAAAATCCATGATCGATCTTTTAAGTTGTACTCATCTCATCCCAACAGCATTCCCAATGCGACTTCCTCACCATCCACATCCATCCCAATTTGAGCTTCTTCTGTCTGACTATCCTTGAAAATATCAGCTTCCGGAGATAATACACTATCAAACTAGATTCTAAATCATGTAACTAAGGAACGCCTATATCATACTTAGTACATTCACTGAATCATGTAATCGACATTCAATGATGTATTGTAACAAAACCTTCTCCAGGTCAAAACCTCCATTGTGTTGTGACATTATCATCGACACATTCTCGGTCTAGCATCCATGGATCGGCATAAGCTACTTTTGGCTTAATGCCCACATATGGATTTCACCCAACACAAATATTGAATTTTACCTAAAATTTATCTAGGATTCCAGTGGTACATTATTTCATCTATTAAACAATAAATGAGTGCTAAAACAACCATCACATGACCAGTATCAAGGTCTCATGACCCTTCTCTCATTAGGGTTTCCCACTAGAGATCGGTGCATTGATCCCTTCCTTGGGAGTATTATTTTCCTTTATCCAATTAAATAAGAACTAATTACCATATAATATACCCTATCCATCCAAGAAAAATGACTATCATGTTTAAGAACTTGTTCATCATGAGTGCTAACATAAATGTCAACCATCACTTGTTCCCTCTTCCATAGAAAATTTATCATTGTGAATGTCTAATTTGAATCATAATGAGGGTCATCACCCACCAATGACCAATGTTTTACAACACACCATTTGAATTTTCTAAAAGACACTACTTGAGTAAAACTCCCAAGGTTTCCTTTTATAAAACCATAACAACTATTTAAATAGGCAGCTCAACGTATAGCCAACACACTCTTAGCATACTTACAGAAATGTCAAGATAGGGGACATGATCGCCTCTATATTGGGATTTATCTCCAAGAATGTATATCACCTTAGAGTCATGCCAAATAAAATAGATCCATTTATAGGTCAACTGTCTCATGTCACCTAGCATATTCTCAAATTATCCCTTCTCATAGAGCACTTCATTTAGTTTACCCAAAAACTATGAGTTACCATGCCCACACGCATCACATTCATGAAACCATCGATTATTGTATTGTACCTATCCACGCACCAACATTCAATTCTAAATAGTTACCATGCATAGTCGGTGTGAACTAACTCACTATACACAACTGGTGGACATCCCATACCACATGGTTCAAACCTGGATCACTCTACCATGAATTATCTGTCAACAATGTCAAACTGATCATGCTATATGGAACATCATATTCCATTAATCTATAATTTTCCTTGGAAATTTTCTTAATAAACATCCATCTTACATGTGTCATGATTTATCGAACCACCACTCACCTTACAGTTTTTTCCAAGAACACATCAAGCGTGCAACCATTTCTGGTCAACTTGGCTATGCACCCAAAAAATCCAACCCATTGAAACCTATTTTGATAAATCAAAACCCATGTTTCTTTTCAAAAGAAAAGGTATCACCATTCCTTAATTTAAATACTCAATCACCTATTACACATCGGTCTAGGAAAGGGCAAAAAATGAATCTTGCCACAAAAGGGAAAATTTATTCCTAAACAAACCTCTTACACAGGCTCTCCATAACATAAAAAAACCATTGACCTACTAGGGTATGAGTCAATGTGAGGGAATCTAGGTCCATCCACCTAGACCTAAGGTCTCTATCTCAATAACCACATCTCATTTACAAACATCAGATACATGGTGTCTAATGCACATGAAAAAACTATTTTAGACAAGGTTAAAACTGAAGTTGGTAGATAATCATCAACCTATGACGTCAAACCCCATCAGTAGATAATAAAAAATCCCTTTTCAAGTATTAGGCTACCAGGCTCTAATCATTTAAAAGAATTATAATGGTCTAAATCTAATTGAAATGTTAAAATTCTAACATAAAGAATAAGGGTCTAACAATCAGCAGGTATCTGTATTAGGTAATACACCCTCAAGGTTCAACTTATCAAATAACCACCCATCTTCCTAGGGGTGTCTTTTCCTTATAAAGAGTCTTTCTCAGTATAACCAGTACCTGAATGGTACCTCATGTCAAAAAGATAAAGCAAGAATTTATCAATTCTTTTATGTTAGAAGGCACTACCATTACCGAGCTAGCTCCGTAATTACACAAGATATTGACCCTAAAATAAGGTCATGTATGAAATAATTACTAGGCCTTACGGCCTAACCTCTATGTGAAACATAACCTAGGAGGAAGGCATCGTAGTTCCATGATAAGTATTATTTTCCAGTTCTAGGATGCTCTCAATGCAACATTTAAAACTGGCCCCTTTATGGGAGTGTTTACAACAAGAACCTCTGAAAGATTCAATTTTAAGGAATTTAAATGACACTCATCCATTTCATCATTTTAAATAGATTATAAGAAATGGATATGGAGTAATAGTTTTAAAATAAACCATACTAATAAATTTATTTGGTTGACACTATACAACATTTTTCTATCCTATAGAGGAAACAATATTTAGTTTGAAATTGAAATTTTAATTTACTATATCCTCATAATAATAAAGTTTAAAGGTATATAACAAGGATTTTATTAATTAAACGGGCTGATCAATTAAGTTGGCACCATATGTTTATATGTAACAACATATAAGTGGTTGTGGACACTTTAAAATACCATACCATTAGTATAAACAGACCCCCATGAGGTTTATGTACCAAGAACATAAGAAAGTAAAGGTTACCTATGAGGGTCCCATCATATCAACCTGGGTCTAATTAGATGGGATATTATTTCCAATTTATGGAGTCAGGACTCTATAAATGACAATTGGAATCCCATTTAAATACAAACCATAAAAATTATCTTAATCAAGATTTAACACATTATTAATGGGTTTATATCATAAGAAACGTTCCCTAACAGACCTACTTGGGACCAGTTGTGGATTTATAAATTTATTTATGCAGGTATTCATACCCAATTCATATAGTAACAAGCGCCTTTATGTTGCAATTTACCCTTTATTTAAAAGTTGTCATTTTCTATATGAATTTTCTTTTTATAAATTATACATAAATATACAAAATGGTTAAATAGATGAATTATAATTCCCACATTATAAAGTCACTTTCCATTATAATTTACAATTGGAAGTCATGTAACAACAACCAGGTTTTCATTTTTGGTCTCAAAATATAACAGTATATTTACGATGATTCAATTACACGGGTCAACATTCTCCAATTTATAAAGTACCATACACTTTATAAATTAAAAAATTGGATCCCATTTAATTGAAACAAGATTGCTAAATTTTATTTCCAAATATAATATGTATATAAGAGATGGTTTGACTATATGGGTTACCGTTAACAATTTATAGAACACCCACACACTTTATAAATAGAAAATTTACCACCCATTTAACTAAAACCATTAATATTTTATTCAATTTGAACAATGGTCCATGACTCAAACATATCATAATTTGTTAATTAAGGTATCATCATCAAACTATACCGAAAAACACTATTTAGGTTGTTGAAAACACTTTAATAACCAATTATATATATCATAGGTATATAAAGGAATGCTATCATAGTATGAAATACAAGAATATAATAATTCAATCACAAAATAATGGTTTATAGATCATCATGTATTGGGAAATCTACAATACAATCTACATATAATGACATATGCATGGCATGAGAATCTCTACGTGCCTGTCACGATGAATGTAACACACCTCATCTCTTTCCATTCTAGGCCATGAGGTAAAAATCCATAATTCATAAAGTTGAAACACACCAATCACCCAAGGTAAAATAATAATCTACTATAATATAGAATAACAATCCCATCCCAAGAAAGTTGATCCTTCCCTCATGCATGGGTTGGAAGAACCCAGAAAAAAGCTATTTACCAAGTGCTGACACACTACTAGTATCCTACCTACCATCCCAAAACATGAAGATAAAAGGAAAAAATATATGATACAAATTGTAGAATCATGAGCCAAGAACCACTAAAATGATACCCTAATGCAATTTTCCACTAGGTCTCAAGTATGCCTCCCCATGTGCTAGAGGTTTTTGACTAGTAGTGAGGGTTTAAAGGTGGTACAATGGGGAGACTATACCCTCTTTATTAGAAATAAATACCACATAATCGATAATAAAAAATGCAGCGAAATAAAAATCAAGTAATCATCAATAATAAATGAATGAGTGATCATGCATGAACATTAAATAATGTGAAACAACAAACATAAAACATGTACAAATAAACAATATATAATGAAAATAAAAAATTCCCAAGGGCCTTATCCATGACCATCCAAAGATTTGTCTCAGTATTCTACTCTTAATATTCCATATACATGCATAACATCACAAGAATAAACTATGAACCTAAACCTTCAACCATGAGGTTGGTTTAGGTACCAGGTGGCTGCCTGAATAGGGTGTGAGATACACTCAGCAGGCGACCCCCAACAATGTCTATAACAAATCAATTCTATTAATATATGTTTTAGTAGTGTGAAAATATAATAGGTCTAAATATTTAAATATAAGTGATGAAATTCAATCTATAAGAACATTTTATAACAAGAAGTCCATAAATGATGAAAGATAGTATATAATTGTAAATTATTAGCTACATCATACACTGAATAATCATATATCAGACATACGAGGGCTAGGACCAAGTTCCATTGACCAATGCATCCTATTTGTGTCTATAAATCTCATCCATATCAAACTCGGTGAAATATAGACCTACATGGGCCAGGACCCAAGGTCATTGACCACATAATCCTCTCCAAGTCCATGGATCTCATTTATGGAAAACTAGGTAAGGATTTTGGTGGAGTTCAAGTAGCATGTCCATGGTGGTCCATGTAAGGTGGATCCAAGGTTATTATCCATGGCATCCAATCTAATGTATATATAAATTGGTCATCTGTTCTATACTGAGTTACATCACTTTGGTGTCATACAGTGTAATATAATTTAACATAATTTATATAATTATTCAAGGGAACATGATAGTGTCTATGACCTTGTCAATTTAATGTATTACATTCAATTCTTAATTTAATTCACTTACAAGAGATGAGAAGGAGGACCATGTTAATTTCCATGCCAATTCATTAAATAATAACATAATTAGAATAAGTCAAGGTATTGTCCATTTCATTCCACAATTCCCATTTAATCTTTTTAATTATTCCATTAATTTATAAATGAGAAATTTCTAACCAAGGTACTTGACCTTTTAAATTTCATTAATTGTATTTGGATCCCTTTAATAAGAGGAAAGCTCAACTCACACCATAGATGGAACAAATGAAGTCAATAAATCAAACCTACATCAAGGGTTGTTTAGGTTTAGGTTAAAACCTCCAATTTTTTACATGCGTGTGATAACATGTTTACCTGATAGTTTAAAAATTCAATTTTTAAGGTTTCTTAATTTGAGGAGAAATGCCTGGAACTTCTGGTGTACAACACAATAGCGGAACTTATAAAACACACAAAATGTTAGGGAAAATTTATGGACCACCTAACATATGCTTATGATG
Organism: Viscum album; assembly: GCA_963277665.1. Lineage (NCBI taxonomy): Eukaryota > Viridiplantae > Streptophyta > Magnoliopsida > Santalales > Viscaceae > Viscum > Viscum album. The sequence goes on from OY728150.1 coordinate 965,055,089, forward strand.
ATTCACTTTTCCAATATTGACACTTGATTCAAGATAGAATGATATAAATTACAAGAATATTCAAACACCTAAAAAATAGGAAAAAATAGCTTGAATGGATTTAGTATTCTGTATGGTGAGATATATGAAGAAAAAAAGCCTGAGGAGTCTTAGACTTACATAGTGCCTTGAAACACATTCGATGAGATTCAATCTAGACAACGAAAAAAGTAGATCCTCGAAATCCTAGAGGAGGCCAAAGGGGGGACCTCTAGCAACCTAGGTATGTGATAAAAGGGGGAGAAAGAGGAGGGAGAGAGAAATAAGGCTAGAGGGGTAATATAGTCATTTCAGACTTATTAAATGTGGTGAACGATTACATCACATGATTTGTATAACTTTTTACCAAACATTAGTATCATATTGTCAACAATCCATACCCCGAATAGTTTGGATGCATTGTTTTAGATAACCATGAATCAACTGTGTGATGATACTGGTTAAGTGGCACTAATCGTATGAGTTGAGAACATGGTTTGGATAACTGTTCACATCCCATGTTATACTCCTCATGTATTAATCATGTTTTAATGATCAAAAATCCTATTAAACCTAGTTAACTACTTTAAATTATATCACAATCATGTGTATTCATGTGTATTTTTGTTTAAGTAATCTCATGATTTAAGAAGATCCATTCAAGATCTTAATTTCTCTACATTCAGATACTTACTTTATACTATATTTGATCTTCTCTCATAATACCTTCTTTGAAAAATGATTAAGTCTAATACATTCTATTATCATCAATGCTTAAGTCTGAATAAAGTAACTTTGAAAAGTCTGAGACACCATAGGTTTGCTACTGGTTATGTCTTTCTAACTCCGTGAACAAGACACCGTGAAGAAGACACCGTTAAGAAGACATCGTGAAGTAGACACTATGACCATGAGAAACTGTGAACAAGACATTGTGAAGCAGACACCATGAACAAGACACCGTGACCATGATACACCATGATCAATCTAGACACCGTGTGAAGGAGACATCGTTTCCATGACTTACTGTGAGACTGTTTCTTAAACTATTTTGTCATTTGTCAGTTTAATCTGTAATGGTCATATTTGAAGATTTTAAATGCAATGAAATAATTAATGTTTCTTTCTAGACATATCATCTGACAGTATAAGGTATGAGGTGCGGTATCCATTCAACCTATCGGCTCCAACACATGCATTGCAAGATAAAAGCGAAGTGTGGCCAAGAATCTAGAAGCATGATACTGAACGAAAGAACAAGGATTTGATCACAAAAACGAAGAACACTGAGAAAATTTCTAAAGGAAATATTGTCACATGCATGTAACCCAACTCTGTTGAAGAACATACGAAGTAAACTGGAATCCAGAGAACATCTTCACATTGTTGAAACTCACGAAGAACACAAGCTGAATCACGACACTCTGTTTTACAGATGAGGGCTCGAATTATGCATCTGTTTTATCTCAGAAGTCTATAACTACAAATACCAACACTCAGATCACTTCTAAACCTATCTAAATATTTCTGTTCTATTGTGTAGCTTTTATTAACTTTTGAGCAGAGTGTGTATCTATATAGAAACACACTCTGTATCCTACATTAAATTGATGGATACAAGATATCTTTACTCAAACATTCGTTTACTCTTGTGTATACCCACTGATAAGTGTGGAAGAGGTCCTTGTGTGGCCTGGTAGTTTGTACCCATGAGGAACTGTAGAAGAGGTCCATGTGTGTCCTGGACAGTGTGTGTACTATTGTTAACCTCGATCCATGGTGTGGATCAATGTTTATTTATATAAACTGTTTGGTGGAAGGTGATCCCCAAGTGGAGTGGATTAGGTCTTGGATTGATAATGAACCACTTGTTTTATTTCTGTTGTGCTACTTAAATTAGTCTTCTCTGTTTTATTTCTTTATTGTACAATTCATAAATCACTAATTTCACTTTGGTAGTTAGTCTTGGAATGACGTTATATCAAGCTTGTCTTAGTATAATAACTTCAAATGTAATATTAATAACACAAATTAAGATTACTAAGAATTAATCAATCTTTTAAGAAGTTACTTAAACATTCAAACTCTTATAATAGTATAACTATGATTAACTGGGCTGTATTTAATCTTTGGGGAACCTTTTTTAGAAATACTTTTTACAAAAAAATTATAGTAACTCAATTCACCCCTCCCCTATTGAGTAATCTACTCCGACCAACATTTTGTATCAGAGGAAGTTCATTAGGAATCTGTGTAATCTTATTCAACTGTGATTGTAGTTGTACTATAAAGATATATAAATTTTTGTTAATTCTAAATTTCTAGCTCTTTTAAAGTAATAATTTATTATGGATAATATATTGAAAGACGATGAAACCAAAATAACACCATTCTTTAATGGAACCAACTATGCTCAATGGAAAATTAAAATGAAAATGTATTTAGATAGTATGAGTTTTGAAATTTTTTCATCCATTATAGATGAATACAAAATTCCAGCTGCTGATAGAATCACATGAGATGAACCTACCAAAACTGCCTACAATAACAATTTCAAATATATGAATGATTTATACTTCTCTTTAGGAGATCAAGAGATTAATAGAATTTCTATTTGTAAAACTGCCCATGAAATTTGGGATACCCTGTCTGTCTCACATGAAGGAACATCCAGTGTAAAAGAAATGAGACTTAATACTTATACTATCAAATATGATAATTTTAAAATGAAACTAGATGAGCATATTTCTGACATGTATCTTAGGTTCAATGAGATTTTCAATACAATGATTTCTCTTGGAAGAGAAGTCACTTCCAAGGAACAGATAATGAGAATTCTTAGATGTCTACCTGACATATGCAGGGGAACCTCTATCTCTATTAGAGAATCATGTGAAATCAACAAGCTACCTGTAAAAGAAATCATTATGAAACTGTTGATGTATGAATAAGAGATAAAAGTCAACAAGTAATAGGAGGATGAACCAAAGAGGAAATCTGTTGCATTCAAGACCACCACCTCTAAGCACAAAGACAAAGGGAAATTGGAAGCTTATGTAGAAAGCTCCACCAGTCAACAATCATCAACTGACATTGATGAGGAGATGGCTCAACTAGCCAGAAGATTCAGGTGATTTTACAAAACGAAGAAATTTTTTAGAAAGCCTAACTTCAAGGGAAAATATGACCAAAAAGGAAAATGGAAGGACTAGGAAATAAGTGACAAAACTGATGAATTTATTGCTATGAATGTAAGCGCAAAAGACAAATCAAAGCGAACTGTCCAAAGCTCAAGTAAAAAAACAAATATGAGGAAAATGATAGGAATTATAAAAAGTCAACAAAAGCAACCTGGAGTTCTTCTGAGGATAGTTCAAGTGACCTAGAGACATCACATGATAAACAAACCAACAAATCCAATATGTAATTTATGAAAAACACATCTGAGGTAACACTGGACTCTTCTGTACATAATTCATACTATTATGAAGATGAAAGTGACTCTGAAAAAATGAATAATGAAGAAATGTTTCAATACTATAACATGCTTGAGGAAACATGCAATGAACTAAAAGACAAATATAAATCATTGAAGAAACAACATGCTCTTACTGCGACTATTAAATATGAACTCACAACTGAAAAGGAGAAAAATTCTCAACTGCTCAAAGAAAAAAATGAATTAAAAATTTCCAATGAGAAATTAAAGAGTGACTTAAAAATGTTTACTAATGGAAAAAATACCCTTACCCAAATGCTAGGAAAACAAATTGCCCCTAAATACAACACTGGCATTGGTTATCAACCTGGTAAGAGAAACCTTGGTAGAACAAATTTTGTTTCAAAATCTAGGACATACAGTTTTACTCCCAGTTCTGGATTCAGATCAACTAATTCAATCCATGATACATATTCTACTATTTAAAGTTTTTGTGGACCAAATAAAGTTTATTTTTAATTTACTTTACATAATGCTTATAGGAAACCTAAGAGGAAAATATGGGTTCCTAAAGCACTTATTACTAATACTATTGGACCCAAACAAGTATGGGTACCAAAATCTATTTTTTCCTAATCTTTTTGAAGGGAAGATTCTTAAAGAGCTCCTGTAAAAGTATATGGTACTTGGATAGTGGATGTTCAAGTCACCTAAAAGGAGACTAATCATGATTCAAGAACTTGATAAAAGTAGACGGAGTACATGTCACATTTGGTGACAATGCCAAGGGAATGATTATTGGCATCAGCCAAATCGGTAACTCTTACTCAGTTTTAATTTCTAAAGTATTGTTCTTTGATGGTTTAAAATATAATCTGATTAGTATCTAACAATTATGTGATGATGGATTTCATGTTAGATTTGAAAATGATGTTTGTAATGTCTTTAATTCTAAATATTAATTAGTATTTTCTTCATTAATAAATGAAAATTTTTATTCTGTTAATTTAGATTCTTTAGCTTCTCAAAATGATTCATTTTTAAGTGTATTTTATAAAGAATATTGGCTCTGGAATAGGAGACTAAGACATTGTAATGTTCACTCCCTTAGAAATCTTACTAGAAAAAATGCCTAGTTAAAGACTTACCCAAACTTGAGTTTCCAAATGACAAAGTGTGTAATCCCTGTCAAAAGTGAAAACAACACAAAGATTCCTTCAAACCAAAGAAAGAAGTGTCAACTTATCAAACTTTCGAACTGGTTCACATGGATTTTTATGGACCATCTAGTGTTTTTAGTTTAAATGGGAAGCACTATGTTTATGTTCTTATAGATGACATTTCTAGATATACTTGGACCTTCTTTATGGCTCACAAAAGTGAAGCCTTCTCTTATTTTACTAAATATGCCAAGTCTGTATAAAATCATAGTGGAATTAGAAATAATTCCTTAAGAAGTGATCATGGCCGTGAGTTTGAAAATCAAGAGTTTAAATCCTTTTGCTCACTAAATGGTTATAGTCACAATTTCTCTGCCCCTAGAACACCTTAGCAGAATGGAGTTGGAGAGAGAAGAAATAGAACGCTGCAATAAACTGCTATAACATTGCTAAGTGAATATGACCTACCTATTTATTTTTGGGCTGAATCTATCAAAACAACATGCTATATAATTAATAGAGTGTTGATCAGACCTATTCTTAAGATAATTCCTTAGGAATTATGGAACAATAGAAGACCCAAGGCCATCTACTTCAATGTTTTTTTGTTGAAAAGTCTATATTCTTAATACCAAAGAAAATGTTGACAAATTTGCATCCAAAAGTGATGAAGGTATCCTTTTAGGACATTCCATGTCTAGTAAATCCTATATAGTGTTCAATAAAAGAACTAAATGTGTGGAAGAATCTGTTCATGTCAAATTGGATGAAACAGATCCACATGAGCCTAAAACCACCCTAGAGAATCTGGAGGATGATGTATCAAATCTGAACAATAATTCAAAATCCTCAAATTCTTATATGAAAGAATCTGTGAAAACTTCCAACTCTGGAAATTCCATAGAATCAAGTCACAATGAACTTGAATCTGTTTTTGAACCTTAAATCACTAGTCTCTCTTTTTTTAGAACTGTTGGAACCCTTAATAACCATCCCTTAGATGTTGTTGTAGGAGACTTAGACAAAGGTACTCAAAATAGATATTCTCATAGAAATTAGGTTGAATATCAAGTCTTCTTGTCACAACTTGAACCTAAAAACATTAATGATTCTATCAATGATGAATTTTGGGTGATGGCTATGCAAGAAGAACTTAATCAGTTTGAAAGAAACAATGTTTGGAAACTTGTTGAAAGACCCAAGGAAACATTCACCATAGGCACTAAATGGGTGTTTAGAAATAAGGTAGATGAAGTTGGTGACATAGTTAGAAACAAAGCTAGGTTAGTTGCACAAGTCTATAGTCAAGAAGAAGGAATTGATGATGGGGAGACCTTTTCACCAGTAGCCAGACTTGAGGCAATCATAATCCTACTTGCCTATGCTGTACATTTGAATTTCAAACTATACCAAATGGATGTTAAGAGTGCATTCTTAAATGGGTATATAGCTGATGATGTTTTTGTTGAACAAACCCCTGGATTTACAAACCCCCATTTTCTAAATCATATTTTTAAACTATCAAAATCTTTATATGGTTTAAAGCAAGCTCCAAGAGCATGGTATGATAGATTGAGTACTTTTCTTTTTCCAATGGTTTTATAAAAGGAATAGCTAATCCTACCCTTTTTATAAAAAGAATTCCAAATGATGTTTTAGTTGTTCAAATATATGTAGATGACATTATTTTTGGATCTTCGAATAATTCTTTATGTGTTGATTTTTATAAAATGATGCAAAACGAATTTGAAATGAGTTTAATGGGTGAACTGAAATTCTTTCTTGGATTTCAAATATTTCAAAATAATGATGGAATTGTTTTAACTCAATGTAAATATACTATAGTTATTCTAAAATGTTTTGGATTGTATAGAACTAAAAATAGTGACACTCCCATGAGTACCACTTGTAAGTTGGATCTTGATGAAGATGGAAAATTTGTTGATCAAACCACTTATAGAGTAATGATTGGATGATTACTCTAATTAACTTCTAGTCATCCGGACATTATGTTTAGTGTGTGTATGTGTGTTAATTTTTAAGAAAATCCTAAGGAATCTCATTTAAATGATGTAAAGAGAATTTTCAAATACCTCAAGCATACACTCAATCTAGGACTGTTTTATCCTAAAGGACAATCATTTGAATTAGCTAGTTATTCTGATGCCGATTTGGTGGCTGTAAGTTAGATAGAAAAAGAACCTCTGGAACATATCACCTTTTAGGAAAGTCACTAGTATCATGGTTTAGTAAGAAACAAAATTCCGTTGCATTATCTACTACAGAAGCAGAATATATAGCTATTGGTAGTTGTTGTGCACAACTTTCGTGGATGAAACACAAATTACTAGATTATGGATATCAATTCAGACATGTACCTATAAATTGTGACAACACAAGTGCTATTAACATCTCAAAAAATAATGTTTCACATTCTAGGAGAAAGCACATTGATGTAAGACATCACTTTTTGAGAGATCATTATCAAAAATGTGATATCACTTTGGAATTTATTGGTACTGAAAATCAGCTTGCTGATATATTTACCGAACCATTAAATTATAAGAGAATAGACTACATCATACAAGAACTAGGCATGATTAATCTCAAATAGATATCTTACTTTTTTACTATTTCATGTCCTACTGTTCGATATCTTACTGTTTCATGTTTACGGTCTCACAATTAGTATTTTGTGATCACTGTCTAACAGTTACTATCTCACCATAACACACACTATGAAGTTCGTTTATTGTCTCACCGTGAAGATTGTTCACTATCTCACCATAATGTGCATTTACTATCTCACCATAATGACCAGACATGGTCTCACCATAAAAATTCTTTATATTTTTTTTGTAAAACCCCATATCACGATAATTATTTTCCCCCTTCTTATTTTCCCATGTTTTTATTTTTGCGACATTTGGTATTCCTAAATGATAAAATAAAGAAAGTATCACTCGATTCTTTACTTGGGGTTTCTTCTAATTACTCATTTCAAACCCTTCTTCATCCCTGCAACCCTTCTCTCTCTCAAACCTTCAGTGAATCCCAAGGATGAAACGTCCTTCATCGTTGACACCTAAGAAGTGAAGATCAAAGAAGAAGAAGATTTCACCAAAGCTAACACCTGAAGAACCTTTAAATCTGAATCTAGTAAACTACATTGTTTTCCATGAGAAATAGATTTTCCACAAATGGATTCTGTCTAGTAAGTCTGTGGTATTGAAAGTGTTAGAAAAGAAAGGCTGGTTAGAGTGGTTCTCGAAGGAAGATAGACCCATCTACCTTAAGTTAGTGGCTTAGTTTTACCAGTACGTACAGTTCTCTTTTGATTATGCTGATAGTTATGTTGTAAGAAGCTGGGTCAATGGCCAGAGATTCTCATTCTCTTCGAGGTTATGGGCTGCATGCCTTGGGATATTTCATGAAGGAATCTTTGAGGATTATCAGAGAGAACCTCCACCGTCAACCAAATTCGTTGTTTTGGAAGATTTTATAAAATCCTTAACTAGAAATGGCACCAAGTGGAGGGCCATTGCTGCTGAACTAGATGGAGAATCACGGCACTAGTTCAATTTATTCAGAATCTGGTTAGCCCTAGAAAAGGTGATTTTTCTATTTTGAAATATCAAGATGTTTTTCTGATCCAACTTATGAAAAATGGGCATAAGATCAACCTTTTCAAATATATCATTCATCATAAGTGTGAGCTGATCAAAGCCACATCCAAGTCAACTTCACTATTTTATTCTCGGCTTATCTCAGCCATGCTGCATGCCAAAGGTTTTGTTGGACCTAATGAGGAAGTTACAAAGGACTGTGAGTACTTCCTTTCAAATGTAATCATCAAGAGGATGAAAATAAACTGGAATCCTTGAAAAAAGGAATTGGTGGAATAAATTGATAGAATTTATGAGAAATTAAATCTGGTGGATTATCCCTCAAGACCAGGAGATATTTCCAATACTGGTTTGGAACAAGATGAGATTGTTGAGTTTCCTAAAGAAGAGGAAGAAGAGGCTGAAGTGCCACCTAGAAAAGCTGTTTTTGTTGATGAAGACAGGACTACTGTTCCTCATGAAGTTCTTGAAGAAGAAGTCCCTTCTCCTAATGAAGCTATTAATCTGGAAATTCAAATCAAGGATAAAACAGAATCAGTTTCCAAAGAATCTGAAAAGCATTCCATGGAAGAACCTATAGTGGAAAAGCTACCTGTTATGCAAGAAGTAAATCTTGAGAAACTCCCAGTGGAACAATATATTCCTGAAATCATCCCTTCAGCTGAAGAAAATATGGAGCTAGCTTTTCAGCTGGCTAGACAGAAAATGAGTGAGAAACTTAGATCTGAGTCTATGGAATTAGACTGAGATCCTAAAATTCTCAGTCCTGAGAAGGAGGCACATGTTGAGGGGGAGAAAAACCCAAATCCCAAGTCTATTGAAGCTTCACATATGACTGAGTCAAGTCCTATAGACACCCAGTATAAGTTCTCCATTTTCTATGATGTGGATGACTCTCAATAGGTTTCAGAAACCAGAATTGATCTTTCCTCTATATTCCAGTTGAAATCAGTCTCTAATATTTCACCTGAGAAGGAACCTGAACCGGTACCAGTCCCTATTCCTAATCCATTATCTGAAAAACCATCTTTTTTTGAGTAAGGATGATCTGAAGGAATTTGGTGCTACTCTCTTGTCTAGAGTTGAGAAACTCATCAATACCTAACCTCTTCATATGACCAATTTAAGTGAGAGAGATGCATCACTATTATTAAAGAAAGTTATTTGGATAATACAACCTAAAATGATTCATGAGACTTGGGAAGTAAGAGTTGAAAATAAGCTTCTCAGTAAATAAGTGAAGACCCTAAAAAGTATGGTTGAAGACATGCAGAGAGAGCTGCATTCGAGATCAGATATTGTTTCTCTTCCTGTAGAACTTGTTGTTCCTCAAACCCCACATGCTGATGTGTCTCAGAGTCAACCTTTTCTATCTTCCTTAGATGAAAAGATTTCTGAAAGGAAAAAACAAATTGTGAAGGAAATAAGAGATCTTGTTTTCAATATTAATAAACTCACTAATGAGTATACCGGGTGTCTTTAAAAGGTGCTAAATCAACTCAAATCTCTGACCACCACTGTCAATGCCTCCAGATCATCTGGTAAATCTTCTTAAACTCTCCTTAGATAGTGATCTGCTCTGAACTATAGTCAAAGAAGTGCTTCAGAATGTACTCAGTGGTTTCAATACATCTTCTCTATCTGAAGTTGTCAAGAACTGTGATAGAGTTCTTTACCTAGTTCAAATCCACTCAAAAATTTCTAATGATGATCAACATGAGATTGCTAATAAAGTGGATTTATACTTCAATAGAATCTTATCCAAGACCGATATGGCAAATCACTTGAAGTATCTTGTAGAAAATCTGCGGATTCTTCCTGTGACTCAAGTTTTCAAGACCCAAGTCCGAAATCTCATAGAGTTTACTCGATTGTTGGGAATGTTTATGGAGAATAAGGATGATTTTTATAAAGCCATGCAGTATGGTGGAGAGATCATTATAGATTTCATCAAACTCTTGAGGCCCTATATTCATGTCCATAGTACAACCATTGTTTCTCCAGTGGCTGCACCTCTTAGACCTAGGCTGCCTACCTTCACTTCTGCCCTAGCCTCCACTACTTTGTCTTTCAGCCAAGCACTAAGTCAGACCGGCCTATGATTCTCGGTCAACAACTACTTAGATCTTCTACTTATTATACTTTGGCTCCATCAGTCTTTGAAGGCTTTTATTTACCCTCTTTATCAACCACCTCACTCTCTTCTTCTACCTCGACCTCTGCTCCTATGGATTCCTCTTCTGCCACTGCTGCTAAAGGAAAAGGGAAGCCCAGCCCCTGAAGAAGAACAACGATTACTCCTTTTTATAGGAAAAATATTATTTTTAAATTGCTCTTTTTTTTGTACTAGACCTTCGGTGCTATTAATGGAATGTGCAATTTTTACTTCTCTTATTCCATATTTTTGATAATCCCAAAAGGGGGAGAAATTTCAATATGTTAGACTTTTATCTCTATAGTTTAATCCAATATACACTTTGACTTTACATGATTTGTGATCATAAAAAATGGAGATATTTTTGGACTCATCATGTATTAATCATGTTTTAATGATCAAAAATCCTATTAAACCTAGTTAACTCTTGTAAATTATATTACAACCATGTGTATTCATGTGTATTTTTGTTTAAGTAATCTCATGATTTAAGAAGAGCCATTCAAGATCATAATTTCTCTACATTCAGTTTACTTACTTTATACTATATTTTATCTACTCTCATAATACCATCTTTGAAAAATGATTATGTGTAATCCCTTATATTATCATCATTTCTTAAGTCTGAATACAGTTATTTTGAAAAGTCTGAGACACTGTTCTACTACTGGTTATGTCTTTCCGACACCATGAATAAGACACCATGAAGCAAACACCATGAAGTAGACACTGTTGTAAGAACCCGGATCTTATTTCAGGTATTTTTTTTCTTTTATGAACGTTTTTAAGAAAAGAGGAAATTTTGGAAATTTTTGAAGTACACGCCGTGTACTTTATGAGTACACACCATGTACTTTTTTGCCGCAGGAGACCGTGTGCTGGCTGTGTCCTGGCCACACACACAACCGTGTGGGGGTGTCATGGAGACCGTCCAAAGCGGAGTATGGAAAAGGATATTACACACCCTATACTTCAAAAGTACATGCCGTGTATTTTTTTCATTAAATGGATAGGGGTCGCATCTGATCACCAGAAGTGTCTTCTTCTAGGTCTCATTTGACCAAGAGAAACCGTACGGCGCCGAAACTTCTCTGATCCCCCAAGCCTTCGTCTGTTCTCCGAATCGACCACCGTCAATTGCATTGGAACCGAAGTGGTAAGATCTTCTTTCTTCTAGAGCATCGTTTTCCAATTCCTCCTCTTTTCCATGTTATCGTGGGTTGAACGCTTTAGACTTTTTTGTATATCTTTGACGTTCCAAGGAGATTCAAGCTTTGAGGTTCACATATAAAGATATCCTAACGCCAAGGTAGGTGGTTTGTGCCTTTCTGTTTGAATTCTTTGAGTATTATGTGCAAATTCCACCAATACCCTTGAATGGGGTATTGCGTGTTTACCATTTTACCCCTGTTGTTTTTATGCCATGCTTGTATGCCTATGTAGAGGTAATTTGGATATGAATTGGGTTGATTGTTATGCCTTGGATGTTCTGCTCATGCTTTGTTCTGTTTACGATTGTTTAGTCCTGTTTATCCTATTGGCCATTCACCTTTTTTCCATTCCTTGTGGTAGTAGGATGAAGTGTTGTTTTCTGACATGCTTGAGATGTTTTAAACTGGTTATCCAAGTAGTTATGTAGGTTTACTTTGTACTTATAGCATTACTATGCGTTGAATTACATGGGACCATGAGAACGTAGTGTTATAGACTATAAGAAGATAGACTGAGTGAGCTTCCTCCGAGAGTCTTTGGAAATTATAGACTATAGGGGGATAGACTGAGTGAGCTTCCTCAGAGAGTATTTGAACTTTATATACTATAAAGGGACAGACCGAGTGAGCTTACTCATAGGGTTTTTGTTTTACTTAAATTACCTTGAACCACTCCAGGCTATAAAAGGAATTGACCGGGTGAGCTGCCTCAGAGAGTTTGTGATCGACCTGGGGCTATAAGAGGAATTGATCGAGTGAGCTTCCTTAGAGAGTCTATTGACCTTGGGGATATAATGGGAATTGACCTTATGTTCTTCCTTAGAGAGTCCTCAATTACCTTAGACTATAAGGGGAATTGACCGAGAGTGCTTCCTCATTGAGTCTTTATGAATTATTATGACAGAACCAGAGGGGTTAGGCTGAGTGTACTGACCACAGGGTTGCTTGTGCTCGTTTGGTAGGACTAGAGGGGATGGCTATTGGTACATCCCAGATGGATACCTGTGTGTGTTAGCTTCTGCTTGAATTTGGACTGTGTTTTTTTACTACTGTGTACTTTCCTGTTTACTTCTTTCTGTACTTTTACCTGCCATATATTCACTGACTGTTAGGCATAGATCTTCGGGTAGTTGCCTACTGGGATTTAGTCTCACACCCTTTTTGGGTCATGCTTTTGAGCCCAAACATATTATATTGCTATAGGTATAGATAAGGGTAGGCTCCCTTCGACTTCATGTACTTTACTTGTTGTGGAGCTGGAGAGCATGGGACCAAGCTTTGGCTTACGATGCTGAGGAGCTGTTTAGCTATTTCTTTTGTACTTGGGTTTAGTACTATTTTGTATTCCAACATTTTGATATTTTTGGCTAATTTCCTAGACATATGTATCATGCATCATTTATATATATGTGCTCCAGCTGTTTTATTCTTTTAGTATTCCACTGATTGATTTTGTATGGATTATTACTTCTTTTGCAATTGTATATTGTTTCTCATCCGCTCTATACTCTTCCAATGAGGGCATAGTTTCCCCACTATCACACCCAAGGCCCTCACTGCTAGTCGGTAGCCTCTGGCATTCAAGGAAATTCACTTGAGGCCATGTGACCAACCGGGTACGGGGTGCCTCTAGGTGGCATCCGAGACCGAGACGTTACAAAGTGGTATCAGAGGATTTATTTTCTATTGACTTACTATTTGGATCCTTTAGCCAGGGATAGGAAAGAATAGGTACTTGGTAATAAGATGTACCCAGGAGTAGCTAACCCATGTACAGGGAAAATCCAATCTGCCTCGTTATTGCAAATTTTATGGTTTTTAAATTTTACGGTTGATATGATTTTCACCATTGGGAGACTCACATGTATTGTGCTATTATTGTTGACGTTATTCAGGTTCTATTTCTGTTGCAACCTGATGAGATGAGGGTATGCCATCTTATGCATCATATAATCACTTTCTATAAATCACATGTCATGCATTTTTTTCATGCCATCTAGGATGCATTAGAGATTGCATGTTGTTGTGATAAATGATTTGTAAGATATGCATGTTGTTGTGATAGTTTACTTGATAGGAATACCTGCTATTTGATATGGTATCGCTATGTGTAAGGTCTTGTTTGAATGAATGCCAAATTTTGGTTCTTGAGGTGTTATGGGCCCTCATGAATCAGAACTTGGTGGGTCATTGACTTGTTTACTTTGTATATGACATGTATAAGATGCCAACCTTTGATTCACAGGGAGTAGGGGCCCTCACGGATCGGAATTTGGAAACTTAACGCTTGTTTTCTGTATTTTCTGGGCTCCGGAGCAGTTTCTGAGGCTACTGTCTGGAAAAATCCAGAATAAATAGTGTGTACTTTATGAATACATGTCGTGTAGTATATAACCGTGTCACTGACTGTGTGGGAAGGGACACAGAGTTGTGGAAAATCTTGAAAGAACACGCCGTGTATAGTACGTACACGTCATGTTGTAGTGACTGTGTGTATACCCGTGTGACTAATGAAATAGATGGATGAAACGTAGGATATACATGCCGTGTCATGATTTCACACACCGTGTAGTGTATCCTAGGTACCCGATTGTGTCGTGAACAACACGGGTCAGGGAAATCCTTCAAGTACACATCATGTGTACATGGAGCACGTTGTGTAGAGTGAACCATGTATCCGGTCGTGTAACTAACAACACGGGTCGTTGAAACTTGTCTAGTACACACCATGCCCATTGTGAAGATGTTGTGTAGTCTAGGATTAAGAGCACCGTGTGGGTTAGCCAGGTGAGGAGACTCAGGAAGGTAAATAGAGTTCAAATACATGCCGTGTGTGGAGACAACATGTCATGTGGTTGGAGTGTTACACGACCAGTTGTGGAATAAGTACACACTCATGTGAATGGCTTAAGAGAACACACCGTGTAGTGTTTATACACGACGTGTAGTCATATTTTGTAAAAATTTAATGTTTTATTTCTCCTGTTCCTTTATTGTACTCTTATGTTTTCAGTCCATGACAATCCTGATCTAAGGTGTGCGTTTGGCCTTTCAGAAGTATACCACCAAGACGTCCTCCGGTTGTATGCCATTTTCCAGATGGTGATCAAACACCAGATATTGCTCATCAGGGACTTTCAGTAGATCCTCCTATTATTCCATCCTTTTCACCATCCATTATACCTGGCACAGGTTCTGATGCATAGTTCAGGGAAGGATTTTTGAGAATGATGCAGACTTTTCAGGGAGCACCATCTCCTGCCCTATCGATTGTGGAATTGACGCAGGTTTTTCAACAGTAGCATCCTCCTACTTTATCAAGGGATGGAGGACCCCAGGCTGCAGAATCATGTCTAGAGTCCATACTGACAATATTTGATCATTTGGAGATACCTCCATAGAAGAGGGTGAAACTCTATACCTATATGATCCGAGACTCCGCCAAGAGGTGGTGGGAGGTGATCTCACAGGCGGTATGCCACCATAATATGGCTTGGGAGGAGTTACAGTGTATCCTTTATGATTAATTCTACCCAGAGACATTGAGGGTCGATCGAGACTAGGATTTCATGAGCCTAGATCAGGGTACTCTTTCTTTGATGGAGTATTCCTCACACTTCACAGAGCTGTAGCGTTTCACACATATTCCAGCTGGTGATGATTTGTTCCTGGCTAGGATGTTTAAGGATGGACTCATGTAAGAGATATGTTCCTAGGTGAACATCTTCAGTTTGACTTCAATATCCTCTATCATCAACCAGGCACTGATCACTGAGCGCAATATGAGGGATTCTGGAGCAGCGAGCTAGGGCGGTTCGACATCCAGAGTTAGGGTTCCTCCTACTGATAGCAGGAAGCACCGCAGGGAGTCTTCTCGAGGAGATCAGATTAGGTGGGATGTATCTTCAGGAAGCCATGTAGTATGATACCAATGCGGGAGGAGTGATCATACTAGGCCTCAGTGCCAGAGAGACCCGATGAAGTGATGATCTTGCGGTAAGATGGGTCATCTTCATCGTTTCATTTAGATCTTCTCACTTGTAGCTGGTGGAAGGGGTTCTTCTATAACCCCGCATTAATAATAAGCATCTCCAATTTCTCACTAGTCTGGGAACTGGAGTTTTTCTATCCATTCAGGCCAAGGTGGAGGTTGCGGCCAAGGTGGTCAGTCACCAGGCTACCAGCGACAGTAGAGTGGATAAGCTTAGAGTGGTCAGGTAGGGCCATAGGACCGTGGAGAGGGCCAGATCTTTGTAGTGGAGCAGACCCATCAGGAGTAGGATCCCGTCCCCTCTACAATTAAAGGTACGATCTTGTAGCCTCAGTTTTATCTTCATCTCTTTTGGATACTGGTGCTATGCATATCTTTATATCTGTTGCTGTTGTGGAGATCCTTGGGCTCTGCATCTTTTCTTTTGCTAATATCTTGACGCTAGAAACACCATTGGGAATAGAACATATGGTGTATTTCAGTACAAGGAGTTCTCTTTAGAGGTTGGTGGGTGTCACTTCATTTGGGATCTTTATGTTCTAGAGATGACAGGCTATGATGTCATTCTCGGAATGGACTGGCTAGTTCTCTTCCAGGCAGTCATCAACTGTTATCGCCACAGGGTGAGTTTCATATCACCATAGGGTGGATCTTATCTTTATAAGGGTCAGTGGGATATCCAGGCGAGCAGAACGGGTCCATAGTATCATTGGTTGGGAGCAGTTATAGCCCAGATTCCTAGTCTTCATCTGGATGACCAGGGGACTTCACGGTTAGACTTTCCTCCAGTAGTGGATCATTTCAAAGATTTTTTTCTTGAGGACTTTTCAGGTTTTCCTCGGGAGCTTAAGGTATAATTTTCTATTGAGCTTGTTCCAGGGGCAGCACCGGTGTCCATTCCTCCTTATAGGATGGATACACCAAAGTTGCAGGAGCTCAAGAAACTGTTGGAGGAGTTACAAGCCAAGGGTTTCATCCGACCCAGTACTTCTCCTTGGGGTTCACCTGTCCTGTTTGTGAAGAAGTAATATGGTACCCTTAGTCTTTTTGTGGATTATCATAAGCTAAACCAGTTGATGGTCAAGAACCAATATCCCTTGCCTAGGATTGATGATCTCTTTGATCAGCTTCGAGGAGCCCGAGTGTTCTCGAAGATTGAATTGAGGTCCAATTATCATCAGTTGTTAGACCATCTGATATACCTATCACAGCCTTCCAGAGTATGTATGGTCTATACGAGTATATGGTTATGTCGTTCGATCTCACGAATGTGCTTGCAATTTTCATGGAACTGATGAACCGAGTGTTCCATCCATACTTTGATTCCTTTGTGGTGGTCTTCATGAACGATATCTTGGTGTAATCTCACACTCGACACGACCATGCTACCCATATTGAGATTTTTTTGAGTACACTGAGGGAGCATCAACTATATGATAATCTCTTGAAGTGCCACTTTTGTATGGACCAGATTCACTTCTTGGGTCACGTTATTTCAGAGACAAGAGTATCATTAGACCTAGAGAAAGTGAGAGGTATAGCCTCCTGGGAGTAGCCGAAGAATTTCTTTGAGGTGCAGAGTTTTATAGGGATGTCTGGATACTATAGACACTTTATTCAGGACTTTTCACGCTTAGTAGAACCACTGATGGGTCTGACTAAGAAGGGTGTGAAGTTCTTGTGGTCAGATTCTTGTAAGTCATCCTTTCAAGAGATGAAAGGGAGGGTGAATTCAACACCGATACTAGTCTTTCCAGAGTCAGGAAAGAGCTATACTGTTTATTGTGATGCTTTAGGTATTAGACTGGGAGTTGTGCTTATGTAGGAATATGGAGTCGTTGTGTATGGGTCTCGGCAATCGAGGCCACATGAGAAGAACTACCTGACGCACGATCTGGATTTTGCAGCTATTGTTCGTGCCTTATGTTGTTGGAGACATTATCTTCTAGGATAGCACTTTGTGGTTTTCACCGACCACAAGAGTCTAAAGTAAATCTTCACTCAGTGTGATTTGAATTTGAGACAACGAAGGTGGGTTGAGTACCTTCAGTATTTTGACATTGAGATTGCCTACATGCCGGGGAAAGGCAACACAGTGGCTGATGCGTTGAGCAAGAGGACTCAGATACAGGCAGTTCAGGAGGCCAGCAGTTAGTGTAAACTTATGGCTATATTCTATGAGATGCATTTGGAGGTGCATGATAGACAAGGAAGACTTTTATATCATTTGTAGCTGTTACCTCTACACTTCTTGATCGGGTAAGAATGATGCAGCTATCAGATTCTGAAGACCTAGTCCTAAGGGAGAGACTGTCAGGAGAGGACCCTATTTATGGATGGACCATAGGTGAGGATGATATCTTGCGTTTCCAGGGGAGTGTGTGGGTTCCAATAGATATACACGAGGAGATGATACAAGACTTTCATTCCTCAGTTTGGGTAGTTTATCCTAGAATCACAAATATGTATCGTGATCTACACCTTTAGTATTGGTGTCCAGGTATGAATAGGGACATTGCTAGTTTTGTCATGAAGTGTTCCACTTGTCAGCAGGTGAAGGCGAAGCATCAGTGACTAGCAGGGATTTTGCAGCAGTTACCCATTCCCGAGTGGAAGTGGAATGACATCGTGATGGACTTTGTGACTGGGTTGCTGAGGTCTCCTCGAGGGAATGACGTAGTTTGGGTTGTCATTGACAGGCACAAAAAGGTTGCTCACTTCTTACCAATCAAGGAGACCTTCAGTGTTGATGATCTGGGGCGGTTGTACATCTGAGAGACTGTACGTCTGCATAAAGTTCCACACTCCATTGTTTCAGATAGGGATTCCCATTTTACTTCTCGGGTCTGGCAAGGGATACAGAAATCATTGGGTACATAGGTTCTTTTGAGTACAGATTACCACCCCCAAACAGATGGCTAGTCTGAGCGTACAATTCAGGTGCTTGAGGACATGCTCCGAGCATGCATTCTAGATTTTAGAGGTTATTCAGAGAAGCATATACCTCTTTTAGAGTTTTCGAACAACAATAGTTTTCAAGAAACTGTCTAGATGTCAACATATGAGGCTTTGTACGGTAGGCCATGTCGATCCCCCTTATGTTGGCTAGAGGCAAGAGAGGCATCTTTGCTGGGACCTCATATTTTTTAGGAGACCACAAAGCAGATAGAGTTGATTTAGAAGAGGATGGATACTGCACAGTCTCAACAGAAGTCTTATGCTGATCAGCGAAGTAGACCTCTAGAGTTCGAGGTCGGGGATCAGTTTTTCCTACGTATCACTTTGAGGTTGGGACACAAGAGTATTAGGATATAGGGTAAGCTTTTTCCGAGGTATTTCTGGACATTTGAGGTGTTGGAGAGAGTTGGGTTCATTGACTATCAGTTGTAGTTACCTCATAGGTACCGAGTTATACATGATGTTTTTCACGTCTCTCAGCTCCGACGTTACTTTTCAGACCCATCTCATGTTTTTCACCCTGAGGAGGTTGAGCTCGAAGTGGATGCATTATTTGAGGAGCATCCTATTTGAATTGTTGATCGCAGCACAAAGGTTCTCTATGGCCGGTCAATTCCTCTGGTACGAGTGTTATGGAAGCAAGAGTGAGTATAGGATGAGACTTGGGAGAGGGAGGTCGATGTATGATCATAGTGGTCGGAGCTATTCAGAGTTTCTTCTTCTACGCCGTGCTAGGGAAATTCAGGGACGAATTTCTTTAAGGGGGGAAGTTTGTAAGAACCCGGATGTTCTTTCAGGTATGTTTTTCCCTGGTCATTTTTTAGGAAAATAGAAAATTCTAGAAAATTTTTAAGTACACGTCATGTACTTTATGAGTACACGCCGTGTACTTCCTTGCCGTAAGAGACCGTGTGCTGGTTGTGTCCTGGCCACACACACAGCCATGTGGGGGTGACATGGAGGCCACCTAAAGTGGAATATAGAAAAGGAGATTACATGCTGTGTACTTAAAAAGTACACACCGTGTATTTTGTTTTTTATTAAATGGACTGGGGTCGCGTCTGATCGCTAGAAGTGTCTTCTTCTAGGTCTCGTTTGACTGAGAGAAACCATACGGCATCGAAACTTCTCTGAGCCCCCGACCCTCCATTTGTTCCCTGAATAGACCACTGCTGATTGCGTTGGAACCGCAGTGGTATGATCTTTCCTATTCTAGAGCATCGTTTTCCAACTCCTCGTCTTTTCTAAGTTATCATGGGTTGAACACTTTAAAAGTTTTTGTGGATATTTGACGTTCCAAGGAGATTCAAGCTTTGAGATTCACGTGTAGTGATATCCTAACTCCAAGGTAGGTGGTTTGTGCCTTTCTGTTCGAAGTCTTTGAGTATTATGTGAAAATTACACCAATACCCTTGAATGGGGTATTGCATGTTTACCTTTTTACCCTTGTTGTTTTCCTGCCATTCTTGTATGACTTTTTAGAGGTAATTTGGATATGAATTGGGTTGATTGCTATGCCTTGGATGTTTTTCTCATGATTTGAACTGTTTACGAATGTTTGGTCCTGTTTGGCCTATTGGTCATTGAACTGTTTCCCATGCCTTGTGTTTATAGGATGGAGTGTTGTTTTCTGACATGCTTGAGATGTTGTAGACTCATTTTCCAAGTAGTTTTGTAGGTTTAATTTTGCCTTATAGAATTACTATGCGTTGACTTACACGGGGCCGTGAGAACCTGTTGTTATAGACTATAAGAGGATAGACCGAGTTAGCTTAATCAGAGAGTCTTTAGACATTATAGACTATAGGGGGATAGACCGAGTGAGCTTCCTCAGAGAGTCTTTGAGCTTTATAGAATATAAGGGGACAGACCGAGTGAGATTCCTCATAGGATCTTTGTTTTACTTGAATGACCTTAAACCACTCCAGGCTATAAGGGGAATTGACCAGGTGAGCTTCCTTAGAGAGTATGTGAACGACCAAGGGCTATAAGAGGAATTGACCGAGTGAGATTCCTCAGAGATTCGCTTGTCCTTGGGGATATTAGGGGAATTGACCTTGTGTGCTTCCTCAGAGAGTCATCGACTACCTTATACTATAAGGGGAATTTACTGAGAGTGATTCCTCAGAGAGCCTTTATGAATTATTATGATGGAACTAGAGGGGTTAGGCTGAGTGTACTGCCCAGAGGATTTCGTGTGCTCGTTTGGTAGGACCCAAGGGGATGGTTGTGGGTACTTCCCAGAGGGTTACCTATGTGTGTTAGCTACTGATTGACTTTGGAATGTGGATTTTTACTGGTGTGTACTTTCTTATTTACTACTTTCTGTACTTTTACCTACCATATATTCACTGACTGTTAAACAGAGATCTTCGGGTGGATGCCTACTAGGATTTAGTCTCACACCCTGTTTAGGTCGACATGCTTTTGGGCCCAAACAGATTATATTGCTACAAGTATAGATAAGGGCAGGCACCCATTGACTTTAGGTACTTGACTTGCTGTGGAGCTAGAGAGCATGAGACCAAGCTTTGGATTACGATGCTGAGGAGCTGTTTAGATGTTTATTTTGTACTTGGGTTTAGTACTATTTTTTATTCTAGCATTTTGATCTATTTGGATACTTTCCTATACATATGTATCATTCATCATTTATATATATGTGCTTCAGCTATTTCTTACTTTTAGTCATCCATTGATTGCTTTTGTAGGGATTATTACTCCTTTTTCTATTGTACATTATTTCTCATCCACTGTGTACTCTTCCAATGAGGGCATAGTTTCCCCACTATCACATCCAAGGCCCTCACTGCTAGTCGGTAGCCTATGGCATTTGGAGAAATGCGGTTGAGGCCATGTGACCTACCGAGTACAGGGTGCCTCTAGGTGGCTTCCAGGACCGGGATGTTACAGTCGTGACCACGAGACATTGTGAACAAGACACCGTGAACAAGACACCATGACCGTGAAACACCGTGACCACGAGACCCCATGACCACGATAAACCATGATCAGTCTAGACACCGTGTGAAGGAGAAAATGTTTCCATGACTTATTGTGACACTGTTTATTAAACTATTTTTTCATTTGTCAATTTAATCTCTAATGGTCATATTTGGAGATTTTAAATGCACTGACATAATTAATGCTTCTTTATTGACATACCATCTGATAGTACGAGGTTTGATATATCGACTCTAACACATGAATTCCAAGATAAAAGTGAAGAGTGGGCAAGAATCCAGAACCATGATATTGAACGAAAGAACAAGGATGTGAGCTTGGCAACGAAAAACACTGAGAGAATTTATAAAGGAAATAATGTCACATGAATGCGACCCAACTATACTGAAGAACATATGAAGTACACTAGAATCCAGAGAACATATTCACATAGTCAAACCTCAAGAATAGCACAAGCTAAATTGTGATACTCTATTTTATAGATGAGGACTCGAATTCTGCACCTGTTTCATCTGAGAAGTTCAGAGCTGTAAAGACCAACACTCAAAGCACTTCTAAACCTATCTAATTCTTTCTTCTCTATTGTGTAGATTTTATTAACTTTAGAGTGGAGTGTGTATCTATATAGCAACACACTATGTATCCTGTATAAAACTGAAGGATAACAGATATCCTTACTCAAACATTCATTAAATCTTGTGTATATCCACTGATAAGTGTATAAGAGGTCCTTGTGTGGCCTGGACAGTCTGTGTACTATTGTTAACCCTGATCCAGGGTGTGGATAAAAGTTTATTTATATAAAATTCTTGGTGACAGGTGATCACAAAGTGGAGTGGATTATGTATCGGCATGAGACTGAAGCACTTGTTTCATTTCCACTATGCTGCTTAAATTAGTCTTCTCTATTTTATTGCTTTACTATACAATTCAGAAATCACTGATTTCACTTTGATAGTTAGTCTTGGAAAGAATTTATAACTATCTTGTCTTTGTAGAATAACTTCAAAAGTTATATTAATAACACAAATTAAGATTACTAAGAATTAATCAATCTTATAAGAAGTTACTTAAACAGTCAAACTCTTATAATAGTATAACCTTGATTAACTGGGTTGTATTTAATCTTTGGGGAATACTTTTTTAGAAATACTTTTAACAGAAATTTTTATAATAACTGAATTCACCCTTCCCCTCTTGAGTAATCTACTCTGACCAACATCCTGTGTACCAAAAAATGAAATATAATGTATATATTCCACATGATGATGCACCCCACCCTGCACAATTTAAGAAACTATGTGATTCTCCATATAGGGGGATGCACAATTTCTCCTAAGGGGTTAATTGTTTTAAACAAACTGTGCGCTAATCTGTTTCTCATGGAATGTAAGTTATCCGAGTCCGATACTCCTGAAACCCATATAAACCTCCAAGGAACCTCTTAGGCCTTATAATACATCCAAAAACAATATATTTTAGTTTTCCAACCCACATAATCACATTCTGAGACTAAATTTATTATTTGGTCCATCCACCAAATGGAAATCTCAATTTCCATCAGAATGTTCATCTGGTTTAAAACATGGGATGTTACACATTTCTTCTTCCAACCACCCTCTAAAGATGTTTTCTACCCATAATTAATCAAATAATTTTATGCTCATATTGTCTTTGACCATGATATGATTATGATTTCATAACATCATATGTAAATAGAACTTCTTTTTTGTCCACTTCTCTTGAAATTGTTGATTTCATGGGCATTCCACACTTGGGTCCGAATTAATTTACCCAAGGTGACTTTCCACATGACCCATCCTTTGATCAAAGAGTTACTCTTCTTTTTTATCAGGGAAGGATTTTTCCTCCTTGGTCTATCTAACATACTCTCTCTCTAAAATAGAATTCTTGAGAGGGCTATTCAAACATTGATAGCCCCTCATCTTGGTGATCATGGAACCACCATGTTTATATATTTCTATTTATTATTATTTATTTATATGGATGTACATTTCAACATCCTAGTATTTTTTTCAATCTATGTACTACATTGGATCACACCCTTGACATTCCAAGGCATTACAATTTTTACGCTTCCTCCCTTGTCTATTATCCTATGTTGGCATCAGCCTTGGGGATGTTCCATTTGAGATATCATTTCACAATAACATTGTGAACCACCTCAGGTTTAAACACATGTTCATTCTATGGTATGTATGGAACAAAAAGTTGATTTATGATTTTCTAGGGATCCTCAAAAATTACACTCCCTAGACAGATCCAAGAGTCCTTGAAATATCAATGCCTCCTTCCATTTCCAAATCCTATCCCCTAGATGATTATGAGGATCAGAAAGACAATGAGGAAGAGTAAGTGGTCAATAAATATAATGATGATGATGTTATGGCTAGGGATGAAGTTGGTGGTGGTGTTCAGGTATAGGATGAGCCTTCTCAAGATGATGCTCCAAATGAGGGGGAGCTACCAACTTATGATGATCTATTTCATGCTCCACTATTTGGATGTGAGTTTTTTACCAATGAGACATGTCTCTATAAATAGGGACTTGATCATCATTTCACCTCCCATGAGATGACCATTGAGAGATACATCTAATACATGGAGCACACCACTTATTCCCATATATAGAGTAGGTCACTTCTTCCCATCATGGGCACATAGAGAAGATAGCTGTAGAGACCAAATAAATCACACATTCTATTCAATGTGATGTTTCCCATCACGTTAATTGTTTCCAAACATCCTAGAGTGAATAAGATCATAGATTTTGTTAGGGAGTTTTTTTGGATATTTTTTCTACGGTTTTTGTATGGTATTTTAGGGATCACTTTTATATCTCTTGACTTGATCTTTTAGAAATATTTCCCTATGGATGGATCAATTTTATATACTTTATCCTTTTTATCTGCTATATAATATATTTATATAACCCTCTATATATATTTCTTATAATCACAAAGGGGGTAAGGTTATGATATCAAAGGTATAATCATCTTGTTAATGGTTTCAAATCATTTTTATGTTTCAATTGATTAAAATTTTATGCTATAAAAATTATTCTTTATCTTGTTAAAGGATTTCAAATTCTTTTTATGTTTCAAATATTTTAAAACCAAATTATTTTATGTTCCTTTTTTATCATTGTAAAGGATGTCAAAAATCTCACCTTGAATTTAATTATAAAATATTGAAATCCATTTTAAAAATTTCTTGGATATATTTTTGAAATAAATATTTTCATATTCCAATCTTTCTATTGTTTATTTCAAGTATTTGTGATCATCAAAATAGGTAATATTGTTGCAACTCTCACTCTCTTATGTTTTTTAATGATCACAAACACCAATTATGTTTTTAACCATTTATTTTGAGTGTATTTCATTTATTATTTTTTCACATAAACCAAGGATATATCCGGGCAAACCATGGGATAAAGAGGAACTGGAGGACCACTATGGAGGGCCTCACTTGTTGGAAGAATTGGATACCCGGTGGAAAGTTATTGACCAGATAGTAGAGTTGTACAGAAGAACTTGTCCCAATCTAGACACACCAACTAGCTTTTAGAAGGCCATTGAATAGATGATGACACCTAGAAAGACCTAGTAATCCCTAAAAATCCCACCGGCTAGCCTGTGGAGCCTATCGACCAGTCGATGAAGCTTTTTTATAAAGTCAACATAGTCATTGTAGGTTTTCCCCTCTAATATCTCTCACCTCCAAATAATAGTATTAAAGTCATAAGGCATCCAAAACCACCATTGGAACTCCAAAAACTATAAATAAACCTCCTTGAAGGCTTGGATTTATCTAGTGACTACCAGATACCATATTGAAGAAATTATGCCTATATTTGAGTTACCTTGTGCTATATTGTCATAATATATTACCCTCTCTCTCAAATTTGTCTCTCCTTCTCTCTATTTTACGTCTCTATCTTGTTGAGATAGTTGAGAGTGGTTTATAAGGGGGTTTTGTTAAGAAATCCTCTTATTATTCTTTCCCGTGGATTCTCACTACCATTTAAGTGATGGATTCGAGGTTTCTTTCACACCACACTAAAACACAAATGTATTTCTATTATATTGGGTTTCTTTCTTACACCACTAAAATGAAAGGTTCTATTCAGATATCTTAGCGATTGTTAAATTCAATTGAGTAATATCAACCCTCTCAATTCTTGAGGGGATGTGTAGAAACTCAAGTATTGAGTTTTTTCCAAACTCCATTATCCAAGTGTTGTGTCTTGACTTTTATTTCAATGTCTTATTGCACTTACTATTTTATTTTTATTTTATCATATTATTTAGATTTATTTTTCAAAATTAAATTCACCCCATCCTCTTAACATCCCATTTATACCAACAATAACTTTTATAACATAGTTGTCTGATATTGTAAAAATACATATTGATAATGAGGTATGTCCTTTAAAATATATTTTTTATTAAAAACATTAAAAAATTATTGAAAAAAGTCCTGAATCAAGGAATGTTATTACAAATAAATAAAAGGAGGAGGAAATAGAAAGTTGAATAAAAAATTCTATAATATCAACCAATAAATTGAAAAGGCCTTCAAAGAGTACATATATCCCTCCATTTCTATGATTTCATTTATTAATATTACAAGTTAATGTGGATACAACATTCAATGATTTTAATATAGTATTTGATGATTTTGAAGAAAAAATGTATAAAGAATCCCTTATAAACTATATTGGTCTTGAGAATGTTGATAAAATCCTCAAGCATGGGTGGTTAGGAGTTTTAGTTGTAAATGTATACATGAGGTTTGTTTTGATAATATTCTTTTCCAATAGGTGATCTACTATGTTAATTACAATTAAATAGTTTTCATATTTTTTCGGACATAAATATAAGTACTATGGGAAGGGGAAACCCTACGAAGAAAAATTTGGGATCATTTGTCCCCACATTACTTTAATAGAAAAAAATCACTAGAAGAAGATGAATATTTAAAAAGAGTGTACAAGTTTTCCATATTTTTTTAAAAGAAACAAACAATTGAAAAACACTTCTTGTTATCCACAATGTTGGGGTAAAACTTTATAATCTAATCTTATCATATTTCATATAATTTCTTTTACTACTTATTACTTTTTTTTCGGAGTATTGGTTTCTCAATGCAATTTATTTGGATACTCCAATGATTTATTTATTTTATTAAATACATGAATTACCAAAAAATTGACTATACATGATGACTTTTATCAATTTATAATACATTGTATTCAACATTTTAAAAATAAAATTCATGTTATATGTTTTATATTATTTTTTAATTAAAATTTTATTATGAAGGGTTGTGTTTAAATATCATCAAAATCATGGTATGAGGAAAATAAATGAAATTAAGAAGCTTGAAAATTTCTACAACTTGATAAGTATTAAGGAATATATAATAATATTTCACTATCCAAAAATATATCAAAAAAATTAATTATTTTTCTCAATGTCTATGTAGTATCTAAAACAAACTAATCTTTATGATTATGGTTATTAAATTTGAAAATTTATGAAATATATACTATTCTCTTAAAAAACTAGTATCCACAAAGAGGTATTTCTGACGATAATTTAAATTTCCTTCAAAATATTTATTAATTTTTTATTTATTAATATTTTCTAGTACTTTCTAGAACATCGATAGTCCACTTATTTAAAATAGGAAATATATTTTTTTACAAATGAGTGGGAACAATACATTGTTCCAAAATGTTTTTAGACATCAAGAAGAGGTGACTTCTTATCACAATTGTAATTTTGTAATTTCAAAAATACCTTGAAAAGTTGATTTATCTATAGATTATTTAGTAACATTTGTTATCATTTTTTCTAATTATTATTTATCTAATTCTCTTATCATTTTTATCTACTAAATATTTAGTTAATTTTCACAAATTTCATGAAGGGGTGATTCAGAATTTATTTTTATGAAAGCATTTTGTGCCTCTAAAGAGCATAAAAACCTCAAAACAAAGTTCATAATCATTCTTGAAGGATAAAATGGGATCTCAACTTTAAAAATGACCATGAACTATGTACGGTGGAATTTTGTTTCTCTTTATAGGCACAAAATTATTATAGAAAAATAAATTCTCAATGAAGGCTTTGAAAAGGATGATGCACTAAGGTGCATGTTTAATGTTATCTCCATAGACATGTTAGTTATTTATTTGATTTGTTTAAATTCAGTAGTTATTAAATGAAATATATTTTAAATCCAAGAATTTTTAAAAATGTGTTGGTGATAAAAGTTTTAGAAAATTATACATAAGTCCTTCGTGATTTATATGAATCAATTTCATGTCAGTCTAACACATAGTGTGTCTAGTGTGACTCAAAGAGGGTGTTTTTTAGTTTAAAAGTGTCATTGTAGTTGAAAATGTGTTTCACTCACTAAAATCCTAGAAAACACCCTCAAATTGTCTTGATGCTTTTGTAAAAAATTCATAAGTCATTATTTATATGTATAAATTAACTGTGCGGTAATCTAATACACGGTGTTCCCGATATGATTAAAAGTGAGTGTTTTGATTTAAAATTAAAATTTTAATTCAAATAAATTTTTACATGATCTAAACTAAGAAACATGATTGGGTTATCTTAATACATTAGGAAAATTATCCATAAATCATTTTTTATATGTATAAATCAACCACACATCAATCTGACACATTGTGTGCTCAATATGACTTAAAGTGTGTGTGATCAGTTAAAAAGTAACATTTTAGTTCAAAACACACATAACTTACTAAAAACTAAGAAAACATGGTCATATTTTATTGATAATTTTTCAAAATAATCGATAAGTCATTTTTGACATATGGGAATTGGATTAACATCAATATGATACAGAGTGTGCCCAGTATGATTAAAAGAGAATGTTTTTATTTATAATTGACATTTCAGTAAAAAACATAATTCAAATATTAAAAACTAAGAAAACACACTCATATTGTCTTTATACATTAGTAAAATGATCCATAAGTTATTTTTATGTGTTAGAACCAGTTTCACATCAATTTAATACATGGTGTGTCCGATGTGACTCAAAGTGAATGTTTTCAATTTAAAAGTGTCATTTTAGTTCAAAACGAACATCACTAACTAAAAACATGAAAATACTATTTAATTGTCTTGATAATTTATAAAAATGATATATAATTCATTTTATATATATAATAATCAAACACACTTGAATCTAACAAACGGTGTGGCTGATATGACTGCAAGTGTGTGTTTTTATTTAAAATTAACATTATATTAGAAAACACACTCAACATACTCAAAACTGATAAAACACACTTGTATTATCTTGTAACTTTAGAAAAATGATCCATAATTCATTTTTACATATATGAATTAGGCGCAATCCAATCTAATACATGTTGTGCCTAGTATAACTCAAAATGTTTGTTTTCAATTTAAAAGTGACATTTTAGTACCAAATGTGTGTTAGTGGCTTAAAACAAAGAAAATACACTTTTATTTCCTTGATAATTTAGGAAAATTACTCATAAGTCATCTGTGATATATTGGAATAAGCCACACATCAATTCAACACAATGTGTTCCCAATATGACTCAAAGTGAATGCTTTCAATTTAGAAGTAACATTTTAGTTCAAAACATACGTCACTGACTAAAAACCATAAAAACAAACCCAAATTGTCTTAATAATTTATTAAAATGATCCATAATTAATTTTTAAAATATAGGAATCAGTCTCACATCAATCTGATACACGATGCGACCAGTATGACTTAAAGTGCACGCTTTTCTTTAAAATTGACATTTTAGTACAAAACACTCTTCACATGCCCAAAATAAGAAAGCAATCTCGAATTGTATTGATATATTATGAAAATAATTCTTAAGTCATTTTATATTTATATAAATTAGTCTCACATCAATCTAACACATGTTTTGTCTAACATGACTCAAAGTGTGTGTTTTCGGTTTAAAAGTAACATTTTTGTTCAAAACACACGTCACTGACTAAAAACTATGAAAATACACTCTGATTGTCTTGATAATATAATAAATTGATCCATAATTCAATTTTTTTAATATAGATATTAACTTCGAATCAATCTAACATATGGTGTGGCCGGTGGAACTTAAAGTGAGTGTTTTTATTTAAAATTGATATTTTTGTACAAAACAAACTTAACATACTAAAAAGTGAGGTAACATGATTGGATTGTCATGATAACTTAAGAAAATTATCCATAAGGAATTTTTAATTTTTAGGAGTTAGACACACATCAATATAACACATTGTGTGCTCAGTATAACTCAAAGTGTGTATTTCTAATTTAAAAGTGACATTTTAGTTCAAAACATACACTATTAACTAAAAACTGAGGGAATCAACTTAGATTGTCTTGATATTTTAAGAAAATTATTCATAGAACATTTGTGATGTTTCAGAATCAATTACACATCAATCTGACACATGGTACGATTAGTATGACTCAAAGTGTGTGTTTTTAGTTTAAAAGTAACATTTTGGCTCAAAATGTGTGACACTTACTAAAAATGAATAGAACATGCTAATATTGTCTTAATAAATTAGAAAAATTATTTATAAGTTATTTTTGATGTATAAGAATCAGTTTCACATCAATTTGACTCATAGTGTGATAACTATGACTAAAAGTGCATTTTTTTATTTAAAATTGACATTTTAGTACAAAACACACGTCACATAGTGAAACAAATAAAACACATTTGGACAGTCTTGATACTTTATTAAAATTTTCCATATGTAAATTGTGATGTTTAAGAATCACCCGCAAATCAATCTGACACACTGTATGCCCGATGTGACTCAAAATGCGTGTTTTTTTAGTTTAAAAGCACCATTTCAGTTCAAAACACATATCACATACTCAAAACCAAGAAAACAATCTTGTATTTCTTTTTATTTTATATTTTATGATAACAATCTACAAATCATTTATTGTGTATAGGAATCAATCACACGTGAATCCGAAACACAGTGTTCTCGAAATGAATCGAAGTGCGTGTTTTCAGTTTAGAAGTTACATTTTATTAATGTATTGTATCATATTTATGTTTCATTTATTTATTTTCAGTAATGTTGACATAAAAAAATTTATTTATTATAGGTACAATATTTTTTTGTTCTTGAGGTGGTTTGGTGTGTTCAAAAACTAGTTGTGAGATTGAGCTCATTTGGAAAGGGGTCTCAAATACAGTGAAATTCTTGGTGTTTTTGAATTCCATGGAAAATTTAATTTTATAATAAATTGTGCAAAAAAATTTGATTATAGTGTATTGAAATTTTTGTAATGTAGTTATAATTTTAAATTATTTTTTCTTGGAAATTAAATTGTAATTTTATTTGGAATGGGTTGATGCAATATATTGTAATTGTAGCAAAACCCCAGCTTCATTGTTATTATAATATTATTATCTGATTTTACATGATCCACACGCAACTGTCATTATCATGTAATTTTTTTAAAAAAAAAAGTAAGGTACAAGAAGAAGAAGCAGACCTACCATCCTCTGACTTCAAGGACCCAAGCTAAGTAGGACAGAAAAAATGAGGACCAAGGGAATCACCTAGAATAATATTAACCCCATCAGGCTTAAGGATATCCACGGTGTGGAAATAAACATCCTCTAAACTAGAAATAACGAATGAGGTTATGTAATTTGAAACCTTGTTACCCTCTTGCCATATGTGTTTCACATTACTGTTGCTATTAAGAAAACTCCTACACTTTCTGATGTTGTAGTAGTGTAAGGACCAGACCCCAGTTTCCAGGATCTGATGCCTTATTTCTCTACATGGGAATATAGATAAAGAATATGAATCTAGAAGGACTGAGTAGTTTAGTATTATTTAAAACAAGATACATACATAAGTTCAACATAACAACATTAAATGAAAACTACTTAGAAACATCATAGACAACTTCCATAACTCCTATGTTATTTCAGCATGCCATTCATAAATAAATCCTTCATGTCCTGAGAAAATGAAACATAAGAAATGGGTGAGGTCAAACACTCAATAAGTGTATTCAATATAGTGGAAGACAATATAAACATTAGATATAGTGAATAATTGAAAACACATGCCTTTAAAAATAAACTAGAATATATCATTGTAGAAATATGAGATGAGTAAATATTGACATATCATAACATAATCATGGGTATTATACTAGTATAATAACTACATGAACCATCAATACTAATTTCATAATGGGGGAGTGAATAATGTGTGACAATATAACCATACCGTCAAGGCCTCGTTCCAAGACCATAAATAATTGTTTTGTCAGGGTCTTGTGCCAAGACAGTAGTTTGTCTCATGAGACCTACCGATTTACCAAGGGACTATAGTGGGCCCCAACCGACTCCCTATATGTCCAATTAATTACTCATATGAATTTAGATAAACATAAACAACATATACATTAATATTGAAATTAATATATGAAATGAAAATAACATACCTCGAACATTAAGCATAAACACAAACCATTCAGAGTAAATTGGAGAATAGTCTCAAGATAGCACATCCACAACCAAAATAATCATAAACCATTAAATTAAATATGGTAGATGATAACATGGAATACTAATCCCAATAATACATAATAATCACAAGAGTTTTGAAATAGATGATGATACTCTTATAAAATCTTCGAGTAAATCTTGGATAACTACTCTTTTACATTGAAAAGAAGAGTAATTTTGAAAAACTATTTGTAAAAACCAGAAGAGAAATAATACATTATTTTCATGATACAATGAGTGATTTAATAAATATAATGGTTCCCAAAAATAGATTATAGAGTTCTTTTGAAAATTTGTAAGAATTAGAGAAATTCCCTTGGATCAGGCTTATATTTTGAAAACAATTTTAGAAGTTCCTTTTAAAACATGTAACCATCCATAAAATAAGGAAATATTATGGTTTTTCAAAATATATATAACCCACACAAATAATTATTTATGAGTTAAAAATAATAAATAAGAGTTTCATTGAGATAATTATACAATAAAAGTAACCCGAATGAAAATGGAAGTTCAGGTGGAAAAACCCTTACCTTAACTCCGAACGTGTTCTGCTCTTGAACTTAGGCTCCTGGAATATGAAATTGTACTTATTAATAACTTATTTCAGAAACTATTATACATTTATTTAGTTTATCATAATTAATTGTTGTTCATTTATTCCCTTATTGATAAGTTATTATAATGAATTTTGTCGTTCCGTAGTGTTCGTTTTCTTTATTTTCATAATCAGTTCACTTGTTCTTAAGTAACGGAGTTCATGTAAATCTATAGAATTGAATTAAAATATTATTTATGATCATACATAGGTTTTATTGGCCATTTATATAATTTGGTTACATGGAATAAGGATGAATTGTTATATAGATCTTTAATGATAACTGTTTTGGTTAATTTGTGGGTTTTGATTACAACGAATTCATTTTTATTTATAACTTAACAACATTTGTAAAAAAAGGATTACAGAACCTTAAATAGGGTATATTAAATATATAATAATCTGGTTCAACCATAACAATAATTGTTTCATGACCAGAATTGATAATGATAATAGAAATCAAAATCCCATCATCCTTGAATGGGGTAAATTGACACATCTCGAATAGTGTTCTTGCTACTAGTATAAAAGAAGGTAAAAGGAAGAGATGATGATAACATATTCCACTATCATGAAAAAATTATAGTGCATATAATGTACTGGAGTCATGAAAACATTTGAATAATAAGAGTTAATAATAGAAAAAGAAAACAAATGAACTTGAAAGGAAAGACAAATAATTGAAAAGTGAAATTTGCCTCTTGAACCAAACATCCTTGAGAGCCTCCTTTCGGGGGAGGGGGTGGTTTGGTATTTTTGTGAGACCAAGGCTTTCTAGAAGTGTAAGAGGAGGTTGGTAAGATATTTGGATAGAATTTGGAGAATGCACAAGGCTTGAGAGGAGTGAAGGTAAGAGGGAGTTGGGGGGGTTATAGTGGAGGAGAGGAGAGTTTTCATAATTTTTTAATCATTAGTTTATTAATTTCCCTCAAGACAAGAAATAGTGATGATTCCATGAAACATAATTGTGATAAATTCTTTTGAGTTCGAACCAAGTGGGCTTATATCACTTGTGATTTCATAAATATTGTATTTAATAGATACTTATTATATACGGTATTTTACCGTATTTCACTATTCATAAAAAAATTGAGTATTTCACAAAAATACCAAAAATTAACCCTAACCATTTTTAATTGTGTAGAATACAAAAATTAATTCAATTTTTCAAAAATGATTTTCTAAATATGATTAATTTAATATTTAATTATAATTATAATTTAATCTGAAAACAACAGTTATAAAACATTTAGTTACTTATTCCAAAGCATTGTTATATCGTACTTTAACTTGAATATTATTTATATACCATCATAGTTAAAGTTAATATTCATTAAGGTATATAAATATTCATAAGGATATGTTACTATTCATAAGGGTATATTACTATTCACCAAAAAATATGTTTTTTTATCAAAATCCAAATAACTTACTGATCGAAGCTGTGTATGTCAGATTTTCGAAATTCACATCACATAAATGACAAACTTATGTTTTAAGGGTCACATATCACATAGTAGTTAATTATGTTGTGATCTCATGTGATGATGACATATTTATAAGAAATTAATTTCCATTGAAGAAATATTAGGTCGTTAAATTCTTCCTCCCTTCAGAAATTTCACCCTCAAAATTTCATTTTATAATCTAGGCCAAAAATATGTGGGGGTACTTTTCCTTCATTTCTTCCTCAAGTTCCCATGTTTCCTCTTTGTACTTATGGTTTTTACATAGTACCTTGACTAGATGAGTAGTCTTGTTGCATAGAACATTGTCACTAGATACTCCAAAAAGGAAAGATCATCCTCCAATTGTACCACCTCTGAAGAGAGTAAATGTGAAGGGTCTGGTATGTAATTCTTTAAGAGAGATACATGAAAGACATCATGTACTTTCAACATGGTAGGTGGAAGTGCCAGTCAATAGGCCACAACTCTGAATTGATCAAGGATCTCAAAGGGGATGATATAACTAAGACTTAGCTTTCCTTCTTCCCAAACCTCATGAAATTATTCCATGGAGATATGCGTAGAAATACCAAGTCTCCAACTTTGAATTCAATGTCTCATCGACGATTATCTTCATAACTCTTCTGTCAACTTTGGGCTGCCTTGATATGTTACTGAATGGTTTTCACCATTTCCACTATTTCTTCGACCATTTCAGGTCCTAGCAGCTTACGGTCACTGAATTCATCCCAACATGCCGGTATTCTGCCCCTTTTCCCATAAAGGGCTTCATATAGTTCCATTCGAATGCTCACGTGGAAACTGTTGTTGTAAGAGAATTCAACCAGTGGAAGATGTTGGTCCCATCCTACATTGATATCCATAGAACAAACTTTCAACATGTCATCTAGTGTCTGAATAGTCAGCTTAGATTGGTCATCAGTTTGAAAATGATAGGTCATACTGATGTTCAGTTCAGTGCTTAGAACATGTTAAAGACTTTTCCAAAACTTTGATATGAATCTAAGATCACAGTCAGATACAATAGATAATGGTACTCCATGTAGCCTTACCACTTATTTGATTTAAATTCGTGCAAGTTGATCCCATGAGAAGTTCTCTCGAATCCTAATAAAGTGATTTGTATTTGTAAGACAATCTACAATGAACCATATAGAATTGTTTCCTTTGGATGTCCTTGGAAGTCCAGTGACAAAGTCCATGGTAATGTTCTCCCACTTCCATGTTGGTATGGGTAGTGGTTGCATCATCCCCTTATACTTTTTCCACTCAGCCTTCAATTGTTGACATACAAGGCACGTTGATGTATATTCAGAAATCTCCCTTATCATATTGTCCCACCAAAATCTTTCTCAGATATCTCGATACATATTTGTGCTACCAGGGTGTATAAGAAAATTAGAGCTATGAGCACCATCAAATAGTTCTCTATTTATCTCAGGAATAGTGGGAACACAAAGTCTCTTCCCGAATTTCAAAATTCCACCTTCGTATAAAAATTCAGTCAACTTACCATCATTTACAGCTTTAATTTTATTTTAAAATTCCTCATCATCAACCTGAGAACATTTTATCATTTCCAAAAAATAAGGTTTGGAAACTATTTGAAAAAGTAGTGATGTGTTACCTTCCTTGAAAATTCCCATATCCATCTTTACTAGATCCATGAACATAAGATCTCTTTCAACTCTCATCTTGTTCAGAATTCTGTGGTCCTTTCGGCTCAAAGCATTTTCCACCTTATTTTCCTACCCCGGGTGGCAGTGTATTGTGAAATCATAGTCTTTGAGTAGCTCAATCCATATCCTTTGTCTCATGTTGAGTTCTTTCTATGAGAATATATATTTCAAGATCTTATGATCTATATATATCTCAAATTTTTCACTATAGAGGTAATTTCTACAAATAATTAGAGCAAAGATTACCGCTGATAACTCAAGATAATGAGTAGGATAGTTTTTTTATGAATTTCTAGCTGCCTGGATTCATAAGAAATCACTCGATCATTCTGCATAAAAACACAACCAAGTCCTTTTTTTGATGCTTCACTATAGATAACAAACCCATCATTACCCGATGGTAGGGTTAGGAACGGAGCGTTCACTAACCTCCTCTTCAATTATTCAAAACATTATTCACATTCTTTTTTCCATATGAACTTAACACCTTTTCATGTGAGAATGGTCATTGTGTTAGCTAAATGGGTGAAGTTCTGAACAAAACGCTGATAATAACCTGCTAAACCAATAAAACTATATACCTCAGTTTAGTTCGTTGGAGTAGGCCATTCTTGGAAAATTGTTTCCTTCATAGGATCTACAGATACTCCATCCTTACAGACATTGTTTCCCAGAAAGGAGACTAATTGGAGCCAAAAATCACACTTTTTGAACTTCCCATATAATTTATTTATTTTAAGTGTCTTCAGAATAGTGTGCAAGTTATTTTCATGATCTTCATGTATTTCATAGTATACCAGGATATCATTAATAAACACCACTACAAAGTCATCAAGGTATTCCTTAAAGACTATGTTCATGAGATCCATGAAAACAGATGGTTCATTAGTTAGTCCAAAAGGCATTATTGTAAACCCATAATGCCCGTACCTAGTTAGAAATACTATTTTTAGAATGTCTTCCTTCCTCACAAGCTACTGATGATATCCAGATCAAAGATCAATCTTCGAAAAATATTGGGATGCATCAAGTTGATCAAGTAAATCATGAATTTGTGG
Source organism: Viscum album (assembly GCA_963277665.1). Lineage (NCBI taxonomy): Eukaryota > Viridiplantae > Streptophyta > Magnoliopsida > Santalales > Viscaceae > Viscum > Viscum album. The sequence continues at coordinate 965,092,024 of OY728150.1, forward strand.
AAAAGGATACTTATTCTTTATTATAATATCATTTATTTCCCTGTAATCAATGCACAACCTCATGGATCTATCTTTCTTCATGACAAAGAGGACAAGGGCACCCCATGGAGGAAAAATAGGTCGAATAAATCCTTTATCACTCAATTCCTCTAGTTGTTTCTTTAGTTACACTAACTCCACAGTGGCCATTTTATAAGGGGTCTTTGATATATGCCTTGAACTAAGAATTAAGCAAATGGAAAACTCAATTTCCCACTCTAGAGGATTTCCAAGTAAATCCTCTGGAAAGACATCAACATATTCTTACATAATAGGTACACCCTCTATCTGTAAATTCTTCTCCTCACCCTAATTTATTTCATTCCCTTCCTCCCCAATAACTGAATTTAGTAGAGCTACTGGGGGTGGATCTAGATGAGAATCAAATGGAGAGGTTTCTGCTCTAAAAATAAGTTATTCTACACCATTCTCAAAAATTGTAACTTCCTTCTTCTTGAAATAGATCTCTGCATCATAATTTGATAGAAAATTCATATAGAGAATTATATCATGGTCAACCATTGGTATGATGATAAAGTTAGCAACTAAAAAACGTTTATGTGTCATGAGGGGGACTTTTCAACATGCCTTTGTTGCAATGATACATCCACTAGGAGTTTGGACTAATAAATCCTTTATTAAATCAAATTAGACATGTCTAACTTTATTGGAAAACTGGGAAGATGTAAATGAATGTGACGATCCAGAATCAAATAAATAATTTTCTATGTTTGAGGAAATGATCAATGTACATGTCCCCACTTTGTTAGGAACTTCAACCTCCACAGTTGTGACCGTATAAGCTTGGCCTTTCTCCCTTGGCCTTCTTTGGGGAACATTTCTCTGACTCTTAGGACATTCATGTGCATAATGTCCCATATCCCAAAAATTGTAGCATATATCATTGGTAGCTTCTTTCTTCCCCTTACAATCCTGAGATAGGTGGCCATTTTCTATGCACTTTTAATAGACTCCCATTCCCTTCAGGTAGGTGCTCTGGTGTTTCTTACCACAATTACTACATGATGAAAATTCAACTCTTCCCTTTTTCCCCATTTCCTTATTTCCTTTCCCATAGTTTTTAGTAGCCCTCTTCTTCTCTTGCTCTACCTTAAAGTCATAAGACTTATTGAATTCATTTTATATCTTGATAGCACTTGAGACTATATCTTCATATGATGAAAAATTTTGAGAGACTGGAGCCCTTCAGAAGAATGATTTTAAACCATCAAAGAATCGATCAATTTTCTCCATGGATTATGTATGTAGTCTGCATCATGCCTTGCCAGCCTTGTAAAGTTGGCTTCATACTTGGCAACATTTTCATACTCCTTCTTCCCCAGATTCAAGAATTTCCTCTCCATATCTTCTTGCTGTTCACAAGGGAAATATTCTTCTAAGAAGATTTCTTAAAATCCCTACATCTCATCTATTCTATTTCTTCCACCTCCTTGGTGTTTTGGATTAATGACCAACATTGATCTAAATCTCACGTTAGACGATAAAATCCATGAAAACCTTCTCCCTTTTGTTACATCCCAAAGTGAGAAATATATTTTCAAGATAACATATTCACTGCTCTGCTGCAAACGGGTTTGTAGTCCCATTGAATGATAGAGGTTGTTTTTGCATAAATAGATCTATAATAGCTCCTCCACATGGTGGATCTAGATGCTCCATATGGGTAATGTTATTATTCATAACCTGAGTAAGTTGTCCCATTATAGTTGTGAGTTTATCAGCACCAGTCCCAACACCAGAGCCAACATCATTATCTTGCATCACAGGGAAATCCCTCCAGGGGATAGGTGCATTCATACAGTCCCCATTCCTTCCACTAGGCACCATTTCTAGATAATGGAATACACTAGATTAGGTTATGAATAATAATGTATAATATTAACTTAACAAAATACGTATCAAAAATTTAAATCCTACGCATGGGTAATACCATAATCACAAAAATGGTTTCTTTGAGGAAAATTTTACATTTAAATTCTTCATAATGGCTTGTAAAAAAATGTGAATTATCCTAAGAATATCCCCTGAGAGTGTTGTAACCAAGAGTGCAGCAAGACCCATTGTCATGTACCAGGATGCCCTGGGTCAAGCTTGAAACTCTTTGTCAGAGCTTTCACTCCTAGGTGAATCTGTGCTAGAGACACCTATACCTGCTCGTATCCAAACATGGATGTATTTCTTGAAATATCCACATAATTCATTCCTTACCAAAATAATAGGATGTTCATGTATGTTTTTCCTCAAAGACTATCTTAGAGACTCTTCCCTAATCTACGTTTTCTAAATCTAGTTTCCAAGTTTTCCACTAAACTTCCTATGATACCAACTGTAAGGACCCAACCCTAGTTGCCAATATCCAGTGCCTTATTAGGCTACATTGGCATATAAACAAGGAATATGAATCTAGAAGGACCGTGTAGTTTAGTATTATTGGAAACAAGATACATACATAACTTCAACATTACAACTTTAAATGAAAAACAACTTTGAAATTCTTTAGATAACTTCCATAACTCCTTGGTTATTTCAGCATGTCATTCATAATAAAATACTTCATGTCCTGAGAAAATGAAACATAAGAAATGGGTGAGCTCAAATACTTAGTAAGGGTATGCAATAAAACAGAAGATAACATAAACATTATATATGGTTAATAATTTAAAACATACGCCTCTAAAAATAAACAAGAACATAACATTGCTGAAATATGAGTTGAGTAAATATTGCCAAAACATAACATAATCATGGGTATTATACTAATATAATAACCACATGAACCATAAATACTAATTTCATAATGAGGGAATTCATAATGTGGGACTATATAACCATATCGTCAAGTCCTCGTGCCAAGACCATAAATAATCGTTTTGTCAAGGCCTTGTGCAAAAACTGTAGTTTGTCTCATGAGACCTACCGATACACTAAGAGGCTATAGAAAGCCCCACCCGAAACATACTATGTGAAATTCATTCCTCATATAAATAGGGATAAACATAAACAACATATACATTCATGTTGAAGTTAATATATGAAATGAAAATAACATACCCCAAACATTAAACATAAACACTAACCATTCAGAATAAATTGGCGAATGGTTTCAGGATAGAACATCTGCATACAAAATAATAATAAATCATTAAATTAAATATGTTATATGATAACATGTAATACTAATCGTAATAATATGTAATAATCAATAATAGTGTTTAAATAGATGACGATACTCTTATAAAATATTCGAGTAAATCTTGAGATAACTACTCTTTTACTTTGAAAAGCTGAGTTCTTTTGGAAAATTATTTGTAAAAACCAAAAGTGAAGTAAGATAGTATTTTCATGATAAAATGATGGATTTTATAAAGATAATGGTTCTCAAAAATATATTATATAGTTCCTTTGAAAATATTTAAGAATTATAGAAATTCCCTTGGATCAGGCTTGTATTTCAGAAACAATTTCGAAAGTTCCTTTTAAAACATGTAACCATCCATAAAATAAGGAAATATTATGGTTTTTAAACATATATATAACCCACACATATAAATTTTTAGGAGTACATAATAATACACAAGAGTTTCATTATGGTAATTAGATAATAAAAGTAACCCGAATGAATATGGAAGTTTGGGTGGAAAAACCCTTACCTTAACTCCGAACGTGTTTCGCTATTGAACATAAGATCCTGGAATATGAAATTATACTTATTAAAAAATATTTCAGAAATTATTAGACATGTATTTAGTTTATCATAATTCTTTTTAGTTCATTTATTCCCTTATTGATAAGTTATTATATTGAATTTTGTCGTTCCTCAATGTTTGTTTTCTTCATTTTCATAATCGGTTCACTTGTTTTTAAGTAATGGAGTTCATATAAATCTCAAAAATTGAATTAAAATATTATTTATGATCATAAATAGGTTTTAGTGGTAATTTATATAATTTGGTTACATGGAATGAGGATGAATTACTATATAGATCTCTAATGATAATTGTTTTGGTTAATTTGTGGGTTTTGATTACAACGAACTCATTTTTCTTTATAACTTAATAGCATTTTTAAAAAAAAAGGATTAAAAAACATACATAGGGTATAATAAATATATAATAATCTCATTAAACCATAAGAAGAATGGGTTCATGACCTGATTTTATAATGATAATAGAAATCAAAATCCCATCATCCTTTAATGTGGTAAATTGACACATCTCGGATAGTGTTCTTGCTACTAGTATAAAAGATGGTAAAAGGAAGAGATGATGATAACTTATTAAACTATAATGAAAACATTATAGTACATTTAAGGTACATGATTAATAACAACATTTGGATATGGGGAGGTAATAATAGAAAAAAAAACAAATGAACTTTAAAGGAAAGAAAAATAATTGAAAAGAGGAATTCACCTCTTGAACCAAACTTCCTTTAGAGCCTCCTTAAGGGGAGAGGGATTAGTATTTTTGTGAGACCAAGCCTTGATGGAAGTGGGGGAAGAGGTTGGGAGGATATTTTGACATAATTTGGAGAAGGCACAAGGCTTGAGAGGAGTGAAGGTAAGAGGGATTGAGGGGGGTTTTATAGTGGAGGAGAGGAGAGTTTTCATAATTTTTTAATCATTATTTATTAATTTCCCTCAAGACCAGAAATAGTGATGATTACATGACCAATAATAGTGATAAATTCATGTGAGTTCAAAAAAAGTGGGATTACATCACTTGTGATGTCATAAATAGTGTATTTAACTGATAATTTGGATATATGGTATTTTACCGTATTTCACTATTCATAAAAAATTTGAGTATTTCAGAAAAATGCCAAAAATTCACCCTAAATATTTTTTGACATGTAGAATCCAAAAATAAATTCCAATTTTCAAAAATAATTTTCCAAATATGATTAATTTAATATTTAATTAAAATAAAAATTTATTCTAAAAACAACAGTTTTAAAACATTTATTTACTTATTCCAAAGCATAGGTATATCATACTTCCACTTAAATATTATTTATATACCATCATAGGTAAATTTACTATTTATTAGTGTATATCACAATTCAAAAGGGTATATTACTATTCATAAGGGTAAGTTACTATTCACCGAAAATTATGTTTTCTTTATTGGACTCCAAATAACTTACTGATCACAACTGTGTATGTCAGATTTTTGAAATTCACATCATAGAAGTGACAAAATTATGTTTTAAAGGTCACATAGGACCTATTAGTTAATTATTTTGTGATTTCATGTGATTATGACATATTTATAAGAAAAAAATTTCCATTGAAGAAATATTGGGTCGTTACAAGGAGGTCAACCACGGGGAAGGGTTGTAACCCAAGAGGAGTTGTGCACTATCAAGGAATCAGTCTCAACATCAAAGATATCCATTCACCTCTAGCTGCAAAGTTTGAGCCTCATAATCATTTCCATTACCTCTGTCTAGAGAGAGGTCCTCGAACCCAACCTAACTGAAAAGGCCATGAAGACCGACCCGCTTGCATCCCGCACCACACCCCGTCCTCTTATAACTCCCATGGCTCAAGAGCCATTTGTATTGATCTTCAATCCTCTTGAAGGAAAAAAATTTGGAGCGTGGAGGTTTTTTTCATTTAATTAGACATGTTTTATTTTCTTTTTTTTTGTATAATGGGAGAGGATAGTGTCCTAATTATTAATCTAGATGAGTTTAGGTAATATTTTTAAAATACACACTATGTCTGAACTCGAATAAAATTATATATGTATTTAAATAATTAAAAATATGTAATTGTAAATATATATTTATAAATATAATTATAATTTAATATATTTATATAGTTATATATATTTATATAATATGTAATGGCCTGGACATTCTTGGTCCATTACTTTTCAAAAATATAGTGTTTGAGGTGTCCTGGGGACCATCGATGACTCATTGAAGAGTTTTCCAAATTTCGGGTTGAACGAACGGTGGCATCAATCAGCATCAGTGGAACTGGTAGGGCATCGGGGGCACCAATCGGCGTCGTTGATACCAATCGACATCGGTGCCAGGGTGAGAGTGCCAGGGTGTCGGTGAGTCACCCATCAGTGAGTCATTTCCAGCTTCTCTCAGACATTCCAGTTTCACTCCAGTAACGTATCTTTTGATGTAAATGTGTTTTAAGACCTCTTTTAAATTAATTTAAGACCCATCAAAGATGTTTTAATTTCCCCAAGAGTTGGTAGTCCCTTGACTTACCAAAATGTGTTCCCTTATCATCGATGTGACACCCTTTATCGTGTTTTCCAACCTCATGTGTTTTCATGTTTCTCTCCTGTTATTTGTTTTTCTCCATTTAAAATAAATCTGTTTACTCACAATCGTCCACTGGTCTATCTCCGCTATCTATGAGGATATTTATTAAATCTTAATTAATCACAACGTGTGAAACTGCCGAGCTGTATGGTCAATCCATGATTCGACATTAAATTACTTCGAAATGGTCACCCTGATTTTAGGATATGGCCTCTTCTTAAGCCGAAATCCTCTCTTCATTTTTCCCTTTTCTTTCTCTTAGTGTTCCTCAAGACTTCCTCTGAAGACGAATCGTGTGCTTGTGCTGGAGCCCTTCCCACTCAGCCTTGGAGTTTTATTTTCTTGCAAGTCACACCATCCCCAGTTCTTGGAACAAAGATAAAATTTCTATCCTTGATCATCCATGTAGGGGTTTTTCTGTCATCTCTCTTTACTATGAATCATGTGGCATGGGTGTGATGATGTTCCCTTGAGACGTAAATGATACTTACTTTAACAAAGATAATAAATGGACCTTTAAAGAATGAAGGGATGGGGAAATTTATGATGTTATTGTGTTATACCTTTGTTATTATGTTGTGAATTGTATGGGATTATTTCCAATAAAAATTGTGGCCATTGGTGGTCCTTTCTTGTACACTAATTAAGCTCTATTCTTCTAGAAAATCATGTGATTGAATGACTGTAACATGGAAACTGGTTAATCAAATAAAATTTGTTGATTAAATGGATGTCCGTTGAATAATAATCCTTGTGTGATCACCCTAGTTAACCAAATAAAAAGAATAAATGTAATTAATGGTGTTGGCTGAATCTGAAAACATCTTTTCTCTGTTCTGGTGATATTCATGGTTATTCTTTTTAATGATTGTGGGGTGATGTGGATGGGAGTGAAATCTCTGTATGAGAATTTGTTGGTTTTTGAATCTGAATCCATGTGGAGTGGGTAAGTTGGGGCTTCATTTGGTTCCAGTACATTGAGGGATCTCATGGATCCCTGTTGATGTTGTTACTTACAAGAGAATGGGGTGTGAATTCTTACACCCTTGGATGAATGTTTTGTTTTTGTTGTTATTATTTTGACTTATGATTATTTCTATTAGTTTCCCAGAAGTGAAGGAATATTTAAATGAAATAATTTGAACATGATAATGGGAACTGGTATAATGGAGAACTATTTTCCAATAATGGGTTGTGTTATGGTTGTGGTTGTTGTGTACTTGTTCAGGTAGGGATAGTAGCCAGAGTGGTTGTGTACGAGCTGGTTGTTGGTTTCAGAACCCTTAGGTTGGTATGAGTGCTTGATTACCTATATTATAAAATTTACTTTTTTTTGTTTCTGATATGCACCCCACCCATGTTGAGAACTTCTTGTCGAACACTCCTATTTCATGGGGGATGGTGGTTTTCCCAACATTACTATGAGTGGATGGTTATTAGATCCTTTCTTCTCCCTATCCCAGGTATCCCAAGACTCTTCAGGCATGTTCTGATGGCCTGAGGTCTATTTTATCCCAAGACTCTTTGGTCACGGTGTGATGTGGTGAGTTTTCCTTTGTGTGTGCATGCAGTTTTGTTTCCCAAGTGTCTTCAGGATGAGGCACATGTGTCTTCTAGTATAGGAGTTGTTTTTGAGGCCTAGGTGTCTTTGGGCATCGTAGTTGTTGTTCTAGCCTAGGTGTCTTCAGGCATGGTGGTTGTTGTTGTAGCCCAGGTGTCTGCAAGCATGGTTATGTGTGGTTGTGGTGGCCGAGGTGTCTACGGGTGGGATGTGTGGATGTGGTATACTAGGTGTGTGTGGTCAGTGTATAATAGTGGGACTTTGGTGGAAATGGTGGGTGAGATCTGATGTGTAGAATGTTCTAAATAACTAGTTGGAAAGTAGCACGGGGTACCCAAATATTGATGTGATATTACTATTACTTTACCTTACTTATGTTATTTGGAGAGTGTACCTTAGTGAGGCTAGGTAGATAGTTTCTTTGCTAGGTGTTTTGGTTATCTCTATTTCTCACAGGGCATTAGAATATCTCCCCAATTTTGCATGAGAGATTATGGTTTTTTCTATTAGCTATACTTGTATACTCACCCTATGTATATAAAACTACTTTCAAGTTTCCAAGGGGACTTGGAGGACTGTGCCAGACCTTACTAGACTAGGCATCAGGATAGTCGTTTTCACTGCTTTTCTTTATTTTGGTAATTTCATTTGTATTTTTCTTGTACTTGTATCAGTTTATTTTGGACATGCATATGGGAATGGGTTTTGGGATTTACTTTTATTTTAGTCTTTGGAGTTGTTTAGAATTTGTTGTCTTATCTCCCGATACTATTAAATAAATAGGGTAATGCCTTCCAAACTACATGAGACTATATACCCTTAGTGATAGTCGCCACTCTGGGGCCTATCGAAGGTGGGACTCGTGGGTCATTATGTCTTCATCAACTTGAGGAAGGAAGGGTCTGGCTGTTTTTTGTCCCTTCCCTCATCTTGGAGAAGGTGGGTCGTGAGAGAATGGTATCGGAGGTGACTGTTGAGAGATAGGATGGAGTTTAGGGTTAGTCCAATAAGGATTTCATGGGATGGTAGGGAAACAGTGTTAAGAAATCTTGGTGCTTGAAATAGGCCAAGGAAGACTGGCTAGGACATTGGATTTTAGGGGGCCCCGTGATCCGATACAAGAAATATGGACCTACTAAACGACCAAGTGAGGCTACACTAATTTTCAGGGTAGAGACCCTTGTAATGGTACATGTATCATAAAAAATTGTGTTCATGTGTTTCATCGGTATTTTGGGAATTTAAAATAAATAAAAAAGTATAAATTAAATTTAAAAGAAATCTTATACACTACTCAGGCTTAGGAAATCCTTGTTTATTTATAGATATGGAACCGAAACAACATCCATGAGTAGTGAAAGTAGTCGAGGCCTAGCAGGTTGATCTGGTTGATCGGTAGAGGGATGATCAAGAGAAATATTATGACAAGTGGTAGAGGACTCTACATTCTTTCCAATGGAATACCCTCAAGAAGTACGAGGGAAATGTTTCTGACTTGGAGACAGAGGGTTGGATTGAGGATCTGGTGATCACCTATACCTTGATCTATGATCTGAGGGAGTACCGGGTTCCATCATTAGTTATTTAGATGAGGGGAGTATCACGTCAATGGTGAATGCTCTACCTCAGAGATAGTATGGAGGTTTAGGTTTTATATGTTGACTTTGAGAAGGAGTTTTGGGTGGAATTCCTCTCTTCCATGATGAATACTAAAAAGAGGCAAGAGATTCTCTTCCTCCAGCAAGGGAGTATGTCGGTATGGGCGTTGGGGATCAAGTTCAAGGATTTCCTTTATTTTTCTTCAGAAATCTTCTTAGATGAGGAGTCATGGGATAGATGTTTAGAGGAGGCACTCTTACCCTCTATTAAGTATTTTGTTACTCCCTTCACTTTGTCGACGTACTTGGCGGTTCAGAAGAAGGATGAAGTAGTGGGGAGGATGCACACACTGGGAGGTGTGATTCGAGAGGGTATCCAGTTGAGATTGTCAAAGTGGAATGTCGTCAGTAGCATACATACAACATCAAGGCCTTCTAGGTTTCAGTCAATGGGGAGTAGGCTTCAGCAGTTTCAGTTCGGATCTCCCTGTCCTCAACCCTTCTACATGGTCTTAAGACCGAGGTGCGTTACAAGTGGAAGCTATGTAAACCTTTGGAATCAATTCCAAGACCGAGTGTAGTACGGTGGGGGTGGGTAGGTTCTACACCCACCTCAACAGCAAAAGTTTCCAGCAAAACCTTTTCAGTAGCAGTAGTAGGGACAATGAGCTCTTACTCCACCGAAGATAGATAGTGTAGGAGGAGGCCGACCTCAGGGTGATCCTCATAGACCTCGTCCAGGGCGTGTTCGGGGAGGTGTTCGACAGCCAAGGGGAAGAGGAACTGGGCGTGGAAAGTTGCACACCACAGAGGCAGTAGTTCCAGCGGGGCCAGAGGTCGTTTGAGGTATAATCAGTCTTTTTAGTACTCATTCTTGTTCCTTGTCTGATTCTAGTGCTTCACACTCCTTTGTTTCACCCGGTCTAGCCCATTCCTTGGGTCTAGATGTAGATAGACTTTCCATGACCCTGGTGCCAAGTACACCAGTTGGAGGTCAGACTAGCCTATTTCATGTTTTTTGAGGATGCAGACTAATGTTGGGGCCATATCAGTCTAGTGGGGAACTATTTTTTCTGTAAATGCAGCCATATGATGTCATACTGGGCATCGACTGGCTGTTTTCCATGAACGTTGTTATCAAATGCTTCTGAAGAAGGTTCATGTTCTCATATATGGGGATCTAGTGTGTAGCTTTCATTGGCGAGTAGGGTTTCCAGGAGGGCATCCAATCGGTTAAGCCCCTTCTTTCCTTATTAGCTGATCTATCAGTGGAATCAATAGACTTAGAGATAGTGGAAGTTACAAGGATTTTCAGTGAGTTCATGTATATCTTCCCAAAAGAGGTTGTGACTCTACCCCTTGATGTGATGTTGAGTTTGGGATAGAATTACAACCTGGTGCCTGTTCGATTTCAATGTATCCCTATTGGATGGTGCCGTCTGAGTTGTGAGAGTTGCAGATTCAGTTTGATGACCTAATGAAGAAGGGTTTTATCTGACCAAGAACGTCACCATGGAGTGCTCCAGTCTTGTTCACAAAGAAGTAATATGGTGGTATTAGGGTGTGCATATACTAATAAAGACTGAATCATGTGATGATCAAGAACTATTACCCCCTCTCAAGGATCGACGACATTTTTTCCAGTTTAAGGGGGAAGTTTGGTTCTCTAAGATCAACCTGTGGTGTGGATATCATCAGTTGAGGGTGATATCATGAAGACTAATTTCATGTTCAGGTATGGAAACTTTGAGTTCATGGTCATGCCATTCGATGTTACGAACACACCAGTTGTGTTCATGGGACTCATAAAATCTGTTTTTCATGAGTATCTTGACCGTTTTGTGGTTGTGTTCATCGAAGATGTCTTCATTAACTCAAGGTCAGAGGAAGATCATTCCAATTATCAAAGGATAGTTTTGGAGGTCATCTGACACCACCATCTCTATGGGATGTTTTCCAAGTAAAAGTTATAGACATGAAAGTTGGATTTCCTTGGACACGTGGTGTCCGAGTAGGGAATAGTAGTGGACCCGTTGATGTTTGAAGCAGTTTTTTCTTGGGCAGCACCCAAGAACATGGTAGAGGTTCATTGTTTCCTAGGTCTTGCAGGTTACTACCAAAGGTTCATAACCAACTTCTCTTGAGTTGCAGCGCCTTTGACGACCTTGACTAGAAAGTACAAAGATTTCATGTGGAGTGAGCAGTGCCAGGTAGCCTTCAGTTATCTGAAATGGAAGCTGGTCAGTTCCCCAGTGCTGATGTTTCCAATGGAAGGGGTAACATTTTAAGTGTTATGTGATGCTTCCAGTCTAGGACTATAATGTTTGTTGATATAGCAGTAGGGGTGATCTCTTATGGGTCTAGGTATTTACATCCTCATGAAAGCAACTATGCCACACATGATCAAGAACTTGCAGTAGTTGTGTTCTCATTGAAGATGTGGATGCATTACCTAATTAGGGAATGCTTCATGGTGTTCACAAATCACAAGATCCTGGGGTATATCTTCTCCCAGTGAGACCTAAACTTATGAAAGTGGATGTTGATTGAGTTTCTCCATAAAAATGACTTCAATATATCCTACACCTTAGGAAAAGGGAATGTGGTGGCTGATTCCTTGAGCAGGAAGTTATAGAAGAATGTGGTTCGAGAGTCAACAGATGCTCGGAAGGCAATAGAAAAGTTAGATTCTTTACATCTGGGAATGAGAGTAGAGGGTGGTAGAGGCTGTTTGTTTCATATGAAAGTGAAATATTCCTTGGTATGACAAGTTTATGAGTCTTAGTTGGGATACTCATGGGTTTATGTGATGCGTGATCGCATTGAATAGGGAAATGCTATGGAAGGATGGTATAAGGATGGTGAGAATCAGATGTTATTCCATGGGAAGTTGTTTGTATTAGTGGAAATGTGAAAGTGAGTTCTTGTTGAGTTATATAACTCACCCCTGGTGGTCCATCCAAGAGTCTATAAGATGTACTGGGGATTTAGAAGTTAGTTTTGGTGGCCCGGAGTGAAGCAAGAAGTTGCAGAGTTTGTGGAAAAGTGCCCTGTGTGTCAGCAGGCGAAGGCTGAACATTGTGTTCCCAGTGGTCTATTTCAGCCCTTCGATGTTCCCTAGTGGAAGTGGGATGAAGTCTCGATGGATTTCATCACAATAATACCAAGGGATGACGGAGTTTGTGTTTCCATCTAGGTAGTGGTGGACCGATTGATGAAATCGGCTCACTTCTTGGTGGTTAAGGAGACGAGCACAGTGGATGCCTTAGCGCAGAAGTATCTTGGTGAAATTGTGAGGCTATATGGAGTTCCCAAAACCATCATTTTGGATTGTGATACATGATTTACTTCATGGGTCTGGAAGGGATTGTAATGTGATTTTGAAACCAAGCTATTCCTTATCATTTCTTTCCACCCTCAAACGGATAGGAAAACAGAGAGGACTATCCAAACTTTGGAGGATATGATGTGGGCATGTGTTCTAGACTTTAGAGGATCATGGGTTTGACACTTGCCTTTGGTATAGTTTTCCTACAAAAATATATATCACTCTGCCATTTTCATGGTACTATTTGAAGCCTTTTATGGGAGACCATGTCATTCGCCCATGTTCTGGATAAAGGTTGGAGAGGTAGGTGTTTTTGGATCGGAGGTGGTGCAGAGCATGATAGAGAAGGTTCAGATTGTCCATGAGAGGATGGCATCCGATCAAGACCAACTGAAGTCATATGCCGATCATAGGAGGAAACCCTTGAAGTTTGAGTTTGGGGGACATGTGTTCTTAAAGGTCTCCCCTAGGCATGGACAGTGGAGGTATGAAAGGAGGAGTAAGCTTTCTCCCAGGTTCATCAGACCCTTCAAGGTGTTGGGATGAGTCAATGAAGTGGCATATCAACTGGTGTTACCACTGATGTTGGATAAGATCCAAAACATCTTCCATGTATCTCATCTTTATTAGTATATGCACGATAACTCTCACATCCTTAACTGGGCAGAGTTGGATATCGATGACTATGCGACGTTCATGGAGTGACCACTGAGAATCAAGGATCGTAAAGAGAAGGTGCTTAGTGTATTGAAAATTCCCTTGGTTAATGTATTATGGAGGCATTGTGGCCTTGAGGAGAGTACCTGGGAACTGGAGGCATAGAATCGTACCCAGTATCCATAGTTGTTTTGAGCATTACTCTTATGTTTTCTTTGTGCTTTGTTTGTAGTGGGTTCTTGACCATGTTTTCTATGAGATGAGCTATTTACCTTGTTCCCTATTTTTTTGTGAAAATCCCTGACTATGGGGATAGGGTAACCTAATCCCTAATAAAGATGCCATAATGTGGATGCGATTAAACCTGTGTGGGCGAGTCAGTGCCTCCCAAAGCAGATAGTATCTTGAAACGGAAAAAGTAACTCCCTAATCCATATGTTTGGATGGTGTGACCCTTTTTTATATTTGTGTGGTTTCTTAGGGGAGAGGAGAAGTAGCATTCCTATAGTTATTCATAGAATATATGCGAGTTATATTCTCTTAGATATCAAGGGTTGATCTGGATTTCAAACAACTCTTAGGTGGTTTGTCCTTAAGAGGAATCTTACGAGGTGGTCATTCAGACCCCTCTCTTTTCTTAGGGTTCAATATTGATTATAGAGGATGAGAAGAGTTTTATAGGTATCTGATGAAATGTCTTGGACCTTCCTGGTCCAATAAATTTCCAAAATATAGTGTTTGAGGTGTCCTTGGGACCATCAGTGACTCATTTAGGAGTTTTCCAAATTTTGAGTTGAATGAACGGTGACACCAATCGACATCAGCGTTGCCACTGGGAATCAGTGGCACCGATGGGCATCAGTGGCACTAGTAGGGAATCAGTGTCACTGATGGGCATCAGTGGCACCAGTGACACCGATGGGAATTAGTGGCACAAATGGGAATTGGTGGCACCGATGGGAATCAGTGGCACTGATAGGTCATTAGTGGCACCAATTGACATAGGTGGTACCAATAGGCCATTAGTGGCACCGATTGACATTAGTGGAAGGGTGACAGTGCTAGGGTATCAGTGACTCACCCAGTGGTGAGTCATTTCTAGCTTCTCCTAGACTGTCCAATTTCACTCCAATAATGTATCTTTTGACATAAAAGTTTTTTAATACCTCTTTTAAAGTGATTTAAAGCCCGTAAAATATTTTTTAATATCCCCAAGATTTGGGTAGACATTGACATACCAAAACGAGTTCCCTTTTCATCTGTGTCACACCCTTTTTCATTTTTTCCATCCTCCTGTGTTTTCTATTTTCACCCGTGTTACCAATTTTTCTCTATTTAAGAAAAATATATCAACTCACAACCGTCTATAGGTCTATCTCCACCATCTGTGAGGAGAATTATTAAATCTCAATTAATCCCAATGTGTGAAACCACTGACCCGCATGGTTGAGCCATGATCTGACTTTTAAGTACATCGAAATGGTCTCCATTGTTTTAGGATCTTTGTGACACCCCAAACCTAGTTTTCATGTAACAAAAACCTATCGTTAAATTCGTATCGTCATTTTTTTTAATGAATAAAATTAACAAATACATAATAAAATAAAGGAAATAATTTTATTCAACACAGAAACATTACACGACCATTGGGTATAAAAACCAAACTAACATAAAATACCTACTAAAAGCCCTATCAAATCCATTATAAGGCCACTTATGATAACAAAAAGACCCAGTAAATAATGAAGGTCCTTTGGGTTAGTCACAATGAAGAACATCACAGCTAGAATCACGACATCCATACTAAGAATCAGTGGAGCACTATTTTCACCAGGTTGTCTAGAAGTGGATCGACCCAAAACATGGTTTTATAGGGACTTGAATCGACCGTTGCCCTTAGGGTGACCATTGATTTTCTAAAAAATATAATTATAGTTATTGCTCATTTTTGTGGTTTAATTTAAAATACCTAGGAATAACTATTTTTCCAAATAATTAAAGTAAGCATTGAAATTATAACTTTTAAACATATAAACTCATTTTATATGATTTAAAAAGGATAATGATTTCATATTTTAAGCTACACTTAGTTTGATTTAAAAATGAGTTTTGGATTTCAAATAGCTTTCAGACGTTTAAAGTGTATTAAAAAGCTTTTATAAATGTTTCCATTCTTGATTTTTAAACCAATATCTTAACTATGAATTTGTTTTTGATTTATTTAATACTTTCTTAATGATGTCTTAAAACTTGATTTATCACTTTGTGTTTTTAAAACATAAGCATTTATACAACTAAGGAAAATATTTAGGTTATAATAGGGAATTAATATTTTGAAGAATACATATATAAATATATATAAACCTATTTTTATAATTAACAAACTATAAATATGTACTTTGTTAAAATTTAGGTGAGTACCCCCACCTAGCCGAGGGCTACCTGGTAGCATCCCTAAAAGCCTTGATGGGGATCTCACCTCTGAACCCCTGACAATGTATTAGGGGCAGTGTGCATGCAGGTTGTCTGTTAATTCATGTGAATGGGAAGTATATCTTAACCTCAGCATGCATAGGTGTGTGTGCAAGGACCAGAGCACGCCACCATGAGGGGCGACACGATGGAGTTGGTTGGCGCAGGAGAACGCCCACAAAAGAACCAGGTATGGGGCAGTACCGGGAGGGGGAGAGAGTATTCTGGACAAATTAAATGAGCCACGGGCATATAAAGGATCTACGGGAGGCTTCTCGTTTCGATATGGGATGACGAAAATCGTCCAGGAGTGGATCTGGGCCGTTCGATCACACCGCGCGTGATCTGAGCGATGCGATCTATCCAGCTATCAAACCTCAACGGTCGCGAATATCCTCCACGTTTTTTTAGGTGTCGTACAATCCAACCAAGATCTAATCACAACCATTACTTTCACTTTAAATCACCATGTCTATATGAGTCGTCCAGTCATCTCTTCTGTTAATCTGGACCATCCATCTTCTTTTAAAATTCACGGACTCGCCCCAGCCGTTGGATCTGGGTGAGATTTAATCCTAGTCATCCGTTTATTTTCTATATTTTCTCCCATGTTTTCTTCTTCTTCTTCCGAATGTGCTGAACCAGTGGGTCTCTTCCACTTTAACCTTTTCATTATTCCACGCCCATGACTCCAGTGGCCCTCCCTTGCACTCATTTTTTCACAAAGACTCACCCTCAGTCTTTTTATATACCGGGTGCGCCTCAGTTTCCAGCAAGTGTCATTAATATATATATATATATATATATATATGTTTTATGTATAATATAGTTTATATATGACTCATTTTACACCCAAAACCCCTCGGTTGTTCTTCCTCCTCTCAAGCTTCCAGTAAGCCTCCTCGAACCTATCCTCCTAATTCAAATCAGGAACGGGATAAATGTTCTATGTCTTCTTTTTGTAAAAATTTTATATCCTTGTGTATATATGGATCTATATTTATATATAAATAAATAGTTTCATAATACTCCTAAACCTTAACACACTGTGGATTTTCTAAATGTATTCTTGAGTATATAACGCATGCATGGAATTTTATGCTTCAACTTCTACATTCAAATCCTTCGCATCTATATTCAAGTTTCACTGATTATATATATTTTTTTAAACCATTTTAAAATTTCAAAATTTTATACCTACTATTTCTTTGTATAAAAAACCACTTTGGGTTTATGATTTTTGAATGGTGATCATATGTTTTGAAACTATGTTTCCTTAAACCTGAAATACATGTACGAGTTTATTTCATCATGTTTTTAATATGAAAACCCATTATTTTCAATACATGTATGGATGGTTATGCGTAAAAGTATAAGTTTGATTACAACTGACTTTTCATAAAACCTATCCTTTTTTAATTAAATCATGTTTATGAAGAATACAACAATTGCATGAATTTATTAAATATTGTTTTGGGGTATGCAGATCCCAAACATACAAATTGTTTGTGTGTGTGTATATATATACAAATAAGTATATATATATATATATATATAATATTTTCCATGATTTTCAAATCCAAGTGAATACATATATTCCGATCGTTATTTCTCAAGTAAGTTGTATAATGGTTTTTTTTATGTTTGAGTGTAAAAAAATCATTCATGCATGAGCACACATGTTTAAGGATTTGTTTTGTGCATAAAAAGTTCATAGGAAATAATTCATACCATGTATTCTATGTTGTCACAAGAAATGACTTTGATTATTTAAGGATATGTTTTAATATTTTATATATCAATTAACATTTCAGGGATTAAATGATTATCTCAAAGTCAAAACATGTAAACATGGTTTTGGAAAAGGTCACATTCTTAAGGGTTTAATGTAAGTATTGTTATTTAATGAGACAAACCGTTATTTTATGTGTACTAGTTCTTACTACATGTGTAAGAGTATGTTGTTTTAGTTCATGCACACCACTGTTAAATTAGAAACTAACAAATCTAGTTCTTTTACACGTAATGCATAATTCAATTAAAGTATGATTATGTATGCAAATGATTATGGATTAAGAATGTATGTTCATATTTAGTAGGGAAAATATGGAAATGATACCATACTAAGACATAAGAGGAATGGATTGGACTTAAAGGATGTGACGGGTGCGCCCAGAATTATACAGCGCTCCAATGCATTGGGTAAAGTGATTAATCTCATGAGTTTAAGTGAAATGATGTGTGAACACGATGCTAGATTTTTTCACAACTGTGTGTGGTAGTTAACCACAGTTATATTGGGTTTTTTACCCGTATGGTATTGGAAAAAGGCCTCAAAAAAGTATGGAATTATACATTCCCTCATTATGTAATGGTAAATAATCAACCAAGGGATTGTTCGACTAATAGAATACCCCTTAGATATGGTTTTCTATGATAATGGAATAATCATGTAAGTGAATGTAATGTTATACAAGTAAAGTTATCAAATGTTAAGGTTATATGAATTTCATTTTAAGGGCTAATGAATCATGAAATGAATGTTTATGTTCACAACTACACCTTTAGAGTTGGATTGACCAAGTTATGAATTATGCACATTTCATGAATTTCTTACATACATATGCACACTCTGGTTCATGTTTTTATGGAGGTTTTTAAGTAAGCATAATTACCTTGTATAAAAGGTCTTTTTGAGAAATGTTTGAAAGTAACCTTTGGAAATATTGATGATGTTTCTCAAGAAAGAAATGTTTTACTCTTATGAAAAACGTTTTATGATGGTTGTTTTAAAGGGAATTTATTAAACTGTTTAAAACCCCTTACTAGACATTCTTATGCCCACCCAACATTTTAAATTATGTTTTACAAGGATTAGTAGATTATTCTAGTATTTGAGTACTTTTTTTTGACGACATCAATATGAGGCTTATCCTTGTCAAGTTTTTGGAAGAAGTGTTTAAACAACATCTGATTATCCAAAACCTAAATTGAATCGATCCTCTATGTTGGTATAAAATGTGTAATTTTTGTATACATGTATTTATAAAAATTGCACACCAAGTTTCAGGCACTGATTCCAAACATCTGAGGTCAGGGTCATAATAGTTGGTATCAGAGGTTCAGTTTAGATAACTCTGGAAAACAAGAACTAATCTAAAAAAATTAACTTAAGCATTACTAAGTATGTTGTTTTGTTAATTTTTAGATGGAAAATGAAAATAATAGTCGTTTGTCTCTTCCTAATGAGACTCTAGAAACCATAGTTTCCATAGCCAGCAACGACAACTTTGTAAAATATGCACACATTCCTATGACATACAAACATCTCTACGACATGTCAAACTCTCCCCATGTACTCCAACTCCACCGGGGAGTGGGTTTAGACAACCTCTTTATGATGAAAATCCAATTTTCATCCTATGCATGTCGGGGAAAGTACTTAGAGGGTATATTTAGATGCTTCACCATAGTAGAAGGCATCACATCCCTCATGGCTTTCCAAGAAGCTGCAGTAGCAAGTGACCTCTGTGTAGTATATATGTGACAAATCTTGTTCTATGGCCATTATGGTCATGTAATGGAATTTTAAATCCTTTAAATTGAGGCCTTTCATTCTTTTTATATACATTAAGTACATACTGATGTCTCTCGGCTTTACACCCCTCATATATCACTCTAGAGACACCATAAGTGTACCCACGAGATTGGACCAGACTGCTCGGGTTGCATTTGGTTCATGGAGATTGAGTGTTTCAATTTTATTTTGCGGATTCATGTAACTGGGAACTAGGGAAACCATTAGTCCAGGGTGTTGTGTACCAAAAGTTTTATGAAAATACAACTTTTTTTTTCTTCTTTCTCCTACCTTTTCAGTGTTTTTAATTTTGGATGAGTTTCACTGATTGGAATTTCATGAAAAAAATTTATTTTCAGATGGAAGGACAAACCCATATCTTATATCTTCACATTGAGGTACTAGAGGCCATTATGGTCAGAACCTATTCCGAAGAATACCTTCCCTTACCAAACCTTTGAAGAACATGAAAAAATCTTTACGAGGTATCAAACAGTCCAGACATTCTCTGATCCTACCAAGGGAATTCCAATATCTATCACCGCATAGCCACTGTCCAACTCGCTGAGTATAGGTAAAGGGGAAAGTAACATGAAGGTTTTTTATATGCTTCACTCTATCCTGAAACATCATGTCCATGGAAAGGATTCAAGAGGTTTCCTTGGAAGGGAACATTCACACAACCTACATACACCAAATCTTGAGCATCAGTTTGTATGACCACGTATACAACATTGACATTCTAAGACAAGAGACAATCTGATGAGTTCTGAGAGAGTTTTTCCATTTAGACATCTCTAAACTTTCTACTATTCGAGCCTCCCTCTAGAAGACTAAGTGTGCAATGTAAGAGTTTAACCCTTACTGTCTGAGGTGTGTTTGGGATAGGGAAGCGGATAAATTAAATACCAATTTGGGTATTCAGCTAACCTCACCTGAGGATCCTTCACGATGGGGGATGTTGTGAAGAACGTTAGTGAGTCTTTTTAGCATGGTTATAAGAAGTGAATTTGGATGACGCAATACCTATTATGGGGGGATAATGTTACACCACAAACACAGTTTTTATGTAACAAAAACCTTTTATTAAATTTTTATTTTCAATTTTTTTTAATGCATAAAATAAACAAATTCATAATAAAAAAAGAAATAATTTTATTCAACACAGAAACATTACACGACCATTTGGTCTAAAAACCTAACTAACCAAAAATACCTACTAAAATACCTATCAAATCCACAGGTAGAACACATAAGACAATGATGAGACCCAGTAAATAATGAAGGTCCTTTGGGTCAGTCACAATGATGAACATCATGGCCAGAATCACGATAGTCGTACTAATCATCAGTGGTATGACGAGCACCATTTTCACCAGGTTGTCTAGAAGTGGATCAACCCAAAACATGGTTTTATAAGGACTTGATTCGACCATTTCCATTCAGGTGACCGTTGAGTTTCTAATGGCTATAATTATATTCATTTCTCATTTTTGTGGTTTAATTTAAAATACCAAGGAATAACTAGTTTTCCAAATAATTAAATTAAGCATTGAAATTATAAATTTTAAACATATAAACTCTTTGTATAATCTTTGAAATGGATAATGATTTAATATTTTAAACTATAGTTAGTATGATTTAAAAATGAGGTTTGGATTTAAAATACCATTTAAAATTTTCAAGTTTATTGAAAAGCTTTTATAAATGTTTCCATTCTTGATGTTTAAACCAAGATCTTAACTATGAATATGTTTTTTAATTTATGTAATACTCTCTTAATGTTGTATTAAAACTTGATTTATCACTTTGGGTTTTTAAATCATTAGAATTTATACAACTAAGGAAAATATTTAGGTTATAATAGGGAATTCATATTTTTTAGAATACCTATATACATATATATAAACTTATTTTTATAATTAACAGAAAATAAATATGTACTTTGATAAAATTTAGGTGACTACCCAACCTAGCTGAGGGACACCTTATGGCAGCACTCAAATCCTTGATGGGAATATCACCTCTCAACCCCTGGAAATAGATCAGGGGAAGTGTTCACGTAGGGTGTGTGTTAATTCGCACACATGGGAAAAATAGCAGACCCTCAGTGCGCACAAGTGTGTGTGCAAGGACTAGAGCGCACCACCATACGGGGAGGCATGATGGTGTGGGTGGGCGCAGAAGTGAACCTACAGAAGAACCCAGTATCGGGTAGTACCAGGAGGGGGGAGGGAGTATTCTGGATGAATTCCAAGATCCCCATGTTTATAAAGGATTTGTGGGAGGCTTCCCGTTTCGATGTGGGATGACAAAAATCGGTCAGGAGCGGATCTGGGCCATTTGATCACGCCGCGCGTGATCTGAGCCATGCGATCAGTCTGGCTATCAAACCTCAACGGCCACAGATATCCTCTACATGTTTTTATGCACAATCTGATCCAACTGGGATCTAATCGCAGCTGATCCTTTAATTTTAAATCACCGCATCTATCTGAGCCTTCTGATCATCTATTCAGCAGATCTGGACCGTCCATATTCCTTTAGAATTCACGGACTCTCCCCAGCCGTCAGATCTGGGTGAGATTTAATCCCATTCATCCATTTATTTTCTATATTTTCTCCTATGTTGTCTTATTCTTCTCCCGCATGTGCTGAACCAGTGGATTTTCCACTTTCTACTTTTCATTCTTCCATGCCCATGAATCTAGTGGCCCTCCCTTGCTCACATTTTTTCACAAAGACTCACCCTTAGTCTTTTATATACTGGGTGGGCCTCATGTTCTAGCATGTTTCTTTAAAATATATATGTTTTTGTTTTATGTATAATATATTTTATATATGAATCATTTTACACCCAAAACCCCTCGGTTGTTCTTCCTCCTCTTAAGCTTCCAACAAGCCTCCCCAAGCCTGTCCTCCTCATTCAAATTAGGTAAAGGATAAATTTTCTATGTCTTATTTCTGTAAAACTCTTATATCCATGTGTATATATGGATCTATATTTATATATACATAAATAGTTTCATATTACTCCTAAACCTTAACTCATGGTGGGTTTTATAAATTCATTTTTGAGTATATAACGCAGGCATGGGATTTTATGCTTCAACTTCTACATGAAAATCCTTCTCATCTATATTCAAGTTTCATGGATTATATAAGTCTTCCTAAACCATTTTGATATTTCAAAATTTTATACCTATGTATTCTTTGTATAACAAACCACTTTGAGTTTATGATTTTTGAATGGTGATATTATGTGTTAAAACTATGTTCCTTAAACCTAAAATACATGTATGAGTTTAGTTCATCATGTTTTCAATACGGAAAACCTTTATTTTAAATTCATGTATGGATGGTTATGCGTAAAAGTATATGTTTTATTACAAATGAGTTTTCTTAAAATCTATAATTTTTTATTTAAATCATGTTTATGAAGAATATAACAGTTGCATGAATTTATTAAATCTTGTTTTGGGGTATGAAGATGCCAAACATACACTTTTTCTATATATATATATATATAAGTATATATATATATATAATATTTTCCATGATTTTAAAATCCACATGAATACATATATTTTGAGCTTGATTTCTTAAGTAAGTTATACAATGTTTTTTTATGTTTATGTGTAAAAAATTCATTCATGCATGAGAACACATGTTTAAATATTTATTTTGTGCATAAACACTTCACAGGAAATTATCCTTACCATGTATTCTATGTTTTCACAAGAAATTCCTTTGATTATTTAAGGATATGTTTTAATATTTTATATAACAATTAACATTGCATGGATTAAATGATTATCTCAAAGTCAAAAAATATAAACATGGTTTTGGAAATGGTCACATCATTAAGGGTTTAATGTAAGTGTTGTTATTTCATGTGACAACCCATTATTTTATGTGTACTAGTTCTTAATACATGTGAAAGAGTGTGTTGTTTTAGTTCATGAACACCACTATTAAATCTGAAACTACAAAATCTAGTTCTTTTACACTTAATGCATAATTCAATTAAAGTATGAGTATGTATGAAAACGATTATGGATTAAGAATGTATGTTCCTATGTAGTAGGGAAAATATGGAAATCAGACCATACTAAGACATATGAGGAATGTATTGGACTTAAAGGATGTGACAGGTGCCCTCAGAATTATACAATGCTCCAATGAATTGGGTAAAGTTATGAATCTCATGAGTTTAAGTGAAATGATGTGTGAACAAGTTTCTATCTTTTTTCACAACTATGTGTGGTTGTTAACCACAATTAATTTTGGTTTTTACCCATAGTTTCTTGGTGGAAGGCCTCAATAAAGTTTGGAATTTTACATTCCCTCATTATATAATGGTAAATGATCAACCAAGGGATTTTTCAACTAACAGAATATCCATTGCCTATGATTTTCTATGATAATGGCATAATCATGTAAGAAAATGAAAAGTTATACAAGGAAAAGGTATGTATTGTTAAGGCTATATGAATTTCATTTTAATCTATAATGAACCATGAAATGAATGTTTATGTTCACAACTATGCATTTAGAGTTGGATTTGCCAAGTTACAAATTATGCACATTTCTTGAATTTCTTACATACATATGCGCACTTTGGTTCATGTTTTTATGGAGGTTTTTAAATAATCACAATTATATTGTATTAAAAGGTCTTTCTGGAAAAAAAATTAAAGTAACCTTTGAAAATATTGATGATATGCTCCAAGAAAGAAATGTTTTACTCCTAAGAAAAATGGTTTATGATGGTTATTTTAAAGGGAATTTCATCAATTGTTTAAAACCCCTTTCTGAGCATTCTTATGCTCAACCTACATTTTAAATTATGTTTTATAGGAATTAGTATATTAATCCAGGCTTTGAGTACTTTTATGTCATGAAATCAATATGAGGCATATCCTTGTAATGTTTTTGGAAGAAGTGTTTCAGCATCATCTGATTTTCTAGAACCTAAACCAAATCGATCCTCTTTGTTGGAATAAAATGTGTAATTTTTGTATACATGTATTTGTAAAAATTACACACCAGGTTTCAGGAACCGATTCCAGACATCTGAGTTCGAGGTCGTGACAATATTGCCTCTTCTTATGTTGATATCCTCTCTTCCTTCTTCCCATTTATTTATCTTAGTGCACCTTGAGACTTCCTCCACAGACGAATCGTGCGCCCGTGCTAGAGCCCTTCCCGCTCATCCTTAGAGTTTTCTTTTCCTGCAAGTCACACCATCCCAAGTTCTTGTCACAAAGAGAAGACATTGATTGATCATCCATGTAGGGGGTTTTCCTCTGTCTCTCTTTACTATGAATCATGCTGGTTGGGTGTGATGATGTTCACTCAGGACATAGATTAAATTGACTATAACAAAGATAATAAATGGAATTTTAAAGAATGAAGGGATGGGAAAACTGATTATGTTTTTGTGTTGTACCTTTGTTTTTATTTTGTGAATTGTATGGGATTATGTCCACTAAAAATCTTGGTCATTGGTGGTCCTTTATTATGCACTAATAAAGCAATGTTCTTCTGGATAATCTTGTTATTGAATGATCGTAACATGGAAACTGGTTAATCAGGTAAACTTTTTTGATTAAATAGATGCCCATTGAATAGGAATACTTGTGGGATCACCCCGATTAACCAAACTAAAAGAAGGAACTTAATGAATGGGGTTGGATAAATCTGAAAACTTCTTTCCTTTGTTCTGGTGATATGCATGGTTGTTATGTTTAATGTTTGTGGGGTGATGTAGATGGGAGTGGAATCTCTTGTTGATAAGTTGTTGGTTTGTGAATCTGAAGCCATGTGGAGACAATGTGTTGGGTCTTGTTTGGTTCTAGTACTTCGAGGGATCTCACATATCTTTGTTGATATTGCTACTTATAAGAGAATAAGGTGTGAATTCTTACACACTTTCTTGGTTGTTTTGTTTCATTTGTTGTTATTTTAGATTATTATTATGCATGTTAGTTTCCCTGTAGTGAAGGAATATTTAAATGAAATCATTTGAACATGATAATGAGAACTGGTATAACGGGTAACTGTTTTCCAGTAATGGGGTGTGCTTTGGTTTTGGATGATGTGTACTTGTGCATGTAGGTATAGAATCAAGAGTGGTTGTGTATGGGCTGGTTTTTGGTTTTGGAACCCTTAGGTTGGGATGAGTGCTTGATTACCAATATTTATAAAATTTAGTTCTTGTGTTTCTAATACGCACCCCATCCATGTTAATCACTTCGTGCTGAACACCCCCATTTCATGGGGGAGGGTGTTTTTCCCAACCATCCAATGAGTGGGTGGTTATTAGATTCTTTATGCTCCCTCTCCTAGGTAGCCCAAGACTCTTCAGGTTGGATGTGACGGCCTGAAGTCCATTTTAACCAAAGAGTCTTCAGGAAGGGTGTGATGTGGTGAGTTGTCCCAATTATGTGTGGGTAGGTTTGTTTTCCAAGTGTCTTCAGAATGAGGTCCAGGTGTCTTTAGGCATAGCGGGGGTTGTTGAGGCCCAGGTTTCTTTGACTATGCCAATGTTTGTTATGGACCAGGTGTCTTCATCCGTGGTGGTGTTTTTTTGTGGCCTAGGTGTCTGTGGGTTTGGTTATGTGTGGTTGTGGTGGCCCAGGTTTCTGTGGGCGGGATGTGTGGCTCTGGTATCCCAGGTGTGTGTGGGTGGGGTATAGCAGTGGGACTGCAGTGGAAATGGTGGGGGAGTTTAGATTCGTAGGATATTCTAAATAACCGATGGGAAAGCGGTGCGGGGTACCCAAATATCGATGTGCTATTACTATTACTTTACCTGACTTGCATTTTTTAGGGACTATACATTGGTGAGGCTAGGTGGATAGTTTCCTTGCTAGGTGTTTTGGTAATATCTATTTCTCACGGGGCATTAGAATGTCTCCCAACTTGTGCACTATGGATTTTGGTTTTCCTTACTGAGTATACTTGTATACTCACCCTAAGTATATAAAATTGCTTTCATGTTTCCAGGAGGACTTTGAAGACTGTGTCGGACCTTATTAGATTGGGCGTAGAAATAGTCATCATTATTTCTTTTCTTTTTTTGGTACATTTTTTTGGATTTTTCTTGTACTTGTATCAGTTTATTTTGGACATGCATTTGGGAATGGGTTTTGGGCTTTACTTTTATTTCAGTCTTTGGAGTTGATTGGAATTTACCATCTTATCTCCCGATTCTATTAAATAAAAAGGGTAATTCCTTCCATACTAAGTGAGATTCTATACCCTTGGTGCTAGTTTCCACTCCATATCCTATAAAAGGTGGGACTCGGGGGGTCATTATCTCTCCTTCAACTTGAGGAAGGAAGGGTCAGGTAGTTTTCTGTCCCTTCCCTTGTCTTGGAGAAGGCGGGTTGTGACATAATAATATAATTATAGAAATATAAACATAATTATTGATATATTTATTATTTATATATACTTATATAAATAAATTTATATAAATATATATATTTATAATTATATAAATATATTTATATACAAACATATAAATATATATTTTTATAGATATAGTAAATATACATTTATAAATATATTTATATATAAATATAAAAATATTTATTCATAAATAATTATTTATGAATATATTTTTATAAATATATTGATTAATAAATATTTATAAATATGTTTTAGGTTTGGGAACTCCGGATCGGGTTTGGACAAGGTTCGAGTTTTAAGAATATTACCTAAACTCATCCAAATTAATAATATGGTAATAATTCTTAATTTTATTTTGATATAATATAATATTAAATAGATAATTATAAATAATTATAAATAAATATAATTATATAATTATAAATATAATTATAATTATAAATAAATATAATTACATAATTATAAATATATTTGGTACTAATATATATTAATATAAAGAAATTTGTATAATTATAAATATATTTAAATAATTTGAAATATATATTTATAAATATAATTATAAATATATATTCAAAATAATAAGTATATATAAATATGTTGAAATCTTTGTGGGTATGTTCAATAGGAAGGGCCAGTTTCTAGAGGTCTTCGCCCTGACGTTGTCACAACTGAGGTCTTCTACCCACATCCCGAGGTAATCTCCATGAGGTCATCACTAGTCTGCCTCCCGTATCATCCTTATGATGCCGCATGGCCTGTACCCTGAGGTCTAAACATATTGAATTAAATAAAAAAATTCCAACGCTCTAAATTCTCTACTGTAGGTATCTATTTCAATACCCCTGCTTGAGGGATGGGTGAGTTAGATACCTATGACGTTGTGGAGAAGGGGAAGTTGTGCAGAGCAATGTGTTGGATTAGTGTAGCCCAATTTGATTCGGCCGAATTCTTGTGTCCTGTACTATGCATCGGCCCACAACTTTCACATGTCGAGCTCCGTGGTTAGCTTGTTTGGGGTTGCAGGGGGAAATAAGGCCCTACTCTGGGGGCCAAAGGCCCTCTCACCCAAATTTTGTGCCACTATATCATCTCTAACCACTGTAGTAGAGGTGGCCAACCGACACTGACATAAATTGTAGTGATGCGGATTTCCATCCACCATTCACATTAGCACCTTATAATTCTAGCCACCATCCACTATAGCACTTTTGACTTGGGTGGTTGCCTTTCAATGTAGCGATGTAGACTTTATGATGGTTGGTGGAATAAGGATATGTCCTCTACATTAGCCCATTTTCAGGCTAGGGTTTTTTACAGTGTGTGAGAAACTCTTGTAAATTTTGCTCCCAGATTTTTCATAGTGAAGTTATTCTAACTCTCCATGGATGTAGGAATTATTCATGAACCACAAAAATCCTTGTTTCATTGTTCTTTTTTTCCCTTTTCCTCTTCTGTGATCCATTCTTTGCTTCGTTTCTTCTGATGTTTCCACAACATTTTTTTTCCTTGAAAATTAAAACAAATCCCAAAAAAAGAAATGAAATAACATCAAAACCAAACACCTCATGAGATACCAGTCAAATAGGGATCTCACCATCACCAAAGAATAATCAAAGTACAAAAAAAATTAAATCATATCAAGATAAAACAAATATTTTAATATTAAAAGAGATAAAAATAAAATAACTTAGGATACTGAGCATGTATCAGATACTTATGTTCCCATGTACAACCATCCAAGCCACTATGGTGTTATAAGACACAAACCAAAATAATAATGAACTCATGAAACACCTTCTCCTAAAAATATTAAATTTTAATGTGCTTCTCTATGAACATTTAATCATCTTCAATATCCAAATCACCTCCAATAGAAGACCATGAATAGTAGAGTCATCATGAATTTATTAATGAAGCTGTAACATATGGAAAAGACCATGAATCTGATCAATCTGTGGAGGAAGTGAAAATAAATATGCCACATCACCAACGTGATTCAACACCTCAAAAGGTCTACCTAATCAAATATAAATCTTACTACATCGACCAAACCTCCATTGTATTAAATGAAGAGAAATATTTGGGAAAAAATGATCGGCAAACATGAACTCTACAGGTCTCTTCCTCTAATCACTATGAGACTTTTGACAGTCTTGAGTAACCTTCATATGTTCACAAATCACCTTCACTTTCTTTATCTATGAAGAAAAAAATGCACTCTGGTATGGTAGTACTGTCAAAATTTTAGATAAAACACCACCATTGTAAGCTTGAGATCATGGGCATCGTAGTTATTTTCCTGAGTACGTAACTATGGAGACCCATGAAAGATTAACACCCTTTGATACATTAGAAAAAAACCCATAATAAGATATAAATAATCATATAATACCTCAAACATGACCCCCTCTTTTAGAAAATAAAGAAAATGAGCATTAATTAGCTTCTCTTTTAGGTACTCAAATGTTCCATGGAATTGATCTTTCCAAAGGTTCCATCCTTCTTGGTCAATGCTATCAAAGGAGACACAATCTGATATAAATCAGACAAAAACCACTGATAATGGCCTATAAGACCAAGAAAATTATGAATATCTACAACATTATTGGGATCCATCCAAAAAACACTCACATTAATATTTAAATGACTGATAACCACTCACTTCCAAGACACAACATGCCTAATAAAATACACTTCTCGGTTCTAGAACTTGAACTTAGATAGCTTCCTACTTCCCATGGAGATGACACAATAATAAACCTACTAGAACGTCCCAAAAATTGTTATCATGAACCTCTTATAACCATTAATAAATGATAATTTCATTGATGAACACTATCAAAAATTGATCTAGGAACTCACAAAACAATGATTTTATCGGTCCCTTTAAAATAGCTAGGGCATTCATGATACTGAAATACATTACCCTAGACTATAAGTATCTATAAAATTTGATGGAAGAATTTGTGGAATCTTCCACCTTCATCTTCATTTGATGGTATCTGGACCACATATCGGTCTTTGAGAACTAGTTAGCTCCCAACTGGTCGAATAAATCATCAATCCTTGAGTGTAGATAGTGTTTATTCATCACCATCGGATTAAAGCGATAGTAATCAATACACAATCTTGGACTAACATATATCTTCTTTATGAACAACATAAAATAACCCCGTGGAGATACACGGGGCATAATGAAACCCTTTTAGATTCATAGGGAGATCATGGAGACACACATGGGGTTAAATTAGGTGTTATCAGATTATTTTACTAAAAATCAATTCTTCTTTGATTACCTAAACCCCCTTTGGTTTTTAACCTTCTTTACTTGTTCTTATGTCAATGGATCTCTTACCTTCTACCCTATTTTATAGCTATATTCAATGCAAATATTGAATGTAAAGCTGGCATGGGTGTTTTTCAAGGTTCTTCCTTGATGTGGGAAACCTCAACTCCCATTGAGACATGAATTATCCAATAATATTATTATTATCAATTAAAGTGGATTCCCCAAGTATTATCCAAAAACCATTCTTTCCATAATACACTGGAACGTGATAACTATATTACACAAGTGACCTGCTCCCACTATACTACACAAGTGAAGGAATATTTATGTTGTATCACGTAGTCTTCACACTGGCATCACACCACATGTATCTCAGCTTTATTTCCCCTCTTTATGTAGATCGAAAAGATGTCCAAGGATGTCTCTAAACCCACCAAAATATGATATTATTACTCATTATAGAGTATCTTTTTTCCCTCATGTTCTTCAATAACTACTCATGAAACATGACCGCTATTTAATGCAAAACATCCAGATTCTTCAGAACCTGAATGTCAGACACTCAAAATAGAATCAATAATACAGACCAAAAAATCTCACATAGCTTGTAAACACAGTATCGCATAGCTCAATATTTTTTTTGGCGATGAAACACACTAAACACTTAGGTTTACTTCTCACTCACAACATGGAGAACAACTTTGATCTGCTACTTCTCTTCAACAAGGATCTTAGGTTCTTCACTGTCTCTCTTTTTTATTCTTATTTTCTACTTCTTTGACAATAATGTCATCTTTACTCACTCTGAACCATATGGGATTCTTAGTCTCTTCTTTCCAAATTACTACTTCCACACGCAACATACAACAAAACATTCAATATTTTATTTTTTTTCTCAAACCAACGCACTCTACAGATGGTTATTTTTTCAATTTTTGGGGTTAACTCAAATTCCCATAAATGGAAATACTTTAGGGAATTTTTGCAAGAAAATAAATTGCATTCACAAGACAAACCTCTTTATTATTCATCCACCACGATCTCCAAATAATTCTCATTTAAGAGAATCAAATAGAAGTGTCTCCCACTTTCCTCAGCTTCTCGTTTCTAGCAATATTAAAAAATATACCCTCTTCTTCTTTCCCATTTTTATTCCTATCTCTGAGCCGAATATGTCTTTAGGTATTTCTCTCAGTAGGCTCAGGTATATATTTTTTCATTAAAACACTTCACAAAATATGCGATTCTATCTCCCTAGGTGTATGAAAACCACACAACATAACATTTCTTGCAGTGTATAGCTGTCCTTTGCAATGTAAGAGGTTCTTAGAATTAATCAGAATCCAACTTGCATGATATTTATAGAATACTCCCCCATACTCATCTCCTTTCTCATATCAATCTTGAATCACACTTTTTTTATGATATTTATGCATTAGTGTATAGATCTATATGTGATGTATCTTCATCTGTATTATTATTGAAAACTAAATTTCTTCATTAAGAAGATCTTTCACTTAATCTTTCTAAATCTCAATGTAGGATCATGGATTTGGAAAGCATATTGATTTATAGAACATGATTGAACAACACATGAATCATATTATATGCCCCACCCAGGCGGCTGTGGTGGAAGGGGGTTTGGGGTTTGGGGCGGCGGTCTCAGGATCGAGTCCCCAAGCCAGTTTTGATTCCTTTTGTGTGTTCTAATTAATTTTTTTAACACAGGCATCATATAATATTTCCTTCCTCAGAATATTATAATTCTAGAAACTAAATTTTTTCACTAATTTAAATATCTTACTTGACATAATATATTTTCCGTTGTTGAAAAACAACACTTGACATCACAAATACCATACATGGAAAAATTCTTATGCGCTGGCATGAAATATATAACTTATTCTTGAAATATCTCACAGGTGACTTAAATATCTTATGTGTATCTCAAATATGTTATGGGTAGCCTAAAATATGATATGAGAAAACAAAATATCATATGCAGACCAAAAAAAATATTATATGTGGACTAAACTTCTTACGGGGCCCAAATATCTTACAAACTACCCAATTTTGGAACATGTAGGATAATTGTCTTATACATTGGAAACACGGTTCATCTCTAGAACAATAATTCCATGATTTTCTCAAATTAATTTTAGACGCTATCAATATGTTATAGATAACATTGGAAAACTTCCTTCAGCACCTGTCATTGTATTTCAATGAAGACCAGCTGCATCAATCCTCTAATGTAATAGGTTTCCCTCTAAGCAACCTACTGAAATATTGTTTACCCAAATACATGGGTAGTCTTCTCACTTCATTTTCCAACATGATATGGATTTTCATTTTCATGTACAATGGTAGTCATATTTTATTCTTATAACACTCATATTCTTACTTTATATTGACAATAAATACAACTTGTGTTTCTCTAAATCCAAGGGAACTTCAATCTACCCCTTTGAATTT
Organism: Viscum album; assembly: GCA_963277665.1. Lineage (NCBI taxonomy): Eukaryota > Viridiplantae > Streptophyta > Magnoliopsida > Santalales > Viscaceae > Viscum > Viscum album. The sequence continues at coordinate 965,124,748 of OY728150.1, forward strand.
GTTTTCAAATACCAATTCAATCCAAAGTCAATGTACATTTTCTCCCCATAATTGAAAAGAATTGTGAAGAATGGGAAATGTTGACCCCGTTAATGACATGGTAGGGAGGGATTGGAAAATTTCATTTTACCCTTTATTTGGAGCCAAAATTATAAGGGAAGGTCTTCTCAAACTAACTCATCTAATTTTAATAAATGAAATTTCTCCCCATGTGACTTAATACACTTTCCAAGATCTTCATTAACCCATGGGATAAGGGTGATATCACATTTTTCACTCCCATATTCTAGTGCCCCTCATGGGATGATAAGGAAGATGAGTGACCCCCCGAGTCTCACCTCCAACGGGCCCCGAGTTGGAAACTAACATAGAGGGTATAAAACTCTTAAATGAGAGGCATTACCCTCAATATCTCTGGAACATAGAATGAAACCACCATCCAATCCACCATACTATAAAAGAAACAATACAAAATCCCATAAAAGAAATATCTCACATTAATGAATATAAAATAGACACAAACATTTATAATGATAAAACAACACCAAAAGTAAAATCCTATGATAGTAACCAAAACAACAAAACTAACTAGCAACTACACAGGTCTAATTTTCCCCAAAATCTCACCATGACTCACTTGAAAAATAATTCATCCAATAGTAGAAATTAATATCATAAGAATCAACATAAAGGTGCCCCATGACCACTTCCCCACTGATTTTCTACTCTCACCTAATTAGGATACATAATTTTATCTCTTCCCTTCTATATCCTCTAATAATGGCACCAACCATATTTTATGTCTCATAGAATCAACCGCATATCACGTTTTCTAACACCAACCATATATCCAGTATTAGGAAACTAGGGCCATAGGCTATATTTAACATGTATAAAAACAACCATGTATCCTCCTACAATAACACATGACACCCACCACATATCTTATCATCAACCACTGGTATCTCCAAAATATAATGTTTGAGGTTGACTGGGGGAGAGGGGGTAGTGTGTTATCCATATCATCCTCATCCAATATGTTAGGGAAACACCCCAAAAATCTCTGAGTGTCGATAGGTTACCAAAATTGGGTTGGTGCATAGAAAAGTGATAAAAAATACAAGTATATAACTGTCTCACTCAATCCCACACCCATGAGTTTTCACAAGCAACACCATCACAACCATTTTCATATCACTAATAATACCACTCCACCAAGCACTGTCTTTAATGCAGAACAATTGACCTCAAACATCTATTAAATGGCCACAACCCAATTTCCATTTCCCATTATTTAATTTAGAAAAAAAGCCAACAAACTCTATTTATTTAGTTATTATATTAAATTCACAAAAGTATATTTCGTTAGTAATAACCATATCTATTCATGTCAATTATATTCCATTGTTACAGAACTGCTATCAAACAACCACCATGTCAAACCATAGCATCACATCCAAGGCCACCAAGCCACACACAACCAAGTCCACTAAGCCACACACAACCAAGGCCACCAAGTCGTATACATCAATTTAAGCTTAAAGAAGAAATATTATACTTAGTCTTTAATTTACCAGATTTAAGTGTTTAACAATTTAAAGGGTATTATCAATCAATACATCACAATAAGGTATAATCAAATGAAAAACATATAGCATGAAAACAACATCAGCAACATCAATAAAATTGGTAACCACATGTGCATCACACCATTAAATTTCATTTTCAACATTTCAGTTTATTATATTTTTTAATAAAACTCATACTACTCTCCCAATATAAAGAAAAATCATGATAATCTCACATATACACATGAAAGAGAATGAATCTGAATCCCCTACCTCAAACAAAGCTTTCCAAATAACTATGTAATGATAAAATAAGATGTAGACAACTGGAAAGCACCAAAACATAAGAAATAACCTCGATCAACCTAGAACACAACATCCCCATCAATATACCTACATAATATCACTCAAACCATCCATATCCTTAGCTATAGTATCCTTAGAAGAAGAACATGGATGGAAATGGGGAGAGAAAGTAGGAAACTTACATAGAATCTATGATGCTTGATCTCTGAATGATGATGGTCAAAACCCTAAAATTGGGGGTAAATTGCCTCCTAAAATCACCCTATTTCCATCCAATAATTGAGAGAAAATACTAGAGGAATATAGGGTTTGAAGGGGTTGGAGAATTTACATGCAAAGTGGAAATTTGAAGACCACTCTACAACACCCTTCACTACAACACAAGGGTACTGACACATGATAGGGTTATGATGTAAGAGATGTGACCATGAACTAATAGGGTTGGTCAAATCCATGCTTGAGAAACACAGTGAATTCAACACTACAGATCCTATAAACTAGGATAAAGACCACAACATAGAGAAAACCACAACACCATAGATTTTGATTACCAAGAAGAAGGTCACACCACAACCCAACCATACGAGGCATAGCTACCCCCAAAAGGATGAATAACCAAAACTCTACTTCCCAAGGATCCACTCCACAACTGATCTTTCCAATATAGTAAACACTCCCTTTTTGTCACAACCCAAGTCTTGAAGTCGCAAAAACCTTCCCTAGCTGAAATTTCAGTTATAGCTCCACCATCAACCCCTCAACTCCCTCAAAACTTTCCGCAAACACCATAATCACATGAATTCAAACAATTTAGATGGTTTAAACGTTAAAACCATTACATTAGATACATATCAAATAATTCTTATCCCTTATAATCAAAACCAAACCCAAAAAATGGAACAAAATGAGTCTTAACAGCCACTCCATGAGATATAATGCAGGATCTTGTTGTAACTAAAACACTACCACCAATAAAGCACTTCAAGACAATACAAAAACTACCATAGTCACACCATCAAATTAAAACATAGAACAACATATGGTATTGGGCACACATCTATGCCTTATGCTCCTAATTACTCTCATCAAATCACCATGCCTCCACTGAACTCAAATCAAAGGGATGTCACGCCCCTGCAACACCTTCTCCTGGAAGCGTTACATCACTATTGGTCTCTCTAGGAATTCTATGTCATTCTCAATATCCAACTCTCCTAAATCAATTATGTGAGATTCATCATGAAGATACCATTGAATCTGGAACACATGGAGGACATCACAGATCTTGTACAACCATGGTAGAAGCATGACCAATACACTACATCGCTAATGCACTCTAATGATGTGAAAATTTTGGGAGTCACAACAATAGAACAACGATTCAGATAAGAGTAAAAAGGAAAACATAAATGAATAATAACACAATGATTTACATGGTTTAGGAATAATCCCTACATCCACAAAGAGGCAGAATAACTTCACTACAATCGGAAGCATGATTTACAAGAGCTTATCTCATAGTTTTCTCTCACAAAAACCCTAGCCTGAAATGGGATAAAAATGGAGAAGATGATCCACTATTCCAACAACCTCATAGTAAGTCCGCATTTCTACATTCAAAGGAATCCACCTAAGTCAAAAGTGCTACAATGACTACTAGTTGGAAGCCCAAAAGACTACAGTAAAGTTTCCTCCAAAGCCCGCACTACTATAGTGCTGCTACAATACTCTATCAGTGTTAGTCAATAAATTTTTCTACAGTTTCAGAGATTCTATAGTTCTCTTTCAGTGTCGGTCGGTCATCCCAACCCATAAAAGTTTCTAGCTGGAGCGTAGTACAGACCACAATCATTTTGCCCAACTGGATCGAGCAACACCAATCCAACATCTAGCAACATGAATGGCCTAAATAATCATAGATAAATATTATTTCCTCTTCCAAACCTCATCTATTTGCGCTTAGGGGAATCCATTAGGAAAACATGTTCTCTTACCCCAAACTCCAAAGGCATCCTCTATTGATTTACACAAGCTTTCTAATGGTCCTTCACCATCTTCATCCCCTCAAGAATCACCGGGATCTTCTCTCTTATGCTCTACACCACTTTGGGACTAAGAATGATTACGTATCAAATGTATGTTCAAATAAATGGAGATTGACACAGTCTCCCACACAATGCCTCCTAGGGGGTCATATCGATGGATGAGTGGTAGCTGTTATTATAATAAAACTCAACCAAAGGTAGGTGTCATACCAATGATCCACCCAAATCCATGACAGATTCTTGTAGATTATCATTCGACATCTGGATGGTTTGATCTATCTATTAATCCATTTGGTATTGGAAAGAACTGTTAAATTGTAAATGAGATCCAAAGTCATACTATAATAACCTCGAGACTCACAAAGTAAATCGAAGGTCTCAGTCTAAAATGACAGTACTCAGAGCTCCACGAAGCCTCACCACATCACCCATGTACTACCTCTCCAATATGTTTTTGGTACTTGATTCCCAGATCACTAGAAAGTGAGATGAATTCATCAGTCTGTCCATGATCTCCAAGATAACATCATATCCAACTTGATATCCGGGTAAAATGGTGAAAACATTCATTGAGATGTCCTCCCAAATCCACATGGGGACATCCAAGGCCTGGAACAAACCACTTGGTACACAATGTTTTACTTTTACCTACTGACATACTGGGAATCACACCACAAAATCCACTATTGAATGCTCATTCTTGATCACCCAAACTACCTCATCAAGCCATGATACATCTTTGATATGTTGGGGTGCATAGTTAGAGGTGATTTATGAAACTCGTGGAGGATTTCCTAATGCATCCTTTTCAGGTTGAAAGTCCTTCCCTAAAACATAACCCAATGTTTTTATCCTCTAAACATCGCATAATGGCATCACCATGAACTATCCAATCACACATCACCTCTTCCTTTAAGTCCCCCCACTGAGATTCCTCCACATTCTGCAAAAATGTGAGATATGTCGTCATTTGAAATAGGTATATTTTCCATCAACCTCTTATAATCTAAGATACAAGGCTATTGAATCCTACATCACCCTCCAGGAGTCCTCATATTATCAAATGGATCCTTGTAACTTTCATCTCAGTGCATCTTCTATGATATTTCCCTTTCTTTTTGTTTGTTAGATCTCAAAATAGTGGTCCTATAAAAACTCCATTCACCTCTATTTTCACAGATTTAGGTCACACTGAGAAAAAAATGTACCTCAGGACTCTGTTATCTATGAAGATTAAAAAGTGTTCCTTGATGTGGTAATATCGCTACAGTTTCGTAGAAAACACAAATGATGTTATCTTCAGATCGTGGGTGGCATTTTTATGCTCATGGGGGGTATAACTACCTGGACCCATATTATACCATTTCCCATTAATTCATCATGAAAAACACCAAACCCGAGTGGAAATAATGACAAAACACATTAAACATAATGCCCTCTTTAAAAAATTTAAGAATTAGGGTGATAACTAACTTCCCCTTTAAGTAGTCAAAAGCTATCTAAAACTGATCAGTCGGAACATCCATTCCTTCTAGGCTAGGGTGGCCAATGATGATGCAGTATTAGAGAAATTAGATAAAAACATATGATAATAACCCCTGAGACCAAGAAATATACATACCTCTGCTATATTCTTTTTTGGTTCTCAACAAACAACAACGTCAAAATTTTCCATATTCACTATTACTCTCTACTAAGACACCACATGCCCAAGGAAATTATCCTCTCACATACAGAACTTACACATGGAAAATTTCCCATATAACTGGTGGTGCCAAAGTGTCTATAAAATGATCCTTAGGTGATCAACATGATCCTCCTTTGATCTTAAGTATATGAGGACGTCGTCAATAAAAATGACTATGAAATGGTCTAAGGACTCACAAAATACGGAGTTCATGAGTACCATGAACCGAAATGGTGCATTCATGACACCAAATGACATGAATAAAAACTCGAAGTTACCATACCAGTTCCATAAGGAAGTCATCAGAATATGTACCTCCTTCGCCCTTAGTTGATGATACCTGAACCACAGATTGATATTATAAAAATAGCTAACTCCTCTCAACTGGTCAAATAGATTTTCAATCCTAGGAAGATGGTAATGATTCTTGATCATCACCTAATTTAGCCATCTGTAGACCATTCTGGTTAAAGGTAGTCTTTGGAATATATAACTCCTTTAACCTTAGTTAATGATACCTAGAACACAAACCAATCTTATAGAACCATCTAGATTCTCTAAACTGTTAAAAGAGATCATTAATCCGTGAAAGAGGGAAACAATTTTTGATCATTACCTAATTCATTAGTCAATAGTCTATACCCAACCCCAAGATACCACCCACCTTATTGGAGAAATCAATTAGAGCTCCCTAAGAAGACACACAAGGCCTGATAAAGCTTTATACATATGGTCATTAATCTAGATCCTCAACTCCGTCAACTCTGAAGGTGTCATCTGATAAGGAGACATTAATATTGGTGTTGCACCCAACTGTAACTCTATTCAAAACTCGAAATCGTGTCGACAAGGTAGTTTCATAACCTCATCGAAAAAAAATCCAAAAAATATGTGATAACTATATGGGGCTTCACTGCCATATCCCTCACTAGCTCCATCGACAACTCATACATTAAGGAAAGAAGGGGCCTCTCCTGCTTACAACCCATCTAGAAAACATACTCACTGTCGAACAACACACACGACCCTTCCACATCAGAAAACTCAAATAACTTATGGATATATTTAACCATCATAAGAATGTAATACAACCAATACATGTTGAGTATGAAATTATATGGTTGTATCTAAATCACAATGAAATCCCTCAATGAATGATGTTTCCCCATCATCAGTTTGCATCCCCGATACACATCAAACAAACTAGTCTGGCCTATGACTGGCATGGATAACACCAAGGGTGTGGAAAGTATTACCATGTCTAGTCCTATTGTGTGATACATTTTTGGTGAAATAAATTATTGATAATATACATAATAAAAAAAGAAAAATCTAGGGTAGATGAAAAATCGATCTTACCTCAAACAACAACTGCCCCCTCTATCTCTGGTGCCTCTATTACATGCATCTGGGCTTAGCTAGTTCCTTTGGCTCACTAAATATGACATCCACATCCATAGTATGATGGGGTCCCTGATGTCAAGGGACATCCTAGAGCTTCCTTATACCAATTCTACCTTCTCCTGTCTTAGCATAAGTTGACTGAACCTAAGATGGAGGGTCCTCTTTTTGAATTTGTCCTAGGGGGAAACTGGCACTACTACTGGAAGGGGGATAACTGCCCAAGCCTTACCGAATATTTGTGGATAAATGAAACTACCTCTGGTAAGGACCATTTCATCCACTAAATAATCAAAAAATATGAGAGATCCCAATGGATTCATGGGAACTACAATCCCTCAAGAAACACGATGTTGACTACTGGGGCTACTCCGTACTGATCAAAACATTGACTAGCCCTTCATATGTGACACACTATCTAATGTACTGATCCTCTGAGTTTTCTACTTATTGTCGACCATGGATTCTCTAACCCACTCATGAACTCTCTACATCACCCCCACTTTCTTCTTCATCTCCAAATACCTAGTCAATGTAAATGGGATGAGGGCAGAATAAAGGGCGGGGTGAAACGCCTCTTCTAAGTGTCATGCTCAAACTCTTTATCTGGAAAGATATTAGGGGAAAATTGCATAAGGTCATTAAACTTAATAACCACTATAGAATTCTAATTCTCCCCCACTGAATGGAGAGAAACTCAAGCCACCTAATTATATTTTTAATTTTCATTAGGAACTATACTCTGAACTCCTTTTAGAAAACATCCCACAACACATCGGTCGCCTTATGATCCCTAAGATAAAATATCTACCACAGAAGAACTACTCCTATTAACTGGATAACTTCTAGGGAACCCAAAACTTGGATCAATCATAGATGAAGATGAAAGTGATCTCCAATTCATCCAACCATCACTTGATCTCTAGATCAGAGATTATTCCATCATACTTTTATAGTCTCTTCTCCAGAAAGGAATGTAATTTCCACAGTCACTGGTCATCCTTATTATTGGGTTTGACCCTTTGATAGTCTACAGGGCTAGACTAATAAACCTTCCAAAATCAAACCACATGCGTGTGGTGACTAACTAGAATATCAACAAAGAAAGAATAAACACTTATGTCTGGTAGCAATGGATTTATTTAATTCATTTTATTGATTCGTTCATTTATTCCTAGATTTTCCCCATTCAAAACAAAACCCACGAATTTATGATACATGCACCTCTCTAATGTCTCTACCACACAAGCAGCATCACATTACCCAATACATTATAAGATCTTAAGGTATTTGTATTAAATAACAGGGAACCCTAAAATAATATGTCTTAGCCAGTATCTCTTACTATCATCATATAGTAAGTATAACTAATATTATTACCTCACTAACCCATGAAATCCTTACTAGTACCTACATCCAAACTTCACTCTATATATTAAATAATTCTTCTGATACAACTCTAATAGAACCCCCTCCGCTAGTACCGCTCCTTGGCCTGTAGTGAATTAGAGTAACCCCAGAGTCTGGCATACAATAGGCCTCGGGTTGGTGAGTAGCACCAAGAGTGTAAAACACTCGAATAGGAGGCATTACCCTCAATATCCTTACATCATATCATGAAACCTTCTAACAGTCCTCTATACTATAAAATAAACAACCCAAAATCCGATATAATAAATATATCATATTCATGAATATAAAAACAAATACAAGTATCTGTAATGATAAAATAATACTTAAAGTAAAATCATTCGGCGGAAACCACAACAACTCATGCTCTGATCTAGTCCTGACCAGATCAATCACTAAAACCCTCATAAAAACATGAAAAACTATTTATACATATGTAGAATGATTATAAAAAGTATACTCAGTAGGATCATACCAAAGATATCTCATGAAATTATGAAGGTGAATACTAATGTCACGGTGAACAAAAAACAAAACTAACCAACACCTATATAGGTCTACTATCCCCCTAACCTCACCAAGGTTCACTCTCCAAATACTTCATCAAAGATTAGAAATTTATATCATAAAAATATAGATATATCCACCCCACAACAACCACCCCACTAGTTTTTCCGCTATCTACCAATGAGAAGACATCATTTTCTTGCATCCCTTTTATATCTACTAATAACTGCACCAACCGTATGTCTTGTCTCACAACACAAACGACATATCTAGTCTCATGGAACTAACCACATATCCAATATTAGGAAACCAAGGTATTAGGGTTCTTAAATGTGTAGGACATCAACCTCGTGCCCACCACCTACCATGCATGAGCCCAACTACATATCTCATCATACACCACTAGTATCACCAGAAGTTACTACTCAATGGAGAGTGGGGGACAGAGAATAATCATCTATTCATATCCTCCCCATCCTTGTTATAAGGGAAAACACCTCCCAAAATCTTTGGTTTTTGTTCTGGTTACCCGACTTCGGTGGGGTGTGTGGAAAAGTAATAAAATAATAGAAGTATACAGTAGTATCAAATAAGCCCACACCTATGGGATTTGACAAGAAACATCATCATAACCACCATTAGGTCAGTAAAAATACCATTCCACCAAACATTGCCTCTAATATAGAACAAATGACCTCAAACATCACATAAAGGGTCAAAATCTGATTTCTATTTCCAATTATTTTATTTTAAAAAATAGCTACCAAAATATATTAATTTAGTTATTAGATTAAATTAGAACCAATGAATTTCTTTAACCATAACCACATATACGTACTTTAATGTTATTCCATTACTACCAAAACACTATCAAGCAACCACCATGTTGAACTACTACATCACAACCAAGTCCACAAAGCCACATACAACCAAGTCCACCAAGCCACAGATATCAAGTCAAGCATAAAGAAGGAATATTAAACTTAGTATTTTTCATTTACTATATTTAAGTGTTTAAAAATTTGAAGGGTATTATCAATCAATACATCACAATAATGAACAATCCAATTACAATAATATAGCATAGAAACAATTAACAATGTCAATACAACTGGAAACCACAAGCATGTCATACTATTCACTTTCATTTTCATTAGTCTGGTTTATTATCTTTAGTATGAAAATTTATACTACCCACCCAATGGAAAGAAAAATCATGATCATATAATATACACACATAAAATAGGGAACTTGAATACCCTACCTCAAAAAAAAAATTCCAAATCAATACTCAAGGATATCACAAGAGGTAGGAAACTGCCAAGCATCACAATGTATGGAAGAACCTTGATCAACCTAGAACATAGAAGGCCCATAAATATCCCTTAATAACATCACTCAAACCATCTGTCTACTTAACCATGGTATCCTTAGAATAAATAATAGGGAAGGAAACAAGGGGGAAGAAAAGATGAAACTTATATAAAATCATTGATGCTTGATCTCTCGATAATAAAGATCAAATCTCATAGGGGGTAAAATTACTCATAAAACCACCAAGGAGAAAACCAGGAACCGTGAGAAAATATTGTAGGAATATATGGTTTGAAGGGGTTTGGGAAATTATAGAAAAACTGAAAATTAGATGATCATGGTGCGTCACCCTTCACTACAATGCAAGGGTACTGACATCAAAAAAAGTTGCAACATAGAAGAAATGACCATGTCACAATGGGGTAGTCAAAGATAGATTTGATAATATAGATAGGTCTATATAGTAGATTAGATAAACTAATAGAAGGAACATGACATAAGGGAAACCACCACATTGTGGATTTTAATTTCTATTAAGAAGGCCACATCGCATATCAGTCATAGGGCGTAGCTACCCCGATAAAGGAAAAACTTCCAAAACCCAACTTCCCAAGGCTCCACCCCTCAACAGATCTTTCTATGATGAAAACACTCCCTTTATGGAACAACCTAAGCCTCCACACCACAAAAACAAATCCCAGATAAAATTTCAACTACACCTTCACCATCTAACCCACAACTCCCCCATAATTTCCCCCAAACGCCACTATCACTTGAATTCCCAAAAAAAAGTCAAAAAATCTGGATTTTTTCAACATCCTTCTTAGAAATGTGTCATAAAACCATCAAATATAAGTCTACATGGTTTAACACTTTTTAAAAAATAAAATTTATTAGTTTAGACAATAGTTTTTTCCACAAAACAACTCACATAGTGGCACCAACTCTAAAACTCACTTAAATGGGTTTGTCCAAACATATTTTTTTTAGGAAATTTCAAAAACCCACACTCACCTAAACACACACATCCAAACAATTAAACTTAAATGAATTCTACCCATTTGGTATGATAATAACTCACTCTTGATAAACATAATGAATAAAAATTGAAACATTGATGGGATAATGAAAATCATGCCTCAACCATAAATTTTTAGGCGGGATCCCCTTGAAGGGATGCTCTCAACTTTTCTTCATTTTTAATTACCAAATTTTTAGCACAAACAATTAGATATGGGAATAAGGTGGGTCATATTAATATTCTTACTTGGATTGGGTTTGAGACTTGTTTCTTAACCCATGAAACTTCTTCTTAAAAACTCCAACTCTTTGTGAAATATTTATGCTATATCCTCCCTTGATTTTATAAGTTTTATCACCTATAGGTGGCATGGATCTCCCCCTTATTTCATATTTCTTCCTTGTTGTAATGGACTTATTTTCTCTAGAAAATAGGGAACCTTCATTTCATTCAGTTTTCCCTTTTCCTTTAGGATTCTTCCAACTGATTAGGCCATATGAAAAGGCATTCTATTTTCTCATGTTTGGACTCTTTCATGTTTGAGTAATCCTTTACAAAAATATTTATCGAATTATGAGCCATAGGTGCTTTTTCTTTGTTCTTAATTTGTCTAGGAAAGGAAATAATTCATATGATAACTATGTGTCCTGCCAATTTTCACCTTCTGCACACCTCTTTTTCAGCCTCAGAGTCACTATTTTTTGGAAACCTCTCACCATATTCATCAAGAGTGTCAATAAGCATACAAATATGGCTACTTATTTCTTATATTGAATACCTTTTGGTTTTCATATTTATATCTTATTTCTTATGATTCATATCCATTTTACAACGATCAATAATATATCCTATCTTGACATAGTAAAAGTGATTCTTCCCTATAGTTTGAACATCCTGGTAATCTTTCTTAATTTTTTTCTTGGGAGGATTTGATTCAATAACATAATTCACTGATTATCTCTCAAACCAAACTTGAATTCTTTCTTAACCTATTTTCTTCATTGTTTAGGCCTTATATTCACATCAATTTGAGAGTTATGTTGGGTTTTTTTATATGAACACTCCTTATAACAATGTCCATAAATGTTTTAAAAATCATATAACCTTTTAAATTTGTTCTTCAAAGATATATTTTTCCTTCCATAGAAAATCTTATTATGTATAGAAAGTTGTCCTATAACATTATCTCCCCCCTAATTTTGATCATCTATGATTTTCACATACTGAAATATTATACTAGTAATCAATATCTTTATTCCCAAACTTCCAACAACACAAAAAACACTCAATAAACCTCTTTATTTTTCTAGAACATGCAATATGTCCAGATTGACATGCTTTCTATCTTTATGCTTGAACACTAACTTTTTTGGGCTCCTTTTGTGGGGATTTTTTAGATATGATCAGTTACACCCTTGATGATGTGGTGGGTGTTTGAAAATTTTTATTCTTCTTCCACATTTTTATAGACTTTAACTTTTTTCCTACACATCAAAAAAAATTCAACTCTAACATATTTTACAGGATTGTGGGTTACCTTTTGGTATGAGTTAGAAGTGAATGCTTCCCTATATGATATAAAGCCATTTGAGACACTATTTTGAGACTTTATTGATGCAATACCAACTTAAAATAGTTTTTTAGAAGTACTTCTTTTCTCATATTTTTGGGATGTTCTAGCTTGTACAAATTCCAAATTTATCAGTTTGATTTTCAACTCTAAGCATTTTTGGATGAGGGTGTTCTTTTCATCCCCAGCTGATCTCAACCTATCTTCCCACAATTCCTTCAAATTTTGATTTTGATCCTTATTAATTTTCCTTGTCCCAAATAAATATTTATACAGCTCTTTCACTATTTTTTATTTAGCTTCTAGCTGTGTAGAATTCGCATCCATAGAGCCTTTACAAAGTTTCTCCAATGCATAGAATACATCCTTAACAAAATTTTCAAACACTTGTTTCTCACATTTATCTCTTTGAAAATTTTCATGAACTTGAGAAAATATTTCTTTAAAAAGGCTACCATTTTATTCTTTGAAATTCACTGGCTTAGTGAGAGTTCTATAAGATCTCATCTTCTTTATCATTGCTTCTTCCATGGCACCAGCTTCGACTCTCTATTTATGACTTTACATCATGAAGTCCCATAATAAATATAAATACACATGTCTCCACTTCAATGGAAAAATTCATTAAATAATATATAACCTCAAGGTACAGGTCTTTAGAAAATTCAATTCCCCCATATTCACAGCTTGAGGAACATTTACCAGAGGAACAATCTTTAACAAATTTAACTAAAAAATTCTCACTATTATAAATCCCTTTAGCTAATGGTGTCTCCTCCTTTATGAATTTCTTGTATTCCTCACCCATTTATTCTTCCCCCTTCTTTGGGCCTTGTAATACACATCCAAATATATCTTTATAGGGATATAGGTAGATTATTACATCATGGGTGCTCAAAACACTCTTAAAAGCTTACTTCAAATCTCCACTTCATGTTTTTCATGTAAAAATAACCAAGAAACAAACATATATATCCAATCATAGATATAACCATTACTAGGAATAAATTTTTTTATATTTTAAAATATATCCATTCATAGGGAACTAAGGCTCTAATACCAATTCAGAGTCTTAGTGAGATCATGCAAACACACCTGGGGAGTGAATAATGTTTTCTCAAATTATTTTTCCAAAAAAATCTTATTTGATTAAAAACCCCCTTTAGTTTATAACTTCTATCAAATATTAGGATGAAAATGGGTCTCTTATAGTTTACCCTACCATACACCTATATTAAATGTAGTTACTAAAATTAAAGTTGGAAAATGTGTTTTTACATGGTTCGACCTCCATACGGAGAACTTAATCATTGTTGTGTTCAAATCTTGTTGAGATGTGGAGCCTCTAATAATAATATTCTCATCAATTATATTGGGTTGTACATGGATTATCCTAAAACTAGTATTTCCATATTACACAAGAAAGTGATATCCATATTACACAAGTGGCCTTCCTCCACTGTATTACACAAGTGAAGATATTCTTATACTACATCACACAATCATCACATTGGAATTAAACGAGATGAATCATAGCTTCTTTTCACCTCTTGTAGTATATGAAAAAACATTCCAATGTTGTATCTGCACCCACGATGATATGATACACTTCCTCACTTTAGAGTTTCTTTTATTTTCATCAAGGTTTTCAAAAACTGCCCATGCAACTCAGCCTCTATTTAATGTATAATTCTAGGTTTCTTTAAAACTGAGTGTTGACTCCTCTAAAAATATAATCAACAATAAAACTTGTATAATATTACATGTATTTTAAATACTATATTGAAAAAATCCTCATGATTTTTCTTGGTGATAAAACACACTTAACACTTGGGTCTATTTCTTACTCATTGCATGCAGAACATCTTTGGTCTATTGCTTATCTTTAACAAGGATCCCATGATCATCATTGTGTGTCTCTCTCTCTTATTCCCCTCTTATCCTCTAACATCCATATAATATTTCCTAGATGAATATTATGTTGACCTCTCAATATATTATTCACTACGACATGTAGTATCTTCTCATTCTTCATCTTCTACCTCGATATCTATATTTCTATCTCGAACAACTCAATCAATCACACCCCCAACAACAGTGGATTATTACTTTCTTATTTTCATCTATCTCGGTATTCTAAACTTTCTCATATGGTTTTATTAAATTCATTATTCCATTTTCAATATCCAAAAATTTAATACTAAGAGTAATTCATCATTTCATGCCAAAGAACCATTCTAAAATAACCAATTTTTGGTTTCATTCAATTTTTCATGCTCTACTCATTTAATATTTCTCACATGGAACTAATTTTCATGATGAAAAAAATTAGTTGATAAAAATTCCCTTTTCCTTTTATTATTCTCATAAAAATGATTTTTAGGAGATCTACAATAATCTTGGGCTTCACCTTGTTTTTATTGCATGATATTTTTAATTTTATGAAATTATCCTTTCCTTTGATGTATCTCTATGACGTGGGAGTTCAGTTTTTGTAGGAGGGGTCTGGGAAACAAAGGTTGGGATGGTGTTTTGAGGATTGGCCTTGGGTAGAAGGAAAATAGCCACCGACTTTCTACAATAGAACCCACTGGCTAACCGGTTCACCCAGAATGATGGTGAAATTAATGTACCCTTTGGGTTTTAATTCCACACATTTTTTCACTTAATTTTATATTCAAGTCCATAGAATGGACAGTGGGCCCAGTCCAAGGGTGAAAATAATACACCCCATGGGTTTTAATTCTACATGTGTTTTCAATTAATGTTATTGTAAAATTTTAACCCCTTGGACCCATTCTAAATTTGAGAGCTCCACTTGCATCCAGACACTCCCATTCTTCTCCCATTTCCCCTCCAACCTTTGAATGATCTGGTGAAGTAAGAATGACTATTTATTCTTAGATCTAATACCAATTATTCTTCTTCCCGGTGATATGTACATGGATATATGTTGGATACGCATTTTCTATGATGTTCCAATGATGTTTTCTCAATTTATTTATAGATCGGTGACAAATCTAGCATGTTGAAAATGGTTCTTAATTGAATCGAGATCTACCATTGAAAAAAAATGTTCAATGAGTAAGTGTTTAAGAATTATCTTCCAAAACCACTCTGTGATGGTGGATCGATGATGAAGAAATAATCCATTGAAAATTACATGGTAGATTGGTGGAGGATTCAATATGTCAATGAAAACAGCCCATGATTAAATATATAATTCCAAATAATGATGGGAATTTTAAGGTAAGTCATTATAGAATGACCATCATGAGATTTCCTTCTTCTTGACTCTTATATTGAATCTCTTTTTTGTTGAAGGATTGAAAATTATTCGATGATCATTTTCTATACCTAAGGCTCACTACTAGAATTGAAAATGAATTATTTATTTGTTCATTAATTGACAATAGATCTGGTGAATTGGTGTCCCTTACTTTGACATACCTATGAATTTATTTTGTTGATTAACTCCTTAAGGCATGTGATTTATAGAATGACCTTCTTAACTTGGAATTATCCTGACTATTAATTCTAAAACTCTTTATAGATAATTTACATCTGAGTTTGGAAACATAGATATGTGATCTTATTCTTTATGGGTGTTCTGTAACGACCCGAAATTTTGAATAAATCTTGTTTCCTAATTTCATGTGTTATTTTATTTTATTTTGATACTCAACAAAAATGTTTTATTTGATAAACATGATTATAATTAAAATGAGACCATTGGGTTTTGATTGTTATATGACCATCGGTCAATATGACCACTGTGAACAAAATGTTTTTATTATTGTCTCTAAATACAAGTAATCTTGGTTAATTATTATAGAAAGAAGATTCGATGGCCTCACCTAGTAGTCTTGGACCGATCGAAGCCCATCTAACAGAGCTTGGGAAAGAGGTAGCACCATTGGGCTTTGCTCTGGATCAAATCCAAGCCGAGCTTCATCATGTGAAGCTAGAAAGGAATCGCCTTCGTGAGAAGTTCAAACTGATAGAAATTACTACTCGGGAAATGTTGACTGAGCCGCCCCAAGATTCTATCACCCTAGCACACCTTACTCTTAGGTCCTATGCTGGTATTATAAGGGGATATGTAATGAGACCGTAACTGCCTTGTGTAATCCTTATTTTAAATAAAAATTGGGATTTCTTCTTATGATGAAGTTATGAATTTTGAAATGACTGGATAAATATAGTATGCATATTTTTGATGAATTTTAGAAAAAGGATATTTTAAAAATGGTTGTGTAAACCTTAAATAATTAAAAATGTGTAATGATTTTCAAAAAATGGTCTTCTACAATTATGTCCAGTACGAAATTTAGAGTCTAATAAGATCAACATGATTTTTGATGAATAGTAAAGTGTGAATAGTGATTTTACGCTTAGGATTAGTAATATGACCAAATGGATTAGTAATCTCACTTAAAGAAAGTTTTAAAATAATCTAGGCACCTTGATTAAGTAATGTGATTCAATAAAATGGTTAAATAACGGTTTCATTAATTATTATTCAAGTATTAGTTTTTTCGGGTGAATAGTGTTTTTTAATTAAAAAATTAATTAAAAATATTTAGAAAATTATTTTTAGAAAATGGATTTCATTTTTGAACTCAGATCATCGATATTATGTTAAGGTAATTTTTGGGGATTTTTCTGAAAAAAATGAATTTTCGGTGAATAGTGAATTTATTGAAAAATTGAATTAAAAATATTTAGAAAATTATTTTTATAAAATGGAGTTCATTTTTGAAATCAGAGCATTGATATTTGGTTAGTGTGAAATTTTGGGATTTTTCTGAGAAAGTTGAAATTTCAGTGAATAGTAAAAATGCAGTTTTAGGGTTTCGGTATGTTTAGTGACATCATAGCTGTGTCATGATGATGTCATGAGATATTTTGAGGGTTGGCCTTCCAAGGGTGATGAATTATTGTTGTGGGGGCCCCATGTGGCCTAACTCCATGATAAATGCCAAGGGAGAGCACATGGGTTTTAGAAAAGCACATGTGAGGTGTCCTTTGGCCATTAATGCCTTGTCCCCTCACTTTCCCTATAAATACCAAGCCCTCCTCTCATCCATTCGACTCCCCACTCATTCCCAACGAATTTATGGTCTCATTACCTCCCAATGAGTCCTCCCAAGGTGACCCAAGCCCCCAAGGTCCCAACCTTTGAGGTTTAAGAGTTACATTTTAAGGTAAGGGATCCGACCTCTCTCTTTCTTTTCAAGTAATATCTTTTATGTCATTTCTTTTATACTCCATGTTCTTATGTTGGAGGATGTTATTTTATATTCATCCTACTGCCTATTTCATTTTCATATGATGAGAGACCCCCCTTGCTCTCATCAATTCGTTTTAATAATGTTTAAGTGGCGCCGTTAGGCTGCCGAATTTTTAAGGGATTCTTTCACCTTCCTCGTTTTCAAGTTCTATTTTCATTCAAGTCTTTCAAGTTACTTTTTATTATGTTGGGGTATGATCTCTAAATTATCATACTGATATTTTATGATCATATGATGAGATACCCCATTTGATCGCTTCAATTCAGTATTTTGAAGTTTTAAGTGGCGCCGTTAGGCTGCCGAATTTTTAAGTGGTTCTTCACCCTTCTCGTTTTGAAGTTCTACTTTCATGTCAATTATTTCAAGTTCCTTTTTGTTATATTGGGGTATGATATCTATATATATCATACTGGACTCTTATGTTCATATGATGAGAGACCCCATTTGATCTCTTCAATTCATTATTTTGAAGTTTTAAGTGGTGCCGTTAGGCTGCCAAATTTTTAAGTGGTTCTTCACCCTTCTCATTTTGAAGTTCTACTTTAATGTAAATTCTTTCAAGTTTATTTTTGTTATGTTGAGGTATGATCTCTATATCTATGATACTGGACTCTTATGTTCATATGATGAGAGACCCCATTTTATCTCTTCAATTCAGTATTTTGAAGTTTTAAGTGGCGCCGTTAGGCTGCCGAATTTTTAAGGGATCCTTTCACCCTTCTCATTTTTCAAGTTCGATTTTCATATCAAGTCTTTCAAGTTCCTTTTTTATTATGTTGGGGTATGATATCTATATCTATCATACTGATCTCTTATGATCATATGATGAGAGACCCTATTTGATCTTGTCAATTCATTTTTATTGAAGTTTAAGTGACGCCGTTAGGCTGCCGAATTTTCATAAGAGAAATCTAATTTTTGTCTTCCTTCCATGTTTTTTATTTCAAATGGTATGTCATCCAAATTTCATTACCATGTCCATATATCCTTTTTATTCCGTCCCCCTACTGTTTTATGGATCATTAATGAGTGGGTGACCCATGTCCCCTCTCTTTTCAATGTTTTCTAAAAACCCCAAAACATAGTTGTTATGCTGCAGAATTTTCGTCTCAAAGTGCCTCTCTCTTTTCTCAAAATTATTTTATGTTATAAAGTGAATACTCAAATCCCTTATTTCTACAAGGGTATTCACATATATATATCAAAATGTTCTATTTTAAATTCTGGGATTTACATACATGAGACCCGCTTTCCCTTTCTGTGGGTTTAAAGTGACGTAAAGATCATGTCTTTAAAGCAATTTTTAAAACGTTATGATTATGAAACGAAACCCATTTATTTTATGCTATATGGGTTATTTATAAAATGTTTGATGATGATATATGTGGCTCACATGATAATAAATTCAAATTTAAGGGTGCGCCCTGATAGCGCTCCAATGCATTGGGTAATGATGTAACCACTAGAGATTACAATTTTAACGATGCCTTGGTGAATAACCTTGGTAATTTTTAACGACACCTTGGGGATGGACCTTGGTGAAACGAAACGATTGTCAATATTAAATGTTGCAGCCACATCTTCAAGTTATGAAAAATGTTATTTTTTTTATGATGTATCTCATTATTTCTTTCTCATGCCTTAAATTTCTTTTCATGTCCTTATTGAAGTATCTCAAGTTCACATGTAAAATGTTTCTCTTGTTTCCCTTACTGGGCTTTCTGCTCACCCTTTCTTTTGATGTATGTCCCTAGGTTATGAGATGCAGTAATGAACCTAGGATGAACTTAAGGAGAAGCCTTTCAAGTGTTTAAGAAGAGTGTTTTTATTCTTTTCATGTTTTATATTCCTGGTTTCCAAGACACTAAACCTTAAAGATCCTCGGTTTTGTAAAATATAATGAAAGTTTATGTGATAAAAAGACGGGATTCTATAGTTGGTATCAAAGGATGGTTTAGTTATTTGTGGAAATTCGGATATGAAAACACTAGGAAGAACCCTATAGAAAAGTTTAAATATAGGAAATATTCCTGGTATTTTGGTGAGTATTGAGTAAGGGGTTTCCAAGCAAATACATCCCTATCTGGATACGAGCAGGTAGAGGTGGCTCTGGCACAGATGTACATAGGGGTAAAACACGAAAACACCGCTTTGAGCTAGACTCGAACGGGAACTGGTACACGACAACGGGCCTTGCTGCACTCTTGGTTACGACACTCCCAGGGGATATGCTTTGGTAAATTCATAAGCTTAGTATGAACCATTACTAAAGGAACAAAGATAAAATAAAATAAAGATTCACATAAGAAAATATGATCATGGATAACCAAGATTGGAACCTAGGGGATCACAAGTTAGGGTATACTTTTCTTCTACAAGTTATGCTTATATGATTTAAGCTCCTTTTCATGATTATTGGTTAAGTATTTAAGCCTCTAATTATAATTTCTCTTCTTAGCTAATGGTGGGAGATGGAAGAACATGTCCCAATAACCAATGTGATAGGAAATGCAACGATTTCCATATTAATATGAAAGGGATGATTAGGGGATTAAAAGCTGATTATTATTTTGGAATATGTTCACTATTTTGGGGACCCTATATGATCGAGGTAAATAGACTACTACAGTATTTTCTTTGAAGAGTAGGGTTGACTTATATTTTGAAGAATCGATGAATTTAAGGTGGAATTATAGTAATTTAGGTTACTTATGGAAATTATTAACCTATCATGGGGTAAATATGTTTAGGTTAGTTACTTTTTTTATAAGATGTTAGGAGTGGTTGATGTTGTTTGGAGATGAATGATAAAGTTTACCTTGGAAGACTATGTTATCAAATCTTTCTTGTATTTGGGTTTCAATCTTAGTTTGGTTTATTTTGAGGAATCTTAAGGACCATTATTTATGGAATGGACTATGATGAACTTTGGGTAGTACCATGGAACTTGATGATTTAAAAGTAGTTTCCATTCCTATGAGATTATTTCTTTTTGAAGAGTTTTTTTTTTACCTTACTCTTTCTGTTTTTGGGATAATGTTTAAAGATAGAAGAAATAGATAGTTGATCTTTTGTGGATTATGTGATTCTCTAGAAGATGATTCTTGTGTTTTGATGAGACCAAGTAGTTTTGAATGCTCATCGTTTGGAGAAAAGATTAGTTTTGGGTAGAAACTTATTAAAGGATGAAACTATACATGAAGATAAGTATATTTTCTTATGTTTTTGTTCTATGTTGTAAATGAATTCCTCAAAATTATGAAAAGGAACGTAAAACAAAAACGTTGTGGGTTTACGTTTCCTACTAGGTAATCAAAGACCGTTTAAACACATCATAAGTTTGGGATTTTCTCATGGTTAACTTTCTCCTAATCATGTTCTCTATCACTCTCCCTCAGAACTTAACCCTTTGTTTTCTCCTCCATGTCCATGTTTTCCTACATGGAACCCTAGTGTGAGTAAACTCGGGTGGCCTTTGTACTCCCTTTTATTTCTTTTAAAGTAATAGTGTTACTGACTCTTTTTCCGATGTGGGACTTTCAATGAAATTTCAAAACCCAATTTTAAAAAAAATTGCGAGGACGCAATTTCTTAAGGGGGGAAGATTGTAACGACCCAAAATTTTGAATAAATCTTGTTTCCTAATTTCATGTGTTATTTTATTTTATTTTGATACTCAACAAAAATGTTTTATTTGATAAACATGATTATAATTAAAATGAGACCATTGGGTTTTGATTGTTATATGACCATCGGTCAATATGACCACTGTGAACAAAATGTTTTTATTATTGTCTCTAAATACAAGTAATCTTGGTTAATTATTATAGAAAGAAGATTCGATGGCCTCACCTAGTAGTCTTGGACCGATCGAAGCCCATCTAACAGAGCTTGGGAAAGAGGTAGCACCATTGGGCTTTGCTCTGGATCAAATCCAAGCCGAGCTTCATCATGTGAAGCTAGAACGGAATCGCCTTCGTGAGAAGTTCAAACTGATAGAAATTACTACTCGGGCAATGTTGACTGAGCCGCCCCAAGATTCTATCACCCTAGCACACCTTACTCTTAGGTCCTATGCTGGTATTATAAGGGGCTATGTAACGAGACCGTAACTGCCTTGTGTAATCCTTGTTTTAAATAAAAATTGGGATTTCTTCTTATGATGAAGTTATGAATTTTGAAATGACTGGATAAATATAGTATGCATATTTTTGATGAATTTTAGAAAAAGGATATTTTAAAAATGGTTGTGTAAACCTTAAATAATTAAAAATGTGTAATGATTTTCAAAAAAAGGTCTTCTACAATTATGTCCAGTATGAAATTTAGAGTCTAATAAGATTGACTTGATTTTTGATGAATAGTAAATTGTGAATAGTGATTTTACGCTTAGGATTAGTAATATGACCAAATGGATTAGTAATCTCACTTAAAGAAAGTTTTAAAATAATCTAGGCACCTTGATTAAGTAATGTGATTCAATAAAATGGTTAAATAACGGTTTCATTAATTATTATTCAAGTATTAGTTTTTTCGGGTGAATAGTGTTTTTTAATTAAAAAATTAATTAAAAATATTTAGAAAATTATTTTTAGAAAATGGATTTCATTTTTGAACTCAGAGCATCGATATTATGTTAAGGTAATTTTTGGGGATTTTTCTGAAAAAAATGAATTTTCGGTGAATAGTGAATTTATTTAAAAATTGAATTAAAAATATTTAGAAAATTATTTTTATAAAATGGAGTTCATTTTTGAAATCAGAGCATTGATATTTGGTTAGTGTGAAATTTTGGGATTTTTCTGAGAAAGTTGAAATTTCAGTGAATAGTAAAAATGCAGTTTTAGGGTTTCGGTATGTTTAGTGACATCATAGCTGTGTCATGATGATGTCATGAGATATTTTGAGGGTTTTCCGGCCAATAGTGATGAATTATTGTTTTGGGGGCCCCATGTGGCCTAACTCCATGATAAATGCCAAGGGAGAGCACATGGGTTTGAGAAAAGCACATGTGAGGTGTCCTTTGGCCATTAATGCCTTGTCCCCTCACTTTCCCTATAAATACCAAGCCCTCCTCTCATCCATTCGACTCCCCACTCATTCCCAACTAATTTATGGTCTCATTACCTCCCAAGGAGTCCTCCCAAGGTGCCCCAAGCCCTCAAGGTCCCAACCTTTGAGGTTTAAGAGTTACATTTTAAGGTAAGGGATCTGACCTCTCTCTTTCTTTTCAAGTAATCTCTTTTATGTCATTTCTTTTATACTCCATGTTATTATGTTGGAGGATGTTATTTTATATTCATCATACTGCCTATTTCATTTTCATATGATGAGAGACCCCCCTTGCTCTCATCAATTCGTTTTAAGAATGTTTAAGTGGCGCCGTTAGGCTGCCGAATTTTTAAGGGATTCTTTCACCTTCCTCGTTTTCAAGTTCTATTTTCATTCAAGTCTTTCAAGTTACTTTTTATTATGTTGGGGTTTGATCTCTAAATTATCATACTGATCTTTTATGATCATATGATGAGAGACCCCATTTGATCGCTTCAATTCAGTATTTTGAAGTTTTAAGTGGCGCCGTTAGGCTGCCGAATTTTTAAGTGGTTCTTCACCCTTCTCGTTTTGAAGTTCTACTTTCATGTCAATTATTTCAAGTTCCTTTTTGTTATATTGGGGTATGATCTCTATATATATCATACTGTACTCTTATGTTCATATGATGAGAGACCCCATTTGATCTCTTCAATTTAGTATTTTGAAGTTTTAAGTGGCGCTGTTAGGCTGCCGAATTTTTAAGTGGTTCTTCACCCTTCTCGTTTTGAAGTTCTACTTTAATGTAAATTCTTTCAAGTTTCTTTTTGTTATGTTGAGGTATGATCTCTATATCTATCATACTGGACTCTTATGTTCATATGATGAGATACCCCATTTTATCTCTTCAATTCAGTATTTTGAAGTTTTAAGTGGCGCCGTTAGGCTGCCGAATTTTTAAGGGATCCTTTCACCCTTCTCATTTTTCAAGTTCGATTTTCATATCAAATCTTTCAAGTTCCTTTTTTATTATGTTGGGGTATGATCTCTATATCTATCATACTGATCTCTTATTATCATATGATGAGAGACCCTATTTGATCTTGTCAATTCATTTTTATTGAAGTTTAAGTGACGCCGTTAGGCTGCCGAATTTTCATAAGAGAAATCTAATTTTTGTCTTCCTTCCATGTTTTTTATTTCAAATGGTATGTCCTCCAAATTTCATTACCATGTCCATATATCCTTTTTATTCTGTCCCCCCTACTGTTTTATGGATCATTAATGAGTGGGTGACCCATGTCCCCTCTCTTTTCAATGTTTTCTAAAAACCCCAAAACATAGCTGTTATGCTGCAGAATTTTCGTCTCAAAGTGCCTCTCTCTTTTCTCAAAATTATTTTATGTTATAAAGTGAATACTCAAATCCCTTATTTCTACAAGGGTATTCACATATATATCAAAATGTTCTATTTTAAATTCTGGGATTTACATACATGAGACCCGCTTTCCCTTTCTGTGGGTTTAAAGTGACGTAAAGATCATGTCTTTAAAGCAGTTTTTAAAATGTTATGATTATGAAACGAAACCCATTTATTTTATGATATATGGTTTATTTATAAAATGTTTGATGATGATATATGTGGCTCACATGATAATAAAGGCAAATTTAAGGGTGCGCCCTGATAGCGCTCCAATGCATTGGGTAATGATGTAACCACTAGAGATTACAATTTTAACGATGCCTTGGTGAATAACCTTGGTAATTTTTAACGACACCTTGGGGATGGACCTTGGTGAAACGAAACGATTGTCAATATTAAATGTTGCAGCCACATCTTCAAGTTATGAAAAATGTTATTTTTTTTATGATGTATCTCATTATTTCTTTCTCATGCCTTTAATTTCTTTTCATGTCCTTATTGAAGTATCTCAAGTTCACATGTAAAATGTTTCTCTTGTTTCCCTTACTGGGCTTTCTGCTCACCCTTTCTTTTGATGTATGTCCCCAGGTTATGAGATGCAGTAATGAACCTAGGATGAACTTAAGGATAAGCCTTTCAAGTGTTTAAGAAGAGTGTTTTTATTCTTTTCATGTTTTATGTTCCTGGTTTCCAAGACACTAAACCTTAAAGATCCTCGGTTTTGTAAAATGTAATGAAAGTTTATGTGATAAAAAGACGGGAGCTATATTTTCAATGTTGTTCGATCTTCAATCCTTGATGAACTTCATATTTTTTCTACATTAATGTTGAGATAGGGTGTTCCTTACCTCATAGAGGTTTTGTATGTAAACATTAGCATAATATGATATTATGTATTTATATTCTTGAACCAATTTGGTTTTGATCACATGTGTCCTTATTTTGGAAATTGTTTTCTCAGTCAGGATATGCTATGTGTGTAACTTTGTGATATTCCATGTTTCTATATGTTTTACTTGGTATTATTTTTTTTTTGTTCTATACATGCTAAGGTTGCAGGTGGACCCATCCTAGATCGGTGTCCCTAGAGGGGGAGCATGTTTATATGTTTCATATAAAATTATTATAGGACCAGGATAGGTGAAGAGGCATTATGGCTTAGTGTGGCTGTTGGATTTGTGTAGTCCAATCTGGTTAGGATGATGATTGGGCTGAATTCTTGAATCTCATACTACGCACTAAACCGCAACTCTCACAGGTCAAGCTTCACGGTAAGCTTGTTGGGGGTTATGGGGGGAAATTCACCCCTGCTTCAGACGTCCTAGGGTTGAAGGTCCCCAGCACAAATTTTGGTGGAACTGTATCAACACTGACCACTATAGCATAGTTGACCGACTGACACTAATATAACACTATAGCATGTCAGAATTTGGAGTCAACTATACTATAACTCCTTATACTTCCAACCACCTTTCACTATAGCACAACATAATTTTTTACGATTGGTTAAATAATGCTTCTTACTTCTTATTATCCCATTTCGGTATAGGTTTTCATGTGTTAAAAAACTATGATTCTTCCCTTGTATTTGTGATCCTGAAATATAGTGAAATTCTACCTCTCCATGTATGTAGAGATTATTCCTAAACCATATAAATCTATGTGTTCTCGTTCTTCTATTTTTTCCCTTTTACTCCTTTGTGATCTTTTTTTCTTCATTGCTCCAAATATTTTCCACAAATGTGCCCTGATAGGGGGCATGATGGTCTATGTGGTCATACCCATGAGGTGACAGTTTTGCATGATGGTCTATGTGGCCTTCACCTGATAGATAGAATTAGTGAATGTTGTCCTATTATGGTCTGAACTATAGACATGGGGCTTATATAGCTAATGAGAAACTTTAGGCCAGATCCCATGTTTATGACTTTTCCACCACCACAAAGATGTTTTCTATCCTAGAGATGCAGAAGGTACTATCAAGGTTCGTGGTGGCTCAGTTAGCGCACCAGTTCTTAGTATGGTTTGTTTTCTTTTGTGAACTTTTATTTATTAAGTTTTCTTACACTCTTATGCATGTTTACTCATTTTAAGGATGCATTGGTGGTGTCCTACTAGGTTTTATTACTCATCCCCTGAATAAAGACATATGAAATTGTGTAAAAACTAGAATGAAGAATATTTTAAATGGAATTATTTGGTTCAACATCTTCAAAAAAATCATTTCAATTTGATTGATGAAGATCAAAAAAGTGGATAACTAATTCTTACGATATCCATAGGTATGCACTGGTTGATAAAAAAAATTCATATGAACAGGATCCACCGTCACTCCATGGTGTGTTAGCATCTCACTTGTGCTAAGGAGGAAGAAGAAGGGAGATTTAGATTTCAAGAGTATTTTCTAGGAATCCACATTTTATCCATCATCACATGCTGGTGGATTTATATATTCTCTGAGTACACTCCTAAATGATTCACCCATTAACTCATATATTATAATGCATGAGTATATTCCATGGCTTGTTATTTCACCATATACCTGAATTATTCCAACTCCCAAATGCTTCATCTTGTGGAATAGATTTCTTAATGAGAAAAGGTGTGAGATAATGATTGAATAAAGGTTTCATGCATGAAATCTAATTTCATGCATGCCTTACAAGTGGAGGAAATGTTATGAAAATAATAATTTCATGTTTCCATTAAAAATACCATGAAATATATCCTACTTTATCATATATTAAAAGGATTTAAGGCATAATAACTCCTTCACCAAGGAAAACAAAATATAGGTTCACCAAAACTCATATGTATTAAATAGTATTTAGGTTTTCTATAAATTTTAAATGTTTTACAAAACTGTACATATCAATTTAATTTTAACGTATTGAAAATTTAATGATGTAAATATATTATAATGAAAAGTTATTTATTTGGATGTTGTAGTGTGTTGTTCATGTAGCTACACACTATTGCATCTAATTCCTTTTATCAGTGCTACAGATGACACTACTAAAATCACCTTTTATCATAACTAAAACTTGCACTAATAAAGAATCCTTTTATCAATGTTAACTCAAGAGTTGATAGTATTTCCTAAATTTTTTGAGTGCTGAAAATATCAATGCCTTTTAGAACTGATAAAACCAAAAATCCATGCCAATAAAAGCCTAGATTATAGTAGTGTTATTAAATGCTCTAGTTTTGAATTGTGGATGACTGATGCCTTCTGATCCAAGAAACTCTTAAGATAATGATAATAGTAGATTATATATTTTTTGGAATATTTGATAAATATTATCCTAGAATCTATTGTAAATGTTGTTTAATTTAATAATTTTTTATTATTTCTATCTTTCTTTTTTATATCAGTTGGTATTTTTGATGCAGTTGGTTATATGTAAGGTGAGGTTAGTGATAGTGATGGAGGTGGTGGGATAGTGATGGAAGTGACAGAGCATTAGAAGTGGTGGGTAGAGTGTAGAAGTCTATTGAACATATGATGTTGTGTGTATGACAACTAAATGTGTGATGGATGTTTGTTGAATTATTTTAATATATATATTTGTGTTGTAGATCACTAATAAATATTTGTGTTGCATATATTAGTGTTCTATATTATTAATTAATATGTTTTTTGTTTTTTAATTGATTAATGTTTAATTAAGTTATATTTTATTGATTAATTATTTTTTTTAGTTTAACAAAAATTTATGTTAACCACTATTAAAAAATTTAACAATAGTTTCATTCATAAAAAAAATCAGCCCTATGTTGTTAGTAATGACTTTTAGTTTTAATTTATTTTTAATTCTTGTATAAACCACCAAAAATATATTATCGACAATGGTATGAATGGTTTTTTAGTAAATTGTCATTATATATTGATTTTCATATATTGAATTCATATTATCTTTCCTTATCATATACTAAAATTTCTACCATATTGTATTACTGTTAAGTAAAAATATACAATGCTATAAAAAATATTATAATTTACACCTGGCTATATCACATTTAACCAATTAATTAAACATATAAATGATTATCAAGTAATATTCTACACATACATCCATAAAGACCATATCATATAGATAATAACCACATAATTTTAAAACCAAGTATTTATTAACTTATAAAAAGATCTAATTTATATTTAAACCCATAAATGAACAATTGTAAACCTAATAGAAATCCTTCAATAAACCTAAAAACAAATTATAAACCATTTAAACCAAAGAAAACAATTCAACTTTTTTTACTAAAAAATTAAAAGAATATAAAGAATCATGTTGTTAGTGCGGTACAATAACTAGGTATATAGATAATAAAATATTTTACCTATATTGAAGACATTTTTATAGGAATTTTCATATATCTATCTGGTTTAATAGTGTAATTATGCCTAATGGTAAATATCATAACCAAGTCATATCAGTGTAGCATACATTTAAATATGACAGTTGATGTAGATTATAATGTATATACGCCCAACATTAAATGTATAGAAAAAAGCTTCAGCTAAAAAAACATGAATCAAACCCCATCTAAAAATATATACATTTTCAACTTTTTGTGATTTTTAAATCTCTCTAAACAAGGATTGGATATCCAACATCATTCTGGTTATATCTACTGACACAAATTGTGTTGATAGATTGTATCAAAACTCATCACTTTTATATTCTCCACTATTTTTAATCCTCAAACACATAATCTTCTTTTCAGATTCAACCTTTTTCGATGATTTGAATATTTAAAATTCATCAAAAAAACTATCTTCCACTAAATTGGGTATACTCAACATCTCTTGGAATAATCATCAACGAATGACATAATGTATTTTGCTCACCCTAGGGACATAAACAGTGTTTTCCAAATATTAGAATGGATTAACTCTAAGATCTCTTTTATCCTCATCATTGATGTCTTGAACTTTACTTTTGTTTCTAAGATAAACCACAATTCTTGCAAAATAGAAAAGGTACTTTTATAAGCCCATCCAATAACACCTGACCAGTAAAAGTCTTCAAGCCTCATTCAAACATATGGACAAACACTACTATAGATCTCATTTCATTTTGCATTGTCATTTATCAGCCCTAAAAATTATTGACAAAGGGGAGCCTTTTTTTTAGTGCTAGGTAAAACCATTAATAAATGGACCCGTTATCATCAATTTTTTTAGTGTTAATAAAATCATCCCCTTTAATAGTGCTAATAAAGCATTGATAAAGGACATTGTGAATAATTTAATATATATATATACATATTTATATATTTTTAAATGTGATTTATATATCAATAAGTATATATATATATATGAATATAATATATAAATATTATTTATATAACTGTATTATAATAATAAAATTATTATCAATCATATTTTCATAATTTTGTATAGATATATTTTTCAAATGTTTATTAATCAATATTTTTTAAAAATTTTATTAATCAATATTTTTTTAATAATATATTTATATACATTAGTTATAGAATTTATATATAAATATTATACATTAAAAATTTATTTAAACAATTGTGTAAATATATAAATTATTATATATTTATTTAAATATAGTTCATTTTTGAATTTATGTATTTATATTCATATTAAATAATAGAAATATACACATATATTTGTATGTATGTGTATACATATGTATTTTTATAGATATATGTCTATGTTGTTATATGCTTATATGTATTTGTTTGTATCTGTATATATGAGTATACATGTGTGTGTGTGTATTATATGTGTATATAAGTGTTATGTGTGTGTGTAAATGTGTGTGTTGTGTATGTGTATGTTTACGTGTGTGTGTGTGTGTGTGTGTGTGCGTGCATGTAAGTGTATGTGCATGTATATGTGTATGTGTATGTGTATGTGTTTGTATGTATGTGTATATGTATGTGTATGTGTATGTGTATGTGTATGTGTATGTGTATGTGTATGTGTATGTGGATGTATGTGGATGTATATGTATGTGTGAATGTTTTGTTATCTGTATGTTTCTATAGTATGTGTATGTTTATGTAGTGTATTTATATATGCATATGTATGTGTATTCATGTTTATGTACGTGTATGTAATTATATGTATATGTTTGTGTATATGTGCGTGTACATGTATTTGTGTGTGTGTGTGTGGATGTATATGTATTCATGTGTATGTGTGTGTGTGTGTGTTTGTGTATGTCTATGTGTATGTATATGTGTTTGTGTGGGTGTTTAATGTGTATGTGTATGTATATGTACATGAATATATAATTATATAAAAAGAAAAGTCATTTGTTTCTTTCAATTTGACACATCTCATTATAGTATATGTTTATATATATATACACACACGTACACACAATCACATGAAAAAATAATTTAGTTTTTCAAATTCACTTAATTC
Source organism: Viscum album (assembly GCA_963277665.1). Lineage (NCBI taxonomy): Eukaryota > Viridiplantae > Streptophyta > Magnoliopsida > Santalales > Viscaceae > Viscum > Viscum album. Next base: position 965,155,734 of record OY728150.1, read on the forward strand.
AATTTTATAAGAAATATATATATCTAATATTTTTTTTAATTTTTTCAAATTTTAATATTTATTTATACATTATTAGTTTTTATTATTTAACATTTTTAAATTATATAATTATTTATTATTCACTTTTTAATTAGTAATTTTTTGGTGAATCTCTTATATCTAAATGTACTTATTAATATTTATTTTTTTTATTTTAATATTTATTCATTTTTAATACTTTGATTAAATTTATAATAAATATTATTTATTAATTTTTTAATACTTTTTATAATTAATTTAATTTAATTTTAATTATTAAATTTTATTCATTTTTAACATTTATTAATTTTATATTAGTTATTCATTTTTAATGTTTTTTTGAATTAAATAATTTATTTTATTTATTCATTTACCAAAATATTAGTACGTTTATCAAAACAATATAACATTTATTAATACATTTAATATAAGTAATATAGTTTATTTAAATATTTATTTTTTTTGTAATTTATTTATTTTTCATATTTTTTATTTTTTATGACAAAGTAATTTTTAATATTTTTTTTATAAATTTGGTAATTCATTGTATTTTTTAAAATTAAATTAAATTTTTATTTTTAAATATTATTTATCACTGTCATATTATGTGATGATAAAATAAATATTTATCAGCACATATGAGTTAACATTAAAAAAGATATGATTTATCAGTCCATTTTTAACGTTGATAAATCATATCTATATCAGCGTTATCCATTTTAGTTTTTATAAATATATATTTTATTATCACTTTTTTACTAGCACTAATAAAAATCCTTCCCCTGTTTTAAAAGAACCCTAACTGAGATCACACCTTCTCATTCTGTTTAAGATCTCGCGAAAGTCAAATTCTATTGACACCTCTATCGAATCTTTTGGGTTAATTTACCCTTAAATCGAAAGTATGTTATTCGTTACTCAATTTTAATTGATCTTTCAAAAGTTTTCCAATTATATTGGTTTGTCTCATCGGTTCTTCTCATCGACTTGATGTTTTGACACTTGTTTTCATGGTTTTTGGTTCTTCTTTTTGGTTCTTCTCTTCTAATCTATGTTTTTCCCCATGATATTCACGAACTCACCAAAAATGATCTCATAATTGATTCTATCTTCCATTATTATTGTCCCTCTCTATATTTATACTTCAATTTCAACAATGGCCTTGAAATCTTAATTTTACAAATTTCCATTATATTGTCTTATTTTCATAATAATTTATGAAATTTTGTGCTTTCTATGAATTTTAAAAAACTCCCCTTAGGATTTATTATTCCAAATGGTTTCTCCACTAATTAACAAAAAAAATGTGGAATTATGATTTCTTTTATTTGTTTTTATTTTAATTTGATATGTAATTTTATTTGAATAATGAAAAATTCTCTCAAATTGTTCTATATCAATTTCAATATTTCTTATGGAAATATAGAAAAACAATTATTTTATTGATATTTGAATCCAAAATTTCAATAAAATTCATATATAAATCATTTTTCTTATTATAATTAAGATAATTTACACAATATTGTTAAAATTGATTTTAAAAGATTACAATATTTACAATGAGATATGAACCAAATTTTTGAAATTCCCAATTTTTTAGAACAAATTTTTTTCAAAACATTAGTTTTTCAAATTTTAATAACAAAATTGTTTAGTTTAAGAATACCATTACTCATTAAAATTATTTTTTCTATTAAATTCATTTTCATTGTGATTTTGAAATTTGAAAATTTGGGTTATTTGGGTAAAAGAATTCATTTTCCCATTCTACCCACAATATTAATCATTTTCAAACTCTCATGTCATATTTAAATTGTTATTTTGATTATTACTAGATAAATAATTCAAATATGATATATTTAATAAACATAAAAATGTAATAATTCAAATTGATGTGATTACTTTATTTTAAACACTATATAATCATAGAAAAAATAAGTAATTTTTTTATATATGTTTTGATAGTGAAATCATATTATATATACCCTAATACTAATCAAATTTTATAAATCCATAGGTTTCTTATGAACATTGATAATGGAAGGGAGTGAATTATCTTCCTTGATGAATCCATTTCAAAAAAAATAGAATGATTTATGATATGTGACTTCTATTAACAAAAAAAATAAGTTTCACGTCTTTATATGTTTTAACAAGTTGCTGATCAAATGAAAATTTATGTCAAATATGATCATGATATGTGTTTGTGTGTGTAAAGAATATAATTTTTGGATTCTAAGCTCGTACCTTCTGTGAATTTATTTATTTTTGTTAAATATTAATATTAATGAATCTAATATGATGGATATGAATTGAAAATTTATAGATATCAATCAAAAGAAAAAGGAGTATGAGGATGGGGTTAAAGAGTTAATCAAATTCACAAAACATCATGCATATAACCCTTCTCAAATCCTTTTTTACATTGTTACATTGTTTTTATATAAGACTAATTAGTACAGAGGAGTTGTATGAAAACATGAACTATCATGGAATAGATCAAAGTTATAAATGCTGAACAAAACATGAGAAAGAACTAAATGTTATGAGTGACTAGGATAAAACTACATTTATTGGATCATTTGATACGATTAAAAGTGTGAATGATGATGAAGATCATATCAAGGATATCATTACAAGGGTAAAAAATGGTGAAGATCATATTAAGGAAATGACGATGATAGTTGAAAATGAACGTTTTGATTGTCCAATGTTGTTTTAGAAGTTAAAGAGTTATGAAAATATTCTATTTTATATTGGTTGTACTAAATATACAACATTTTTGACCATTTTTGAATAAGGTACACACTCGGTTAGGTTGAAACATTCCACGAAGACAATGTTTCTAGGAAATCACAAAATTTTACCCCAATGACATAAATACAGATCTTGGACAATATCATTTGATGGCAATTCAAAATAAGGTACAACACTGTCTGTAATAACAAGTGAACAACTATTTGAGAAAGTAAAGGATATGGTCACTAGTTTTATTAAAACATCTTATAAAAACATTATGAAAAATAGTTGAAAAAATATATCAGTTTTTTTTAATTACCAAACTTTTATTTTTTGTATATAAGACATTCTCTTGATGTCATACATGTAAAAAGAAATATATGCGATAATGTCATTGACATGTTATTAAATGTACCCAGAAAAACCAAGGATGGAATTAAGGCTAGGTTGGAAATGATTGGAACGAGGACTTGGGAATAGTTGTCATCATTCAAGGGTGATAGGTGGACATTTCTTCCTCTAGCTTATTACAAATTTTCCAAGAAAGAGGGATATTAGTTATGCAACTTTCTAAATGGTGTAAAGGTTCTAGAGCATATTTATAAAATATCAATTCAATTGTATCAATTACATATTTAAAGTTAAAGGCTGTAAATTTATATGGTTGTTTCTTTTGAGGTAATATTTAATGTCTACAGCTTTACATTACATTTTACTTAGAAAATATTTCCATAAATTATCAATGCATTGTTTCTTTCTCAAAATTGTATATGGTAAAGTTATAGACCTGAAGAAGTTACATAATATAGAAAATAAAATTATTGTCATATTATGTGAATTATAGATATTATTACCACCATAATTATTTGATATGATGGTTCAATTGTATTGGGAGATACAACTATTTATTCTTGGACATTATATATTGAGGTACCCCATTAAAAAGTATGTGTATATTTTAAAAGGGTAAGTCAAAAATCAAATATGGATAGAAGATTGTATTAAAGAGAGATATATTTTTGAGGAAGTTATTTAATTCTATTTCAAATACCTATCTGATGTGGAGATCATTGTTTTATCAAAATCCCAATATAGTGATAGACTTGTGGGTGAAGGAATTTCTAGAATAGATATTGGAACAATTTCCCTTACAAAGTGGGAGAAAACACACCTTTACAATTTACATAAAAGTTTATAGGTTGTTCCATATGTTGAAACCCAAAAATTAATTATTAGGAATTTTAATCCATTAAGGGATAAAATCTTGATATCAAATAAACATAATAAATAGTTTATAGGATGGTTTTGAGACCATATTTTTAAGTATTCAACTACAAATATGAATTAAATTTCAGAATGAATTGCATGGAAAGCCATGGGACCGAGTATTAACGTATTATATTATAATGGTTATTTAATCAATGATTATATGTTCTATATAGAGGAACATGATGAATGCAATACATTGAATAATATTGAAGTTACCCTTGTTGTTTAAGAGATGCATATATCTAGTACCAAGGACCGAAATCTAATTTACATGAATATGTTATACTTCTACACCGTTAAACAAATATGAGAGTTAGATTAGACAATATTCCAAGTACTAATTTTTCAATGCAACAGGGTTGATAACAGGATTGCTATTAAAATTGATGAATTAGGATTAATGAAAATTGATTTCAGTAGGGAGGGGTATAAGGATGAACCAATCATTATTGAATCAAAGATTTATAGGAATTTTATAGCTTAGATCCTACAAATTTAAAGAGTTCAATTATTCTTTTATCAACTAAAACCATTACATGGTCAGATGTGAATTCAACTGAGGATGAACCTTTCATTAAGAATTAGAAAAAATTTAATTTTTCTCCTAATGTTGATGGGGTATTGTATGCCATAGGATACCACAATGATGATATTTGGATACTCAATAGATGGGTGAAATCCCTTAAAAATTTACTGAAAAAAATAGAGTTCAATAACTAGGTTAACTTTCTAAAAATATATATCATGTTACCTCATAGTATTATGTATTCACTACTAAATTTACATAATCTAAATTAAATATTCAACTTCTTATAAAGATAATGGATTCTCTATATGTCGATACTCCCAATCCCAAGGAATAATAGGTTTTTCCACATGCTTATTCTATAAATCCAATGAAGCAATAAGTTTCTCCAAATATAGATTCTACCAATCATGAGGAAAAACATATTGGAAATATTGAAATTGAGGAAATGTTAGATTTTGAATAACCTACGTTTAAGAAATTACAAGAGTGTCATAGCATGATATTCTTAACAAAAAATATTAAGGTGAGAAGTAAAGGCATAACATTAAAGGTTGTATGGAATGCACATGGCTATCCTATTAAACCAAACAAGTCTATTTTCATTAGTTACATTTGGTTCATCACTCAAATTTGTGTGTTGATTTATGTAGATTTATTGAATATTGTTTTTCTTGGGATGAAGGCACTATTTTGGGAAGTGAATAGGGAAAAAATATGACATATTTTCTGTATTTTACTAAAAAAATAAAATAATAAAACATTGATTTACTCTTCATTATCCCTTATATAGTACATTTATACTAGATGAATGTCAAATTAAATTTTTATCAATGGTCGATGAAAAGCCTCATAGATAATTTCATAAAATTACTACAAAGTATCATATTAGGGATACTGAAGGGAAAGTAAATCAATGTCCACTACAGATATATGCACACATAATAAACTGATAAATATGGAATGAATTTATTGGATGTTGTATGAAGGAATCATTTCGAGTATATTGTGATTGGTAATAATTTACCTAGAAATAAATGTATTAATAAGTTCAATTCAGAATTTTTAGTTTATGAAATAGAAACTGAGTGTTGAAAATAAGAAGTGTTCCTCAAAACTAACATACAACCACCATAAAGAAAGGGTGGGGTACACTTCACTTGAAAACAATAGTATGTATTTTAATTATATAGTAATACATTTGTGTGGAATGAAAAAAACATAATTATATTCCTTTTTTTACATACAGATTGATGAATCAAAATCCAAAGACACATCTATCCCATGTTATATTCTATGAAAGGTGGCTCATGTAAATAAATACTAAATACTAGTAGATGAAAACACACAAAGAGTTTGGGAATCATGTGTAAGTATGAAATAATGAAATTTGGTTCTACTTTAAATTGATATTAAATACCAATGAATACTTATTATTATATATTGTTCATCTAGTTTAGACACAAGAATCATCATTGATTATTCATGATGAACGCCTACTTTTAATAGCCTTGAAGCATCCAAAATAATTTGACAGTGTTAGAGGTAAAGATTTCAGAGTGTCTCCTTGAACATATTTTGAGAAAAGAAATAAAAAGGGGGATAAATATACAAAAAATGAAGAGATATAGGCCTGAATAAATTTCCTAGAAGAAAATATTAACTGTAAAATTGAGTTTTTAGATAATGTTATCGGAAGGAATCAAATATAAGAAAAAACACATGAACAACCACTATATGATGATCTAGTCCTCCCAACATTGAGGCTAGCCATTCCCCTAAAGGGTATTAATTACTAGAGTTAATAGATTATTTCATAACTCTTTATATGAAATGTGAATCAGTAATATATTTATAACTTTCCGATACTAATATTCTACAGGGTTTAATTTAATGTGATTTATATCTATCATCACCCAACCATCGCCTTATTATGGGGGTGTATAGTGTACAATATCTAAAGATATATTCTACAAAAAAAATAACATCAAAGTGTCATGTGAGAGTCAAGATTCACATAGATCATGATCCAATTGTAAACTTATCTACTCCCATTGATGATTTGGATGTTCAAAGAGTTGAACTTACTATTGGAATTGTCATACCCCTAACTTTCATAGGATTTTTAATGTTCACAAACACCAATTTTGATTCTAACCATTTATTTTGAGTGTATTTTAGTTATTATGTTTAGAAATCAGACAAGGATGTTTTTTTGACAAAACCATGATATCAAGAGGGACATTAAAGACCATTTTGGAGGTCCTCATAGTCTTCAAGCACAAAATACTCAGTGGGAAGACACCGATTAGCCATCATAGTTATAAATAAGTACCTTCTCCTATCCTGACCCACTGGAAAACTGGTGTGTCTAGCAGTGGTACATGGGCTCTCACGTATTGAGTTTTTTCCAAACTCTATTATCAAAGTTTTGTGCCATGTATATTATATTAATTTTCAACTACACTTAATCTTTTATTTAAATTATATCTTGTTATTTAGTTTTAATTTCTATATTGAAATTCACCCCCTACCATCCTACTCATACAAACAATTGGTATTGGATCCATCCATGGTTTTTAGACCTCCACTAGTTTTAAGGAATAATTATAAATTATGTCTACTACCTCTATCATCCATGGTTTCCCTAAAAGACACTCAATGGAATGATCCCTTCCTTTGATGGCTCAAACTATAGTTATTGGAAAAATAACATGTCTACTTTTCTTAAAAATATAGTATATCAAATTTATAAAATAGTTATGTACATTCATACTCCCACTAAGGAATCAGAGGGCAGAGGGACCTAGGATGACATTTTTGCATACGAGCTTGATTTCATGGCCGTGAATTCTCTTCATTATGAACTAGAAAAAAATTAATTTAATATAATTTATACTTGTAAAACTAACTATGAAATCTGGAATCCTTTAGAAGTCACACACAAATTCGTTAATAAAGTCAAAGACACTAGGCTTGACATGTACCATCATGATTTCAAAAGTTTTTTCAACATCCTAATGAGTTTATAACTAAAATGTTCACTCATTTTACTAATATATTTAATGGTATAAAATCTATTGGTGATGATATGTATATACAATATAATTTCAAGAAGGAACATTCAGTTTTTCTAAGTTCTTGGGCACCCAAGGTAATGATGATTCAATAAGAAAAGTACATTAATAAAATTTTGGTTGAATAAGTTGTTAAGTATTTTATGACGAATGAGATTACCATAAATACGAAAGAAGATAAATGAAGAAAATTAAATGAAGGAAAATAAAGAAAATTTAATTCAATTAAATCACTAATTAATCTTCCATAAATTATAGAAATATTTCTCAACTTTCTAAGAATATGAAAAAGTTCATAAAGACAAAGAAATATCAACAACATTCCAAAAAGAAGAACCAAAGTAAAGAACTGGTGGGATATTTCAATACATGAAAAAATAAGGTACACATCAATCCAGATTTCCCAATTTTCAAAAATAATGTGAAATAAAAAAATAAAATCAAAAAATAATTCAAAGTCTTAATATAGAGTGCGAGAGGTGACTCCCTCTCCTCAAGTGGCTCATGTGATGATAACACCAAATTTCATATAACCAACATCAAGGTAAAGGATGAGGTGAATTATTATTTTTACACATATTATAATTCTTCTAGTACTTTAAATTATGGAGATCATAAATATTCTAGGGATAATCTAGAGGAAGGATTTTGTGAAGTTACAACAAAATTAAAAGAACATAAAAATCAGTAAAATCAGATTGTTACTAAAAAGGATCAACTATATGAATAAAATGAGAAACTAAAATAGGAAAATTAAAACACCAAAGTTTTTATTACGTGAATGATGAAGATTAATAAATATTATTTAATTTTTTATTAGAAAATATGACTAAATTTGATGACAACAGCAAGATGATTGAAAATGAATATAAGAAATAAAAATGAAAATCTAATGTTCATGAATTAGAATAAAAAATTAAATAAATTAAAAATTATCTTTCTAATTTCACCTTGGGAGAAAAAAACATAAATAAAATATCAGGTTCCCAACATCATAAAAAAATGTGGGGTGGGTTTTTCAAATCAAGAAAGAAACTATAAAAACACCACTTTTGTAAGAGCTTGTTTTCAAGAAATTTTTTGCAATTATTGTAAAAAAAATGGAATATCATTTATAAACTTTATTATAAAAATGTTTTATATGGGAAAACTAACATAATATAACTCCATCTAATATTTTTTCTAAAAAATATAATAAAAAAATATTGATTTTAATGTTTTTTTAGATAACATTAAGGGGAATAAATTTATTTGGGTACCAAAGGCTTTAGTATTTTTATTATATTGTAGGTAAAATACCTCAAGAGAAAATACTAAGGAGATATATAGTACATGGACAATGGGTGCTTGAGACACATGTGCAATGACTACTCCAAATTCAACCATCTTTAAAATCTTGATAGAGGGCATGTCATCTTTGATGATAACTCCATGAGTAAGGTCATCAGAATACGTGCAATTGGAATTTAAAATTATACTATCATTAATGATGTTTTATATATGAATGATTTAAACAAAATCTTAGTACTATCCAATTATGTGAAAGTGGTTTTAAAGTCCCTTTTGAGAATTTTGTTTATAAATTTTTTGATTCAAAGGAAAACTTGTATTTTTAGTTTATCATTTTGAAAATGTATATATTATTGATATTAAATATTTTTATAGACAACATGTTAAATGTATGAGAGAAAAAGATAGTGATTCATGGTTTTTGAACAAGATAAATAGTTATTGTAGCACACAAAAATTTTTCAAACCCAACTAAAATAAAATTTTACAAGATTTTCCTAAATTGTATTTTGAAAATGAAATTTTTAAGAAACATTTACAACTTTTTAAGAAACATAAAACTTACTTTAAATATAAAAATAAAGTATCTGACTCTAAATCCATTAATATTATTCATATTTATCTTTTTTTACCAACCCATGTTGCAAGTACAGAAGGTAAAACATACACTATAATATTTTTTTATGATTATACATTATTTACTTTGTATTATTTATTAGCACATAAAAATGATTCATATAAAGTCTTTATTAAATATACCAAGAAGGTTGGAAATGAAAAAGGATATAAGATTATATCCATTTGTAGTGATCATGGGAGAGAGTTTGAAAATAAGGATTATGATGAAATTTTTACTTCACATGGTTATAATCATTCTTTTTTCTCTCCCAGGACTCCATAAAAAATGTGGTTTTTGAAATATAGAATTGAACTCTATAAGATATTACAAGAACACTATTGAATGAATTTAAACTCTCTCAATATTTTTCAGTTGAGGTGATCAATACCACTTATTATGCTTTGAACCATGTTCTCGTAAGACTCATCCTTACGAAGACCCAATATGATATTTAGAAAATAAAAAAACATGAAGTTGGATATTTTAAGGTGTTTGTGTGTAAATTATATATTCATAAAACCAAATAAAACATAATAAAATTTGATCCCAAATCCAATGTAGTTATTTTTATTGGGTAATCTAACTCAAGTAGAGCATACTAAATCATTAATAAAAATACCATGACCATACAAGAATAAATTCCCATAAAATTTAATGATAATTTTTCATTACCTCATCCCAAAATTGATGATGTTGAGGTCAACCTAGAAAATCAGACCTTAAATGCCCCACCTCATTCTAAATAAGTTTAAGATGAGGAAAAACATATCCCTTTACCTAAGGAATGGGTGAAATCTAAATACTATTCCTTAAAAAAATTATTGGTGACTTTCAAGATATTATCCATACTAAAAGATCATTTTTAAATGAGGTTGAACATCAAAGTTTTCTTTCACACCTAGAACCCAAAAATATTGATGATTCCATTAATGATGAAAACTGGTCACTTTAAATGCAATATGAATTGAAACAATTCTCAAGGTAGAATATCTAGACTCTTTTTTAAATACCTAAATATCATTCAATTAATGTTTCTTAGTGGTTTTTTAGGAATAAGTTAGATGAGTGCGGTAGCATCACTCATAATAAAGCTATACTCATAGCCAAAGGATTTAAACAATAATAAGAAATTGATTACTATGAAACCTTCACCCTTGTTTCTAGGATAAAATCCATTATAATTTTATTATCATTCACCGCACACTTAAATTTTAATTTTTTCAATTGGATATTAAAAGTTATTTTTTGATTTTTTTATTTCTAAAAAGGTTTTTGTTGAACAACCACATGATTTTAAAGATTCAATATTTATAAATCATTTTTAAGTTAACTAAGAATATTTATGGTTTAAAAAACCCCCTCATACTTGGAATGAAATGTTTACTGAATTTATTTTAGAAAATGATTTTAAAAAGGGAAAATTCTATTCAGAATTATTTTTTAATCATATTTCAAAGATTTATTAGTTTTTGAAATTTATGTCGATGACGTTATTTTTGGTTCTATAGAATAATAACATTGTAATGAATTTTTAAATTTAATGAGAAAAGAATTTGAAATGATTTTTATGTGAGAATTAAGGTTTTTCCTTAGTTTTCAAATTTCTCAATAAAAGAATGGTATTTTTCTAATCCAAATCAAATACACTAATGAAATTTTAAAACATTTTGTAATGGATCAAGTTAAGGAAATAAGTACACCTATGAGTACTTATTGTTAGCTAATGTTGGGTGAAGTCGGTAATCCAGTTGAAAATAAGATTTATAGAGGTATGATTGGGATTCTTATCTACCTTACTATAGCCCATCCAATATTCATGTTTAGTGTTTTTATTTTTTCTTTATTTCAATAAAATCCTAAACAATCGCATTTAAAATCTCTTAAAATAAATTTTCAATATATAAAAGGTTCTTAAAATATTGGTTTATTTTATAAAAAAGGCAGTTGTTTTTATCTTTAAAGATAATTTAATGTGGATTTTAGATGGTTCCAATTAGATAGGAGAAGTATATGTGGGACTTGTCACCTAATTTGAAAACCCCCAGTCTCTTAGAGTAGTAAGTAGAAAAACTTTGTTTATCTTTCTATGGATGAAGATGAATATATATCCATAGATATTTTTTCCCAAGTTATATTGATGAAACACACTCTCTTAGATTATGGTTTTATATGCAGTCTAATTCCATTGGTATTTCTAAAAATACAATTCAACACTCTCACGCTAACCACATTTACCATAGGCACAAATTTTTAATAGAGCACTTTCAAAAAGTAGATATTTTGTTAGAATTTATTAGCCTAGATCTTTAATTAGAATATATTTTCACAAAACCCCTCTTTATTGTTTTGATTTTGTTAAGGGGGGTTAAGAATGGTAATCTGGTGAATCTCTCACTTAACATAGGCAACATTGAGGCATTTTCATCTCTCTATTTTTACAAAATCAAATTGATTCTTTATTGAATTGTGGATTGTATACTTATTATTTAAATTTGATGTTATTATTAATTTTGTTTAATCCCTTTTGAAACATATTTATCTTTTATGTATTAATTTTATTGGTATTGTTTTTTGTGTTTTTGGTTTAATTATTTTTTTTATACAATTTGTTATGTTTGAGATGCCTAAAAGTTCACTGACTAGCCAGTGGATCCTCACCAGGTAGGTAGTGGGATTAACTGAACCATTGGTTCTAGAAAACTCCCATAGAAAATCTTGTGGTGTTGGTCCATGTCTGTTTGGTCTAGCTGATAGAGTATCTTTTAAGACAACCCCCTTCCACTCGAGTTCTACTTGAATTTTTATGCTCTCCAATCCTCATCACTTCCCTCAGTCCCATGATCCTCTTCTTCTACATGTCTTTACTCCTTGGTAAGTTTCTTAGGATTTCCAAGTCTTTTACATTAATTACTCTTTGATTTCTTTTATTTCTAGCCCTATTCTTCATTATAAAAAATCCCTAGAACAAATTAATGTTCAATCATGTCATACCATCACACCTGGGATTCTTCTTCTAATAGAAAGGAAAAGGGTGTAGAACCTTCTTCCCCTCCACCAATTGAGAATATCGATACCAGTTGGTATGAAAAAATCATCATGATGGTTAGAATCATAGATCTATGTTGGATTAAAAAATATTATTTTTATTTAAAAAGGTTCCATTGATTTATAATGGTGGCGTTATGTAGCGTCCCAAATCGAGAGACACTAAAATAGTGACTTGAGTCGGTTTTTCACAGGGAATCAAGCACACCTCCCCATACCCCATAGGTTGTTGAATACCAACAAGGATCCAAAGGTTTTACAATGGGGATACTATACCCTTTAGTTAAGAAATAAATATGATGGAAGATATAATAAATAAAGAAAGTAGAATAAATATCAACTGATCACCAATAAAAAATGAATGAGTGATCATGTGTGAACATGAAATAATGTGAAGAAACAAACATACATTAGGTACAGATAAACAATACACAAGGAAAACACAAAATCCAAAAGGGCCTTCAATGTGAGCATCCTGAGATTTGGCTCAACCTCGTTCTCCTAATCTCCCACGTACATGCATAACATCACTAACGTAAACTGTAAACCCGAACCTACAACCTTGGGGTCTTTTCAGGTACTAATCAGAGGCCCAGATAGGGTATTAGATATACCCATAAATGGTTCCTATAAAAATCAATCTATTTATATAGGTTGTAGTATTTTATAGGTATATTACGTATAAATATCTAAAGATAAGTGATTAAATATAGTCTATAAGAACTTTATTTAATAAGGAGTCCATAAATGATGAAATACAATATACAATTGAAAATTATTAGCAATGGTATACAATGGATAATCACGTATCAATCCTACATGGTCCAGGACCCATGGTTATTGAACAATACGTCCTCTTGGAGTCCATGGAGCCCATCCATACAAAACCCATTGAAATATAAACCTACATGGTCCAGTACCCAATCTTATTGACCATGGAATCCTCTACGAGTCCATAGAGCTCATCCATAACATACTTGGTAAAGGCCTCAGTAGATCTCAAAGAGTGTGTCCAAGGCAATCCAAGCAAGCCTGGTCTAAGGTTACAATACAAGGAATCAAATGTAGTATATATATATAAGTGTTTCAGTGGTGCCATGACACATTACGTCACACCAATTACATACTATGCAATTCAATTTAACATAATTCATATAATTATTCAAGGTACCATTTTCGTGTCCGAGCCCATGTCAATTTAATTTATCAGATTTAATTATTAATTTAATTCACATACAATATATGATAAGGTGGTACCTATTAATTTCCATGTTTTTTCATTAAATAAATTCACAATTAACATAATTTAATGGATTTACCATTTCATTTCAAAATTCCCATTTAATCCATTTCATTATTCCATTCATTTATAAGTGAAATAGATCTAACGAAGGTAATCAACCTTCAACATTTCATTTAATTGTATTTGGATCCCTTTAATAAGAGGTGATCTCAACTCAACCCATGGGAGGATCAAATTAAATCGATAAATAAAACCTGTATCAAGGGTGTTTCAGGTTGAGGTTACAACCTCTAACCATTCGCATGGGTTTGATAAAATGTTTACATTATAGTTTAAACATTCAATCTTTAATGTCTATTAATTTAAGTAGAAATGCCTAGAAATTCTTTCATGCATCATAATGACACAAGATATAAAACACCCAAACATTAAGGGGAATGGTATAGACCACCTACCTCATGCTTAGTATGTTTCAATTATCCAATATCAGGCCTTGAATTGATCTAGAAAGAGATAAATGAAAAAATAGCCTTGAAAATAGGGGGAAATGCTCACATAGATTTATCATTTTGTATGGTGATATAATCAAAGAAAATAAGCATGAGGAGTATTAGACCTACCGGGGGGATTCCAATGAATTGGACCACATTTTATTTGGACAAATAATGGAGGAGATTCAAGGAAGCGTAGAGGAGGACAAGGGGGGATCTTGAGCAGCCTGGGCTTGGGGAAAATAGTGATAAATAGGAGGAAGTAAGATATAAGGATGGATGGAAAACTATCATTTTACCCCTATTTAATAAGGCACATGGTTAGTCTACATGGTTTGGCTAACTGTAGACCAACAGTGTAACTTGTACTGTCCACGATCCATACCCCTCATGATTTGGCCGTACAGTTTGAGATAACCATAAACTAACCATATAGTGCTACTAGTTAAGTGGAACTAACCATGTGGGATAGGTTAATGGTTTGGAAAACCTTTCACAACCCATGATCCCACCTCAACAATTTATTATAGATATTCCTCAAGGTTGTGAGCCCCACCTTGAATTATTCCAAAAATCACGTGACTCCCCTTACGGGGCCACATAGTATCTCCTAAGGGACTACACAGTTTAAAAAAACCATGCACCATATTTGTTTGTTATGAAAGAATTTTTCTTAGAGTATGATGATCTTTTAACCCTTCAAAATCTATGAGTAACCACTCATGCCTTAAACTACATCCAAAAATAACACATTTAAGTTCTCTAAACCTATAAATCATGTTATGAGACTCAATTTAAGATTTAATATATCCACTAATAAAAAAAATTTATTTTAATTTTGAATTTTTAACCAGTTCAAAATTATGGACATTAAAACATACCATCCTTATAACTTATCATCCCTAATAATCCTTGTGAAACAACAAAATCATCACCAAACCTACTTGGGTCATGAAGCTTCATTCAATCAATCACATTTCATTCCAAAATCCCAACTCCTCTAGGAATCACTTAAAGCACATAGTACTTAAGCTACTAAAAATCGATCCAATGATCAAAACTACCACTAAAACATTAAGATAACTCTAACATGAACACTTCATTCCTGAGACATGATCAAACCATAATCTCTAACCATCATCCTTCCTATGGAATTCCCTCACCATAAGTTCTATAATTTCTCATGACCAGATCTAAGTCATAGTTCTGCCACCATCAGAATGAACTATTCAAAAATATCCTCAAAATCCTAAAGATGATTCCTTTACATTTATAAATTTACATGTAAGGTAAATACCCTAATTCCTCAATCTAATTGAAATTTTTGAACTCTAATTGATCAAGATCAAACTGGTCACACCATATTTTCCTTGAAAATACTTAGTCAACCTTTAATACTACATCTATATCATCCCAATAGTGTACCTAATTTGATTTCCTCACCATCCACATATATCCCAAAAAGAGAATGAAATTAGATCCACTTCCATCTAACTATCCTTGAAAATCATGGCTTTAGGATCTAATGAATCCTCAAACCAGATTTCAAATCCATTAACTAAAGCACAATGAGATCATACTAAGAACATTCGTTGATGTCTGTAATTGAATTTCAGGGATGTTTCCTAAATGAACCATTCCCTGATTAAAACTATCATAATTTTGTAACACCAAAACCATAACATTCCCAATCAAGCATCCATAAATCACCATAAGGTACTTTGTACTTAACACCCACATCTGGATTTCACCCAATTCTATTATCGAATCATACCTGGAATTTAACAAGGAGTCCAGTTGTACGTTGTTTCATATATTAAATGATAGATGTGCTCTAAAATGAAAAACACACAATCAGTCTCAAGGTCCCATGACCCTTCTCTCATGAGGGTTTCCCACTTGCGAATGACGTCCCACTCCCCACCTTAGGAGAATAATTGTTTCCACTCAAATGAAACAAAAACTAATTAGCTCAACACATGACCTATCCATCATGGGAATATGACTAGAATAAACAAGAACTCACTCCACATGATTGCTAATATAAATGTTAACCATCACTAATTCCCACTTAATGATAATAGTTTTCATAGAAAACATCAAATTTGAATCATGATGAGGGTCATCACCCTCAAATGGCCTATGTGTACCACACACCATTTGGATTTTCTTAAAACATCCCCTTGAGTGAAAAATCCAAATATACCTTTCATAAAACCATAACATCTATTTAAATAGGTATCTCAGTATATAGTTGATGCTCCTTCAGCATACTCATAGAGACATAAATATAGGGGACAAGATAGCCTCTAGACTTAGAGAGCACTGAGATTTTATCGTCAGGCATGCATATATATTTTGAGCCACACTCACATCAAACAGATCCATTTATGGGTCAACTGTCTCAGATTACCCAAAATTTTCTCAAATTGTCCCTTCTCATAGGGTGATTCATTTATTTTACCAAAAAACATTAGGTCTTCATACCCACAAGTATCACATTATTGAAACCATGGGTTCTTGGATTTCACCTGGACACACATTGATGTTCAATTATAAATATTTATTGCATATAGACAGTGTTAACTAACTCACCATCACATCCGGTGTACTTCCCATACCACTCGATTCAAGCTCGACTCACACTATGAGTTTTTAGTCAATGAGTTCTAACTGATCTTTCTATATAGAACATCATTTTACATTAATGTATATGTTACTTTGGAACTTGTCTTCAAATTTATTCAACTTATTTTTACCATAATTTATTGAATGACCAACTACCTTATGAAATCATTCCTATGAATAACACATCAACCTTGTAACCATTTGTAGCCAACTAGGACATACACTCAAACAATCCTGTCCATTGAAATCTATTTTAAAATATCATCACCCAGGGTTATTTTCAAAAGAAAAGACATCACTATGACTAAATCGAAAGAATCAGGCACCTACCATGCACCAGTCTAGGAAATAGAATAAAATGGAGATTATTATAAAATGTAAAACAAAGTCCCAAACCAACCTCTTCTGCAGGTTGTACTTAATAGAACAACTTCATTGACCTACTAGGTTCTGAGTCATGGTGAGGGAATCTAGGTCCATCCACCTAGACCTATTTTCTATAGCATTAGAAACACATCCCATTTATGGGGTATCAATTACACAACATCTAATGCTCCTGAAAAATACTCTTTTAGAATTGGTTAAAACTAAAGTAGGTTGAGAATCATGGACCGAGGAGGGTCAAACCCCATAAATAAAGAATACAACATCAATTTCCAAGCATTGAGATACCAGGATTTGATCATTAATGAGCATTAAAATGGGTAAAATCTCATTTAAAAGGTTAAAATGTTAATAGAAATAATAAAGGACTGAAACTGAGTGGGTATCTATATTCGGTAATAATCCCTTGTGATTTAACTTACCAGATAACCACCTGTCTACCTAGGGGTGTCTTTTCCTAATCAAGATTTCTACAAGGGATAACCAATACTCAAACAGAACCTCACATCAAAAATATAAAAGAAAGAATTTATCAATGATTTATGGTTGGAAGGTTCTACCATTTCCAGGATATCTCTTTTCTTACACAAGGAATTAACCCTAAAACAAGGTCATGTTTGAAAGGATACTTGGCCTTACCACCTAACCTTTAAGTCCAACACAACCTAAGAAGAAGTCATCATAGTTCTATAATAACTCTCACATTCTCATTCAAGGTAACTCTCAAGGAAAAATTTAAAACTGACTCTTATATGGGGGTTCTTATAACAAGAACCTATAAAAGATTTAATTTTAATGCATTTAAACAATGTTCATTCATTAAATTTTTTTAATAGCTTGTAATAAAGGGATATAAAGTATGAATTTTAAAATAAAATATATTAATAGAATTATTTAGATAACACCATGTATCATTTGTAATATTATATCATAATTTCTTATTTAACCATTTATTTACTTAAGAGTTTCTGCAACTATCTCAGTTAAAGAAAATGTCAACTTCCAAACAATAGAGGAAAAAACTATTTAATTTTTATTTATAATTTTGATTAACTGACTCCTCATAATAATAAAAATCACAGGTATATAACAAGGATTCAATTAATTAAAGTCACTCGTAAAGTAAGATGTCACCATACGTTTTTATGTAACACCGTATAAGCAGTTGCAAGCACTATAAATGACCATCCCATTAGCATAAACACAACCCATGGGGTTTAATAACTAAGAAAATAAGAAGTTAAATTAAACCTATGAGGGTCCCATAATTTCAAACTAGGTTCAATTAAATGGGAATCCATTTCCAATTTATGGAGTCAATGATCTATAGATGAAAATTATTATCCCATTTAAATGAAACCCATAAGAGTTATTTTATTCAGTATTTAACACACCCTTAATGGGTTTATCTCATATGAAACATTCCCCAACCTAACAACATAGGTATAGTTCTATATTTATAAATTTAGTGATATGGTTCATCATGCCCAATTAATAGAGGTACATTCCCCTTTCAATTGATATTTAACCTTTATTTAAAAGTAGTTAGTTTTTGTATGAATTTTCTTTTCAACATTTATGTATACATATACGTAATGGTTCTGTTATATGAATTACCATTCCCAAATTATGAATGTATTTTCCATTAAAATTTTCAGTTGTAATTCTTGTGACCACAAATAGGTTTTCATTTTTGGTCTCAAAATATAATAGTCCATATACAGTGGTTCAATTACATGGGTAACCAATTTCCAATTTATAAGGGCCTATACACTTTATAAATTGAACAATTGGATCCCATTTAACTACAACAAGATTACTATATTTTATTTCTTAATATACAAAGTAAATAATATATGGTTATAAGATATGTGTCACCATTTCAAATTTAACTATCCCCCATACACTTTAGAAATTGGAAAATTGGAACCCATTTAACTGCACAAATTAATGTTTCATCCCTTGCGACCAATGGTCCTTGAATTAAACATATAATAATTGGTTAATTAAGGTGAAACCAAAAAAATATATAGGAAAAAACTATTTAGGTTGATTTAGACACTTTAATAACCAATTATATATATCATAGGTATATAAAGTCATGCTACCACAATACGGAATACAATCATATAAGAAGGAAATCAGAGAAGCATGGTATGAAGATCATTATGCATAAGAAAATATACAATGAAATCTATAAGGAATGGATCATTCATGACATGTGAATCTCTACATGCCTATCATAATGCATGCAACACACCTCACCAATTTATATATCGGTCCAATAGGTAAACATTCATAATTCAGTGACCAGCTGAAATACACCAATAACCCTGGGTGAAATAATAATAAACTATAATATAGAATAGTAGTCACATCCCTGGAAAATTTATATTTCCCTCATGCATGGGTTGGTCAGACCCTGAGATAATCTATTTACCATGTTCCTACACTTTCCTAGTCTCATTTATACTATGCCAAAATATAAAGACAAAATAAAAATAATAACAAATGCCACTTATAGAGTCCTGGCCCAAGATCCACTAAAATAATTCCCCGAGTCGGTTTTCCATTGGGCCTTGGGCATGAATCCACATATGCTAGAGGTTCTCAACTAGAAGAGAGGGTATAAAGGTGGAACAATGGTAATACTATACCCTCTAGAAAAAAAATAAATACCATGGAAGTAATAATAAATAAATACAATGGTATAAACATCAATTGATCTTAAATAATAATTGAATGAGTCATCATGCATGAATATCACATAATGTTTACAAAAAAATATATAATAGGTATAAATAAACAATATAAAATGAAAATAAAAAAAATTATTAAGGGCCTTTTTCATAAGAATCCTAATCTACAGATCTATCCTATGCTCTTATGTTCCCATGTACAATTATAACAGTACAAGCATAAACTATGAACATGAACCTGCAACCATGAGTTCTATCTGGGTACTAATCAGCTACCCAAATAGGGTGTAAAATATATTCACTAGGCCACCACCAATGGTGTCCATAAAAATTTTAGTCTATGCAAATAGGATGTAGTAGTGGGAAAATATAATAGGTGTAAAGTTATATAAATAAGTGGTGAAACCCAGTGTATAAGAACATTTTATAACAATCATTACATAAATGATGAAAGGAAATATACAATTGTAAATTATTAGCTATGTAATATTCTAGATAATCATGTATGATACCTATGAAGGCCAAGAATTAAGTCCATTTACCAAGGCATCCTCTTCAATTCCATATAGCTCATCCATAAAAAACTCGGTGAAATATAGACCTACATGGGGCAGGACCCAAGGTCATTATCCCAGGAATCCTCTTCGAGTCCATGGAGATCATCCATATAAAAATCGGTAAATACTTGGGTGGACCTAGTGGATCATGACCAAGGCCATCCAAGCAAATCAGATCCAAGGTTACATTCCATGGAATCCAATGTAATATATATATATATATATATATAAGTGGGTCATCGGTGCCATACCATGTTATGTCACACCAATTACATACCCTATAATCCAATTTAACATAATTCATATAATGGTTCATAGGACCATGTTGATGTCCATGCCCATATCAATTTAATTTACCACATTCAATTCTAAATTTAATTCACATACAAAAGATTTGGAGGGCCATGTTAATATCCATAATTTTTTAAAATAACTACATAATTATAATAAGCCAAGTAATTTTCCATTTTATTCCACAATTCCCATTTAATATGTTTCATTATTCCTTTCAATTATAAATGAAAAAGTTATAACCAAGGTACTCAAACTTTAATATTTCATTTAATTGAATTTGGTTCCCTTTAATAATAACTGATCTCAACTTACCCCATGGGTGGTGAAAACACAATCAATAAATCAAACCTACATCATGGTTTGTTTGGGATAAGGTTACAACCTCCAACCATTCACATGGGTGTGATAAATTGTTTACTTTATAGTTTAAACAAAAAAATTATGGTATTTTAATTTAAAGTAAAACTCCCAGAAAGCCCAACATGCGGTAGATTAACATAAGCTATAAAACACCAAAAAATTTAGGGAAAAGGTATATTCCACCTACCTCATGCTTAGGAAAGTTCAATTTTACAATGTAGAGCCTTGATTTGATCTAGAATGATTGAAATTAGATAAATTTTCAAACACCATGAAAATATGGCAAAAGTGCTCCTATAGGTTTAGCATTCCATATGCTGAGATAAAAGAAGAAAAGAAGTATGGAGAATCTTAGACTTATCTAGGGGATTTCAAAACATCTGATAGTGTTCGATTCAAACAAGGAATATATGAGATCCATGGAAGCCTAGGGGAGTCTAAAGGGTGGAGCTCGAGTATCCTAGGCATGTAATAAAAGAGGGAGAAATAAGAGGAAGAAAGAAATAAGGATGGATGGATAAAATGGCAATTTAAACCCTCTTTAATGAGTGGAGTGGTTAGTCTGCAAGATTTTTCTAACCGTGGCCCAAATATGTATATCATATTGTCGAATAGCCATACCCTACATGGTTTCGACACATGGTTTGAGATAAATATGCACTAAACATGCAATAATACCAGTTATGTGGCACTAACCATGAAGGCTAGGTGCACAGTTTGGAAAACAGTACGTAGATCATGCTCCCACATCATCAATTTACTATAGATATTTTACATAGTATTTCACCTTAGGTTTAAAAATTCATGCAATAATCCTTATAGGGTCGCACGGTTTCTCTTGAGGGGCTAAATAGTTTAAAAAACCATGCACCCTATCTGCTTCACTCAGAAAGTGAGTTCTCAGATCCTTACACTCCTAAATCCCATCAAAACCTCTAAAGAACCTCTCAGGCATTAAAATAAATCAAAAAACAAAACATTTAAGTTCTAAAACCCTTGAAATTATATTTTGAGACTCAATTTAAGATTAGTTTTGTCCACCAGACAAAAAGTTCAATTTCCTCTAGAATTATAAACCGGTTCAAAATATAGGAAATTACAAGCTCCCAACCATATAACTTCTCATCCTCGAGAATCCTTGGGGAATAATGAAAACATCACCCAACCTACTTGGGTCATGAAGTATCATTCAAATGGTCATGTTGCATTCCAAACATCCAATACACCTACATGCATCACTTAAAGCACGCGATACTTAAGCTGCTAAAACTCAAGACAATTCTAAAAAATACCACCAAAACATTAAGATAGAACTAATTCAAGTCTTTCAACATCTACAAATGATCATGTGTAGTTGGGGTTTGGATTAGTGGTAAGCTCCCTGTAATCCTGCATGAAAAATGGGGGTTCAAAACCCATTGGGTGCAGGTTACTGTAGTAGTACTGTAGGGTTCTATAGCAGCGGCGACAGTGTAGAAACGACAGGCACTGTAGCGATGGCAGCGCATTGTAGCGGCGGAAGGGTACTGTAGTAGTGGTGCATACTGTGAAGTACTGTAGCAGGAACAATATTGTAGTAGTACTATTCATAGAATGGGCCTTGGGACAAAAATTTGGGCCTACGAGCCTTGTAATGTGCTATATGCCCATTGGGCCTTCGGGCTATGTAATGAGTCTCCCTATATCCAGTTAAAAGAGGTCGTTGCTTTGGATTAAATAATAAATGAGGCTTCAGCCCCAACCTTTAAAAAAACATGATCATGTCATCATCTCCTTTCATCATCCTACCCATGGAATTCCCTCACCATAGGTTCTATAATTTCTCATTGTCAGTTCTGATTCATAGTAAACCCATCATTAGATTGAACTATTCAAATACCAACCTAGAATCTTAATGATGTTCCCAATACATTTATGAAATTACTCATAAGGTAAATACTCAAATTCCTTGATATGATCATAATTACTAAAATACAATTGAAAATTATCAAACTAGTTACACCATATTTTACTTGATAATCCATGATCGTCCTTTTAAGATACACTCATTTCATTTGGATGGCATGCCTAATGCAATTTTCTCACAACCCACATCTATCACAATAAGTGAAAAAAATTCAAGCTATTTCTAAGCAACTATCCTTGAAAATATCACCTTTAGGAGCCAAAAAATTATCATCCCAGATTCTAAATCCCTTAACTAAGGCACACCAAGATCCTACCAAGCACGTTTAGAAAAGTCTATAACTGACTTTTAGTGACTTCTCTCGACTGAACCAAATTTTGATGAAAACTACCACCATGATCTAAAACCAACACTGGAACATTCTCGATCCAACATCCATGAATTATTATAATTTACTTTTAGATTAACACCCATATCTAGATTTCACCGAAATCGATTATCAAACCATACCTTGAACAACAGTCCCATCCCCATAAAAATTATCTTTCCCTTATACGTGCGTTGTCCGGACCCAAAGACAACCTATTTACTAATTGAAAAAATTCCTAGTCTCCCATATACCATCCCAAAATAGTAATAAAAATGGAAAAAATATTTGATACCACTTGTAGCATCCCAACCAAAGATCCACTAAAATGATGCCTCAAGATGGTTTGACACTGGGACTCAAGAAAAAATACCCATAATCCAATGGTTTCTGAATAGAAATGATGTTTTAAAGGTGGTATAGTGGGGAGACTATACCCTCTATATAAGAAATATATACCACAAAATGAACAACAAATAATGGAAGCAGAATAAACATCAACTGGTCATCAATAATAAATGAACAAGTGATCATGCACGAACATTATAAAATATATTGAAACAATAATACAATAGGTATAAATAAAAAATATAGAATGAAAATACAAAATCTCCAAGGGCCTTATTTATGAGCATCCAAAGCTACAGCTAAATCCTATCCTCATAAGCTCCCATTTACATGTATAAAATCACAAGCATAAACTGTGAAACTAAATTTTCAACCCTGAGATAAATCTGGGTATCAATCAATAGAACAAATGGGGTGTGAGATACACTCATTAGTCCACCACCAAAAACGTCTATAACAAATCTAGTCTATGTATATTGGTTATAGTAGTGTGCCGATATAACATGTCACACCTAGTTGTTCATGTCATGGTTTTGATCTGGATCATTGGAAATACACATACTTTTGGGTTTCAGGTTATATTAATGTTTTTTATGAATTTAAATATATTTATAATCATCCTAATATGGGTTACCCATATCTTGTTTGGGAGTTATGGAGAAAATGGTGGTTACTTCAAGATTTGGGCCGAACCGTGAGCCCATTTCTAGATGTAAAAACAAAATTTGTTTCTTTTATAAATCATTCTATTTTCAACATTTTTTACTAATTATGAATCCCACATAATCTACCCTGACCTATTCAAACCAACATATCCATTTTAAACCCTTAGTAACTCATTATCATGGTGGATGTGGGGTATTTATTCAGGTATTGGGCCAGCCCGTGAGCCTATTTCCATTTTTTTTAAAAATATTTTGTTTCTTTTATATATTATTTATTTTTAATATTTTTAGGTAATTAAACCAATAAATAGAGATAAAAAACTCTAGAATCACCCCCATGTTCCATTTACCCTCTTTGGAGCTCATATTCATCGGGGATTAGGGAAAAATTCCTCAAGGTTTCTCAAATTGTCATGATTTGAAGAGCTAATTTGTTTCTTCTATAAACCATTGTATGTTTAATATTTTTCCCCAAATATTCATCCCCTGGATATTCTAGACATAAGTATCCTCTATAAGGAGTTCCAAGACATTCCATTTTCTATAAGGGTGTATATCTAAGTGAAGATGAAGAGTTCTCTAGTTTCCAAGGTGAGATTCCTTCTCCTTTCTCCTCCCTCTTCCACCTCCTTCCATTATTTATTGGGTTTCTATTCTCCCTTGGTAATTATAGCCATAGGGTTATATTATACCTTGATTTTTTATGGGGTTTTAGATCATTTGGGGTGGTTCGTTATAGGTTTAGTGTTTATAAACCCACAGATGGTGATATCGGGTGTGCGTTTCCATTCTGCCAAGGATTTGAGGTAGGTTTCCCATTGCACATGTCATTTTTATTTAAGATTAATCTTTTTCATGGAATTTTTACCCTCTAAAATTCTTTTTATTTTTTTATAATCCTTAAATAATTTTATTTGGTGTGCAAAGTGGCGTTTATGCCTTGTTTTGTGAAAAGCAGTGTTGTTTTGTTTATAAAAGTGAACACCAAGTGATTGTTTAAATGTTCTGTTATATTTTGCACATGTTTTGTGATGTTAAGAACATGGTTTAGGTTATTTTGAACATTTTTCAGTATCTTGAATAAATTTATGGCATTCAATTGGAATTTTTATTCCTTTTCAAGAGTTTAAAATGAATTGTTTTGTTACAGAGTGCATGCCATGTGTTCGGTAAATTGCGTTATCGGATTTTATGTGTTAATTATTATTTAAAATGTTTTTTTATTTATAAATGTATTAGAAGCATGAAAAATGGTTTTTTTGTCCTTATATTTCTTTCCAATTGGTTTTGGTTGTACAAACAAATGAGTTTTTGGTTTATAACATGTTTTGGCCCGAGTTTCCAGAAAATGGCCCATTTGGCATCCTTATAAAAATGGTTGTGCTTTAGATATGTAACCTGGATGTTTTAAGGGATTAATGAATTTTTATGTAAATTAAAAAATTTTATACACCTTTTTTTTAAAAGTAAAATTTGTACCTTTGGCAAAAGTTAGATTTGAGAAACACTAAAAGGCCAGTTTGGCAACCTTGTAAAAAATGGTGAAATTGTTTATTATAAAAATCTCTTGTGGATATTTTTAATTACCTGATTATATGTATATAGTGGATGGTATATCCTCAATAATTAATACTTGTTATCCATTATGAGAGTGCCTCGGGTTGGACTCTTTATATTCATTTTGATTAATGGCATGAGATCGATCCTTCGAGTGACTAGGGGTGTTGTCTATTATGAATTATTATTATATATATGTTGTGATTGGATGCTTGGATGGCATAGGTTGGATCACACCCATTAGATACATGAGAAATGGGAACCTAACTTATTGAGAGAATATTACAATAATTATTGTTTCACTGGTAGGTTATGGTAATAACTAGTGGCCTATAGTAGGTGGATATACTAGGTTTATTGCTATGAGATTTTCCCTCAGCTTGCCTGAGAAAGGATGGATGAGCATATTGAGAGTTTTTATTTCATCATGTGTGACATGTAAATTGGGATTATGTCTCATGTATTGGTGTCTTATGGATTATTATTGATCTCCTAGGTTCACCCATGTCTACTTGGCTTTCAGTTTCTTGTACTGATGAATATGATGCTTTTATGTACATTTACATTGCCCTTGTTGTGTGATTACTATCATGCCTTCTTGTGTATTGTTTTTCATGGAAAGTTTTGGGATGGTTTAGATAATTTTTATGAAAATGGTTTTCAAATTTATTAGTTTTATCCTCTATGTACAAATCTGAAAATGTACACATCACTTTCCCCTTGAGAATGCTATTGGCACACTAGTTGAACAAATCTAGTTTTTCAAATGAATAAGGGAAATGGGTAGTACTTATTTTTGAGTAATCATGTAGAAAAACATAATTTTATATATTTTAGTTCAAAATTTAAATTTAGGTTTCTTTTATTTTAAATTTTTTTCATTGGGAATAGATTATCGGGCTAGCCTACTAAGTTTTAATAATCACTCCTATAATTATTTTCTATTTTATCCCTTGTTCATGTTCAGTTTGAGTTCGATATCCTTGAGAGATGTGTGATAATTGTTTTGATGAGTGACCAATGGGGTCACATGGAGTTAGTTGGTCATCAGGTCTAGTCGGTTTAGTTGTATCATTTAGTTGTACTTCAAGTTTTGTTGTATACATGATGATAAGTTCAGTTTTTATAAATGTATATTGGGCTTCCCATTTCATTCTGGTATTTGTTTTATTGTTTATATTTGGGATAAATTGTTCCCTTGTATACTCTAATAATACTCGACACTATTTTTCATCCCGTGGGAATCAGGAACACCCTTCCGGTCATGGCACAAATAGTTGCGGGTGCCCGGTTCGGGGTCAACCTAGGCTGGTTCCTGAAAAAATGGTTTCAAAAGAGGTCGGATCCTAGAAGACCTTTATTTTTAGAGTAACCTTTGTTATTTGGGGGTGTCAAGTTTAATGGAGTAGGCTATTTCTTGAATTTATGGGTAGGTTCAGGAAGAGCATCGTGAACACTTTCTCGTTCCAATCCTCAGGTGTCCATGGGAAGTTCAGTTTCATTTGTGTATTTGGTTCTTGTTGGTTGTTTGGTGTTGGGACATGAAAAGGGAGTTGGAATAGTGGTATCCATGATCTCATAGGTCCTATAAAGACATGTGGATCCATGGAATGTTCTTAAGAAGACTCTCCATGTTGGTGGTGTGTTTGACTTATGGACACAAACCATATGGCCAAGTCACACACTAACACTAGTTCCCTTTTGTGGGTCTTTTGAACCATCCTTGAATTTTGAAAATTATTTTGAAAACCCTTATCTGAGGATTATGGAAATAAGTTTTAATGGAATGGTTATATTTTGAAAATTTGAAAATGGGTTGTCAAAATTTAATATAAGAATGGTTTTGGAATGTTGGGTTTTTGTGAAACAAATTTTGGGGATAATGTGGAAATTATTTAACATGCTTGATTTTACTCAATCTAAATGCTTAAGTTGTTGAAATGAATTGTTTTGAAAGCATGGATTATTTTAATATGATTATGGATTTTTTTAAAATGGGACATGTTAGGCTCATAAAATATATCTGAATATGATAAATTGGTTTTGGAACATGGTTTTGAGCGGGTGATGTTTTTCTGAAAAGGGTTTTAGTCTTCATGGCAATTAAATTTTGAAATGAGATCATGCTGAATTTTTTAAAATGAATTTTTACTTGGTGGTTAGTGTGCCTTTTGATGGTACATGATTTTCAAAGTGGGTTTAATGGTTCTGTTTGAAAAATAAGGTTTTTTATCCTTTGGTGTTTTCATGGTTTCTCACATGCATGGTTTCATATGGGAATGTGGATGAATTCCTGGTATGGCATGGTAGATGGGTTCCCAGGGTGGCACGGAAACATGGATGTGAGTGAGACTCTAAATAATAGCAATGGTGAGTGTTTAACCCACCAGGTTTGTTTTAAATTAAATATTTTTTCAAAAGGAATATTTTGATGTTATAGTGTCTAGTTTTCTTATGTTCAAATCTTGTCAATTGTACGGTTTTTGTTCCTGAGGATTTTTGTTATTGAGTTAGTCTTGATTTGGTTATTGGAATTTCCTTATTCAGTAGGTGTCCCCATGAAGCTTCGATGGCTGATCATATTGCAGTTTTTGGTGATTCCCTATTAATTTAATTTCTAGATGATCATCATGAGGATTTCATTCTTGAGTTTTGTAGACAAAATACAACTATCTATTATGGACAAGTGGATCCTCTTGAGGCAGAGAAGTGGATGCGAAAGATAAAAAGTAACTTTACCCTCATCGAGTTTCCTGAGTTTTTGAATGTTATGTTTTCAAATTTCATGCTTGAAGGTTCACCATAGAAGTGGTGGAAGTCGGTGTCTTGGAACCAGCCCCAGGAAGATCTTACTTGGAAGTTCTTCAAGGCTTTATTCATTCATTAGTATTTATCAAAGAGAGAATGGGTGGGAAAGGTATTGGAGATGTGATATCTACAGCAAGGTGATGGATCAATGTCAGAGTATTTCAATCATTTTATGGACCTAGTACATTATGATTCATTGTGTGCTGCAAATTATTCCATGAAGTCTTGGCGTTTTGAATTTGTGATTAGTACCAATTTGTATTCAAAGGTGTCAGAGTTCAACTTAACCTAATTTGGTGATGTGGTGAGGAAAGATTTCCATGTTGAAGACACTATTGTAGAATTTCTTGAGGTATTAATCCCTCTTTCAATCCCTAGGAGTAGTGGGGAAGATCTTGTTAAAGGGTTGAGAAAGAAGCCGAATGTTGATGGAGTGGGTCGTGGAATCAAAAGTCCTCGGGATCCTTCATAAAACTCCATTGGGAGTGATTTATTTGTGTGTTATCAGTGTGGAAGGTTGGGTAATAAGAGACTATCATTTCCATGTACTCTTAAGCCCCACCATGCTTGTGGATACTTGGGTCACTTGCAGCAATTCTATCAAGGTATTGCTAGAAAGAATCATAGACGAAGGTCGCAGAAGTGATGTGTTGTTTGGGAGTTGTTTAAAGTCTCATTCTGTAGGTTTCCTTCTAGTGTAAGGGATCTTTTTTCGCGGTGGTTGTTCCAATTGTGTTTTGGTTTTCATGATGAAAGGGATGCTGTAAGTATTCTATGAACTCGTGTTTTCAAAGGAAGTGTGGTTTCTATGCCATAAGTTTCTGATCTTTCTCTTTTATCTAACCATATGATGTATATTCTGGTTTGGGATTAACAGTTCTTGACTACGAGACAGTAAATGCATAATCATTTAGTTCTCCAGCCATAGGTCATGGAGTGAATCTGGTGCGTAGTTAGGAATCTTAGAGGTTTAAGGAGTTTGGCTAGGCTTGTGCCTCCACCCTTGTGGTGGGGATTTTTAATCTGTGCAGAAAGTGTTAGCCCTGCTATTGTCCCCTCCGTGCAGGAGTGGGTGGTCTAAATGCTCATGTTTTTTTAATATTATCTTGGGTTGGTAGGTTGTTGTGATATTGTTTTTTTGGTCTTGTGTGGGAGATACCCATTCCTAGTTCATTTTTAATTCTCGTTTGGTCATTGATTGTTGGTTCTTAATGGTGGAAAGAACCACCATGGGTCTCGTAAAGTTTCCTCTTAAGAAATTTTTTAGTTCATGTTATTTCTTAATGGCAAGGATTCCATTCCAAACTCACTCAAAATCTTTTTTTTGTGAGTTCTCTTTGGTTTCAGTGATCATTGGGTTCCCGAGGAGAAAGCTCAACAATCTAGTTCTTGGATTGGTTTTCGAGGTAGTGACTCGATCTTTCCATTATTTCTTGGGATGTGGTTGTGAGTTAGTTTTTTGGTTGGGAAAGAGGCTTAAGTTATATTAGTGGGGGATGATATTTACTTGGATTAATAGGTTTTACCTTGTTAAAAAGTAATTATTATGTGGTGTTCTTTCAGTTGGAAAGTGTTATGGCTTTTCAGAGGTGGAAAGCTTTAATGGTGGGAAGAATTGTCACACCCTATTTTTCATGTTTTGGTTTTTATCCAGTTCATTGGAAATACCAATAATTTTCGGTTTTGGGTGTGTTTAATGTTGATTTTAAAGTTACATCTATTCCTAATAATCCTACCTTGGGTTCCCCATATCTTGTTTGGGTGTTTTTGGAGAAAACAGTGGTTACTTCAAGATTTGGGCCAAACTGTGAGCTCATTTCCAGATTTAAAAAAAAATTTGTTTCTTTTATAACTCCTTATTTTTTCAACATTTTTCAATAATTTCACTTCCTACTTGTCCTACCATGACCAATTAAATCTACTATATCCATTTATACCCCATAGAAACTCATAATCATGGTGGATTTTGGTTATTTATTCAGGTATTAGGCCACCCCGTGAGCCCATTTCCTGTTTTAAAAAAATATTTTGTTTCTTTTATATATTATTCATTTTATAATATTATTCAGTAATTAAACATCTAAATAAAGACCAAATACCCTATTATCACCCCCATGTTCTATTTCCCGTCTTTAGAGCTCATATTCATTAAGGATTAGGGCGAACTTCATCAAGGTTTCTCAAATCATCCAGATTTGAAAAGGTAATTTGTTTATTTCATAAATCATTATTTTTTTACTCTTTTTCTCATAAATATTATTCCCATAGATATTAAAAACCTAATTAGACTCTTCAAAGAGTTAAAATCCATTATATTTCCTCAAAGGGTGTAGATATACGGGAACACAAAGAGGTCTCTAGTTTCCAAGGTGAGATTCCTTCTCCTTTCTCCTCCCTCTTCCTCCTCCTTCCATTATTTATTGGTTTTTTATTCTTCCCTAGTAATTATAGACATAGGGTTATGTTATCCCATGATTTTTATGAGGGTTTTGTTTGTTTGGGTCTAGTATTCATAAGTTTAGGGTTTATAAACCCTCAGATGGTGATACCGGGTGTGCGTTTCCATTCTGCCAAGGATTTGAGGTAGGTTTCCCATTGCACATGTCATTTTTATTTAAGATTCATATTTTTATGGTATTTTCACCCTCTAAAATTTTTTATTATTATTTTATAAGAATTAAATAACTTTATTTGGTGTGAAAAGTGGCGTGTATGCCTTGTTTTGTGAAAAGTAGTGTTGTTTTGTTATAAAAGTACACACCAAGTGTTTATTTAAATGTTCTGTTATCTTTCGCACCAAGTCTATGATGTTTAGAACTTGTTTTAGGGTATTTTTAAAATGTTTCAATGTCTTGAATAAATCTAGGGCATTCAAATGGTATTTTTATTCCTTCTCAAGTGTTTAAAATGAATTGTGTTGTTACAGAGTGCATGCCATGTGTTCGGTAAATTGCCCAGTTGGATTTTATGTGTTAATTGTGATTTAAAATTTTTTTTATTTAAAAATTCATGGGAGTAATTAAAATGTTATTTTTTTCCTTCTATGGATATAAAATGTGGTTTTGGTTGTAAAAAAAATAGTTTTTATGTTTATAACATGTTTTGGCCCAAGTTGCTGAAAAATGGCCCGTTTGGCATCCTTATAAAAATGGTTCTGCTTTGAATGCGTAACTTGAATGTTTTAATGGATTTATAAAATTTATTTTCTAATTTAAATGGTTTACATACACCTATTTACTAAAATTGAAATTTGTACCTTTGTAAAAAGTTAGTTTTGAGAAACACTTAAAGGCTTGTTTGGCAACCCTATGAAAAATGGTGAAATTGTTTATTATGAAAATATAATTTGGATGTTTCTCATGCCATTTTTGTATGTATATAATGGATGGGTTGTACATAATGAGGAATCCTTGTGATTCATTAAAAGATTTCATCAATTCAGACTCTTTATGTTCCTTTTGATTAATGGTAGGGGATATGTCTTGGAGTGACTCGGGGTGATGTCTATTGTGAGTTATTATTATATATATGTTGTGATTGGATTATTGGATGGAATAAATTGGATCACCCCCATTAGATACTTGATACATGTTAACCTATTTTATTGATATAATATTTAAATAATGATTGCTTCATCGGTAGGTTACAGTACTGACCAGTGGCCCATAGTAGGTGGATATATTGTGTTTATTGCTATGTGATTTTCCCTTTGCCTGTCTGAGAAAGGATGACCGAGAATATTGAGAATTTTTATTTCGTCATATGTGACATATAAATGGGGATGAGGTCTCATGTATTGGTGTCTTCTATATTATTCTTGATCTCCTTGGTTCACCCATGTCTATTTGGATTTCAGTTGCTTGTAGTGATGAATATGATACTTCTAAGTACATTTACATTTCCCTTGTTGTGTGATTACTATCATGCCTTCTTGTGTATTTATTTTCATGAAAAGTTGTGGGATAGTTTTGATAATGTTTATGAAATTGGTTTTCAAATGAAATTGTTTTATCCTCTTTGTGAAAATCTGAATATGTAAATATCACTTTCCCCTTGAAATTCTATTGGCATTCTAGTTGAATGAATCTAGTTTGGGAAATGAATAAGGGAAATGGGATGTACTTTATTTTAAGAAATCATGTAGAAAACATTAATTTTATATATTTCAGTTAAAACATGAAATTGATGTTTATTTTATTTTAAAGTATGTTCATTGGGAAAAGATTATCATGCTAGCCTACTGAGTTTTAATACTCATGCCTATAGTTATTTTCTATTTTTATACCTTGTGTAGGATTCATCTTGAGTTTGATCGCCATGAGAAACATGTGATTATTGTGTTTGAGAGTGTAAAAAAGGGTCACATGATGTTAGTTGGTCATCAGGTCTAGTCGGGTTTGTTGTATCATTCAGTAGTACTTCAAGTTTTGTTGTATACATAATGATCAGTTCAGTTTTTATAAATGTGTATTGGGCAGTCCATTTCTTCCCACAGTTTGTTTAAGTGTTTATATTTGGAAAATATCATTCCATTGTCTACTTTAATTATTCTTGACACTAGTTGATAGCCTATGGGGATCAGGAACTCCCTTCAGGCCATTTCACGGATCGGTTCAGGTTCCTGGTTTGGGGTCAACCCAGGCTGGTTCAAGACAAAATGGTATCAAAGGAGGTCAGCTCCTAGAAGAACCTTCTTTTTAGAGTTCCATTTTTTATTTGGGGGTGTCAAGGTAGATGGAGTAGGAATTTTGGGACTTGAGGGTTAGGTTCTGGAGGAGAATCATGATCTTTTTCTCATTCTTGTCCTCAGGTGTCCATGGGAAGTCTAGTTTCATTTGTGTATTTGGTTCTTGTTGGTTGTTTGGTGTTGGGACACGAAAAGTGAATTGGAATAATGGTCTCTATGAGCTCACAAGGCCTTGCAAGCCATGTAAAGCCAGGACATGGTCTTAATAAGACTCTCTGTGTTGGTGGTGTGTTTGACATATGGCCACCAACCATAACGTCAAGTCACCCACTACCACAAGTTCCCTTTTTGTGGGTCTTTTAGACCTTCCTTGAATTCTGAAAATTATTTTGAAAATCCTTGTGTGAAAATAGTGGAAATGGGTTTTAATCGAATGGTTAGATTTTGAAAAGTTGAAAATGGGTTTTCAAAATTTAATATAATAATGGTTTTAGAAGTTTGATTTTTTGTGAAACAAATTTTGGGGATAAAGTGGAAATGATTTAACATGATTGATTTTCCTTAATATAAATACATGGGTTGTTGAAATGAAATGTTTGGAAAGCTTGAATTATTTTAAAGTGATTATATATTTTGTTGTAAACGAGATATGTTGGGATGTAGAAATGTGTTTGAATATGATGAATTTGTTTTGTAAAGTTGTTTTGAGTGGATGATGTTTTTCTGAAAAGAGTTTCAGTCTTCGTGGCTATCAAATTTTGAATTGAGACCATGCTGAATTTTTGAAAATGAATTTTTAATTGGTGGTTAGTGTGCCTTTTGATGGTACATGATTTTCGAAGTGGTTTGAATGGTATGTTTTGAAAAAATTTAAGTTGTTTGTTTTAGCCTTTGGTGTTTTCATTGGTTCTCACATGCGTGGTTTTATATGAAAATGTGGATGATTTTATGATATTGCATGGAGTATGGGTGCCCAGGGTGGCATGAAAACAAGCATGTGGGTGAGGCTCTAAAGAATACCAATGGTGAGTGTTTAACCAACCAAGTTTTTTTTAATTAAATATTTTTTCGAAAGGAATTTTTTGATATTATAGTTGCTTGTTTTCTTATGTTCAAATCTTGTCACCAGTGCGGTTTTTGTTCTTAAGGATTTTTGTTATTGAGTTAGTCTTGATTTGGTTCTTGGATTTTTCTTATTCAGCAGGTGTCCCCATTAAGCTTCTATGGGTGATTGTAGTTCAGTTTTAGGTGATTAATCATTATCAAAATTTCTAGCTGATCATCCTAAGAATATCATACTTGAGTTTCATAGAATAAATCCACCTCTCTTTTATGGACAAGTGGATCTTCTCAAGGTGGAGGAGTGAATGAGAAAGATTGAAAGGAACTTTATCCTCATCTAGTTTTCGGAGTTGTTAAAGGTTATGTTTGTAACATTCATGATAAAAGTTTCACCATGTAAGTGGTGGATATTGGTGTCTCAGAACAATCCCTAGGAAGATCTTTCTTGGGAGTTCTTCAAGGATTTGTTCATTCATTAGTATTTCTCAGAGAGAGAAAGGGTGAGAAAGGGGATCAAGATGAGCTATCTATAGCAAGGTGATGGATTAGAGTCAGATTATTTCAATCATTTTATGGACTTAGTACCTTAGGATTCAGTGTAAGAATCAAATGATTCCATGAAGGCTCAGAATTTCGAAGATGGGCTTCATACCGATTTTTGGTCAAAGGTTTCAAAGTTCAACTTAAATTAATATGCTGATGTGGGGAGGAAATACTTCCATGTTGAAGCCAATATGGTATGAGTTCTTGAGGTATTCCTACCTCCTTCAATCCCTGGTAGTAGTAGGGAAGATTCTATTAAGGAGATGACAAAGCGATTGTATATTTATGGAGCGGGTTATGGAATCAAAATACCACAAGATCATTCATCAACCTCCACTGGGTGTGATGTGTTTGTGTGTTATTAGTGTGGATTGATGGGTCAAAATAGGTTTTCATGTCCAATTACTCTTAATCCCTACCATGCTTGTGTACGCTTGGGTCACTTGTAGCAATTCTGTCGAGGCGTAGCTAGAAAGCGTCATGGAGGCAAGTCCCATAAGTGATGTGTTTTTGGGGGGTTGTTTAATGTTTATTTTTGTAAGTTTCCTTCTAGTGTAAGGGATATTTTTTCATAGTGGTTGTGCCAATGGTGTTTTGGTTTTTGGGATGTAAGGGATATTTGTGGGTATTCCATGAACTCCTTTTTTCAAAGGAAGTGTGGTTTCTATTCCATAAGATTCTGATATTTCCATTTTCTCTAATTGCATGATGTTTGTTCCAATATGGGATTAAAAATTCCTAAATGTGAGGTAGTATATACCTCTTCCTCCAGTGTTCCGGCCATAGGTCACCAAGTAAAGCTGGTGCGTTGTTAGGAATATCAAATTTTAAGAATTTTGGCTAGTATTTTGCCCCCACCCTTGTGGTGGGGAGTTTTAATCTGTCCAGAAAGTGTTCTCACCACTCTTGTCCCCTATGTGCAAGAGTGGGTGGTTTAATTGATCATGATGTTTTACACTTATCTTGGGTTTTTAGGTTGTTTTGGGAGAGTTTCGGTGGGCTTTTGTGGGAGTGACTTGTTCCTATTTCATGTTGAATTCTCATTCGGTCATTGATCGTTGGTTCTTAATGGTGGGGAGAACCACCATGGGTCTCGTAGAGTTTCCTCCGAAGAATTTGTTGAGTGATAGTTGTTTATTAATTGTTGGGATTAAATTCTAGAATCCCATTGAATATTTGGTTTTTGATAGTGATCTTTAGTTTGGGTGATCTTTGGGTTCATTGGGAAAAGGCCCAACAATTAGGTTCTTAGCTTGGTTTTGGAGACAGTGACTTGATCTTTCCATTTTTTCTCGGAATGTGGTTATGAGTTGGTGTTTTGGTTGGAAAACATGATTAAGTTCTATTATTGGGGGATGTTATGTCCTGTTATTGGGAGGATGGACCATGTTTATAAGGAATTATTAAGTGTTTTTCTTTCAACATGAAAGTGTTATGGCTTTCCGAGGGCAGAAAGCTTTAGTGGTGGGGAGAATTGTCACGTCCAGTTTTTCATGTCTTCATTTTGATCTGGTTCATTGGAAATACCGATAATTTTGGGTTTTTAGTGAGATTAATGTTGAGTTTTTAATTGTAATCTGTGTCTAATAATCCTTCCGTGGGTTCCCCATATCTTGTTTGGTAATTCTTAGAGAAAAGGGTGGTTACTTAATGATTTGGGCCAAACCGGGAGCCCATTTCTAGATTTAAAAACCAAATTTGTTTCTTTTATAAATACTTAATTTTCAACATGTTTTACTCATACCACTTTTCACTAGGCCTCCCATGACCTATTAAAACAAAAATATCCATTTGGACCTCTTAGGAACTCATAATCATGGTGAATTTGGGTTATTTATTCAGGTATTAGGCCAGCCCTTGAGCCCATTTCTAGTTTTAAAAAAATATTGTTTATTTTAAATATTATTCATTTTATAATATTTTTCAGTCATTCAACTAATCAATAAATACTAAAATATTTAGTCTCACCCCCCAAGTTTAATATCCCTTCTTTGGATCTTATATTCATCAGGTATTAGGGCGAACTTCCTCAAGTTTTCTCAAATCACCCATATTTGAAGAGGTAATTTTCTTCTTTCATAAATCATTATTTTTTTACACTTTTTCCCAAAACTCTTAGTCCCATGTTTCTTATATACCTAATGAGACTCTCCAAGTATTTCCAATCCTTTATCTTTTCTCTAAGGGTGTAGATATAAGGGAATACGAAGATTTCTCTACTTCCTAGGAGAGACTCCTTCTCCTTTCTCCTCCCTCTTCCTCCTTCCATTATTTATTTGTTTTATCTTCTACCCTAGTCATTATAGACCTATATTTATGTTATACAACAATATTTTATGGGGTTTTTGTTTTCTTGGGGCTGCTTGTTAGAGTTTTAGGGTTTATAAACCCTCAGATGGTGATATCGGGTGTGCGTTTCCTTTCCGCAAAGGATTTGAGGTCAGTTTCCCACTACACATGTCCTTTTAATTTAAGATTCATATTTTTCATGGTATTTTACACTATAAAAATTCTGATTATTATTTTATAAGCATTCAATGACTTTATTTGGTGTTCAAGTGATGTTTATTCCTTGTTTTGTGAAAAGTAGTGTTGTTTTATTATAAAAGTGCACACCAAGTGTTTGTTTAAATGTTCTATTCTATTTAGCACCCGGTTTGTGATGTCTAGAACCTAGTTTAGAGTATTTTTTACATGTTTTAGTAGTTGAATAAATTTATGGCATTCAAGTGTTTAAAATGAACTGTTTTGTTATAGAGTGCATGTCATGTGCTCGGTAAATTTCCCAGTTGTCATTTATATGTTAATGGTGATTCAAAATGATTTTTTGGATTTATAAATGCAATTAAAACATTATAAATGGTATTTTTTGTCCTTATATGGCTGTACAATGTGTATTTGGATGTAAAAACAAATGGGTTTTGGGTTTACAACATGTTTTTTCTCGAGTTGCTGGAAAATGGCCCATTCGGCATCCTTATAAAAATGGTTGTGATTTGAATGTGTAACCTAAATGTTTTAAGGGATTTATGATAGTGGTCTTATACTATAAATGGTGTGTATAAATATCTTTATTAATAGTTAAATTTGTACTGTTAGAAGAAGTTAGTTTAGAAAAATGCTTAAAGGCCCATTTGGAAACCTTGTGAAAATGGTGAAATTGTTTATTATTAAAACCTCTTGTGGATGTTTCTCATTCCATGATTGTATGTATATAATGGATGGTATTTCCTTATATTGTAATCCTTGTGATATATTATGAGAGTTCCTTAGTTTGGACACTTTATGTTCCTTTTGATTAATGGCATGAGATCGGTCCTTGGAGTGACATGGAATGATGTTTATTGTGAATTATTGTTATATATATGTTGCGATTGGATGCTCGTATGGAATCAGTTGGATTACCCCCATTATATACTTAAGAAATGGGAACCTGGATTATTGAGAGAATATTCTAAGAATGATTGTTACACTGGTAGGTTATGGTACTAACCAGTGGCCCATAATAGGAAGATATATTCGGTTTATTGCTATGGGATTTCCCTCAACCTTCCTGAGAAACGATGGCCGAGCATGTTGAGAATTTTGATTTCATTGTGTGTGACATGTTATTGAGGATGGGGTATCATTTATTGGTGTCTTATTCATTATTCTTTATCACCTAGGATCACCCCTGTCTATTTGGATTTCAGTTTCTTGTACTGATGAATATGATGCTTGTATGTACATTTACATTGCCCCTGTTGTGTGATTACTATCATGCCTTCTTGTGTATTGTTTTTATTGGAAAGTGGTGGTCTGGGTTTGATAAGGTTCATGAAATTTTTTTTCCAATTAAAGTGTTTTACCCTCTTCGTACAAATCTGAAAATGTAAACATCACTTTCCCCTTGAAAATTCTATTGGCACACTAGTTAAACGAATCTAGTTTTGGAAATGAATTAGTGAAATGGGTTATACTTTGTTTTGTATAATCATGTAGAAAACCTTAATTTTATATATTATTTATCAAACTTGAAATTGATGTTTCTTTTATTTTAAAGGATGTGAATTGGGAATAGATTATCGGTCTAGCCTATTGTGTTTTAATACTCATGCATGTCGTTATTTTCTATTTTTAGCCCTCTTGAAGGTTTAAGATTGAGTTCGATCACCTTGAGTGATGTGTGATCGTTGTTTTTGGAGAGTGACCATTGGGGTCACATGGAGTGAGTTGGTCATCAGGTCTGGTCGGTTTAGTTGTATCGTTCAGTTGTACATCAAGTTTTTTTGTATACATGATGATCAGTTTGGTTTTTATAAATGTGTATTGGGTTATCCATTTCTTCACACTGTTTGTTTTTTGTTTATATTTGGGTGAAATTGTTCCCTTGTCTACTCTAATGATTTTTAGAAGTAGTTTCCAAACCATGGGGATTGGTAGCACCCTTCGATCCATGCCATAAATTGGTTCGTGTGTTGGGTTCAGGGTCAACCCAGGCTGGTTCGTGACAAAATGGTATCAAAGGAGGTCATCTCCTAGTGAGCATTTATTTTTAGTGTTCTCTTTTTTATTTGGGGATGTCAAGGTAGATGGAGTAGGATTGTCAAGACTTGAGGGGTGGGTTCAGGAAGAGTGTCATAATATCTTTCTAGTTGTGATATTTGGGTGTCCATGGGAAGTCTAGTTTCATTTTTTGTTTGGTTCTTGTTTGTTGTTTGGTGTTGGGACATGAAAAAGGAGTTTGACTAATGGTATATGTGAGCTCACAGGGCCTGTAAAGCCATATGAAGCTGAGGCATGGTCCTAATAAGACTCTCCATGTTGGTAGTGGGTTAGAAATATGGCCTCTAACCATATGGTAGTGTCACCCACTAACACTCATTCCCTTTTTAGGTCATTAGAACTTCCTTGAATTTTAAAAGTTGTTTTGAAAATCCTTGTGTGAGAATTGTGGAAATGTGTTTTAATGAACTGTTAGATTTTGAAAAGTTAAAAATGGGTTTTCAAAATTTAATATAAGAATGGTTTTGGAAAGTTGTGTTTTTGTGAAACAAATTTTGGTGATAAATTGGAAATGATTTAACATGATTGATTTTCCTTAATCTAAATGCATAGGTTGTTGAAATGAAATGTTTAGAATGATTTGATTATTTTAAAGTGGTTAAGTATTTTGTTGTAAATGGGATACATTGGTGTGTTGAAAAGTGTTTGAATATGATGAATTGGTTTTGGAAAGTGGTTTTAAGAGGTTGATGTCTTTATGAAAAGGGTTTTAGTATTTGTGGCTATCATATTGTTAAAAGAGACCTTGCTGAATTTTTTAAATTGATTTTTTTAAAACTAATTTTTTTAAATTGAATTTTTACTTGGTGGATATTTTTCCATTCAATGGTAAATGATTTTGAAAGTGGTTTGATTTGTTTTGTTTAAAAAATGAGGTTATTTATTTTATCCTTTGGTATTTTCATGGGTTCTCACATGCATGATTTTATATGGGAATGTGGATGAATGCCCAATATGGCATGGAATATGGGTGCTCGGGGTGGCATGGAAACATGCATGTGAGTGATACTCTAAAGAATACCAATGGTGAGTCATTAACGCACTAATTTTTCTTTAAATTAAATATGTTTTCAAAAAGGAATGTTTTGATGTTATAGTGGGTTGTTTTCTTGTGTTTGAATCTTGTCACTAGTGTGGTTTTTATTCTTGAGGATTTTTTTTATTCAGTTAGTATTGATTTGGTTCTTGGATTTTACTTATTTAAAAGGTGTCCCATGTGAAGCTTCAATGGGTGATCATAGTGTGGTCTCAGGTGATTCCCCATTACCAGAATTTTCAGCTGATCGTCCTAAGGATTGCATTCTAGAGTTTCATAGAATAAATCCATCTCTCCTTTATGGACAAGTGGATCATCTCAAGGCAGAGGAGTAGATGTGAAATATAAAAAGAAAATTTATCATCATCTAGTTTCCCATGTTGTTGAAGGTTATGTTTTCAAATTTAGTGCTTTAAGTTTCACCATATAAGTGGTGGAAGTCGGTGTCTAAGAACAAGCCCCAGGAAGATCTTACATGGGAGTTCTTCATGGCTTTGTTCATTCGTAAGTATTTCTCAGAGAGGGAAAGGGTGAGAAAGGGGATGGAGATGAGCTGTCTGGAGTAAAGTGATGGATCGGTGTTAGTGGATTTCCATAATTTTAGGGACCTTGTACCTTATTATTTAGTGTCTGCTGCAAATGATTCCATGAAGACTCGGCATTTCGAAGTTGGTTTTTGTACCGATTAGTAGTCAAAGGGGGAAATGTTCAACTTAACTACATTTGGTGATGTGGTGAGAAAATATTTCCATGTTGAAGCCACTATGGAAGAATTGATCGAGGTAGTACTACCTCATTCAATCCCTAGGAGTAGTGGGGAATATTCTATTAAGGAGATGAGAAAGAGACTGAAGGTTGATGGAGTGGGTCATGGAATCAAAAGACCTCAGGATCCTTCATCAACCTCCTATGGGTGTGATGTCTTTGTCTGTTATCAGTGTGGAATGCTGTGTCTTAAGAGTTATTCATGTCCAAGTACTCTTAATCCCTTCTATGCTTGTGGATTGTTTGGCCTCACATGCAACAATTCTGTCAAGGCATTGCTAGAATGTTTCATGGAGTAAAGTCCCAGAAGTAAAGTTTTGTTGGGGAGTTTTTTAAAGCTTCATTTAGTAAGTTTTCTTATAGTGTAAGGGATATTTTTTCATTTCGGTTGTGCCGATGGTATTTTGGTTTTTTTGATGTAAGGTATTTTTTGGTCTTTTATGAACTCCTATTTTCAATGGAAGTTTGGTTTCTATGCCATAAGTTTCTTATCTTTCTCTTTTATATAATTTTACGATGTATGTTTTGATTTAGGATTAGAAATTCCCTACTGCGAGGCAGTAGATGCCTCATCCTTCGGTGCTCCATCCATATGTCACAGAGTGAATCTAGTTCATATTCAGGAATCTCAGAAGTTTAAGGAGTTTGTATAGGCTTGTGCCTCCACCCTTGTAGTGGGGAGTTTTAATTTTTGCATAAAATGTTGTCCCCTCTCTTGTCCCCTCTGTGCGGGAGAGGTGGTTTAAATTCTCATGTTGTTTTACTCTTATCTTGGGTTGGTAGGTTATTGTGGGAGAGTTTTGGTGGGCCTGTGTGGGAGGTACCCATTTCTATTTCATGTTGATTTCTTGTTTGGTCATTGATCATTGGTTCTTAATGGTGGGGAGAACCTCCATGGGTCTCGTAGAGTTTCCTCCTAAGAATTTATCAACTGCCGATTGTTTCTTAATGGCAGGGATTACATTATAGAGTCTCATATAATATTTGGTTTTTGTTATTGCTTTTTGGTTTGGGTGATCATTGGGTTGATGGGGAGAAGGCCCAACAATCTAGTTCATGGATTGGTTTTGGTGGTAGTGACTCGATCTTTCCGTTTTTTCTCGAGATGTGGTTGTGAGTAGGTATTTTGGTTGGGAAAGAGGATTAAGTTATATTAGTGGGGGTGATATTTACTTGGATTTAGAGTTTGGAAGGTGTTTTTTTAGTGAATTATTATGTGTTGTTCTTTTATCTGGAAAGTGTTATGGATTTCTTGGTTCAGAAAGCATTAATGGTGGGAAGAATTGTCACACCCGGTTTTTCATGTCTTGGTTTTGATCCAGTTCTTTGTAAATCTAGATCCATTTGGGTTTTTGGTGAGATTAATTTTTAGTTTCTAAATTACATATATGTCTAATAATTATACCATGGGTTCCCCATATCTTATTTGGGAGTTTTTGGAGAAAAGGTTGGTTACTTTAAGATTTGGGACGAACCGTTACCTTATTTCTGGATTTAAAAATAAAATTTTTTTCTTTTATAAATACTTCTTTTTTCTACATTTTTCACTCATTCTACTTTAAACATGGCCTCCACTGACCTATTAAACCACAATATCCATTTGGACCGCTCAGTAACTCATAATCATGGTGGATTTGGGTTATTTATTCATGTATTGGGCCATCCCATGAACCCATTTCCCGTTTTCAAAAAGTATATTGTTTCTTTTATATCTTATTCATTTTATATATTTTTTATCATTATACTTCTCACTAGATCCAAAAAAACCTAGGTACACCCCCATGTTCCATTTAGACTCTTTGGATCTCATATTCATCGGGATTGTGGCAAACTTCCTCAAGGTTTCTCAAATTGTATAGATTTGAAGAGGTAGTTTGTTTCTTTCATAAATCATTATTTGTTTACTATTTTACACCCAAATATTCTACTCATGGTTATTCCAGACATAAGGAGACTCTCCAAGGATTTCCAATCCATTCTCTTTCCTCTATGGGTGAATATCTATGTGAAGATGAAGAGTTCACTAGTTTCCAAGGTGAGATTCCTTTTCCTTTCCCCCCCCCCCCTCTTCCTCCTACTTCCATTATTTCCTGGTTTTCTATTCTCCCCTAGTAATGATTGACCTATGGTTCTATTATAACATTATTTTTAATCATTTTTTTGTTTCTTTGGGGCTGGTCGTAAGAGATTTAGGGTTTATAAACCCTTAGATGGTGATATCGGGTGTGTGTTTCCATTCCACCAAGGATTTG
Organism: Viscum album; assembly: GCA_963277665.1. Classification (NCBI taxonomy): domain Eukaryota; kingdom Viridiplantae; phylum Streptophyta; class Magnoliopsida; order Santalales; family Viscaceae; genus Viscum; species Viscum album. The sequence goes on from OY728150.1 coordinate 965,199,514, forward strand.
AGGTAGGTTCCCCATTGCACATGTCCTTTTTATTTAAGATTCATCTCTTTCATGGTATTTTTACCCTATATAAATTCTTAGTGTTGTTTTATAATCCTTAAATAACTTTATTTGGTGTGAAAAATGGTTTTTATGCCTTGTATTTTTAAAAGTAGTGTAGTTTTGTTATAAAAGTATGCAACACGTGTTTGTTTCAATGTTCCATTATCTTTCAAACCAGTTTTGTGATGTTTCGAACTTGATTTAGGGAATTTTAAACATTTTTCAGTATATTGAATAAATATATGGCTTAAATTGGTATTTGTATTCCCTTTCAAGAGTTTAAAATGAATTTTATTGTTAAAGAGTGCATGTCATGTGTTCGATAAATTGCAAGGTTAGATTTTATTTGTTAATTTTAATTAAAAATGGTTTTTTGAATTGATAAATGAATGGGAATAATTAAAAATTGTATTTTTCGGTCCTTCTATAGTTTTCCAATGTGGTTCTGGTTGTACAAACAAATGGGTTTCTGGTTTATAACATGTTTTGGCTCGTGTCGCTGGAAAATGGCCCATTTGGCATCCTTAAAAAAATGGTTGTGCTTTGGATGTGTAACCTGAATTATTTAAGGGATTTATGAAAGTGGGTTTCCATTTTAAATTTTTAATATACACCTCTTGATTAATATTTAAATTTTTACCTTTTGAAAAATTTAGTTTTGAGAAATGCTTAAAAGTCTGTTTGGAAACATTGTGAAAAATGGTGAAATTGTTTATTATGAAAACCTCTTATGGATGTTTCTCATGCCAGGATTGTATGTATATAATGGATGGTATTTTATTACTGAGGAATCCTTGTGATAAATTATTATAGTTCCTCAGGTTGTACTATTTATGTTCCTTTGGATTAATGGCACGAGATTGGTCCTTGGATTGACTCGGGGTGATATTTATTGTGAATTATTATTATATATATGTTGCAATTGGATGCTCATATGACATCAGTTGGCTCTCCCCCATTAGATACTTGAGACATGGGAACCTATATTATTGAGATAATATTCTAATAATTATTATTTCACTGGTACGTTATGGTACTGACTAGTGGCCCATAGTATGTGCATATATTGGGTTTATTGCTATGAGATTTTCCCTTAGCCTGCCTGAGAAAGGATGGCCAAGCATATTGAGAGTTTTGATTTCATCATGTCTGATATGTAAACAAATATGAGGTCTCATGTATTGGTGTATTCTATGTTATTCTTGATCTCCTAGATTCACCAAGGTCTATTTGGATTTTAGTTGATTGTAGTGATGAATATGATGCTTGTATGTAAATTTACATTGTCCTTGTTGTGTGATTACTATCATTCCTTCTTGTGTATTGTTTTTCTTGGAAAGTGGTGGGATGTTTTTGATAAGTTTTATGAAAATGGTATTCAAATGAAAGTGTTTTATCCTCTTTTTAAAAATTTAAAAATGTAAACATCACTTTCCTCTTGAAAATGATATTGGCACACTAGTTGAACGAATCTAGTTTTGGAAATGAATAAGGGAAATGGTTGTACTTTGTTTTGAGTAATCATGTATAAAACATTAATTTTATATATTGTAGTTCAAAATTGAAATTTATGTTTCTTTTATTTTTATGGATGTGCATTGGGAATATATTTCTGGGTTAGCCTACTGAGTTTTAATTCTCATGCCTATAGTTCTTTTCTATTTTTAGCCCTTGTGTAGGTTTTATATTGAGTTTAATCGCCTTGAGTAACATGTGATCATTGTTTTGGAGAGTGACTAGTCAGGTCACATGGAGTTATTTTTTCATCAGGTCTGGTCAGTTTAGTTGTATCATTCAGTTGTACTTCATGTTTTGATGTATACATGATGACCATTTTGGTTTTTATAAATTTGTATTGGGTTGTCCATTTATTTTCTATATTTGTTTTATTGTATATATTTGGGAGAATTTTTTCCCTTTTCTACCCTAATTATTCTCAACATTAGTTTCCATCCTGTAGGGATTGGGAAATCCCTTTGGGCCATGCCACGGGTCGGTTTGGGTGCCCGGTTTGGGGTCGACCCAAGCTGTTTCTTGACATAACAGGTGTAAAGCGATAAAGATAAGTGATGGAATCTAGTTTATAATATCATTATATAACAAGTATTCCATAATGATGAAACAAAATATACAATTGTAATTTATTATCTATGACATATGTAAAATAATCATTTATCAGATCTATGAGGGGTAGGACCTGGGGCCATTGACCAAGGTGACCTCTTTGAGTCCATGGAGATCATCGATAGAAAACTCTGTTAAATATATACTAACATGAACTAGGACCCCATTTCATTGACTGAGGAATCCTCTTCATGTCAATAGAGCTCATCCATATCAAACTAGGTAAAGACATGGGTAGAGCACAAGGAGTGTCTCTATGGAGGTCCAATCATGCCAGATCCAAGGTTACAATTGAAGGCATCTAATGTAATATATATATATATATATATATAAGTGTTTCATCGGTGCCATACCACGTTACATCACACCAGTTCTATACCATCCAATCCAATTTTATTTCATATAATGATTCAAGGGACCAAGTGAGTGTCAATTCCCATGTCAATTTTATTTATCATATTCAATTATTAATTTAATTCACATAAAATATATGAGAAGGAGGTCCATGTCAGATTCTATGTCATTTCTTTAAATAAATAAATAATTATCTTAATTCGGGGGATTTTCCATTTTATTCCACAATTCCCATTTTACTCATTTCATTATTCATTTCATTTATAAATGATAAGGTTCTAACCAAGGTACTCGACCATTAACATTTTATTTAATTGTAATTGGAACCCTTTAATAATAAGTGATCTCAACTCCCCCCATGTGTAACACCCCTTGTTATTTTATGAAATATTCCTCTTTAAATAATTTTATTTCTTTGATATCTTACATTGCATGCAACATCGAGTTTAAAAAAACTCCAAGATTCCATTAAAATATAATTATGTTAATATTACCATTATAAAATACCTTTTGAATTAGTGGATATGAATAAGAATAACCACATTATTAATCATAAGTGAATTTTATATTCAATAAAGATTTATTCTTATCAAAATAAACATTTTGTATTCATCAAAAATTATCTTGCTTCAAAAAAAGATTTTTATTACTTTTAAAAAGAAAATACATATACTTAATTTTGATTATTTTAAAAAAAATTATTTTATAAAATAAATATCATTTTTTAAATTGTAATATCAACATTATTCTATGGTGAAATTTTGATATTTTTCTAAAAAGCCTGAATTTCTAATGAATAATGAAAAATACTGATTTTCATTGAAAACTTTTTTTCTTTTAAAACATTTAAAAATAAAAATTGTACTTTTTATTAGTTTTAAAATTTAATTAGTTCATTTTTATTATAAATAATTTAATTATTGTATTTTAAATTAATTTTATCCATAAATTTAGTATACAAACATTTTATACTTAAAAGGGTATTTTTCTAAAAAACTGTTTTTTATTGCATTTTTTGGTTAAATTTTAAAATAATTCTACCACTTATGTATTTTTAATATTTAAAAATGGATTCAATATCCAGAATCATTAGGTACCAATTCATTAAATATTCCCCTTTTATTTTTGGTCAATATTAAAAGTAACCATGTTAATTTTTGTTATCGTGATAAAAGGTAAATCGGGTAATTAAGGGTAGAAATAATATTATAATATTTAGAAAGTAACACTAAAACTTGCCTCAATTTTATTTTATGAGTTAGCATTGAAACAAAATAATACAAGGATCTAATTTATGACCTTTTTGAGACACTTGGATGAGATTATGACATTTATAGTATTTTATTTAAAGAAAAGTCAAAGATGTCACACATATGTTTTTAATATATATAACTTTTTAAATATAGGGTTATATAGAATATATATTTGACTGTAAATAGAAATTTAAAATATAAAATATTTATCTAAAAAAATTCAATTTATTTATAATTTTTAGTTATGAAATTATAACCTTAAATACTAACACAACATTGATGTAGTAATTATTCAATTAATAGACAAATCAAATAGTATAAAAAAAATACTAAAATAAATATAATTTTGGATAATTAATGTGATAAAATAATTCAAAATTTTACCATGACATGTTTAAGATATAATAAAATATACTTTTTTTATGAGATTAATATTTTATTAAATTATTTAAAAATTATAAAAAAATAAAAAAATACAAATTTATTATTATATGGTCTAAAATTTTAAAAAAATTTCATTTATGGACTAATTTATTCAATATAATTAAAAATCAAAACATTTTTATATTGAAAATGTTTATTAACATAGTTAAAATTAAAATAGGTTAACGAAGGGTTAATCAAAATGTTAAGGTATAAAATAATACCTTAACTTGTATAAAATATATTTTTATATTATATTACATCCTTATGTTATATTGGATTTTAATACATGTCCATTTGGTAATATTTGGATAGAAAATGAATTTATTATAATTTATTTTTTTGAAAAATTCTAAAAGTGCCCCTCACCTCAATTATAAAAGGGTTCCTTCTCACTCACCTATTTATACTAATTGGAGCCTTATAGATCGACCATACTCTAAAAAGTACTCATATACACTTCAATATCCACATTCTATAGGTTATGGTCCTCTCAAAATACCAACCCTAGATCCCTATAGAGGATATCCAAAGGCGACGTTTCGAAGAAGAGGTAATCGATCTTAGCAACCATTTTATTTTTCTAATATTCCTTAAATACAATATATCTATGTTATTTATATTAAAATAATATATTTATTATCATTAATATGATTCAATTTTATTATGATTATAAAAACTTCATCATGCACCCTCTTTCCTATCAGATAAGAAGTGAAAGTATCGCTCGTGCGTACATACGGCTTACCATCTCTATGTAGCGATACAATTAATTTTTCATAACCATCTCTTATGGATGGGTATTATGATGGGTTTAGTGAATATATATGATATAATAATCATTCTATAAATATGAATTAGTATTTACCTTTCTTCCATTCCATCAATCAAAAAATGAAAACAACGTTCATGCGTACGTACGACCTAATATCTCCATGAACAGTGTAATTGATTTTTCTATATACAATTTCTATGAATGATTATAAATAAGTATAAAATTATTATATTTTATGTTTATAAAATTATTTAAATTATTTAAATTATATAAATTATTGTACAATGATAAAATTATAAGGACCGAGACTTATGAACCAAAACATGCTTGGAAAATGAAGAAGTTACCACCCAGAACAAGGATTTTAATAAAAAAATTAGTGATAAATGGGTGAAAATTGTTATAAATAAAGAATACATGGTATGATATAATTAACATTAAGGAATAAATTTATAATAAATCCATATTTTATAAGATTTTTTAACGTGAACAAGGAAAAAAAATACTTTAGGTAAGGGTTTTTATTTCACAATATCATCAATATTCATGATTATTTATGCTTAAGTATCTGTTGGGGAATATTTTTCATCCATATCCATATTATCTAAAAAAAATAAATAAGATTTTAAATATTTTTCTATGTTTTTTAAAATAAATTCTTACCCATGTTTAACTTTTTACAGAATGGTTTTAAAAGAATATTTTTATCATTTCTCAAAAGAGGTACTTTTGTGACTTTTGTGATAAAAATATGGAAGAAATGTTTTTAAAATTATATGAAATGAGAAATTTTTTCAACCATAATGAAGCCTTAATACTTTTAATCTTCCAATAAAATCTTAAAAGTTTATTTTTAAATAAAATATTTTACCATGTAATTGCACAACTGAAAAAAATGGGAAAGTTGTTTTCATCAAGATTTATTTCAATTGATCTTTAAAATTCATTTTACATCTAAGAATACATTATTTTATGATATTTATGATTTAATGGGGATATGATCCAAGGATACCATACTTATTTTTTTTATGGTTTATATTAATGATGATGTGATGTTTATTAATTCTATTACTTTTCCATGAGTTATGCTATAATGAAATATTAACAAACCCCATTTATTTTCATGGGTATTGATATATTGAATGATTTATATTATTATGGAACAAATATTTATGGCTTTAATTATATGATGGGTGATACCTATATCACCCTCTTATTCATTCGGTAAATATTTATATCTCATGAGATAGATAGTAATCAAATAGGGAGTGAAGCCGATTCAGTAGGATATGGATAGAACAAGGAGTGAACTCATTTTAGTAAGTCAAGGATGGAATGGGGAGTGAACCCAATTTAGTAAGACATGTATGGAAGGATGAGTGAAACTAGTTCTATATAAGACTTTTTCTTCTACGATGTTATTTGCATTAAACCTTGACTAATAAGGAAATGATTTTCTATGGTTATGTGTATGCCATAAAATCCATGAATTATACCGATGTTATGATCTCATGGATCATGTTATTTTATTTCCTTATGATTCATGTCTTATTAAATACCAATATTTATTCCATGATTCAAGATTATGATATTTTTTGTGCATGATATAATTTCCAAATGTTATTTTCATGTTTTTATACCCTTATGTTCATATTATGCTTATGAAATCATTGATATCTCTCTTGTTTAATCATTATGAGAATTTAATCTCACCCATTATTATGTTTCTTTTACCCAAGATATAAATAAAGGCATTAAGTAAGACATGTAAACAAGGGGTTCTATTTATTAAATAAATAAGAGAGAGGTTATGTAGATATTTTATGAACCAGTGGTTTATGATTCCATGTTTCCAAAGACAGTCGAATTATACAGTTCTAACCTATATTTGTTATGTTATGTGATGAATATTAACATAATAAGATGTAATATCTATGTATGAAATGTATGGGATGTTATAGTTGGTATCATAGAAAGGTTTAGTTATCCTTTTTAAACTAGGATGATAAAAACTTAGTATGAACCCTAAGGATAAATCTATATATAGGTTAAAATACTATAGTTTTTATAATGATCATAAATAATCTATGATTGAACCTAATATGTCATTAATTAAAATTTTATTTTTAATTTCCCTTGATTATGTTTTTTTCCTAATATGATTAGTGTTTCTCACACTATGCATGTTGGTTTTAGACAATGGATGGAACCTAAACGAACCATGATAATACTGAATGTGATAGGAAATGTAAAAAACTTCATCCTGAGAAACCAAATGTTTTGGAAGTTGGAATGAAAAATCTTATCGCTATGCTCAAAAAAATTTCTCAAGATATGAATCATGTTGGACTTACAAAAGAGAAAAGGAGGGAACACCATTATATTGAGTCCTTCATGAGGAAACATCCATTTTATTTTAGTGGGTCTTCTGATCCATTGGTTTCAAATTAATTTATTGGTACCAATGAAAAGATATTTTATATTCTCCAATGTTTAGAACATGAGAAATTAATTTTGGTTGTATATCATTTAGAAGATGAAGCAGATCAATGGTGGACTCTTGTCAATAATATGAGGCAACATGATTAAATTGACTCAATGGAATGAGATGAGTTCAAGAACATATTTTTCAATAAGTAATTTCCTTGTATTATTCATAAGAAAATATAGAATTAATTCCTTATGTTAAGGAAAAGGATGATTAATCTATTGGAATACATGAAACAAATTTTACAAGACTTGCGTGGAACACTTTCGGCATCATCATCCAACCTAAAATTAAGGTTTATTGATTCTTTAGTGGCTTAAAACCATGTCTTCAAAGATATTTAGCCTTAAGTGACTTCAATAGATATGAAGAAATAATTCAATGTTCCATCAAGGTGGAAATAGAGGTTTGGAGTTACGTATCAATCTCATTTTGTTGAAAAGAAAAGGAAGATGAAGTTTGAAGAAAATCTAAAAACCATGGAGAGAAGAAGATGGGATTTTAGTTATGCTCAATGTGTGGGAATAATAATGGAATAAATTTTCTTAAGGGGACTAGTAAATTCTTTATGTTTATAAGGGAAGGTCATTGAGAAACTGATTACTAATTTGGTGGGAAGAAGTTAGTTAAGGATGGAAATAGAGACAAGGCTACATAGAATACACCTCACACACTTAAGTGCTTCAAGTGTAAGGAAAATGGGAATTAGTATAACTAGTACCCATATATGAGGGTTAACAACAATGATCTATGTTAGTAACCTATTAAGTCCAAATACAAAGGGAAATATTATGTGATCACTATTGGCAATGTAGAGTATGACAAAAAAGTTGTGAAAGGTACACATACCATCACTCTAAAAGTAAAAATTTCTTATTGGATTTTTGATTTACCCACACTTTTATTTCTAAAAAAATTTAAAATGGAATCACCATATCAGTTAAAAAATTACATATTGAGTTAACTATGAATAATCCTAATGGAACAATGGTCGCATCTCAAGTTTATAGTTCTTCTCCGATTGAATTTTGTAGGAAAGTGCTTCCTTTAAATATTGTGCTTATCCATTTAGTTTAATTTTATGTGATTCTTGGAATAGATTGGATTTTTATATATAAATATCATATCAATTTCTTAGGATGTAAATCCACATTTTATATTCTAAATGATCCTATGATCACATATAGATGCAAGGATGAAAATAAACATTCAATGGAAATTTTCTTCATCCTGTGGGTATCAGTTCCAATAAATAAAGGTAATATTTTTCAAGATAGTTGGGAGAAACATAAAATTATGGATAAACCTATTGTATGAGAGTTTTTGGATGTATTTCTCAAATAATTTTATGGTATTATACTAAATTGTGAAGTTGAGTTTTCAATACAACTCATACATGGTGTCATGCCTATTTCGAAGACTCCTTATAGAATGTCCCCAATTGAGTTATAGGAATTGAAGAAGAAACTCCAGTAGAATCTTTATAAGGTATTTATACACACTATTGCATCACCTTAGGGTGAACCTATTATATTTTTTAAGAATAAATATGGATCAATGAGACTCTACATTGATTATCGATATTAATATGATCAATATCAAGAAAAAATATCATATTCCCTATATCGATTAATTATTTGATCAAATCTGTTGAACTAAATACTTTTCCAAGATTGATATTTATTCTTGATATCATCAATTTAGGGTTAAGAAGGAGGATATACCCAAGATGAAGTTCCATAAAAGGTATGGACACTAAGAATTTATAGTGATGCCTTTTAGTCTTACTAATTCTCCCACTATATTTATGGATATAATAAATAGAGTCTTTATAGACTATCTTGAGTAGTTTATGTTAGTATTTATAGATGATATTATTGTTTATTCAAAGAGTAAGAAGGATCATGAAGATAAATTTATTATTGTAATAAGGACCCTGAGAAAAGATAATTTGGATGAAAATTTTACCAAGTGTGAATTTTGGCTTTAAAAAGTTTCATTTTTGGGTCACATAATATCAAGAGAGGGTATATCTATTGAACTATCAAAGAAGTAAGGTATTGAACGTTGGACTAGACCAACAAAAGTGACAAAAATCCATAGTTTTCTTAGGTTTGATCGATATTGTCGATGTTTTATGAAATATTTCTCATGATTATCTTATCCTATTTCCAAGATGACACTAAAGAGTGTTAAGTTTATATGGATGGAGGGATGTGAAGAAAATTTCAAGGTGCTGGAAAAGAATATTAATCAGTTCACTTGTGCTCACACTAATCTGTAATGGATAATGGTTTACAATTGTTCATCTAAGAATAGGTTGAGATTTGTTCTCATGAAAAATGATATTGTGATAGCTTATGCCTCATGATAATTGAAGATCCATGAAAAAATTTACCTAAATCTTGATTTGGAGTTAGTTGCAGTAATTTTTGTAACAAAGTAATAGAGTCATTATCTCTATGGAGAAAGGTGTGACATATATACTGATCAAAAAAATTTAATGAATATTTTCACTCAAAAGGAGATGAACATTCTCCATAGAATATGGTTTGAACCAATTTAAGATTGTGGAATCTCAATACATTACCACCATGGGAAGCGAACAAGGTGGTAGATGTTTTGAGCTAAAAGAACCATGCTAGCCTATCTATTATGAGGATCACAAAAGATCCAATAATTATTAATTTTATAAGGATGGAATTGGGAATCTTAAAGGATGGGGATAACTCTTATCTAACTCAAATGAATGTTCAATGATCTATCCACGCGAAGGTTAAAAAGGCACAAAAGGAAGATGAAGAGATACAAAAGAATGTGAGAAATGTTCCTAACACTACTAAAAAAATGGGTTTATCTTGTGCTAGGGATTTAACAGTGCTATTTAAAAGCATTTTCAAAGACCCCTGTTATTAGTGCTAGAAAATGTGTTGTTAAATGTGGTCTTTAATGACTATTTTTTAGTGCTATTAAAAATGGGCTTTAACAATGATAAAAAGGTGATGTTAAAGGGGGCCCTTTATCCACACTTGTAAAAAAGCAATGAAAAAGGACTCCTATTTAATAGTTATAGTAAAAAAGTATTGATAAATGGGTCCCTTTACCAGTGCTAGTAAAAAAGTGTTGATAAAGGGGGATATTTATTAGTGCTAGTAAAAAAGCACTGATAAAGGGGGAGGGGGAGGTCTTTATCAGCACTTTTTTTGAAGTGCTCATAATGACCCACCCTTTATCAATGATTTTTTACAAGCACTAATAAAGGGTATATTTCATTAAAAAGATATATTAATATATAAGTATATTGATATTGATATAAATATAATATATATATTTCAAATATGTTTTAGGTAAGGCTAAAAAGAAATTTACACTTAATATATAGTATATTTAGTGAAAATGACATATAAAATAATTAAAAAATATTTTCAATTAATAATTTTCTAATTATTATCGATTAATTGTCATTTTATAATAATTTGAAGATAAAAAATCAATAAAATAATAAAATATCTAAAATAAGTTAAAAATGTTACTCGAAATTCAAATGGATATAACTTTAGATCTGGGTTTCCGTTTGGGCTATACCATATATCAAATTGTGTTCTAAGATGATCTATACACCATAATAATATGGGAAACCCCATTTAATGTTTTTGAGGCTGAAAAAGGACCATAAGGCCTCTAAAACTATGTTTTTAGTCGGGGTACCCCAATTTTTTAACATTCGATGGAATTTCAGTCACATTTTATGGGGTATTTTTTTAGTGGGGAATGATTTTATTCCCAAGACTTATATTCATATTGATATTATGGTTTTGAAATTTTATTGTTTTTTTCAATATATTTTTATTTATAATTAAATATATTCATATTTTATTATATTTACTTATAATAAATAACTTTTATAAGTAAATATATCCACATATTTGTATAGAAATGTATTTTTAAATATATAACATAAATAATTATTATTAATTTTATTTAAAATAAAAAATTATCTATTTTATTTACCTTATAAAAATGCATTCATATGTATATATATGCCCATAAAATTAATGTTTATATACTAAAATGTGTGTTTCAATAACTAAAAAATATATATGTATCTGTATATTCTAACAAATATAAATAAATACATATTCAAAGAATTTATTTAAAAAAATATATAACCATTTTTTACATTATATAAATATATATAATGTTTATATATAAATATGTGTGTGTAATAATAAACAGATAGATATTTATAATATATTATAGAATATTTAAATGAATATAATATATAATATATTTAAATAAATATAATTATATATATATATATCACTCACACAGACACATATTTTATAAATGTATTTTTAAAAAATTATATAAATATATGAAAAAATATATAATTATAAATATATATATATATATAAATTAACCAAAAATATCATTGAAAATAAAACAAAACAACACGGTGTAGTGGTAATGGCATTTCAACTTCAATGAAAAGGTGTATGGTTTAAATCCAAGCGGGCACAAGAGGCTTGATATTCACAAACTACTGATAAATGGATGATGGGGTCAAAAGTGCTAATAAAGGGGGGTGAAGTGCTATTAAAGTGTTAATGGAAGCACTCATAATGGGGGTTGGGATCATAGATATAAAAAAAGAATAATTTTACCCCCTTTAATAACGATTTGTTTAGCGTTGTTAAAGAGGGAATTTTTCATCACTAAAAAAGTTTCATTAAAGGGGTCCTTTAATAGCACTAAAAAAAGTTTTTTTAAAAGGGTCCTTTAACAGAAGTAAAAAAGTTATGAAAAAAGGGTAATTTATCAGTTTTTTAACACTGTAAAAGGACCCCTTTATCAACACTTTTCTAGTGTTGATAAAGCCAAGATATTTTAACAGTACTCTGATATTTAGTACCTTTTTAGCACTAATAAAGGCCTATTATAGCACTGTTAAAGACCACTTTTGAGGTAGTGTGAGTTTAACCATGATCTTGTTGGAATGATAAGGTTCGGTAACCATGTATGTTTCCCACCTATACCATATTTAAATAATGAATTATTGGATAAGGCTCATATTTCATCATTATATCTTAATCGGGGAAGTACAAAGATATATAGAGATCTAAAAGAATATTTATGGTGGGATGGAATGAAGAGAGGTATTATAGAGTATTTTTCTCAGTTCTTGGTTTTTCAACATTTTAAGGCTGAGATATATAATTCCAAGGGGATGTTGCAATTATTAACCATACCTGAATCAAAATGGGGAAACATCACCCTGAATTTTATCATCAGACTCCCCAAAACATCTAAAGTCCATAATTATATATGGGTTATAATTGATCAAATTATGAAGTTGTAAAACTTTATTACTATTAGGGAATATTTATCTCTTGACCAAATTTTCAGAATATATATTAAGGAAGTGGTAAGATTTCATGGAGTATCACTTTCCATTGTATCTGATCGGGATCTGAGGTTTACGTAGATGTTCTGATGAAGTCTTTAGTAAGATTTGGATAGAGATTAATGTTTTATAACTTCTTATCATCCTCAAATAGATGTCAAGACTGATAGGATAATTCAAACTCTAGAATTTATGTTGATTTCGTTCTCTATATATTTTAATGGTGTTTGGGATCAACACATATCTTTGGCAGAATTTTCTTACAATAATAGCTTTCACTTTAGCATTCAGATGGATCCTTATGAATCCCTATGTGGTAAGAAGTGAATAACTACAACATAATGGGATTAATTTGGGTAAATAAATATAGAGGGACCTGATCTGGATGAGGATATAGAAGAGGAGGTTAGATACATTCAACATCATATAACATTAACTCAGAGTTGATTAAAACGTTATACTGGAAATCATCGGAAATATATGGAGTTTGAAGTGGGTGACAAGGTATTTCTAAGAATATCTCCCTAGAATAGAGTTATATGATTTGGAAACAAGGGAAATATAATCCCTATGTATATTAGTCCTTTGTAAATTCTTGATCATATCAATACGGTAACTTATTGATTATACTTTCACTAAATCTCTCTCAAGTTCATGACCCGTTCCATGTATCTCTCCTAAGGAAGTAAATACTTCATCCTTCACATGTAATAAAAATAAAGTCCATATATAAGGATAAAGATCTTTATTATGAAGAAAAACCAATAGATATTCTGTATTGTAGGGATAAAGTTCTATGAAAAAAGACTACTCACCTAGTTAAAGTTTTGTGGTGGAGCAACCAATTCGAGGAAGCTACATGGGAACCTGAGGATGTGATGAGGCAGAGGTATCCTCATATGGTTGTATCAGAGTGAATAATTTCTATGAAAAAAATTCATTTTAATGGGGGTATAATGTAAAACCATGAGTTTTTTATGAAATATTTCTCTTTATATAATTTGATTTAATCGATAGCTCTTGTTTCACGCAATATCGAGTTTAGAAGAACTGTGAGATACCATTAAAATATTATTATTTTAACACGAACATTATAAACCATCCCTTGAATTTGAAGGTCTGAATAGGATTAAACATACTTTGAAATATATGTGAATGTTTTATTCAATACAAATTTATGCTTAGGAAATAAACAATTTTTTATTCTTAAAAAATATATTTACTTCAAAAAATTATTTTTATTGCATTCTATGAGAAAATAAATATATTTAATTTTGATTAAATTAAGAATTTTATTTTATGAAATAAATATAATTTTTAAAATTATCATATGAATATTACCCTATGGTTAAATTTTGATATTTTTCTGAAAAGTTTGAATTTTTAATGAATAGTGAAAAATAATGATTTTCATTGAAAACTGTATTTTCTTTTAAAAAATTTACATATCAAATTATAATTTTCATTTTTTTAAATTTAATTAGTTATTTTTTAATATAAATAATTTATTTATGGTCTTTAAATTAATTTTATAGATGAATTTAGTATAAAAACATTTTATACTTAAAAATGTAATTTTTATAAAAAACAGTTGTTTGTTGCATTTTTTTCGGTTTAATATTAAATTATAATTTTCCACTTTTGTGTTTTGAATAAAAAAAAATGGATTCCAAATTTGGAATTATGATTTACCTATTTATTAAATATACCAATTTATTTTTGGACAATATTAATATTAACCATGGTAATTTTTGTTACCACAATAAAAGCTAAACTCGGTAATTAAGGGTACAAATAATATGATAAGGATTATAAAATAACAATAACGATTTCCCAAATTTTATTTTATGATTTAGTGAAAAATAAATCATCCAATGGTCTAATTTATAACCTCTGGGAGCCACTTGGATGAGATTATGACATTTATGATATTTTATTTAATGAAAAGTTAAAGATGTTACACACATGTTTTTAATAACTAAAACATTTTTAATATGGAATTATCCAAAAACTATATTAGACTATAAACATTCAATTAAAATATTAAATATTTATCTATGTCATGGTAATTTATTTATATTTTTTAGTGATGAAATAATTACCTTAAATTATAACACAATGACGATGTGGTGATTATTCAATAAATAGAAACATCATATAAATGATATTAAAAAAACTAACATAATTATAATTTTGGATAATTAATTTAATAAAATAATTTTTTAGATTACCCTGAAAATTTTAATGTATAATAAAATTGTTTTTTAAGTTTACTTGTTGTCTTTATGGTTTTAGAGTTCAATGTAATGAATAGTATCAAAATTGACAATAATGATATTTAATTAGATTAATATTTTATTAAATTAGTTAAGAATCATAAATTATTTAAAATATAAAAATTGAATATGATATGGTTTAAATTTTAATAAATTGGACATTTATGGTTCAATTTATACCATATATGTAAAAATTATAACTTTTTAATATTGAAAAATTTGTTACTGTAGTTAAAATTAAAATTGGTTAACTAAGGGTTAATTGAAATGATAATGTTTAAAATAATACCAAAACTTGTCTAAAATCTATCATTGGATGAGATAACAACCTTATAATATCTTATATTTACATCCATGTCCATTTTTTGATATTTGAAGAGAAAATTATTTTATTATAATTTAATCTTTTGAGAAATTCCAAAAGTTTCCCTCACCTAAATTATAAAATGGCACCTCATCCATCACTTATTTATACTACTTGTATCCTTCTAGATTGATCATTGTCTATAAATTTATCTTATTAAATCCATTATCTACTTTCTAAAGGTCTTGTTATTCTCAAAATACCAACCGTAGATCCCTTTAGAGGAGATCAAAAGGAGACGTTTTGAAGAAGAGGTAATCGATCTAACCAATCACTTTCTTTTACTACTCTTCCTTGCCTCCTCTAAATCCATTATGATTATTAAGAAATAATAATTCTATTATACTTAATATTATGAAATGTTATTATGATTAAAAAAGCACCATTATACACCCTCTTCTCTCACCCAACAAGAAGTGAAAGTATAGCTTGTGCGTACGTACAACTTACCATCTCCACATCATGATATAATTCATTTTTAATGATATATTATGGATAGATATTATTTTGTATATAATGAATATATATTATATATATTATATAATAATTAATATGTGAATATGAATTATTATTTACTATTCTTTTATTCCATCAATAAAAAAATGAAAATAATGTTCATGCATACGTATAACCTACTATCTCTATAAAAATGTAATTCATTTTTATATCTATTCTCTATTTTAATGATTATAAATAAATATATAATTATTATATATGATTTTTATACTATGATTAACCTTATATAAATGATTATACTAAGATCAAAGTATGATGACCAATAAAACTTAATAGAAGCGTGCTTGGAAAATAAAGTAGTTACCACCCAGAACAATGATTTTTATAAAAAAAGTATTAACAAATGGATGATAATATGTTATAAATAAATAATAAATGGTATGAAATAATTAAGGTTATGTAATAAATTTATAATAAATCCATATTTTACAGGGTGTTTCAACATGAGTGATGAAAATAAATACTTGAGGTAAGGGTTTTTATTGCACAATCTCATCAATATCCGAGATTGTTTATTCTTAAGTATCTATTGGGGAATATTTTTCTTCCATATCCGTATTTTATAAAAAAAAATTAAATAAGGTTTTTACTATTCTCTTGTGATTTTTAAATTCATTTTTACCGATGTTTAACTTTTTATAAAATTCTTTGAATGGATTTTTTTAGTCATTTTGCAAAAGAGGTACTTTGTAACTTTTATGATAAAAATATGAAAGGAATTTTTTTTTAAATTATGAGGAATGGGTATATTTTTACACCATTTTGACACCTTAATGATTTGAAACTTCCTATATAATCTTACAAGTTTATTTTCAAATAATTTTTTCCCTTTTTAATTGCATGACTTTAAAAAATGTTTTTAAAATGGGAAAGTTGTTTTCCTCAAGATTTATTTGAAATGATTTTTCAAAATAATTTTCTATATAGGGAAACATTATTTGATGTTATATATGTTTTATTAGTGATATTATCCATGTATACCATCATTATTCATTTTTTTATGGTTTATTATTATTATGAAATGATTTTTATGAATTCTATTACTTTTCCATGTGTTATGTTATGATGAAATGTTAATGAAACCCATTTCTTTTCATGGTTTTTGATATAATGAATGATTTATGTTTTTATGGTGCACATATTTATGGTTTTCATTATGTGATGGGTGGGAGCTATATATCCCTTAAATTCATTTTGTAATTACTTATATCTCCAGAGATATACATGAATAGAATGGGGAGTGAACCTGATTCAGTAAGATAGGAATGGAATGAAGAGTGAGCCCAGTTTTGTAAGACAGGGCTAGAATAGGGTTTGAACCTGGTTCAATACATGACATTTTCCACTATGGTGGTCTTGTAAGTAAACCTATACTATTAAGGAAATAATTTTACATGTTTTTTTTGTATAACAAAAACTCCATGTCTTATTCCAATTTTATGCTCTCATGAATCATGTTCTTTGATTTCCGTATTATTCATGTCTTACAAACTGTCAGGATTTATTCCATGATTCAAGATTATGATATTTGATGTGAATGGTATAATTTAAAAATTTAATGTTCATGTTCTTATACAGTTATTCACATAATATTATATGAAATCATTGATATATCCCTTATTTACCCTTATGGAGAATATTATATCACCCTTTCATATGTTTCTTTTCCCCAATATATGAAGAAAGGTATTAAGTATGATATGCCAAAAAGGGGTTTCAGTTATGAAGGAAATAAGAGGGTAATTATGTAGATATTTTATTAATTATATATTTATGATTCCAAGTTTCCAAAGACACTAGACCTATACTATTTTGGCAGGTATTTTTTATGTTATGTAATGAATATTCATTTAAAAAGATGTAATATCTACGTATGAAAAGTATGGGTTGTTATACCATGGGTGGTGAAAATGAAATCGATAAATCGAACCTACCTTAAGGGTGGTTTGAGTTGAGGTTACAAACTCCAAATGTTCACATGGTTGTAATAACAAGTTTACATTATTGTTTAAACATTATATTATTAAGGTCTTTTAATTTAAGGATAAACGATCGAAATGTCCAGAGTGTGGTACAATGGTGCAAGATATAAAACACCTGAAATTCTAGGGAATAGGTATATACAACCTACCTCATGCTTATTATGGTTAAATTTTCTAATACTTGGCCTTTATTCGAGATGGGATGAGATAAATATTAATAATAATTAAACTTTCTCAAAATAGGGAAATGAGATCATATGGATTTAGCATTCTGTATGGTGGGATAAATGAATAAATAAAGTGTGAGGAGTCTTAGACATACTAAGGGTCTTTCAATGCATCTGATAGAATTTTATTCAGATAAGTAATGGAGGAGATCCATGGAAACCTACAGGAGGCCAAAGTGGGGAGCTTAAGCATCTTGGGAATGGTAGAATAAAGGGAGAAAGAGAAGGAAGAAATAAATAAGGATGGATGAGAAAATAGTTATTTCACCCATATTTAATGAGGCACACAATTAGTCCATGTAGTTTGGATAGCCTTGCACCAATAATGAAACTCATACTTTCCATGTTCTATACCCTACATGATTTGGCTGAATGATTTTAGATAACAGTGTTCCAACCATACAGTGCTACTCGTTACGTGACACTAACCATACGAGCTAGGTGCATTATTTGGAAAACTGAATACAACCCGACACCTACCTATGCAATTTAATAAATACATTCCACGTGTAAATGAACCCCACATTTCATGATGTAACAAACCATGTGAAATCCCTTATAGGGTCACACAATTTCTCCTAAGGATCCGCACAGTTTTAACAAACCATGAGCCCTTTCTATTTCTCTTGAAAATCGAGTTCATAGAGCTTGATTCTCCTGAACCCTATCAAAACCTATAAGGCACAACTAAATATCATTTAAGTTATCTAGCCCTCAAAATATCATTTTTAAACTCAATTTAATATTTGTTCAATCCAAAAAATGAAAATTTCAAATTCCTTTGTAATTTTCAATCAGTTTAAAAAGTGGGATGTTAAACATTCCTTCTTCCAATGACCCTATAAATATGTTTTATACCCATATTTAATTAAATAATTTCATGTTAATCTTGTCTTTGACCATGAATATGATTATAATTTCATAACTTCAAATGTAAATGGAAATTCTTTTTCATCTTCTTATCTTGAAATTTCTGATTTCATGGGAATTCTACACATGGGTCTTTATTATTTCACCCAAGGTGAAATTCCACATGACCCAACATTTTATCAAAGATTTATTTTTATTTTATTCTCTAGGAAATATTCCCCATCCTTGGTCAAGATCACATAACTCTCTCTTCAAAACAAAATTCTTGATAGGTTCATTCAAAATTTGATAGCCCCCATATCGGGGACCATGAAAATGCCAAGTTCATTGATATATATGTATTATATTTTATTTTAATGTATATACATTTAAATATAACAATATTTTTTTTCCAATTTATGTACTAAATTTCATAACACCCTCAACGGTTAAAGGCATCACCTTCTGGTCACTTCTTATCTCATCTTTTATCCTATCACCATTATAAAACTTAGAATAAGAATATATGATATTTATTAGTTCCAAATGAAATAAATGATTATGGTTCCATTTATTAGTGATAAAAACCCCTGATAAAGGGTAGTTTTAATCATCGCTAAATAAAAGTGCTAGCAAAGAATTTTTTTATCAGCTCTTTTTTATAAGCACTGATAATGGTTTGATCAAATATGTACACATACCACATTGGATTCTAAGATACAATATCCCATTATTTATATGTTATCCCATGACACCATACCAAAAATGAAGTTGGAATAGTGTCATAGGATGCCTAGCGTCGTCAGTGACACCTCATGCTAGTGATGCATTCCTCCCATCATCATGTGTGCCAGGCCACCAAACATCGTTGTGATGTTTCCATGTGTCAGCTAATTTATCATCATGTGGTAGAATTTATTATCCATGGAAGTAGGATAATATTAATTGTTAATATATATAATATTCACGTGATTCATTATTCATAAACACCATTTTTAGTTCATTTTAAAAATTGATCATTATTTCACATTATGATTGTAATTCCTTCTTAAAATCCACTATTGCATGGCATGTTTTTTGAACACCACATAAAATAAAAAATGATATGGGTTTTATTTTAATATTTTATTTTCAGTACCATATTCTATAAGTAAAAATTCATTATTTTGGATCACTTGAAGATTATTATTTGAAAACCACCCAAATGGGCCTTGAACCAAGAACATTTTGGGTAATGTGAACCAGACAAACAACCAATAAATGTACTATATCAGACAACATACAATCCCAATGATTATAAAAATTAATCTAGAGGTATAATAAATCATGTAGAACATTTAATTAAATAGTGGACCAAGATAATTCGGATGTTTTAATGGAAATATAGGCAGCCCAATGTGAAGATACAATTCTGGGCCAGATTCTGCAGCCCAGAAAAACAGACCACCATTTCACTCATATCTCGAAAAAAAATTTGGATGAAATTTTACAATATACCAGAGGACATCAGAATATCCATTTTTTTCTGCTATAGTCCTTCCAAATTCAGACATCTAGAAGCTCATTTAGGTTCCTCTTTTTGGTGGATGCAAGCTAGTTTCCATTTCGGATCAAGGATGAAAAGGTCCAATGTCACGACCCCCTCCCACCAAAGATGCCCCTCCGGAGCTGGCAATGGTGAAAGGGAGATAATGACCCCCGAGTCCCACCTCCAGTAGGCCCTGGGGTGGCGACTAGAACCACGGGTATGCTTTTTTCACAAATATGGGAGGCATTAACCTTTTTATTATTTAGGATCAGGAAATAGGACAAGTCAACCACCAAAAAGGGAAAAGAACAAGTGTATATAAATAAACCCAAACCAAGCCCACATGCATGTTTAAATAATTTTATAACAAGGTACAAGTACAAGAAAGCTCAAAAGTTCAATACCCAGAGAAAACAAGAGAACAACAACTACAACAACTCCAACTGCCTGACTAGTAGGGTCCCGCACGGCCTTGGTAGTCCTCCTGGAAACCTGAAAGTAAACGTAGGGTGAGCATACAAGTATACTCAGTAGGGAAACCTAAAGCTCTCATGCACAAGTGGGGAGACATACTAATGTCCCGTGAGAACAACAGAAGAAACCTAACAAGGAAATATGTCCACCCAACCTCACCAGCCACACTCACCAAACACAATCACAACTAGTAGTAGTAGTATAAGAATAAGAGTATTGGGTACCCCGCACCATTTCCCATTAGTTAGTTGAACGTCCTGACGCTGTCACACTCTCCCCACCCGCACACACCTGGGCCTCACAACCACGTATCCCACCCGCACACACTTGGGCCTCACAACCACACATCTCTCCCGCACACACCTGGGCCTCACCACTACGTTTCCCACCTGCACACACCTCGGCCTCACAAACACAACCACATCCCCGCCCGAAGACACCTGGGCCTCATCCCAAAGATTCTTGGGAATAGTAATAGTAACAGAACTCTCGCCCGAAGACACCTGGGCCTTAAATTGAAACCTACCTGAAGAGTCTTAGGTGAAAGGTCGCCTCAAGCCATCACAGCCTATAAGTCTGCCCGAAGACTCATGGGCCTAACCACCCCAATAGAAACCTAACCGAAGAGTCTTGGGTGTAAGGTTGCCTCAAGCCATCACAACCTAGGGGAGAAGGAGTAGGAAAGAGCTAGTAACTATGGGAAAAACACCCTCTCCCATGAAATGGTAGAGTTCGGCACTAAGTGATCAACATGGGTGCAGTGCGATAAAACACAAAAGATACAGATATATATATATAGCAACCACTCAGCCCAACCTATGGCTTCTAAAAAGAGAAACTGAGCACGTGCCTTGGCACTGCTACCATGAAGCATGCATACAACAAAAAACCCCAACCCCATTTAGGTTTTCACATTTCATTAGGAATTAACTTATTTAGTTCCTTAACTACTGGGAAACTATCCACAACCAACCACTTCAATCGTTCTTAAGCATATCCCTTCCATCCACAAAACAAGTTAGGGAAACACAATCAGCACAACAAAACCCTTCTTAACAACCAACCAACCCATTGATTATTATTTCCGTTTCATTACCAAGCCCCATCATTCATTAACTCTTCCATTTATTATTTAAACACAACCCATAGACCGTTCAAAACAATCCCATCCCTGCAGCCCTGCTGCCAACCACCATAACCACAACCACACCGAAGCCACAGATCCCTATCCCTTTAATACCACTTATCGCAGCCCCGCTGCCCGTCACCAGTAAACATTCACACCTTCCCCCAACCAAGCCAACCGCAGCCTCGCTGCTCACCCATTCCACAACAACCCAAAAAACACCCCCATCACATGCCACGTAACCAAGCCAACACCCACATGTTCATTATTCCATTTAGGTTCAACTGGGGTGATCACACAAGGGTTCCAGATTTTCATTTAAATAGACAACTTTACGTGATTAACCAATTTGCACATTCAACAAAGTTCCATTCACAAAAATCGTCTAGAACGATAGGGAAACATTTAATTGTACAGGCAAAGGCCCCCAACGATCGTGATTTCCCGTAGGCATAATCTTATTCATTTCACAACATAATATCACAAGATATAAAAGGTAAAGTAACAGCAATAACAACTTCCCATCCCCGATCTTTAACCAGTTATTATCTTTATTTAAAGGTTCAAACATTTCTCATGAAAACAAAAGGATACCCTCCCCGCATGATGCACAAAATTAGATAGACGAAGGTAAAAGCCCTACCTCAACAGGTTCTTGATCGCAACGCTCCTCTGGATCAACTTTAGAAGACATTCATCAGCATCTTGGTAAAACCTCCTCGGGTGGAAAGGAAGAGTCGAAGGAAGGAAAAAGGATCCAAGCTCAGAAGTTCCACATCGTCGTTACGATCCCGTGGCTACTGACGGATCGTAAATCGGAGCTCGGACGAAAAAGTTATGGAAGAAAGAGCCTTCGAGTCTCTTAAGAGAGCTCTACTCAGAGGATAGGGGAGGAGAGGTGTGAGTTGAAAGGAGGAGGGGAAACCTCCTTTTATAGGCGTGAAAAGCAAAGGTACACGGTGTGTACATATGGTACACGGTGTGTACTCGGCCGTTTTCACACGGTCTCCACATGGCTTCCAACACGATTCCGCGACCGTTGACTGGTCAACACACAGTTTGAAGGTAACACATACGCGGGGAGGGACTACACGGAGAGTAGTACTGGACACACGGTGTGTACCCATTTATTGCACACGGCAAGGACATGGCTCCAACGCGGTACACGGACGACGACTGGTCAACACATGGTAACGCGTATGCGGGGAGGGACTACACGGCGTGTAGTACTGGACACACGGTGTGTACCCATTTTCTTCACGCGGCAAAGACACGGCCATCCACATGGGGTATACTCGGCAAGAGGGTACACGACGTGTACTCCAACTACACGGCGTGTAGTTTCAAAATTCTGGAAAGTGTGGGAAAAGTCCATTTTACCCTCCAGAACACTTGTAGCCTTCTTTTTGACAATGGAAAGGGCTGGAGAGGTCCGGGCCATTACATTAGATACCTCTTAAAACATTCTCGTCCCCGAGAATTCAAAAACCAACCCAGGGGAACCCAACAAGATACCTCTTAGGGCCCTCGTTATAACAGGAACCCAACCAAAAATCTTAATTATAGGTGTTAGGAATTCCTTCTCCTATGTCGAGATATTATCCGTTTTAGGTGGCACTGACTCGCCTGCACGACTTTAATCACATCCTCATTAATGCGTCTCGATTAAGGATTGGGTCTTCCATCTTCCATACATTAGGATTTTCAACTCGAACTGCCCCCCAACACCACACAACCAACACACTTCCTGAACATGTGGTTTTTGGGAAAATCCTTCTCCTATGTCGAGATATTATCCGCTTTAGGCGGCACTGACTCGCCCACACGGGTTCAATCGCATCCGCATTAATACGTCTCGATTAAGGGTCAGGTTTTCCCCCTTCCCACACATCCGGACATGTTACACATTACTAGGGAATAAGGAAACAAAAGGTCTCACAACTGACAAGTCAAGCATTCCATATATCAAAGGTACAGAGTACAACATCAACACAAAGCTCAGAAGAACAAGGGAAAACACAAGTCAAAACAACTCCGGGTACTGAGCGTGCATCTGGGTCTCCCGCTCCCAAGTGCTCTCCTCGAGGCCGCCATGCCTCCACAACACACGAACCAAGGGAATTGTTCGTCCATGGAGAACCTTCTCTTTACGATCTTCGATTCTGACTGGTCGTTCCTCGAAGGTCGTGTCGTCTCCCATATCTAACTCTCCCCAGTTGATAACGTGGGAGTCGTCATGTAAGTACCGACAAAGCTGGGAGAAGTGGAATACATCATGAACCTTCTCCAACTGAGGTGGCAAGTCCAGCTGATATGCCACCTCGCCGACTCAACTTAGCATCTCAAAAGGTTTGATGAACCCGAGTGAGAGCTTGCTCCCCTTCCCAAACCTCCGCTGCCCCTGTCGAGGGGAAACCTTCAAGAACACATGATCCCCCACCTAGAACTCCAAGGTCCTCCTCCGACGATCAGCATAAGACTTCTGTCGGTCTCGAGCCACCTTCATCCTCTCACGTACAAGCTGGACTTTCTCTGTGGTGCTTTGCACTACCTCTGGCCCAAGAGCACCTGTCTCACCAACCTCTGCCCAGCAAATGGGTGAACGACATGGCCTTCCATACAAAGCCTCAAATGGTGCCATGCCAATAGTATAGTGGAAGATGTTGTTGTAGTCAAACTCTACTAAAGGAAAGTGTCGTACCCATGATCCTCTGAAATCCATAACGCATGCTCGCAGCATGTCCTCCAGCGTTTGGATAGTCTGCTATGTCTGCCCGTTGGTCTGGGGGTGTAAAGCAGTGCTAAGGCGTAGCTAGGTGCCAAAAGAATGTTATAACCCTCTCCAGACTCGTGAGGTAAACCAAGTACCCCGGTCTGAGATGATAGTCCTCGGAACTCCATGCAAACGCACCACCTCGTCCACGTACCTATGTGCTAAGGTACTCATCTGGCCCGACTCCTTGATTGCTAAGAAGTGAGCTGATTTCGTTAGACAATCCACCACTACCCAGATAGAATCATAACCACCCTGAGCTCTGGGTAGTCCTGTGATGAAGTCCATTGAGATGTTATCCCACTTACAGTCAGGGACATCTAAAGGATGCAACAAACCATCGGGAACACGGTGTTCAGCCTTCACTTGCTGACACACTAGGCACTTAGCCACAAACTCTGCCACTGCCTGTTTCACCCCGGGCCACCAAAACTCATCCCTCAGGCCTCGGTACATTTTTGAAACTCCTGGATGTACCTCCAAGGATGAGCTATGGAACTCACATAGAACTCCCTCACGCATCTCCTCTGGGACAAACAACCTTCCATGGAAAAGCATCCGATGTCAGCTGTCCTCTAACCATACCTCTGGAGCATTCCCCTGGTCGACATGATCCCGCATCACCTCTGCCTCGGAGTCTCCCCACTGAGACTCTTCCACCTGCTGCGATAAGGAGGATTGCATCATCATCTGGAACTAACGGCCTCTAACACCTTCGTCCCTTGCATCTAAGTGCAGGGTAGTCAACTCTCCCATTGCTTTCCAAGCATCAGCGGATTCCCGAACCACTTCCTTATGTGACTTCCTGCTTAGGGAATCAGCCACAACGTTTCCCTTACCTTCAGTGTAAGAGATCTCAAAGTCATAGTCTTGGAGAAACTCGACCCATCTCCGCTGCCGCAAGTTCAGGTCACACTGGGAGAAGATATAACGCAGGCTCTTGTGATCTGAGAAGACCGCAAAGCGCTCCCCAAAGAAGTAATGTCACCACAACTTCAATGCGAACACTACTGCTGCAAGCTCCAGGTCATGGGTGGCATAGTTACGCTCATGAGGGTGCAACTTCCTAGACCCATAACAAATCATGCCCTTCTTCTACATCAGCACGCACCCCAGAACAAGGCCAGAAGCATCACAAAACACTTCATACAACAACCCTTCCTCTGGCAACCTGAGTACGGGAGCACTGACCAACTTCTCCTTCAGATATTCGAAAGCTTTCTAGAACTGATCTCTCCATATGAAGACCCGATTCTTCCTAGTCAAAGCTTTCAATGGAGAAGAAACTCGAGAGAAGTCTGAAACGAACCTCCGATAGTAACCTGCTAACCCCAGGAAACTACGAACTTCAGCCACGCTCTTGGGTGCTGCCCAAGAAACAACTGCCTCCTCATTCGACAGGTCCATCGATACTCCATGCTGAGACACCACGTGCCCAAGGAAGTGTACTTCTTGTGTCAAGAACTTACACTTCGACAATTTCCTGTAAAGATGGTGGTGTCGAATGACTTCCAAGACTTCCCTGAGATGCTCAACGTGCTCCTCCTCTGATCTTGAGTAGATCGGGATGTCATCAATAAACACAACGATGAACCCGTCCAGAAACTCTTGGAAGACAAAGTTCATAAGTCCCATGAACACAGCTGGTGCATTCGTAACTCCAAACGACATCACTAGAAACTCGAAGTGCCCATACCTGCACCTGAAAGCTGTCTTCGATATGTCATTGTCCTTCACCCTCAGCTGATGATATCCTGATCGTAGATCAATCTTAGAAAACCAACCTGCTCCCCTCAGCTGGTTGAAGAGATCATCTATCCTTGGAAGGGGGTAACGGTTCTTGACCATTACCTGGTTCAGCCTTCGGTAGTATATGCATAGCCTGAGACCACCATCTGCCTTCTTCACGAACAAAACTGGAGCACCCCATGGCGACACACTGGGTCGAACAAAACCCTTCTCCATCTGATCGTCAATCTGAATCCGCAACTCCCGCAACTCCGAAGGTGCCATCCGATAAGGGTCCATCGAAATCGGACGGGTACCAGGCTGTAAGTCTATCCCGAACTCAACGTCACGTCGGGGGGGGGGTAGAGTTACAACCTCCTCAGGAAAAACATCAAGGAACTTCCCAAAAACTTCCGGGACATCCATCATCTCTGTATCAGCTGGAACCACTGATAACCAGCCTAACAAAGAAAGGAGAGGCTCCACATGCCAGCCTCCCACCTGATATCTGCTCTCGCTGATAAAATATACGTTTTGCCCATCCACGTAAGAGAACACGACTCCTCTCCGGAAGCAGTCGATAACGGCACCAACAGAAAACAACCATTCGATGCCTAGGATGACATCGTATGGCTGCATCTGTAACAGAAAAAGGTCCCCACTAGATCGATGGGGTCCCAACGTCAGCCCACATCCTCGAAAAACAAAAGATACGATGGTCTGGCCTCCAACTGGTGTACTCAGCACCAGTTGTACGGAAAGTCTCTCTATGTCTAGTCCCAAAGCATTGGCTAGACCAGGTGCAACAAAGGAGTGCGAAGCTCCCGAATTGAACAAAGCAGAAACAAGAGTGCTGAACAAACAAATCGTACCTCGCACCACCTCTGGTCCCGCTGGAGCTACCAATTCTGTTGCGTGCAACTGTCCACGCCCAGCTCCTCTGCCTCTCTGATGTCGTCCACTTCCCCGACCACACCCTGGTCGAGGTCCCTGAGGAGTACCCTGAGGTCGGCCTCCTCTTACAAAGTCTTCCCTCGGAGGAGCATGGTCCTGCTGCTGCTGGAAGGGCCTTGCCGGCAGCTGGTGCTGCTGCGGTGGGCGCTGAACCTTTCCACCTCCACCGTACGGAGCTCGGGTCGGGCACCGACTCTGTACGTGCCCGAAACCTCCACAAGAAAAACACCACGGTCCTGGGCTCATGGAAAAGGGACAAGGACCCAAAGATCTGAACTAGAACTATTGGGGCCTGCTCCCCACTGGCCTGAACCTAGAAGGTCCTGTCGCAGGAGACCTTCTGCTGACTACCTTCCCCTTCGACGAACCTGGCTAAAACCCCTCTCGTGGTGCACCTCCCAACGAGTGCATCCTCTCTACGAACTCTGCCTTCTCCTGCACCGCCAAGTACGTCGGAAGGGTGAAGGGGGTGACAACATACTGGAGCGAAGGACGAAGTGCCTCCTCCAATTGTCTCGCCCGAGACTCGTCATCCGGAAAGAGATCCGGAGCAAAGAATAGGAGATCATTGAACTTGATCCCCATCTCTCGTACCAACATACTCCCCTGCTGAAGGGAGAGTAACTCCTGCCGCTTCTCCGCCTTGATCATGGAATAAAGGAATTCCTCTCTAAATTCCTTCTCAAAGTCAGCCCATAGAACCTCTCCCTATATCCTCTCTCCGAGGTAGAGCGTCCACCACTGTCATGCCGCACCTCTCAGCTGACTGACTACTAGGGGAACCCAGTACTCCCTCAGAGCACGGATCAAGGTAAAAGCAATCCCTAGATCCTCAATCCACCCCTCCGTCTCCGTATCTGAATTACTACCCTCGTACTTCTTGAGGGTATGCCGCTTGAAGGAACAGAGAGTCTTCTGCCACTGGCTATCTTCCTCCTCTCGGTCAATCCTTAACTGATCGACCACATGGATCTGCTGGGCCTCGGCCGTCTGATCCACCCGGGGATGACATCCAGGTGCCATAGCTGTACGATAAACAAGGATCGCCTAAGCCCAGGTAGTATGGAAAAACTCAAGGTTTCATTTTATCATTTTATTTCAATTTCTTCCCTAGAACACCCAAATCAAGTAAAACACAATCATGATGATGCATGTACCTTCCCTAGGGTCTCTACTCTGCAATCAATGTAGTCTCACTTAGTCGTTCGGTAGGATGAAAGTCCTTACATTGGATCACGGGGGGCCCTAAAATCCCGTGTCCTAGCCGGTCTTACCTAGCCTATGTCACGCACCAAGATTAACTAACACTATTTCCCTACCATCCCATGCAATCCTCACTGTGACTAACTCCAGACATCATCCTATCTCTCAACCATCACCTCTGATACCATTCTGTCATGACCCCCTCCCACCAAAGATGCCCCTCCTGAGCTTGCAATGGTGAAAGGGAGATAATGAGCCCCGAGTCCTGTCTCCAGTAGGCCCCGGGGTGGCGACTAGCACCAAGGGTATGAGTTTTTCACAAATATGGGAGGAATTACCCATTTTATTATTTAGGATCGGGAAATAGGACAAGTCAACCACCAAAAAGGGAAAAGAACAAGTGTATATAAATAAACCCAAACCAAGCCCACATGCATGTTTAAACAATTTTATAACAAGGTACAAGTACAAGAAAGATCAAAAGTACAATACCCAAAGAAAACAAGAGAACAACAACTACAACAACTCCAACTACCTGACTAGTAGGGTCCCGCACGACCCTGGTAGTCCTCCTGGAAACATGAAAGTAAACGTAGGGTGAGCATACAAGTATACTCAGTAGGGAAACCTAAAGATATCGTGCACAAGTGGGGAGACATCCTAATGTCCCGTGAGAACAACAAAAGAAACCTAACAAAGAAATCTGTCCACCCAACCTCACCAGCCACACTCACCAAAACACAATCACAGCAGGTAGTATTCGTATAAGAACAAGAGTATTGGGTACCCCGCACCATTTCCCATTAGTTAGCTGAACGTCCTGACGCTGTCACACTCTCCCCACCTGCACACACCTGGGCCTCACAACCACGTATCCCGCCCGCACACACCTGGGCCTCACAACCACACATCCTGCCCGCACACACCTGGGCCTCACCACCACGTATCCCGCCCGCACACACCTGGGCCTCACAACCACAACCACATCCCCACCCGAAGACACCTGGGCCTCATCCCGAAGATCCTTGGGAACAGTAATAGTAACAGAACTCTCGCCCGAAGACACCTGGGCCTGAAATCGAAACCTACCTGAAGAGTCTTATGTGTAAGGTTTCCTCAAGTCATCACAGCCTATAAGTCTTCCCGAAGAGTCTTGGGCCTAACCACCCCAATCGAAACCTACCCAAAGAGTCTTGGGTGTAAGGTCGTCTCAAGCCATCACAGCCTAGGGGAGAAGGAGCAGGAAGGAGCTAGTAACTATGGGAAAAACACCCTCTCCCATGAAATGGGAGTGTTCGGCACTAAGTGCTCAACATGGGTGAGGTTCGATAAAACATAAAAAAATACAGATATATATATATATAGCAACCACTCATCCCAACCTATGGCTTCTAAAAAGAGAAACTGAGCACGTGTCTCGACACTGCTACCATGAAGCATGCATACAACAAACAACCCCAACCCCATTTAGGTTTTCACATTTCAGTAGGAATTAGCTTATTTAGTTCCTTAACTATTGAGAAACTATCCACAACTAACCACGTCAATCGTTCGTAAGCATATCCCCGCCATCCACAAAACAAGTTAGGGAAACACAAGCAGCACAACAAACCCCTTCTTAACAACCAACCAACCCATTGATTATTATTTCTATTTTATTACCAAGCCCCATCATTCATTAACTCTTCCATTTATTATTTAAACACAACCCATAGACCATTCACAACAAGCCCATCCCTACATCCCTGCTGCCATCTACCATAACCACAACCACACCGAAGCCACACATCCCCATCCCTTTAATACCACTTATCGCAGCCCCGCTGCCTGTCACCACTAAACATTCACACCTTCCCACAACCAAGCCAACCGCAGCCCCACTGCTCACCCATTCCACAACAACCCACAAAACACCCCCATCACATGCCACGTAACCAAGCCAACACCCACATGTTCATTATTCCATTTTGGTTCAACCAGGGTGATCACACAAGGGTTCCAGATTTTCATTTAAACAACCAATTTTACATGATTAACCAATTTCCACATTCAACAAAGTTCCATTCACAAAAACGGTCTAGAAAGATAGGGAAACATTTAATTGCGCAGGCAAAGGCCCCCAACGACCGTGATTTTCAGTAGGCATAAGCCTATTCATTTCATAACATAAAATCACAGGATATAAAAGGTAAAGTAACAGAAATCACAACTTCCCATCCCCGATCTTTAACCAGTTATTATCTTTATTTAAAGGTTTAACCATTTCTCATGAAAACAAAATGATACCCACCCCACATGATGCACAAAATTAGAGAGACGAAGGTAAAAACCCTACCTCAATAGGTTCTTGATCGCAACGCTCCCCCGGATCAACTTTAGAAGACATTCGTTGGCGTCCCGGTAAAACCTCATTAGGTGGAAAGGAAGAGCCAAAGGAAGGACAACAGATCCAAGCTCGGAAGTTCCGCCTCATCATGAGGATCCCGTGGCCACTGACGGATCGTAAATCAGAGCTCGGACAAAGAAGTTATGGAAGAAAGAGCCTTCGAGTCTCTTAAGAGAGCTATGCTCAGAGTAGAGGGGAGGAGAGGTGTGAGTTGAAAGGAGGAGGGGACCCCTCCTTTTATAGTCGTGAAAAGCAATGGTACACGGCGTGTACATATGGTACACGGCGTGTACTCGGCCATTTTCACACGGTCTCCACGCGGCCTCCAACATGGTTCTGCGACCGTTGAGTGGTCAACACACGGTTTGAAGGTAACTCATACGCGGGGAGGGACTACACGGCGTGTTGTACTGGACACACGGTGTGTACCCATTTATTGCACACGGCAATGACACGGCTCCAACGTGGAACACGACCGACGACTGGTCAACACATGGTAACGTGTACGCGGGGAGGGACTACATGGCGTGTAGTACTGGACACACGGTGTGTACCCATTTTCTTCACGCGGCAAAGACACGACCATCCACACGGGGTATACCCAGCAAGAGGGTACACGACGTGTACTGAAACTACATGGCGTGTAGTTTCAAAATTCTGGAAAGTGTGGGAAAAGTCCATTTTACCCTCCAGAACACTTGTAGCCTTCTTTTTGTCAAAGGAAAGGGCCAGAGAGGTCTGGGCCATTACATCAAAATTCTAAAAACTTTCCACCACCTTAGGCATACCATACTCAAGTGGGAAGACATGGACTATTGGGGGCTCAACCCAAGACTCTTTAAATTCTTATTTAAGGCAGTGGTGGGGAAGGAGTTGATGCATCTTGGTGTTTAGTTACTTTGTAATGTTATGCTATGACTTTGAGTTTGTAACCACATTTCATTCTCTTGTAAGTTGTTCAAATCGACTTAGTTTTTAATAAAAGTTTTACATATTCTATTATTTTGGTATTATTATTATCTCGTTGATACTGTTTCTTTAAGGTGTGAACTTATTCAAACCAAATCTTGTCAAATTATTCACACAACGGTGGAATGATCATTTTCTTTTTAATGTTTTTTTCACTTCTTCAATTCATCCCTCATGAGTCTACTTACCACTTCCATTGAAACCATAGAATCAATGGAAGGTTAAACCACATATAGGTTGATCCAAAGGAGTATAAAGGGTCTTTATTTGATGTTATTTATGCCTTTTTTAATTAATAATCACTTCTTTTAATTGAGAATTACATTTGAAAACCATAAAACTTCTTCGTCCTTGTTGAATTTTAAAACCACAAGCTTCGATTGAAAAAACAAATTGTTACCTTAGAGTTCTCGTAAATATGATCCTTCAGGTGTATAGGTGATTAGTATTAGGGTGTGTAGGTATTAAATAAGTAAGTGATTATTTCTATTTTACTTCATTAAATAAACCCATCTCCAACTAAATAAATTTAAATACTTTAAAAAAGAATTCATCCAATACACACTAAGAAATAACCTAGGACTAAATAATTTTCCCATAATTTGAATTCACATAGATCTCATAGTTCTCTTTTAAACACATCTAAAATTGACCCAAAGTTTTCCACTTCATTGACATAAAAAATCCATATAATGCACGTGTATGTAGGTTCCTTATTAGGTCTTCGAGGATTCGACAACCCAAACTACACTACAAGCGACCACTTAACCCTAAAAACATGGGTAAATTTGGGTGAGACCAAATTTTGGAACCATTTCCAAGGAACCATGTAAGTCATCCAAAAACTCATTATATTCTCCACCATATCTATTTTATCACCTTAAATTCTCTTATTTTTTCTCTTTCTTTTGTTTTTCAATTTTCTTGGTACATGTCTGCCTATACCCATAACCAATCAAATCGTCTAGCTGGTGGATAGTCCTAGGGTTGGGAAGTCAAGTACACATAGATAAATATTTCCATTAGATCATAATATTCTAAATAATATAGGGTAAAAAATTGATCCCATTTAAATGTAGGTTCTTTAAATAAACCAACTCATAAACCAGGGTGGGAACAAAAATGGAAATCCAAATGAGGTAGCCCCAAACAAGGGAAATATAGTCAATCAAACCATGAATGACTACCTCACACCTTCCTGGACAAATTCACCTTCTTTCATTACGCATTATTCCATATGGGAATCCCACTATGTCTTCAAACCTCATTTACTAAACCACATTCCAACCTTCCCTGGTATGGAGTTGGAAATTCCATACATTTATATCAAAGAGTACAACCACCTTTTTGAAACCATGTTCCCACCACAACAACTTAAGTCATCTAAAATGAGGCTATTTTTCTCACTAAAGGATCAATAAAATAATTTCTTAAACAATCTAAGACCTACCTAAATTCATTTCTAGGGAAAATTACATAGATAATTCAACAAAAAATACTTCCCTCATCACAAAACAATTACTCTTAAAAAGAGAATCCAAAAAAAATTGAAAAACAAATTGAGTCATTTTATGAGACATGGGAAAGGTTCAAAGACACACTCAACATGGTACCTCACCATGGATTCTCAATCCCAGAACAATTTTGAATTTCTTATGAATGGTTGGGTTTGGGAAACAAACAATTCATTGACATGATGTGTAATGGAACCATCAAAAACCAATCCCCAAATGATTCTTATGAGTATGTAAAAGGAATAGATGAACAAAACCAAACACGAGAAACATTATATTACTATGAGAAGCCACAAAAATCTGGTAAAATTAACACCCTTAAGGAAGAGGAAAGGCTTATGGAAAATCTTTTTGCACTCATGTGGAAGGTTGAGGAGATCAATCTTAGAAAGGTCTATAAATTTAAACTGTTGACCCTATTTGCAAAATTTATGAAAAACATGACCACAAGAATAAAAAATTCCCAACCATCCCTTCTATTAAAGATGTTATTTTAGGAGGACCACAAGTAGAGGTCAATTATTCGAACATTTAGAATCTATAGTACCAAAACACTTTCAATCCAAGGTACAATGACCATCTTGGATTCTGTTGGATAGATAACCAGTAACCCAACCAATAACCTAGTTATCCATAAGAAAAAAACACCTACCCACCAAATTTTTTTCAAAACCATAAATATTTCCAACCACAACTATAACAATACCAACATCCTCCTATACAATACCAAAAACCCATCCAGTAACCAATACAACAACTAGAGTATCCTCTTGGGATAAACCAATCAGCATAAGCCCCTACCAAATAAACCCCTCTACTAATCCTTGAAAAATTATGTAAAAAAATGGATATAATTAAATTATAAATATCATCCCTAAACATGAACTACAAATCATTAAAACTATTAAAGCACACATGCCTAATTAGGTGGTAAAATCCTCAACCTTAAGGGGAGAATCTAGTTACACACAACCCCCCATGAATAACTAAAAGTAGTGACTATTTTAAGAAGTGGTAAATAAATTGAGAAACCTGAAAAAAAAATTCCAAAACCATTAAAAGATTAAACAACACATGAAACTGATTAAAAACCACCCACTGATTCATAAAAACCCAATGATAATTGGTGGTAACCATAACCACACCAAACAGTCAAACAACCTGATCCCTTCCCTCAACACATGACAAGAAAATCTAAACTAGAACTGAATGAAACATTGAGGGAAATATTCTCTCAAGTTAATTTGAACATTCTAATTCTCAATTAAATCCAAACCATTCTTTCCTACTCAATTTACCTTAAAGACTGGTGCACTTTTAAAATTAAATTTTCATATAAAAAAAGTCATTTTGGTAGTTAATGTGAGTAAAACCATTCCAGGGACCATTCCTCCAAATTCAAAAGATATAGGATTTATATACATTAATGTTGAGTTAGGAGAGAAAAAATTTTCCAAATACATTTTTTATATAAGAGATACTGTGAACCTCATTTCTTATGCCATGTATTGTTAATTAGGGCTCGAATAACTCCAACCCACATCTGTCACTCTTCAAATTGTTGATCATAGTGTTTGATTTCCTAAGGGGATATTAAAGGATGTTTTGGTGAAAGTTGAAAAATTCATTTACCCTTTAGACTTAATTTTCCTTGAAAATCACCCAAGATTAGGTCATAGGGAGAAAACCCCCATCATCCTTGGTTTTT
Source organism: Viscum album (assembly GCA_963277665.1). NCBI lineage: Eukaryota > Viridiplantae > Streptophyta > Magnoliopsida > Santalales > Viscaceae > Viscum > Viscum album. Next base: position 965,234,954 of record OY728150.1, read on the forward strand.
ATTTCTTAGAAACAATCAACTCAATCATTCACAATATAAATCCGAACATGATAATAACCTTCAAAAACATGAGTCTCGATTTGAACATCTACAATGAAAATATGAAATTTGGGATGATGAAATATCCATGAGGTAAATTGGATTGGTAGTGTTAATAGTGAACTAGATTAACATCAAGGAATGATTGAAGGATGTTTAAGTCAATAAGATATTGATTTACTTTGTCTTCATGAGGGAAATTTGTATCCTTGGCTTGAATCTCTTTCAAATAGCTCATTTAATGATTTTCTAGTATCACTGATAAATGATACAATTGGTGAAATTAATAACATTGAGTCCATACCCATTCATGACAATGATCTGGAAAATTTAGTGGATGAAAATTATATTCACAAGGAACCAATTCTATCAATAAATATAGACAAATAAACTAACTTCAATAAAAAGTTTCTACCTTCTTTTGAAATTGATAACCAATCAAATATCTAATTTAAGGTCCTACCTTAATCACTCAAGTATGAATTTTTAGGGGATAATTGGGCATTTATTATTGTCATTTCTTCCACTCTTGAAGCAAATCAAGAGATGATGCTTCTGGATGTCCAAAGAATGCATAAGGAAGAAATTGGATGTACCTTTTCTGATATTTCTGGGATTATCCCACTCATTTAAAATCATAGGATTATTCTTTAACATGACTCCAAAACATATCATCAACCTCATTGGAGACTCAATATTAATCTTATGGATGTGTTAAGTAACGAAATTCTTAGGTTTTTGAAAGTAGTTATCATCTACCTCATTGTTGAGAGTTCGTGGGTAAGCCCAATTCAAGTTGTCCCAAATCAATTTGGAATCATTGTGATCACCAATGAGGATAGTGAAATTCTCCCCAAAAGGGTTATTAGTGGATGGAGAGTTTGCATTTAATATAGGAAACTCAACTCGCATACCAAGAAAGACCATTTCCCCTTTCCCTTTATTGATCAAGTCCTTAAGCGACTGGTTGTTCATCAATTATATTGGTTCCTAGATTCATTTTCAGGGTATAATCAAATTGATATCTCCTTAGAGGATCATGGAAAAACAACCTTCACTTGTCCATTTATAACTTTTTCCTTCTAGCGCATTCCCTTTGGGTTATGTAATGCCCTCGGTACCTTCTAGTGGTCCATGATGGGAATCTTCTCGGAAATGGTGGGGGATTGTTTAGAGGTCTTTATGGACGACTTCTCAAAATTTGGGGATAATTTTTACGGATACCTTCTAAATGTTGAAAGGGTTTTTTCAAGATGAGAGGATAAGAATATCATCCTAAACTAGGAAAAATTCCTTTTTATGGTAAAGGAAGGACTTGTTCTAGGTCATCTGGTCTCTACTAGAGGTATTGAGGTTGATAAAGTAAAGGTTGATATCATTCATCACCTTCCCTCTCCAAAATATTTCAAGTAATTTATGTCCTTCTTATGAAATTCATGTTTCTATATAATAATCAATAATAATTTAAACTCTATTTATCGACCAATTTGTGCTCTGTTGGTGAAAGAAACTCAATTTTTAGAGAAAACAAATCTATGATGAATCATTATCTATAGTCAAGTCATCTCTTATATCTCCACCTATCATGTAATATCCTAATTGGAAACTTCTGTTTGATCTCACATGTGAGGCGAGTGAATTTGTTATAGGATAAGTCTTAGGTCAATAATGTGAGAAAACTCCATGTGTCATTTCTTATGCGATAAAATCATTAAATTATACACAAATAAACTACATTACTGCTGAGAAAGATTTTCTTGTTATTGCATTTTCTATATATAAATTAAGGTCCTATCTCTGAGGATCACCCATCAATGTCTCCACTGACCATTCATCCCTCAAATACCTTTTCAAAAAACAATATTCCAATGATAGATTGATTAGGTGGGTCATTATTATTCAAGAGTTTGATTTAATTATTAAGGATAAAAAGGGTGTTGAAAATTTTGTAGTTGATCACCTCTCTAGGATAGAATTAAAAGACAACTCACACCACCTTCTGTGTCTAATTCCTTTCTCGATGAGCACCTCTATTATGTGAGTGAATACCCATGTTATAATAGTATAGAAAACCATTTGGTTATGGGTGACATTCCAAAATTCCTCAATACCCAATATAAGAAGAAATTTCTTTCTAATGTCAAACACTATGTGTTTTGTGATCCATACCTCTTCAAGTTTTTCCTGATCAAATCATTATGAGATATATTCCTGAGTCTAAGAAAGAGTCCATTCTAAGATTCTCTCATGGAGAGGCATGTAGATGCTACTTTTCCAAAAATAAAACCACATCAAAGGTCCTCCAATGTCGTTTCTATTGGCCTAACCTCCCTAAGTATAACCTCTAATTATGCTAAAGGTTTCCTCAATGTAAACAATCAGGATCCATTATTAAAAGGAATTAAATTACCCTCACTCTAATTCTAGTCATAAAAATCTTTGATTGTTGGGTAATTGATTTCATAGGACCCTTCCCAAAATCTAAGGGATATCTCTACATACACTTAGCAGTTGATTATGTATCAATACGAGTAGAGTACATTCCCACCCAGTCCAATGACCATCATGTTGTGGTCTGATTTCTGAAAGAGAACATATTTTCTTGATTTGGAATTCCTAGAACTATCATTAGAAATCATGGAAACCATTTTTTGTAACTATCTGTTTTCATCACTCATGTCTAAGTATGGGATTTCTAATAACGTTAAAACAACCTTCCACCCTCAAACTAATGGTCAATCTGAGTTGGAAAATATGGAGATAAAGAAAATTCAAGAAAAAACTGTCAATCCATCTAGGAAAGATTGGTCTAAGAAACTCTTGGATTCCCTTTGGTCATATCACACTTCTTTTAAAACCATTCTAGTAATTTCACCATATAGGTTGGTTTATGGAAAAAATTTCCATTTACCTATTGAAATTGAACATAAGGCCTTTTGGGAAATAAAAAAATGAACTTTCACATTTTTTTGGTAGAATAAAATAGGAAATTATATCTCAATGAACATTAAGAACTTAGGATAGAGGCTTATAAAATTCTAGGATAAATAAAGTTAGAGTTCAAGCCTATAAGACTAGGAATCTCAAATCCAAACACTTTGAACAGGGAAAATCCGTGCTCTTGTGTAGTTCAAAACATCATTTACAACCCGGGAAAGTAAAGGTCTAGATGGTTAGGTCCATATATAGTGCATCATGTGTACCCTCATGGGGCAGTAGAGATTCAGGATCCCACTAGTGGTCATGTCTTCAAGTTCAATCTTCATAGGTTAAAACCATTCATTGAATCATTAAATAAACAAAGAAATAAAGAAGAGTTAACTAACCCAGCCTATGAACCATAAAAAATTTGATATATTTACGTTATATGTCACGCTAATGACATTAAACAAAGTGATTTCTAGGAGGTAACCCAGCCTTTAATAGTACATTTACTCAAGGTTGGAGTTTTAAAGTAAACCAGTATGTTTTTTTACTTTCCTTTTGTTTTTGATTATTTTTACCTAAGGGAACCTCATGGGGTCCCCATTGTGTCTAATTGTGTCGGTATGTAAGACTCAGAGGTTGCTGAGATTGATGGATTTTTGGACAATCCATATTTCCTCCAGGTGTAAAAACACAAAATGTCATCATTAATGAGGATTCTTTTAGTGGCGTGGAGATCAAAGGAGTAATCAGGAGCATTATGAACTTCAACTTCAACCACCTGGTGAGTTTTCCATGTTTTTTATTTAAATTTCCTTTTATAACTCTTGTACTCTACCTCTATCCCCTTATAAATTTTATTTTCTTTAAACATTGGGGAAAATGTTATTTTAAGTTGGGGGTAGAGGTGAAATAAACAAAATTCTTTTGTGTGCATAAAAAAATATAAAAATTAAAAAATTATTTAAAATAAAAAATGCATGGAATGAGAAATTTATTTTACCATGAACATGATAATACCAATTTTACACTTTTTAATTGAATATAAAATAATTTTTCATGCCTTGATCCATATTTTAATGCATGTTTGCATCAATGAGCATAGATTTTGGAAAGTGTGGCTATATTATGTGATTTTTCACCATTTATATTTTCATCCATTTAAAAAAACACAATGAACATCATTTCAATTATGGGGTATTAGTCTGAGTTCTTGGGGTCTCATTATAAATGTTATAGGTTTTTTGATCATTTTAATTTTAACACGAGTATTCAAAAAAATTAAAAAAATCAATTGCATGTAGAGAAATGGACTGACCAAATGTGTCACTTTCGGCACTTTCGGATCGTGACTCCATAGTTGTCTGGCCCAGAGTTGGATATTTTATCTCTATTTGTGGGGATTAATTTTTTTTTTGATTGAGTAAACTCAAGATGATACCTGAGTATGTGAGCTTCAATTGGTTCTCTAAGTTATTTGATCCTAGGAGTCATCGGCAAAGTCTCACTATATGAGTTGACTCAATTGAGTTAAATTTAAATTATCATGGAAAAATTACAACAAAAAAACAAAAAAAATTAAAAAAAATGAAAAAATGAATACTCATCTTAATATTAAAATTTGATTCCACCTAGATCTTACATCTTTTCTCCATTAAATAAAGATGATCCCCCCTTGTATATTGTGATGAAAAACACATCATCGCACTTAATTGAAATTATATGAAATGTGGCGATGAATTTAAACAAAGGAATGAGCTTGGGATTGGGATATACTTGTGAACCTACCTTGTATTAAATTATTTTTATGGGTTTCATACTTGTTTGGTATGAGGTATTTTGGTGAGTAATGTGTATTAAAATGTTTTTATAAAAGGGAATTCGAATTTCCTATTTTTGAGATATATTTTTCTCGGGACTAGAAATACTCAAGTTAGGGGGTGTGATTAGCCACTAAAGTAGGATAATATTAATTTTTAGTAAATATAATATTCATGTGTTCAATTATTCAAAAACAACATTTTTAGTTCATTTTAAAAATTGAACATTATTTCACACTATGACTATAATTCCTTCTTAAAATACATGTACATTTTTGAACACCTAATAAAATAAAAAATTCTCTTGATTTTATTTTAATATTTTAATTTCATGCCGTCCATTCTATAAGGATAAATTCATGATTTCTTATCACTTTAATATTATCATTGGAAGACCACAAAAATGGGCCTTGAACCAAGAACATTCTAGGTGAAGTGAACTGGATGGCAGCCCAATAAAAGTATTGTAGTGGACAATATAAAAGACCAATGATTCTAAAAATTTAACTATAGATAGAAGAAATAATATGGAACATTTAATTAAATAGTTTCCCAAGATAATTTGGATGTTTTAATGGAGTTCTAGGCTACCCAATGTAAAGATACAATTCTGGGCCACATTCTACGACCCATAAAAACAACCCACCATTTCACTCATATCTTGAAAAAAAAACATTTTAGGATGAAATTTTATAGGATATCAAAGGAAATATGAATATATATTTTTGTATTCTATGTCCCACCCAAATTCTGACACTTATAAGCTCATTTAGGAGCATCTTTTTTATGAATGAAATATGAGTGCCATTTTGAGTCAAGGGTGGAAAAGTCAAAATTCCACAAACATTCCACCATCCTAGGCCTACCATACTCAAGTGGGAAGAGATTTGTTTTTTAGGGATCAACCCAATAATATTGAAATTTTAATTTAAGGTAGTGGTGGTGAAGTATTTGAGGCATCTTGGTGTTTAGTTTCTTTGTAATGTTACGCTTCCGCTTTGAGTTTGTAACTGCATTTCATTATCTTGTAAGTTGTTCGAATCACCTTAGTTTTTAATAAAATTTCTTCAAATTATCTTATTTTGGTCTTCTTATTATAACTTTGATACCATTTCCTCATGGTGTGAACTTATTCACACCAAACCTTGTGAAATTATTTACACAACAGTGGAGTGGCCATTTTCTTTTTATTTTTTTCACTTCTTCAATTCCTTCTTCATGGGTATACTTCCTGCTTCCATTGAAACCACGTAATCAATAGAGAGATAACCCACTAATGGGTTGATCCAAGGGAGTGTCAAGGGGATGTATTTAATGTTATTTATCACTCTGTTAATGACAAATCACTTCTTTTAATTGATGATTACATTTGAAAACCTGAAAAATTATTAGTCCTTGTTGAATTTTAAAACCACACACTTCATGTGCTAAAACGAATAGTTACCTTAGAGTTCTCATAAATATGATCCTATAAGTGTATAGGTGATTTTTATTAGAGAGTGTAGGTGTTAAATTAGTATTTTATGATGTTTGTTTTACTTCATTGAATTAACCCATCTCAATTTTAAGAAATTGAAATATTTTAAAAACGAATTCATACAATCCACCTAGAGAAATAACCTAGGATCAACTCATTTTCACATAATTTGAATTCAAATAGATATCTTAGTGAACTTTTAAACCCATATAAAGGCAACCAAAATTTGGAAACATCATAGCCAAAAAAATTCGTAGAATGTATGTGTCTGTAGGTTCTTTCTTGGGTCTCTAAGGATTAGAAAACCCAAGATACACTACAAGAGTTTGCTTAACCCTAAAAACATAGGTAAATATGGGAGAGAACAAGACTCTCCCTGGGTTCTCCTAAACGGAGGTCCTGCTTTGCGGATGGCTACCTTGTGGGTTTAGGGCTATCCCATTAGCATAATTTTTTACTTAACGAATGAAGAACTCTTAAACAATTTCTCACTGTATTCATAATTTAATTTGAAATATATATAATTAATATACTATTTATTAATGTGAGGTAGCCTTTGAAGAAAAAAACTCCTGGTTCCATTTAGGCAAAGGGAAAATCAACCTTAAAGTCAAAAAATCATTTGTATCTTCCCTGTGATATTTGGGTAACCTTTCACATTCTTGATCATCCAATAGAATATTAAATTTGGTATTATGAGCTATTTCTTTATCACATTGCTACTTATAATCCTTACCAAAGGTTTCATAAGAAATTTTTTGAGCTCAAAAACTGAGGAGGGTAATACCATTACTCACATTAAGAGTCATTAGTCCTAACTCTCCATGGAGTAGAAATATACATTGATAGAGGAAGAACAATGTTTAGAACCTGATCATTATAAATAGGTATCACATCCACTTGAGGGTGACTCTAAATAATTCAGTTTGTTCCAAGATAAAATGAAGGACCAAGCGAGGTGGATTTCCCATGAGTGAATAGTTTGAAAGAATTGTCATACACTAAATATTATTTCCCTTAGAGGCTATTATTTACTAACTTTACCAGTTTGGAGTAGCTATCAAATGTTGATCCAAAATATAGAAAGAATCCCCGACCTTGTTTTTTTACTTTGTTATTTGTCATGGATAAAGCATGATCCTGCCAAAATTCTTTATCCAATTCATCCAATGAATAATTCACTTGTGTAGATTAAAAATAAGAATAATCATGATTTTAAAATATTGATTTAGTGTTCTTGGATAGATCTTCTCTTGAGGATTTATCATTAATTGATAATAGCTGCATAATATTTTCTTTATCATCTATATCCACCCATGTTTTCTTATTGTAATCAATTTTTTTCTCACTATTTGAATCAAAATGTAGTATAATGTTGATGAAATCCATAGGTTATTAAATAGCCAACTTAGTGTTGTGGTGAACTTATTCTACCTTCATGGTACCATGGGATCTGCTAGAGAGATCCCTTGGATTAGATAAAAAAGAAATAGAGACCTACTGCATTTTAATGCATCCATCTCCAGTAGGAGTAGCAAAAAATACAAGATTCCCATGGTACATATCCTCTCCATTTTGGATCCCACCTTATTCAGCACCAGGATTAGGGCCAACATGTTTTGTATTTTTATGCTTTTTAAAGTGTTGACTCTCATCTTGCCTTCTGTATGAACATAAAGTGAAAAGAACATATCTTTTCTAATTCAGATTATCCTACCCAATGATTCTATAATCAATAAAAAATTGAGGTCTTTTCTCATACTCAATCCTTAAATAATATTTATCACCATCAGTTGAAATAATAACTTTATAAACTAGAGTGGGGATCAAGTCTACTTAAACTAAGAAATGTTCATAATGCCAAAATTTGGCCAACATTATTTCTTTGTACATTTTTATAGGGATTCTGATGGACAATAAAATATCCTGAAAAATGTGTGGGTGCCAAAGAATATATTTAAAACCATATAACTTGACCCACATTTTAATAGAGGAGTTACATACATCCAATGGATTGAATTTTTTATCCAACTCTTGGATGTGGAAAATACCCAAATTGAAGAAAACCAATCCAAAGCCTCATGCTTTCATCTTCAATTCCTCTAATAGAAAAGGATAAGAAAGAATCTATGACCTAAAGAGACACATTTTCCAATTTTTAAAACACAAAATTTCCAAGAGACGTGCTTCTAGGTCAATGATTCTTTATGATTTTACACCCCTTAAAAAATGAAATGAGTGGTGATGGAATGATTACCAATCTACATTCGTTATGAGATAACATCAAGATATTATTTGACCTGGGAAAAATTATCCATACGATGGAGACCACCAATGATTATGTCCTTGAAGAGAGAGAAAGAGTGACTGGGTGAAGCATCTATAGTCCCACCATAGGCGAGCCTATTTTCATCCTTACCATCAACAAATTTATAGTTTTTTAAGTATCCATAGGGAATAAAAACATCATCCAACAGAGGATCGAATAAGGAATCCATGTTATTTTTTCCCTAATTTCCATAGAAACATTAATAGAGAGACACTCATATAGAACCCATTAATTATTACCTATAAATTTATCAAAAGGATATCAGGTAACGTGGTTATGTCGGGCGCCACACAACGCCTGTGTCGGGCCTAACCCAACATTTCATGTCATCCTTTCCCAGCTAAATTCTAGTGTGCTACGACAAAAAACTGATCCAGTTCTATTTCTAGGGAGTGTCCTCCTTACATGATACCACTTGAGAGACCCCTAGTTGGCAAAAAGATACTGAATAACGTGGTTATAATTTTATAATTATTTCAATATATAATTTATTATTTATAATTATATAAATACTTTTAAAATATATATATAATTATTTATCTATAATTATAAATAAATAATTTTATAAATATAGTAAATATATATTTATAAATATCTATTTTTTTTATATATCTATTTTTATAAATATATATATATTTATAAATATTTATTTAAAAATATATTTTTAACATTATCTATGAATAAATAATCTTAAATGCATGATTGCTAAAAATGAGTGAAATTCAATAATTAAAATTTAGTATAATTTAAAAAAATTAAAAAAATAGAGAAGTTTTATTAATTATAAAAATTATTAAAAAGTAAATTATGGATATATATTTAAATTAATATGAATACATATTGAAAATATTAAAACATAATAAATATATATGTATACATAAATTTTAGAAAATTATTAAATTACAAAAATATTAAAATTGAATAAATTATACTAACTAAAATAATATTAAAAATAAATAAATAAAATTTAGTGATTTTTTTGGAAAAGTTAGGGAATAAGTCCCTTTTTTGAGGAAAAGAAATAAAAATAAAGAAATGTGAACATAGAATCATACAAAGAAACACTACTAAATAGTAAATTTCTAGTTTTTTTCTTGATCTTTGTCCTAATTTTGTGTTCTTCATTCTCCAAGGAATTCCAATTGATTCCTCATCCTCAACTATGACCCTAAGAGTAATGCTCAGTCATTCTTTTCGCTTAGTGGAGTAAATTTTCAATATCTTACCGAATCAGGATCCTTTGGTTGCAATTCATCCTTAGAAACCCAATTAGCATGACCTCATCCTCTGTCATGACTTCTTGGGTGATGGCCCTACTTCCATTACATAACTTTTTGGAACATCCCTTATGGTTCCTCCTCATCTAAATCAAATAATACATTATCTATAGGAGTCAATTCCATATTATTGACAATTGAAATGTCCATTTTAGATTCATCATCTATATTTAAAATTTCTACAGGCGAAACTAATTTAAAATAATTTCCCTCTACTATCTCCTGTTTATCTAGCTAGGTCATATCTATAATGTTTTTAATGACGTCCCCCTACTGACCTTGTGAACTAACCATCTGGGGAGGGTTAACATCATCATAATCTTCTCCTTATTTCCCTATAAATTCTTTGTGAGATTCAAGAACATCAAACAAATTTTAGGTTGTTACCTGCACTTCATGTAATTTACAAAAAGAGGTCAAACCTCCACCATCCACAGATATTTTACCTTCCTTAATTTGTTCAGATTCAAAGCCATTCGATTTATCAACATTAGTCTGGATCACATATTATGTTTTATTGATCTTAGCCTTTACAGGAGAACCAACATCTGTTTTTATCTTACCTTTGGAATTGATATAAGTAAGATTCTATTCATGCAATAATTTTTGATCAACTACATCTTGAATATCTTGTGCATTTAATAAATATTGTGCATTTCTAGTATTTGTTTGATGGGTATTTTATCCCACCACATGTTCCTATTTAGCATCAAAATTATTACCATTTGATGTGTCAGCAGCATGTTGTGCATTTTACTCTGCAACCAATATATCAGTCCATGTTTTCTTCTTGCAATCAGAAATCTACTTCACATTTTCATTCTGTATCACCTTATCAGTTCCACTGCCAGGTACCGCTATCATTACATATGGAGGATCACTCAACAGTTGTATAATTACTTTTTGAGGAGTGGCAGCCATCGTTAATGGTGAATCTATCTATGAAGTAACATTAGTAGGGTCATTCTGTCTAGAATATAAATTCCCATTGATAAAAATATCAGTTAACACATTATGACAAAAAATTTGGCTTTCATGTCCTCTAAATTTAGTTCTCATGCCCTCGCATAGATAAATGGTCATAAATAATAACTCTCATACAATTTGAGAGTTCATGTCCAATAACTTTGCATTCCATACCGAACTTGGGTATTTTCTCATACAAAATTCTTAAGTCTAGTTCATCATTCTCAGTATAAAGAATAACATGATCAACTAAAGAATAACCTAGATCAACTTTGAACAATAACCAGGAAAATTTCCAAATCTTTCCATCTATTTTTCTTTGTCGATTTTGATTGGTAGACAAATTGACATTGCAATATCATAAAGAATTTTAGGGTTCTATAGTATCCATTTAAGACCGTATACCCTCACCCAAATTTTCATAGAGGATTTTCCAAATTTAAACTGATTAAATAAAAAATTCCATTCTTAGATATGAATCATACCTAGATTAAGTGAGATAGAGCCAAAACCCCATGACCTCATCTTCAATTCCTAATAAGGGAAGAGCATGTTATGGAATTTGCGACCCAATGATATGAATGTCCAAGATGTCAACCCCAAAATGGATGATAATTGTTCAATCATCTCCTCAATTTTCATAGGATTCGATCCTATGGGTAAAAAGAGATGAGCGATAATAGAATGATCACCTATTATGATGTTTTCCAAGACCGTGGTCTGGTTTTCCTTGATATGTGAAACATTTCCTTTTTGATGAATAATATGCACAACTGATCCTTTACAGATAGATAAAAAGGATGTGGTCGTAGTTTTCCCCACCATTATTTCATTACCATGAGCAGGATTCTAAGACTATAGCATGACACTAGAAGTCTTATAGGAGTTGAGTCTCCCATTTGTGAGAAAAAATCATCCATAAGATGAACCGTAGCAGGATCAAAGCGGTAAAAACACTAATCACCAAATGTGAACTAGAGAGAGAAACTCTCACCACCTACACAATCCCTCCCCTAAAATTTAGTGATAAAAAACATAATATATTAAATATATTATGTTACTAGATGAAATTATAAAATGAATATTAAAATTTGAATAAATTACATAAATATTAGTTGTGTGTTTCTGTATAAGATTTCATTAGTTACGTAAATATTTCTGTGTGTGAAATTAATGTATATATATACATGTTTGATATATGTTAAATTGAAAAATGATATTATATAATATGTAATGTCTATTAATGAAATAAATAAAAATAATAATGAATTAATTTAAAAAATTACCAAATCTTATTAATTATTTAGGTAATTTTAGAAAATTTAAATTGATTATTAATATATGTTAAAATAAAAATGAATACATATTAATTATATAAATTACAACCATATTAAAAACATTAAATGTTAATGAACAAACATGAATAAATAAATATCAGAAAAATTATAAAATTACAAGAATATTGAACAATGAAAAATTGAACATGAATAATTTGAAAAAATATTAAATAAATAATATAATATTTATAATTAAATTTATTAAATTAAATATATATAGTAATATATAATATATTAATTATGTAATTAAAAATTAATAAATTAAAAAAATATTAAATTTAATTAAATAATTAATATACTATTTATAATAAAATATATTAAATTCAATATATATATATATATAGTACATTAATTATTAAATTAAAAATTAATAAATTATAAAAAATTTAAAATTTATATTAATGTAATATTTATTAATAAAAATGAATAAATTCAATATATATATATATATTAATGAATTTTATATTAATTATTTAATTAAAAATTAATAAATTATAAAAATATTAAAAAATTATTTATGTAACATTCATTAATAAAGTTGAATAAATTTAATATATACATATATATGATAAAATAATTAATATACAAATTATAATTAAATTTATTAAATTCAATATATATACACATAGTAATAAATAGTATATTGATTATTTATATTTAAAATTTAATAATGAATACTATGAGAATTTTTTTTAAGAGTTCATAATTTTTTTGGTAACAAATTATGCCAGTGGGCTAGCCCTCAACCTATTGGGAAACTAGACAAATAGTAGGACTAATGTTAGCCCACAAGATAGGCAAACCCGTAGGGAGAGCCCTCTTTATGGTGAGAGCTGAGCTGGCATGCTAGAGAATCTCGCCGATGTGTGGTGGTTAGTCCCACATGTCAATGGGAGGAAAGCGTCACCGGTGTAGGATGGCCACGATAGTGTCAGGCATCCTCTGACACTACTATAAATTCATTGTCGGTATGGTGTCAGGGGTTAACATATAAAGAAACATGGAGTGTATCTTAGAATCTGATTATGGATTCATACATATACATCAAACCTTTATCAATGAAATACAAGTAATGATAAAGTGTTTTTTTATCAGTGAATTTTTTTAGCACTGATAAAACCCATATTTATCAGAACTTTTTTAGAAGAACTGATAAAACCCTCCTTGATCTTTTAAATAGAACCCTAATTAAACTGATTTCTCTCATGCCATTCAAGATCTCATAGAATTTTGACTCTACCACCGCTCCCCCTCAACCTTCTCTTGAATGAAAAAACCCTATGAAATTAAAAAGTATGTTATTATATCTACTCCTCTCTCATTTATATTTTTGTTTCCTTTATTTCTTACATTATGTCGTTGTTCATATTGGTTTCTATTTTCTTATCATTTGTTTATCCTTTATTTCTCCAACTCTTTATGGAATATAATTCATTAGTTGTTATGTGATCCTAGGTTCACATAAAGGTGTGAAATCTATAAATAAATATTATTTTATATTTATTTTTAGTTCCTCTTCACGTAGTTTAGAGAGGACCATCAATATGGTGTGAAATCTGTGAAAAAAATATCTATTTCATTGGAAAAATGATCAAGGAGATACACTATATATGTTTCATTAATATCTTTAATGAAATATCTAAACACATGTTCATTAAAGTCAGACAAATAGAACCTCCTGATTCTTTTTGAAATAATTTCCACCTCACTACTGGAATTGGATGTGGTTTTTATTAAGTATTAGTGATAAAATCCCATCAAAAATGGCTTTTTGCGATAGAAGTTTGTTGCTAACACACCATCGCATAATACGACATCACAATTATGGGTTTTTATGACAGTCCATCACAAATGAAAATTACTTGTGATAGTTGATTAATCTATCATAAATAATACCCATAATCTTTAAAAAATATTTATAATGGTTCCATCTCAAATGCTAATATTTTCAAAAAAATAAAAAATTCCAAAAAAAATAATTAAAAGAACAAAATTTAAAACATTTAAAAATAATTAAAAATAGTAGAACCAAACGTAATATTAATACATAATTTCACACATAATAGGTTTATCACCACTGAATACAAAATAGTCATAAAAATCACAAATCATAAACTTGTATGATTAGGTAGAGGAGGATCACTCGAAGGGATAAAAAGAGGAAACTCCATACAACACCATGCACAAGTTGTCACACACACTCCAACATCTAATCATCACTCAGAGGTTTCTTCTCATGCTCCTCCCTCTCTCTACATCTGTCTTATCATCTCATCTCGATCTCTCAGCCTCTCCTTATAATGTGCATCAGATGATAGAGACTCTTCACAAGCTACCTTCGAGCTGGCCGATGACATCGAAATTGTAGCATAATAAATCATAGGTGTCATTCGTGAACCAATACCAATCACTCTATATTTCTTAACACCAGGCATAGTCACCCTTATCCAAGCGTACTCATCAAAACCTAACTCAAAAGTTTCCTCTTCTTCTCTCTCCTCTAGACTATCTTGTGAATGGGAAACCACAACCTCATAAATTTCCTTCAAATATAATTAGAAATTAGAATAATAATAAAATTAATATCAGTATTTTTTTAAAAAAAATACTTACCACTATTTGGTGTTCTCAAGTGCCGACAAGATCCCCTATACTCGGATCAGTTTACTGCTTCCTATAAACTTCAAACTCAATAATAGATGAGTCAGTATAAACCTTTATAATATAACAAAAATATTACGTTTAAAGTATATGTACATTAATAAATAATATTACTTACCATATGTTTTCAATGTATACAAGATATACGACTCTCGACACTATGTGTGACATTCTTCCTCTCCCTGTTCTAATGTCTAGATGATGACCTCTTCCTAAAAGTATATACTAGATAGTAAGAACAAAATTTATCCCATATCTAAGATGAGGTATAGTGAGGTCGAATGGATATATATGACTGGTAAAAAATAGTTGTAAAATCTTTGTCCATGGATCAATTTTCTAGTTTTCATAAAAAATGATGAAAATTTTCACAAATACAAATCTCCCATGCCTCCCAGATAGGAGATTTAATACTATCATCAATCGAATATCATAAATTCTACAAGATAATTAAAAAATATATATCACTAATTAAATAAATTTAATATTTTTTTTATTTAATAACATAAAATCTATTGGTCGAACATCTGGTGATGAATGACAATGAGAACCTGATTCCATTACACCCATGGATTATAAAAATAATTTTGGAGAATCGCACTATCCTTCCCAAAATCTAAATTAAAAAAATTGTATAAATAAAAAACAAATAATCATAGTATTATTAAGAAAATTAATATAAAAAAATAATAGAAATCAAAAACCTTAAACAATTAAACATACCTCTGTAAATGAGAATCAAAATAAATAGAATGATGTCTCTCTATAATAGGGTTCAGAATCATCATTGAGGAAGACCACACCCCCTTCTAATAGGAGAATCCTCCTATGGATCATATGAGTCAGGCTTATGAGTAGGAAGTCTGACATCAATGATAAAACATAATATATCATCGGGAGTATATCTAGTCATATCATACAAATATCTTACCTATAATAAATTTTTAATAGAGACATAAAATATTAATACTAATAAAAACTATAATAAAATAATCATACATGTAAAAAATTGTTAATACATATATCAAATATAAAACACTGATAAAAAGCATAATAAAATAATCTTACTTTTAAGAAATTATTAATACATATATCCAATATAAAACAGTAATAAAATAATAATAAAATAATCTTTCCTGACATAAATGGTTAATATAGATATCAAGTATAAAAACTAATAAATACAAGAATATAATAATTACCTATAAATAAATACCCGAACATAATAATCCAACCTATAAATATTTGTTAATATAGATATCTAATATTAAAAACTAATAAATACAATTAATAATATAATATTATTACCTATCAATTTTTTTTAATATGAATATTAAATATACAAAACTAATAATTATTGGCATCAATGAATGGAAAAAATAGATCAACGGGTCTATCTATCCAAAACAAACAATTTTACCTATAAATAATTGTTAATACAAATCTAAAATAGGAAATAATTTATAAATACCTGAATATAATACATCATCCATCATCTACTTCCTCATCGTCATTGAAGAAAATTTCATCATCCTCATCTTTAACATTATCAACTTCCATATGACATTTAGATTTATCATCCCTTATTACTTCTTCAACATTATTAATATCATCGGCCCTTAACTGGTGGCTTTCATCATTGATATTTATATCTCATCGAGTAATATATATATTTAGTGATGTTTCATCAAAATTTTCAATACGTTTCACTTCCACAAAAGCATTTTCATTTTCAATAAACTTATTTTTATGATATTTAATTTTTATTACACTCCACCCGTCATTCAAATATCTCAAAACATAATGGTAATTTACATAATAAACATAATGTTCTTGTCACGCAAACATAAATGGTTCATTTGATGTAATAAGACAATTATATTTAATGTATATGACTCCATGTTGTATATGATATCATAACCCTTGATTAGTATCAAACCAATGGCATTTTAACATTGTTACATAATTTTTTACAAGATAACATATCTTAATTATTTCATCTATAAAACCATAAAAGTCAACTTCACTTTCTTTATGATGATATCCTTTCACGAAAACACCATTATTCATTTATTTTTTTGATTCACCATATATTAGTTTATAAAATCAAAATCCATTAACCACATACCCATTATAATATTTTACCAATTTCAAAGAAGGGGTTTTCAGCACACATAATAGACTATCAATTTTACTCTCATATTTTTTTCGTGTAAACAATAAAAATGATTAATAATAGATATCATTACAAAATTTATTTAATGTTCCATAAAAAACTACTAAACGTACCTTTCTTTGAAACTAATATACGAAATTCTTTTGACGACATTTTTCAAGAGTAACAAATGTAATTTTTATAAATCTTTTCTTATATGGTCGTCATACAGTCTACAAAAAAATAATTTAAATAAATGTATCTATAATAAAAATATTTCTAAAAAATAATAATTAGTAATTAATATATAAATCATGTCATTTAGTCACAATTAAGAAGAATATATGTATGAGCTCTATAAAGTTCTTCATATGTAAGCCATCATTCACGATAATGACCATAACCAAGCTCAGGCTGATTAAAAACTAAAAACAAATGGTCCATGACATCATCAACATTTTCCTCATCGGGACCCATGGAATTATTTCTTGAAGGATATTCCAAATGAAAATAATAAGACTAAAAATTTTAATTTTCCTCCTATAAGTACGCTTATGCAGTCAAACATTCAACCGATGCTTTGTTACATACTTTATTTTTTAATTTTTTCATACATATCTCAAACCGATGCATCCATCAGAATTGTATCAGCCCTCCACATTTAGATTCATATGAAAAATTAAATATTAAATGTTATAATAAGTCAAAGAAGGCCGGAGAAAATATTTTTTCCAATTTACATAAAATGAAAACAATATCTTTTTACAGCATACTGAATTCATAATAATCCGATGTTTCCACACAAATATCTTAGAAGAAATATGACATTTCAGTCAAAACATCCAATATTTAATAATTCAACAGCCCTCTAAAACCAATAGGTAGTAATATTTCTATTATGACATGATGGTTATGACTTTTTAACTCGGTAATATGCCCATTTCTGACAGAATGAGACAAATTAGAAAGATAACCATTTTTTACCTTAAATATCTAATCTATTGATAAAATAATAAATGGATTTCTTTAAAAACAGTGTAAGATTATTTCTGATTCATTACTTTGTGTGATATTTCATTTTTAAATAATTCAATTTAAGGATGTCTTCAAATTTGAGAAATATCAACTATGTATTTACATTATATTTGGTCTTACTGGGTGTGTTTAACATGATATAATATATGTTATCAAAAAAATTATTCTCAATATAAATTACATCTAATATGTGATGAACCAAAAAATCCAACCAATACAGAAGGAATCAAAAAAATATCCACTTTATCCAATTGTGATCTCTCCCAAACCAATTATTTTTTGTTCCTTTATGGTTTTTCAAAAAGTAATATATGGTAATGCCAAGATGATATATTTTACTTGAATACCTGAGAGAACTGCTAGAGGTTTGTCTCTTTCAATTAAACATTTTTTAAAATTATTTATGCCCCTTCAACAAGGATGATCTGCAGGAAAAAATCTATGAGGATAGTCAAAATAAATAGAATTTATCCCATTACTAAGAAAAAACACTTTGTTCTCATCCATGCAATACGAACATGATTCTAGACCATCCAGGTAACATACCATATGCTATAAAGTCACAGATCATCTACATTATTTCAAACCTCAATGTAAACATCTGATATAAAACTACATCAAATGCAGTCACATCATTGTTCTATAATGAAATTAACTCATCAATTAGTGGATTCAAATAAACACCAATATTATTATTCAGTTGTCTTGGAATTAACAACGCCAAATATATATATGGTTCTTTCATCAACATCTAAGTAGGTAAGTTGTATGAAGTAATTCAAACATTCTAAAAATAATATTGACTGTCATAAGCACTAAATAGATAAAAACCATTAGTGGAATGACCCAACTATTTGTTATGATGTTCTCAAGAAAAAGAAGGATGAATATGATCAAAGGTTTTATATTAATCACCATCACATGGATGATTTAAGCTTTTACTTACTAAAATATTTTATTTAGGACATGACATTAATGCATGTGTGTTGTGAGAAATAAATAAATGATGTAAATGAGGTGTAATTGGAAAATACATCAACTGTTTCATTGAAAATCTAGAATTTTATTTATTGTGCCTCCTCATACCTCTATTCTCCACATGATGTATTATTAACTTGTGATTAATAATCACGATAATATAAGATGCATTCAATTGAGTATGCATGAATCTTATGATAACTAAGACCTAAATTATGGACCATCCTCTTACATTTATAGAAACTTATTGGTAATGTATTTCTGTCATGGAAAATTTTTTTAACCATAGATAATATCTGATAGAATCAGCTATTTGACACTCCAAAATTTGATTTGATAGCAAAAAATTTTGTAACAACTTTATGTTTTCTCATATGGAATCCCAAATATAAGGTCTTCTCAACTGATTTCAAAAAATTATAAAATTTGGAAGGTTATGATTCAGGATTTGGAATATCATTCTGAGTAATTTCCTGAATATATAGGTTAACTGACTCATGTATGAAATTCTAAAATGATGGATGCGAAACCAAAAAAAAGATATTTTCTACTGAATTATGTTCACCATGTTGATACCAAAAAATAAAATGTTTCTAAAAACAAAACTGAAATAGTTGAATTCTAAAATTTTTAAACATTTCCAATCTCCTAAGATATCATTTCTTACATGGACCTCAAAAAAATTCTGAATTCAATGATGAAAATGATATAAATGTTTCAAAACCCTCAATGTAAATGGGTTTTATACCAGATCCATTGGTATTTTTTCATTGATTTGTCCAATCATGATCTTGTAATAGAAATTGGTTTCTAGTTCCCTATCCTATAATTATCAACAAAAACTACAAAAATAAGAATAATTATTACTCATTATGACCAAATGAAAATTATTATTATATTTTAACACATTGTAATATTCTATGAAATATGGAGGGAGTGTGACTCTAAGTAAGCGCAAGATTCTGGGGTTCGTAGAGTCTCGACATAAATAGAATATTTTTTAATATATTATATCACACACATGATATTTTATAAAAAAATGAAATATATCCCAAATAATGTCACATATTTGAAATTTGAGACCACCATTAGGTTCAGTATATGGGGCTTACCCTTGGTACAACATAACTTTTGTGTGTGTCTGATGTTTGGTTACATTGCACATGAGGATAGTTAATTTAATATATTTATTATAAATTTTTATAAAAAATGTAATATCTCCCAAATTGTGTATCATATGAGAAATTGGATACCACCATTAGGTTAGGGATGTAGGGTTTACCATATGAGTGACGTAACATTTGTGTGTGTCGGGTGTTTTGTTACATTTCATAAGAGGGTAATTCATTTAATATTTTCATTATAATTTTTATAAAAAATAGAAGTATCTCAAAAATTGTGTATCTTATGAGAAATTGAAGACCACTATTAGATTTGGGATGCATAGTTTACCCTAGGTATGACATAACATTTGTGCAGATTGGATGTTTGGTAACATCGCACACAAGGGTAATTCATTTAATATTTGCATTATAATTTGTTAAAAAAATTTATGTACCTCCCAAATTATGTATCATATAAGAAATTGAAGACCATTGTTAGGTCCATGATGTAAGGTTTACCCTAGGCATGACATAACATTTGTGTGCATCGGTTGTTTGGTAACATCACACGAGAGAGTAACCTTTTTAATATTTTATTAATATATATTTTAAAAAATTCAATAATTTAATAATATTTACTAATTATTACTAATAATGACTGATTTTTTATTAATTATAATAAATAATTTATTACTTAATACTATTATTATAATTATTAATAGATTTTTACTAATTATTATGAATTTTTGAAAATTGATGATATATTTTATTTCATGTAATTAAAAAAATTTACTTATTATTATATATATTTATTATTTAATAGTAATTATTTATTATTTATAAATAATATTTATCAAAACATATTTATTATTAATATATTTTTTTCTATTTAAGTTCATCTAAGAAAGATTATACATTAACAAAAAATGCTTAAAATATTTATGATCCTACATATATTTTTTTCATAGCTAAATATATCCTTTATTAAGCATTAAACATTATAACTACATTTTTTATTATATATTGTTTTTTTCATTAATTGTTTTTATAAAATTTGTTTTTAAATTGTTTTAAATATATCTTGCTTAAATGTTTTCTTTAAATTAATTTTCCCATCATTTTTATTAATCACTTACTTCTATTTATTTCATTTGTTATATATATGTCTGTGTGTGTATATAAATATATTACATTATTTTTTTAATCATATGTATATAAATCAAATATATTTTACACGTTCATTCAACAAATATACATATCAAATCTATATATACATGCATGTATATATATATATAACCTTACATGTTTTTTTAATTTTTTTATATATGTATATTATTATTGTAATAAATATATACTGAATAGAGATCTCTCTCCATATTTGAGTGCTCTCTTCATGGTTTTCCTAGGGTTTTGGAATTCTTAGGTTTTTTCTAGGTCAGACTTTTATGTGGTGGCGTCGGCCACTTTAGACATTGGCTATGCTTTCTTCCCATCAATGATTAGCAGAAATTTGTCATAGTTTTTTATCATGACCTTAAATATTGGTAGATCTATCAAGGGTGACACTTTATGAATAGACATGTACTACTCCCATCTGCCCTTTTGGTGGATTAGTGACCCTGTGATACGCCTGTTGGGGTTGTTGTCCTCGAGAAGTGACGAAGCAGCTTCACAGATACACCACACTCTCTTATTCTCCGCCATGGATGTATATTTGATGAAAAATTAGGATAAGGTATCAATAATAGATCGGTAAAATATATGATCACACTGTGTTTGGTTAGATTTTAGTGAAAGAAAGAAATTATTTAATAGTTTATAAAAGAAAAGAAAAGAAAAAAATGATATTGATTTCTCTCCTTGTGTTTGGATCAATAACTTAGTAAAATGAAAGAAATGACTTGGATTTTCCCCCATTTTGTTTGGTAAATCTTTTTAAAATAAAATGAAACAAATTATTTTGTGATACATATATAAATTACGGGTGAAATTGGAAATTTAAAATATTAATTAGCCTCTATCATTATTTCCTTCCAGAACATTCTAATATTGGGATGATTTAAAATCAATTAGTAGAGAAAAATATATTCAACTCTATTTCTCCTCTATCATTTATCCCCTCTTAAAATTTGATCAACAAACATTAGAAATATATTTCCCTCCAAATCATTTCTTTTCTCCCCAAAAAACTCTTTTCAAACTAGACATGAAAGTTAATATTGTTGAGGAAACTTACTTACAAAATCACCAAATCCTTCTCCATGGAATGAAGTTTCACAACCAACCATCCATATAACTTGAACACATTGAGAAATACAATGCAATCATTTTGGAGACTAAAAGCAGGAGTTAGTATTAGGGACATCAAATCCAGTATAATTATATTAGAATTCATCATGGAGGGTGTAAAGATATGCATTTTAAATGGATGACCTTGGTCATTTGAGAACCACCTGATTGTGATCAATGATTTCATGAATGGTTTTGAAATCAATAATCTTGATTTATCCTATTACCTGTTCTGGATCTAGGTGAAAGGTATCCCCTTTACTGGTAGGAATGATCATGTCATGTATGTGATTGGAAACACCATTGGGGAGTTTATGGAATAGGATGTCTCATATCTGATTCAGTGGGGTCCCTATGGTGAAAATTAGAGTTTTTTATACATCACTCAACCTCTTATTATGGGATCATTTTTTAAACTCCTAGACTCTAAATTATGGGTGTCTTTAGAATTCAAAAAACTCCCATCCTTTTTATTCTTCTGCCACTTCATTCGTCCTACATAATTCCTCCTTGCTCTAGGAAGAATGTAAAACCTTGGTTCAATGGTTTCAGGTCCTTCAACCCATGGAATTTCTTACCAGGTGTGGTGAAAAATGGTCCCTGGGACAGTAATCCTGAAACTATGAAAATAAAGAATTCGAGGAATATATGAACTACTTTCATGCAGACCGACCATGGGGATGTATTATACCCGCATGACTAGATCGCTTTGGTCCCTCTGATTTGTTAGGAGGTATTGGTGGATCTCCCTCTTATATGTAGGATGTCTCATGAGGAAAAGGGACTACTTAATATTTTACCTAGGGATATGGAACCCCTAGATTCTTTCATATTGAGGTATTCTCTCCTAGATTAGGAAGGGTATCCTCTATGCACAATTCTAGACAATATCAAATATCATATGGAAGAAATGCTGAAACCATCCCACCAACTCATCTCCATTGCCTCTGAAATATTCCATTTGGTGTGGTTCATGCCCATCCTGATATGATAGTATCAACTACATGGACACAACCATGTTTTGAGGGTACTTCTAAATCCACCCTCAAAACGAAATGAATCAAATACCTTTTCTTCAATAGAGGTAGGCGATAATATGAAAAGTTTGATGAGGCCAGGGCCTAAACACCATTGTCCGTGGAGGGGAGTAACCAGATGACACTCTATCACTGAGACCCCAACCACCATTTACTGTGGCACTAAACGATGCTCCTAGGTATCCATTATGGATGAACGTCTTCCTAACAATGGAAAATTTTAGAAAATGGCTCTATTGTAGAATTCTTAGAGGTGGAGGATTGAATTAACTAGCCCCACCTACCACAATAATAAAACTTATGTTGGAACTATCATGGGCTTAAAAACCCATGCACAGTTCGGAAGAAGAACAAAAAGTCGCCCTAACATGGTTTTCTTGTCCTAATCCTTGATGGATTACAGGGACATGCATAACATGGTGATCAAACCCAGATTTCAGGGGTGTATCATAGTGGCTCGTCAAGGCCATACACCATACAAGAGGTCTATGCCTTCTATAGAAAGTGGATATTAATTTCTGAATTAATAAATTTTCTTTTAATCATATTGTTGTGGTTATCCACTCTCTTGATGCACCTATTTAAGCATCTGTGGGCTTCTACGGATGGAAAACCCTGAGGGACAAACAAATTTCTTGGTAACTTCTCAGTAAACTAAGTGATGATTTATCTGAAAACCTCTTCATTGGGGGTAACTTCAATGAAATCATGTTCCACTCTAGAAAAAAGGGGTACCCTTAGATAGCATTCGGAGATGTAGGAGTTCGTTAAAGTGACACAGAATGTTGAACTGATAGACCTTGGTTACTTAGGCTACCCCTTTACTTGGTTTTGAGGAATATCTATGGAGACCCGCATTGAAGAATTCCTTGATAGGTATTTGGGATCGTCTGACTGTATTTGTTAATTCCTTTCAAGTTTCTCATTTCCCATTCACCTATCACTACCACAGATCTGGGAAAGGGATGCACTGGGTTTTATCAGCGATAAGCAGAAAGAGCTGATAAAAGGGGGACTTTTATCAGCACTAATAAAAGTTTTTAATAAAAAATATTATTAATTTATATAATATTATTATATTTATATTAAAAAATATATTTATTTGTATACATTAAATAAAAAACACATGTTTATAATTAATACATATATTTTAATAATTCAAATATATATAATAAATTTAATTAAATAATAAATATATTTATTATATTTATATATTTATAATTATATATAAATACTTTTTAAATATGTATATTTATAATAATATATAAATACTTTTTAAATATGTATATTTATAAATATAATTATATATATATATATGTTTCCAATGAATTTAGTCAATTGATGCATGAATAAAATTGACATTCATATGTTATGTATTCATCATGAATGTTCATTTATACATTACACCCTCATTACTATTCTTGTTGTCCATTTATATGATGACTAGTTTTTTATGATCTATACTTTATTGAGTGTATATGATTCATTCTTGTTCCCAAGAAGCTATTATATTCTCATAAATACTCAAAATCATGCTAAATATATTTATAATAATTATAATTTTATAAATATATATATAATTATAGAAATATATTTATAAATAAATAAAAATATTTATACATATATACAAATATTTATATTTATATTTATAAATAATAAATATGTAAATAATTATAAAATTACAATAAATATATTTATTATATTTATGATTATAATTATAAATTAATATAAATAAATATATGTTGTTTAAATACTCATGAAATTAAAACAAATACATTAATTATATATAGTCATAAATTTAAATAAATAAATATATATATTTCTATACTTATGAAATTAAAATAAAAATATTAATTATATATATATATATTATAATTTCACCTCTACTGCACACTGAACCCCACCTCCACCTTGAACACTTCCTTTGTCGTGAATCCACCTCCTACACATACCCTAACTCTATTGTGAATCCCTTCTCCTCTATGAACCCACCTCTTCTGTGAACCAAACTCATCAGGTGCAACCACTATGAGTCTTTTATTTCTCAAGATCCCCATACTTCTAGATCTATGATTAGATTCTATTAATTTGTTATTTAGACATTGTTATCCACTTTTTGGATGATTTCTTTTATGGTTTGGTTATTTTGATATGTGATGTATTTTTATTATTTGACGTGATATTGTGATTGTTCTTATCATATCACATGTCCGTTGAAGGTGAAATCATTCCAATTTTTCTTTGTATGATACTCTGGTGCTTATCTCCAATCCATGGAGTTTCAAAGATTTCTTCAAGACTTTTAGTTTCTCTATTCTAGTTACATTTATAGTTTGACCTTTGTTGATTTGTTATAGAGATAAACATACCCAACCCTATGATGTTATGGAATTGTAGATAATTTTTTTGACAATTCAAGTAACTTTTATTAATGACATAATGGTGTGTTTCAATCGTGCTAACAAGAAGGATTATCTTTACTAATTCTCAAGGGGATATAAATTGAAAATGAATGACAATAGATCAAGTAATTTCATTCTAGGGGTTTCCAATATAGGGATTTTTCAAGGGTAAATAAGATTTTTAGGGGAATTAAATACACACCTAGAAAATTTAATATGGAAGATATAATAAAAGAATAAAATCCTCATATCTCAGTGAAATGGATAGTACTACATGGGATTAATTTTAGTAAAACATTAATGGATTCCTCCACCAACCTATTTTGATGCATTGCATAAGTACTAGGACAGGTCGGTGATCAGATAAACTCAAACTATTGAGGATGAGGATCTTATTTCCTTTTAGGTGATCCAACCACTCCCTACTCACCTCTAGTCTTGTATAATCTATATATATATATATACTAATGTTAGAATTTTCCACTTACGTGTCACCTTAACATGATTCCATGTCACCCAACCCCTCCAAAATCCACCTCCAAACCTAAACTAAAATCATGGTATCCCACCCCCGATTACGATTTTCATCCAGCTCTTCTAGATTTCCGTCTCCCCTCCCCAACTACCCAATCCCGCTACCATTCCCGACTCTCCTCTCAAGTATCAGGGCCACCTTTGCATGCTCTGCCTCTACATGATCCGCTGGTGACTTCTCCGCCTTCAGCTCCTCCGCTGGAAACTCCTCTTCCTTCAGCTCCTCCTCAACTGGAAACTCCGCCTTCGTCTCTTCCACACCCAGGTCGTCCGCTCCACCTACGGTTACCTCTCCCTTGACCATGCAGTGAGTAACCTATTTAATGGATTTAAGATCCTTTGTGGATATTTTTGTTGGGAGAAATCCCCAGTGTCTTAATCAGGGAGTGTCTATGGTGTTTCACATCGAGCCGTGTAATAATCGACAGTGAGGTATCCCCACAATTTCTTTCTCGATTGGAGTGGTTCAATCTCTTTCCTCTGATCTCCTCTATGAGGTTCATTGTATATTTATCAATTGTAGATCCTTGCTTTATTTTCAAAAAAAATAACCCTAAAATATATGAAATTATCCTCCCTTTTATCCATCATTATTTATTTGTCGTTTCACACTATTGAATCATACAATCATACTATAAATTACCTACTCTAATACTCCAACTCTATGATATCCTTTAGATTTACCATTGTTTCTTAAAAAACCTCATTATCAGGGTTTATATTTATTTCCTATATTTCATTATTTTTAACACCACTATAATGATTAGTGTATTATACATTTCAAGGTTATTATGGATTGGTGAATTTGTTCTTGCCCTATTTAAATATTCTAAGATCTGTAGGCTATGATATGTGGTCTAAATAGGTGATTCTTCTTCAATTTGGTTTCAGGTATGAAAAACCAACTTCCCTTCATAATTATGTTTTCTAAATTTAACTGTTTTTATTAGAAACACTAATCACATTTCATTCCATTGATATTCTCTAAGATCACATCATATACTAATTTTTTAGGGTATCTTTTTTGTGTAATTATATTTGTTCTTGTAATTTATTATTTTTATCTGTTTCTTTAGAATGCATGTATCTAAATTATATATCTTCATACCAGTTTTTTATGAAAAAATAGAGGTCATATAAATTATTTTGTTTTTTTTTGAAATTATAAATTTGTTTATCATTTAATTTTTTAAACTGCAACTAAATGAGGGGTGTCGAGTAGTGATTATTTATATATATGGTTTCATGTATGAAAAACCAATTTCCATTGATAATTTTTTTTATAATTTTTACTATTTTTAATACAAACATTAAATTCATTTCATTCCATTTATATTCTATGATATCACAACATATAATAATTTTTGGGGAAGTTTGTGTGATTTTATTTTTTTCGTTTCATTTAATATTTTTATTTGTTTCTTTATAATATAGTTTTCATAATTCCATATTGTTATGCCAGTGTCTTGAAAAAAATGGATGTTAGGAAAAATGATCTATTTTTTTGAAATTCTAATTTTTTACCATTTCTTTGTTTAAACTACAACTAAATGAGAAACATACATTTATTTAATTCTTAAATTCTTTCCTCTAAACATGTTTTATTTTATGTGGTGAGGCTCACCATGATAACACCACGCTAATGATCAGGGTATTGTATATTTTGAGGTCCTTTTTTATTGGTTCATTAGTTCTTTCCATACATGTCTCTCAGTATTTAATATTTTTAGAAATTTAAATATTCTAAGATCTTCAAGATATGATTTGTGGTTTGATGAAGTGAATCTTCTTTGATTTGTTTTCAAGTATGAAAAAAAACTTCCCTTGAATGAAACCATGTATGAGTGTAGTGAATAGTTCCCTAACATCTCCTTGATCCTTTACTCAGGTAATAAAATGAAAGAACATGTTAAAGTGTCACCATTTTCCTTTATGATTCCTATATCATTAACACTAAACTGAATTCCTAGTTTCAATTTTATCACTTAGATTATCTACTACAGGGATCAATTATTGTGTCAACCCAACATTCAGAACTGCTACTCCGCTACGAAAATGTATACTAACTAGGAATTCATGTATTTACCTACATGACTATCCATTACACTGCCACTTCAAATGGGAACAACAGATACATTTAAAAATTTGAGGCTGTTGTTACATCATATCCACTGTTATTCACAACATAATGGTTCTTTGTAAACATTTTATTATATTTTCATGGTT
This sequence comes from Viscum album, assembly GCA_963277665.1. NCBI lineage: Eukaryota > Viridiplantae > Streptophyta > Magnoliopsida > Santalales > Viscaceae > Viscum > Viscum album. Next base: position 965,263,544 of record OY728150.1, read on the forward strand.
TAGAAATTATCATTGTTATGTTGACATTCACAATTAATGTGTTCCGGTTTCAATTTTCATTAATATTTACTCTTATTTGAATAGTATGTCACTTCATATTTATGATTTCTTAATGGTAAAAATAAATTTGAATTCCTTTTCATATAAATTTTTTATTTACAAATATTTTGATTATGTTTCTAATTTTATGTTGTCATTGTGCATCATGTTTTTAAGAGTACGTAATCTAATCATGGAATAATTTATGTTTTTTAAATGGTTGAACTTGTGGGCATGGTAGAGATGTCACGCTTACTATAGGTACCTAAGGATATTACAATATCACTAATTAATATTTTAGGTGTGATTTATTTTATTATAGGTCAAAAATTTGACTATTGGAATTTTGATGAAGTTTTGATTACTTGATCAAAGAATATGCCAATTTTTTATAGGTGTATTAATGATCTATTTGACATCATTTTTTGAGAACTTAATTTCCCATAATAATTCTACTAAATGTTTCTTACATTATTATGTGCCCACAATTTAGAAACCTTTATTGAAGAGTTGTATTAGAATTGAACATAACCAGGTACTACTATTTTTAATTTCTCCATTTTAATTTTTGAGAAAAAAACACTACATTATTTTAATATTCATTTTTTTCCTTGAATGACATGAAAATAAAATAAGTGGATCATTAGGAGTGTGTTGAAAAAGTGACAATGGATTTTATACAAAAGGTACAACTATTTATTGTACTCAGGTATATGTTCTTTATCTTCATTGAGTGTTAATTTTAGGACATCATTTGAACTAAAAAAACATCATTTTTTCATGTCATTTTCATTTTTATATGATTAATACATACAATTCATTTATTATTCTTAATTGGATACTAATAACCATCATATTTCTGGTTATATGATTTTAATTTTCAAATAATATTTGGTACTTATTCCTTAATATCAATTCATTTTGAAGAAATATATGTTCATTGAGTTTTATGATGATGATTTGGTCCCAATAAATGTTGCAACATCTCAAGACTCCATGGAAACGACAATCAATTCCAATGAACTATATCCCCGCATGAAGGAAAACATAAACAAAAAGACTAAATAATATGATTGAAATTTTGAGTTGTAATGGAGAGGTAATACTCAAAAGCTAATGCTTCTTTTCTTTTAAAATTATCAATTCATTTTTTATTTACAACTTGTAATCTTTATTTTAGTTTAATAAATATTTTCTGAACATGTTTTCTCCACAGGTTTTTAGTTTCTGATTACTATCCCCTATACACAAAACAGATTACGTAGTTTTTTTTGTCCCCATTTTTCACTACTGCAAGGATCGACAATGGATATGGTATGTCTACTTGTGATATCATGTCCCTAAGGGATTTTCAAGCTTTATGTGAACTGAATTTCTTCTTGTTTGTGAATACTTTTGTGGTTTTACCTCCATGATGTTGTGTTTCAATATTTAATTGTTTTTTATGATTTTCTAGATTTCAAAGCTTTATTGTGCTAGAGAGTTCCTTTTTCACCATGTTTAGTGATCTAGTTTGAGGTCTTGATTCTATCCTGGAGTTACTTCCCTGTTTTGTTTGAGGACAGGATATTTTTTTGGTTGTCCTGGGATGATTTATCCACTGGAATGCCCTCTATTTTCTGATTATCAATTTCATAGATTTATGAAAGTGCATGGATGTCTTCTTGAGGTATCATTTTTTAAGAATGGTATGGTTTGGCATGGTTGACTATCTCTTGTACAGGCTTCCTAGATTGCATTTTCCACTGGTATGACCTACCTTTTCAGTTTCACTTATTCCTTATGGTTGTGCATGACTATCATTAGGTAGTGCATTAACTACGAGGAAGGGATGATCCAGATGTATCAGTATGTTTGTGTCTATTGTATGAATATTGGATTTGAGGCATATTGTTGGCATAATAGTTTTTGAGTACTTTTTTTAGCATGTGGTTTTCTCTAAGATGGAACCTTGCACTGAATCATGTGAAGGTTGTAATGTCCCAGATTTTTCCATGTATTATTTTAATATTATATGAGAATTAATTTGAGACCAGGCTCTGAGACGACGTGCAGTTCTGAGGCCCGGTGATCCCGGAACAAATGTTTGAATTTAATTTAATAATTAAATAACGCACGCATGCGGTTTTCCTGAAAAAGTAGAATAACTCCCGAATGGGTGCTCGGATCAAAAATCTGATGGCACCGTTGCATTCAGCGTAGTGGGTTAACCCTAGAAAAGACCTAACATTGGCCGGCACAGGTCAGTGGTGAAATCTAGTATTTTGATGCAACTGTAATAAAAAATTTAATTAAAATATTTTATTTAAATCTTTGTTGCAGCGAAATATCTCTTTTCCTTTTTAAAAAGAGATTTCACAGGGGATCAGGTTACTTTCCTCATAACCCTGAATTCCCCTGGAGGCTCTGGATAGCTCTAGAGAAAACCTCCCAACGCGACAACGAGGTTCTTGAGGAGCTTCGCCAGCGACGACGACGTGGAGACTGGATCTTCTCCAACGAATGCCGCAGATCCAGGTAGGATGTTTAGTTTGTGATTTCTTCCCCATTCTTGATTTCTATGACGAACGTGGGCTAATCCACGAACAGATTAGTCTGCAGATCGATCGGTCTTGCGGGATGGACTTTTGCGGGGATTCTGGGAGATTAAATCCATGTTGATCTTTTGTTGTTGATATTTTTCTGCTCTGTTTAATCCTACTAACGGGAGAAGATCAACGCCGTGATGAACGACAGTGGAGGTTCGTTCCTCAAACATGTTTCATTGGATTTCTCTTCTTTCTCTCCTTGTTTTTCTTCGCGTTCTTCACGGGGTGATGAACAATGGATCATTGTGAATCCATTCTACGACGAAATGATCTGATATAGTAGATCCAACCCCAGAGCGGTGTCATGGAGGTGCGACGACGGTTTCGGCAGGCGATTCGGAGCGGATCGGGAGATATGAGTTTTGGGGCGTTTTTCTTTAGATGGATCGTTCGGGGTTTATGATCTGTTTTAAGAGACAAAACACCCGCTACGATGTTTGTATGATGAAACAAACCAATCCCTGGAGTATCGGGACAAACAGAAAAGAAACCAAGGATTCAGAGGTTCAGTCGCGGCGCGAGGAAGAAGACGGCGTTTCTGGAAAAATCCCGACTACACACCGTGTAGTATGGGCTACATGGCGTGTGTTTATTGGCAGACCACCTGGCGTGTACTCTAAGAGTACACGGACACGGGTTGGGTACACAGCCAAGGACACGGCGTGTATACCCTTCCCCGGCCAAACCCGACCAGATACACAGGATACCCCGGGTACTGGTACACAGGCAAGCGACATGGACACAGGTTGGGTACACGGCCAAGGACACAGCGTGTATACCATTCCCCAGCCAGACCCGGCCAGATACATGGGATACCCCATGTACTGGAACATGGTCAGGCGACACAGATAGGGACAGAGGCCGTGAACGGGCGCATGGTCAGCGTACATGGAGCAAGCCCCAGGTTCTCGGACACGGCGTGTGATTTTTCTACACGACATGTAGTTAATTTCTATCCGACAAGCCGAATGACACGGGCCGTTTACACGGGCAGTACCTAGAGTCAAATACATGTCGTATACTTTTCTACACACCGTGTAGTTGAGTTTTACATAGCCTGAACGGATGACACGGCCCATTTACACGAGCAGTACCCAAGGTCAAGGAACACGACGTGTAACCATAGTACACGCCGTGTAATAAATTTTTCAATGCTTGAGCCAGTTGCATTCTGTGACTTGGGTTAGTTTCCTTAGGGTTTGTCCCCTTAGTCTTTCTTCTGAAAGTTTTCGGTATCATAGCATGATCCCTTTAGTAGGACTTTTTGAATAGAGTTATTGGAATCCCCTCGGTTAGACTTGGAGTTGGATCCTCTATTCATTCTTGGAACCCTAGGTAGAGTTCTCGGTATCGACGTGACCAACTTTACCTGGGCGTGGATCCTCTGCATAGCAGATTAGCTCAGATTGAGTTATCGGAATCACCCCATGTCTTGGTTGTGATCCTCATCTGGGAATCTTGTTCTCATAGTACTTGTGGAGTGTGTTCTCCCAGAACGAGTACTTCATATCTCTCTCTTCAGACCTAGGAGTGTGTTCTCTTTGTTACATGCTTAGTGGAATCTTCGAGCTAGATCTTAGTGGTGGTTTTGTGATAGTTGATCATGTATGAGTATATCTGGATATTCTCGTTATATTTTCTGTAGACATATACTGTGTGGAGCTGACTGTATCGTTCCTTTGTGGTATTTTTCTCTTGTTGTATTTTCTTTGTGGTTTCAGGGTGTCCTACTGGGTATTTTTATACTCACCCCTACATGAGCCTTGCCCGCACGTGTCGTGTCTTGTGTAGATGAGCGAGCCTTTGACAGGATTCTAGGTGGACCAGGACCGGACGGTGCTCAGTGAGATCAGGCGGGCTGAGGTGTGTTCATACGGCTATAGATTGTAGTCTGAGTACCTTTCCTTATAGGTTGGACCTTGATACATACTTTCTTCTAGTGGGCTTGTACTTTTGGCCCAGGGTTTTACACTTGCTGTATTTTACTTTCCTACCGTATTCTGTTGGTTGAGGTTTCTAGTGTATGCATGCATTTCTATTTTTAGTAGTTTTCACTTTTCATCTTTGTGGGCATGGAGTTGTGTGTGCATGTATACAAGCTTATAGGAAATGCCTCCCATGTTAGTAGCATGCCTACTCGGTGCTAGTCACCAGCCCATGTCCTATTGGAGGCGGTCTTGGGGAGTTGCGGCTCAGGCCCCACTGGGACGGGTCATAACAGAGTGGTATTAGAGGTGGTCGGTTCTACCTTAGGACCGAGAGTCTGTGAGTTGGCTGGGGAAATAGTGTTAAGTATTTCGAGTTTGGCTTTCAGGCCAGGGATCCCAGTGTTGGTGCGAGCGGCCGACAAATCCATACACTCAGACTCTGATAAACTACTTTTTGACTCGGAGCATGAGAACACTAGTTGCAGGGGAAAATAATGGTACATGCATCATATAGGAATGGGTTGTGGTTTTCATGTCCTTTTTGAGTCAATTCTCCAGATATACTCACTGAATGAGATACATCTTGTTTTTTTTAACAGGATGCCTCCGCGACGCGTACCGACTAGGATCCAGCAGCTCGATCATGAGGATGGCCCCCTCAGTGATGAAGCTTAGATTCAAGGACCAGATCCCCCAGTTTTACCATCGGGCAGTGTGCCAGTTATCCCACAACCTGTGGAGCAGTGTTTAGTGCCTGCTGTACCAGTGGTGGAGGAGCGCAGACTGAGCGCCCTCCATGAGTTTCAGAGATAGAGACCCCTCAGGTTTTGAGGCGAGCCTGACCCTCAGGCAGCTGAAGACTGACATGAGGCGGTGACTAGAGTCTTTCGTTTAGTCAGGACACTAGCGGAACAGATGGTGATCCTGGCAGCGAGCCTTCTGCAGGGCTCGACAGGGCGATGGTGGAGTTTGGTTATCCAGACCCATGACGAGGTGACTCTTGCATGGTCAGAATTTGAGTGTCTCTTCAGGGAGGAGTTTTCACTGGTTACCCTGAGAGCAGTTCATATACAAGAGATTCTTTAGCTTCAGCAGGGGACCATGTCGGTGGCTGACTATTCATCAAGGTTTACCGACCTCTCGCGATACTCGATGGATATGGTCAGAGACCAGTACTTTTGAGCTCAGACTTTTGATCGAGGCTTGCACAGAGATATCCATGCTAGCATCATCCCTATGAGCATTCCCACTTATACCGGGGTGCTCGAGCGGGCTTTGGTGGTTGAGAGCATCTTGGCAGAGTAGAGACCGCCAGCAGTTGTCAGTAGTGGGCGAGCTGGAGCAGAGACCTCGGCAGCAGGGAGCCGACGTCAGGGACCCAGGCGTGGGGGATGTTTTCAGAGGAGATCCCAAGATAGGGTATCTGCCGTACAGGGTTCGCAGGGGGCATCCATCCAGCCTCGAGAGAGGTGATGCTACTCATGTGATGGCAGGGGACATCTCACTCGAGATTGTCCGACCTACCGTACTACTGACACAGGAGTAGTGGATGGAACACTGAGGCAGAGGCAACGTGAGGAGAAGACAGATCCGCGAGGCAGAAGATGTGGTAGAGGAGCTCAGAGAGAAGCTGGAGGTGGTCGTTGTTTTGACCCTTTACCACCACCACCCCCAGGAGGTCCACCCCAGGCTCAAGGAGCTGGTGGACAGAGGTAGGGACAGCTGCAAGCAGTAGAGGCTTATGACCCAGGTACTCTCGGAATGATTAGAGGTACAATCTGTGTCTTTTCTACTTTGGCTGCCATACTGATAGACATAGGTTCTAGTCATTCCTTTCTGGCTGCTTATCTTGTTCGAGACATTGAGATTCCAGTTGAGCCATTGAATCGACCCTTACGCATAGAAACACCGACTAGAGAAGATTCAGAGATCACACACCTCTGTAGATAGTGTGACCTGACCCTTGGAGGTGAGAGTTTTGGTTGGAACCTCTTGGTGGTAGTGTCGATGCCTTACGATTTCATTCTTGGTATGGATTGTCTATCCACAGTTCATTCCCAGATCGACTATTTTAGGAGAAGGGTGCGGTGTGTCCGCAGTGATGGAATGAGGTTCTCTTTTTTCGGTGAAAGAGAGACACAAGCAGCGTAGGATGGACTCGTGCATAGGAGGGCACAACTGATTTCACATCAGTTGGCTAGCCTATCCCTTGGCGCATCATATGTTACGATTTTCCAGTTTCCAGCAGTACTAGATGAGTATGAGGACGTCTTTCCAGAGGATGTCCCCGTACTACCTCCCCATCGGGAGATAGATTTCTGCATTGATTTGCAACCCAGGACGACACCGATATCAGCATCAGCATATCGGATGGCTCCTGCAGAGCTTCATGAGCTGAGAGTGCAGCTAGATGACTTGCAGAAGAAGGGCTTTGTGAGACCCAGCGTTTCACCCTGGGCGGCCCCAGTGCAGTTTTCCAAGAAGGTAGACGGGATCTTGAGGCTATGTGTGTATTACCGGCGCTTGAATCAGGTGACTGTGAAGAAATAGTATCCACTACCGAGGATCGATGAACTCTTTGACCAGTTGATAGGGGCACAATGGTTCTCGAAGGTTGATCTACGATTAGGCTATCACCAGTTGTGAGTACGGGATGGGGATGTATCGAAGACGACTTTCAGATGTCTCTACAATCACTATGAGTACTTGGTGATGCCCTTAGGCGTGACGAACGCCCCAGCAGTGTTCATGGGACTCATGAACTAGATCATTCAACCCTATCTAGATCATTTTATGGTGGTCTTCATCGATGATATCCTTGTGTACTCTGCGTCCGAGGAGGAGCACGCAAGACACCTAAGGATGGTTCTAGACACACTCCGAGAGAACCAGTTGTACGGGAAACTCTCTAAGTGCCAGTTCTGGATATAGGAGGTCCACATTCTAGGACACATTATCTCAGTAGATGGTGTAACAGTAGACCGAGCCAAGGTGGAGGAAATACTAGCATGGGAGCCACCCCGGAGCGTGACAGAGGTGTGGAGCTTCCTTGGGTTGACAGGATACTATCGGAGATTCATTCTTGATTTCTCAAAGATTTCAGCACCCATGACAGCTTTGACTCGAAAGGGGCAACCTTTCATGTGGACGGAGAGATTCTAGCAGGCTTTCCAACAGTTGAGACAGAGTCTGACGAGCGCCCCGATCTTGAGATTACCGGAGGAGGGTGTCGAGTACATAGTGTTCTGCGACGCATCAGGAACTAGGCTTTGTTGTGTCCTGATTTAGAGGCAAGCTGTGATTGCCTATGGATCACGTCAGTTGATGCCACATGAGCAGAACTACATGACCTATGATGTTGAGTTGGTAGCGGTAGTCTTCGCATTGAAGATGTGGCAGCACTACCTGATGGGCGAGTGGGTTACCGTCTATTCTGATCACAAGAGTCTCATATATAACTTTTCTCAGAAGGATCCGAATTTGAGACAAGGACAATGGCTTATGTTCCTCCAGGATTACATCTTTGAGATCATTTACACACCTAGGAAGGGGAACGTAGTGGCAGATGCTCTCAGCAAGAAATCCAGTTCATAGTTGCTGGATGAGGTGACGAGGAGGTTGGCCTCCTTACAGTTATCCTTTGTAGATAGAGATGTGGGAGTAGAGTTTAGTAGATATATTGGGATGCCTCTACGTGCAGGAGATAGTTCGACTTCATGGAGTACCATCCACGATCGTCTCAGTTCGTGATGCTCGTTTCACATCCTGATTGTGGAAGGGATTGCATGAATCTTTTGGGACTTAGTTACTCTTGAGCACAACGTTTCATCCCCAGACTGATGGTCAGACAGAGCGGACCATCTAGGTCCTGGAGGATATGCTTCGAGCTTTCATACTTGACTTCGGTCATAGCTGGGCGGATCACCTACCACTGGTGGAATTTTCTTATAACAACAGTTATCATTCCATTATTGGTATGACACCATTCGAGGCTCTGTACGGGCGACCTTGCAGGTTATCGATTTGCTGTACTGGCCATGGAGAGTCAACACTTATGGGCCCAGAGATGGTGAGAGATACTACAGAGAAGGTGCAGGTCATCCAAGAGCAGATGAATATTGCACAGAGTCGGAAAATGTCTTATGCCGACAGGAGGCAGAGGCCCTTGGAGTTCGAGGAGGGAGACCATGTGTTACTTTGGGTCTCACCTCGACGGGGATTGTGGAGATTTTACCAAGGTGGCAAGCTATCTCCAAGGTTCATCGGCCCTTTTCAGATTCTGAGTTGAGTTAGTGAGGTGGCGTATTGCTTGGATCTACCTCCTCAGATGGACCGGGTACACAACGTCTTCCATGTGTCGTAGCTGCGGAGGTATGTGCATGATCCATCGCACGTTATTGACTGGGGCGAGCTGGACATTGATGATGGAGCGACCTTTGCTGAGTACCCAGTGGAGATCAATGATCGGCAGTAGAAGATCCTTCGTGGGCAAGATATTTTCTTAGTGTGTGTCCGGTGGCAGCACATGAATCTCCAGGAGAGTACGTGGGAGCGGGAGGCTCAGATTCGCGTGCAGTACCCACATCTTTTTAAGTATCCTTTGTTTTGTCTTTTCAGGGACATAAAATCTCTAAGGTGGGTGTGATGTAATGTCCCGGATTTTCCATGTTTTATTTTAATATTATATGGGAATTAATTCGAGACCAGGCTCTCAAACGACGTGCAATTCTGAGGCCTAGTGAGCCCAGAACAAATGTTTGAATTTAATTTAATAATTAAATAACGCGCGTGTGCGGTTTTATTGAAAAATTAGAATAACTCCCGAACAGGTGCTCGGATCAAACATCTGATGGCACTGTTGCGTTCAGAGAAGCGGGTTTACCCTAGAAAAGACCTAACATCGGCCGGCGCAGGTCGGTGGTGAAATCTGGTTTTTGGATGCAACCATAATAAAATATTAAATTAAAATGTTTTATTTAAATCTTTGTTGCAGAAAAATATCTCTTTTCCTTTTTAAAAAGAGATTTTATAGGGGATCAGGGTTACTTTTCTCATAACCCTGAATTCCCCTGGAGGATCTGGAGAGCTCTGGAGAAAACCTCCCAACAAGGAGACGGTGTTCTTGACGAGCTTCACCAGTGAAGACGACGCGGCGACCGGATCTTCGCCAACAAATGCCGCTGATCTAGGTAGGATGTTTAGTTTGTGATTTCTTCCCCGTTCTTGATTTCTACGACAAACGCGGGCTAATCCACGAACAGATTAGTCTGCGGATCGATCGTTCTTGCGGGATGGACTTTTGCGGGGATTTTGGGAGATTAAATCCATGTTGATCTTTTGTTTTTGATCTTTTTCTACTCTGTTTAATCCTATTAATGGGAGTAGATCAATGTTGTGACGAACGACGACAGAGGTTCGTTCCTCAAACTTGTTTCATTGGATTTCTCCTCTTTCTCTCCTTCGCGTTCTTCGCGTTCTTCGCGGGGTGATGAACAACGGATCGTTGCACACCCGTTCTGCGATGCAACGATCCGAGATTGTGGATCCAACCCCGGAGCGGTTCCATGGAGGCGCGACGATGGTTTCGACAGGCAATTTGAAGCAGATCGGGAGATACGAGTTTTCGGGCGTTTTTCTTTGGATGGATTGTTTGGGGTTTATGATCTGTTTTAAGAGCCAAAAACACCCGCTACGATGTTCGTATGACAAAACGAACCAATCCCTGGAGTATTGGGATGAACGAACAAGAAACAGAGGACCTGAAGGTTCTGCCACGACGCGAGGAAGAAGACGGCGTTTCTGGAAAAATCCCGACTACACGCCGTGTAGTATGGGCTACACGACGTGTGTTCGTCGGCGGACCACCTGGTGTGTACTCCGGGAGTACATGGACACGGTTTGGGTACACGTCCAAGGACACAACGTGTATACCCTTCCCCAGCCAAACCCAACCAGATACAAGGGATACCTTGTGTATTGGTACATGGGAAAGCGACACGGACACGGGTTGGGTACACAGCCATGGACATGGCGTGTATACCCTTCCCCAGCTAGACCCATCCAGATACACCGGATACCCCGTGTACTGGTACACGGGCAGGCGACACGGACATAGACAGAGGTCGTGTACGGGCACATGGCCAGCGTACATGGAGCGAGCCCCAGGTGCTCGGACACGGCGTGTGATTCTTCTACACACCGTGTAGTTACTTTCTATCCAACAATCTGAATGACATGGGCCATTTACATGGGCAGTACCCGGAGTTAGTAACACGGCGTGTACTTTTCTACACGTTGTGTAGTTGAATTTTACATAGCCTGAACGGATGACACGGCCCGTTTACATGAGCAGTACCCAAAGTCAAGGAACACGGCGTGTAACCATACTACACGCCGTGTAATAAATTCTTCAAGGCTTGATCCAGTTTCCTTCTGTTACTTGGGTTAGTTTCCTTAGGGTTCTTCTCCTTAGTCTTTCTCCTAAAGATTTCTAGCATCATTTCCTACATATAGGAGCATGATCCCTTCAGCAAGACTTTCTGAATAGAGTTGTTAGAATCCCCTCTGTTAGACTTGGATCCGGATCCTCTATTCATTCCTGGAACCCTAGGTGGAGTTCTCAGTATCAACGTGACCAACTTTACCCGGGTGCCGATCCTCTGCTTAGAGGATTAGCTCATACTGAGTTGTCGGAATCACCCCATGACTTGGTTGTGATCCTCATCTGGGCATCTTGTTCTCATAGTACTTGTGGAGTGTGTTCTCCCGGAACGATTACTTCATATCTCTCTCTTCAGACCTAGGAGTGTGTTCTCCTTGTTACGTGCTTAGTGGAATCTTCAAGCTGGATCATAGTGGTGGTTTCACGATAGTCGATTATGTATGAGTATATTTGAATATTCTTATTATATGTTCTGTTGACACATACTGTGTGGAGATGACTGTATCGTTCCTTTGTGGTATTTTTCTCCTATTGTATTTCCTTTGTGGTTTCGGGGTGTCCTTCCGAGTATTGTTATAATCACCCCTGCACAGGCCTTGCCCGCACGTGTCGTGTCTTGCGCAGATGAGCGAGCCTTCGACATGATTCTAGGTGGACCAGGACCGGACAGTGCTCAGTGAGATCAGGTGGGATGAGGTGTGTTACTATGACTACAGATTCCAGTCCCAGTACCTTTCCTTACAGGTTGGACTTTATTACAGACTTTCTTTTGGTGGGCTTGTACTTTTGGCCTAGGGTTTTACACTTGCTGTATTTTACTTTCCTGTCGCAATCTGTTGGTTGAGGTTTTTTGTGTATGCATGCATTTCCATTTTTAGTAGTTTCCACTTTTCAGATTTGTGGGCTTGGAGTTGTGTGTGTGTGTGTATATAGGTTTATAGGAAATTCCTCTCATGTTAGTAGCAAGCCTACTCGGTGCTAGTCACCATCCCCTATCCTATTGGAGGCGGGCTTGGGGAGTTGTGGCTCGGGCCCCACTGGGACAGGTCGTGACAAAGGTGATGTTGAAATGTAGGTTGACATTCTCAACAATACGTTAATCCAACCATTTACTTGTTTTCATTTCTAAATGGTGGTTTCAGTGTAATAATGAATTTCATTGGGATTCATTTTAGACTTTCATTTTATAATTAAATCTGTATTGCAGCGTGAAAGAAAAATCTCAAGTTGATAGAGAAGCAAAGTTGTACAGACTTTGGCTTCAATTTAGACATGTATTGGTGTAGTCTCTATGGGAATTACGTTCCTTTTTTTAGATCATTGAATAGTTGATAGTAGGTGGTTTTGATCAATTTTTGTTTCTTGAGATTTTTCTGGATTTTCCTCACTGTTTTTTTATTTTGTAATTATCTCAATCCTTTCTAGTGTAAATTCATTTCACCTTGTGTTTGTCCTACTACATTTGTTTTTTAATAAAGTAATTTGGGGAATGAATTTGGAGACCAATTCATATCACCACATTTATTAAAAAAATACTCAAATTTTGGATAGTTTCTTATTCCCTTATTCTCCTCTTCCCTATTGACATTCAATATGTCAATGATAAAATTTCAGTATTCAATGTTATTTTATCTTATTTGAATTGTATGATAACTCGTATTTTCTATTTCTCCATGGTAAAAATGAGTTATCATTTCTTCACATTAATCATTAATGTTTTCTACTATTATAATGATGTATATATTCTCAAAATGTTTAAATATGACCTACCACCAACTTATATAAAAACAAATATTTTTTAATGTTTGTTTGTACATTTTTAAAATATGCATCCATTTTGAAAATAAAAATTTATTTATAGTGTCGTGCGAATGCAAGGGCGGGGTACTAGTTAGATTGAAATCATGAGGTAAATACAAGAGGGAGATAAAATTTTTACATATATAAAAAATTTATGCATAGAATTTCTCACAACTATTTGAAAATTTTACCTTTATACTCATCAACTTAGAGGTGCTAAATTGTTCTCTAAGATCGATGGAGGAACATGTTTTATATTTGGAAATCATTTTTTAGAAAACTTAGTGAGCATCAAGTATATTCCATGATCTCAAAGTGTATGTTATGGATTGATAATGTACACTTCATAGGGAAAATGATATTAGTGGATAGAAGATTTTTAGAGCCTAAGAAGTTCTATGTTAATGTTTATTTAGAGAGGCCAAAGAATATTTTTGAGATCCAAATAATTTTTTAATTTTCTATTTAATACCAGAGGCTCAACTAGAATTCTTCCCAATTGGATGTGTTAATAAAGACTTAACCAATATTCTAGTATGGTTCCTTTACTTAGATTTTCACGAGATATCGTTATAAAATATTAATGGGAGATTGATGAAAACACCAATCTTAACCATAAATGATCTGGGTACTGTGTATGGCTTATATTGTTATGTATCAGGAGTTAGGATTTGAACAGTTCCAATCCATGATGGTCATGTGGTTGCTTATGGGTCTAGACAGTTAAGGAATCATAAGAGGAACTTCCCATATCCTTTCCTAGATTTGGAAATAGTGGTTCTATCCCTGAGGTGTTATTGATATTATCTTTAGGTTGATATATTTTTTGAATACACTAAAAAAAGTGTTTGAAATATAATAATCACAAAGTGAAATGAACCATTCATATAAGAGAAGGTTTGATTACCTATAGTCCATTAACTTTGACCAAATTTATACCCTCAAGAAGGGAAACATTTTTTCTAATGTACCATATTGGAAAGATGAGTATTAGTTATTACATGATTCAAGCATCAAGTGGAAGATGGTTTCCCACTTTGAAGATATGTGACTTTATATTCAAAAGTATCATGGACAAGTGACACTTATGTCTTTATCTATCATGTATTCACTCCACATTAGTATTACAAAAGTATACTATAGTATTAATACTATTTATTCATGAGATACATGATAAACCTTTTATATCTTTATATTTTATAAAATTTTGGTTATTTTTTATTCATGTATCCTTTATAAAATTCCTCTCTTGGGAATTATGTCTTTATGAAAATGAAGCTCTTTTAAAATGATTCAACTATTTCGAAATGTTTATTAAAAAATTATATGTGTTCAACATGCCCTTTTATGGTTTTAAATATATTTAAATGATTTAAACACTTGGCATGAACATAGGTTTCATTCCATGTTTTTTTTCAACTCACTTAATTGGGTTTCATAACGGGATGTAAATGTTTTGAAAGCATATGTAATAATGGTTTCATTTTAACAAGGGGTGTGTGATTATTTTAAGGAAATTTTGTAAAATATAGAGGGTTTTATCTCATTTTAAATGATTATTATTGTTGGGTCATGAAGTTGCCTTGAATTCTTTTAAAAAAAGGAATCGGGGTTTTGTGAAAAAGTGTTTGGAACTGATTGGTTTATTTTAAAAATGGTGTGTTATTTTAAAGAAGAATTTGTGTAAATGGTTGGTTTTTTAATGGGATTTCAATTTTTATTTTATAAATAGTTTTAAAAGGACATATGAAATGTATTTTTTCCATAATATTTTAATTTTACATTGTTATAAAATTATAAAAACCATTACATTATATAGGGAAGACAAGTAGATCAACAATAACACCATGGAAAGGGTAATTGTATTTCAAGAACAAACGGATGTCATGATTATATTCCTTCATGAAGATTTGGAATAAGATATCTATATAGATAAACATTAAGGATTCCTACTAAATGGAATAGAATGTTCAGTTCTGGTCTCAAATGGAATTTTTTTGGGCTTAAGTTGGCACCAAGATAGTGTACCTAAAATTTCAATGCTTTCATGGTAGAATTAATGTTCATATAGTGTAATGTAAATAATTGCTACTATATGAAGGTGTATTATGAGGGGAGTATTTTCATTTTACTTTTTTATGTGGATGAATTTCTCTTAGTCGGAGTAGTGAAGGAAGGACTGGAAGAGTTGAAGATTGATTTATCTAGAATATCCCAAATAAAGGACCTTGGTTCCATGAAGTGCGTATTGGGGATAAATATTGAAGGATACATAAAGTCTATAAATTTTTTAGCCTTGGTTAAATTTTTATCAATTATTTGTGTATTTATTTTGTTAAATATTAATATTACTGAATCAAATAGGATGGATATGAATAAATATTGAATGGATACCAAGAATGTGACAAAAGAGTATGAAGATGGCGCAAAAGAGTTTATCAATTTTGAAAAAGAATATGTATATAACTCTTCCAAAGTCCTTTTTTCATGTTTATGTTGTTATTATTCAAGAAAAATTTGTCTAGAAGAGTTTTAAGAACACTTGATCTATTACGGAATAGATCAAAGTTATAAATTCTGAAATAAACAAGGGGAAAAGAGCATATAAATTGTGTATGGGATAACATTACATTTTATGGTTCATCTAATAAGATTATAAGTGTAGACAATGAAAAAGACTGTATATATGATTTCATTACAGATGTGAATGGTGATGAATATCATATTGAAAAAATGATAAGGATAGTTGAATATAAACTTCACGATTTACTAAAATTACTTGATAAGTTAAAGAGTTGTGAAAATATGCCACTATATGGTGGTTGCACTAAATATATTGTATTTTCAGCTGTATGGAAGCCATATAATATAAAAACAGGAAATAGATAGAGTGACACTAATTTTATGGAATTACTTTCCCTCTTGAATTATATTATCTTAGAAGATAATGATCTCCCGAGTCGAACATACGACGTCAAATGAATGCTACACTTGATGGGTATGATCTCTAAATGAAAAAACGTATTCTAGAATGACTATATACTATTTATCAAGGACCGCAAATCACTTAGAGAATTACCAAAGTGTGGTGCTTCTCGATACAAAAAAGATAAATCTGGTCCCATAAAAGTTGTATGGTACTTTCCAATCATTCCATCGTTTATGCCCAAATAGGGAAGTAAGGAGACTATAGGGAAATTGACATGGAACACAAACACAAGATTTAAAGATGAGAAACTACGTCACTCAGAATACTCTCTTCAGTGGAAGAGAATTGATCATGAGTATCCTTAATTTGAAAATGATCTGAGAAACCTTCATCCTTCTTTATCTACAAATTGAGTGAATCCTTTTGGTTTTCAAAGAAGTACTCATATAACATGGCCAGTTATATTGGTAAATTATAGCATTCCACCATGGTAATGCATGAAATGAAAATACATCATGTTATCTATTCTTATATCAGGACTAAAACAATTGAGTAATGATATTGATGTTTATTTGGATCCATTGATTAAGGATTTGAAATTATTTTGGGATTCAAGTGTTACACTGTGTTGGAAAAAAATACCTCAAGGTGTACTATAGATATGTTTTGGGTGTGATTGTGTTTTTTGATAAGGCCATATGATTGAAAATTAGTATGAATGGTGTTTATCAAAGAATGTGTTTATGGTGGCATATGTTCCCAGTGTTTTCCAAAAGTTTGGGCCTCAAAATCAAGTGATTATTTTTTGAAAAGGAAGGATTTTCGCATAAGAGTGAACAATACATGGACCAAAAAGGAATAGTTTGCGGACTACGAATGGTGTTAAGCATAATGTTGAAGGAAATTGATAAGGGAAGAGAACCAAAAAGTGTGAGACGTAGACCACGTACAGGAATGGTTCGCGTGGAGAAAATGGTTTATGGTGAAGACATGCAGTATATGAAAGGATTTTGGTATGAAGGATGGATTTTCATTCGTATAAATGAGGTGGTGAGTTGATAATCCACAAAGGGAATCATTGGAGAAAATGAGATGCTATTTTTGGCGTTTGTTAAGGGAGGTGGTCCACTAACCGCATAGGTAAAATGGTTCACGAGACGATTGCAGTTTGTGGAAAATGAAAAGTACAAAATGAAGGTGGTACCGCATTAAAGATTTCTTAAATCTCAGATGAGTAGATTTTTTGGATCTATTTTCCAATATAAGGAGTGTTAATCCCATAATTACTTAGTGTTATTTCCATAAAAAAATATATTTTCTCTGAGAATTTGGCTAAGTCTGAAGTGGTTTGAGGGAAATGAGTTTGTGGAGAATAATTAGTTCATGAGGATTATTCTGTGGAGTGAAGTGGTTTGCAGGGAAGTGATCCCATGAAGGGTGAAGCAGTTCACGGAAGAAATTATACAAAAGGATTTTGTGAGGCACTATAGCTTGCAAAGGAAGAAGGCAGTCTGTAAAAGCAGATCTGGTATGCGGACACGGTACACAAATGTAGTACACAGAGGGATTTTTCAGAGTCAAAACATGGAGGTGGTACATAGAAGTATATATAGTTCGTGGAGTAGGGTTAATTAATAAAGGAGATCCGATCCATGAAGCATATCCGCTATGTAGTTCACAGAATAGGAAAGGTGGTTTACAAAGGACTCAAGGAAGATTGCAAAAGCACAAAAATAGTTCAAAAAAAATTTACACTAACCTAACAGTATGTAGAAAAGTGGATTTCATCTATGGGTGAAAAATAGACTTCAATATAACATCTACCTATAGTTGATGATGTGTGTTTTCATGAAAATAAAGTAACCTACAAGTCTATAAACTATGAGTGGATCCCTTCCAAGAGCATTGAGCAAAGGAAGAGGAAGAGGATGATCCTTTCCACCGCAAGTGTTCCAGAGGAAGAGACATAAAGATCAACCCTTTGGAATACAGTGAGCATGCCCTAAATCTTGTAAAGGCAGTGAGCCTGAGTATAGAAGGGATCTAGCCCAAACATTGTAATTTACAAGTGATATTTAGTGTATTTGGTATATCATAATAGCACCATTGTATGCTCCTTGGACATATCCCAATGAGGGAGAACCAAGTAAAATTATTGTGTCATGTTCATGATTTCACTTCTATTCATATATTTCTATGGGAGAAATAGAGAAGTGTGTTTTGTTTAACAAAGAAACAAGATATTAATGGGAAGTAGTTTTAATCTATCATACCATGATTCACCCCCCTCTTAGGGTATTTGACCTAGTGGACCTAATAATTGGTTTTAGAGAGAAAGGTTAAAAGTTAGTGGTTCTCTCTCCATAGAATAAATGGAGGTGGAGAATCACAAAGGAACTCCGATCTTCAATGGAAACAATTTTTAACTGTTGAAGAATCAGACACAACACTACTTCTGATCATTAGGAATTGATGTATCTACAACATCTATGCATGAAATATCAGCCAATATCAAGAGTGGTGCTTTACCAAAAGATAAAAGAATATAATTGGATGTCGATGATAACTGTATTTATGCTTTATAGGAAGCCCTATCAAATTATATTTATATGAATGTGAAGTCCTATAAAACATCACATGATATGTGGGAAAATCTATTGAATATCTATAAAGGATATTCAAAGGTTAGAGAGGAAAAGATGTGGGTTCTGTGGAACAAGTATGAATATCTGAGAATGAACCCAAATGAATCTGTGGATAGATTCTTTGATAGGGTCAACGTTGTAGTGGGAGACATGGGTGGTCATGGAGAATTCATTGAAGATATAAAATTTTTTAAGTGTATCTTAAGGAAATTCCACCTTTGTTTAATATGAATGTTTTAGTATTGGAGGATAAATATCCAAAGGAGCTGACACTGGATAACTTGCATAGTACTCTCATTGGATATGAAATGAGGAATGATGATAATTATTCAATGGAAAAGGGGAAGTCCAAATAAGTTTAATTCAAGGACATGAAGAATATATCTATTAAATATAGTCGTGAGAAAGACAATTTGGATGATGTCATGTCATTTTTCTCCTCAAATATAAAAATAGGAAAAGGAAAGTTCAAAGGTAAACTTCTATTTGCATGATTTTGATGTAGAAAGATTTGTAATTTTTTTTATCAAATTTTCCTCAGAAGATTGAATATGAAAATGAAGACAATGATGAAAATTCCCTAAAGAAGTATTTAGCCAATGTGAATAGTAGTAAGAGAAAATTCTTCAAAAAGAAGAATCTTCTTTCAAAAAAAGATGAAATTTTAGAAGAATATGAGGAAAAATCATTAGAGGACTGTAAGAACCATAAAGTGGATGATTTGGTGGAAGTTGTTGGAAATTCCTTAACAAAATAAGAAAGATAAAATGAAGAAGGAGATGTTGAAGGAAAAATTGACCTTCATGCTAAATTATAATCTTTTTTTAAAGGGAAAGATGCTTGGAGATCCAAAACAAAGAAGGATAAAAATGTGGTTTGTGATGAACAACTATATATGTAGTAATAGGAAGAAGAGATGTTTGAGGTGAATGAAGAAAATGAAAAATTGAAGTCTTCAATTCAATAAATATCATAAAAGATGGTTGAGTACAAACTCAAAATTGAAGAACAGAAAAGAAAGATCGGTAGTTTCAATGAAATTAAAAAAGATCAAATCAAACATATAGAAGAAATTAGAGAGGAAGTCATCAGTCTATGAAGAAGTGTTATGGATCAGGAAACATTGTTGACCCACAAAATAGCATTGGTAAAATAGATAACACAGAAAATAGAAATAATGAAATTGGGGCATGGTTTTCCAGCAGAACTGAAGAAATAGTCAAATTCAAATGATAAGGTTGGTATGAGGCTTGATTGAAAATAGAAATCAGTAATGATTGAAGTTAGACCACAAACACCTACTCCAATATTGGAGATTGATTTGGATATTATGTAGAATCAAAAGATTCAAAAAACCCAAGGGATAACTAGTGGTTTAGTATTTCCACATAGGAATTTACCCCCTCATAAGATTATATTATAGTGGAAAGATGGGACACACAAAAAATGTTTATTCCATATAAAATCAATGTCGAGTAGAATAAGACCAATAGAGGTAGTCATAAAGATCTCAATTTTCCTGGTCATCATTTGATGGTCACTATTTCAAGTGTGGAGGATTCAGACATATGGAAACATATTTCTCATCAACAATATAGAGGAATGTGTCCAAGCAGAATGAGGTTGATTATAAGCATCAGACAAATATATCATCAAATGAGATGAAAATGAAAAATCAATTCACAACTCTACAAGATGAATATGGTCTATCAAATTTCAAGGAATTCTATGAGTATCAATCCATACTATGTATGAAGTCAGAAACATGGATATAAAAGAAAATATCTAAGCAGATTACGGTTATAGAAATTGCCTTTAAGGCGTCAAATCACACTGGGATATGGATCATTGGTAGTGGATGCACCTCCCATATGATAGGAAATAAGGATCTGGTTACAGGTATCGGGTATGATAAATATGGTCTCATAAGGTTTAGTAATGATGAAGGGTTGAAAATTATTGGCTCTTAGAAAGCAATGTTTGGAGGAAAAAGACATGAGATGTGTGGATGTCTTGGCTCTCTATGGTCTTAGTCATAACTTATTAAGTGTAATTCAATTTTGTTACTTGGGACATGCCATAATATTTTCCAAGAAATTATGTGTCATCAAGAAAAAATATGGAGCTATTGTGTTGTAGAGAAATAGTACAAAAGGGAGTCTCTACCTCCTGAGTGGAGAAAAAGATATGTGCTTTCTGTCCAAGGAAGAATATAATAAGCTATGGCCTAAGAATTTTGGCCACATGAGCCAAACATACTCGGAATATCTTTTGAAATATGATGTTTCTTGAGATATCCCTATATTATCATGTGATCGTACACATACATGTGATGCCTTCTAACAAGGGAAGGTCATTCGAAATAAATATAAGGAAAAATAGAAAATTTCAACAAGATTGCTTGAGTTGGTTCATATTGATGTGTGTGGACCAATATCACCAAGAGATATGGATGGGAGGATATATTATTTCCTCTTTATCGATGATTATAGATGAATGGAATGGGTATCAATCATTACCCAAAAGTTTGTGGTGTTCAGTTTCATTACAAGATATCTATGAGAGGTTGAAATTATTCTAAATCAAAAAATCCAGAAGATCTGGATAGTTAATAGAACAAAGTTCAATAATAGTGAAGTAGAGGATTATCTCAAGAAACATGGGATAACACATAAGGTTTGATTGGTGAGAACTCTATAATAGAATAGATTAGTAGAGAGAATAAATCAGATTATCAAAAACATGGCCAAAACAATTCTCATTGAGAATGACCTTCTAGATAAATTTTGGAAAGAAGTGATGACAAAAGTCTACACATCAAATAGAGCTATAATATGTCTGAAAGAATAAAAGACTCAATATAAGCTATGATATGGAAAGAATCCATCATTGAAGTACTTTTTAATCTTCATAAGTGTTTCATTATCAATAAGGAGAAATCCAGGAAGTTTGAATCCCATGGAGATGAAGGGAAATTTCTTAGACACTCAAAGAAAAGAAAAGAATATAAATTCTTCAACAAGAGTCTAGGAAAGATTATTTAAATCCATGAACTAACCATACTGTATAGTGATAAAACTCTTCAAAAAATACATGATTAGTCTCAATAGGATAGGGATGAAGAAATAAGAAAATCATGGGATAATCTAGTTCTAGCGGCTAATTCAGAAGAAGACTCAGATGATGAGAAGGATGAGGATAAATTAGTATCTACATAGAGACCAATGAGAAGATATGAAATTGATAGAGAAACCATAATTGGTGATTAGATAGAACCAGTGTAGAAAAGGAGGATGAAGAATCTACAACAAGTATCATACATATCACAAGTAGAGCCTAAATTTTTTAGTGGAGTAACTGGTGATGAGAATTGGGTTTAGGATACGAATGAGTAACTTGACTAAATTGAGAAAAATTATACATGGGAGATTTTTTTGAGGCCAAAAGACAAGAATGTGTTTGGAATGAAATGGGTCTTTCATAACAAGATGAATGAAAATGGTATAGTGATTTGAAGAAAAAAACTAGTGTTAAAAGGATACTCCCAAATAGAAGGAATTGATGTTGATGAAACATTTTCACCTATTTCAAAGCTAGAGACAATCAGATTATTCTGGGATATAATAGTGAAAATAATTTCCAAAGTGTTCCAAATAGATTTCTGGAAGAATAAGTTTACATTAAGAAGCTAGATGGTTTTCTCATTCAGGAATATGAGAACATAGTTTCTCGGCTGAAGAAGGATTTATAAGGTTTGAAGAAAGCACTAAGAGCATGGTATTAAAGGCTATATTAGTTTCTGAAAAATCTCATTTTTTATTGTGGTGGAGTTGATTACAATCTATATGTCAGCCATGATAGTAATAAAAGGATTATGGTGCTAGTATTTGTCGATGACATAATATTTCGAGGATTAGATGAAGTCCAATGCAGACAATTTTCCGAATTCATGAAAAATGAGTTTGAAATGTCAATGATTGGTGAAATGAAATTCTTCCTTGCTTTATAGGTAACACAAGGAAAGACCAACACATTTATTTCTCAATATAAATAAAACAAGGGAGTTTTGAGAAGGTTTGGAATTGATAATTACAAGGAGATGAAGACTCTAATGGATACCTCGATGAAACTATCAAGGGATGGTGAAGGAAATGCAATCAATATCATAGAACACGAGAAAATAATTGGTAGTCTATTGTACTTGATAACAATAAGACCTGATATTATTTTTTCCACATTCCAAGAAGAAATATGTAACGTCCCAGTTTTGGAAGCCACCCAGAGGTGCCTCATACCTGGTTGGTCACATGGCCTCAAGTTCATTTCCCCACACGCCAGAGGCTACCGACTAGAAGCAAGGGATTGGGTGTGATAGTGGGGAAACTATTCCCTCATTGGCAGAGTACACAGCGGAATTAAACAAACACACAATAGTAGAAGCAGTAATAATCCATACAAAAGTAAACAGCGGAAGACTAAAAGTAATAAATAGCTAGAGCACATATATATATATATAAATGATGCATGATACATATGTCTAAGAAATCAGCCAAACAAATCACAATTCTAGAATACAAACAGTACTAACCAAAAATACAAAAGAAATAGATAAACAACTCCTCAGCATCGCAAGCCTAATCTTGGTACCATGCTCTCCAACTCTACAGCAAGTCATGTGCCTGACATAGAAGGGAAATTGTCCTTATCTATACCTGCAACAATATAATCTGTTTGGGCCCAAAATCATTAACCAAACAGGGTATGAGACTAAATACCAGTAGGCAACCACCCAAATATTTGTGCCTAACATTCAGGGAATATATGGGAGGTAAAAGTAAAATAATAGTAAACATGAAATTACTCAGCTCTAAACAATCCAATGTTTCAATATCAAGAAACAACAAAACAAAAAAATAAACATGAAAGTTAACCCTCTATGAAGTACTCACAACCATCCCCTCTAGTCCTACCTAATAATTACAAGAAACCCTCTGGGCAATGCACTTGGCCTAGCCCCTCTAGTTCGGTCATATAATTCATAAAGAATATCTGAGGAAGCACTCACAGTAAAATCCCCTTATAGTTTAAGGTAGTTAGGGACTCTCTGAGTAAGCTCACATGATCAATTCCCCCTACAACCCCAAAGATCAAGGACTCTCTGAGGAAGCTCACTCGGTCAATTCCCCTTAAAGCCCCAAGGTCATTCAAATAATTCAAATACTCTCTGAGAAAGCTCACACGGTCAATTCCTCTTATAGTCTAAAGTAGTAAAGGACTCTCTGAGGAAGCTCACTAGGTCAATTCCCCTTATCGACCAAGGTGATTCAAAGACTCTCTGAGGAAGCTCACTTGGTCAATTCCGCTTATATCCTACTACACCAGGTTCTCATGGACATGTGTAGGTCAACGATCATAGAAATGCATTATGGCTCAAGTAAACCTACAGAACTACTTGGCTAATCAGTCTACAGTATACCAAGCATGTCAGAATACAAACTCTCCACCCTACGGCAACAGGCATGGAAAACAAGAAAGACGACCAAAAGGCTAAGCATGACCCAATAGTCATAAATAGAACATGCATAGGGAAAACATCCAAATCATATAAAATCAACCCTATTCATATCCAATTAACCTCTACACATGCATACAAGCATGGAAGGTAAAAAACAGGGGTAAAACGGTAAACACGCAATACCGGTTCAAGGGTATTGGTCAAATTTGCACATAATACTCAAATAATTTCAATGAAAAGGAACAAACAAAATAACTTGGTGTTGGGAGATCATTATATGGGAACCTTGAGGCTTGAATTTCCTTAGAACATAGAAGATCTAAAAAAACTTCTAAAACATTCAACCCATGATATCTCATGAGAGAGGAGAAATCAAAATATGGTGATCTAGGAGAAGAGAGAACTCACCGATGTGATTCCAATGCAACCGGCATTGTTTGATTCAGAGGATGGACACTTTCTTGGGGGTTTGTCAAAGATTTGTGGCCGTACAGAGCTCTCAGTCAAACGAGACCTAAAATAAGTGTGTTCTTGTGATTAGACATGACCCTAGTGCATTTAATAAAAAAAAGTACACGGAATGTACTTTTAAAGTACATGGCGTGTACTCGCTGTTTCCGTACTCCATATTAGGAGGCCTCCAAAACACCCCCACCTAGCTGTGTGTGTGGCCACAACCCAACCAGCACATGACCATCGGCGGAAAGGCAGTACACGGTGTGTACTCTTAAAGTACATGGTGTGTACTCATAAAGTACACGACGTGTAGTTTGAAAATTTCCAGAAATTCCCCTTTTTCTCATAAACGACCAAAAAAGGAAAACATACCTGAAAAGAAGACCCAGGTTCTTAAAAACTTCCCCATTAAAGAAATTCATCCCCAAATTTCCCTAGCATGGTGTAGAAGAAGAAACCCCGAACTGTTTCGGCCATTGAGCTTGTACATCGGCCTCCCTCTCCCAAGTCTCGTCATGTACCCTCCTGTGCTGCCATAGCACTCATACTAGAGGAATAGACCCACCAAAAAGAACCTTTATACTATGATCAACAATCCGGATAGGATGCTACTTGAAAAATGCATCCACTTCGAGATCAACCTCCTCAGGTTTAAATACATGAGAGGGGTTTGAAAAGTAACGCTGAAGCAGAGAAACCTGAAAAACATTGTGCATATCCCGGTACCTCTGAGGTAACTACAACCAATAGGCCACTGGTCAAACTCTCTACAACACCTCAAACAACCCGACGTATCTTGGCGAAAGCTTACCCTGTATCCCAATCCTCTTGTGTCCCAACCTTGGTGCGACATATAGAAAAACCTGATCCCCAACCTCGAACTCCAAAGGTCATCTTTGCTAATCAGCATAAGACTTATAACGAGACTGTGTGGTATCCATCCTCTTCTGAATCAACTCTATTTTCTTTGTGGTCTCCTGAACAAGACGATGTCCCAGCAAATCTTCCTCTCCTGCCTCCATCCAACACAAGGTTGATCGACATGGCCTACCATACAAAGCCTCATATGGTGCCATATGAATAGTTTCTTGAGAACTATTGTTGTGGGAAAACTCTACAAGAGGTATGTTCTTCTCCCAGGAACCTCTAAAATTTAGGATGCATGCTCGGATCATGTCCTCAAGCACCTGAATCATACGCTTAGAATGGCCATCTGTCTAGGGATGGTATGTTGTACTCAAAAGTACATGTATACCCAAAGCCTTCTAAAGCCCCTTCCAGACCTGAGAAGTAAAACATGCATCCCTGTCTGAAATGATGGAGTGTGGAACTCCATGCAGATGTACAATCTCTCAGATGTAAAACCATCCCATCTCATCAAAATTGATGGTCTCCTTGATCGTCAAGAAGTGAGTGACCTTTTTGAGTCATTCAATGACAACCCATATCGCATCATTCCCTCGAGGCGACCTCGACAACCCTATCACGAAGTCCATCGTGACATCGTTCCACTTCCACTCGGGAATGCCTAACTGCTGCAAAATCCCTACTGGTCATTGATGCTCTACCTTCACCTGCTGATAGGTAAAACACCTCAGGAAAAAACCAGCAACGTCTCTCTTCATACCCGGCCAACGATACTAACGGTGTAGATCACAATCCATCTTGGTGACGCCAGGATGAACTGTCCAAATAGAGGAATTAAAGTCCTGCATCAGCTCCTCGTGTATGTCTACTGGTACCCATACACACCCATAGAAATGCAGGATCTCATCCTCACCTATAGTCCATCCAGGAATAGGGTCCTCTCCTGACATGATTTCCCGCAAAACTAGGCCTTCTAAATCTGAAAGTTCCCTCACTCGAACTCGATAAAGAAGAGTAGAGGTAACAACTACAGAAGAAATAAACGTCTGCCCCTATTTGTTGTGCACCTCCAGATGCATCTTAGAGAACAGATCCATAAGCTGCGACTAACTGTTGGCCTCCTGAAATTCCTGTATCTGATTCCTCCTGCTCAACACATCAGCCACTGAGTTTCCCTTCCTAGGCATGTAGGAAATCTCAATGTCAATAGATGGTAGGTACTCAACCCACCTTCGCTATCTCAAAATCAGATCACACTGAGTGAAGATGTACTTGAGACTTTTTTTGTTGGTAAAAAACACAAAATGCTCTCCCAAAAGATAATGCCTCCAACAGCGTAGGGAGTGAACAAAATTTTCCAACTCCAGATACTGTGTTGGGTATTTCCTCTCATGTGGCCTCAACTATATAGACCTGTATGCAATGACTCTATCTCCCTGCATAAGCATAGCTCCCAGCCCGATACCTGATGCATCGCAGTAAACAATGTATCCCTTTCCCTGCTCTGGCAAGACCAGTAATGGTGCTGAAGTCAACCTCCCTTTCATCTCCTGAAAGGCTGACTCACAAGAATCTGACCATAAGAACTTCACACCCTTCTTAGTTAGGTCTTTCAGCGGTGTTTCTAAGAATGAAAAGTTCTATATGAAACATATGTAGTATCCAGCTAGCCCTAGAAAAATATTCACCTCAAAGACATTCTTTGGATACTCCCAGAAAACTACATCTCCCACATTTTCTGGGTCTACTGATACTCCTGTCTCTGAGATAACATGACCCAAGAAGTGAATCTGGTCAATCCAAAAGTATCATTTTGGGAGCTTAGAATATAACTGATGTTCCCTCAGTGTACTCAAAACAATCTCAAGATGTGTGACATGGTCGTGTCGAGTGTGAGAGTACACCAAGATATCTTCCATGAAGACAACCATGAAATAATCCAAGTATGGATGGAACACTCGGTTCATCAGTGCCATAAAAACCATAGGCGCATTTGTGAGACCGAACGACATAAACATATACTTGTATAGACCATACCTGCTCCGAAAGGATGTAAGAGGTATATCTAATGGTATAATGCGCAACTGATGGTAACCGGACCTCAAGTCAATCTTCAAGAACATATGGACCCCTTGAAGCTGATCAAAGAGATAATCAATACTAGGAAAAGGATATGGGTTCTTGACTGTCAACTAGTTCAGCTTCCGATAATGCACACAAAGCCTGAGGGTACCATCTGCCTTCTTTGCAAAAAGGACAGGCGAACCCCAAGGAGAAGTACTGGGTCGAATGAAACCTTTTTCCTGCAACTCCTCTAACTGCTTCTTGAGCTCCTGCAACTCAGGTGTAGCCATCCTATAAGGATTAATAGACACTAGTGCCACTCCTGGCACGAGCTCAATAGAAAATTCTACCTCACACTCTAGAGGTAAACCTGAAAATTCCTCTGAAAAGACATCCTTGAAACGATCCACCACTAGAGGAAAGTCTAACTATGAAGTACCCTGGTCATCTAGATACAGACTAGAAATCCGTGTTGTAACTCTCCCTAACCCATGATGCTCTAGTCCCACTCTTCTCTCCTGGACATCCCACTCACCCCTATGAAGAAAATATATTCCCTCCTATGATATGAAACTCACCCTATGAAGATAACAGTCGACAACTACATGGAAGGGAACTAGCCAGTCCATCCTGAGAATGACATCATAGCCTGTCATCTCTAGGACATAGAGGTCCCACAAAAAGTGATACCCACCAACCTCTAGAGGGAACTCCTTAAACTGGCGTACACCTGCCATTCTAGTCCCCAATGGTGTGTCTAGTGCTAAGATATCGGCAGAAGAAAATATGCAGAGCCCAATACACTCCACAATAACAACAGATATAAATCTATGGGAAGCCCATGTATCGAAAAGAGTAGAAGCTAAAACTTAGGCTACTATGATCGTACCTAAAACTGTAGAGGTTCTGAGATCCTGATCATGCTAGGTCTGCTCCACTAAAAATGTCTGGCCTATGTTGCGGCCCTATGACCTTGCCTGACCACTCTGAGCTGATCCACCATACTGTCGCTGAAAGACTAGCAACTAAATGCCATGTCTGCGACCTCCACCTCAGCCCGAATGGCTGGAAGAACTCCAGTTCCCAGGCGGTTGAGAAACTAGTGGAGCTTCTCCTGAACGAGGAGTCATATAAAAACCCTTGTCACCAGCTACTAGTGAGAAGAACTGACAAAAGCGCTGAAGTTGACCCATCTTTCCACAATATCGGCACTCCACTGGGTCTCTCGGGCAATGTGGCCTCATATTCCCTCTCTCCCCACACTGGTAGCACACCACTTGGATACCAGAAGATGCATATCGCATGCTCTAATCTCCTCGTGCAGACTCCCTACGGTACTTCCTGCTATCAGTAGGAGGAATACTAACTCTGGATGTTGAACCGCCCTTTCTCACTACCCCAGAATCCCTCAGATTGTGATCTGTGATCAGCGCCTAGTTGATGATAGAGGATATTGAAGTCAACCTGAAGATGTTCACTTACGATCATATGTCGTGCCTCAGACCATCCTCAAATTTCTGTGCAAGGAACAACTCATCACCTCCTGAAATAGGCATGAAACACTGCAGCTCTATGAAGAGAGATAAATAATCCATAAGAGAAAGAGTACCCTACTCCAGACTCATGAAATCTCAGGATCGATCGACCCTCGAGGTCTCTGGATATAAGTAATCATAGAAGATACACTAAAACTCATCACAATCCATATTCTTATGACGTACTGCCAATGAGATCACATCCCACCACCTTTTGGCATATTCTCGGAGCATGTAGGTAGTGAGCTTCACCCTATTATCTAGAGGTATCTCCAAATGCTTGAAAATATTCAGCGTGGCTTCTAACCATGACTCTGCAGCCTATGGTACTACATCACCTGAGAAAGTGGGAGGATGTCGCTACTAAAAGACCCATGTCAATTCTTCCATCGACAGGGCAGGAGGTGATACTCTCTAAAAAGTCGGCATCATCCCCATGAAGCCCTCTCGGAACTGTGAATCAGCACCTGTGTCATGTATAATGGCTGGTGCCAAGACTGGCACAAAGGGAGGATCTGCTGGAAGTCCCTGATCAACCATGCCCGGTGTCTGATCACTGCCTGGCAACTGGCGCACAACTGGAGGATGCCATGGTGGCATGACTCTGCAAGGTCAATCACACACCTTAGATCAATATTATCAAGGAATGAATACTAGAAGCGTAAAAAGGGAACAAGAGAAATAAAACATTCAAGTTTCACTAAACATGACTACATGGTGTGTACAATTCCTACACAACATGTTTCCTTAAGTCATTTACATGGGCGTATACTCCTGCTTAAGCTGGTCGTGTAACACCCCAGAAACACGGAATGTTCTCATAACACATAGCGTGTACTTGAATCCTCTTCCCATTCCTGAGTCCTTCTACATGGTTAAGCCACACAGATCTCCTAAGACAAGACTACATGGTGTGTTCAAGATAGACACAGTGTGTACTAGACAAGTTTCACCTGACCCGTGTTGTTAGCGACATGTCCTAACACACGGCTCACACTACACAGTGTGTTCCATATAGAAACGATGTGTGCGAGGAAGGATTCCACTGACCCGTGTTGTTCGTGACATGGTCGGGTACCTAAGTTAGACTACACAGTGTGTTCAGTCCTAACACGACATGTATTTCTTAAGTTTTCATCCATCTGTGTCATTAGTCACATGGGTGGACACATGGTCTCTACACATGGCATGCACATTCAGTACACGACGAATCCTACTGATATTTATTAACCTCGTGTCTTTGCGCACATGGCTTATGACACGTTTAGAGACATCACGGAGTGTACATAGAGTACACGACATGTACTTAAGAAAAATTGTTTCTTCCCAAAAAGAAGAACACATGGCGTTTAGTCAAAACTACGTGGCATGTATTCTTGGTGTTTTCAGATAGTAAGCCTCAGAAAATACTTCGAAATCCATAAAAACTCTGAAACAAACATTGAAAGTGCCAAATTCCGATCTGTGAGGGACCATACTTTCCATGAATAAAAGTTTGGCATCTTATACATGTTATAACAAGGAAAACAAGGAAATGATCCACCAAATTCCGATCCATGAGGGCCCATAACACCTCAAGAACTAAATTTTGTCATTCATTCAAACAAAACCTTACACAAACAATACCCTATCAAACAGTAGGTATTTTTATCAAGGCATCTATCATTACAACATGCATATTTTACACAACATATATCACAACAACATGAAATCACTAATGCATCCTAAATGGCATGGAAAGAATGCATGACATGTGATTTCTAACAAGTGCCTATATGATGCATGAGATGGCATACCCTCATCTCATCGTATTGTGACAGAAATAGAACCTCAATAACATCAACAATAATAGCAAAAATCATGTGAATCACTCAAGGTGAAATCAAATCAACTGTAGTAATTTCAAAACCAGAAAAAATTACAATTAAACAAGGTAGATTGGCTTTTCCCTGTTCATGAGTTAGCTAATCCTGGGCACAACTTATTACCAAGTACAAATTCTATCATATCCTTGGCTATAGGCTTCAAACAGTAAGTCAAGAAGAAAAGAGTTCCTATGATACCACTTTGTAATGTCCCAGTTCTGGAAGCCACCTAGAGGCGCCCCGTACCTGGTTGGTCACATGGCCTCAAGCTCATTTCCCCCCATGCTAGAGGCTGCCGACTAGCAGCGAGGGCTTGGGTGTGATAGTGGGGAAACTATGCCCTCATTTGCAGAGTACACAACAGAAGTAAACAAACACACAATAGTAGAAGCGGTAATAATCCATACAAAAGTAAACAGCGTAAGACTAAAAGTAAGAAACAACTAGAGCACATATATATATAAATGATGCATGATACATATGTCTTAGAAAGCATCCAATCAAATCACAATGATGGAATACAAACAGTACTAAACCAAAATACAAAAGAAATAGATAAACAGCTCCTCAGCATCGCAAGCCTAAGCTTGGTCCCATGTTCTCCAGCTCCACAGCAAGTCAAATACCTGATGTAGAAGGTCACTTTACCTTATCTGTACCTGCAAAAATATAATCTGTTTGGGCCCAACATCTTGTCCCAAACAGAGTGTGAGACAAAATCCAAGTAGGGAACCACCCAAAGATATGTTCCTAATAGTCAATAAATACATGTAATGTAAAATTATAGAAAATAGTAAACAAGAAATTACTCAGCAGTAAGAAATCCACAGTTTGAATATCAAGCTACAGAAAAACAAATAGTTAAACACGAACAGGTAACCCTATGGGAAGTACTCACAGCGATCCCCTCTGTCCTACCTAAGAAGTACAAGCAACCCTCTGGGCAGTGCACTCGGCCTAACCCCTCTGCTTCGGTGATAATATTCATAAAGACTCTCTGAGGAAGCACTCATAGTCAAATCTCTTTATAGTATAAGGTATTCAGGGACTTTCTAAGGATGCTCACATGGTCAATTCCCCTTAAAGCCCCAAGGTCAAGGAATCTCTGAGGAAGCTCACTTGGTCAATTCCCCTTACATCCCCAAGGTCATTCAAAAAATTCAAAGATTCTCTGAGGAAGCTCACATGGTCAATTAATCTTATAGTCTAAAGTAGTCAAGGACTCTCTGAGGAAGCTCACTCAGTCAATTCCCCTTATATCCCAAGGTGATTCAAAGACTCTCTGAGGAAGCTCACTCGGTCAATTCCGCTTATAGCCTATTACACCAAGTTCTTATAGCCCCATGTAGTTCAATGAGCATAGAAATGCAATATGTCCCAAGTAAACCTACAGAACTACTTGGCTAATTAGTATACAACATACCAATCATGTCAGAATACAAACTCTCCACCCTACAGCAACAGGCATGGAAAACAAGAAAGACGGCCAAAAGGCTAAGCATGACCCAATAGTCGTAAATAGAAGATGCATGAGAAAAACATCCAAATCATATAAAATCAACCCTATTCATATCCAATTAACCTTTACACAGTCATACAAGCATGGCAGGTAAACAAAAGGGGTAAAACGGTAAACACGCAATACCCCATTCAAGGTTATTGGTCACATTTTCACATAATACTCAAATACTTTCAACATAAAGGCACAAACCACCTACCTCAGTATTGGGAGATCTCTATATGTGAACCTCAAGGCTTGAATTTCCTTAGAATGCCGAAGATATAAAACAATTTCTAAAACATTCAACCCACGATTTCTCACGAGAGAGGAGAAATCAAAAGATAATGCTCTAGGAGAATAGTGAACTCACTGATGTGATTCCAACACAACTGATGGTGTTTGATTCAGAGGATGGATGTTCACTCGGGGGTTTGTCAAAGATCTATAGCCATATGGATCTCTCATTCGAACGATACCTAAAAGAAGAGTGTCTTAGTGATTAGACATGACCCTGGTGCATTTAATGAAAAAACGAAAGTACACGGCGTGTAATTTTGAAGTACACGGCGTGTACTCGCTGTTTACATACTTCACATTAGGTGGCCTCTAAAACACCCCCACACGGACATGTGTGTGGCCACAACATGGCCAGCACATGGTCTTTGGTGGTAATGCAGTACACAACGTGTACTCATAAAGTACACGACGTGTACTTCGAAAATTTCCAAAAATTCCCCTTTTTCTCAAAAACAACTAGAAAAGGAAAACATACCTGAAAAGAAGACTCGGGTTCCTAAAAACCATATAATATAAATACAAAGGAAATACATAGTCTTTCAATGAAAATAAAACTTTGGTATATCAAGGGAACTATGGATTTCTGTTTTCTGTACAATGAAAAATCTCAGAAAGATTTATTTGGATATAAAGATGCAGATAAGGATAGATCAACATTTAATATGAAATCAACATCAAGAGGTGATTTCTATCTTAGTGGGTAGTGTATTTCTTTTCAAAATAAGAAACAAGATTCAATTTAATTGAGCTCCATGGAAGCTGAGTATATTATAGAAACTCAAGCATGTACGCAACTATTATGGATGAAGAAGCAACTTGATGATATAGGGAGTTTAAGTGAAGTCTCTGATTGGAATCCATTATGATAATTCATGTTCTCTAAATCTTAGAAAAGGTCCATTTTATTACTCAAGGAAAAAAAATTGAAATGAATATCATTTCATCAAAGGGGTGGTGGATAAAGGACTTGTGAAGTTGGAGTATGTTCCTACAGAACAAAGAGTTATAAATATTTTGATAAAGTACATACCCAAAGAAGAATTTGAAAGAAATCGACTGGATTTAGGAGTCTAGTTGACTCCCTGCACTTGAAAAAGTGTGGATGTGACCCCCCCTCTCCCCGAGGTATGGTGTATTTTTCTCTAATGTGTTAATCTATGTTCTTTACCCTGTTGCATACCTCAAAGTAATGACCTTTGGGTTCATTGAAAAATGGGAATAAATTGTGGATATAAAAGGGGAGAAAATGTCTTAATCAAGACACAAGGAGAAGCTTCTAGGTGGAGAAATGATATAGGGGGTAGTTACGTTGGAGGGGTATTAAATCTAATGGTGCTAAAAGTGATCAATCGAAGGATACATATCACAACAGCTGAGGTTTGTGATGAAAGTGGAAGAATGGGTTTGGAATGAAATGAAGTGGTTCATTAATGAACTTTTAATTATATTATTGTTTCTCATGCCGATCATGAATAATTTGGGATTAGAGTATGTGTTGATTAAATCCTTGTTCGCTGTCTTAGTCACAAGAAGTGAATGCTGATAGAATATTGAAGAAGCATTAATGGGGTATCAATTTGGGAAGAATTTCCAACAAACCCAAAGGGGGGGGGGGTTGTTGGGAAAAATCCCTCAATGTATCTTCTTGATATTTTTTGGGTGTGATTTTGTTTGTTTTCAAGGCCAGATGAATGAAAATGAGTATGAATTTTGTTTTCCAAAGGAGGCGTTTATGGTGGCGTAGTTTCCTAGTGTTTTCCAAATTTTTGGGCCTCAAATTGGGTGTTTAATTTTGTAAAAGGAAGGATTTATATGTAGGGGTAAATAGTATGCGGACTGGGAATACATAGTTCGTGGACCATGAATAGTGGTAAGTGGGATGTCGAAGTAAATCAGGAAAAGAACGAAACCGTGAAGAGTGAGATGTAGACCACATATAGGAATAGTTTGCAGGGAGCAAATGGTTTGCAGTGAAGACTTGTGGTATGAAGAAGGATTATGGTACATGGGATGGCTTGTAATTAATGGAAATGAGGTTTTGATTTGATAATCCATGAATTTAATCATTGGTAAAAATGATATGATGTTTTTTGAGGTTTTTAAGTAAGATAGGTGGTACGCCGACCACATAGGGAAACTGGTTTGCAGATCGATTATTGTTTTCAGAAAATGAATAGTGCATGGTGGAGGATCTACCACATTTATGATTTGGAAAATGTTATATTTTCAGATTTTTTGGATCTATTTTCTTATATAAGGAGCATGAATCCCATAATTACTTAGAGAAATTTTCAAAAGAAGAAATATTTTCTTTGAGAATTTAGGTAAGTACGAAGTGGTTTATGGGAAGCATGTCTATGAAGGAGAATTGGTTTGCGAGGATGATTCTGTGAAGTGAATTGGTTTTCATGGATGTGATTTCATGAAGGGTGAAGCAGTTCAGAGAATCAATTCTGCAAAAGGATTTTTTGAGGCATTGTAGCCCGCAAATGAAGATTAAAGTACTCATAAGTAATTCTGGTACGCAAGTGTGGTACACATATGTGGTGTGTTGCGGAATTTTTCATAGGCAGAACATGGAGGAGATATGCAGAAGTCAAGATAGTTCATGGATCATGGGTAATTCGTAGAGGAGAGGCGATCCGTGAAGCGTATCCACTATGAAGCTTGTAGAATAGTCAAGGTGGTTCACAGAGGACTCAAGGAAGCTTGAAAAATCACTAAAATAGTTCAACAAATAAATTTACGCTAACTTAAAAGTACATGGAAAAGTTGATTTATTCTACAGGTGAAAAAAGGATTTCAATAGAGCATCTACCTATAGTTGAGGATGCGTGATTTCATGAAAATAAAGGGACCAATAAGTCCATAAACTGTGAGTGGATCCCTTCCAAGAGCTGTGAGTGAAGGAAGAGGAAGATAGTGATCCTTCCCACCAGTAATGATCCAGAGGAAGAGACATAGGGTGTAACCCTTTGGAATGTAGTGAGGAGTCCCTAAATCTTGTAAATGTAGTGAGCCTAGGCATATAAGTGATCTATACTGAACATTGTAATTTGGAAGTGAGATTTAGTGTATTTGGTACATCGCCAAATCACCATTGTATGCACCTTGGATGTAGTCCAGTGACAGTGAACCAAGTAAAATTTCTACATCCTATGCATGATTTAATTTATGTTAATATATTTCTACATGATAAAGGGAGAAGTTTTTTTAATGAAAAACAAGATCTGAAGGGGTAGTAGTTATAATCTTTCATACCCTAATTCACCCCCTATCTCAAGTTATTTTTCCTAGTAGACCTAACAATTGGTATTAGAGCGAAAGGTTAAAAGTCAGTGGTTCTCTCTCAGTATAAGAAATGGAGGTGTTCAATCAAAAATGAATTCTAATCTTCGATGGAAACAATTTTCAACTATGTAAGAATTAGATACAAAACTACTTTAAATCATTAGAAATGGATATCTTCATAGTAGCTATGCATGAAATATCAGATGATATCAGTAGTGGGGGTTTATCAGAAGATAAAATAATAGAATTGGATGTCTATACAAAAGGGACCAATGATTTAGGGGGAGTCCTATCAAATGAAATTTATTTGAGGGTGATTTCCAGTAAAACATCACATGCTATGTGTGAAAAGTTTTTGAATATATATAAAGGAGATTCAAAGTCCATAGAGGAAAATATATAGGTTTTATAAAACAAGTATGAAGATATGAGAATGAATCCAAATGAATCTATTGATGAATTCTTTGATAGTGTGAATGTTGTAGTGGAAGACGTGCATGGTTTTGGAGAATACATTGAATATATAAATATTTTGAAGTTTATCTTAAGGAAACTTTTACATTGGTTTAATCCGAAAGTTTTACTATTAGAGGATAAATATCTAAAGGATCTGACATTGGATAACATGCATAGTAATATCATTTCATATGAAATGAGGAATGATGATAACGATGCAGTGGAAAAGGGTAAGTCCAAAGAAGTCGAATTCAAGGCCATGAAGAATCTCTCTATTGAATATAGTCATGAGGAAG
This sequence comes from Viscum album, assembly GCA_963277665.1. Classification (NCBI taxonomy): domain Eukaryota; kingdom Viridiplantae; phylum Streptophyta; class Magnoliopsida; order Santalales; family Viscaceae; genus Viscum; species Viscum album. The sequence continues at coordinate 965,300,058 of OY728150.1, forward strand.
ACAATTTGGATGATGGCATGTCATTTTTATCCTTAAATATACAAAGAGGAAAATGAAATTTCAAATGTAAACTTCCATTTGCATGCTTTAGATGTGGAAAGATTTGGAATTTTGTATCAAAGTGTCCTAATAATATGGAAGATCACAATAAAGACAATGATGAAAATCCACAAAATAAGTATTCTGGCAATGTGAAATGAAATAAGATAAAATTATTCAAAAATAAGAATATTATTTCAAAATAATATGAAATTTCAGAAGAATCTAAGGAAGAAGATTTGGATGACTGTAGAGATCATGAAGTGGATGCTTTGGTGGAAGTTGTTATAAATTCCTTAACAAAATAATAAAGAGACAATGAAGAAGGAGAAGTTGAAGGACCAGGTTGAATTAAAAGCTTCTCTTGAAGAGGTATATTTTTGGAGATCCAAAAAAAAGAAATCTAACAAAGTGGTTCATGATTCCCAACTCTATATGCAATAGCAGGAAGAAGAGAAGTCTGATCTGAATGAAGAAATTGAAAAACTGAAGTCTTCAATGCCAGAAAGCTCAAAAAAGGTGGTTGAGTACAAACTAAAAATTGAAGAATAGAAAAGATAGATCAATAGTTTGATTGAAACTGGAAAATATCAAATGAAACATATCAAAGAATGTGAAGAGGAAGTCATTGTTATATGAAGATGTGTTAAAGATCAAGAAATATTATTGTCCCATAGAACAACATTGGGAAAACATATAATCGATACAATAGAAAAATATGAAATTGGAGAATGGTTGTTCAATAGAAAAAAAGAAATAGTCAAATTCACATAATAATGCTGGTATGAGACATGATAAAAAATAGAAATTAGTAAAGATTGATGTCAGACTACAAGAACCTACTCCAAGATTGGATATTGATTTGGGTATAAAGAATAATCAAAAGATTCCGAGAACCTAAGGGATAACCAATGGTATAGTATTTCCACACAGAGATATACCTCGCATAAGATGATGTTTTTCTGACAAGATTGGACACGTAAAAAACGTTTGTTCCATAGAAAAGTATTACCAAAGGGAACATGGACAAAAAAGGAAGTCATACAGAGCTCAATTTTCTAGGTCATCATTTGATGGTCACTGTTTCAAGTGTGTAGGATTCAGACACATGGAAAGATATTTCTCATCAACAATATAGTGCAATGTGACAAAGTAGACCAAGGTTGGTTATAAGAAACAACAAAAAATGAATCATCAAATGATATGAAAATGAAAATTTTATTTTCAACTCTATAATATGAATTCAGCCTATCATATTCTGGGGAATGTCAAGAGTATCAATCCATACCATGTATGAAGTCAAAAACATAGATCAAAAAGAAAATATCTGAGAAGATAGTGGTTGTAGAAATTACATTTAAGGCATCATATCACACTGGGAAAAGGATCATTGATAGTGGATGCACCTCCCATATGACAGGAAATAGGGATCTGGTGATGAGAATTAGATATTATAAAGAAGGTGTCGTAAGGTTTTTTAATGATGAAGGGTTGAAAATTATTGGATTTAGGAAAGTAAAATTCGGGGAAAATACATGGGATGTGTAGATGTCTCAGTTTTTGAAGGTATTAGTCACAACTTATTAAGTGTACGTCAATTGTGTGACTCTGGAAATTCCATAAGATTTTCCAAGAAATTATGTGTCATCAAAGAAAAATATGATGGTGTTGTGTTATAGGTAAATCTTAAAAAATGGATTATAAACCTTGTGAGTGGAGAATACGATATGTTATTTCTTTCCAAGGAAGAATAAAATAAGTTGTGGAATAAGAATATTTTCCACATGAGCCAAAATTCCTTGGAAGATCTGATGAAATATGATACTACTCAAGATCTCCCTATATTATCACATGATCATACACATACATTTGATGCCTTAAAATAAGGTAATGTCGTTTGAAATACATACAAGGAAAAAGATAGAAGGTCAAAAATATTTCTTGAGTTGGTTCATATTGATGTGTGTGGACCAATATCACTAATAGATATTGATGGGAGGAGATATTATGTTCTCTTAATTGATGAATGACTGCAAATAATTTTTTTTTCATTTTTTAAAGACCGGTTTAAGGGTTTCCGGTACTCAGAACAAGACTTCACCACATTCAGTACACCCTTCACAACATCCAGAACAATTTAAATTTTAAATTTCAAAAACAGAAATCAAAGGGGACAGTTGTCCTTCCACGTGCCGCACCTCCTCGTCAAGCCAAGAGCCCATCACCTGTCATCCTCGATCCAGGAACCATAGCCACACGCCACCACACCAACAGGACGCCGAAGATCGTCGCCAAAGCACATTACCACCACCTTGATCTCTTCCACTGGAGAGAATCCACATCCTGCCTCGATGCACAAACCAGAATACAGGAAAATCCGCTTTATCCAAAGCATGGTAGAGCTTCACCATCATCCATCGGAACAACCTTCGATGGAGAAGAACCAAAATCCCCAACCATCCATGGCCAAGAACAATAGGACGTAGTTCAAAACATAGAATCCACCACCAGATCAAAGCAAACCGCAAAACAACTTCCCCCAAACCAAAGGAATAACTAAACAAAAACTCAGAAACCATCAAGAAATCCTACTAATCATCAGCAGCACCACCGCACAATAAAAAATAAACCACAAATCATCGGGGAGAAATGAACCCGCCCAAATAGAACCTATACCATCACTAGACACACCGTCACGACCAGAAAACCATGACAGAGCGAAAAACCTGAAGGAAATTGAAGCAAAACCCACCGCTACCTTCAGAATCGTACCCTATGACCAGATCTACCAAAAGAACGATCACCCAACACGGAACATGATGGAGGCCCCAAAACGCAGCACAGATCCCGCACCCTGGAGCATCACCACGCCTCCAGAAGCTGAAGAAGAGGACGATCCATGATGCGAACAGTCGAGGATGATAACGAGTCTGCACGAGCTGAGAGCAGCCACACCGTGAGCGCACCGAGCTGCGAGCCAAGGAGAAAGAGCCAGCGGGGGAGGAAGGTGTTGACGGATGGGAAACCTAATCGCCACAGAGCCCCTTACGGGCGCATCAATCTCCCTCTTAATTGATGATTATAGAAGAATGGAATGGGTATCAATAATTACCCACAAGTATGAGGTGTTCAGTTACATCACAAGATATCTATGATAAGTTGAAAAGATTCTAAATCATAAAATCAAGAATATCTAGATAGATAATGGAATAGAGTTCACAAATGTTCAAGTGGAGGATTATCTCAAGAAACATGGGATATGGCATCAAGTTTCAACAGTGAGGACTCCACAGTAGAATGGATTATTTGAGAGAAGAAATCATATTTTCAACAACATGGACATAATAAGGCTCATTTAGAAAGAACTTCTAGAGAAATTTTTGAAAAAAGAAATGATGAAGGTAGTCTACACATAAAATAGAGAGTTACTATGTCTGAAAGGAAAAAAGACAATATATGAGCTATGGTATAGAAAGAATAAATAATTGAAGTAATTTTGAATCTTAAGAAGTAAGTGTTTTATTCTCAAAAAGGAGAAGCTTAGGAAGTTTCAATCCCATGGATATCAAAGGACATTTCTTGGATACTCAAATAAAATCAAAGAATATAAATGCTTCAATAAGAGACTAAGAAATATTGTTGAAATCTATTATGTAAACATAGTGGGGAATGAGAAGAATCTTTAGAAAATACATGATCAGTCTTAGGAGGATAATGATAAAGAAATAAGTAGATCAGGGGATGCTCCAGTTCTAGAGGCTGATTCATAAGAAGGCTTGTATGATGAGAAGGATGAGGATAAATCGGTATATGCACAGAGATCAATGAGAAGAGTTTAAATTTACTGAAAAAACATAATTGGTGATCATACAGTTCTAGTGCAGACATGAAGGATTAATACTCTACAACAAGCATCATACTTATCACAAGTAGAGCCAAAATGTTTTAGTGAAACAATTGGTGATGATAATTGGGATCAGGATATGAATAAACAACTTGACTAAATTGAGAAAAAATCAGACATGGGATATTGTTTTGAGTCCAACATACAAGAATTTCATCAGGATGAAATGGGTCTTTCATAACAATATGAATGAATATGGTGTAGTGATTCGAAACAAAACATGACTACTATTCATATGGTACTTTTAAATAGAAGGAATCTATGTTGATGAAAAAATTTCACCTTTTGCAAGGCTAGAAACCAAATTATTCATGGCTATAGCTGTGCAAAGAAAGTTAAAAGTGTTCCAGATGGATTTCAAGTTGACATTTCTAAATGAATTCAAGAATAATAAGTTTAAATTTAGTAGCCATATTGTTTCTCATTAATGAAGATGAGAAAAAAGTTTGTCAGATAAAGAAGGATTTAGATCGTTTGAAGCAAGCACCAAGAGCATAATATTCAAGGCTAGATCAGTTTCTTAAAAAGATAGATTTTCAGGTTTGTGGAGTTAATTACAATATATATGTCAACCATGACAGTAATCAAAGGATGATGGTTCTGGTATATGTAGGTTAAATAATCCTCAGAGGATCATATTAAGTACAATGCAGATAGTTTTCTAAATTCATGAAATATGGGTTTGAATTGTCAATGATTGGTGAACTGACATTTTTCTTAGTTTAAAGGTAACACAAGGAAAGAATGGTACATTAATTTCTCAATATAAATATTCCAAGGAAGTTTTGAGAAGGTTTGGAATGGATAATTTCCAATAGATGAAGACTTTTGGGGCTACCCAGATGAATCTGTCATGGTATGATGAAGGCATTGCAATCAATATCACATAATACATGCAAATCATTGGCAGTCTATTGTACTTGATAACAACAAGACCAGATATTGTTTTTTTCACATTCCAAGGAGCAATATATATATTTAATACCAAGGAAATTCACATACTTTAAGTGAAAAGAATACTTCAATATATCAAGGGAACTATATATTTCGTTTTGTTGGACCATGAATAATATCATCAAGAGTTATTGGGATATATAGATGCATATTGGGATAGATCAACAGATAACAGGAAATCAATGCCAAGAGGTGCTTTCTATATTGGTGGGTTTTTAATTTCTTAAATAATAAAGAAAAAATATTTCATTTCATTGAGCACCATGAAATCTGAGTATATTGATGAAACTCAAGCATGTATGCAACTATTGTGGATGAAGCAACATCTTGATGAAATGTGATTTGAAGTAAAGTATCCGATCGAAATCCATTGTGATAATTAAAGTTCTATAAATCTTAGAGAAAATCCATTTCATCACTCAAGGACAAAGCACATTGAAATAAAGTATCATTTCTTCAAGGAGAATGTGGAGAAAGGACTTGTGAAGTTGGAGAATGTGCCTACAGAACAAAAAGTTACAGATATTCTAAAAAAGGATTGAACCAAAGAAGAATTTGAAAGGCATCAACTAGCTCTGAAAGTCTAGTTGACTCCCCTTACCTGAAAAAGGGTGGATGTCCCCCCCCCCCTCCTTGAGGTATGGTGTATTTTACTCTAATATGATAACATGTGTTCTTTACCCTATTTAAAACCTAAAAGGAATGACTTTAGGGTTTGTTGAGAAAGGGGGAGTAATTTTGGATATAAAAGGGGGGGAAATTTCTTAATCCAGACATAGGGAGAAGTTGTTAGGCAGAGCAATGAGATTGGAGGAGCGGTTATGTAGGGGGATTATTAAATTAAATGATCCTATAAGTGATCGATTAAAGAATACATATCACAATAGTTGAGGTTCTTTTTGAAAGTTTAAGAATGGTTTTGGAATGAAATGAAGTGGTTCATTGATGAACTTTTCATTATACTCTTATTTCTTACACCGAGTATGAATCATGTGGGATTAGAGTATGTGTTGAGTAAATCCTTGATCAATATCTTAATCCCAAGAAGTAAATTCTGATAGAATATTGAAGAATATTTAACAAGGTATCAATTTGAGAAGAATTTTCAACAAACCCAAAGGGGGATATTATTGGGAAAAATACCTAAAGGTATCTTCTCCGTATTATTTTGGGTGTGATTGTGTTTTTTGACAAGGAAATATGACCACAGATGTGTATGAATGGTATTTTCCAAAGTAGGTGTTTAAAGTGGTACAATTTCCCAGTGTTTTCCAAATTTTTGGGCCTTAAAATTGAGTGTTTAATTTTGGAAAAGGAAGGATTTCCATATATGAGTGAATAGTACAAGAACTGTGAAGGAACAGTTTGTGGACCATGAATAGAGGTTAACATAACATCAAAGGAAATCAACAAAGGAAGGGAATCACAAAGCGTGAGATGTAGACCGTGTATGGGAATGGTTTGTGGGGAGAAAATGGTTCGCGGTGAAGACTTTCAGTATTCGGAAGGCTTGCGGTATGTGGGATGACTTTTCATTCGTGAAAATATGATGGTGATTTTAGAAGACGTGAATGGAATCATTGGAAAAAATGAGATAGTGTTTTTGGCAGAAATGAAGGAAGAGAGGTTGTACACCGACTTCGTTGGGAAAATGGTTTGTATGATGATTGTGGTTCACAGAAAATGAACAGTACATAGTGAAAGAGATACCACATTGAATATTTGGAGAATCTCATATTAGAGGATTTTTTGTATCTACTTTTCTATATTAGAAGCACTAATCCCATAATTACTTAGAGATATTTTCATAAGAAAACATCTTTTCTCTGAGAATTCAGCTAAGTTCGAAGTGTTTCACGGGACACAAGTCTACAAAGGATAGTTGGATAATGAGGAGGATTCCATGAAGTGAAGTGGTTTGTGAGGAAGTGATTCCATGAAGGGTGAAGTAGTTTATGGAAGAAATTCATCAAAATGATTTTGTGGGCACTGTATCGCGCAATGGAAGAAGGTAGTCAGTATAAGCAGAGCTGGTATACAGATACGGTATGCGGAAGTGGTATGCGGAGGTAGTTTTCATAGGCAGAACATAGAGGTGGTATGCAAAAGTTGAGGTAGTTTCAGGAGAAAGGGAAGTTCATGGAGGAGAGGTGATCCATGAAGCATACTCGCTATGCAGTTCACTGAATAGGCAAGGTTGTTCTTAGAGGACTCATGGAAGCTTTCAAAATCACCAAAATAGTTCACAAAATAAATTTATGCTAACCTAAGAGTACATGGAAAAGTGTATTTCATCTGAGGATGAAAAAGGGACTTCAACAGATCATCTTCCTATAGTTGAGGATGCATACATTCATGACAATTAAGGGACCTATAAGTCCATAAACTATGAGTGGATCCCTTCCATGAGCAGTGAGTGAAGGAAGAGGAATATGGTGATCCTTCCCACCAGTAGTGGGCCAGAGGAAGAGACATAGGGAGGACCCTTGGGATTGTAGTGCGGAGAGCCTAAATCTTATAAAGGTGGTGATCATAGGCATAGAAGTGATCTAGACCAAATATTTTAATTTGGTAGTGAGCTTTAGTGGATTTGGAACATCAACACATCATCATTGTATGATCCTTGGACATATCCCCATGAGAGTAAACCAAGTAAAATTGTTTCATCTTGTGTATGATTTCATTTCTGTTCATATATTGTTGTGGGATAAAGAGAGAAGTGTGTTTTTTTTAACGAGGAAACAAGATCTGAAGGGGCTGTAGTTTTAATTTTTCATACCCTGTTTCCCCCCCCCCTCCATTAGGGTATTGGACCTCGTGTACCTAACACGTTGTACGATTCTTTCAGAAATGAAGATTTCAAATTGAGGGTCATGTTGTACATTATGATAAAAGACTTTCCTAATTATGGAAATTTATTAGGATATAGAATTAAAGGAACTGAATGGTTTCACATCTGTGAACAAGGTACACAGTCAATTAGGTTGAAATATTTATTGAAAACTATGTTTCTAGGACATCATAGATTTCTACCCCGATGACATAAGTACCTATCTTGGATGACATCATTCGATGAAAGTTCAGAAGAATTTACAACACCATATCCCCTAACATGTGATCAACTATTTGAGAAATTAAAATATATGGAGACTTCTTTTGGTAAAATATTTTTGAAAAACATAATTAAAACCAATTGAAAAAAGGGATTAGTTTTTTTGAATTACCATACTTGAATTTTTTGTCCATCAGGCATTTTCATGATGTTATGTATGTTGGAAAAAAATATATGATAGTGTCATCAAAACATTGCTAAATGAACTTGGAAAAAAAAGTATGTAATTAAGGCTAGGTTGGACATGATTTACATGGGAGTATGAGAAGAGTTGGTTCCAGTGAAGGGTGAAAAGTGAACTTTTCTTAATCCAACTACTAACACTCATTCCATGTAGGAGAGATATCATTTTTTCAACTTATTTAATGATGTAAATTTTCTAGATGCGTATTCATAAAATATTAAGAACAACGTGTCAATGATCAGTTTAAAGTTAAAGGGTATAAAATCACATGAATTCCATGTTTTGATGAAAGATCTAATGCCAATAGCTTTACATTTCATTTTTCCCAAGAATGTCTGTTTATATTAAACGAGATTTGTTTCTTCTTCAAAGATATATGCAACAAAGTTATTGAACTAATGAAATTTCCAACTATGGAGAGCTAAATTGACATCGTATTATGTGAATTGGAAATGTTATTCCTGCCAACATTCTTTGATATGATGTTTCATTTTAAATTTCACTTGGTGAGAGTTATTTTACTACATGGTCCTATACACCATAGATGGATGTAACCCATTGAATGATATTTGAATATTCTGAAATGGTATGTTAAAAATTAAATTCGTCCATAGGGTTGTATTTCAGAGTGACATATTTTAGAGGAAGCAATTTAATTTTTTACCGAATACCTATGTGATGTGGAAAACATTGGTCTACAAAAATCTCATAGCACTGGGCGACTTGTGGGTGAAGGAATTTTTGGAAGAGATGTTGTCACAATCAATATTACAGATCAAGAGTAGGCCCACCTTTTCATATTTCATAATAGTATGGAGCTTTCCCCATATGTTGAAATCCACTAATAAATTCATAGGCATTTGAATCCATCAATGGCTAAAAGATGGATATAAAATACACATAATCAACAGTTTATAGGATGGTTTCAAGACCATATTTTAAAGGTATTAGATAAAAATACGAATTCAATTTCAAAAAAACATTAATGTCTATCTGTAGGACCAAATGTGTATATATTATCTTACAATTTTTATGTAATTAATGGTTATATGTTATATAAAAATGAACATGATGAAGAAAGTACCATGAAAAATAGTGGAGTTACACTTGTGGCTGAAGCGATGCATGTTTTTGGTACTAATGACAGAAATCCAATTTACAAAAATATTTCATAATTTGGAGTCATCAAACAAATATGGTAGTTGGATTATACAACATTTCATGTTCTGATTTTTCAATGAAAGTGGGTTGATAATAGAAGTGATGTTAAAATAGATTAATTGGGATTCATGAAAGTTGATTTTAGTAAAGAAGGGTATAAAGATGAACCATTTATAATGAAATCACAGGCAGTATAAGTATTTTATATTCCAAATCCCACAAACTAAAAGTGGTCAATTGTTCTGTTATCAACCAAAACCACTAAAGGGTCAGATGAAAATTCAACTGAGGACAAACCTTTCATTCGTACGTCATAATCATTTCGTAGTGGTCCCAATTTAGATAGTGTATGTATGTTATAGGAGACCACAATGATGGGATTTAGATCATCTATAAAGGGGTAAAATCCATTCAACCTTTAAAAAAGAAAAAGAGTGTTCAATAATCAGGTTAATTTTTTGTAATATACATCATGTTACCTCATGTTATCATCCTTTTGTTACTACTTTTATGTAATCTAATTTAAATTTTAAACAAATTATGAATATAATGACTTCTGAATGTGTTGGTAATCCCAATCCTTAGGAAAATAGGTCTCTCAACCTGCTATTGCTCACAGTGTAGAGGAAAAACCTTCTGCACATGATGGTGCTCCCATTCCAAAGGAACAATAGTTTTCTTAACCTGTTACTGCTCCCAGTGCAGAGGTATAACAACCATCTGCACCTGTTGATGCTACCACTCCATAGGAACATATTGATGATGTTGATTTCGTGGAAATGGTAGGTGAAGAAGGACTGACGACACATAAAAAACATGAGCGTTGTAGTTTAATGATGTTAGTAAAAATCATCAAGGTGAAAGCCAAAGGCATCAAATACAAGGTCAAATGGAATGTGTAGGGCCAACATGTTATCCCCAACAAGGCCATGTTCAGCAGTTATATTGGAATCTTCACTTAGAAATGCATTCTAATTGATATAGATTTTTGGCACCATGTTGTGACTAGGCTTAAGTCCCTGATGTGGGAAGAGATTGCAGTAACATTATGATATCATTTAGTTGTTTTACAAAAAAATAAAATAATGAAACATTAACTTACTCTTTATAATCCATTGTAGAGTGAATTTATAGTATATGAATCACTCAAGAAATATGTATTAATTCTTAATGGATGGATTCACAATGTATTTACCACAATTATAATAAGAGATCATCTTAAAGATGCTGAAGGAAAAATAAACCTGCACCCACCACTTATTTATGCTCACCTGATAACCCAAGAAGTATGGGATGTGTTTACTAGATGTCGTGCAGATGTGTCTTTTCAGGTAAATTGTGGCTAGTAATACATTGTTTAATGACATTTTTATTCATCACTTTTATTGAAAATTTTTTATTTAGGAAACAATAACTGGGTGCTAGAAATAAAGAACGAGAAGAAAAACCTGCATACCCCTACCATAAAGCAAGGATAGGGTATTCTTCACTTGAAAAAATTTGAAACATGTTTTATATCTACCGTAATATTATTACGTGACATAAAACAACACCATAATTATATTTCTCTATTTATATGTAGATTGATGACTCAAAATACAAAGGCACTTCCATCCCAGGACATGTGCTATGGAAGGAGGAACATGTAAATAAACACAGGATACTAATAGATTAAAACACACAAAAAGTGTGGGAAACATGTGTAAGTATTAAATAATAAATTTATTTTTCTTTAAATCACTATTACATAACAATGATAACTTATTTTTCTATATTTTCTATCTGAAAAATTCATAGGAATCATCAATAGTTATACTAGATGAACACATACTATTAGCGATCTTGAAGTGTCCTGAATTGTATGGTCGTGTCAGAGGTGTGTGTTTTGGGGTAACACCCCTAATATATTTTGAGAAAAAAAACAAGAGTATCAAAGTGAATTAATAAAATATATGAAATAAAAAATATATACCCTTGAATAAGAATTCCAAAGACATAGAGATATGATTATAAATTTAATGTGGGAGGTAAAGAGAATAAGAAACTTAATAACAACCACCACATGGAGATCCTGGCCACCCCCACCAGCTATAAGGCTAGTCATTACCCTCAAATATATGTCTTAGCCAAGGTAATAAATGTTCTAATAAATGTTTCTGTGAAATGTGAATCAGAAAAAAAAAATTGATACAATTCCTATACTAATAATCTATATGGTGATAATGATTGTGACTTATATTCAGAAACACCCACTCATTGCCTTGTAGAAAGGGATGTAGTGTTCAATATTCAAAATTATATGCTACACAAATTACCACTTCTAATAGTTCATGTGTTAGTGTCGATTAGTGTATCCCATGAGACGAGCATAGATATACCTATTCAAATTGATAAAGAATATATTCATACAATCGAAAAATCTGTTGGAACATTCATCGCATGACTGTCACATCTTGTAAAAAAACTTGTCAATAAAGATTTATTCATTTCCAATTTACTTTTAAAGCTAAACCTTTAACAATTAATGCAAAAATTTCTGAACCGACGAATGTTATTACATATAGAAAAAGAGAAGTTAATGAAATGAAAGACCGCCTAAAACCATCTAAAGGTTACATTAATTGATCGAAGAGAGCTACCAAAAGTACCATTACCCCATCCGTTCTATGTCCACATTTACTATAAATGAAGGTTCATGTGGATACAAAGTTAAAAAATGGTGGTCATCACATAATTTATTTTGAATAAAATATGTATGGAGAGAAATACCAATAAGCCTTCATTGGTGTTGAGAGTGTATGTGAAATACTCGAATATGATTGGATAGGTGGATCAATTGTAAATGTATACATGAGGTATGTTTTCATGATTTTATTTTCAAAAAGTTGGTATAATGTGTTAATAATGACTAAATACATTTCATATTTTGGGAAGATGTATATATGAAAGACAATTGAAGGTATTTCTCCAAGAAAGAAAATTTGGTCTTGTTTTTCCTCAGATATACTTTACATAAAAAACAAAAATAAAACCCAAAAAAAGAATGTAATAGTGGAAGGTCTTATCAAATCATTTGAAAGAAAACATTTGAATGAAAACCCCTATTTAATACCAATGATGAAGGGGTAAAATTCTACAATTTAATCATATCAAATATTTCTTTTATGTGTTTTTAGTGTAATGACCCGACCCCAGTTGCTCGAATTCGGTGCCTTATTTGATTACGTTGGCATACATACAAGGAATACGAATCCCGAAGGACCAAGTAGTATAGTATTATTGGAAATAAGTTACATACAAAAGTTCAACATTACAATATAAGAGAAACAACACTAAATTATTCCACTAGCAACATCATGTCTCCTAGATCATGCTTTTATGTCATTCATAATTTACTTCTTCATGTCCTGAGGAAATAAAACATAAGGAAGGGGTGATCTCAAATGCTCAGTAAGAGTAAGAAATACAATGGAAGATAATATAAACATTATACATGGTAAATAATTTAAAACACATGCCTTTAATAATAAACTTGAACACATTATGGTAGGGATATGAGTTGAGTAAATAATACCATAATAAAACATAATCACGGGTATTCTACTAGTCGAATAACCATATGAACATTCAATTACTAGCTTCATAATGAGGGAAGTGAATATTCCAGACATTCTGAAACATTTTTTCATGGCCTCGGCCAAGACGTCTAATGATTAAGGCCTCGGAAAAAATCCATATCACATGGGGAAGGCCATCGGCCAATTCCACGTCTAGTTGTCTCATGAGACCTACCAATGCATCGAGGGGATATATCGGGCCCCACCCATCACAAAATAAGTCCAATGCATTCCTCATATGAGCGTGGATCAACATAAAAACATATACATTCATATTGAAACTATCATATGAAATGTAACTAACTTTCCCCAATAATTTAACATAAAACACCAACCATTCCAAGTAATAAGGTGAATAGATTTAGGATAGATCATCCACAAAATAGTTAGTCATAAACCATTAAATAAAATATGGTAGATGACTTCATAAATGATTAAACCCAATAATACCATGGAATTAACAGGATTGTTGAATTAGACAAAAACACTCTTATATAATCATTACGCAATTCTTGAGATAAATACTCTTTTATTTTGAAAAGAAGAGTTCTTTTGGATAAATCTTTGTATAAAACCAGAAGTGAGGTAATATAGTATTTTTATAATAAAATGAGTGTTTTTATAAGGATAATGGTTTCCAAAAATAGATTATATATTTCCCTTGAAAATAGATATGAATTTGAGAACTTCCCTTGTATCGGGCTTGTATTTTGGAAACAGTTTTTAGAGATTCTTTTAAAACATGTAACTATCCATAAAATCGGGAAGATTTCTGGTTTTTAAACATATATATAATACTCACATAAAATATATGAGTATTAAATAACAATACATAATAATTTCATTGAGGAAATCAGACAATGAATGTATCCCAAATGAAAATGGAAGTTCGGGTGGAAAACCCCTTACCTTAACTCCAAACATGTTCCACTCTTGTACTTAAGCCCCTAGAATATGAAATTATACTTGTTAATAACTTATTTCAGAACCTATTATACATTTATTTAGTTTACCATAATTATTTTCAGTTCATTTATGTATTTATTGATAAGTTATTCTATTGAATTTCGTCATTCTGGAGTGTTCGTTTCCTTTATTTTCATACTCGGTTCACTTGTTTTTAAGTAATGAAGTTCATGTGGAATGGTTATAAATCTCCAAAATTTGAATTATATATTATTAATGAAAATAAATAATTGATAATGGTCATTTCTATCATTTTTTTACATGGAATTAGGATGAATCATTAGATGACAACCACTTCGATTATTCGGCGGTATTTGTAATATTATGAACTAGTAATCTCATATAACTTAATTATATGTACATATTATGGTTCCTGAATATTAATTAGGTTATAACACATATATTATAGTCTGGTTCAACCATTAATATGGTTTCATGACCAGTAATGAATATGAAATTGATGAACGAAACTTCTTCATCCACGAAGGTTATAAATCAGAACCGCATGTACGCGGATTTCGTTTATAAAAATAAAAGAGAGGGAGTAAGAATATTTATGATGGTTCTTCAATTAACATGATATAAATCCAGTATATATATTTTACTATAGTTATCATGGTCATTTGGATAGAGGAGGTGATGAGAGTATAGAAAAAGAAGATAAATTGAAATGAAACACTACTACAAATAGAACTTATAATAGTGCTAAAAACCACCTTTAACAGTGCTAAAAAAGCATTGTTAATATCAGAGAAGATAAAGGGGGTCCCCTTTATTAGCACTCAAAATAAAACTGATAAAGGGGGACCTTTATCAGCGCTATTTTCAGCACTGATAAATGTATAATATATCAGCGCTAAAAATAGCACTGATAAACACTACCTTTATCAGTGCTATTTTGAGTGCTGATAAACACTACCTTTATCAGCGCTATTTTGAGCGCAGATATATTATCCATTTCTCAGCGCTTAACTAGCACTAATAAAGGACAAAGTTACTAAGCAAAACCAGAACCTGCACAGAACCTTCACACATATGATAGCACCTGCACACAGCACAAACAACACCCACACAAAAAGCACAGAAGAGTAAAAATGATACATACATTTACTTGAAATCATGAATACAAAACAACACACTGCTATATACATTTCAAAAAATGTTTAATTTGGTTAAAATTACAATTATCCAACAAATAGTTAAAAAACATTGATGTTTCATCATTTTTTCATCCATGTTCCGCTCTACAAAATTGTCATCCATGGTGGCAGTTTCCGAACAAAGCATTCGAACTTAGGAAAAATATTTCACCTATATAAGAAAACAAATATTATGTTAGTAATACAATAATGAAATAAATTAATCATTAATATGAAAGAATACATTGATAAAATGTCAATTTTTTCCTATACAACATTGATTTTCATTAGTTCGTAGGTCTAGGAGAGATGACTATAGAGAGAGAGTTCCTTCTCCATTGTGATGCGACGACCTGGGTAGGTAAATATTTGTGGGATGGTTTGTGGATTTTGGGACTTTCATGAGGATTTCAGGCTATGATGACACATAGGGGACCGAAGAACATTCCCAAGATATATGTTCTCATGTTAGTATATATAAGAAATGAAAAACACTCATGAAATGGTCTGGATACATTTGAATATCTTGTACACGCTCCAAGGGTTTTGTTGATGATACCTATTGGACTGCCATGGATTTAAATTTTGGATGTTTTAGGATCCTACCATGTTATATCTATTGGTGCTCATAATGGGGGTCCCAATGTGGTACCTTCTATCTTCCATAGTAAAGGGTGTGGGAATGAGCAGTTCTTATAATACCTGAGTTTATCCATTGGGGGTTATGGAAAGGGTAGGTCCATAGAGAACCTGTTGAACTAATCATTTTTTTCTCATTTTAAAAGCTATATTATGGGTTGCCGGTACCCAAAACAAGGTTCAAGGCAAGTCCAGAACAAAAGACCAGCACCTCCACAACCAACACTAGTAATATAGCCACAAACAAAAGAAAACAACAGCACACAACAGATCATAGTACCTATAATCGTCTCCTCATCCCATACTAGATTCATCTTCCACAATGGTCGATTCCCAAACAGAAGCCTGTCCATGCAGCCTCCCAAAATCACCAACATCCCATCTCCTCGACTGATCTAGAGATAGTTGGGTTCTAAAACACTGTTTGACCAAACTATCTTTTTTAAAGGCAAGAATCATCCCACTATCCCACTTAAAAGCTGATCTAGTTCGTGCTAGGCACGGGAGATAAGAGTACTCTTTCCTAGTTCTTCTTCTTGGAGTCTATGACAAGGTTCCTTCACACTCGATCATCCTCGTTTTCCCCCCTTGTACTATATCGCTGTATGAACAAATATCTGGTCCATTAATATTTTATTTATCGCCCCTATCCTCTCCTTCCCTTTACAGAGAAAATCCTCTGAGGCACAACCATTTCCCCCACTATTACTCCTCCTTCTTTGGTTCAAAGTATTAACCTCAATCTGAACACGACATACAACCCCATCAGTATAATTATTAATATCCCTAGAGACTTCCTCTTGACCCAGACATCCACCAATGTGCTTTTTCATGGATACCCCAGCACCTACACCCCCACCTTCTGACTTAGGACATAAACCAGAATCAAAACTGACATTGGTGAGGCCTTCAAACCTATTGCTTAAAGGGATAAAAGGCTTGGACGATATATCCATACCTCTAACCCCCCTGTCTCAAGTTGAACTGTAGGCACCTCCCCCTCACTGTGTTCCTCGAAGCGATCCCCTTCAGCAACCAAAACCATCCCTTCCAAGGTATTCACCCTGCCAAAAATTTCCACAGTTCCCTAGCAATCCTCGACCAACTCTCTACTGACCTCCTCACTCTGATCAGCCACCACTGTAGGTTGAGCCTTCCTGTCACTTCCTTCTAGTCTTTCTTCCTCTAGAACAGGTACCGCCCTCGCACTAACCTCCAATTCCTTACTTAGGACATTTCTTTCTCCTCGAACAGATCCAAGACTAGACACAACCTTCATTCTACAGTCCTCAACCAGTTGTTGTTCCACCACCGAGAGGTGAGGCTTCTTACCCACACCTTCCAGTCCCGTTTTATCTTGTCCTGGACCTGCCCCCGTACCAGCCTATGAAACCCTTCCTGAAGCACCTCCTACCCTTTAGGTAGACACCTGGGCATCTGAACAACGAGCCTTCTAGGGCCCTCCCTTATTGTAAACCGCCACTGAATGACCCAAGCGGTGACAAACAGGACAATAATTTGTCCAGTCCTCATAAACCACCTGTTGTTTGCACCTATACTCTTCTCCAATTGTAATCCATACATGATAGAAAGTTATCCAGGAAGCATCCAATTCCACAAAAACCTAGGGATTAATTGGGTGACACACATCTTCTATTTGAGAATCAAAATATAAATACCTTCCTACGAGACTACCTATCATGCGAATAACAGCCAGATTCTGAAAAGGTAGTGGAATACCCACACATCTTCACCTCCATTGGTAAGAGAGTAACCAAATCCAATATATGGATATAGATAATATATATATATATATATAGTTAGTAAGAATAATCCCAAATGATATGGTAAGGGCAGTGTTGTTAAAGGCGCACGCCTTAGGGCACATTGGCGAGAGGTGAGGCGAGGTACAGCTGGAGAACCTCATCACAGGTGAGGCGAGGAGACCTCATAGAGGCGTGCCAAAGGTGCGCGCCTCACACACTATCTTAGGAGGTGCTAAGGCACAAGGCGCTGTAATGGCGCACCGACAGAAAAAAACAGACCTCCTTTCTAAAAAGCGGTAGTGGTGAGGGTGGAAATCATGGCTACAAATATAGTGGATAGAGGAAGCGGAGATCGGGGGCCGATGAAATCCACGATGGTGGTAGAGATCAAGACAGGATAATGAGAATCAGGTGTGGGTGAGGTCGATCAGCGAAAACCATGGTTCACCAGGAGAAATCGGGGTAAGTTCAATTAAATAGAAAATTTAATTTATTAATAAAAAACATAACATATTATAAAAACATCACTTACTGGAATCTCACTACAATTGCATTTGATTGAATGTACTAATTTTTATTTTTTATTGAATTTATGTTTTTTAAAATTTAAAATATTGTTTAAAACTATATAAAATTTATTATTTGTGTGTGTGCCTTATTTGCGCCTCACGTTGCGCCTTGTGCCGCATCCCTAAGATGACTTTCTGCCTTACTGCGCTGCACACCTTTGACAACAATGGGTAAGGGGATATCAATCTTACAGCTCATTCAAGGAAGAAGAGTAGACAACAGTTCCAAAATTCCCTCAATGATACCCATTATCTCATGCATATACCTAGAAATAATTGTGCAATTCAAACAACTACTCATGTTCTCAAATACAAGTTCAAACAAACAAGATACTGAACAATGAAATTTCTTAAAAATGAACCAAGGGGTACACGACGTGTGAGAGGAACCAAATGGTTTCTGGTACCACTCCACCTATGGACCATGTCCATGGGGCTACATGGACCCAATTACACGTAGCAGTACATGTTGTACATGTGGAATAAATGGCGTGTCCAAACTAATTGTGACGAGGTCATGTGTTGCTGGTCATGTGCTGCTGGTTGTGTCCATGTACTTGGGTATGTGGTCATGTACTTCCTCATGGGATCCCATAAATGTGATTCACCAAATGTGTTAGAATACTAGGGAAGGGGTACACGATGTGTTGGAGAACTACATGAAACTCCATAATTATGATTTCCTGAAACCCTATCCACCACACACACTGGGTTACACATCGTGTGTTCATCCTTGTACGCAACATGTAGTCGGGTTTTCTCCAGATTCTCAAATACTATCTCTGCATGTTGAATCTGATCCCTCTACTTTAATTTCATAAATATTTATATTTAGGTGCTATATCTAACTGAAAAAGGTTGATATAGGCCATATTTGTTGTTTCCATCCATCGTTTGTTGGAAAATGGATTTTTCTGATACTCGGTGGTTTCATCATTCACCCTATATGCACTGTACACCATCATTCCTTACTTCAATATTGATTTGTTAAAAGATCAATAATATGAATCCAGGGATAAAAAACATTGAGAAATAAATTAAGATTTCAATACATCAGAGCATTTTCAATCCAAAATTGGTACATATCCATAGAAGGGATCGATCTGCTCAAACTATTTAATCAACAAGGGTGTAAACATAAAATTTAAGATTCCTACTCGGATATTGGATCATTTTTCATCAAAAATCATTCTATCTAATGATTGAAGGAAGTCATTGTGTTCATTATATCTCAATCTTCTCTAATATGTCATTTCTTCATCATCCAAGGTTATTCACCAAAGAATGTTGGAGGATAATCAACGATCATATATGGATAATATAAGTAGTAGGAATTAACCATCATCTTATTTGTGTACAATCTTCCACCAGGTATGTTGCCCATTCATTTCTAAACACATCTATATCATCATATGAATATGAGTTTTTGCGACATTCATGGTAGTAGTGGAAAAATATAAATACACAATGGATTAATAAATATTTTAAATGAACACGTAATTATTTTTGAAAATACCTCATCGGGGATGTTAGTTTGTTGATGAAATACGATCTATTTCATAAATTTACAAACATAATAACCACAGTCCTTTCTGTTTGTTTGTTTTGGACACTGTAGAAACATCGACAACAATAAATAATTTGTTTTGATATGTGTTTGGATAGTGCAATGTTATTATATATACCATGATACTTTTCTAGTTGTAGATATTTTAGGCATTCTTATCCTTAGGCCCTGGATTCATTCCATGCATTAGATGATATTGATGCACCACCCTATCATACGAGAATCCTCATTAAAAGATAACATAAATTATATAACTAGATGTTTAGTTTTAAAATGTTTCATCTAGTGTATTAAAAATTAACAAATGCCATCATGCGTGGTCGGTTTGTTGTATATCCATTCATTGAATCCAGAAAATAAATCTTTGGAGTATCCAAATTGACTGCAATCAGCATCCAATGCACCCTAAAAATACAAAAAGGAATAAGTAAAGAAATAAATGAAAATATAGTTAATATGATTAAATTGTAGAGTTTTACCCCTACATCATTGGTATTAAAAAGAGTCTGTCATCCGTAATTTTGTTTTCAAATGATTTGAGCATGGATGAAATTATTGCAGCCTCTTTATCAGAATATATTTCGTCTTTTGAAGAGGTGGTGTGAGGACTAACGAGTCCAAAAAAAATTCATGGAAAAATCCCTTCAATTGTTTTTCATATATAGGACTACGACAAATATAAAATGTATTTAGTCATAATTATTAGATTATATTAGCTTTTTTAAAATCAAATCATAAAAACATACCTCATGTATACATTTACAACTGAGGCACCTAACCATTCATACTTGACGAGTTCATTTACATTTTCAGCACTAATGAAATCTGATGTTTCCTCTCCATACATGTTTTTTTCAAAATCAACTGTTTGAGTATTTCCATCATTCAACTTTGTATCCACATGAGCATGCAATGATAATAACTGTGGATATAGAACGGGCAGGGTGAAGGTTCTCTCAGTAGATCGTTTCAATCGGTTGGTTGACCCTTGAGATAGTTTTGAGCTGATATTTCATTTCACAACCTTCTCTTTGTCATTCTATAATAACATTCATTGGTTCAGACATTTTTTCATTAAATGTTAAAGGTCCAACTTGAAAAATAAATTGTAAATGGATACCTTTTTGTCGAAATGTTTTTTATAAGAATTTTCAGTCATGCGATGAATGTTCCAACAGCTTGTTCAATCATATGAATGTCATCATCGTCATTTGGAATAGGTATCTCGACACTCAGATCATTAGCTATGTTAATTGACACTCTGAGACGATCTTTTGGAAGCTCTCTGTTGTGTAGCATGTCATTCTACGTATTGAACATCGTAGCCCTCGCTACAAGGCGATAGGTGGGAGTTGATCGATATAAATCATAGTCATTTTCACCCTGTAGAATATTAGTACATGAAAGGAATTAGTATCTATATGAATCAAATTTCACAGAAACAATTATTAAAAAATTGATTACCTCAGCTAAGTCGGGTTTTTTAGGGGAATGGATCGGCTCAAAGCTAGTGGGGGTGGGGCGCGATCGTCACGCATGGGTTATTGTTGAGTTATTTCTTCTATTTGCCTCTCCCCCATCAATTTTTCTATCATCTCTCTCTGGTATTCTAATTCTTCTTGAAAAATAGCTAATTGTTCTTATAGCTTTTACATTTTTTTCATTTTGATCCTTCGCTTGTTTTTGTTTTTGAAAATATGTTCGGGGTGTCACCCAAAAACCTGTACCTCTGACGCGGCCATACTGTTCTGGATGTTTCAAGGCTGCTGAAAGTATGTCTGCATCTGGTGTGGATATTTTTTATTCTTGTGACTATGTCATATAGAAAATATATAAAAATAAGTAGTTATTTTAATTTAATAGCAATTTAAAGAAAATCAAATTTATATTATTTCAAACTTACACATGTTTCCCACACTTTTTATGTGTTTTCATCTATCAGTATCCCCTCCTTATTTACATGAGCCTCCTTCCATAGAAGATGGAATGGGATTGATATGGATTTCAATTTTGATTCAACAATCTACATATAAATAGAGAAACATGGTTATGGGGTTTTTTTTATGTCACATACAAGTAGTACGGTAGATTTAAAAGACGCACCATTTTTCTCTCAAGTGAACCGTAACCCATCCTTACTTTACAGTATGGGTACACTGGTTCTGTTGTGCATTTTTTGTTTTCATCACTCAGTTGTGGTTTCATAAATAAAAAACTGTCAATCAAAGTGATGAATACAATCAAACATCAAACAACTTATTACCCCACACAATGTACCTGAAAAGTCTACTCCCCATGACGGTTGCTAAATGCATCCCACGCTCCTTGGGATATCAAGTGTGCATAAAGAGGAGGTGGGTGCGGCTTGATTTTCCCTTCTGCATCTTTAATATGATATTTCATTAAAATTGTGCGGAAACCTCTATGAATCCTTCCTGGAACTCTTAATACATATTACTAGTGTGAGGCATCTTCTCTAAATGCACTCTGCAATGGATGATGAAGAGTAAGTCAATGTTTTGGTATTTTATTTTATTTTAATAAATTAAAAAAATTATATCATAATGTTATCGTAATCTATTCCCACATTAGTGTCTTCAGCCCAGTGACAACATGGTTCCATGACTTTACATTAATTGGCACGTGTTTCCGAGTGACGATTACAATGTAGCTACTAAAGATGGCTCTGTTGGGGTTAACATGTTGACCTCGCTTATTCTATCCCACCAAAAAATTTATACCTTTTGCTTTTGCCTTAAGGATTTGGATAACACTGTAAAACTAAAATGGTCTTGTTTTTTTTGCACTTTCAAGGTTTTATTTCCAACAATTTCCTCAGAAGTATCATCAATATGTTCCCCTGGAGCACTAGCATCAGTACTAGTACCAGCAACAATAGGTTGAGAAACCTGTTGTTGCTCTACACTAAGACCACCAGCATCTTGTTGAGAAACCTATTTTTACTCTACAGTGGGACCACCAGCAGCTGGTTGAGAAACCTGTTGTTTCTCTACACTGGGACCACCAGATGCTGGTTGAGAGACCTTTTGTGCCTCGACATTGGGCGCATCAGCAGGTGCATAAGTCATTATCTGTAGAAGTGGTTTAATATTTAATTTAGATTACATAAAAATAGTATCAAATAGATAATAACATAACGTAACACAATGTATATTAAAATAAACAAATAACCTGATTATTGTGCTCTCTTTTTTTCTTCAAAGGTTGAAGAGATTTGACTCCTCTATCGACTATGTAAATCCCTTCATTGTGGTCTCCTTTGACATACAAAACTCCGTCTACATTTGGACCACTGTGAAATGATTGTGAAGTCCCTTTAAAAGGGTCAACCTCCATTGAACTTTCATCTAAACCTTCAGTTGTTTTTTTCGATAATAGAAAAAATGACCAATTTCAGTTTGCGGTGTCTGGAACATAAAATACTTGTACTACTTGTGATGCCATTATAAATGGTTTTTCTTTCTCCCCTTCCTTACTGAAATCAACTTTCACGAAACCTAATTAATCTATTTTAACATCACTCCTGTTATCAACCCACTTGCATTGAAAAAATGGAACTTTGAATTTCGTATAATCCAACTCCCATATTCATTTGATGATGCCAAAGTATAACATATTCGCATAAATTGGATTTTTTTCCTTAGCACCGGAAACATGCATCTCCTTAGCCACAAGTGTAACCCAACTATTCTACATGGTACTATCTTCATAATGTTCATTATTATAGAATGTATAACCATTAACTGCATAAACATTGTAAGATAATACATACACACTTTCTCCTCCGGATATCCATCGAATTCGTTCTGAAATTGAGTCTGGATTTTTATCTAACTGCTTAAAAATATGGTCCTGAAACCATCCTATAAACTATCGATTATGTGTATCTGATATCCATTTTTCATCCCTAGAAGGATTCAAACGCCTAAAAATTTATTTGTGGGTTTGAAAATATGGGTCAACGTCAAAAAATTTATGAAAAATGTAAATGTGGGCCTGCTCCCGATCTATAATATTGATTGTGACAACCTCCCTTCCAGAAATTCCTTCACCATCAAGCTGATCAGTGTGATGAGATTTTAGTAGGCCAGCTATTTCCACACCTGACAGGTATTCGGTACAAAATTCAATGGCTTCCTTAACAATATATTGCTTCGCAATACAACCCTCTAGCCGACTTCAGTTTTTGACATACCCTTTCAAAATATTCATATACCGTTCAATGGGGTACATCCGTCTATAATTTACATGACCACATAGTCGAATCTCTCTCACCAAATGAAGTATCAAATGAACCCTCATATCAAAAAATGTTGGTGGGAAGAACATTTCCAATTCACATAATATGACGAAAATTTCTCTTACCATAGTTGGCAATTTTGCTGGGTCTATAACTTTGCTACATATAGCTTTAAAGAAGAAATAGAGATTTGTTAATTTATGGCGGACATTCTTGGGAAAAATTCAATGTAAAGTTATAGGAATTAGATCTTGTATCAAAACATGGCAGTCATGTGATTTCATACCCTTTAATTTAAAATCACTCATTGACATGATGTTCATGATATTTGATGAATACCCCTCTAGAACCTTTACGTCATTCAAGAAGTTTCAAAACTGATATCTCTCCTGCCTGGAAAGAGTGTAAGTAGAAGGAGGAGGAAATGTTCCTTGTTCACCCCTCACTGGGGCCAACTCTTCTCGTATTACCATCTTAACCATGTCTAATCTAGCCTTAATTCCATCCTTTGTTTTTTCGGGTGCATTTAGCAATGTGCTGATGACACTATCACATACATTTTTGTCAACATACATAACATCAAGAAAATGTCTGACCTACAGGAAATTCTAGTATGGTAATTCAAAAAAAACTGATCTCTTTTTCCAACCAGTTTTCATAAGGTTTATAAAAAATGGTTTACCAAAGGTAGTGTCAAAATCTTTTACTTTCTCAAACAATTGATCACCTGTTAGTGGAGACGGTGTTGTATGTTATTCTGAACTTCCATCGAATGATGGCATCCAAGATCGGTACTTATGTCATCAGGGTAGAAATCTGTGATGTCCTATTAACATGGTTTTCGATGAATGTTTCAACCTAATTGACTGTGTACCTTGTTTGCAAATAGGACACCCTTGAGTTCCTTTAATGCTATATCCTGAAAAATTTCCATAAGCAGGAAATTCATTTATCATCCTGTACAACATGGATTTCAAAGTGAAATATTCATTTTTGTAAGCATCATACAACGTAACACCTGAATCCCACAATATTTTCAAATCCTCGATCAATGGGGCCAAATAAACACCAATATCATTACCCGGCTATTTTGGTCCTGATATAAGCATAGATAACATGATTTATTTTCATTTCATGCATAACCACAGTGGTAAGTTATAGTTTACCAACAGAACTATCCATGTACTTTGACTATTGCTTTGAAAACCAAAAGGATTCACCCCATCTGTAGATAACACCAGATGAAGGTTTCTTTCCTTGTTCCCAAATTCAGGATACTCGTGATCAATTCTATTCCACTGAAGAGAGTCTTTCGGGTGACGTAGTTTCCTATATTTAATTCTTGTATCAGCATGCCATGTCAATTGTCCTGTAGTATCCTCACTTCCATATAGGCGCCTAAACCTTGGAATTATTGGAAAGTACCATAAAAAATTTCATAGGACTAGAATCATATTTGTTATATCGAGAAGCACCACACTTTGGGAATTTTTTAAGTGATTTTTGGTCCTTGCAAAATAATATACAGTCATTTGGGCAGGCAAGTATTCTTTCAGAGATCATACCCATCGATCGTAGAATTTGTTTGACATCGTATGTTCGGCTTGGTAGTTCGTTATCTTCTGGGAGCATGTCATTCCGGAGAGAAAGTTGTTCCGTAAAACTGGCATCACTCCCCCCGTTGCCTGCTTTAAAATTATACTGCTTCAATATGGCTGACAATGCTGTATATTTAGTGCAACCAGCATACAATGGCATTTTTTTCACAACTCTTTAACTTCTCAAATAATTTTGGGCAATCACGAAGTTCCTATTCAAATGTCCTTGTCATTTCCTCAATACGATCCTCATCCTCATTCAAAAATGTAATCACACCCTCCATACGATTGTCTTCACTGTTCACGCATGTAATCATATCTGATGATCTATAAAATGACGTGTTATCTAATACACTACCTACATTTGTTTTTTCCCATGTTTATTCCAACATGTATAACTTCGATCTATTCCGTGACAGATCAGGTGTTCTTCCAACTCCTCTGAATTAATTTTTCTTGAATAAAAACAGCATAAACATGGACAAAGGATTTGAGAAAGGTCACATGCATGATCTTCTGCAAACTTGATAAACTCTTTCACGCCATCTTCATACTCTTTTTTCAACCGATTGGCATTCATCCATTCTTTATTCATATTCATCGTCTTTATGGGTTTGATCTTGAACTTGCCTAAGATTATGTTTTAATTAATCAAGTAGAATTGTTTGGGTTTTATAAAAACAAATCATTGTAGAAATTCCTCTAAAATCATGTGAAATCCATATACATGGTGTGTCCAGTAGGGTGAACATCATGTATGGATAAGATACCTAATTTAATCTGACATATATCAAATTAATTCCTAGTCAGTCTTACAAAGACTGAATGATGCCTTTGAAAATACATTCCATATAGAACAACTTGAGCTAAAGGCCTGTACTTTAGATACATACTAAGTCACCTCACCATCTATGCATGACATTTTTTTGGAATACATGGTGTGTAGTCCTTACATGAATAGTAGGGGTGTATATTTTATACACATCAAGTTTCTATGGTATCTATACATGGTGTGAGTGAATTAAAACACATGTCATATGGTTCTACCATTATTTCATGGCATGTACATGGTTTCATGTTAAAGTATATGTCTTGGATATACATTGTGTGTGACCTAGGTTCACATGACATGTAACATTTAAAATGAAACTTATTCCAAGTTTGAGTCAGAAGATTAGTCATGTGGTGTAAATTTTGGAGATAAATGTTGCGTGGCATTAAAATATATATGAAATCCATGTATGGTGAAGCATGTTATATTTAAAAAGACTACATACCATGTATTTTAAATTGTCTCATAGAGTCCTCTAGAAGTGGTTTTCTAGGATTCAGTGGAATTGCACTAGTAACAAAGCGGTGGTGCCATTGAAATGGGTAAAGTTTGGATTGATATTCAATGGCGGAAGAACTATAACATGGAAAAAAAATGGCATATCAATCATTCCAACAAGCACAACACCATAAAAAAAACACAATCGTGATCACAATCGCAACACCATACAAACCAAACAATCACAATTTTATATTTTACAAAGTATCCCTTATTCAATTTTGTTTGTTAATTCAACGGTTATCACAGAATTTTTATCATCCTAGGGTGTTCATTCATAAGTTAAGTATACATAAATTACCAATTTTTACATTCCAATGTTCAACAAGAACCAACCAACATTCAATTCATTTATTGCGCAAACAAGGGCCACCAACGGTCACAATTTTTAGTGGGGCGTTTAGCCCATACATTACACATTATAACCAATCAATATCAAACAGTAATAACATGATAACAATAGGAAACCAATGAGTAATAGGAGAAAACTCACCGTGAATGTGTCGTTATGAAAACGACAGAGGTGCGTTCATGGTAGAGGAGAGGCACATAGAAGATGAGATTTCCAACTAAAAAGAAAACATAAAATAGGGGAAACCCATGAGAATAAAATAATCTAAAACTGAGTACACCATTTACCACATCCCACAAACCCCAAGAACCCACTAAAACCGAAATAAACTCACACCATGGTTAAACACACCTTAAGATAATAAGAAATTATAGAACCCACCTTCGATAGAACGAGTTCAACAGACTTTTAAAATATAAAATATTAACATACAATGGGTAATCCTTGACGAATAGGTCCTCCTTAATAGGTATAATCCCCAAGTTTATTATAGATAGTATATCCCATATGAGTAAGCCCTGATCAATCCTCAATTTTCACACCTTTCATGGCATGCCCTATCCTAATGAAGGTCATTATTAAGAACACCACAATCCCACCTTGATGGTGGTTGTTATCCTTAGATGATGGAATGTCCCAACCAAATTGTTTGACATAAATAGATAACACATCACCCTTGCATGGAATTCTCCCACCTCATCCTATATCTGATGGATTATTGACCCTAGCATGTTGTACGGGTAATTCAATAGCATAAAAAATATACACTCTATAAAGGAATAATATGGAATATCAGGAATAATTCACAAGGGGATATAAACTAACCATTAGATCATATATAAAGAACAACTTTCAAGGTCTACTCACACTCTTGCAAGCAATAACATCATGAAGGGGAATCAATCGTAAACCATTAATCATGGAAATATCATATACAAGGAATTATTTATTAAGGAACATCCTACCATAATCTCAACATTAACATCAATGTTCCTCAGGTGTTTTGTATCCAAAAACATTTTCACACACCAACTAGAATAATCTATCTCTCTAATAACTTCCAGAACCAATTACATATAAATAAATGGTTTTATATAAAAAAACATGGATGAAAAATCCAAGAGGTATAAAACAAAATTACTTGAAAATGAATATCAATAATGGTAGAATCCAAGATTATTTGAATTAAGAAGAAACTATCACTCTTGGATAGTGATAAGAGGAGAATTAACCAAGAGCAAACCTATAAGACATCATAGAACTCCACTGATCTCCAAGAAGATTATTGCTACACCAAAACAAGAATTACCTTTCTATATTACATGAGGAATCATAATATAAGACATAATAACTATATTCCATGACCAAATAAGAAAAAATTAAGGAAATTTTTCTAAATAAGAAGACTCACAAAAAAAATTCACTAAATTAACCAAATTTGGAATCACCAGTGAAGAAGGATGAAAGGATAACTTCTATCGACAGCGGAGGTAGAGGTGGAGGTGGAGGAAGTGATGGAGGAGGAGGTGGCAGTGGCGGTAGAGGCAGTGGCAGTCGCAACAGCAGGGGTAGAGGCAGCAGTGGAGGCAGAGGCCACGATGGAGGTAGAGGTAGCGGCGGTCGCAGTAGTGGGGGCAGAGGCAGCGGTGGCGGCGGAGGAGGAGGACGAGGAGGAGGAGAGGTCACGGTGGACGAGGGGCATGAATCATCTTACGCAAAATCTTGACTGCATGCGGTCGAGGAGGGATTGTTAGGGTTATTAAATAAAAACTGTTGGAAACTTTATCATCACTTCTTAAAAAGCACTGATAAAGCTATGTTTTATCAGTGCTAAAATAAAAGCACTAATAAAACATTAATTTATCAGCACTTTTAGCTAGCGTTGATAAAGGAATACCCTTTTATCAGTGCTTTCTATTTAGTGTTGATAAAGGGAAGCGCTTCCCTTGCCTTGTTTTGTGGTAGTGAAACCAAATGAAAAAGAAGGGTGCTTTACCTCTTAGAATAACCTCCTTGAAAAACTCATTAAGAGAAGGGGTTTGGACTTTTGGGAAGACCAGTAGCTTCTTGGGCGTGGTGAGAGACTAGGGAAGGGTAATTGGGCAGAACTTTGAGGAGCTTCAAGGTTTAGAGGAGTGAAGAGAAGAGGGATTGGTGAGGGGTTTTTATAGTGGAGGATAAGAGTAAATTTTGAATATTTAATTCATTATTTTATTATTTCCCTCAAGACAACCAATAGTGTGGTTTCATGTGACCCCTAATAGTAATAAGTGCATTTGAGTTCAAACCAAGTGGCCTTGAATCACTTGTGATGTCATAAATAGTGTATTTAACTAATAATTTTTATATACTGTATTTTATCATATTTCACAACTCATCAAAAATTCAAGAATTTTAGAAAAATCCCAAAAATTCACCCCTACCATTTTTAGACGTGTAAAATTAAAAAGTGAAATCCATTTTTCAAAAATAATTTTCTAAATATTATTAATTTAATTTTTAAATAATGTCATAGTTAATTCGAAAAATAACTATCTTAGAGGTATAATTAGTTTTATTTGACATTGAAAAATTAATTAAGATCCCATTATCTTATTACATTAAGAAAATAAAATAATATCATTATTTACTATTCATAAGGTTCATATTACTTTTCATAAGGGTATGTTACTATTCACAAAAATCAAGTTTACTCTATCAGACACCAAATGACTTACTGAACATAAATCTAGATGACCATTTTTCGAAATTCAAAACATAGAAGAGGAAAAGGTGTGTTTAATGGTTAGATTATAAAATTTCATTCTATATTTATTTTCAAAAAATTGGGTGTTACATTCTCCCCTCACAAAAAATTTCATCCTCAAAATTCACAGAATATTTCCTACAAAGATTCAGGTATGTCTTTAACATAAGCTCCTCAGGCTCCCATATTTCTTCCTCCATCTTATGGTTATTCCATAGAACCTTCACCAGACGAGTCATCCGATTTCTCAATACTTGTTCTCTAGTATCAAGAATCTTTATAGGATCTTCATAGTAAGATAGATCCGGCTCAAGTTTCACTTCTTCATAAGTGAGTACATGTGTTGGGTCTGTCATTGTACTTTCTTAACATTGACACATGGAACACATTGTGAACCTTGGAGAGACTTTGCAGCATTTCCAAACGGTAAGCTACGGTTCCAATTCGGTCCAGAATTTCAAAAGGTCCGATGTACCTGGGACATAATTTTCCCTTCTTACCAAATCATATAATACCCTTCCATAGAGATACCTTTAAGAAAACATGATCACCTTCTTGAAATTCTAAATCCTTCCTTCGGTTATCAGCATAGCTATTTTTCCTACTTTGAGCTATTTTGATATGGTTTTGGATAATCTTCACCTTTTCCAATGTTTCTTCAACATGTTCTGGGCCCACGAGCTTTCTTTCACCAACATCATCCCAACAAGTTGGTGTACGAAATCACCTACCATATAATGCTTCATAGGGTGTTATCAGAATACTTGAATGGAAGTTATTGTTGTAGGAAAATTCT
This sequence comes from Viscum album, assembly GCA_963277665.1. Classification (NCBI taxonomy): domain Eukaryota; kingdom Viridiplantae; phylum Streptophyta; class Magnoliopsida; order Santalales; family Viscaceae; genus Viscum; species Viscum album. The sequence goes on from OY728150.1 coordinate 965,330,758, forward strand.
ACAAGAGGTAAATACTGATCCCACATGCCTTGAAAATCAAGTGAACAAGACCTCAACATGTCTTCCAATGTTTGAATAGTCCATTCTGATTGTTCATCAGTTTGTGGGTAGTAGGTAGTGCTCAAATGAAGATCAGTGTCTAGGGCCTTCTGAAGAATTTTCCAGAATCATGATGTAAAACTTGGATCACGATCAGAAATGATCGATAGGGGTACTCCATGAAGTCTCACAACTTCATTAATATATAGTCTTACTAGAAGTTCAAGTAGTAGATCTTCTCTTATAGAAAGAAAATGTGCTGACTTGGTAAGACGATCAACAATGACCCATATTGCATCATTCCTTCTAGGATTCTTTGGTAGTCCCATGAAAAATCCATCGTGATATTATCCCATTTACACTCAAGTATGGGAAGAGGTTGCAATACTCCTCTAGTTTGTTGTCGTCCAACTTTCACTTGTTGAAAAACCATACATCTTGACACAAAATCAGCAATATCCCTCTTCATGTTGTCCCGCAAAAAAATGTTCCTTAAAATATCTATACATCTTAGTGCTACCAGGGTTTATAGAGAAATTGGAACTATGAGTATCATCCAACAATTCCCTTTTTAGATCAGGTATATCGGGAACACAAATTCTCTTCCCAAATTTCAAAATTCCATATTTATATACGAAGTTTCTCAATATCCCTTCATTCAAATCTTTAATATTCTTTTAAAACTCCTCATCATCAGCCTGGGAACTTTTTATCCTTTCTAGTAAAGATGGTTTGGAAACCATTTGGAAAATAATTTATGTTTCACCTTCCATGGTTATTACCATATCCATCTTTACTAGATTTATAAAAATAGGATCTCTTTAAACTCTCATCTTGTTAAAAACTCCATGATCCTTTTTGCTCAAGGAATCTCCCACCTTATTTTCCTTCACCGAGTGGTAGTGTATCATGAAATCATAATCCTTGAGTAGTTCAAGCCATCTCCTTTGCCTCATGTTGAGTCATTTCTGTGAGAAAATATACTTCAAGCTCTTGTGATCGGAATAAATCTCACATTTTTCACCATAGAGATAGTGTCTCCATATCTTCAAAGAAAAGATTACAGCAGCTAACTATAGATCATGAGTAGTATAGTTTTTATCATGAATTTCTAGTTGTCGTGATGCATAAGAAATAACGCTATCATTTTTTATAAGGACACAACCAAGTCCTTTCTTTGAAGCATCACTATAAATAACAAACTTGTCATTCCCCGATGGTACAGTCAAAATAGGAGCATTGAATAATATTCTCTTCAGTTCATCGAAGCATTATTCACAATCTTTTTTCCAAAAAACTTTAAACCCTTTACGGGTGAGCGTCGTTAGCAGGTTAGTCAGTTGGGCAAAATTCTGCACAAAACGCCGATAATAACCTACTAAGCCAATAAAACTGCGTACCTCAATTATTTTTGTTGGTGTGGGCCAATCTTGGATTTCCTTTGTCTTTGCAGGATCAAATAGGATTCCATCTTTAGAGACAATATGGCCAAGAAAAGAAATCTCCTGAAGCCAAAATTTTCACTTTCTAAAATTCCCATATAATTCATGTCTTCTAAGAGTCTTTAGGTTAATGCGCAAGTGATTTTCAGGATCTTCGTAGGTTTTGGATTATACCAAGATATCATCAATAAATACCACTAAAAAATCATTAAGATATTCCCTAAAAAATCTGTTCATTAGATCTATGAAGATAGAGGGTGCATTTGTCAGTCCAAAAGGCATCACTGTAAACTCGTAATGCCCATACCTGGTCCAAAATGTTGTCTTAAGAATATATTCCTTCCTCACACGCAACTGATGATATTCAGATCGAATTTCAATCTTCAAAAATTATTGAGCTCCTTGAAGTTGGTCAAGTAAATCATTAATCTGGGGCATAGGATACTTATTCTTTATTTTAATAGCACTGATTTCCCTATAATCAATGAAAAGCCTCATGGATCCATCCTTCTTCTTGAAAAAGAAGACAGGATCTCCCCATGGAGAAACACTAGGTCGAATAAATCCTTTCTCCCTCAAATCCTATAGTTGTTTCTTTAGCTCTACTAATTCCACAGTGGCCATTCTATAGGTAATCTTTGATATAGGTCTTGCATCAGGAATTAAATCAATAGAGAACTCAACTTCCCGCTTTGGAGGATGTCCAGGTAAATCCTGTAGAAATACATCAATGTACTCTTTCACTATGTGCGCATCTTTAATTTGAATATTTCTTTCCTCGCCCATAGATATTGTTTTATCTTCTTCTCCAATTATTGTATTCAGTAGATCTTCTAGTGGTGGTTCTAGATAAGAATCAAATGGAGAAGTTTCTTCCCTAAAGACAAGGGATTCTACTCCATTTTCAAAAATTGTAACTTCCTTGTTCTTACAATAAATCTTCGCATCATAATTTGGCAACCAATCCATACCATGAATTATATCAAATCTAGTCATTGGTATGATGATAAGGTTAGAAACTAGAGCACATTTTGGTGTCTGGAGGGGGACTAATCGACATGCCTTTATTGCAATGATACATCCACTAGAAGTTTTGACTGATAACTCCTTTATTAAATTAAATTGGACATATCGAATTTTCTTAGAAAATTGGGAAGATATAAATGAATGCGATGATCCAGAATCAAATAAAGTATTGGCTAAATTAGAGGAAATGATTAAAGTACCTGCCACCACGTCATTAGGAACTTCAACCTCTGCAGTTGTGATTGCATAAGCTTTTCCCTAATCCCTTGGCCTTTTCTGTTGCATATTTCCTTGAAGTTTTGGACAATCATTAGCATAGTGTCCCATCTCTCGAAAAATATAGCATTGAACATCATTGGATTCCTTCTTCCCTTTGCAATCACTAGAAAGATGGCCTTTCTGACCACATTTGTAGCATAATCCTTTTCCTTTTAATCATTCACTAGGGTGTTTCCTTCCACAATTGTCACATGGTGGAAATTCAGCTCTTCCCTTCTTCATTATTTTCCTTATTTCCTTTCCCAGGGTTTTCAGTAGCCCTCTTATTTTCTTGTTTTCCCTTAAAGTCATAAGACTTATAGAATTCTTTTTTTTCTTGATGGCACATGAAACTATATCCTCATATAATGAAAAACTTTGGGACACCAGTGCCCGCCGGAGGAATGGCTTTAGGACATCAAAGAATCGATCAATTTTTCCCCTTGGATTCCGTATATAGTCCACAACATGTCATGCTAACCTTGTGAAGTTGGCTTCATACTTGGAAACATTTTCATCCTCCTTCTGCCTCAGATTCAAGAATTGTCTCTCTATATCTTCTCACTGCTCACAAGGGAAATATTTTTCTAAGAATATTTCCTAAAAATCCTACCATTCCATCTCTTATATCTATTCCTACTCCTTTGTGTTTTGGATTAAGGACCACCACTGATCTGCATCTCCCGATATAATATAGACTGCCATGACAACCTTCTCTCTTTCATTACATCCCAAAGTGAGAAATATCTTCTCAAGGGAACATATCCACTTCTCTACTACAAATGGGCTTGTAGTCTCATTTAATGATGGAGGTTGTTGTCGCATAAAGCGATCTAGCATGTCTCCTCTACGTGGTGGATCTGGATGCTCCATATGGGTAAGGTTATTATTCATAACCTGAGTAAGTTGTCCTAGTATAGTTATGAGTTTTTCAGCACCCATCACAGCACCAGAGCCAGCATCATTATCTTGTGTCGGAGGAAAATCCCTACAGGGGACAGGTGCATTCATGCAGTTTCCATTCCTTCCACTTGGCACCATCTCTAGATAATGGAATACACTAGATTGGGTTATGAATCATAATTTATAATCTTAACTTAACAAAATACTTAGAAAAAATTAATATCCTACGAATGGCTAATCCCATATTCACAAATATGGTTTCTTTGAGGAATATTTTACATTTCAATCCTTCATAATGGCTTGTAAAGAAAATGTAAATCATCCTAATCATATCCCCCAGGAGTTTCGTAACCAAGAGTGCATTAAGTTCTATTGTCATACACCAGTTCCCGTTCGAGTCTAGCTCAAAGCAGTGTTTTCGGGTTTTACCCCTAGATACATTTGTGCCAGAGCCACATCTATCGGCTCGTATCCAGATAGGGTTTTATTGCTTGAAAGATCCACATAATCTATTCATTACCAAAATACTAGGATGTTATTGTATGTATATCCTCAAAGAATAACTTAGAGACTCTTCAAAAATTCTACATTTTCTAAATATAGTTTCCAAGTATTCTACTAAAATTTCTCTGATACCAACTATAAGGACCCGACCCCAGTTGCCTGGAGCCGGTGCCTTATTTTATTGTGTTGGCATACATACAAGGAATGCGGATCCCAAAGGACCAAGTAGTTTAGTATTATTGGAAACAAGTTATATACATAAGTTTAACATTACAATATGAAGAGAAAAACAACACTAAATTATTCCACTAGCAACATCATGTCTCCAAGATCATGCTTGCATGTCATTCATAATTTACTTCTTCATGTCCTAAAGAAATAAAACATATGGAAAAGGTGATCTCAAACGCTCAGTAAGAGTAAGAAATTCAGTGGAAGATAATATAAACATTATACATTGTGAATAATTGAAAACACATTCCTTTAATAATAAACTTCAACACATTATGACAGGGATATGAGCTGAGTAAATAATGCCATAATAAAACATAATCATGGGTATTCTACTAGTCGAATAACCACATGAACTTTAAATTAATAGCTTCATAATGAGGGAAATTAATATGCTAGACATTCTGAAACATCTTTTCATGGCCTCGGCCAAGACGTCTAATGATTAAGGCCTCGGCCAAAATCCATATCACATTGGGAAATGCCTTGGCCAATTCCACGTCTATTTGTCTCATGAGACCTACCAATACATCGAGGGGCTATAGCGGGCCCCACCCATCACATAATAAGTACAATTTATTCCTCATATGAGTGAGGATCAACATAACAACATATACATTCATATTGAGACTATCATATGAAATGTAACTAACTTTCCCCAATCATTTAACATAAAACACCAACCATTCTGAGTAATAAGGTGAATGGTTTTAGGATAGATAATCCACAGTTGAGTTAGTCATAAACCATTAAATAAAATATGGTATATGACTTCATAAATTATTAAACCCAATAATACCATGGAATTAACAAGAGTGTTGAATTAGACGAAAACACTCTTATAAAATCATTACGTAATTCTTGAGATAAATACTCTTTTATTTTGAAAAGAAGAGTTATTTTGGAAAAATATTTGTATAAAACAAGAAGTGAGGTAAGATAGTATTTTCATAAAAAAATTATTGTTTTTATAAGGATAATGTTTTCCAAAAATAGATTATATCTTTCCCTTGAAAAAAGATATGAATTTGAGAAATTCCCTTGTATCGGGCTCGTATTTTAGAAACAGTTTTGAGAGATTATTTTAAAAAATGTAACTATCCAGAAAATCAGGAAGGGTTATGGTTTGTAAAAATATATATAATACTCAAACAAAATATATGAGGAGTAAATAAAAATACATAATAATTTCATTGAGTAAATCAGACAATGAAATTAACCCGAATGAAAATGGAAGTTCGGGTGGAAAACCCTTACCTTAACTCCAAACGTGTTATGATCTTGTACATAAGCTCCTGGAATATGAAAGTATACTTTTTAATAACTTATTTTAGAACCTATTAGACATGTATTTAGTTTACCATAATTTTGGTTAGTTCATTTATGTCTTTATTTATAAGTTATTGTATTGAATTTCGTCGTTCTGGAGTGTTCATTTCCTTTATTTTCATATTTGGTTCACTTGTTTTTAAGTAATGAAGTTCATGTGTAATGGTTATAAATCTCCAGGATAAGAATTATATATTATTAATGAACATAGATAATTGATAATGGTCATTTCTATCATTTGGTTACATGGAATGAGGATGAATCATTCGATGAAAACCACTTCGATTATTCGACGGTATTTGGAATATTATGAACTAGTTTTGTCGTATAACTTAATTATATGTACATATTCTGGTTCTTGAATATTAATTAGGTTATAAAACATATATTATAGTATGTTTAAACCATGAATATGGTTTCATGACCTGTAATGAAGAATAAATTGAAGAAAGAAACTTCGTCATCCACAAAGGTTATAAATCGGAACCTCATGTACGTCGATTTCGTTTATAAAAATAGAAGGGAGGGAGTAAGAATATTTATGATGGTTCTTCCATTCACATGAAATAAATCTAGTATATAGATGTTACTGTAGTTATCATGGCCATTTGGACAGAGGTGGTGAGGAGAGGATAGCAAAAAAAGATAAATTGAAATGAAACCAAATGAAAAAGAAGGGTGTTTTACCTCTTGAAATAACCTCCTTGAAAAACTCTTTAAGGGAAGGGGTTTTGGTCTTTTGGGAAGTCCATAAGCTTATTGGACGTGGGGAGAGACTAGGTAAGGGTAATTGGGCAGAACTTTGAGGAGCTTCAAGGCTTAGAGGATTGAAGATAAGAGGGAGTGGTGAGGGGTTTTTATGGTGGAGGAGAGGAGTAAATTTTGAATATTTAATTCATTATTTTATTATTTCCCTCAAGACAACCAATAGTGTGGTTTCATGTGAACCCTAATAGTAATAAGTGCATGTGAGTTCGAACCAATTGTCCTTGCATCACTTTTGATGTCATAAATAGTGTATTTAACTAATAAATTGTACATACGGTATTTTATCGTATTTCACTATTCATCAAAAATTCAAGAATTTCAGAAAAATCCAAAAAATTCACCCCTACCATTTTTCGACGTGTAGAATTCAAAAGTGAAATCCATTTTTATAAAATAATTTTATAAATATTATTAATTTAATTTTTATATAATGTCATAGTTTATTCGAAAAATAACAATCTTAGAGGTATAATTAGTTTTATGTGACATTAAAAAATTAATTAAGATCCCATTATCTTATTACCTTAAGAAAATAAAATAATATCATTATTTACTATTCATAAGGGTCATATTACTATTAATATTACTATTCATAAGGGTATGTTACTATTCACCAAAAATCAAGTTTGTTATATCAGACTCCAAATGACTTACTGAACACAACTCTAGATAACCATTTTTTGAAATTAAAAACATAGAAGATGCAATGTTGTGTTTAATGGTTAGATTATAAAATTGCATTCTATATTTATTTTAAAAACCTTGGAGTGTTACATTTAGGCAACATTAGATGCTCATTACAGTAAATTTGGATACTCCAAAGATTTATTTCCAAGATTCAATGCATGGATACCCAACAAACCATCCACACATGATGGAATTTGTCAATAATTAATACACTACATCCAATTTTTTTTAACTAAATATCATGTTATATAATATATATAATCCATTAATGAGGATTTTGTTATTATAGGGTGGTATATGATTATCGTGATAAACAAGGAATGATGCTAGGGACTAAGGATGAGAAAGAAGAAAAGTTCTACGGCTAGATTAGTATCAGGGTAAATATAATAATATTTCACTTTAGAAACACATATCAACAAAAATTACTTATTCTACTCAATGCTTCTAAAGTGTCTAAAACAAACTAATGGAAAATATTGTGGTTATTATGTTTGTAATATTATGAGAGAGATCATATTCCATTAACAGAATAGCATCATTGAAGACATATTTTCAAATATAATTACTATTTAATTTTAAATATTTATTAATCATTTGTGAATTTATATTTTTTCAGTAAAAATATGACTGTAGGAAGGACCCATATTCACAAGAAGATATAGATGTTCTTAGAAATGAATTGGTAGTATAGTTGATGGAAGAATGTACACAAATAGCATGAAGATGAGACTTCCATAGAAGTAGTGGATTGTTTCATATTAATGTTTAATTTACTTATTTTTAGTATTACTATCATACCAATTGTTTTCTTATACAGATGGATTCCTTTGTTTGAGTTGGGGTGGTTTGTTCAAAACTGATCATGCTCATCGGATATTGGACTTTGAGGCTGTAACTCATAATTCAATGAGAAGGTAAAGTTTTTTAATATAATTTGTTTTTCCTCATAATATTATATTTTTTCTAACTAAATTAAATGTTTGACTACTAATAAAAAAATTATTCCATAGACTTACTCTCCCTCAAAACCTTGTCACCCTTGCATTGTCGACATTTATCACTTTCCTTTAATGACAGTAGAGGTAATTGAAGGAAAGTGATAAATGTCGACAATGAAATGTTTCCATTTTTCTAAAGAATGAAAATGGAAATCATGATAATGCACAGTGTGGCCATTAGTACTCAAAGTGTTTCTGTCTATGTAATTAATTAATTTTATCATCATTTTATCTACTATTTGTATGTTAATTTCTTTATATTATCATTGATATTTCCCCTGTTTACAATAATTAAGCATCTATGATCACCCTTTTTTAATTTTTCATATCCTTAGGTTATTAAGAATGGTTTTATAAATGATATGTCTAAGAAGGTTTCTATTAAGGAATAACTTAATGAGAGACTCTTATGAACTAGTTCTTTTGGCTTCCATGTTTCCAAAAGCACTAGACCTAAACTAGTCTAGAATGGATCATTATGTTATGTAAGGAATATTGATCTAATAAGATGTGATACCTATGTATAAAATGTTTGGGTCAATATAGTTGGTATCTGAGCAACTAACCTATTCAAAACTAAGCAAAAAGAACAAGTGACTGGTATCACTCAAAGTGTCTCTTTTTATTTAAAATTGACATTGCTTTTAGTAAAAAAACAAGTGACGTACTAAAAACCCATGAAAACTAATTTATATTATTTTTATACTTTTTAAAAAATATCCATGAGTCATTTGTACAATTTAGGAATCAACTACACTTCAATCTGACACATGCTGTGACTGGTATAACTAAAATTGTTTGTTATGAGTTTAAAATTGATATTTTAGTTCAAAATGTGTCACTCATTGAAAACCAAGTAAACATGATCTAATTGTTTTTATATTTTAGTTTAGTGATTCATAATTAATTTTTTATGTGTATGAAGTATTTTCACATCAAATCGAGGCATGATGCGACTGATATGACTCATAATGCATGTTTCCAGTTTAAAATGAAATTTTAGTAAAAAAACACAACTGACATACTAAAAACTAATAAAACACATTTTTATTGTTTGGATACTTTACGAAAACTATCTATAAGTCATTTTTTATGTTTATGAATCAGCCACACCTCAATATGATTCACAGTGTGATCGGTATAACTCAAAGTATCTCTTTTTATTTAAAATTGACATCAATTTCAATAAAAAACAAGTGGCATACTGAAAACCAAGTAAACACATTCAGATTTTTTTATATTTTAGTAAAATGATATATACTTCATTTGTGGATTTTTGGAATAATCTACCCCAAAATACGTTGCACGGTGTGGTCAGTATCACTCAAAGTGTCTCTTTTTATTTAAAATTGATATTAATTTAAGTAAAAACAACAACTGACATACTGAAAAATGAGTAAACACATTCATATTGTTTTGATACTTTAGGAAAATGATCCATGAGTCATTTTTGACATGTAGGAATCAACCAAACCTCAATCTAATGCATGATGTGACCAGTATGACTAAAAGTGTCTGTTATCAGTTTAAAATTAACATTTTAGGTTAAAACAAATCACTCACTGAAAACCAAGAAAATGTGATCCAATCGTCTTGGTAATTTATAAAAGTAAATAATAAGTCATTTCTAACATGTATGAAGTAGTTTCACATCAAAATTATACACGATGTGACCGGTATGACTCATAATGCATGTTTCTAATATGAAATGACATTTTAGAAAAAAAACACAACTGACATACTGGAAACCAATAAAACACATTAATATTATTTTGATACTTTAGTAAAATGATATTTATGTCATTTTTGATGTGTAGTAATCATACTCACCTCAATACGACACACAGTGTGGTTAGTATAACTCAGAGTGTCTCTTTTTATTTAAAATTGACATCAATTTCAGTAAAAACAACAAGTGGAAAATGAAAACAGAGAAAACACATTCACAATGTTTTCATATTTTAGAAAAATGATATATACATTATTTTTTATGTTTATAAATTAGCCTCACCTAAATACGATGCCTGGTGTGGCTGGTATCACTCAAAGTATCTCTTTTTATTTAAAATTGATATTAATTTATGTTAAAACAACATGTATCATACTAAAAATCAATAAAATTCATTCATATTGTTCTAATACTTTAGTAAAATGATCCATGAGTCATTTTTTACCTGTAAAAATCAACCAAACATCAATATGATGCATAGTGTGACCGTTATGACTCAAAGTGTCTGTTATCATTTTAAAATTGACATTTTAGTTCAAAAATTGTCACTCACTAGAAACCAAGAAAACAGAATTTGATTATCTTGAAAATTTAGGAAAGTGATTCATAAGTTATTTTTGACTTGTATGAAGTAGTTTCACATCACAATTCTACATGATTCCACCGATATGACTCATAATTTGTGTTTCTAGTTTGAAATGGCATTTTAGTAAAAAACACAACTTGCATACTAAAAACCAAGAAAACATATTCAGATTCTTTTGATAGTCTATTACAATGATCCATTAGTAATTTTTTATAGGTAGAAAATATATTTACCTCGATATGATTCATAGTGTGGCCAATATAACTCATAATATTTCATTATTTAAAATTGGCATTAATTTTTGTAAAATAACAAGTGATATACTCAAAACTAAGAAAACACATTCAGATTTTTTTGATATTTTAAGAAAATGATCCATAACTCATTTGTGATATATTTTAGTCAACCACACCTCAATACGATGAATTATGGGACCATTATGACCTAAAATGCATGTTTCTAGTTTGAAATGACATTTTAGTAAAAAACACAACTGGCATACTAAAAACAAAGAAAACACATTTGAATTGTTTTGATATTTTAAAAAAATGATCTATTAGTCATTTTTGATGTGTAGAAACCACCACCACCTAAATAAAATGCACATTTTGGTAGGTATACCTTAAAATATCTCTTTTTATTTCATATTGAAATTAATTTAAGTAAAAACTACAAGTGACATACTAAAAACCAAACAAATGGATTCAAGTTATTTTGATACTTTAAGAAAAAGATATATCAGTATTTTAAGATGTTTAAGAATATACCACACCTCAATACGATGCATGGTGTAGATGATATAACTCAAATGTTATCATTTTATTTCAAATTGAAAATAATTTAAGTAAAAAAACAAGTGACATACAAAAAAATGATCAAATGCATTCATATTGTTTTGATATTTTAGGAAATGATATATTAGTTGTTTTTGACCTATAGGAATCAAATTAACCTAAATAAAATTCATGGTTTGGCTGGTATAACTCAAAGTGTCTTTTTAATTTAAAATTGAAATTAATTTAAGTAAAAAAACAAGTGACATTATGAAAACCAAAAAAGAACATTAAAATTGATTTAATACTTTAGTAAAATGATCCATGAGTCATTTTTGATGTGTAGTAGTCAACAGAAACTCAATCAGATGCACAGTGTGACCAGTATGACTAAATGTGTCCATTATCAGTTTAAAATTGGAATTTTAGTTCAAAATGTATCATTCACTGAAACCCAAGAAAACATGCTATGATTTCCTTGATAATTTAGGAAAATGATTCATAAGTTATTTACGATTTGTATGAAGTAGTCTCATATAAAACCAACAGATAATGTGATCATTGTGACTCATAATGCATGTTTCCATTTTTAAATGACATTTTAGTAAAAAAACATAATTTTGATACTGAAAACTGATAAAATGTATTCAGATTGTTTTGATACTTTTGGAAAATGATTCACCAGTAATTTTTGATAGGTATAAATTAGTCACACCTCAATATGACACACAGTGTGACCGGTATAACTCCAAATGTGTCATTATTTAAAATTGACATTAATTTTAGTAAAAGAACAAGTGACATACTCAAAACTGAGCAAACCCCTTCATATTGTTTTTATATTTTAGAAATACAATTCATAACTCATTTTTGACATGTAGGAATCAACCCCACCTCAATAGGACACATGGTGTGATTGGTATAACTCCAAATATGTCATTTTTATGAAATATTAAAATTGTATTAATGTATTCCTTTATATTAATGTATAATTTATTTTTTTTATAGTGTTACTAACTTAATATTTATTTTCTTTTATAGGTGGAATCTTTTTCTTGGGTTGAGTTGATTTGTTTTTCAGATTATAATATGGGTGGAAATTTTTTAGAGGGGATAAAAAATGTCAAAAGATGAAATATTAATGTTTTAGAATGTTTGTTGGATAATTATAAATGTAATTATATAAAAAAAATATTTTAAATGTAAATAGAAATGTTTTTTTGTTTATACCATGGCTTGATTTTTTTTTTGTATTCATGGTTCCAATTAAATGTATATAGAAATGTTTGAAATTCCAGTTTGTTTATAGCATTCAAAATTATAGGTTTTATCTTCTAGGTGTTCTATTATATTAACAGCATATTGCAGGTAGCTAGGCCTTTATCAGTGCTATTTAAAGCACTAATAAAGTGTGGCCTATATCATCACTTTTTATCATGGATAAAGGACCCCATTTGTTAGGTCTTTTTAGCGCTGATAAAGGGTACCCCATTATCATTGTTGTGATTAACAATTCTTTTTTTGCACTGTTAAAATCTGATTTACATGATGCTAAAGGGAATATGTGTAGTAGTGTTTTCTGATCGTGCCCTGATCCACATTGACTTATTTCATGTAGAAGGGAGACCCATAACTAAAATATCCTTCATATATGGAGGTTTCTAGGTGAGGGAGGAAGATTTTGTGGATGTGGTCCACTCGGGGTGGTAGATAGGGGACAATGATGTTAAAATAAACCTATTGTAGGTGGCCTCTAAACTAAAGCAGTGGAGTTATGCTAAATTACTCTATCCATATACTTAATGTGATCTAATTAAAAGTATTATGAATGATATTATTTCATGTCCCCCCCACATATTCTAGTTTTTCTAGAATATCAAAAATGAAAGTTTCTCTGGATGAGACCCTCAGAATAAAGGATATTTTATAATCTATGTGGGAGCGGGATGCTCATATGAGATATTCCAATTAAAACACCCTCTATCTCCACCAAAGGCTTCAACGCATCACCGAAAGAACCATATTTCCTATCTCACAGATCCTGATGGATGTTCTATCTCAAATTATAGTGACATTTTATATACTATATTTCACTTTTTATAAGACTTATATACTATGGGGGAGTCTTACATCTCTCCAAATATTGATAGTTGTATTATCACATTTTTTATAGTGTAAATGAACAACCAACATGTGCAAGATATTAAAAATGATGAGATTCTCATGGAACTCAATCAAATTCATTCAATGAATCCACCAAACCCAAATGGTTTCCCTTTTTTCAAGAAGTTATATCATATTATTTGCCTGAATATTTTGGGTGTCATGAAGGATCTATGGGTGAGTAAATCCAAATATCACTCAATCAACAAAACAATTGTCACCCTCAATCATAAAATAAAAAATTTATCTTTGGTCACATATTTTAGACCCATAAGACTTTGTAATGTTATGTATACAATCATCTCCAAAATCTTGGTGAACTGCTTTTGGTCTTGGCTTCCATATATCATCTCCAATAATCAAAGTGTCTTTGTTCTTATGATACTTACCTCTGACAATGTCGTTGTGGACCATGAAAATTTTTACTATATGAAATCCTAGAATAAAGAAAATCAAGGTGTTTTGGTGTGGAAAATTGACATGAAAATGGTCTATGATATAGTTAAATGGTCATTCCTCTGATTTGTGATGAATCAAATGGGTTTCTATCCAAAATGGATCAACATTGTTATGAGTTGTGTTTCTTCTGTTTCTTTTAGGATTTGGATAAATGGTGGTATTTCTCAGAGTTTCTCACCCTATAGTGGTATTTTCTAGGGAGACCCTCTATCTACCTTTATTTTTATTCTGGTTTTTGATGTCTTCGCCAATCTTATTTCTCTTCCCGATAATGGGAATCACATTCATGGTGTGAAGGTATGTCGACAGGACCCCCTATATCCCACTTTTTTTCGAATGATAGTATTATCTTCTAAAGGGACACTTTGGGACAATTAAAGTATATTTTCCATATAATCCACATGTATGAGTGGGCATCAGGTCAATCTGTCAACCTCTCAAAATCTAAAATTTCTTTCAGATCAGTTGTTCATAAATCTTGGAAGGATGATCTCTATCTTACACCTATCATTCAAGTTGTTGAGAAACATAAAAAATATTTATTGCTCCCCATTATCATGGGATGTTAAAAAAAGGTACTCTCTAATATTCTTGATAGGGTGGTCAAGAAATTTGAGGGATGGTTAGCTAAAAAGATTTCAAAATTGATGAAGGAGGTACTAATCAAGGCCCTAACCCAATCAATCCTGACTTATTTTATGACCCTTTTCAAAATCCCAGGTTTTTTATTGAAAAAATTTACTCTCTTATTTAAAACTTTGGGGGGGTCCTTCAATGGGAATAATAAAACCCACTATATCACATGGGAGAAAATATGCCAACCCAAAGAATGTGGTGGTATGGGATTTTGGAACATAAACTGTTTTAATGATTCTCTTATTACCAAGAAAGGATGATGGATTATCGATGACTCTAAGTCATTGTGTTCTAGAGTTTTGTGAGACAAGTACTTCCACCACTCAAGCTTCATTAAGGAATCCCTAGGCCAATGAATAAGCTTATTCTAGGGTCTTTGAGGCACACATGAATTTCTCCAAGGGAGCTCTATTGGAGGATAAAAGATGGGTGTTTAGCCAAAATTTGGAAAGGCCCTTTACTTTTCAATGACATTGGTTCCTTTGCAACATCTAAATAGATAGAGGTATGAGAATATTCCACTATCCAACTCTTATTCAATGGTTATGGTGATCGTTTGTTCAATGAGAAACTAGATGAGTGGTTTAATGATAAAGATATATTGATTATCCAAAGTATCCCCCATGTTAGAAATATAGGGATGAATCGCCTTTGTTGGTCCTATAAAATTTCTAGAGTGCACTTTATTAGATCGGTTTACAAGTTCTCCCTTAAAAAGCTGACCACATGGGAGAATTTTTTTTATAAGTTCATGTGGTGGCTCTCAATCCCCTTAAAGTCAAGATATTTCATCTTGAAGGTTTGTTTGAGGATACTTTCTAGGAAGGATTTTCTTGTTTTTCACCATTTCATGAGCTATCACACTTACCTTATATGCACTTCTACAACAGATACCCAAATACACACCATCATTTAGTACACTAGTGCTAGGGTATTATGGGAGACATAGAATTCCGATGTAAATGATATCCTTCTTGGGGCATATTCTTTGGAAATGTTGTTTTAGGGCTAGTCTACTACTCTTTCCAGGGAGAAGATGATATATTCTTTCATGAGGGATTGAATTATATGGGTTTGTATAAATGGAATCATTTTTAATTAGGTGAAAATACGAGATTTGTCACGAACCAACCCGGGTAGACCCTGAACCGGTCAACCGAGCCGGTCCGCGGCAAGTACCAATGCTCCCTCCGCCTCACCCTACTCCATGCAACACGCCCTACCGGCCTCCCCTCACTGCAGCCCGTCTGCACCCCGACGCTCCCTCTACCTCACCCTACTCCGCGCGACACCCCCTGCCGGCCTCCCCCCACTGCAGCATGTCCACACCCCGCACCCCCTCAGCACCTGACCGGCCTCCTATAGCCGGCTCCTGCGCCCCACTACTCATCTCTACCTTCGCCACGCCTCCACCTGCCAGGAGACCTTCCCCCTCCGGTAGCGATGACCCCACACCTCACCCTCGGATCATTCATCCCTCCTTGTCGACACCCTTTTTCTCTTTTGGTACATATTTAATCAGTTAATAAATCTTTCGTTTATTTATTTATTTATTAATTATTTTTATTTCATCTGTGGTGTTTTTCTATTTCTTCTGGATAAACCATAATACCACGATTTGTGTTTTTCAAGTTATACTCGTTGTCTAGGCTGTGAAAATGGTTCTTTGAGTGTCGTTCGTCTTTTTGTGGATGCGTCATTATATCCGTTCTCAACTTTGAGGTAGGCGTTTTTCCGAATTTTTCCTTTCCTGCACAATTCATGACACTTTCGTGCTTTAAATAAATTTTTAAATATCACTCGCACATTCATAATTATTGTGGTAAACTCATTGTAGTGTTTTTATTTTATTTATGTTTGTTAAAATAGCTTTTGAAGAAATTCCCTCATTATGTGTAGGTAGTTTTGTGTGTAAACATTACTTGATACATTATTCTGCATGTCCAATTAATTTAACATGTTCTTTAGTTAATTTATTTGGTGCAAAATTAGTTTTTAAGAGTGTTTAATATGTGTTATAAATTTTTGTAGCATGGAATGCTTTATTTTATGAAAACCCATAGTGTGTCTTTTCTATTGTTTTATGAACTATACAATTAGTGTATTTAACTATGCAAGAACTGTGAACTGTGTTTTGGTGTGACATCGATGTGCTTTTAGTCACAAAAGAATATTTGACTAAGTTTGGTGTTTTAGGCCATGGGTTACTTCTTAAAATTGTTTAAAAAAATTTCATAGTGGTTTATTTAATAGTGAAAATGACTTCTTTAATTGTGGAAATAGTTCATGTGGTTGCGCAAGTGGTGCGAGTTATTTTCTGAAAGGTGCGAAGGTAGTTTTTTGGTGTGTGTTTGGGTTTGATTTAAAGTGAATGACAATTTTGTGAAAATGATTCGTGTTTTTTTAAATGACGTTGAGTTATTCTGTGAGTTCTAAAATGGTTTGAAATTAAAACTTTGAGTATATGCCTGTTTGGCTTTGTAAAATAAAAAGTGGAGTTTTTGTGATGTTTGGGTAATACTTTTGGACATGATAAGTTAAAGGTACATTTGACACTTTTAGTTTTAGTGTAATGCTTGTGTTGATTCCTTGAAAGGTTGGTGTTTTGACAACTATGTGCCCGTTTGGAAACTCTATGGTTTTTAAAATGGTTTTAAATGACTTTGATGATTGTATGATGTGACGGCCCGGTTGGCACTTTATTTAAAATGAAATGACTGAATGTCTATTTGGGGGTGCTCCTGTCTAGGGTAACCCTTTATGGGTGAACGCATAGGAAGCGTCCGTGTTTGGGGTAGGCAAGTGTGGTGAGATGAGTCACGTGTGAGAGGGACTTCCTACTTACACAGTATTATCATAACCACTATGGGTTCCTGGGAAACTTTTATATGATCGAGTGACGATTGCTGATCAACCCCGATTAGACAGGTTGGTACCCCCTAGATTCGTTGTTAGGCTAGGAGGGCTTTGCCACTGGATTGTTCAGCAGGGTGGCCTGTTAGTTATAGACTTAGGAGCTTCACCATACGCCGATAGGTAGTTCCAAAACCGAGTACATCCAGGGGTTGTCTAAGGATGTTTAGGATCACCCATGGTTACTGGATTTTTCACATTGCTTCTTTACTTTCGGCCATACTTGTTTCCAACTTACACTATTGTATGTTTCTTTTTAGCACATCCTTGGTGTAACTTGTTTGGGTTCTATTTGTAAAATGGAAAATGTTTTGGAAATGTTGTGTAGTGTGCACTAGATTTTCAAATATAAAAAAAGTATGTTGCTTGTTTTTCAAATGTGAAAAAAAACCTACTTTTATATTTGTATTTTTCAAACCTATGTTAACGGTTTGTGTTGGGAAAGGAGACTTGGATTCTGTGGTTTACCTTGGAAATCCTATTGAGAATTTTTAATTCTCATGCCTATTCTATAATTTCAGTTGCAGGTTCCCTTTGCACAATTTTTCTTGGCTGAGTTTCTCATTATTGGAGCAAGGTCGGCCTTTGGTCGGGAGGTGACCTGAGAGGTCACATAGAGGTACGTTTAGCCGTTTAGTTTTCTTTTCCATTGCAAGCCTTTATTTTATTATCAGTCTTTGGTTAGTTGCTTGTTTTTATCTTATCTTTATGGGCCAAATCATTCCCAACAATTAAATTTTGATGCTCAACATTGTTTGCCGTCCCGAGGGGATTGGGAATGCCCCTCGGTACTTTCCGTGGACCGGCTCGGGTGACCGGTTCAGGGTCGACCTGGGTTGGTTCATGAAAAAATGGTATCAGAGGAGGCTATTGTTATTTGGGGTGTTTGGTAGATGGATATTAGGACTGTCGGGACTCGGGAGGTAGGTACAAGAAGGGCATCATGAACCCTCGCTCGTTCCGAACCTTGAGTCGCTAGGGGTAGTCCAGGATTTGAGTCTTGTGTTTTTGTTTTGGATTGAGGGATAATAACGGAGGAAAACCGGTGTCACAATGTGACCTCACTTGGAGTAGTGACCCATGTGGAGTCCAAGTGCATGGTTTAAGGTCCTTCTAGTTGTTGATGCTCACTTGGGGCGTGACTCACTACCATGTTGACGGGTTAACCGTAACTGTTACTTCCTCATTCCGTCGAATCATTTTAAGTTGTCCTCCACTTGATTCTGGTTGGTGAAAGCGTGCTTTTAGAAATGAAAGTGAGTTTTCAAATGAAAGTGTTTTCTATGAAGTAAATTTAAATTGGTAAAGAGAGTTATAAAATTTGAAGCATTTTGGGTGGGAAATTTGGTAACTGCTTGGGTTTCGATGAGGAAAGGATGTGACCTTTGGTACTCTTTATGGAAGGTCACATGTGTGTGGGTATGTATAGGAAATGTGTGGGGAAACCTGTTTATGGATGATGTGGATGAAAATGGGTGGACACACATGTGATGATTCATAGGATTCCTTGGGTACGTTTTGAAATATAAAGGTTTTAAAAATTGGTTTTTTCTTGAGGAGTGTATTTTCGGCTTAGATTTTCGGCTTGTGAAAAGTGGTTTTGGTATTTGGAAAGTGGCCTTGAAAGAAAGCGTTTTTGAAATCTAAAATGGAAAAAAATATTTTTGTGTTTTGTTTGTATTTTTTTGGTTTTAACCTGACTGTTTTTAGATGAAACAGCTTTCAATGATATGGCTTCGACTTGATATTGGTTTTGGTTCTGTGTTTTATATGTTGTTTAGAAAATTCCTCCTAGAAAGTTCCCCAAGGTTTTTGATAAGTCATGCCCAGCTTTTGGTCCTTCTCGGAAATTTTCTATCCTTCACGGTGATCGGGGTCCGTTAGAAGCAGTAGAATGGCTTGAAGGGGTCGAGCGTGTCTTCAATGTTTTGGGAACTCCCGAAGCCATCAGAGTGCATGTTGTTTTGGGTCTGTTTGAAGGTCCAGCTCTGGACGAATGGGAGTTGGTTTCCCCACTGTTAGTGCCAGTTGGGATGACATGGGATGTATTTAATTCCGTATTCATCTTATGGTTTATACCCGAAGAGGTAAAGATGAAGAAAAGGGAAGAGTTCATGCATATTCAACAAGGCCAATAGATGGTGAAGACATATGTTGACTATTTCAAGGAGCTTGTGTATTTTTCTCTGGAGGCTACGTCGCAGGATTTGATGAATACTTCTCTTTTCATCAGGGGTCTTCGTCCAGAGATCAAGGATCAGGTCCTCCCTTATAAGGAACATTATTTCGAGAAGCTGGTGGATGAGGCGTTCCTGATTGGGTTCATGGAAAAGGTATGATACACCTCACAAACCCCCTACTCTTCAATAGGCCACATGTCTTTGGCATCTTCCCCCACTAAGGGTTTTAAAAATCAATGTGGATGATGGTATTTCTAGTCATGGTATATCCAGAATTGAACATATTTCTAGGGACTTCGCCGGTTCAGCCATTGTGGCTTGCTTCTCATCACTACTACACATATAGCCTTTAACAACATAAAAAATGGCCTTTAATAGTGCAAAAAAACTGCTCTTAATCGCAGTAATGATAGGGGATCCCATTTATCAGTGCTAAAAAACCACTGATAAAGGGGGTCCTTTATCCATGCTAAAAAACACTGATAAAGGGATACCTTCCTGAAGTGTGCTCTTTATATAATAGCTCACCCAACAGAAGCAAACTTTTCATTTAAACACATCACACCCAGAATCAAACAGTAATTTAAACAGCACACCAAAATCAAAACTACAATATATATTTAATTGACATAATGAATACAAAAATGTCCTCACATGGTATATACAAAAATAAACACTCATTTATTTTTACATTTCAAACAAAATGTTTTATATAATTACATTTACAATTGTCCAACAAGCATTATTAAACATTAATATTTAATCTTTTAACGTCTGTGATCCACTCTCAAAAATATCTGCCCATGGTATTAGTTGCCGAAAATATTATCTCAACCCAAGAAAAAGATTCCACCTATATAAGAAAAAAAATTATGTTAGTAATACTAGAAGGAAATAAATTAAACATTGATATGAAAGAACACATTAATAAAATTTCAATATTTAACAAAAATGACACATTTGGAGTTATATTGATCGCAATGTTAATCTTATTGAGATGTGGTTGATTCCTACATGTTTCAAATGAGGTATGGATCATTTTCCTAAAATATAGAGAAAATCTGAATGGGTTTTCTCAGTTTTGATCATGTCACTTGTTCTTATACTAAAATTAATGTCAATTTTAAATAATGACACATTTGGAGTTATACCAGCCCCACTATATGTCGTATTAAGGTGTGGTTGATTCCAAAACATCAAAAATTACATATAGATCATTTTCCTAAAGTAATAAGATAATTTGAATGTGTTTTTTTGGTTTTCATTATGTCAGTTGTGTTTTTTTATTAAAATGTAATTTCTAAATGGAAACATGCATTATGAGTCATACTAGTATCATCATGTGTTGGTTTGATATAAGACTTCTTCATTCATGTCACAAATGACTTATGAATTTCTGTCCTAAATTATCAAGAAAATCGGAGCTTGTTTTCTTAGTTTTCAGTAAGTGATACATTTTAAACTAAAATGTCAATTTTAAATTGATTAGAGACACTTTTAGTTATACCGGTCACACCGTGCATTGGATTGAGGCATGGTTGACTCATACATGTCACAAATGATTCATGGATCATTGTATGAAAGTATAAAAACAATCCGAATTATTTTTCTCAGTTTTTAGTATGTCACTTGATTTTACTTAAATTAATGCCAGTTATAAATTAAAAGAGTCACTTTGAGTAATACAAGCCACACCGTGAATCGTATTGAGGTGTGGATAGTCCTAAATTTCAAAAATCACTTGTATATCATTTCCATTAAATATCAACACAATACGAATTTTTTTCTTAGTTTTCAATATGTCACTTGTTATTTTTACTTAAATTAATGTCAATTTTAAATAAAAAGAGACACTTTAGTCATACTGGTTACACCGTGTGTTGGATTGAGGTGCAGTTTAATCTTATATGTCACAAATGAATCATGGATCATTTTCCTAAAGTATAAAAATAATCTGAATGTGTTTTTATCAATTTTCAGTATGTCACTTGTTTTTACTTAAATTAATGTCAGTTTTAAATAAAAAGAGACACTTTGAGTTATAATGATCACAACATGCATCGTATTGAGGTGTGACTTATCCCTACACATAAAAAATCACTAATAGATCATTTTCCTAAGATATCAAAACAATTAAAATTCATTTACATAGTTTTCAGTATGTCACTTGTTGTTTTTACTTAAATTAATGCCAATTTTAAATAAAAAGGGACACTTTTAGTCATACTGGTCACACCATGCATTATATTGAGGTTTGGTTGACTCTTAAACATCTCTAATGACTCATGGATATTTTTAATAAAGTATCAATACAATATGAATGTGTTTTCTTCATTTTCAGTATGTCACTTGTTTTTACTTAAATTAATGTCAATTTTAAATAAAAAGAGACACTTTGAGTTATAATAGTCACATCATGTGTCATATTGAGGTAAGGATGATCCCTACACATAAAAACTCACTAATAGATCATTTTCCTAAAATATAAAAACAATATGAATGATTTTTCTTAGTTTTCAGTATGTCACTTTTTATTTTTACATAAATTAATGTCAATTTTAAATAAAAAGAGACACTTTTAGTCATACCGGTCACACCATGCATCGGATTGAGGTGAGGTTGATTCATACAAATAAAAAATGACTCATGGATCATTTTCCTAAAGCATAAAAACAATCCAAATGTGTTTTCTTGGTTTTAATTATGTTACTTTATTTTACTTAAATTAATGTCAGTTTTAAATAAAAAGAGACACTTTGAGTAATAATGGCCACACAATGTGTCATATTGAGGTGTGGATGATCCCTACTTGTCCCAAATCACTAATAGATTGTTTTCCTAAAATATGAAATCAATATGAATGCATTTTCTTGGTTTTCAGTATGTCACTTGTTGTTTTTACTTAAATTAATTTTAATTTTAAATAAAAAGAGACACTTTTAGTCATACCGGTCACACTGTGTGTTGGATTGAGATACGGTTTACTCCTATACGTCAAAAATGACTCATGTATTTTTGTTCTAAAGTATCAAAACAATACAAATGTGTTTTCTTGGTTTTCAGTATGTCACTTGTTTTTACTTAAATTAATGTCAATTTTAAATAAAAAGATAGACTTTGAGTAATACCATCCACACTATGCATCATATTGAGGTGTGGATGATCCATACATGTAAAAAATCACTAATAGATCATTTTTTTTAAAATATCAATACAATCTGAATGTGTTTTCTCAGTTGTCAGTATGTCACTTTTTGTTTTTTCTTAAATTAATGTCAATTTTAAATAAAAAGAGACACTTTTGGTGATACAAATCACGCCATGTGTCAGATTGAGCTTCAGTTGACTCTTACACGTCATAAATGAATCAAGGATCATTTTCCTCAAGTATCAAAATAATATGAATGTATTTTCTTACTTTTCAGTGTGTCACTTGTTTTTTCGTAAATTAATGTTTGTTTTAAATAAAAAGAGACACTTTGAGTTATACTAATAACACCATGCATCTTATTGAGGTGTGGATGATCCCTATATGGAAAAAATCACTTATTTATTGTTTTCCTAAAATATCAAAACCATTTGAATTTGATTTCTCAGTTTTTAGTATGTCACTTATTGTTTTTACTTAAATTAATGTCAATTTTAAATAAAAAGAGACAGTTTTAGTCATACTAGTCACACCGTGTATCGGATTGAGGTTTTTTTTACTTCTACATGTCAAAAATGACTCATGGATCATTTTAATGAAGTATCAAAATAATACGAATGTATTTTCTTGGTTTTCAATATGTCACTTGTTTTTACTTAAATTGATGTTAGTTTTAAATAAAAAGAGTTATATCATTCACATAGTGTGTTTTATTAAGGTGTGGATGATTCTTATACATAAAAAATTACTTATAGATCATTTTAATAGAGTATCTAAACAATATGAATATGGTTTTTCAGTTTTCAGTATGCCAATTGTGTTTTTTTACTAAAATGTCATTTCAAACTAGAAACATGTATTATGAGTCATATCGATCACACCATGCATCAGTTTGATGTGAGAATGCTTCATACGCATCACAAATGACTTATTGATCACTTTCCTAAATTATCAAGACAATCAGAGTGCATTTTCTTGGTTTTTAGTGAGTGACACATTTTGAACTAAAATGTCAATTTTAAATGAAAACTGACAATTTTTGTCATATTGGTCACACCATGCATAGAATTGAGGTATGATTGAATCCTACACATCAAAAATGACTCATGTATCATTGTCTTAAAGTATCAAAACAAAAAAAATTAATTTTCTCAGTTTTCAACATGTCACTTGTTCTTTTTTGTCAATTTAATATAAAAATACACAATTAATGTCATATCAGCCACACCATGCATCAAATTGAGGTGATGATGACTCATACACGTAAAAAAATGACTCACATGTCATTTTCCTAAAATATTGAAAAAAATTAGAATTCATTTTCTTTATTTTTATTAAGTCACTTTTTCTTTTTACTAAAAGTAATGACAATTTTAAATAAAAATACACTTTGAGTGATACCAGTCACTTGTTATTTTTTCCCAATTTTGACTAGGTCAGTTATTCTGATGCCAACTATATTAACCCAAACATTTCATACATAGATATCACATATTAGTTGATCAATATTCCTTACATAATGTAATGATCCATGCCATAATAGTTTAGGTATAGTGATTTTTGGAAACATGAAAACATAAAATCTAGTTCATAAGAGTCTCTTATTAAGTTATTATTTACTATAAACCTTATAATACATATCATTTCTAAAACCATTATTAATAACCTAAGGATATGAAACATAAAAAATTGTTATCATAGATGCTCAATAAGTGTAAACAAGGGAGATATAATTGATCATATAAGGATAACATGAGCCTAAAATGTAAGAAGATGATACTAACATTATAAATTCATACCCTACATATCATAGATCATAATCACGAGACATTTATCAAAGTATGGTAGTTCATAAAACATGAATCTTAAAGTATCAAAGAATATTATAAACTAAAAGCATACACTTCGAGTTGCATCTTCATGCTAGTTGTGTACGTTATTTCATCAGGTATTCTACCCATTCATTTCTAAGAACATCTATATCAACTTACGAATATGATTCATTTTTACATTCACAGTAGTATTTGAAAAATATAAATAAACAAATTATTAATAACTATTTTAAATCAAATAGTAATTATCTTCGAAAATACCTCTTCATGGACGCTAGTTTTTTCACGGAATATGATCTCTCTCATAAATTTACAAACATAATAACCACATTATTTTCCATTGTTTTGTTTCAGACACTACATAAACATTGATGAGAACAATTAATTTTTTTTGATATGTGTTTGGATAGTGAAATATCATTATATATACACTATTATCAATCCAGTCATTGTACTTTTCTTCATCCTTTTCCTTAACTCCTAGCCTCATTCATTTTTTCAGATTATATTGATGCACCACCCTATCATAAGGGAATCCTCATTAAAAGATAATATAAATTATATAAATTTATGTTTAGTTCTAAAACATTGGATTTAGTGTATTACAAATTGACAAAAACCATCGTGTGTGGATTGTTTGTTGGATATCAATGAAATGAATCTAAGAAATAAATATTTGGATTATCGAAATTTACCACAATGAGCATCCAATGTTTCTTAAAAATACAAAAAGGAATAGGTAATGAATGAAGTGAAAATATATTTGGAATCATTAATTTGAATAGTTTAACCTCTGCATCTTCAGTATTAAATTGATTCTGTCATCTAATATTTTTCTTTCAAACAATTTGATCAGACCTTTCACTATTTTAGCCTTCTTTTTGGCATTTATTTTCATTTTTCTGTAGATGATATGTGAGGATTAAGGAGTCTAAAATTTATTTCATGGAAAAATCCCTTCATTTTTTTCCATATATAAACCTTCCAAAAATATGAAATGTATTTAGTTATAATTAACACAATATCTTATATTTTGGAAAATAAAATCATAAAAACATACCTCATGTATACATTTAAAACTGAGGCACCTAGCCAATCATAGTCAAGGATTTCAGTTTCACTCTCAAGAAAAATGAAGTATTGATCTTCCTCTCTATACATGTTTTCTTAAAATTAACCTAAGTTGTTTCCACCATCTTTTAACTTCGTATCCACATGAGACTTAAATGATATTAAAAGTGGATATTGAATGGGTGGGGTAATGGTGCTTCCAGTATATATTTTCATCGGTTGGTCAATATTTTAGATGGTTTTGAGATAGTGTTTCATTTCATCCCCTTCTCTTGGTCCTTCTGTAATAACATTCATCATTTTAGACCTTTTTTCATTAATTTTTATAGGTTTATCTTGAAATGTAAATTGTAAATGAATATGTATTTGTCCACATGTTTTTTACAAGATCAGAAGGTCATGTGATGAATGGTCCAACAGCTTTTTTGACCATATTAATATCATCCTCATGAATTGGAATAGGTATATCAGTTCTCAGCTCATGGGCTACGCTGATTTACACTCGCACATGCCCTGTTGGAATTGGTTTGGTGTGTAGCGTGTCATTTTGAATATTTAACATCATAGCCCTTGCCACAAGGTGATGTGTGGGTATTGGTAGATATTAAGAATAGTCATTTTCACCCTATAAAATATAAGTACATGAAAGGTATTAGTGTCTACCTAATTCACATTTCATAGAAACATTTATTAGAATATTGGTTACCTTTTATATGAAATCTCTTTGAGGGGAATGGATAGCCTCATATCTGCTGTGGGTGGGGAGAGATCTATACATGGTGGATTTTCTTGAGTTACTTATTCTCTTTGCATGTCCCTCATTAATGTTTCAATCATCTCCCTATACCATTGGAATTTTCCTTCAAGGGTAGATATTCTTTCTCTCGTTTGTTTTATTAATTCACTTTGATCATCCTCTTGTTTGTTTTCTCAAAATATGTTCTGGGTGTCACCCTAAAGCACACACCTCTAACACAGCCATACTATTCTGGTTTCTTTAAATCTATTGATATTATGTGTTCATCTGGTATAGGTGTTGTTGATTCCTATGACTATGTCAGACAGAAAATATAGTAAAATAAGTGATCATTGTTATGTAATACAGATTTAAAGCAAAAAAATTATTATGTAATACTTACACATGTTTCCCAAACTTTTTGTGTGTTTTCAACTATTAGTATTCTGTATTTATTTACACATTCCTACTTCCATAGAATATGGCACAGGATGGAAGTGGATTTTGATTTTGAGTCATTAATCTACATATAAACAGAGGAACATAATTGTGGTGTTGTTTCATGTCACATAAAATTATTACGGTCTATTTAAAATACGTACCAATTTTTTTCATGTGAAGCATACCCCATCCTTACTTTACGGTAGGGGTACACTAGTTTTGTTGCCCGTTCCATATTTATAGAACTCAGTTACTATTTGGTAAATAAAAAATTGTTAATAAAAGTGATGAATATATGTATCTTTAAACAATGTATTACTAGCCACTATATACCTGAAAAGACACATCTGCATGATGTCTGGTACACACATCTCGTGCTTCATGGTTTATCAGGTGTGCATAGATAACTGGTGGGTGTGGGTGTATTTTACCTTAATCATTTTTAAGATAATGTCTTGTTAGAATTGTAAGAAATCCTATATGAATCCTTCAAGAAATCATTAATACATACTTCCTATGAGATTCATCTAATATAAATGCACTTTGAAATGGTTGAGGAAGAGTAATTCAATATTTTCTTATTTTATTTTTTAGTAAAATAAATAAATGATATCATAATGTTACCATAATATCTTCCCACATCAGTGTATTTAGCCTGGACACTACATGGTTCATTAAATCTATGCCAATCGACACGCGTTACCGAGTTATGGTTCTAATATAACTGTTGAACATGGAATTGTTGGGGTTAACATGCTTACCCATTTCATTCCATCCCACCATGGATTTGATGCCATTGACTTTCACCTTAACTATTTTTGCTAACACCGTAAAACTTTTACACTCCTATTTTTTTCTGCGACATCGGTCCTTCTTCAACTGCCATTTCCTTATAATCAACATCGTCAATATGTTCCTCTAGAGTAGTAGCATCAGCATATGCATATGGTTGTTTTACCTCTTCATTAAGAGTAGTAATAGGCTGAGAATCCTTTTGGTCCTCGAGAATGGGAGCACCAGCACGTATAAAAGGTTTCTCCTCAACATTGCAAGTAGCAGGAGGTTGAGATACTAGTTGTTCCTTAGTACTGGGAGCACTAAAACATGAATAAGGTCATTCCTCTCAACTGTGAGTAGCAACAGGTTGAGAGACCTGTTGTTCCTCAAGAATGGGAGCACCAGAATGTGCAGAAGGTCACACCTCTGCAGTACGAGCAGTAGTAGGTTGATAAACCTTCTATTCCTCTAGAATGGGAGTGCCAACACATGCAGAAGGTTGCTCCTCTGCATTGTGAGCACCAACATGTTGAGAGACCTATTGTTCCTTAGGATTGGGAGAACCCGTACGTGCAGAATTAATTATCTACATAAGTGGTTTAACATTTAATTTAGAGTACATAAATGCAGTATCAAATGGATAATAACATGAGGTAACCGATATATATTACAAGAAAAATGTAACCAAATTATTGAACTCTCTTTTTCTTTTTTAAAGGATGAATGGATTTGACCCCATTATTGATGAACCAAATCCCTTCATTGTGGTCTCCTCTAATATACAAAATTTTGTCTACATTGGGAACACTATGAAATGATTGCGACATTCCAATGAAAGGGTCATCCTCAGTTGAATTTTCATCTGACCCTTCAGTGGTTTTGGTCGATAAGAAAACAATTGACCACTTTAGGTTTGTGAGATCTAGAACATAAAATACATGTACTGACTATGATTCCATTATAAACGGTTAGTCTTTGTACCCTTCCTTTCTAAAATCAACTTTCACAAATCCCAATTCATCTATTTTAACAACACTTCTATTATAAACCCACATTCATTGAAAAATCGGCAGTTGGAATGTTATATAATTAAACTCCCATTTTTTTTATGATTCCAAAGTATGAAATATTCACATAAATTGGATTTTTATCCTTAGTACCATAAACATGCATTTCTTCATCCATGAGTGTAACTCGGCTATTTTTCATGGTACTTTATTTATAATGATCATTTTTATATAATGTATAACCATTAATTACATAACCATTGTAAGATAATACATACACACTAAGTCCTCCAACTATCCATCGAATCCATTTATAAATTGAATCTAAATTTTCGTTTGACTTCTTTAAAATATGGTCCTAAAACCAACCTATAAACTGTGGATTATGTGTATTTGATATCCATATTTCATCCCTTGATGGATTAAAATTCTTAATAATGTTTTTTTCATTTCAACATATAGATAAACCTCTAAACTGTTATGAAAAAACATAAAGGTGGGCCTAATCCTGCTCTATAATATTGATTGTGAAAACATCTCTTCTAGAAATTCCATCACCCGCAAGCTGCTCAGTATGATGAAATTTTAGTATAATAATTCTTTCCACACTGGAAAGGTATTCAGTATAGAATTAAATGGATTTCTCAACAATATATCTCTCTATAATACAACCCTTCAACTAAATTCAATTTTGGACACACCCTTTAAAAATAATCATATATCGTTCAATTGTGTACATCTATCTATAGTGTACAAGACCACATAGTAAAATATATCTCACCAAGTAAACCATAAAATGAACCATTATATCAAAAAAAATTGGTGAGAAGAACATTTCCAAATATGATGGAAATTTCTATTTCTATACTTGGCAGTTTTGGAGGTTCAATAACTTTACTACATATAGATTCGAAGAATAAAATGTTCTTAGTTAATATATGAAATGCATTTTTGGGGAAAATGAAACTTAAAGATATAGTCATTATATCCTACATCAAAATATGGTAGTCATGTGATTTCATACCCTTTAACTTTAAATCGGTCATTGAAAATATGTTCTTGATATTTGATGAATACCCCTCAAGAACCTTTACATTATTCAAGTAGTGGAAAAACTAATATCTATCCTGCCTGGAAAGAGTGTAAGTAGCTAGAGGAAGAAAAGTTTATTTTTCACCCTTCACTGGCACCAACTCTTCTTGTATTCCCATGTCAATCATATTCAACCTAGCCTAAATCACATCCTTTGTTTTACCGGGTGCATTTAGAAATGTGCTGATAACACTATCACATATTTTTTTTCAACATGAATAACATTAAGAAATTGTCTGACATATAGACAATTCTAGTATAGTAATTCAAAAAAAACAGATATCTTTTTTTCACTAGTTTTTATAAGGTTTTTTGAAAATAGTTTACCAAAAGTAGTGTCCACATCTTTTACTTTCTCAAATAGTTGATCACCTGTTAGTGGATATGGTTTTAGGAATTCTTCTGAACATCTATCGAATGATGCCATCTAATATTGATACTTATGTTGTTGGGTTATAAATCTAAAATGTCATAGAAACATATTTTAGATTAATGTTTCAACCTAATTAATTGTGTACCTTGTTCATAGAGGGGAAACTCTTGAGTTCCTTTAATGTTATATTCTGAAAAATTTCCATAAGTAGGAAAGTCATTTATCAACCCATACAATAAGGATCCGAATGTGAAATATTTATTTCTATAAGAATTATACAATGTAACACCTGAATCCCACAATAATTTCAAATCCTCAATCAATAGACCCAAATAAACACCAATATCATTACCTGGTTATTTCGGTGTTAATATAGGAATAGATAGCATGATGTGTTTTCATTTCACACCTAACCACAGTGGCAAGTTTTTATCTACCAACATAACCGGCCATGTACTGTGAGTGGTGCTTTGAAAACCAAAAGGATTCACTCCATCTGTAGATAACTTAAGACAAAGGTTTCTCGACTCATTTCCAAAATAAGGATACTCATTATCAGTTCTATTACACTAAGGAGAGTCTATCGAGTGATGTAGTTTCCCATATTTATTTCTTCTATATGCATGAAACATCAATTAGCCTACATTATCCTCACTTCTATATATGCACCTAAACCATGGAATGATTGGAAAGTACCATACAAAATTTGAAGGACCAAATTCAACTTTCTTGTATCGAGAAGCGCCACACTTTGGGCATTCTCTAAGTAATTTTTGGTACTTTTAAAATAATATACACTTATTAGGGAATATTTTTATTCTTTCAGAGATCATACCCATCGAGTGTAGAATTCTTTTGGCATTGTATATTCGTCTTGGGAGCTCATTATCTTCTAGGATCATGTCATTTAAGAGATCAAGTAATTTTGTAAAACTGGAATCACTCAATCTGTTGCCTGCTTTCAAATTATACAACTTTAGTATGGTTTACAATGTTGTATATCTAATGAAACCACCATACAATGGAGTCTTTTCACAACTCATTAACTTCTCAAACAGTTTTGGGAAATCACAAAGTTTATCTTCAACTGTCCTTATCATTTCCTCAATATGATTTTTATCACTATTCACATATGTAATCACATCCTCGATATGGTATTCTTCATTGTCCACACTTTTAATCATATTAAATTATCCATAAAATGTAGTGTTATCCCAACCACTAGATACATTCTCTTTTCCCCCCTGTATATTCCAATATTTATAACTTCCATCTATTCCGCGATAGATCAATTGTTATTCCAACTACTCTGGACTAGCTTGACTTTAATAACAAAAATGTAAACATAGAAAAAAGATTTGATAAGGTTCATATGCATGATATTTTGAAAACTTGATGAAGTCTTTCAATCCATCTTCATACTCTTTTTTCAAATTATTGGCATCCATCCATTCTTTATTAATATCCATCCTATTTGATTCAGAAATATTAATATTTAACAAAACAAATACACAAAATGTTGATATAAAAAATAACCAAGGCTAAAAATAGTTATAGACTTTAAGACTCATTCGAAAACTATTTCTAAAATCATAGTTTAAATCTCATTAAAAAACCAACCATTTACACAAATACCTATTTAAAATAGCATGTCCTGTTTAAAATAAACCAATCAGTTTCAAAAACTCTTTGTCAAAACCCCAATTCCTTTTTTATAAATAATTCAAGGAAACTTCAGGAAACAATAATATTAATCATTTAAAATGAGAGACAACCCATTATATTTTACAAATTTTCATTTAAAACTTCTCCCAACCTTTCTTAAAATGAAACCAGCATTACGTACGCTTTCAAAACATTCACATCCCTTTATGAAAACCAATCAGATGAGTTTAAAAACACTTGGTATGTAACTAAGTCCATGCAAAGTGTTTAAATCATTTTAAAGTTGTTTAAAACCATAAAAGGTGTGTTGAACACATATAATTTTTTAAGAAACATTTCAAAACACTTATCATTTTGAAAGAGTCACTTAGTTATTTTCATAAATACATAAATCCAAAGAGAGACACTTTATAAAGGATACAAGAATAAAAAATAACCAACAGTTTATAAAATAAAAATCTATAAAAGGTTTATCATTTATCTCATGAATAAATAATATGAATCCTATAGTTTACTCCCTTAATACTAATAAGTAGTGAATAAGTTATAGATAATGATGTAAGTGTTACTTGTCCATGATACTTTTTAACATAAAGTCACATATCTTAAAAATGGGAAACCATCTTCCACTTGATGCTTGAATCATTGACTACCTAAGATTGATCCGTCCACTATTCCTATTCATCTCATCCACACAACATCTCATGTAACCACTTCACCACTCTGAATTAATCAAAACATCATATCACCTCTTTCATATAAACTACATCACCTCATGTGAATCATAACAAAACAAATGAAACACCAAAACTCATCACCACTTAAAATCCTCTACAACAACCAAAAAAAATCATCTGCTTTCAATACCACTAACCATAACACCCCAATCTCACAAACACAATAGTTCATCCATCACTCCATCCACAAAATCATATATTTACCACTTCCATATCAATAATCATAACTTATTAGAATTA
Source organism: Viscum album (assembly GCA_963277665.1). Classification (NCBI taxonomy): domain Eukaryota; kingdom Viridiplantae; phylum Streptophyta; class Magnoliopsida; order Santalales; family Viscaceae; genus Viscum; species Viscum album. The sequence goes on from OY728150.1 coordinate 965,363,504, forward strand.
TTAAGGAAACCGACCACCACACCTACTTCATAACACATTTTTTCACCAAAACCAACCACATTAATTACTAATTGAGGCTACACAACCCACAACAAAGGCAACACAGCCAACCAAAACAAACCCAATAATAGAACACCCCAACCAATCCATATATAATTATTATTTTCATAATAGTTAGGTGTGTTCAATAAAATATCAACACAAAATTATAGATTTCAAAATATCTTTCTCAATATCATCTTTAAAATATTATCCTTTTATGGAAAGTGACCATATCAATTCAATCAGATAAATATCACATAATCCAGATAGGATGAAATATCACTAACATTGATCACTTCACATATATTTCAATGAATCATCATAAAAATTATATAAATACACTCAATAAAGAGTAAAATTCATATTAACTAGACTTTAGATTATCAAATTCTAGTTTTAGGAAAATTGGTTACCAAATAATTTAATCAACACCTTACGGAAGCAATAACAAAATATAACATTAAAATAAATACCCCAAATCGTTTAAAATAACATACTTTTTAATTCCATAATATCACTAAAACATGATTATAGATTATAGAATGAAAAATTCACATGCTTAAATTTCATGCTTCATGCTTGAAATGATAGAAATAACGTGAATTAAACATTTCACTACCATAGAGACAGACCATCATATTACTTAAACGGTGACATAAAAATTCTTCTATATGGTTGTGTTATAGGTGTATGTTTTGGTGTGACCCTTAAAAAATATTTCAAGAAGACAAAACTAGAAGAATATACCTATCAAATGATAAAAGGATTACATGACCAAATATATTCTTTGAAATATATTATTGTCTTGTCTGTTTTGGTAGATTAATATATATAAAAGGTTCAAAGTGAACGAGTAGTTAAATAAAAAGAAACACATGAACAACCAAATTACCCCACTATATTTTTGGATATTCATTCACCTCAATCACATATCTTACCCGAGTTAATCAGTTTTTTCATTACACTTTCTCCAAAATGTGAATCAAAAAATTTCTATAACTTTATATTACTAAAATTCCATAGGTAAAAGATTTACGTGATTTATATTTATAAACACCCATGCACTGGCCTATTGTTATGGGTATAATGTATTATATCCCAAGATACATTCTACACAAAAAATAACTCCCAAATAACAAGAGAATGGGGATTTATGTAACTCAAGAGTCGTGCACTAGGTTTCTTGTTCCACTTGATGATCCAGAAATTACAATGGTCAATGATTCTATTAGAAATTTCATATCATGGTCATATAATATTATGAAGATACCTAAGGTATATACTTAACAATTTATTTCAAATTAAAAACCTATAATAGTGGATGAAAGAAGGTAAATATAATATAGTGAGTTGAACAAGATACCAAAAGGACTTTCTAGGAGTACCATCTCTACACCAGTTCCACTCCAGCATATAGTAACATTACAACTTCATGAAAACACCACATTTAAAGATGGAGATGTATGAAGAAGAAATATTTGTAACTATCATTATATATGTAGTTATTCTCGAGAGTATAAATGATATTATCAAGTTTTAATGGTTGGGAGTGTAACAACCTGTACTTTTGAATAATATTTATTTCTTGAATTAGAATATTATTTTATTTTATATCAAGAAAACTAAATACTTCAATTAACTAAGTGAGTATAATTAAAATGAGACCATTGTGTTTTGACTGTTATATGACGGTTGGTCAATATAACCATTGGAAGCTATAACGTTATGATTATTGTTTATAAATACAAATGAACATGGTTAATTAATACAAAAAGAAAAGTTGATGGCCTCATCTAGTAGACTTGGGCCATATGAATGCCATTTGTTGGAGCTTAGAAAGGAGGTTGCATCACTGGGCTTTGCACAGGACCAAGCCCAATCTGAACTCCAACATGTGAAGCTTGAACGAAATCACCTATGGGAGAAGTTCAAGATGTTATAAATTACCACTCGGGTAATGTTGTCCGAGTCACCCCAAGATTCTAACACCATAACACATATTACACATAGATCATGTGCAGATGTTATAAGGGGATATGTAACGAGACCTTAGTTACTTTGTGTATCCTTTTTGTATAAATAAAAATATTTTTTCTTATTATGGTAAAATTTGTGAAATTCAAATGTCTGGATAAATATAGGATTAATTTATAGAAGTTCCATATTATTGATGAATTTTGGAAAAAGGGTATTTTAAATATTTTTTTATACATTAAATAATTAATAATGTGAAATTATTTTCAAAAAATGGACTTTTATAGTTGTGATTACTAAGAAATTTAGAGTCTAATAAGATCAACATACTTTTTAGTGAATAATAAAGTATGAATAGTAATATTACCCATATGAATAGTAATGGGACCAATGGAATAGTAACCTCACTTAAGAAATTATAAATATAATTTAGGCATCTTGAATGGTAATGTGATGTAATAGCATAAGTAAATAACTGTTTCAGAAATTATTAGTTAAGTATTAATATTTTCTCAGGTAAATAGTGTTTTTACATAAAAATTAAATATCTCATAATTATGAAATTATTTTCATAAAATAGAGTTCATTTTTTAATTTAGATCATCAATATTGGGTTAGGGTGAATTTATGATATTTTTATAAAATGTTTTGTTTTTTAGTGAATAGTAAAAATACAGTTTTGTGTTTCAGTGTGATTAATGAAATAATTAATGATGTAATAATGATGTAATATTTATGGTATAAATTTTGATAGTAAGATATGTTATGAGGTGTCCCAAGTGGCCAATACCATGTGAAAATACCATGGTAAAGCCCATGCTTCTACAAATACCACTGATGAGGTGTCCCTTGGAAATTAATAAAATATTCCCTCACTTTTACTATAAATACCAACCCATTCCGTCATTCCTTTCACTAAAAATTCATCATTAAAAAATATCTAGTCTTTTACCTCCCAAGGTTCCCTCCCATGGTTCCCTCAATCTCCCAAGGTCCCAACATTCAAGCTTTAGAAATTACTCTTCAAGGTAATGGAACCTTTCACCCTCCTCTTTTAAGTCATGACTTCCTTTATGTCATGTCTTCTAGTTTCCATCTTCTTATGTTGGGTTATGTTATTATATATACTTATTACTGTCAATTTCATGTCCAATTTATGTTATACCCTTTCTTCTCTCATCAACTTATTTTCTGAATTTTTAATTGATGCTGTTATTCTGCCGAATTTTCTTACAAGATATTGCATCTTCTCTTTTCTTTTAAGTTTCCTTTTTCATGTGGTATGTCATTAAAAAATCCATAACATGATCTTATTTAAATTATATTTTTTCCCTATACTTTATTATTAGTTATTTATGAGTTGGTGAACCTTTTCCTCTATCTTTTTAATGTATTTTAAAAACATTTTATGTAGCTCTTATGTTGTATAATTTTCATCTCAAAATATCTCTCTTTTTCTTAAGAAATTATATTGTTTTATTTATGTAAATACCAAATTATATTTTAATTTATAGGGGTATTAATCAATTTATAAAATTGATCTATTTGATTCTGGATTTGATATACATATAACCCTCATTCCCTTTCCATGGGTTATAAATGACATAATGATCTTATTTTTAATCACTTTTAAAACGTCACGATTTTGAAGTGAAACCCATTTCTTTTACTCTCTTTGGGTTATTTATAAAATTTATGATTATGATCTATTTGAATCACATTAAAATTAATATATATTAATGGTTCACCCTGATATAACTCCAATGCATTGGGTAAAGAATTTAATCTCAAGAGATGACAAGTTTCACGATACCTTGGTAAATAACCATGGTAATATCTATGACACCTTGGGGTGATCCTTGGTGATATGTTAATTAATGTCTCAATTAAATGTTTTATCCACATATTCAATTAATTATTCAATTTCTTTTCATTATGATATTCCTCAACATACATTGATCATGTCTTTATGTTTTTCATCAAGTTCTTATTAATATCAGAAGTAAATTGATTCCCTTGCTTTCCTTACTGGGCCTTCTGCTCACCCTTTCCTTTGATGTATGTCGTCAGGTTATGAGATGCAGTAATTGTACATAATATGAACTTATGATGAATCTTTATAATAGGATTAGAATAATTTTTATGTTGTTTTCATGTATATTGTTCCCAATTTCCAAGACACTAGACTTTAAAGATCCTCTATTTGTAAAATGTAATGAAAAGTTATATAATAAAAAGGATGGATACCATAGTTGGTATCAAAGGATAGTTTAGTTATTTATGTAAATTAGGCCATAAAAACTTTATTAATAGACCTATAGAAAAGTTTAAATATATGAAAACTTGGTATTTTGGTGAAATATTATGTAAGTGGTTTCCAAACAAATAAATCCTTTTCTGGATACGAACAAGTGGATGTGGCTCTGGCACAGATGTACCAAGAAGTAAAAACATTGACAAGGAGTTCCGAGCTTGACTCGGGGTATCCTGGTATGTGAAAACATGCCTTTATTCACTTATGGTTTGACACTCTTAGGGGATATGTTTTTTTAATCACAATCTTTTTGTGAATCATTATGAAGTATTTATAGAGAAATGTAATTTTTTAAAAAGGAAGTTTTAATAAATAAAAACCTTTATAGTTAAAAGATTCATAAATGAAATAAACTTATAAATATGGTTTTATTCCTTTATAAAATGGTGGGAAATCAGAGGAACCACGTAAATGGTTACCACAATGGACCATGCATTGACAACCCTCCGATGGAAGCTGGAATGGAAACTTTCATGAGAATGATGAACCAACTGACTCAAGTTATGGTAAATAACTTGAATCAAGCTAGGAGACTGATCTCACCATGAAGGTAACAACATTATATTGAGTTCTTTATGTTTCAAAGACCACCAACCTTCAGTGGATCGATCGGCGCATTGATTGTCAAATAGTGGATCAGCTCTATAGAGAATATCTTTTCTATGCTCCGCTGTTCAGAGTAAGAGAAGGTCACCCTGGCTGTTTAATGCTTAGAGGAGAAAGTTTATCAGTGGTGGGAGTAGATAAAAAACATGAGGCCAATAGTGGAGGTTTAAACTATGGTGTAGTAAGAGTTAATAGGGTTCTTCTTCAAAAATTATTTCCCTCATTTGATGAGAAAAAAATGGAGAAGGAGTTTCTCGAGCTGAAGCAAAAGAAGAATGAATCTATTGGAATCTTCAAGATAAAAATCACCAGACTTTCCCATCACACCTCATGCTTTGTCATGGATCCTAATGGGAAGGTTGATAGATTCTTCGGTGGGCTCAGACCTCATTCATGGAAGAATCTATCCAACCGAGACTATGACAACTATGAGAAGATCGTATGGAGTGAAGTGAAGGTCGAACTAGAGTTTGGTGAGATATAGTGGTCTCATAAAACCAATGAAAAGAAGGGATCAATGGAGTAAATCCTAGGGAGGAGCTTTGATCAGGGAAGTGGAGGCAAGCAAGTACAACATCCCACGTGTAATTAATGTGGGAAGAATCATTCTGGGAACTGCTTTCTCAGGAGCGGGAAGTTTTACAAGTGTGGAAGAGATGGACATATTGCACGAAATTGTCATAGTGAGGTGAATCCAAAAATTCCCAACACTAACGACAAAGGTAAGATGGTTCATGCCCTACCTGATTTCCAATGCTATAAGTTTGGACAACTTGGCCACTTTTTCAATCATTGTCCAAATCTGAGGGTAGTAGAGGGGAACCACCATCATCCTCAACAAAGGCCCAGGGATCAAGGTAGTGCTTTTTTTATAATGAAAGATGAATTTGAAGCTCCTAATGATGTGGTGGAAGGTACTCTTGTTGTTCTCTCAAATATAGCAAGTAATTTGTTTGATTCTGGTCCTATATATTCTTTTATTTCCTCCAGGTTTTCAAAGAATTTAGAATCAACCCCTAAACTGATAAAATTAGAGTTATCAGTCAAGACTTCTAGTGAGATTATCCAAGCATTGTCAGTGTTTAAAAAAATCTAGAATTTACTTTAGTCAGAACAATATTATCACAAATCTAGTAGACATTCCCATGCTATAATTTGACATTATACTAGGGATGGAAGAAATCTCAAAGTATAATGCTAATATCAAATGAATAAATAACGAATTCTAAGTAGTATTTAATGGAAAACCAACATTTATCTTCCAATAAGAGATATCTCAACCTAATATTTGTCTAGAAAAACCTCTTATATCATTTGTTATGGAGTTGATCGGTGAAGAAGAAGAAGGAAATGAGAGTATAAGGATAGAAAATGTCCCCATCATCCAGGAATACATTGACGTATTTCCCGAGGAGTTACCCAGACCTCCCTAGTAAAAAGAGGTAGGTTTATCCATTGAACTCAAACCTGGATCTCATCTGATATCAAAGACCCTGTATAGGATGGAAAATGTGGAGCTGGAGGAAATAAAGAAGTAACTCCATGATCTTTTGGAGAAGGGGTTTATCTGACCAAGTGTGTCTCCTTAGAGATAACATGTTCATTTTGTGAAAAATAATGATGGATTGATGCAGTTATTCATTGATTATAGAGAGATGAATGGGATCGCAGTAAAGAACAAATAACGTCTTCCAAGAATTGAAGACTTTTTTGACCAACTTCGTGGGGCTCAATTATTCTCTAAGATTGATCTTAATTTTGGTTATCATCAATTGAGGGTGAAGAAAGAATATATTCCAGAAACTTCCTTCCTATCAAGATATGAGCATTATGAGTTTGTTGTTATGCCCTTCAGACTGACTAATGTACCTGCTATTTTTATGGATTTTATGAATAGAGTCTTTAAGGACTACCTTGATAAATTTGTGGTAGTTTTAATTGATGATATTCTAATATATTCCAAAATTCATGAGGAGCATGAGGGTCATCTAAGAGTTATTTTTCAAACTCTATGGAAGGAGAAGATTTTTTGAAAGTTTAGAAAATGTGAATTATGGATACAATAAGTTTCTTTCTTGGCGAACATTGTAACCAATGAAGGAATCACAGTTGACCCTACAAAGACAAAGGTTGTAGAGGAGTGGCCTCATCTTACAGCAATAACTGATATTAATAGTTTCCTTATATTAGTGGGATATTATAGAAGGTTTTTGAAAAAAAAATTAACAACATTATAATTCATTAACCAAGTTAACTCAAAAGGGGTCAAGTTCATATGGAAAAAAGAGTATGAGGAAAGATTCTAAGAGCTATATAAGAGACTGGTTACTGCACCCATGTTAAATCTTCCCTCAAGTGGAGAAGGATTTGTTATTATTGTCAATGAATATCTAAAAGGGTTTGGTTTTATCCACATGAAAAATGAAAAACGCATTGCTTATGCATCTAGATAGTTGAAGACTCATGATAAGAACTATCATATGCATGATCTAGAGCTGGCTACAGTCATTTTTTCAGAAGATATGGAGGCACTATCTTTATGGGGAGAAATGTGATATATACACAGACCATAAAAGTTTGAAGTATATTTTTACACAAAAGGAATTGAACATGAGAAAAAAGAGATGGTTGGAACTTCTTAAAGGCTATGATTGTTCAACTAATTATCGTCTTGGAAGAGAAAACAAAGTCACTGATGCATTAAGTAGAAAATACCTAGTTGTTCTTTCCTTGATGAGTATTAAAATAGATCCTTTGATCAATGACCTAGTAAAGATGGACATGGTAATTTTAAGGGAAGGGACATCATCAACCCTAACCCAAATGATTTCTCAACTATCATTACTAGAGAAGGCCAAGAATGCCCAAAAAGAAGATCCTTTGTTATAGAATAAGTATGAGGCTATAAAGGATGGTAATTTTCTTGAGTTCAATATTTATCAAGAAGGTGTACTGAAATATCGTACAAGACTATGTGTTCTATCTATTCCAAAAATAAATTAGGAGTTGATGGATGAATCTCATAGATCTAATTTCTCTATACATATAGGAAGAAAGAAAATGTATAGAGACCTTCTAGATCATTATTGGTTGGATAATATGAAAAGGTATATTGATGATTACACTTCAAGGTGATTGGTATGTCAGCAAGTGAAGGAAGAGAGATAACTTCCTAAAGAGGTATTTCAACCACTACCCATACCAGCATGGGAGTGGGATAATTTCACAATGGACTTTTTCACTGGTATCCCGAGAAATTCTAAAGGAAACAATTTGATATGGGTTATTGTGGACCATCTTACCAAGACATCCCATTTTATCTCTATTCGGAAAGATTTAACTCTTGATCGACTTGTCAAGATTTACATAAAGGAAGTGGTAAGGATGCATGGAGTTCCACTTTCTATCGTATCTGATCGTGATCCAAGGTTCACTTCAAAATTATTGAGAAGTATTCAACATTCTCTGAGTACTGAATTGAATTTTAGTATGGCCTATCACCCCCAAACTGATGTCCAATCAGAAAGGAATATTGAAACACTGGAGGACATGCTGAGAACATGATCAATGGAATTTAAAGGTGGGTGGGATCAACATATCTCATTCGCTGAGTTCTCTTATAACAACAGCTTCCACTTGAGTATTCAAATGTAACCCTATGAAGCTCTATATGGGAAGCGATGTAGAACTCCTACTTGTTGGGATGAAGTTGGTGATATAAATCTTATTAGGCCTGATTTTGTGCAAGAGATGACATAAAAGATCCATGCCATCCAACAACACATTAAGGCTGCTCAGAGTTAGTAATAGAGTTATGCCAACAACCATCGAAGGGACTTGGAGTTTGATGTTTGTGAAAAATTAAATCATTTAATTTCACCTTGTAAGAGATTCATGAGGTTTGGGAACAAAGGGAAGATCAACCCTAGTTACATTGGCCCCTATGAAATCTTTGATCGCATGAGAGAAGTGGCCTATCATCTTGAAATTCTTCTAAATATAGCACAATTTCATGATGTCTTCCATGTATCCCTCTTGAAGAAGTATATAACTGACCATTCACATGTACGAAATCCAGAGGTGGCACAACTAGAACATGACCTCTCTTATGAGGAGCAGTCGATGGAGATCTTGGATCATAGAGACAAGGTCCTATGCAACAATAATACCCACCTTGTTAATGTGTTGTAGAGGAACCACAAATATTAAGAAGACATGTGGGAACCGGAGGAGTCTATGAGATAGAAGTACCCTCACCTTTTCTCTTCTGAGGGTACGATTTAAAATTTTTGGGAGAAAATTTCTTAAGCGGGAAGAATGTAATGACCCAAACTTCTGAATAATATTTGTTTCTTGAATTTGCATATTATTTTATTTTATACTCAACAAAACTATATCCTTTAATAAATTAAGTGATTATAATTAAAATGATCCCATTGAGTTTTTTCTATTATATGATTTTTGGTCAATATGACCGTTGGAAGCTATAACGTTATGATTATTGTTTATAAATACAAATGATCATGGTTAATTAATACAAAAAGAAGAGTCAATGGCCTCATCCAACAGACTAGGACCATATAAAACACATCTGTCAGATCTAAGAAAGGAGGTTGCATCATTGGGATTTTATTTGGACCAAGCCCAAGCCAAACTCCAACATGTGAAGCTTGAACATAATCACCTATAAGAGAAGTTCAAGATGATAGAAATCACCACTCAAGAAATGTTGTCTGAGCTGCCCCAAGATTATATCATGGTAGCACATCTCACACTTAGGTCCTTTATAGGTGTTATAAGGGGCTACGTAACTAGGCCTTTGTTACATTGTGTAATCCTTTTTGTATAAATAAAATTTTTATTTATTATTATGGTAAAATTTGTGAATTTTAAATGTCAGGATAAATATAGGATGAATTTATAGAAGTTCCATATTATTGGTGAATTTTGGAAAAAGGGTATTTTAAAATATTTTTTTTATAAATTAAATAATTAATAATTTGAAATGATTTTCAAAAAATTGACTTCTATAGTTGTGACCAGTAAGAAATTTAAATTCTAATAAGATCAACTTATTTTTAAGTGAATAGTAAAGTATGAATAGTCATATTACCCTTACGAATAGTAATGTGACCAATGGAATATTAACCTCACTTAAAGAAATTATATATATAATTTAGGCATCTTTAATGGTAATGTGATATAATAGCATAAGTAAATAACTGTTTTAGAAATTATTAGTTAAGTATTAGTATTTTCTCGGGTAAATAGTATTTTACTTATAAATTAAATATCTCATAATTATAAAATTATTTTTCATAAAATGGAGTTAATTGTTTAATTCAGAGCATTAATATTAGGTTAGGGTGAATTTATGATAATTTTATAAATTTTTTTGTTTTTCAGTGAATAGTAAAAAAATAGTTTTGTGTTTTAGTGTGATTAATGAAATCATTAATGATGTAATAATTCTGGTCATCTTGTAAATAGTAAGATATGTTATGAGGTGTCCCAAGTGGCTAGTACCATGGGAAAATACCATGGGCATGCCCATTTTTTTTCAAATACCACTGATGAGGTGTCCCTTGGAAATTAATAAAATATTCCCTCACTTTTACTATAAATTCCAACCCATTCCTTCATTGATTTCATTAAAATTTCATCATCAACGAAGCAATGGTCTTTTTACCTCCCAATGAGTTCTCCCAAGGTTTTCTAAAGCCCCCTAATGTCCCAATCTTCAAGCTTTCGAAGTTACTCTTCATGGTAAGGGAACATTTCACCCTTCTATTTTAAGTCATAACTTCCTTTATGTTATGTCTTCTAGTTTCTATCTTCTTATGTTAGGATATATTCTTATATATCCTTATTACTATACATTTCATGTACCATTTATTATATACCCTTTCCACTCTCTTCAACTAATTTTCTGAATATTTAATTGATGTTGTTAGGCTGCCAAAATTTCATAAAAGAAATTGCATCTTCCATTTTATTTCAAGTTTCATTTTCATGTGGTATTTCATTCAAACATTTATAAAATGATCTTATTTAAATTTTATTATTTCCCTATACTAAATTATGATTTATTTTTGAGTGGGTGACCCTTTTACCCTTTTTTAATGTTTTATAAAACATTTTATGCATCCGTTATGCTGTAGAATTTTCATCTCAAAATCTCTCTATTTTTTTCAAGAAATTCTCTTAGTTTATTTATGGGAATCCCCATATATATTTTTATTTCTAGGGGTATTTATCTAGAAATAAAAATTTTCTATTTTATTTTTTAATTGACATACATATAACCCTCACTCTCTTTCCATGGGTTATAAATGACATAATGATCTTATTTTTAAGAACTTTCAAAACATCACGATTTTGAAGTGAACCCCATTTATTTTACTCTATTTGGGTTAGTTATGAAATGTATGATTATAATATATGTGGATCACATGAAAATAAATACATATTAAGGGTGTTCTCAGATATTTCTTCAATGCATTGGGTAAAGATTTTAATCTCTATAGATGACAAGTCTCATGATACCTTGGTGAATAACCATTGTAATTTTTATGACACCATAGGGATGAACCTTGGTGACATGTTCATGAATGTATAAATTAAATGATGTATCCATAAATTCATGTTATGATTCATGTTATTTTTATTATGATATTCCTCTACTTCTATTTCTCATGTCTTTATGTTTTTCATCAAATTCTTACTGATATCAGAAGTAAATGGATTCTCTTTCTTTCCATACTGGGCCATTTTCTCACCCTTTCCTTTGATATATGTCTCCATGTTTTGAGATGAAGTAATTGTAAATATTATTAACTTATTATGAAGCCTTACATGAGGATTAAAATAATTTTTTATGTTGTTTTCATGTATATTGTCCTGATTTCCAAGACACTAGACTTTAAAGATCCTCTTTTTGTAAAATGTAATGAAAAATTATGTAATAAAAATGAGGGATGCCATAGGGAGTCTCAATTTTGAATACACACATGAGGTACATTTTCATAATCCATCTATCCAACAAAATGAAATAATATGTTCATTAAAATTAATAACTATTCATATTTTTTATCGGTGTTTATATTACAAGTATATAAAGGGAAACTGTGTGAACCATGATTTGGATTCATTAATCCATGTATCATTTCTATAGGATAAATTAATTGTGTGTTAGAAAAAATTGATAATAAAAATGATGATCTAACTAAAGTTTTTTATTAGAAAATAACAGATCACAAACTCTTTTCGATTTCTATATTTTAGGGGTAAAACACTACAATATAATCATATAAAATATATTTTTCATTCTTCCATTACCATTTTTTTTATGAAGAATTAGATGCTGATTGTAATTAATTGGGATACCCTAAATGTTTATTTTTTAGATCCAATGCATGGATTTTCATAAAACCTACAACACTTGATTTGTATTGTGAATTTTTAATGCACTACAATCAATATTTTATAGATAAACTTTTAATTTTATGTTTCATTTTGTGTTTTAACAATAATTTTGTTATGATTGGGTGATATGTAAATATAGAGTAAATCATAGTATGAGGTCAGAGACTGAACATAAGAAGCCAGATGGATTGCTTCATGTGGAATCAAATTAAGGCTTATATTGAAATATTCAGTTATAAAAACATATTTCAAAATAATTTACTCATTTGGTCAATATTTCTATAGGTTTCAAAAAAAATAACAACAATGAATGTGGATATCACATTTTCAAATTTATGAAAGATATCATATACCATCAAAATACGATAATTCCCAAACAAGTAATTTATGAAGGAAATTAAAAATATTTCTGACTCATTTTTTGTCTATATTTCTTCAGTACTATGAGGATTGTTGACAATCTACAAACTCAAAATAATAAATAATTTTTTTTAGAGATGAGTAGGAAGATTACATTGTGTAAGAATACTTCCCGAAATCAAATTTAAGTGATTACCTATTGTGTTTTTGATGTAGTATGGGATATAACCTTATAGATACACTTGGGATGTGAATCATCAGTATCATAATGCTTATAAATTATTTTCTTTCTATTTATCATAGAGAAGTATAATGAAGGAAATTTATTTTTTAGAAATTAATGGGCAGAATACGTGGTTTTCGAATGTATACAGACATCATGAATAAGTGACTTTCTACTGCTTATTTAGTTAATTTTATCATAATTGTATCTAATTTTTTAGTTAATTTTCTTATCATTTTTATCTAATAATTATTTTTTTAGATTTACACATTACTTCAAAACACACATTACCTTATCAATACCAAGAAAGAAAATTCATATTTTTTGATACTTAAGGAAAGTGATCCATAAGTCATTTTTGATGTGTAGAAATTTATTGCACATCAATCTAACACCTGATTTTGTTAGTATGACATTAAGTACATTCTTTTAATATAAAAGTTCCCTTTTAGTTTAAAATGAGTTTCACATCACCAAAACTAATAAAATGAGGTCATATTGTTTTCAAAACTTATTAAATCAATCCACAATACATTTTTCACATATAGGAATTGACCATACACAAATATGATACACAATGTAGTCAATATGACTTGAAGTATGTTTTTTCAATAAAATATTTTCATTTGAGTTTAAAATGCATAAAATATAAAAAACTGAGAAAATGATCATAGGTTTTTTTTAAACATTATGAAAATGATCTATAATTTATTTCTGATGTGTAATAATTGACTGAATATCAATCTGACACTGATATGGTCGGTATGACTCTAAGTATTTGTTTTCAATATAAAAGTGCCATTTTAGTTTGAAATGTTCATCACATAGCTGAAACTAATAAAATGATCTCAGATTGTTTTCAATATTTAGGAAAACCATTAATAATTCATTATTGATGTATAGGAATTGAATGCACATCAATTCGACACAAGAAGTTTTCATTATGACTCAAAGTATGTGTTTTCAATACAAAAGTGTCATTTTAGATTAAGGAACACATGAAATAGCCAAAAACAAATAAATGACCTTATATTATTTTAATTTTTTTTAAATGATCCATAATTCATTTTTGGTGTGTAGGAATTTACCGCACATCAATTTGACACCTGACCACATCAGTGTGTTAGAGTCATCCCGACCACATCAGAGGGTTAGTATGGGTCACTTTTATATCTCATGAATCAATATTTTAAATATATTTCCTTATGAATAGATCTATTTTATATACTTTATCCTTTTTATCTACTCTATCGCTTATTTATCTAACCCTCTATATAAGTTTTATTTTTTATTATCACAAAGGGGGAGAATGTTTTTCTATCAAAGGTATATTCATCTTGTTAAAGGTTACAAATCATTTTTAATTTTTAACTATTTTGAAAGTTATGCTATAAAAAGTATTCTTTATCTTGTTAAAGTTTTTCATATCTTCTTTATGTTTCAACTATTTTAAACCCAAATTATTTTATGTTCCTTTTTGATAATTATAAATAATTTTAAAAATATCATCTTGAATTTCATTTTAAAATATTGAAATTCATTTCAAAAAATTATTGGGTATATTTTTGAAATAAATATTATTACATACCAGTATTTCTCTAGTTTATTTTAAGTATTTTTTTATCATGAAAAAGGGAATATTGTTGTACCACTCACTCTCTTAGGTGTTTTAATGATCAAAAACGTCAATTATGTTTCTAACTATTTCTTGTTTGTGTATTTAAATTTTATTTTTTTACATAAACCAAGGAAGTTTCCTGGCCAAACCGATGGATCAATAGGCACTTTGAGGACTACTTTAGAGGCCCCCACTGAATGGAAGCACTGGCTACCCAGAGGAAAGTTACCAGTAAACTTGTAGAGTTGTAAAGAAGCACATACTCTTGTATAGACACACTAGCTAGATGCTAGCGGACCACTGATGAGCTAGTGGAACCTAGACAACCCAAGTGAGCCCTAACAAGCCCACAAGCCCTCTGGTCAAGCCTATTTTTTAGTCGGTGGAGCATTTTTATAAAGTCAATATAGTCATTTTAGGTTATCCCATTTGGTATCTCTCATCTTCTAAAAACATTTTTAAAGTCCCAAGGCCTCCAAAACCACTATGGGACCTCCAAATACTATAAATACACCTCTTTGAAGTCTTGGATATATCTCATGACTACCAAATACCATATTGAAGCAATTACGCCCATATTTTATCTCCTTTGTGCTAGATTATTGTAATCCATCTCCCCCCATCTCATTTGTCTCTCTTTATCTTTGTTTTACTTATTTATCTTGTTGGGATAATATACAATGATTTATATAGGTTTTTTCTTATACAAGCCACTTATTCTTCTTTCTCATGGATTTTCACTACCATTTTTGTTAGGGATTGGGGGTTTCTTTCTTACACCACTAAAAATCATGTGTCTTTATCTTATATTGAGTTTCTTGCTTACACCAATAAAAATAATGGTTCTCTTTAGGTATCTTGGATACCATTAAATTAAAGTGAGTAATCTAAAACATCCTCATAATTTAAGGGAGGTGTCATAGGAACTCAAGTATTGAGTTTTGTCCAAAATCCATTATCAAAGTGTTGTCCCGTGTCTTTTATTTAAATTTTCTATTATACTTACTCTTTTATTTTAATTTTATCACATTATTTATTTTTAATTTTTTAAAATTCAATTGACCCCACCCTCTTGACATCCCTCTAATAAAAACACAAAATTTTATAACACGGTTATTTGATATTGTAAAAATACATGTTGATAATAAGGTATGTACTTTAAAATTTGTTTTTTATGAAAAACCTTAAAAAAATTATAAACAAATTCCAGAACTAAGTAATTCTATTATAGATGGAGAAATGGAAGTTAAAATAGAAATTCGAATCAAAACAATCTAAAAGATCAACCAATAAATCCAAAAGGCCTTCATATAGTACCTTTACCCCTTAGTTCAACTGCTGCATTTACTAATATTAAAAGTTTATAAGGATACAAAGTTTAAAGATAGAAATACAGTCTTTGTTTATTTTGAAGAACAAATTTATGGATATTCTCTTATAGAATATATTGGCCTTGATAATAAAGATGAAATCCTGATTTATGGATGGTTAGGAGTCTCTGTTTTAAATGTATATGTGAGGTACATTTTAAAAATCTATTTTCCCAATAGAATATCTACTTTGTTAATTATTGTTAAATATTTTTAAATATTTTTCTGAAAAAATATTAATACCATGGGAAAATCCTTTGAACAAAAATTTGGACTCATTTTTTCTCACATCACTTTTAAAAAATGTCATTAGAAATCGATGAGTATTTAAAAATAGGAGACCAGTTGGAATAAATGTTTGAAAAGAAACATCCAAATGAAAAAATATTCTTATTATCCATGATTTAGGGGTAAAAATATAAAATCTAATCATATAAAAAATATTTTCATTTCTTCCATTAAATATTATTTTTTCTCATTTAGGGAGTATCAGTTGCTCACTACAATAAATTTGGATACTCTAAAGATTTATTTTTTGGATTCAATACATTGATCAGAAACAAATCAATTATACATTATGACATTTTTAAATTTCTAATACACCACATGAAAAAAAATTAAAATACACTTCAAGTTATATGTTATATACTTGGTTTTCATGAAAACTTTATTTTTATAGAGTGATGTTTAAATATCATCAAAATCATGGAATGAGGAAAATCCATCCATGAGAATAAGAAGCCTATAAATTTCTATAATTGGATAATTATTAGGGAATATATAATAATATTTCACTATTATAACATGTATAAAAAAAATTTACTTATTTTTCACAATGATTATGCGGCGTCTGAAAAAAACTAATCCCAAAGATTGTGGTTATTACATTTACAAATTTATGAAAGATATCATATTACCTTAATAAAAAAATCTATAAATAGGTATTTTATATGTTAATTTAAGTTTCATTTAAAATATTTTTAATTTATTATTTATTAATATTTTTGAAGTACTTTTAAGACCGTAAATAGTCCATATACTCAAAAGAGGAAATATTTTTTTTTTAAATGAGTGGGAAAAATACATGGTACTAGAATTTTTCCTGACATCATGAATAAGTGACCTTCTATCATGTTTAAAATATTTTTATTTCATAAATATCATGAAGATTTGATTTATCTACAAATTATTTAGTAACATTTTTTATCATTTTATCTACTTATAATTTAGTTAATTCTCTTATCATTTTTATCAACTACATATTTAGATAATTTTCACAGATTTCATAATGGGGTGATTTATAATTTATTTTTATGCAAGTATTTTATGCCTATAAAAAGCACAAAAAGCCTCCATATAGAGTTCATGGTCCTTATCGAAGGACAAAGTTGGATGTTAACTTTCAAGAAGAACCATGAACTATTTATAGAGGAATTTTGTGTTCTTTATAGGTAAAAATGATTAGAGAAAAATAAATTCTTGATAAAGGCTTCAATAAGGATGATGAACTGATGTATGTTTTTAATGTTCTCTCCATAGACATGTTAGTTATTTATTTAATTTTTGTATGTTCTGTAGTGATGCAATCAATTATATTTGAATCCAAGAAATTTTAATAATGTGTTGTGCAAAAAAACATTAATAAAAGGATACATAAGCCATTTTTTATGTGTATTAATCAATTGAATGTCAATCTGACACACAATATGTCTGGTATGACTCAAAGTGCATGTTTTTCAATTTAAAAGTGACATTATAGATTATAAAGTGTACCAGCCACAGAAAACAAACAAAACACCCTAAAATTGTATTTATTATTTAATAAAAATATTCATAAGTCATTTTGTATGTATAGGAATAAAATGTATACCAAGTTGATACACAATATTCCTAATATTATTGAAAGTTCATGTTTTGATATAAAATTGAAATTTTTATTCAAAAAATGCATCACATACTCAAAACTGATAAAAAAATGATTGTATTATCTTGAAACTTTAATAAAATGATCCTTAAATTATTTTTGATGTGTAGGAATCAACCACACATAAATATAAAACATGTTGTGCTCTTCATGATTCAAAGTTCATGTTTTCAGTTTAAAACTTAAATTTTAATTCAAAACAAGTATCAATTACTAAAATCTAATAAAAAATTATCAAATTATCTTAATAATTTAGTATAATAATCTATATGTCATTTGTATCATATAATAACATTCTAAAAATTAATCTGATATACAGTGTTCTAGGTATGACTGAAATAGCGTGTTTTTTAATTGATATTTTAGTACAAAACATACTTCACATACTCAAAATTTATAAAATGTGCTCTTATTGTCTTGATACTTTATTAAAATGATCCATTAGTTAGTTTTGATGTGTAGGAATCTATCACAAATCAATCTGATATACTATGTGTCCAGTGTGACTCGAAGTGTTTGTCTTTAGGTTAAAAATAACATTTCAGTTCAAAATGAATTTCACTGATAGAAAAAAATAAAAACATTCTTGAATAATATTGATAATTTATAAAAATGATACATAATTCATTTATTATGTATAGGAATCATCCACACATCAATTTAACATATGGTGTGATTAGTATGACTGAAAGTGTGTTTTTATTTAAAATTTCAATTTAAGTACAAAACACACTCCACATACTCAAAACTAAGAAAAACAAACTTAGATTATCTTGATAAATTATAAAAATCATCCACAATTCATTTTCTACATGTATGAATTAGGCACATGACAATCTAATACACGGTGTGCTCGTTATGACTCAAAGTGTGTGTTTTTAGTTTGAAAGTGACATTTTAGTTCAAAATGTGTGTCACTAACTTAAAACAGATAAAACACACATTGATGGACTTGATAATTTTGAAAAATGACCCAAAAATCATTTGTTACATATAGGAATAATCCACACATAAATTTGACACGTGTTGTTCTTAATAGGACTCCAAGTTGAGGTTTTACATTTAAAAGTAACATTTTAGTTCAAGACACACATCACTAACTGAAAATCATGAAAATTCACCCATATTATCTTAATAATTTAATACATTGAGGCATAAGTCATTTCTGACATATAGGAATATTTCACACATAAATCTGACACACAATGCGGCTAGTATGATTGAAAATGTGTGTTTTTATTTTAAATTGATATTTTAGTACCAAACACACAATACATGATCCGAACTGAGGAAACACACTTCTATTTTCTTGATAATTTATGATAATGATCCTAAAGTTATTTTATATGTGTAAAAATAATTCATGCATCAATCTGACATATGGTGTGTCTGACATAACTAAAATTGCGTGTTTTTAGTATAAAAGTTAAATTTTAGTTCAAAACATGTGTCACTAAATGAAAACTATGAAAATTGACTCTAATTGTATTGATAATTTATGAAAATGATCCACAATTAATTAGTGATATATAGAAATCAACAAAAAATCAATTTGACACATGGTGTGGCCGGTGTGACTGAAATTACTTGTTTTTATTTAAAATCTTTATTTTTATAGAAAACACACTTCGCATACTCAGAAAAAAAATCATGCTCATATTTTCGTGATAATTTAGGAAAATGATCCATATGTTATTTGTAATGTTTAGGAATCAGTAACACATCAATCTGACAAACAATGTGCTTGGTATGACTCAAAGTGTGTGTGTTCAATTTAAAAATAAAATATTAGTTCAGAACATGCATCATTCACTAAAAAATAGGAAACACCAATAATATTTTCTTGATAATTAAATAAAATGATCCCTAAATAATTTTTGAGATGTTGGAATCAGTTGCACATCAATCTGACACTTCGTGTGCTTAGTATGACTCAAAGTGAATGTTTCCTATTTAAAAGTAATTTTTTAGTTCAAAATGAACGTTACTTACTACAAACCAATAAAATACACTTATATTATCTTAAAAAATTAGGAAAATGATTTATAAGTCATTTTTTATGTATAGAAACCATTTACAAAATAATCTGACACACAATGTGGTATGTGTCACTAAAAGTGTGTGTTGTTATTTAAAATCGGCATTTGGGGGGGGGGGAATCACATACTCAAACAATGAAAATACATTTGGATTGTGTTTATTCTTTAGGATAGTGATCCATAAGTAATTTCTGATATTTAGGAATCAGCTGCAAGTTAACCTGATAAACGGTACACCCTATATGACTCAAAATGCTTGTTTTTAGTTTAAAAGTAACATTTTAGTTCAAAATGTGTATCACGTATTCAAAACAAAGACAAAACACTTGGAAAAATATTCCTTGGAATTTTAGGATAAAAATATAGAAATAATTCAAGGCATATAAGAATAAACTACATGTGAATTCGACACACTATGTGCTCGAAATGACTTGAAGTGCCTGTTTTCAGTTGAAAAGTGACATTTTATTATTGCATTGTATCATATTTATGTCTCATTTATTAGTTTATATTATTTCTAACATAAAAAATGTTTTCTATTATAGGTACACTCTTATTTGGTTCTAAACCTAGGGTGGTGGGTTCAAAAACATATAGCACAATTGACCTCTTTTGAAAGGGGTCCCAAATATGGTGAAACTCTTGGAATTTTTGAATTCGTTGGAAAATTTAATATTTGTAATAAATTGTAGAAACTAATGCGATTAAAGTGTATTGAAATATTTTCAATGTAGTTATAATTTTAATTTATTTTTTATTTTAAATTAAATTTTATGTTTATTTTGAATGGGTTGATGTAATATATTATAAATGTAGAAGCACATTGTCTTAATTGTTATTATAATATTATTATAAGATTTAACATGATCCATGTGGTATGCTAATATTGGCCATAAAGTAATACCCCTTCGGTCGGTTGGAGGAGGCAAATTTAGAGTAGTGGGGTTTTTTTTATTTTTATTTTTATTAAATATATTTAGGGGTTTGTTTACAAAATGGGAGAAGCCACAATCCATATTATTAATCTGAATGGGTTCGAGTAATGTTTTTAAATTTTGAACTCTATTTAAACCCGATTATGGGGTTGCCTATCCTGAATATAATTATATATTTATTTAAATAATTGTAAATATGTAATTATAAATAAAAATTTATAAATAAAATTAAAAATATATATTTATAAATATATTCATATAATTATATATTTTTATATACTAATATAATCATAATGTTATAAATAAAATTATAAATATATCTATTATATATATATAAATAAATTTATATAATTATAAATTTATTTAAATAATTTTAAATATATATTACTAAATACAGTTATAAATTGATATTTATATGTATAATTATATATAAATATTTAATATTTATTAATAAATATATTTATATAAAAATTTATATATAAAAATTTATTTATAAATATATTTATATATAAATATGCTTCTAAATATTTATATATAAATATATAACTATATAATTGTATAGATATAATAAATATACATTAATTATTATATTTATATATAAATATAAATATATTTATTTATAAATAGTTATTTTCAAATGTTTAAAAAAAATATTGATAAATAAATATTTTTAAATATGTTTTAGGTTCGATAACCCCTAATTATGTTCGGATAGGGTTTGGGTTTTAAGAGTATTACCCAAACCCTTCTGGATTAATAATGAGTTATTAATTTTAAATTTTATTTTGATATATATACACACACATATATAATTATAAATAGATAATTATAAATACATATTTATAAATATAATTATAAATAAATATAATTATATAAGTATAAAAAGAAATATATTCCCTATTTTTATATATATTTATATAAATAAATCAATATAATTATAAATATATTTAAAAAATGTAAATAAATATTTATAAATATAATTATAAATATATATTTATAAGTATAATTATATATAAATATGTTTATATACTTATAAATATATTTATATAATTATAACTATGTATTTATAAATGTATTTATTTTCAAGTATAAATATATAAATATGTATTCATAAATAAATTTATATATAAATATATTTATAATTATACACCTATCAATTTATTATAGAAATATATTTGAAAAAATTTATATATAAATATATATTTTTATAAATATAGTAAACATACATTTATAAATATATTTATATATAAATATAAAATATTTATTTACAAATATTTATTTACAAATATATTTTTATAAATATATTGATAACTTATTCTTGAAAACTCATTTTCATCTTTAAGGAGACCTTTCTGTTAATCTCCCCTAACCTCAATGTAGGATCATGGATTTTTAAAGCTTCATGATTTTTATCACATGATCAATCAACATAAGAATCATCTAATATTTACTTCTTCAGAATCATGTAATTCTAGAAAATCAGCTTTTTCACTAAGTAAAATATCTTACTCGACATAATATATTTTCCATTATCGCAATACAGTTCTTGAGATCATAAATACCATACATGGAAAAATTATTAAGTACTGGCCTGAAATATCTTACTCGTTATCAAAATATCTTATGGGTAACTCAAATCTCTAATGTGTATCTCAAATATCTTATGGGAGGCTCAAAATATCTTATGCATAGAGAAAATATAATATGTGGACCAAAATTATTATGAGGCCCAAATATCTTATGCACTACCCAATTCTATTATGCATAGGATAATAATCTTATACACAGGAAAAATAGTTCATCACTAGAACAATAACCCCATGATTCTCTCAAATGAATTTCAAAACTCATTCAAATCAGCTATGAGCCTTCTCACACAACTTAAGTCACTTCTCAACCACTTCATATAATTGTGGGAATTATTAAAATAATTTAAAATCTCATTAATAATGTTTCAAAGACTTCAACAACATAAATACTCAAAATATTGTATTATGAAAGTACTCATTTACTCAATCATCTTCAGAAAGCATTTCCTCCTTGAAAAATTATACTTCAATGCCCCCGCTAGTTGGATACTTTCATATTTCCTACCAATATATTTTAGATAAAATTGGAAAATTTCCTTTAACATGTATCATTGTATTTCATTGAAGACCAATATTATCAATTATGTAATGTAATATGTTTCTCACCAAGAAACCAACTGAAATATTCTTTACCTAAATACATGGAAAGGCTTCTCACTTTATTTTTCAATATGAGATAGATTTTAATTTTCATGTACAATGTAAATCAACTCTTCAACCTATAACATAGATTGTATTACTTCATATTGACAAAAAATACAACTCAAATTTCTTTATATCTAAGGGAACTTCAATCACCCCCTTGAATTTGATGACAAATCCCTATTTACTTTCAAAGTTAATGTACATTTTCTACCTCTAATTGAAAATAAATATGAATGATGGAAACTTTTCTCACCCTTAATGTCATGGTAGAGAGGGTTTTCAAAATTTTATTTTTGCCCTTTATTGAGAGCCAGAATTATAAGGGATAGACTTCTCAAACTAACTCGTATAATTTTAAAAAATGAATCCTCTCCCCATATGACTTCATCAACTTTCTAATATCTTCATTATTCCATGAGATAAGGGTGATATCACATTTTTTCACAACCCCCTCCACTGGTTCCCCTTATGGGCTGATAATGATGAGAAAGAGTGACTCTCAAATCTCACCTCTAGCTAGCCCTGAGTTGGTGACTAGCATCGAGGCTATAAAAAGCTAAAATGAGAGGAATTACCCTCAATATTCCTATATAATAGCATGACACCACGAACCAATCCAATATACTATAAAAGAAATAATCCAAAATCCCATACAAGAAATATCTCACGTTAATAAATATAAAACATATACAAACATATCTAAATGTAAAATAATACCAAAATTAATTTGTTGTGACAACATCCATAGAAACCCAAGTTCTAAGCTTGTACTAACCAGATCGATAACGAAAACTCTCTTGGAAACCTTAAAAATAGTTTATTCATATGTAGGATGAGCATAACATGTATACTCAGTAGGATTATACCCAAGATCTCTCATGTAAATGTTGAATGAGAAAACTAATTCCCCAGTGAATAAATAAAAAAAATATAACCAGAACCTACAAGGGTCTACTAGTCCCCCCAACATAACCATGAATCACTCATTAAATAATGAATCTAAGAGTAGAAATTAATATCATAAGAATGTTGATAAAGGTTCCCCACAAACACTTACCCACTGATTTTCTTCTATCACCCAATGAGAATAAATCCTTTTCTCTCATCCCTTCCATATACACCAATAACAACACCAACTGAATGTCATGTCTCATAGAAAAATATAAATATCAAGTCTCGTGACACCAACCTCATGTCTAGTATCTAGTAACCAGAGCAGCATTCTATCAAGAACTTTAGGAAAATAACCCCATATCCTCATCCTATCACACATGAACCCAACTACATATCACATCACCCACCACTAGTATCAGAAAAATATAATACTAAATGTTGATTGGGGTAGAGGGGTATTTTATCATCCACATCCTCCTCATATAGTATTTTTTGGAAAACACCCCTGAAATCTTTGCATTTTGGTCAGGTTACCCTACTTGGGTGGGGTGTGTTGAAAATTTATAAAAGAATAAAATTGTATATTAGTCTCACAAAATCCCACACTTGTGGGTTTTCACAAGAAACACCATAATAACCACCATCTTGTCACTACTGATACAACATGACCAAGTATTGGATCTAATGATGAACAATTGACCTTAAACATCACATAAAGGGCCACAAAACTGATTTCAATTTCCCATTATTTTATTTGGAAAAACTACCACAAAAATCTATTCATTTAGTTATTATTTTAAATTCAAACCAATGAATTTCTTTAACAATAAACACATATACATATTTCAACATTATTACATTACAATCGATATGCTATCAAACAACCACCATGATGAACCCCTGCATCACAACTAAGGCCAACAAGATGCACACAACCAAGGCCACCAAGCCACACACAACCAAGGCCACCAAGACGCACACATCAAGTGAAGAATAAAGAATGAATATCCAACTTAGTCTTTCATTTAAATTCTTTAATTATTTAACCATTTAATGGGTGTTCATAATCAATCCATCACTATAAGAAATAATAAAATGAAAAACATATAGTAAAAAAACATTTGCACATTAAGAAAACTGGTAACCACATGCACATCACACAGTTCCCTTTAATTTTCATTAATTTAGTTTATTAATTCGATTAAAAATTCTTACTACTCACCCAATGGAAAGAAAATTCATGATAATATCACATATTCACATAAAATAATGAGAATTTGAATCTCTTACACCAAACAAATCTTTCCAAATCGCTGTGCAAGTATGGAACAATATGTAGACAACCGCCAAGCACCACAATGTAAGAATGAACCTTGAAAAACCTATAACATATGATCCCCATCAATATACCTCTATAAAATCACACAAACCATCCATATACTTAGTCATAGTCTCCTCATAACAAAGAATGGGTAAGTAAGAAAGGGGGAGAAAGGGGGAAACTAACATAGAATCACCGATCCTTAATCTCCAGATGCTAATGGTGAAAGCCTAAAAACATGGTATAAAAGGCCTCCTAAAATCCACTTGGATAAAAAATAATAATCAAGATAAAATAGTAGAGAAATATAGGGTATTAATGGGTTTGAAAATTTAAATCCAATGTGAAAATTAGAAGACCACGATGCAGTTCTCTTCACTACGATGAATGGGTATTAAGATAGGACAAGGATATGAGGTATAAGAAAGGCCCATGACCTAATGGTGTTAGTACAATCCATGTACAAGAAAAATGGTTACGTTAATGTTGTAGATACTACAAACTATGAGATGGACCATGACATAGGGGAAACCACCACGCCATATACTTCTATCGCTAAGATGAAGGTCAGGCCACAACACAACCCTATGGGGTGTAGCTACCCCCAAAAGGCAGAACAACCAAATCCCCACTTCCCAAGGCTCCATTTCACAACTAATCTTTCCAACACTACAAACACTCCCTTTACGGTGAAACATAATCCTTTATGCTATAAAAACCTTCCCCAATTGAAATTTCACTTACAAATCCTCCATCCACCCCTCAAATCCCTCAAAACTTCCTCAAAACACCATTATCACCTAAATTCCCACAAATAAATGGTTCAAAAATGTAAAAAATTACATTAGATACATCCAAAAAAATTATTATCCCCAAGAATAAAAGAAAAATCCTAAAAGGAAATGAATGTGGTGAAAATAACCACTCAGTGAGATTCCTCTCAGGGATCTCATTGAAACTGAAGCACTAACCCCAGTCAATCACATCAAGGCAATACAAAAACTACCATAGTAATCACACAACACCGCCTCAAGCACACAAATCAAGGGAACACACACTCCATATCAATATATTTTCTGCTTTAGGTGGCACTTACTGATCCGTATGTTTTTAAAACATGTCGTAAATATAACACATCTCAATGGGGAAGGGGTTTCCCCCTCTTAATATTCTTGAATCCATAACAGATGCCACCATCAAGGGAAAAAATAATAACTCATAAATCAGAAATATTCAAGACGCGCATCATCAAAGAAAAATGAGCCAAGGAAAAACTCAAAAATATATATGGAATTGGGAACACATAAATTACTCATTCTCCCAAGGAATCTCCTACAAATCTTTATTCATTAATTGGATTCAAACAAAAGGGATTTCATTCCCCGACATCACTTTATCTAGATGGTTTTAGATCACTACTGGTCTCTATAAGAATGTCGTGTCAATCTAGATATCCAACTCTCCTTATTCAATGAAATGAGATTCTCTATGAAGATACCAATGAATTTATTACATGTAGAATATATCTTGGATCTTGTACAACCATGGTGAAAGTTCCAACTAATACACCACATTTATAATTTAGTACAACACCTTGAATGGTCTGAAAAATCATGGAGAATGATTACTTCTACTACCAAACCATTGCAATATACATTGATGGGTAACCTTTAGGAAAATATGATCTTTGAACCCAAACTCAAAAGGCCACCTCTGTTGATCTACATAAGAAATATGATGGTTCTGAACCATCTTTATCCCCTAAATAACAACTTGGATATTCTCTATTATGCTCTGCACCATGTAGGGACAAATAATCACTACCTCTCTAATCTTGGTCCAACTCAATAGGGATCGACATGGTATCTTATAAAACACCTCAAAGGGGGTCATACTGATGGATAAGTGGCCGCTATTATTAAAATAAAACTCATACAAAGGTAGGTGTCATACCCTTGATCCACCAAATCCAAGACGCATTCCTATAATATATCATTCAGTGCTTGGATGGTCTTATCTCTCTTCTTGTCCTATTGGGGTGGAAAGAATTATTAAGGTGTAACTAAGATACAAAGGCATGATATAATCCACTCTATACCCAAAAATTAAACTAAAGGTTTTAGTAAGAAATGATGGTCTTTAGATCCCCATAAAGCCTCGTCACATCATCCATATACTACCTCGCTAGTATGTCCATGGTACTCGATTCTTGGATCATTATAAATCAAGATGAATTCATCAGTTAGTCTATGATCACCCAGATAGAAACATATCTATCATGATCTCTCAATAAATCCATCAATATTTCCTCCCACTTCCACTTGGGGACATCCAAGGGTTATAGTAAACCATCATGGACACAATGTTCTACCTTTACCTACATACAGACTAGGCATCATGCAATGAAATTATCTACTGACTACTTCATTCTTGACCACATGAACTACCTCTTCAAGCCACGATACATATTAGATATACTGGGGTGATTCCCTAAAGGATAGATATGAAACTCATATAGGAATTCCTTATGCATCACATCATGATGAAAATATTTCACTGAAACATAACTCGATGTTGTTTATCCACTAACCATACCACAAGGGCATCAACATGAATGATTTAGTCACACATCACATCTTCCTCTGTGTCCCCCTACTGAGATTCCTCCATCTTCCACCATAATAAGAGATCTACTGTCATTTGAAAAATTAATCCTCTACCATAAACCACCTCTACTTCAAGAAGCAAGGCTCTTGTATCCTATAACTTCATCTATAAATCCTTGGATTGTCGAATGTATCCTCATAAATTTAAAGTTATCACATCTGCTATTACTTTTTCTTTTCATGGTGTATAGAATATCTTGAAATTACAGTCCTAGATAAACTCCATATACCTCTTTTTTCATAGATTTAGGTCATGTTGAGACAATATTTACCTCAAACTTTTTTAATCCATTAATATCACAAAGCATTACTTGATGAGGTAATTTCATTAAAGCTTCAAGGTAAACACCACTTCTCTCATATCTAGATAATGGGAAGAATTTTTATGCTCATGGTGGTGTACCTTCCTGGATCAATATGATATTATTTATGATTAATATATCAATACACACCCTAAAACAAAGAGGGAAGAATCAAAAAACACCTCAAACATCACTCCATCCTCAATAAATTGAATAACTAGGGATCTAACTAACTTATCCATTAAGTAGTAAAAAGCTAAGCAACACCAATCAATCTAAACATTTGGTCCTTACTAGTCATGACATTCAATGATGAAGAAATCTATGAGAAATCATATACAGATCTATGATAATGAATTGTGAGACTAAGAAATCTATGGAATTATTCCTTATCCATGGGTTCTTCCTAGTAATAAGTGGCCTCAACTTTTTATAGATTCATTTCTAATCAATTATGAGATACCAAATACCCAAAAAAATGCACCTCTCACATGTAGAAATTACCCATGGAAAATTTACCATATAACTAGTGGGTTCAATGAGTCTATAAAATATTCCTCAGGTGCTCAACATGATCCTCCACCGATCTTGAGTATATGAGGATTTTATTGATGAACATGAATTTAACTAGTCTAGGAACTCACAAAATATAGAGTTCATGAGTCCCATGAATATATATGGTGCATTTATGACACCAAATAACATGAATACAAACTCAAAATGACCTTACAAGTGCCATAGGGGATATATAGTTCGAAGGGATTTGAGAATTTATATACAAAAATAAAATTAAAAGACCATGGCACCACAAAATTCAATGCAACACAAGGGTAATAACATAGGAAAAGGCTATGACATAAAAGAAAGGACCATGCCATAATACATCTAGTAAATGTAATGTATGAGAAAAATAGTGAGAACCCTTCCATAGATTCTATAAACTAAGAGAAAGACAATGACATAAGGGAAACCACCATACCATAGATTTTATTCAACAAGAAAAAGGCCACAAAATAGCTCATCCCTATAGTGTAGCTAACCCAAAATAGAAAACAAAAACCACAAAAACCCCTCTTCCCGTAGATTTATGACATATCCAATTGTTCCATTCTACAAACACTCCCTTTAAGGTGAATCATAACCCTATATGTTGTAGAAACCTTACCTAATTGAAATTTCATCTACACCTCCATGATCCAACCCACAACTCCCTCATAATTTTTCCAAAACACCACCATCACTTTAATTCCCAAAAACAGGTCAGAAATTCTGGACTGTTGCAATATTCATCTTAGTAATGTGTCATCAACCCATCAAATCTAAGTCTATGTGGTCTATCCCATTGTAAAAAAACATAAATGATTAGTTTATACAACAATTTTTTCCATAGAAAAACTCACATTATAGTACCAACTCTAAAACTCACTTCAATGGGGTTGTCTAAATAGATTTTCAAGAAATTTCAAAAACCCACACTCACTTGAATACACACATCAAAACAATTAAAGTGAAATGTATTCTCTAATTTAGTTAGATAATCACCCCTTGATAAACATAATAAATATGAATTAAAATTTGTTGGTAGAATTGATAAACATACCACATTATCCAATTTTGAGGGGGTCTCCCCCTCAATGAATGATCTCCACTTTTCTACACCTTTAATTACCAACTTTTAAACATAGAATCTTTGATATGGGAATAAGTTGGGTCATATTTAGCTTCTTAGTTGGAGTGGGGTTGATACTTGTTTATCAAACCATGTTTCTTATTCTTGGTAACTCCAACTATTTATTAACTCTTCATTCTATCTCCTACCTTAATTTTATATGTTTTAAAAACTCTTAGTGGTATGTATCTCTTCTTTATTTCATCTTTCTTCCTTCAGGTATTGGATTTATTTTATCTAGAGAATAGAGAAATTTAATTTATTTTATCTCTATCCTTCTTTTTGGATTATTCCTACTAATCTGGTCATATGAAAAGAAAATAATTTTTCTCATGTCAAGGCACCTTCATGTGTGAGGAATCCTTTACAAAAACTGTCTTTGAATTAGGATGCATAGCTTATTTTCCTTTGTTCCTCATTTATCCAGGAAATACTATCATTCATCTGATGACTATGTGTCTTAACCAGTTTCACCTTCCACACACTTTTATTAACTTTTAATTTTCCCTTCATGGATAGCTTCTTACACCTTCCAAAAACCTTCTTTTTAGCCTTTGAGTCACTCTTTTTTGGAAACCACTCAACCTATTCATCAAGAGAGTCAAAAATCATACAATTATGGATACATATTTCCTAGGTTGATTCCCTTTTATTTTTCATATTGTTCACTTATTTCTTAAGATTCATAGCCATTTTACAATGGTCAATAATGTATCCCCTCTTGAAATAGTATAATCACTTCTTTCCTAATGGTTGAACATCTTGTCCAGCTTTCTTCATTGGATTCTTGGGAGGATTTGATTCACAACCTTATTCACTAATTTATCTCTCAAACCAAACATTCATTCATTATTCACATGTTTTATATTCTATTAATTCCTTTAAACAAATCAACTTGAATTTTTTTTGGGTTTGAATATAACAAAATTCCTCATAAAAATGGAAATAAATGTTTCAAAAATCAAGAAACAATTTTAATATTTTATATTTTTTCTTCAAATACATATTTTTCAATCTCTATGTAATATTCTTATGTATTATAGGTTGTCCTATCACTTTAACTTTAATCCCCCTTGATTTTATACTTATCTCATTTCTAAATATTGAAATATTATCACAGTAATCAATAAATCTATTCCCAAATATAAAAAAACATCATCTCTCAATCAATCTATCTATTTTTCTAGAACATGAAATCTATCCAGATTGAATTTCTTGTTATCTTTGGGCTTGAACACAAACTTTTTTGGGCTCCTTTTTTGGTGGAAATTTTTTAATATATGATCATTTACACCCTTTATGATGTGGTTGGTGTTTCAACAGTTTCCTTCTTCTTCCATATTTGTGTTGAATTTAAATTTTTTCCTACAATTCTAAAAAAATAGATTCAACTCCAACTAATTTAATTGGATTCCTTTTTGTATGAGCTGTAAGTGAATGCTTCTCTAGATGATATTAAGCCATTTTTAGACACTATTTTTCATATTCTTTGATAAAAAACAATAAATAATTTTTTATAACATTAATTTTCTCATCTTTTTTGGAAGATCCAGCTTATATAGATTCTAGATTTCTCAGTTTGATTTCCAAATTTAATAATTTCATGTTGAGGGTTTTATTTTCATCCTTAGTTGATCATAACCTATATTCCCAAAATTCCTTCAACTTATGAGTTTGATCCTATTATATTTTCTCTGTATCAAAAAAATATTTTTACAACACTTGTATTATTTTTTTTGTAATTTCTAGATGATCATACATGACATCCATAGAGACTTTATAAAATTTCTTCAATTCAAGGAATACATCATTAACATCATTTTCCATCAATTATTTCTCACATAAAACTCTTTGAAAATTTTAATCAACTTGATAAAATATATATTTTGAAAGGGTAACATATTATTCTATAACTTTCACTTGATTTAGTGAGAGTATTATAAGTTCCAATCTTCTTTATCAATGATTAATCAATTGAATTAATTTTGAACTCTAGATGTGACTTTTCATCATGAAGTCCCATGATAAATATTAATATATATGGCACCACTTCAATGGGATAATTATATAAATACTCTATAACCTTAAGGTATAGTTATTTAGAAAATTTAATGAACCCATCATCAAATCCTAATCTACATTCACTAGAGGAAAATTTTTTAGAAGATTTAACTGAAAAATAATCACCATTTTGATTCCCTTTAGCTAATAGTGTCTCCTCCTTTAATATTTTTATCAGATTCCTCACCTCTTTCTTCATACTATTTTATTTTTTCTTTCTATATACTTAAAAATATTTCATTACAAGGATGGAATAAGATTATTCCATATAAGGCACTTCAAATATTTCTTCAAATCTTACTTCAAATTTAGACTTCATATATGTCAAGTAAAAAAACCTCTGCTGAAAAAAATATATATATACAATTATAAATATAACCTTCAATATGATTAAAAATTGTGATAGTCCAAATATATCCAATAAAATGGAACCTAGTTTCTAATAATAATTGAGAGTCTTAGTGGGATAACATGACCACACCATGGGGGTGAATTTAGTGTTCTCAAATTCTTTTTCCAAAAACCAATTCTTCTTTGATTAAAACCCCCCTTTGGTTTTCAATTTTGATCACCTATTAGGATATAAATGTATCAATTTTATTTTACCCTACCATACACTTATATATAATGAATATATTAAAATTAAAGTTGTAATATGTGTTTTTACATGGTTTGAACTTGATCTAGGAAGCCTAATCAATTTCGTGTTCAACTCTTATTGATACATTAAATATCCAATAATAATATTATCATAAATTGTAGTGGGTTGGCCAAGAATTATCCTAAAACTAGTCTTTCCATATTACATAGTAATTTGATCACCATATTGTACAGGTGACCTTCCATCAGTATATTACACAAGTGAAGGGATATTTATACCACATCACACAATATTTACACTAGCATGGCCCCAACTAGATCTAAACTTCCTTTATCCTATTTCAGTAGATCAAAAAATATTCTAGGGTTTCCTTTGATCCAAAAAATATATGGTCTTATTCCTTAATACAGAGTTTATTTGACTTCCTCAAGGTCTTCAATAACTTCTCATTCAACTCAGTCTCTATTTACTGTACAACTTTGAGGTTCCTATGAAACTGAATATTGTCTGCTCTTAAAATAGAATAAATAATATAGCATATGGAATATTACATGGATTTTAAATAATATATTGCACATATCTCCCTGATTTTTACTGATGATGAAACAAAATGAACACTTGGGTTTTTTATCATCACTGCATGTAGAATAACTTTGGTCTATTGCTTCTCTTCAGTAAGGATCTTAGGATCATTGCCAGAACTCTCTCTTCTTCCTCTCTTATTCTCCAAAATCAAATAATGTTTCTTGGATAGATATTATATTTACTTCTCAATAAATTCTTCTATACTTCATGAAATAACTTTGTATTCTTCATCTTCAACATTGATATCTCTGGTTCTCTCTCAACCAACTCAATTATGCACACCCCCAATAGCAATGGAATCTTCTTTTCTTCTTTTCTTATATCTTGGTATTCTCACCTTTTTCATGAGGATTTATTAAATTTCATTTTCCATTTTCAATATCTAAAAATGGAATACCAAGAGTAATTTCTCATTTCCATAAAAAAAATCACCTTTATAAAATATCCACTTTTTAGTTTCATTCAATTTTTTATTCTCTACTCATTTAATGTTTCTTACATGGAACTTATTTTCATGATGCTAAAACTCTTTTGATTTAAATATACTTTTA
Organism: Viscum album; assembly: GCA_963277665.1. NCBI lineage: Eukaryota > Viridiplantae > Streptophyta > Magnoliopsida > Santalales > Viscaceae > Viscum > Viscum album. The sequence goes on from OY728150.1 coordinate 965,397,218, forward strand.
TTTTTTCTATTCTCAACCAAATAATATTTAAGGTGTTTTATAGTAAACTCAAGCTTCATCTTCTTTTTATTGTATGAGATGTTTAATTTTACATAATTCTCCTTTCCACTAATGTTTTATCTTTCGTGTGGGAGTTCATTTTGTAGTGGAAATGGAATGGGAAGCAAAGATTATTATGGTTGTTTGAGGCTTGGACTTGGGTGGATAGAAAATAGACACTGAATAACTGGTGTGGTTCTAGTAAGGCTTTTAGATAAAATAAACCCCACTGTCTAGTTGGTGCACCCAGTCCGAGGGTACAATTAATGTACCTTGAGGGTTTTAATTCTATTCATTTTTTCCACTTAATTTTATTGTCAAATACATAGGATGGCCATTGGAACCAATTCAAGTGATCAATTAATGAACCCCATAGGTTTTAATTATTCACACATTTTCACTTAATTTTATTGTCAAATATAAACCCCTTGACACTATTCTGAATGTAATATCTCCCGTTGCATAAAGACACTCTTGTTATTCTCCCCTTTCCTCTCTAACATTTGACTAATCTGGTAAAGTAATAATAGTGAGTTATTCTTAGATATAGTCTAAAATATTATTATTTATTTTTATATTTACATGTATCTATATTGGATCTATGTTTTATATGAATACATAATGATATTTTAACCATTTATTTATAGATCAATGATAGATCTTGCATGTTGATAGCAGTTCTTGATCGAATCAAGATCCACTATCGAAATAGAATGTTCAACGAGTAAGTGTTTATGAAATATTTTCTTAAACCTCTTCTTAATGGTGGAATTATGATAAAAAATAATCCATTTGAAAATTAGTTGGTATATTGGTGGAGGATTCAACATATCCATGACAATACCCATTGATCAGAGATAGAATTCTAAAGAATTGTGGGCATTTCTGGGTAATTCAATATAGAATGTTCATCATGAGACCCTCTTCTTCTTAAATATTATCTTGAATCTCATTTCTATTTATGGATTGATCATGGGTCAATGATCATTGGATAAACCCAAGGATCACTATTATAATTGATAATAAATTCATGATATGTTCTTCGATTGACAAATAATTCAATGAATTAGCATCCCTTCCTTCGACATGCCTCAGAATTGATTTCATTGACGAACTCCTTAAGGAATTTAATTTATAGAATGTACTTTTTAACTTGTAAATCACTTGATTTACCATTCTAAACTTATTTATTGACGATTAAAACTTGATTTGATAACACTCCACATGTGATATTGTTCTTTATGGGTGCGTGGCATGGTTTAGTTTTCAATCCTTGATGAACTTTTGAGTTTTTCTCCAACAACCTTGAGGTTGGATGTTCCTTAACTCACAAAGGATATTTATATGACTATTAACATGATATTATATTTTGTATTTTTATTCTTAGTGAAATTTAATTTTGATCACATTTTTTCTTATTTTTGATATTTTTTATCACTCTTGATATTCTATGTGTGCTACTTTATGATATGCCATGTTTCCATGTGTTATACTTGGAATTTGTTGTTTTTTTGTTCTATACATAATGTAAATATTGTAGATAAACCCATCATGTATCTACAGCCTTGGATAGGGATCATGTTTAGATTTTACATATGACATGATGATAAGACTCAGATAGAAGACAGGGCATGATGGCCTAGTGTGGCTTGACCTAGAGGCATGATGGTCTATGTGATCTGACTCATGAGGGGACAATGGGATATGATGGTCTATGTGAAATGACCTCAGAGATAGAAATAGGAAATTATAGAATATTTTGGTCCATCCTATGGACCTATGTCCTGTCACGCCCGGACTTTTGAGGTATGCGTTTAAATTTTAAATTTTCTTTATTTCATGAGTTTATTTTGTCAGTTTGTTTTTATTGCTTTGTTAAGCATGGGCTGAGTCGTTAGGGAATAATTGCAGAGGCACTGATAAGCGCGCACTTACTTCACGTCGATCGTCATGCAGTGCCGATGCTCGGACGATGAATTCTGGAAGGAACTTTCATGGTTTTAGTTATTATTATAACATGGTTATTTTATTATTGTCAATGTTATATTATTATCATTGTTATTATTATGATAGTATTATTGATGATATATTATATATTATTAAGTCATTATCATTACTATTATAATATTAGTATCATTATTTTATTATGATTAATATAATACTATTATTATTAACTTTATAATTGTTTTGATAATGTTATTATAATTGATAATATATATATGTTGTATTATCATTATTACTAATACTATATTATCATTATTATTATTATCATTTATTTATTTTATATATAACTTTTATAATGTAATTGTTATTATTGTTTTTAAAATTTTATTGATTATTATAATTATTGTTATTACTTTTAATTTTTATTATAAATTTTGTAATTTGTTATTATTACTTTTGTTTGTTTTATTTATCATTTTATTTCTTTTTTTTTTCTCTCTCTCCCGTAACCGAATCTGTTACACCGGGATTTCTTTTTCTCCCTTTTTCCTCCTCCCCTTCCTCCCCTATTTACTCTCCTTCCTCCGCAAAACCCTACCTCCCTTCCTCCTTTCTCCCGTCGCCGCGTCGCCAAGCCGTCCAGCGCCGCCTCGCCAAGCCGTCCAGCCGCACCCCCCCTGCTTTCCTTCCCAGCCGCACCTCTCCTTTTCCAGCCGCACCTCCCTGCTCCATCCGCACCCCCCCTGCTCTCCTGCTCCAGCCGCACAGGACCTCCCGCCAGACCTGCATCAGCCGCGCCTCCGCCTCGGACTGCTGCTCCTGGTGCAACCGCAACGGACCAGCGGCTGCTCTTCTTTTCCTCCTTCCTATCTTCTTCTTCTCTTCTTCCCTTCTTCCTCTTCTTTCTTTTCTCCTCCTTCTCTTCTTCTTCTTCTTCTTCCTCCGCCTCCACCTCGGCCGACCTGCTGCTCCCCTTGCACCCCCAGCCGGCGCAACCCCCTGCCTCTTCTCCTTCTTTCTCTTCTTCTTCCTTGTCTTCTCCTTCTTTCTCTTCTTCTTCTTTCTCTTCTTCTTCCTCTCCTCTTCCTCTCCTCTCCTTCTTCTTCCTTTCTTTTTCTTCCTCTTCTCCTCTGTTCCAGCGCGCCTGTTCGGCCTCCTCCGCACAGGTCCGTGCCTCTTCTCCTTCTTTCTCTTCTTCTTCCTTCTCTTCTCCTTCTTTCTCTTCTTCTTCTTTCTCTTCTTCTTCCTCTCCTCTTCCTCTCCTCTCCTTCTTCTTCCTTTCCTTTTCTTCCTCTTCTCCTCTGTTCCAGCGCGCCTGTTCGGCCTCCTCCGCACACAGGTCCATTTTTCTTTTCTTTTTTAGTTATTTTATTTTATTATTTTAAGTTATCTAATTAGTTATTATGTTTTCTTTTGTTATTTTTATTAATATGTTATTTATTATATCATTACTATAAATATTAATATGTTATTATTGTAATTATGTAAATAATAATAATAATAATATTATTACTATTATTATTATTGTTATTATTATTATTTATAATAATTATTATTAATATGTTATTACTATTATTATCATATTATTATTATTATTATTATTTTTATTATTATTAATATGCTATTACTATTATTAATATTAATGTTATTGTTATTATTATTATGTATAATTATTATTATTATTACTATTATTATTACTATCGTTATTATATTATTATTATTATTCTATTATATTATTACTAAGTTTATTAACGATTTTCTGTTTTAGGGCCCCTTGACGGCTTCCTACAGTGACCGTTGTTCGTCGGGAATTCGGTGCCGTGTCGTTTCACGCACCCGTATGAGGTAGGTGGTTCCGCACTCAAGTATGGGTTTAGAATCCTTTGCTTGCACTCCTAGTTTATCAAATGTTTTATCCCCTGTTTACATACTAAGAACTTTTTCCCCTTATTTTAAAAAAAATGTCATGTGTTTATTACTTGGACCTAGTTAAAACTTTGAATGTCCTTCTTTCTCTTTTTTTTAAAATAGTTATCAGCAAGTTTTAAAAGTACTGTTTTGGTTTACCTGATTGAAGAAAAGAAAAAGGTTGTTTATTTTCAAACTGTGCTACTGGTTTTATTTAGTGTACTTGCAATACATACTATGTTTTGAAATGCTATGGTGTGCGTGTGGTATTTTCAAAAGAAAGAATATCAGTGTGCGGGTGATATGGCAGGTGTTTTCTGAATTGAGTGAGCACAAGGAGGGAAGCCTGGGTATTAGGTGGGTGGACTAGGACTAGTGAGCTGGTAGTCCGGAGATGACTCGACCCGGTTTCACTGGCAGGTTTGACGATTGCAACACTAACTAAACATATGATATCTGAGGGTCGTGGCCTTCTAAGCCACGTGTTCTGAGGGTCGTGGCCTTCTAAGCCACGTTTTCTGAGGGTCGTGGCCATCTAAGCCACGTTTCACTGAGACACGATGTCCTAGGGTCCTACTGTTACTAGTATCCTTAGGGCATTCCCATCCTCTAGTGCTACTGATACTTGTGCGCACACTGATCTGTGATATTTATACCATTTAAATTTCATTCTGGTATGTGACATGAACCGTTTTTCTTTAAAAGCATTTTTTTTTGTGAAAATATTTTGTCTATTTTTGCACCTTTTACTTTATACAGCATTGCAAATGGATTTTCTCTTTATACTTGTGCGTGGAATCTTGCTTGGTGATATCCTGCTGGGCGATTGCTCACACCCTACTTACACCTTTGGGTGTAAGTAGATCTGTTTACTTCTGTTACAGGTAAGGGCCCGGCTTTTGGAGGCAGTGGTTCAGGTTGTTTGCCAGACTATCTGCGTGGCATTTTGGTGGTGGCCTAGAGGCGACGTCCTTACACCGGGCGACAGACCTTAGGTTGGTTTTTGGTTGTCTTGTTTTGGTGTTATGTGGGTTTTGTGTACTTGTAAACCAAAAACCGGTTTGGTTATCTACATGTTTGATTGTACCCTTTCTTTCTCTGTTTGGTTTACTTTGGTTGCCTGCTTTACATTTGTTCACTCGGGTAAACCGTTCCCAAGGTTTATTTTTATACCCGGGCACTTGTGCCAGCCCGTGGGGATCGGGAACGCCCTTCGGGCCTTGCCGCGGGCCGGGTCGGGCGTCGGTTCGGATGACGACCCGATTCGGTTCGTGACAAAATGGTATCAGAGGGAGGTTGTTGGGGGTTTATGTTATTTGGGATGAGTTGGGTTGTACACGAGTTGGGTCTGTCGGGGCTCAGAACCCATATTGCGAGTAGGGTGCCTGGCCAGCACGCCTCGTGACAGATACTGAGTCACCATGGGATGTCAGGGTGCTTGTTTCACTTTCTTTCTGGGTGGGACGTGCAGGCTGCAGACTGTGCGTGGACACCAGATAAGGAAAGTAAAGCTTTTATATGGATTTGTTTTTACATGATTGGTTTATTGATGAATAATTATCTTGTTGGAAAATTTTATTCCCCTTTTATTGATGGTTTCCTTTCTTGATTGCTGCTCTTTTTCAGTAAGATGCCTCCCCGGAGAGTTCCCATGTATCCACGGGAGGAAGCCGGAGAGAGTTCTCCCACGCCGCTTGATCAGAGATTTGTTGAGGCGATGGTCCGAGCCGTTCAGGCTTTAGGACAAGGGACGACTCCTGCCCCCGCCCCTGTTCCAGCTAGAGGGGAAGATTTTGGCTCCAGAAAGGATAGAGCTCAGGAGTTTCTGAGGAGCAAACCTCCTTCTTTCCGAGGTGGTTCAGAACCTCAGGAGGCAGAGGAGTGGCTTGAGAAGATAGAACGCGTGTTAGATTTCCTTGACACGCCTGAGGAAGTCAGGGTGAAGTGCGCCTCGTTCCAGCTGGAAGGATCCAGTCGCAAATGGTGGGAATCAGTGGTTCAGGCTGGGAAGCTTGAGCACATGAGCTGGAAGGATTTCAAGGGCATCTTCAACGAGCAGTATTGTCCAGAGTTTGTAGCCTATGCTAGATCTCGGGAGTTCATGGAGCTATCGCAGGGGAATCAGACAGTGATGGAGTATGTGAATCGCTTTGCTGAACTGGTACGGTACGCACCTGAGATAGTTTCGAGCGAATTCTTGAAAGCTCGGAAGTTTGAGAAGGGCCTTCGACCAGAAATTCACTCCCAGGTTTTCTTGTTCAAGCTGAAGACTTATGCTGAGGTGGTCGATCGTGCTTGTATGGCCGAGATTGACCAGAGGGGAAAGTCGGGGTTTTCTGGATCAGTGTCAGGGCTTGGCAGTAGCAGTTCATCTGAGAAGAAAAGGAAGCGTGATGAGCAGTGGAAGAAGGGTGATGGCAGCTCAGGTCATCCTCCCAGGCAGTTTTCATCTGGGGCTTCTGGTGCAGGGTCTGTTGTATGCCATCAGTGCGGAAGGGCAGGACACATCCGACCTATTTGTCCATACCCTCCCAGACCATGCCATGGATGTGGAGTGGTGGGACATCTGCAGCGCTTCTGCAGGACTGCACTCCCTTATCAGAGTGGGGCTGGATCAGTGGCTTCTAGAGGGGTATCAGTTCAGTCAGAGCCGACCAGGACGACAGGATCTCGGTTTGGGGGGCATGGTGGTAGGACCGGATCGTCTTCAGGGCAGAGCCATATCAGGGCAGAACCTCAGGCGAGCGGTCGCTCTCAGGCAGGGACCAGGCAACTGCATGCTGTGGATCAGGCACCAGCGGGATCTGATGCAGGGCCTTCGACGGTTCGAGGTACTATTCTGGTTGCATCTTCTATAGCTGCAGTTTTATTTGATACTGGTGCTTCAGTTTCTTTTATATCTGCTCGTTTTGTGAATCTGCTGAACCTACCAACCGAGCTGTTATCGTTTTCTATGGAGTTGGTAACGCCGTTGGGGAAAAAGAGGGAGCAAGGACTCAAGTGCCGATCGTGCGCACTTTCTGTGTCAGGTGTCGAGATGGAATGGGATTTCTTGGTCCTTGACATGGACCTATTTGATGTGATCCTCGTTATGGACTGGCTGGTGCGCTTCCAGGCGCACATTGATTGCTATCAACGCCGAGTCAACTTTACAGCACCAGATGGGACTCCTCAGCTATTTCACGGAGAATGGGATCCTCGGTCGGGACGTGCGGGACCTCCACTCCCTGAGCTTGGAAATCTTGCTTATCAGTTATCGTCGCTCGCGCTGGAGGACGATGGTGGTATTTCACAGGGCGGGTTACCTTGTGTAGTGGATGAGTTCCCAGAGGTTTTTCCAGATGATTTTTCTAGCTTACCCCCAGAGCGGGACGTGGAGTTCTCAATTGAGTTGGCGCCGGGAACACAGCCTATATCTCTTCGCTCATATCGCATGGCCCCCACCGAATTGAGGGAATTAAAGATACAGCTGGACGATTTGGAATCCAAAGGATTCATTCGCCCGAGCGTCTCTCCTTGGGCCGCACCGGTTTTATTCGCGAAAAAGGCCGATGGAACCCTTCGATTGTGCATTGATTACCGGAAGCTGAACAAGGTAACCATCAAGAATAAATACCCTTTGCCTCGGATTGACGATTTGTTTGACCAACTGAAGGGAGCAAAGTGGTTCTCCAAGATTGATTTGCATTCGGGATACCACCAGCTCAGGGTGAGAGAAGCAGATATCCCGAAGACGGCTTTCCGAAGCAGGTACGGTCACTTCGAATACTTGGTCATGCCTTTCGGACTGACGAATGCTCCTGCAGTTTTTATGGCACTCATGAATAGGGTATTCCACCAATATCTCGACTCATTTGTCGTGGTATTCGTGGATGACATCCTAGTCTACTCTGGATCTGAGGAGGAGCATGAGCGCCACCTGCGCGTTGTTTTGGGCACTTTGCGGGATCACCTCCTGTATGCCAAACTCTCGAAGTGCACTTTCTGGATCAGGGAAGTGAAGTTTCTGGGGCATGTCGTCTCAGAACATGGGGTTTCAGTGGATCCCGAAAAGATCAGAGCAGTTATGTCTTGGGAGCAGCCAAGAAATGTGTTTGAGATCAGGAGTTTCCTGGGCTTGGCTGGTTATTACAGGCGCTTTGTCCGGGACTTCTCGCGGCTTGCCTCCCCCATGACCGCACTCACCCGGAAAGGGGTGAAGTTTGAGTGGAGCCCACAGTGCCAGATATCTTTTGAGGAGCTGAAGCGGCGGTTGACCACCGCACCTGTATTGACCCTACCGGAGTCAGGAAAGGGCTATGTGGTGTACTGTGATGCGTCAGGTACGGGCCTTGGATGTGTGCTCATGCAGGATGACCATGTTGTGGCTTATGGTTCTCGCCAACTCCGGCCGCATGAGAAGAACTATCCGACTCACGACTTAGAGTTGGCGGCAGTGATGCATGATTTGAAGACGTGGCGCCACTATCTTTTTGGGGAGAAGTTTGTGGTCTATTCTGACCACAAGATCCTGGCCTATATTTTCTCTCAGAGGGATCTCAATTTGAGGCAGCGCCGCTGGGTCGAGTACCTGCAGGGTTTTGATTTTGATATTGTCTATACCCCTGGCAAGGGTAATGTGGTAGCTGACGCATTGAGCAGAAAAGTACCAGTGCAGGCGTTGAAGAAGTCCAGCGATGAGTGGACTTTGATGGGGCTCTTCGCTCAGTTGCATTTGGAGAGCAGAGAGCACAGTGGAGGTACTTTCTTGGCTAGCATCCAGTTGACTCCTGCCCTTCTAGAGTTGATTCAGCAGGAGCAGCCTGGTGATGAGTTTTGTCAGCGATCTATGCAGTTTCTTCATGGTGGGGAGACTCCTTCTGATTGGTCTTTGTCTTCCCAGAGGGTCCTATGCTTCAAGGGCCGGGCGGTAGTGCCGTTGTCTCTGCGAAAGGTGGTGATGCAGGATAGCCACCAGTCTCAGTGGGCCGTCCATCCTGGTACCACCAAGATGTACTACGATGTTCGCCGGCAGTTCTGGTGGCCAGGTATGAGATGGGACATAGCCGACTTCGTATCCCGATGTTATACTTGCCAGCAAGTGAAAGCAGAACATCAGAGACCATCTGGCCTACTCCAGCCATTACCCATTCCTACCTGGAAGTGGGACGAGGTCGCCATGGACTTCATCATTGGCCTGCCTCGTACACCCCGAGGGAGGAATGCTATCTGGGTGGTGATTGACCGTTTGACTAAGTCTGCCCACTTCATTCCGATCAGAGACACAGCAAAGGTAGAGGAACTGGGCCGCTTGTATGTTCAGGAGGTGGTCAGACTTCATGGTGTGCCGTCGGCAGTTGTTTCTGACAGGGACCCCCGCTTTACATCACGGTTTTGGGAAGGCCTCCAGAAGGCTTTGGGGTCACAGATTAAGATGAGCACAACATACCATCCGCAGACCGATGGCCAGACGGAGCGGGCGAATCAGATTCTGGAAGACATGCTCCGAGCCTGTGTGTTAGATTTTGGAGGCTCATGGGATAGCCATTTGGGGCTGGTCGAGTTTGCTTACAATAACAGTTACCAGTCTTCCATCAGAATGGCACCCTTTGAGGCGCTCTATGGCCGGCCTTGTCGGTCTCCTTTGTGTTGGGCAGAGGTAGGAGAAGCCTCGCTCTTGGGACCGAGTCTTGTGCAGGAGACGTCTGAGAAGGTCAAGCTGATTAGGCAGCGATTGTTGACAGCTCAGAGTTGCCACAAGTCTTATGCAGATCAGAGGCGGCGGGACCTTGAGTTTTCAGTGGGGGACAGAGTGTTCCTGAAAGTGGCCCCTCGCTTGGGTCACCGTCGTCTGGGGAAACAGGGGAAGCTGACACCGAGATATGTCGGACCTTTCGAGGTTCTTGAGCGGATTGGCAAGGTGGAATACAGGTTAGCTTTGCCCTCGCAGTTGACGTCGATTCACGACGTATTTCATGTCTCCCAACTGAAGAAGTACAACCTCGACCCGTCGCATGTGCTGAATTGGGAGGAGCTGGAGATAGAGCCCGACTTGTCTGTGGTCGAGCGACCAGTGCGTATAGTGGATTCTCGGGAAAAGGTGCTGCGTGGAAAGTCCATTCCTCTGGTCCGTGTTCTTTGGCAGCACAGGAATGACGAACACGAGACTTGGGAGCGGAAGTCATGGGTTGAGCAGGAGTACCCATTTCTATTCTCTGATCAGGCTCTGAGCTGACTTTCCGAGGGCGGAAAGTTTTCATGGTGGGGAGAATTGTCACGCCCGGACTTTTGAGGTATGCGTTTAAATTTTAAATTTTCTTTATTTCATGAGTTTATTTTGTCAGTTTGTTTTTATTTCTTTGTTAAGCGTGGGCTGAGTCGTTAGGGAATAATTGCAGAGGCGCTGATAAGCGCGCACTTACTTCACGTCGATCGTCATGCAGTGTCGATGCTCGGACAATGAATTCTGGAAGGAACTTTCATGGTTTTAGTTATTATTATAACATGGTTATTTTATTATTGTCAATGTTATATTATTATCATTGTTATTATTATGATAGTATTATTGATGATATATTATATATTATTAAGTCATTATCATTACTATTATAATATTAGTATCATTATTTTATTATGATTAATATAATACTATTATTATTAACTTTATAATTGTTTTGATAATGTTATTATTATTGATAATATATATATGTTGTATTATCATTATTACTAATACTATATTATCATTATTATTATTATCATTTATTTATTTTATATATAACTTTTATAATGTAATTGTTATTATTGTTTTTAAAATTTTTATTGATTATTATAATTATTGTTATTACTTTTAATTTTTATTATAAATTTTGTAATTTGTTATTATTACTTTTGTTTGTTTTATTTATCATTTTATTTCTTTTTTTTCTCTCTCTCCCGTAACCGAATCTGTTACACTGGGATTTCTTTTTCTCCCTTTTTCCTCCTCCCCTTCCTCCCCTATTTACTCTCCTTCCTCCGCAAAACCCTGCCTCCCTTCCTCCTTTCTCCTGTCGCCGCGCCGCCAAGCCGTCCAGCGCCGCCTCGCCAAGCCGTCCAGCCGCACCCCCCCCTGCTTTCCTTCCCAGCCGCACCTCTCCTTTTCCAGCCGCACCTCCCTGCTCCAGCTGCACCCCCCCTGCTCTCCTGCTCCAGCCGCACAGGACCTCCCGCCGGACCTGCATCAGCCGCGCCTCCGCCTCGGACTGCTGCTCCTGGTGCAACCGCAACGGACCAGCGGCTGCTCTTCTTTTCCTCCTTCCTATCTTCTTCTTCTCTTCTTCCCTTCTTCCTCTTCTTTATTTTCTCCTCCTTCTCTTCTTCTTCTTCTTCTTCCTCCGCCTCCACCTCGGCCGACCTGCTGCTCCCCTTACACCCCCAGCCGGCGCAACCCCCTGCCTCTTCTCCTTCTTTCTCTTCTTCTTCCTTCTCTTCTCCTTCTTTCTCTTCTTCTTCTTTCTCTTCTTCTTCCTCTACTCTTCCTCTCCTCTCCTTCTTCTTCCTTTCTTTTTCTTCCTCTTCTCCTATGTTCCAGCGCGCCTGTTCGGCCTCCTCCGCACAGGTCCGTGCCTCTTCTCCTTCTTTCTCTTCTTCTTCCTTCTCTTCTCCTTCTTTCTCTTCTTCTTCTTTCTCTTCTTCTTCCTCTCCTCTTCCTCTCCTCTCCTTCTTCCTTTCTTTTTCTTCCTCTTCTCCTCTGTTCCAGCGCGCCTGTTCGGCCTCCTCCGCACACAGGTCCGTTTTTCTTTTCTTTTTTAGTTATTTTATTTTATTATTTTAAGTTATCTAATTAGTTATTATGTTTTCTTTTGTTATTTTTATTAATATGTTATTTATTATATCATTACTATAAATATTAATATGTTATTATTGTAATTATGTAAATAATAATAATAATATTATTATTACTATTATTATTATTGTTATTATTATTATTTATAATAATTATTATTAATATGTTATTACTATTATTATCATATTATTATTATTATTATTATTATTTTATTATTATTAATATGCTATTACTATTATTAATATTAATTTTATTGTTATTGTTATTATGTATAATTATTATTATTATTACTATTATTATTACTATCGTTATTATATTATTATTATTATTATTCTATTATATTATTACTAAGTTTATTAACGATTTTCTGTTTTAGGGCCCCTTGACGGCTTCCTACAGTGACCGTTGTTCGTCGGGAATTCGGTGTCGCGTCGTTTCACGCACCCGTTTGAGGTAGGTGGTTCCGCACTCAAGTATGGGTTTAGAATCCTTTTCTTGCACTCCTAGTTTATCAAATGTTTTATCCCCTGTTTACATACTAAGAACTTTTTCCCCTTATTTAAAAAAAATGTCATGTGTTTATTACTTGGACCTAGTTAAAACTTTGAATGTCCTTCTTTCTCTTTTTTTTAAAATAGTTATCAGCAAGTTTTAAAAGTACTGTTTTGGTTTACCTGATTGAAGAAAAGAAAAAGGTTGTTTATTTTCAAACTGTGCTACTGGTTTTATTTAGCGTACTTGCAATACATACTATGTTTTGAAATGCTATGGTGTGCGTGTGGTATTTTCAAAAGAATGAATATCAGTGTGCGGGTGATATGGCAGGTGTTTTCTGAATTGAGTGAGCACAAGGAGGGAAGCCTGGGTATTAGGTGGGTGGACTAGGACTAGTGAGCTGCTAGTCCGGAGATGACTCGACCCGGTTTCACTGGCAGGTTTGACGATTGCAACACTAACTAAACATATGATATCTGAGGGTCGTGGCCTTCTAAGCCACGTGTTCTGAGGGTCGTGGCCTTCTAAGCCACGTTTTCTGAGGGTCGTGGCCATCTAAGCCACGTTTCACTGAGACACGATGTCCTAGGGTCCTACTGTTTCTAGTATCCTTAGGGCATTCCCATCCTCTGGTGCTACTGATACTTGTGCGCACACTGATCCGTGATATTTATACCATTTAAATTTCATTCTGGTATGTGACTTGAACCGTTTTTCTTTAAAAGCATTTTTTTTGTGAAAATATTTTGTCTATTTTTGCACCTTTTACTTTATACAGCATTGCAAATGGATTTTCTCTTTATACTTTTGCGTGGAATCTTGCTTGGTGATATCCTTCTGGGCGATTGCTCACACCCTACTTACACCTTTGGGTGTAAGTAGATCTGTTTACTTCTGTTACAGGTAAGGGCCCGGCTTTTGGAGGCAGTGGTTCAGGTTGTTAGCCAGACTATCTGCGTGGCATTTTGGTGGTGGCCTAGAGGCGACGTCCTTACACCGGGCGACAGACCTTAGGTTGGTTTTTGGTTGTCTTGTTTTGGTGTTATGTGGGTTTTGTGTACTTGTAAACCAAAAACCGGTTTGGTTATCTACATGTTTGATTGTACCCTTTCTTTCTCTGTTTGGTTTACTTTGGTTGGCTGCTTTACATTTGTTCACTCGGGTAAACCGTTCCCAAGGTTTATTTTTATACCCGGGCACTTGTGCCAGCCCGTGGGGATCGGGAACGCCCTTCGGGCCTTGCCGCGGGCCGGGTCGGGCGTCGGTTCGGATGACGACCCGATTCAGTTCGTGACATGTCCAATATGGATATTGAGTAACATCAACCTGGATTCTATGTTTATGAGTTATCCATGACTACATAGATGTTTTCTATCATGGAGTTGAAGATGGAACTGTTGAGGTTCATTGTGGCTTGGTTAGTGTACTGACACTTGTTATGGTTTTTTTGAACAATTTTATTTATTATAATGTATTATAATTTTATACCTATGAAATCATGTTAAAGATGCATTGGTGGTGACCTACAGGGTTTTATTCCCAATATCCTGCATGAACATATTGATGTGTGTGTAAACTTCGTGTATAGGGATCTAGGAAAGGGTAAGGGTCTCATGAAATATGGTCGAGATGAGGATAATGGATCTTGGGGTGGTATTTGCAAATATTCCATAGGATTCCACATTTTTATATATTTATTTACATTCATACTTTATACTCTCGTTTTGATGTCACACAGGGATCCCATTTATACTTTTGTATGATTTCTCTACCATTTCATATAACATTATGATGTATTAATTTTTTCTATGTTACTTTAAGTTTTTTTATTATTAATGGTGAAAGGATATTATATTGGGGTTATAGTCTCCCCATTCACAAACTTTCGACCCTCATTTCTAATCAAAAACCTCTTGCACATGAGGAGGTACACATGATGTGTTGTGTGTCACTAGATGGGACCTGATGGTTCAGGTCAGAGAATTCAAAATTGGTATTAGATTAGTTTTATTATTTTCTTTTAGACTAACCTGATATAAAATATAAATAAGATATATTTCTGTGACTTAGATAGAGAAGTTTTCATGTTCTTATCCATCAAATGTGTAATAGAAATCCGAGTTACCATTCATAATATTTTTTTTCCTATTTTATGAGTTTTTTGGTGGGTTACTGCATCATGAGTAGGCACATAAGATCAAATTATATATATATATATATATAACTATTATTATACTAAATGTTATTTCTTAAATTTAATGCCTTGAATTTTACTGTCTGTTCATGATAGAATTTTATTCTTTGACTCTATGATATATCTATTTTCGTACTATTGTGATATATATATTGGCATTGATTAGTTGAACCTGAGCATTTTATTATGTTTTTGTGTATATATGTGACTAGGAATAATGTGTAGGGATAAAGATACTTGGTTAATATTAGGTATCTTACACCTTCAGTTAAGGTAAGAATCATTGTAGAACCTTTGTGTGATCTCATAGACTGGTTAATATTTCTCTTAATAATTTTAAATGTTTTCTTTATTTTATAAAAAATTACCCCTTAGAAATGTTTTACTAGACCTATTGGTAAAGTAGGATAGAACTCTCCCATTAGAGAGAAAATTTTTATTCTACCACTAATGTTTTAGGATAATTATCCCACACACTCCCCAATGGTTCAGGAAGAAGGACTACTTTAACCATGAGTCTTCCCCCCAGTGCCTATCAAGACCTGGGAGTTACAAGTACTATGGTCAACTATGATTATGACTTTCATCTATAGTATATTATATCATTCTAGGTAATCAGAGGCCCTTGAGATATAGAATAATGGATATAGATTTTTGACATGATCTTTGATATGGTAGATCCACTATAGGATCAAAAATTTAATCGTGTAACCTTTACACTATTGGGAACGGGTTGGACGTTATGCTTCAAGATGGAAGAATTGAGGGTATCATGTTGGAAACAATCAAAGAAATTTTCTTCAAGGAGTTCTATCCAGGTAGGATGAATATGGACTGAGTGAAAGAGTCTGTGGAGCTTCATCAATGGATGATTATGGTGTCTACTTACTAAGTTAATTTCACCCAATTTCTATGCCTTGATCTTATCTTGGATGGGGATGATGGGTATAAATCTTGGAATTTTGAGATTGAGGTTAAATAAAAGTTGATATGCCAGGTCAAGGACTTAGATTTGATGACTTATACTCAGGTTCTTTGTAATTACTTGACAATTAAGAAGGTTCTATAGGAGGATATAGTTATAGTTCTTCTTCCATACTTTAGTATACCACCTAGTGATACTTGCGCTTATAGGAATGGAAAGGAATATGATTCACATTGGAGTGGCGACAGATAGCTAAAGCTAAGTAGAGGCTCTTCAACACCTTCTTTAGGGGAAGGATTTCCTCAGTGCTTCAACCATTGATAGTGGAGGAATTAACATACTTCATTCCGAAAAACATTAGATCAAGTGCCATTAGTGTGGTAAAACTATGAATTTTTATCATTTCTACGTAAATTGTTCACAAATGAGGTATCATGAGGGTTCGAGTAAGACTTAGTCATCAATCAATGGGTTATATTAGGGTCCTTAATAGTTGGTTTATACCCCCCCCCCAAATGATGATAACTCAAGAAAGTCATGCTCATCAGGGTCAGGGCCTTGTTGGTGAGGTATACTGAGTTTGCATAGTGTATTAGACTCTAGTAGATGTTGGTAAGGGACCATATACTATTTGTGGTATTGTCTTGATAAATTCTATGTTATCTACCACTTTTTTCAATACCGATTCTTTCTATACATTATTGTTTCACATGTATTTTGTGGACATGACTTATTGATCTAGTTTCTTTCTAAGTTAGTTTCACTAGATACACCATTGAGCATAAAAGTGGACCATCTATAGTGATTCCCAAAGTGTCATGTAGTCATTATGTGTTATGGATAGATTTTTGAACTCATGATTTTAGAGATGATGAGCTTCAATTTGATTATAGGTATGGAATGGTTGACCATCTTCCATGCTCACGTTGATTTCTATCAGAGATGAGTTTCGTATACATCACTCAAGGGAGAGAATTATATGATAACTAAAGAATGGGAATTGGGAGTTGCTAGAGTTATTACAGAAATGATTCATCTTGGAATGATCACAAAATGTATTGAAATATTCACTCTATCAGTAGGATCAGTGAAAATCCCCTTATATTTTACTTTAATCATGGATATATATCAAGAAATAATTCTATATGACTTCATAACACTTCCCCCTGATAGATGAGTTGACTTTGATATAGAACTCAATCCAGGTGAACAACCCATTTCAATAACCCCATATCATATGGTGCTAATTAAGTTCAGTGAACTTAAGGTCCAACTTAAAGACTTTTATCAGAAGAGATTTATCTTTCTAAGTGCTTCATCATAGGGTGCACCAATTTTTTATCAAGAAGGTGGATAGTAGTCTTCAAATATACATATATTAACAAAAGATGAACTAGGTGATGGTGAAAAATAGATATCATCAACCAAGGATTAACCATGTCTTTTATTAGTTATGATAATCATGGCGGTTCCCTAATATTAATCTATGATTAGGATATCACTAGTTGTGTAATAGAGATGAGGACATCCCAAAAATGATTTTTCTGAGTAGCTATGGGTTGTATGAATACTTGGTGATGCCATTTGGATTGATAATTTATCTAATTAATGGTTTTAAGAGTTAGGATGTTTCATTCATATATTATCATTCAAAGATGGTTTCCATGGTCTATCATGAGCTACCCGGTTTCATAACTGATGTTGGTTATGTCTTAGCTATGGCATGACCTACCATGTTAAATGATTGAGGTCTTGAAAAGTGTCACTTTGAAAGGAATATAGAACTTATTATCTAAAGAGGACTCAATATCAACATCTTATCTCATGTTTTTACCTTTTATGTATGCATGCTTCTAGTAATTTATTAGTTTTAAATAATATTCCATCCATCTGATCAATATATTCAACCCATATTTATGTATAACTCTTTACACAACCCACAAGTTTTTGTTACTCAACCAAAAATAAAAATATAGAATATTTACACATATAGAAATGCATAATTTCTATAAGGTACGTGAAAATTTCTTTTAAACGTATAGAGTTATATGAAATTGAAAATCTTTATATGAGTAAGATCATATCAATAGATAGCCAAAACTATTCACCTTTCTAGACAAGACATAAGCCTCTAGGCTAGTAAGTAGTCTGACTTCAAGTCCCTCTACCCCGGGAGGCTGTACTCATGATAAAATATAATTCATCGTAACTCTAAAACCCAATATGCACAACCTATATTCAACAACTAAATTCAAGTTCATTACTTCAATAACAAATTGAGTTCAATATAGTTGAAAAACTAAATTCATTATCAAACCAAACATGTAATATAAGGCTCTATTTTCTAGATGTAGTTTAACATTTAAACTAAATCATGCACAATTCATAATATAAATAGTTTATAATTTTTAAAAACATGGTAATAACGATAAAATAATTGAACAATTAAAATACTTTAAAATGAGATAAACATTTATGAACAATTCATAAATGGAAATTAGTTATGAATATTTTACAATTTTAGCTTTACGTTATAGACATTCTATAATTATAAATAAACTCTTTATATTCACTTTAATATAAACATTTCATATTCATTATTATATGAAATTTTGTTTTAAATATATTATATTATAAATAATTAAAAAAATATAATTACTTTTCAATTATGTAAAAATTTTACATTATCTAAACATAATATTCATCATTATAAGGAATTCTATTTTAAATATATGACATTATCATGAATTATAAAAAAATACCATTTCTATTTTATAAAAAAATTACATAGTATAAATATCATATCCTTAAAATTATTTACACCATGATCAAATCAATCATCAAAACTTTTTTAATGTATTTTAAATAATATCCAAATAAGGCTCCTTCAATTTAAGAAATTTAAATTAATTAATTATGGGAAATTTATAATTTAAATATAAAAATATTTATATTTTTACCTTATTTATAAAATTTATAAAAAAATTATTAATTATTCTTATGATTTCAAAATAAACACTTTTATTTCTAGATCATGTGGCATGCCATAAAATTTTATTAAAAGGTATTTTATATATTAACATTTAATATGTAAGGAATATTTTATAATAAATTTTTTTGAAATTTTTTATAATTAATTATAAACACTTTATAATTAGTTAATTAATTTAAATTTTATTAATTAATAAATCTCTTTAAAATACCTTTTATTATATTTTTTAAACCATTCATAAATTATTAATTCAATTTAAAATTTGAAAAATTTGAAAAATAAATTTCCCTCACCACCATGGATTGTTCTAGGTCATGGTGGTTCCTCTAGTAAATTACCTTAATATAGTAGGGATATATAAGGTTAAATTATTCCACTATGGAATATACTATGTCATAGTGTTCAAACAAAAGTTTTTTTAAGAAATATGGTACCTGTGTGAAACGACATCCACATCACAGTTTGGGGAAGATTGGATGGATATTTTCATGCTTTAACACTTAATGTATGAATCAAAATAGTTTCCTCACCATGATCTATTCAATTACGAGTGACTATTTTTCATTCATTAAAACTTAAAGTATTTTAAAAAATGGTAGACTCTATGAAGTGGTGATGGGTTGTCCAAGTTTTGGTGATGGTTGATGCGGTGCTCTGTTCTTCAGTGTTCTCTCTTTCTCAAACACAATTTCATAAACTGAGATCATGGATCCCTTTGATGCCATTTTTTTCTATAGATTATTAACACTTAATTGAAGTCGTGGAAGAAAAATAAACCACTATTTAAAGATCTCTATGGAAGAAATAAGAAACTGTGTAAAAACTGGAAATGAAGAATACTATAAATGGAATACCTTACACCAAAGTCTTTAAAAACTCCTTTTAATGAGATTGATAAATATCATAGAAGTGTAAAATGAAGTCATGAAATCTCTATAGGTATCCAAAGGTAAAAAAAATCATTCGTTTTATAAACATGATCCTCTTTCAGTCAACTATGGGCCAACACCTCACATGTGCTAAGGAGGAAGAATAAGTGATCTTCGGATTCCAAGAGTATCAGCTAGGTATATACATTTTATCCATCATCACATGCCAGTGGCTTTATATATACTATGATGAAAATACTTAATTATTCACTCATTAAATCATTCATTATAATGAATGAGTTAATTCAATGTTTATTTCAAGCATCATATGCATGAATACTTCAAAACACCACATGTTTCATCTTATGAAATGACTCTCTTAATGATAGCCTGTGTGAGAGAATGACTCGAGTAACGGATTCATTCCTAAAATATAATTTCATGCATGAATTGTGTCTGGATTTGATATTACTAAAATCATGTTTTCAAGTTACCTTTCAAAATTCTATACAATATATCCTATAATATCATATAAAAAAGGATTTGGGGAATACCATTTCCTTCACCAAGAATAATAAAATACAGGGCCACTGGGACTCCTATGAGTTAAATTATTTTTAGGTTTTATTTAAATTGTATAAATAATTACTAAATTTTACATTTCAATGTAATTTTAATATATTGAAACATTTATAATGTAAATTAATTTATAATTTCAATTTATTTTAATGTAAATTTATTTGAAATTTATTTATTTGGTTGTTATAGTGTGTTGTTCATGTAGCTGCACACTATTGCAGCTAGTGCCTTTTATCAACGATACATATGGAAGTACTAAAAGAACCTTTTATCAACACTAAAACTAGAACCAATAAATAGTCCTTTTACCAGTGCTAACTCAACAACTTATAAAATCTCATAACTTTTACCAACATCAGAAACATCTGTTATTTTTAGCACTGATAAAGCCAAAAATGTGTGATGATAAAAGACTAGATTTTAGTAGTGTTATTAGATTTTCTGGTTTGGTATTGTGGGTGACTAATGCGAATAATATTCAAGGGGTTGAGCCTTCTGATCCATGATGCTCTTCAGAGAATGATCATAATAGATTATAATTATTTTAGAATATTTGATATATATTATCATGGATTCTAGTGTGAATATTATTTACTATTACTATTTGTTCTTATTTATGTCTGCCTTTTATTTTAGTTGATATTGGAGATTCAATAGGTTATGTATAAGATGATGTTGGTGATAGTGATGGAGATGGTCAGATAGTGACGGAGGTGATGGATCAATAGAAGTGGTGGGTAAAGGTAAAATGTATTTTAAACTTATGATACTATTTGTATGACAATTGAATGTGTGATGGATGGTGGTTGAATTCTTTTAATGGATATATTCATGTTTTATATCACTAATATATTATAGTGTTGTATATATTAGTGTTTTATATTATTTCAGAATGTGTTCTTGTTCTTTTTAACCAATTAATGTTTAAATAAATTATTTTTTTGTTAATTAATAATTAATTTTAGTTTAATAATGGTTTAAGATAACCACTACAAAACAATTTAACCGTGGTTTCATTCATAAAAAATTAACTCTATATTATTAGTGATATTTTTGAATTTTTATTTATTTTTTTATACTTGTATAAACTACCAGAAAAATATTATCGACAATGGTATACACAGTCATTTAGTAAACATTCATCATATATATATAAACATATAGTGAATTCAAATTACGTTTCCTTTCTATATAGTAAAATTTCTACCATATTGTATTACTATTAAGTCAATGAATACAATGCTATAACAAATAGTATAATTTACACATTTTATGTCATAGTTAACCAATTAATTAAACATATAAAATGAGAATTGTGTAATATTCTATACATACATCCATAAAGACCATATCATATAGTTTGGAACCACATAATTTTAAAACCAAGTAATTTTTAACTTTTAAAAAACTCTAATTTATTATTAAAACTATAAATTAATAATTGGAAACATAATAGGATGGTTGATATATATTACATTATATCTTTATTTCCAACATTAAATATACATAAAAAGGCTATAGTTAAAATCAACATGAATCAAAACCCATCTAAAAATATATACAATGTCAACTTGTTATTTTGGAAGATCTCTAAACAAGGATTGGAGATCCAACATTGTTCTGGTTAGATCTACTCACCCATATTATATTTATAGAAAGTATAAAAACTCATCACTTATATATCCACCACTATTTTACTTCCTCAAACTCTTGATATTATTTCAAGATTCAACATCTTTCTATGCTTTAAATATTTTAAAGTTTTCAAATCCATCTATCTTCTACTAGATTGGGTACAATAAATATCTCCTGGAATAATCATCAATGAATGACACAATGTATTTTGTGTATCCCAGTGATATAATCAATTATTTACAAATATTAGAATGGATTAACTCTAAGATCTCTTTGTTCCTCATCATTGATGCCCTGAACTTTAACTTGTGTTTCTTTCTAAATACATAATGCTCACAAAATGTTAAAGATACCTTTTAAAGCCTAACTAATAACTTCTAATCCACAAGAATCCTCAAGCCACATTCGAACATATGGACAAGCACTACTACATATCTTTCTTTATTTAGAATTTTCATTTATCAGCACTAAAAAAATACTGAAAAGGGGGATCCTTTTGTTAGTGATAAGTAAAATCGTTGATAAATGGATCCTCTTTTAGTTCTTTTTTTAGCACTAATAAAATCATCCCCTTCGAAAACACTAATAAAGCATTGATAAATGACCCTGTGAATAATTTAATTTATATATACATATTTATATATTTTTAAATATGATTTATATAAAAATAATCATATATATGTGAATATAATATATAAATATTATTTATATAACTGTATAATAAAAAAATTATTATCAATCTTATTTTCATAATTTTATATATAATTTTTTTCAAATTTATACCAATCAATTATTTTTTTAATAATATATTGAAGTACATTAATTACATAATGTATATGTAAATATAATATATTAATATTTCATTTAAACAGTTATATAAATATATAAATGAATATATATTTATTTAAATATAGTTCATATTTTAATTTATATATTTATATCTATATTAAATAATAAAAAATATACACATATATTTTAATGTGTGTGTATACATATGTATGTATGTGGATATATGTGTATGTCAGTATGTGCTTATATATATGTGCATGTATAGGTATGCATTTGTATATATGTGTGTGTGTGTGTTTGTTGTATGTGTATATAAGCATTGTGTGTGTGTGTGTGTTGTATATGTGTATATTTATGTGTAAGTGTATATGTTTGTGTGTGCATGTATGTGTATGTGCCTGTATATATGTATTTGTATGTGATTGTATGTATGTGTATATGTATTTGTATTTGTATGTGTATGTGTATGTGTGTATGTGTGTATGTATATGTATGCTTATATAGTATGTGTATGTTTATGAAGTATGTCCATGTATGTATATGTATGTTATGTACATGTTTGTAATTATATGTATATGTATGTGTATATGTGTCTGTAGATGTATGTGGGTGTGTATATGTATTTATATGCATGTATATGTATGCATGTGTATGTATATATTTGTTTGTGTATGTGTGTGTATGTGTGTGTATGTGTGTGTATGTGTGTGTATGTGTGTGTGTGTCTATGCATATGTACTTGTGTATGTGTATATATGTAATGTGTATGTCTACATATATGTATATGAATATGTAATTATATAACAAGAAAACTCATTTTTTTCTTTTCAATTTGACATATCTCATTATAGCATATGTATATATATATATACATATACATACACACAATCACATGAAAAGTCATTTAGTTTTTCAAATGGAATTAATGCAATTCTATTTAGATATATATTTCTATATACACATATAATGTTTTTTGTAATTTTTTCAATTTTTAATATTTATTTATACATTTTTAGATTTTATTATTTAATATTTTTAATATGTTTTTAATTTATATAATTAATATTTATTCATTTTTATTTTATTGATTTTTTGTATTTAAGTCTTTATACAGTTATTACTACTTCATTTTTAATTAGTAATTTATGATGAATATCTTGTATCTAAATGTACTTTTTAATAATTACCATTTTTATTATAATATTTATTCATTTTTAATATTTTTAACATATATAATTAATATTTTTTATTCATTTTTAATATTTTTTGTAATTAATTTAATTTAATTTTATTAATTTAATTTTATTCATTTTTAAAATTTATTCATTTTATATTAGTTCTTCATTTGTAATATTTTTTGTGACTTACATAATTAATATTATTTGTTTTATGATAATATTAATACATTTATTATAATAAAACAAATTTATCATAACATTATCACATTTATTAATACATTTAATATGAATATTATTGTTTATTTATCTATATTTTATTTTTTGTAATATATTTATTTTTAATATTTATTATTTTTTATTATAAAGTAATTTTTAATATTAATTTTTTATAATTGATAATTTATTGTAGCTTTTAAATTAAAATGTAATTTTTATTTTCCACTCAAATTTATCACTATTATATTAAGCTTTGATAAAAATAGACATTTATCAGCATTTATGAGTTAGCAGTAATAAAGATATGATTTATCAGTTCATTTTTAGCATTGATAAATCAGACCTTTATCAATGATTTACATTTTTATACTAATAAATTTATATTTTATCATCACTTTTTTACTAGCACTAATAAAACTCCTTCCCCTAATTTTAAATAATCTTAACTGATATAGCCCCTTCCTGCGTCATTCAAGCTCTCCTAGAAGATGAATCCTACTGTCCCCTCCTTCGAATCTTTTGGATGAATCAACCATTAAATTGAAGGCCTCCATTTCTTTACTCATTTTTAATAGGTCTTTCATCATTTTTTTATTTTTTTGTCTCTCCTCATTATCTCTTCTCTTCTGCTTGATGTTTTGATATTTTTTTCACGATTTTTGGTTATTCTCATTGGTTCTTCTCTTCTAATTGATGTTTTTTCACACACGATTTTCACGAACTCACCAAATATAATCTCTCAATCAATTTGATCTTCTATTATTATTGTCCCTCTCTATATTTATACTTCAATATCAACAACAACATTGAAATTTTCATTTTATATATTTTTAATGTATTGCATTATTTTCAAAATAATTTAATAAATTTTGGGCTTTCTAGAAATTTTAAAAAACTCCCATTTGAAAATCCTATTTCAAATGGTATTTTTCTCTAATTCCAAAACATTTTGAGTAGAATTATGATTTATTTTATTCATTTTTATTTCAATTTTATCAATAATTTATTTAAATAATGAAGAATACTCTCAAAATTTTCAACATCAATTTCATAATTTTCATAAAGAAATGAAAAAATAATTATTTTATTCATATTTCAAAAAAAATTCAGAAAAACTCTTATAAATATTTTTTTTCATATTATAATTAATATAATTTACACAACATTATTAAACTTAATTTTAAAATTTTACATTATTTAAAATGAGATACGTATCAAAATTTTGAAATTCTCAATTTTTTAGAATTGAAAATTTTCAAAACATTTTTTTTAATTTTAATAATTTTTTAGGAATCTCATTACTCATTAAAATTATTTTCATTATTAAATACATCTTCTTCAGGATTTTTGAAATATTAAAATTTTGTTTATTTTGGTTAAAGCATTCATTTTTCCCATTATACCCAGAATATTAATAATTTTCAAAATCTCATGGCATATTAAAGTTGTTATTTTGATTAATACCAAATAAAGACTTCAAATATTATATTTTCATAAATTTACAATTATAATAACCATAATAGATGTGATAAATTTATTTCAAACACTAAAGAAACATTTAGAAAAGCAAGGAATTTTTTTATATATGTTTTGACAATGAAATCTTATTTTATATATGCCAATAATTATCCAATAGTAGAAATCCATAGGTTTCTTATGAACATTGATAATGATAGGGAGTGCATTATCTCCCTTGATTAATCTATTTCAAAAAATTGAATGATTTATGATATGTTACATCTAATAATAAAAAAATAAGTGTTACATCTTTATATATTCTAACATCTTATTGAAATAATGAAAATTTATATCAAATATGATGACTATGTGTGTGTGTGTTTGTGTTTGTGTGTAAATAATGTCATTTTAGGATTCTAAGCTTATACATTTTGTTTATTGTTTTTGTTAAATATGAATATTAATGAATAAAATAGGATGTATATAAATAAAAAATGGATGGATGTCAATCACATTAAAAAGGAGTATAATGATGGGGTTAATGAGTTCATCAAGTTTGAAAAAGGTCATGCATATGACCCTTCTAAAATCCTTTGTCCAAGGTTACATTATTGTTATTCAAGACTAATTAGTCTAGATGAGTTGTAAGAACACGTGATCTATCATGGAATAGATCGTAGTTATAAATGTTGTACTAAACATGGGGAAGATCTAAATATTAATATGATTAGGATAAAACTATATTCATTGGATCATCTGATACGATTACAAGTTTGAATGATGATGACTACCTTATTAAGGATATTATTACAAGTGTAAACAATAATGAAGATCATGTTATGTAAATAATGATGATAGTTAAAGATAAACTTTTTGATTGTCTAAAGTTGTTTTAAAAGTTAAAGAGTTTTGAAAAGATGTCATTGTATGCTGGTCATACTAAATGTAGAAAATTTTTAGCCATATTGAAGCTATAGAAGGTAAAGTCTAGAAATTGATGGAGTGACACCATCTTTATACTTTCTCTATTGAATGGTATGCTATCAAAAGATAATGTGATTCCTTATTGAACATATGATTATAAACTAATCCTACATTCAATGGGTATGGTCTTTGAAATAATACACATATGTATGAATGATTTTATATTGTTTTTTGAGGATAATAAATCACTTTAAAAATTCCCAAATTGTTGTACGTCTTAATTCAATAAAGGTGAATCAAGTCCTTCAAAATTCTTAAGGCACTTTCCAGCCATTTCAAGGATTAGTAACTTATATGGAAGTGAGGAGACTATAAGTAAATTAACATGGGATGAAAATACAATAAATCAAGTTGGGAAAATTCATTACCTTGAAGACCCTCTAAAGTGGAATAAAATTGATCATGAGTATCTTGAATTTATAAATGATCTAATAAATCTTTACCCTATGCTATCTATAGATAGAGTGGTTCCTTTTTTTGTACAAAGTAGCACTGACAGTACTTTTTTCGTTATGTTAATAAATTATAACATGCCACAATGGTTATGTATGAAGTTAAAATACATTATGTTGTCTGTACTTATATCATGAAAAAAAATCAGGTAGTAACATTTATTTTTATTTGGTTCCAATGATTAAAGATATGAAATTAATGTGGGTTTCAGTTGTTATGTTATTTGATGTTTATAAAAATAAATATTTCACATTGAGAGTCATGTTATTTGGGATGATATATGAATTTACAGAATATAGAAATTTTTTAGGATCTAGAATTAAAGTAATGTTAGTGTGTCCCATTTAGGAACAAGGTACACTCTCAGTTAGGTTGAAACATTTCTCAAAAAATGTGTTTCTAGGACATCAATTTTTTTTACCCTGATGACATAAATAAAATTCTTGGATGACATCATTCTATGGGAATTTAATTTAAGGTACTACACTATCTCCACTAGGAAGTGATAAACCATTTAAGAAAGTAAAGAATATGGTCACTTATTTTGTTAAACCATCTTAAAAAACCTTATGAAAACTGGTTGGAAAAAGAGATCATTTTTTAATTACCATATTAGAATTTGTTTCATGTCATACATTTTCTTGATGTTATGAACATAGAAAAAAATATATGCTATAGTGTCATTTTAATGTTATTAAATGTATCCAGAAAAAAAAGGATGGAATTAAGACTAGGTTAGACATGATTGACATGGGAACACAAGAAGATTTGGCACTATTAAAGGGTGAAAGGTGGAATTTTCTTCCTCTAGCTACTTGCACTTTTTCTAAGAAAGAGAGATATCAATTCTAAAACGTTCTAAATGATTTAAAGTTTCAATAGATCTATTCATAAAATATCAATAATATCATGTCAATGAATGATTTAAAGTTAAAGGTCCTGAAAATATATAAATGTCATGTTTTAATTCAATATTTAATGCATGTATCTTTACATTTTATTTTAATTAAAAATTATTTCCATATATTAACCAAGCCTTTTTTATTTATCAAAAATATTTATAGTAGTGTTATAGACCTAGAGATTTTTTTCAATACAGAAAAGATTTTTTTTCATATTATGCGAATTATATAGTTTCTCCCCACCATCATTCTTTTATATGATGGTTCACTTGATGGTTCACATGGTTAAAGAGATCTGACTATGTGGCATTTTACATTATAGATAGATGTACCCCATTGAATAGAATATGAATATTTTAAAATGGTATGTCAACAATCAACACCATCCAGAAGGTTTTATTGAATAAAGATATATTTTTGAGGAAGTTGTTCAATTATATACTGACTACCTATCCGATGTGGAGAGAATTGATTTACCAAAATTTTATCATAGCGAGCGACTTATGGGTAAAGTAATTTCAAAAGAAGATATTGAAACAATTTACATTAAAGAGTAGAAGAAAACTCACCTTTATATTTTACATAATAGTTTTGAGGTTGTACCGTTTGTTGAAATCCAAAAAATAAATTCTTATGAATTTGAATCCATTAAGGGATAAAATATTAATATCAAACACACATAATCATTAGTTTATAGGATTGTTTTGAGACCATATTTTTAATGATTTGGATAAAAATCTAAATTCAACTTTATAATGGATTCAATTGATAAATGTGAGACCAAGTGTGCATGTATTATATTATAATGGTTATATAATTAATGGTTATATTTTATATAAAAAGGAACAAGATGAACATAGTGAATTGCAAAATATTGTAGTTACTCTTATTGAAGAAGCAATTCATGTATATAGTACCAAGGATAGAAATAAAATTCACATGAATATTCTATTATTTGACACCATCAAAAAAATATGGGATTTATATTATACAACATTACAAGTACCAATTTTTAATATAAGTTGGTAGATAACATTTTTGTAGTTAAAATAGATGAATTAGGATTCATGAAAGTGGATTTCAGTAAGGAAGGGTAAAAGGATGAACCAATAATAATGGAATCATAGTCATTATGGGTATTTTATGACTTGGGTCTTGCAAATAGAATGTGTTTAATTGTTCTGTTATCGAAAAAACCATTATAGGATCATATGTCAATTAAACTAAGGATGTCCCTTTCATTGGGAAGTCACAATAATCTAATGGTCATCCCAATGTAGATGAGGTCTTGTATGTTAGAGGATACCACAAGAAAAGGATTTGGATACTCGAAAGAGGAGATAAATCCCTTCAACCTTTAAACTAAAAAGAGAAAGTTCAATTACCAGGTTAAAGTTTTTAAAATATATATTATGTTACCTCATAGTATTATGCATTCACTAGTAAATTTACATAATATAAATTAAATATTCAACTAATTATTTTGATAATGGATTCTCTATATGTCAATACTCCCAATCCTAATGAACAATAGGTTTTGCAACATGCTGATGCACCCAATATTGAGGAATAATAGGTTTCTCCGCATGTTGATTCTACCAATCCGTAAGAACAACATATTGACAATATTGAAGCTAGGTAAATGGTAGAAACTGAATAACCTATTACTAATAAATTAAAATATCATCATAGCCTAATAGTCTTAACCAAAATTATTAATATGTTAAGAAAAGTAATAAAATTCAAGGTAAGATGAAATACACACAGCCGACATATTAACCCAAACAAGTCTATTTTCATTAGTTACATTAGGTTCATCACTTGACTACACGCATCGTGTAGATACCTTAAAAATTCTTGTACCCATGATTAAGGCACTAATTTTGAATGTGAATAGGGAAAAATTATGATATACTTTCTCTATTTTACTAAAAAATAAAATATTGATTTATTGATTTACTCTTTATTATCCCTTATAGAGTACATTTATAATTTATGAATATCATTGAAATTTGTATTAATGGTCACTGGAAAGGCTCATAGAGCCTTTTGGAAAATTAAAATGAAGCATCATCTCATGGATTCTGAAGGGAAAGTAAACCTGCAACCGCCGCAGATATATGCACACATGATAAACCATGAAACTTGGAATTCATTTATTGGATATCATGTGAAGGAACCATTTCAGGTATATTGTGATTGGTAATGATTTAATTTGAAATACATGTATTAATCACTTTGATTAATAGTTGTTAGTTTATAAAATATCAATGAGTGTTGAAAATAAGTAGTGTTCATCAAAACCAATGTACAACTACCATAAATAAATAATGGGGTATACCACACTTGAAAAAAATAGCATGTATATTAAATCTATAGAAATAAATTTATGTGGAATGAAAAAAAACATAATTATATTCTTTTTTATATACATATTGAGGAATAAAAATGTAAATACACTTTCATACCATTTCATGTGCTATATTTGGGGTCCCATTATATCATCCCGTGTTATTGGACCAGGTGGAATTTTTTCTAAAGGAATTTGAATTTTTCCATTTGGTGGATCAAATTAATTTTAAAACAAGATTTATAATGTAATTCTGAGTGTTGAAAAACATTAATGCATTTTTTTAGACAAGGGTTAAGGCCTAAGAGGTTTCCTGGGTGATTGGATAAGTTTTAGAAGTGTCGAGATCCAAAAACTAAAATTCAGGAGAAACTGGAATAGGCACGTAGTTTCTCTGAAACCATAAATCCCTATAGTTATAACCATGTAGTTGGTTCCTCTATGTGGTTGTGGTTTTTTTGAAACCATGTGAAACCTATAGAAAACCATGCAGCCTGGTCTATGGGAGATGGGTGTCTCCCATGGTTTGGTTTGACCATGCGAGAGGAGGTTCACAACTATGGAAGAATTCTAAAACAGATAACAGAGGTGAACTACAAAGGCTACACATAGTTTTGGAAAACCATGTTCCCCAGATAGTAGCTTTGCATTATTATCATATGGTTTTTTAAATTGTACATCCAAAGCGTTTAAGACATTTAAAGGGGCGATTTTAAGGGTTTTCCTTTGTTTCCTTTAACACCTCTCCCCTCTTCTTTCTCCTCCAACCTGTGTGTAGCTACCCCTAACGTATTCTCCCTATCCTCCTAGGAATGAATATATATCATCTATACGGTTTCTGAAACAAGTCTCATTAGTTTCATTAGATAACATTTCAGAAATCTCTTAACTCCACTTCCTTATTTTCTCCATACCATTCCATCTTTGATGTTCTCTTAATGCAATATAATTCACCCAATTTTCAGGGTGTTTGTATGTTTCTTTGATTTCTCCCAAACTATCTCGAATCAAAGCTCAATATTAGACAAGTATATCATCCTAAGAACAAGGTAAGTTTTCAATAGCTTTTACCATAAAGTTTTTTGCATTTATAATTTATGTTGTTGTGTTGCATGTTGTATTTTCCATACATTTCATATTAAATGTGAATTTAATTGTTTCAAACCGAATTCCTAAATTAAATGGATGTTTTACTCTAAATTTTAATCATCGTGGGTTTTCCACCTCAATCTAGACCACCCTTAGGGTGTATTTTTTAAACTAATTATTAAAGAAGCAAGTGTTTTTATAATAAAACCACCTTTCACATGCATTGTCTTATAAAACGTGAATGAGATAATTAAAGGCTTACTCGAGAGGTGGAATAGATATATATTCCACCCTATTATTCTCTTGTGACCAAACCACCTTATAAGTGGTTAGGATAGACTTATCTTTAAAATGACTAGTTTGAATTAAATGGAATGTCCCAAGTGGCATACTTTAATTGTAATGGAATTACGATAAACGTGGAATTATTCATTAATTTATAATTAAATATTTATATAGAATGATTATGAACAATTCCTTACTTATTAATTATACTTGTCTTTTATCAAAGTGACGTGAATGTTTTCTCATGACCGTTTTTATTTTTACAAATGAGTTATGATACTAAAGGTACACTGCACCTTGAGTAATATCAAGTTCCTCTTTACAGAATTTGTTTTCTAATGGCTCATAGGGAATGTGAGAATATATTATACTATATTGATATAAAGGGACCTCATTTAGGGTTACGAACATGGAGTTTCCAACCCCCTTGGTTAAGGATTATGGAAATGATATTTCAAATCACTTGGGTTGTTGAGTATGACGTTTCATTCCCCCTTTATTAAGAGATTGGGCATGAACCCTCTCATCATTACTTTTTAATAATCAACATGGAATCATATATTAATTGTGATCCTAGGAATGGTATTTTATATTAATTATGATTTCATGCATTACCCTATTTTTTATTCATTGAGACCACTGAGCATGATGTCCCTTATTAGAGTATACGACTCTTATAATGATACAAGGATGCATGAGTTATGCCTCAAGTCCTAACTAGTACTAAGTATATATGTATATATATATATATCATCACATGTATAGTTAATATATGTACATAAATACTCACATAAATATATACACACCTATATAACTGGAGGTATGTGTTCAGAGACATTTCGACTTAGGCATAAGTAGGCATAGTCTTCCAGGTGTCCCAGAGTAACCTAAGCCTAAATTGATAACATTGTTTATTTATTTACATAATATATTTCCAATATACATGAAAACTCATGTATTTTATTATCAAAAACTATATTATTACTTATTAACCGTTGGTTGTGTCCTACTAAGTATATCTCAGACCCTGTTCAGGCCACCATTGTACTAGGGTACCCGAACAGACTTCTTGTTTGTAGGATCAATTTTTGGATATGGATTGTTTATAATTTTTAATTCATATTGTTATCCTTGGACATGGGAGATTAGGGGCACTAGACTAAATCACATCTTAGGATTCTCATGGGAATAGCCATTGGGGATTTTTAAACATTTTCTTTATATGTGTATTGTATTGTATTCCTTCTTCTTTGTATTCCTTCTTTAGTTTTAGTAGTGGCATAAAAATCATTTTTTATAATGCTTACTTTATTGGTTTATTTGTTTCATTATTATTTTTTATACTTCTATGATATTATGATCATGAGGGTATAGTCTTCTCACTATACCATAATTATACCCTCACTACTAGTCGACAACTATTGGATTGTGGGGAGGCATTCTTGAGGCCATGTGACCGACCAGTTTGACTATTGTTTATAGAGTGAGTTAATCTAGGATGATAGAAAATGGTATCGGATCCATTTTCTTTTAACTTAATGGTTTGGGATGGTAGATATGAGACTAAGAATGTGTTAACACTTGGTAAATAGTTGTGTCTAGGAGTGAACAACCCATGCATGGCGAATGTACTATGTAGATAGGGATGGGACTATTGTTCATGTTGTTCATTATTATGGTTGAATAATATTTCACATTGAGTAATTGATGTACCTTCTAATGCATACTGATATATGAGATTTTTTTATTTT
Source organism: Viscum album (assembly GCA_963277665.1). NCBI lineage: Eukaryota > Viridiplantae > Streptophyta > Magnoliopsida > Santalales > Viscaceae > Viscum > Viscum album. Next base: position 965,430,057 of record OY728150.1, read on the forward strand.
ACCCATGTCCTAGTATGGTAATGAAATATTGTTACATGCATCATTTTAGGCACATAGAGATTCGCATTCCATGCACATTCCAGTCCATGTAGGTTGTATACCTTGAGTTCTGAATAAATGTGATAGATGGCCTTGTGTGATTTATTCATCATGTTTATCTATATTCCATGAGTAGGTGATTTATTACCATCATTGTTTTTACAACATGTTCCTATGATTATTATTCCATTTTTATCATGATTACTTATATATCATGTTGTGTAGTACTTTTTCAGGATTACCTATATTTATTGTTATGTGATAGCATGTCTTGTAATATTTATGGAAAATGGTTGATCAAATAAAGTTTTTTCATCAACCTAAGTGGTGTTTTTTATATATCTTGATGGTGGATTTCTATTTGAATAACCAATTATGATTTTTAGAGCCTTGGACCATAGGTTATATGGGATAAAACATAATGATTGCGGTGAAATGGGATCCAATTTCCTATTTATAATGTGTATGGGCACTTTATAAATTCGGAAATAGTAGAACATATAATCAAACCATATTTTATGATCATTTTATACCAATATACCATTGTATAAATTTTAAATATTCTAAACCTTAAATCTTGAATAAATTAGTTGTTCATGCATCTTATGCTTGGCTTGACCTGAGTAGGTCATCCTTGGTTTTTATGCTTATGTAATGAACCCACTAATGGTGTTTTATAATTTTAATTATTTAAAATATTTTGGGTTTCATTTTGATGAACCCATAATGGATTAATAGGACCCTCATATTTCACCTTTATCTTTGATATTCCTTAGTACTCAACCCCATGGGGGTATGTTTATGTTATGCATGGATGTTTATTTAAAGTGTCCATAACCACTTATATGGGTTCACATATATAAGTATAGTGTAATTTTACATAACCATCACCCTTTTTTAATAATAACATACCTATTATATGGTTCTGAACTTTATTTATATAAGTCTCTAGTTAATTAAAAATCCAATTACAATATAAATGGTGTTTCCCCTATAGTTTTGAATTGAAATTTTCTTTAACCTAGAATGGATATAGAATTGTTTATGGATAAATAAAATGGATAAAAGGAATTTATAAGATAAATTTCCTATTGATACTGAATATAATTTAAATAAATAATGATTAAAAGGAATTTTGATACAACTTATCTGTCTACCTTGTGGTGTTAGCTATAATATTACTAAGTTCAATTTTCATTATTACTGGTAAAAACAATTTAAATGGATCCTTTAAATTGTTTACAGATAAAATTTTATTAATTTAATTGAATCAGTAAATCCTTAAATTAGTGTTATTATCTTTAACCCTTGAGTAAGGGTAGTTTAAATGTTTCCCTAAGTTTTCCTTAGAATGGGAACGTGAGCGTTGGCCGTAAGATTTTTTTCTATCACTCAAACCTAAATTGTAGGTGGTAGAGCCTAGTGAATCTTTGTTGTGTAACCTAGTTATGAGGTTTATGTTTCCTGGTTGAGTAAGGGTCTAGCCCGGAGTATGTATCACCCTCAATAATTTAAAACCAAAGAAAATTATTTTGATGAGTTTTATATGGTGTGGTGACATTTTGGTGTCGGTTGTCCCAAGTAGGACTCATAGGTTCTAAAATGACACCCAATATGGATAGGTGGTCTTATGATGATTTGACCCTTTTATGGGTGTAATAATCATGTAACTATCATTTTTAATAAGTTATAATTTATTAGGGCATGGTTGGCTGCATAGTAGGTCGTGTGACCTTTGTTCATCTTCAGTGGTGGAAAACTTGATATGTCATCGTCTAGATTTACAGCCGTATGGGATGATAAAAATTTGGACTAGTTATTTTGTATTATCCATCAAATATTGGGATTTAGAGATCCAATAATACTATGGATAATATCAAGTAATGATTCATTGTGTTGATGAATCCTCAGGAAAATATGTATTGATACACACGGTACCCATCAAGTTAGTAAAATGGTATATACAACAATATGAGTTTAGTGGAAATATTTTATGTTTTAAGCTGTTATACTCTAATCATATGTCATATATGAGTAGTTTGAACTTTGAAGTTAAAGTAAATTTGAGTTATCCTTGTTCTTGGGATGATTTTATAAAATGACAAGATGTCATAACACTGCCAATATGTTTTCCTTGGATTCTATTCCCAATGCTATGGAATAAGTTGATGTAACATGAGAAGAGTTTCATGTGTACATATAAATTAAATATGACTTATAAATCAATAAGAGGATGGATTTTCCTCTCCCTTCTACTGGGAACTTGGTAAAAGTGTATTGATAATATCTAGAACTCGTGTTCAGTGGTGAATGAAGAGTATATTGTGGGATGAGATTACAATTTTTATAAATCTGATGATAAGGACACTCCTAAGGTGAGAAGCATCACATTGATCCTATGAAAACATGTCCTTCCAAGTTGAGGGAGCATAAAAATATAGGACCAATTATAAATAGTCATCACTACATTTTAATGCCCATGGGTTTGGTAAGCTTGGCAACATGTTAGTGCTGGAAAAATAGCATGAAAGTAAAATGGTTAGCAGTGTAATCAAACTTTGAAGACACTATTAGTAAATTTGGACTTCATTGGTTATGCTTGAGTGATAAACATGTTTTCATGGGTTTTAAAGGTGTTGTGGTTGGGTTTTGGTGGTACGCTGGTGGTTATAGCTGAGCTTTGAAAAAATAGTCATCCATGGATGGTTTGACTATTCTCCTATTTAGTAGTTGGGTGGTTAGTTGGAAACCATATTGAGCACTTCATCTTGTATATGAAGGAAGATTCATTGGTATTATTGGTAATTATTCAAATACTATTTTTATACTCTTGTCTTAGATATTATCATTCCCCTATCTTAATATCATCCAGAATACACTGAGAGAGTGTTGGTTATACGCCGAGCTAAAGAGAAAAATTTAAATTCCTTGTTTCCAAGATAAAGAAACTCTTTGGAAGTTGTGCTCTAACAACAAATATATTTATAGAGGAAAAGTTACTCTAAAGTGATACTATGGTTCCTAAGCAGGCATGCCTTTAAGGGAATCCTGGACACTAGCTAACTCTTTGACTAGTCTACCACAGGGTGTAGTCAGTGTTATTATACATGGGTGTTTTGGATTTGTACTAATTTCTCACATGTAAACCCTAAAGTGAAGATTACCTTGGATGGAATCCTTGGAGTCTGGTAGTCAATTAATAGGTTACACGAAATTCTAATCAGTCTTGAAGATGATGTTTTATGGGTGGCGATCCAAGGGTATTGGATTATGTATACACCCATATTTATACTAAGTTGTGAAAACTTAAATGAACATACAGTGGTTCAGCAAGGATATGTCACCAGAAGTCAGTTTGTGTTTTGGTTTGTGACGTATTGACCGTTTAATATGATAATTTTTAATTAATATTTTGTTATAAGTGGTTTTACTTGGTTTCCTTTTGAGGAATAAATATGTTGTTGGGGTAGAATCGCTTTGATCACGTTATCATGATGAGATGAGTGTAGTGAAATACTAGTGAGTATTTTCATGAAAATATGAATTTTACTAGATGATTGAGTTCAATTGAAATTACACTATTTTAGAAACCTAAGAATCATCTTGGGTGCATTGTTATAATGCCAAGGGATTTTAAATTGTAAATCCCAATGGTTGAGGTATCGTGGCTCATAAATTTCTCTTAAATGATACCACCTATGTAACACCCCGAGATTTTATGAAAAATATTATTTTAATTTCATTAATGTCTTATGTTGTATTCTACACCAAGATTACCCTGCGCTATACGCAATACCGTATTAGCTTGCAGTATACGCAACACTATTCTTGGACCGTGTTACACATAATTTTGATAATAGTTATTCTACGCAACATTGAGTATATATATATATATATATATTAAATGTATAAATGAAATATGGTTGGATTCTGTTATACGAAACAATGAAGGATTCTTTCACAACACGCAACCCTGACTTGGCTTGCATTACACGCAATCACGACCTTCCTCGATAGCGTGTGTTGTACACAATACCGGGTTTTAATAAACAATGTTATATTATTATAATATTGTCATGAACTAGCCGTTATGAATAGTATTAACTAAATTTTGAATTTTATAACATTATTATTCATCTTACACATTTCTAGAACATGGTATAAGAACAAAATAAATTTTTCGGGTAAAATAAGTATTTTTCAAAAAAATGCAGTTTTGCCGCCTTTTGATGGCGCACCCACTTTAAATCTATTTTTTGACATGTTTATAAGTTCAATTTGAAAAAATAAAATTCTTCTTTGGAATCAAGAAATAAAAATTTACCTTGGATAAATTTTTCATATTATTCTGGTAACTTTCACATTTTAATGAATAGTAAAAACACGCTATATTTTAATTAAAAACAACTTTTTTCATCGTAATATCTTATGTGGTTAAATTATAATATTGAATGGTTTTAAAGTATAAATAGAATATATTTTTACCATTTAATATTATGTATGTCATTATCATTGATTTTACCTTGAATTCGTAGGTTAAATCAATTCAATCTTTTGCAATGTTTTAAACAAAAACCCGTTTTTATTCGACAACGGGATTAATTTTAATTTAATTTCTGCAACTTCTGTGTATGGAATTTTAAAAAATGGATTCCATATTTGGAATCAGTGGGTCCAAATTATGTTAATAATCTACTTTTTATTTTTGGGAATTATGAATAGTAACTACGGTAAATTTTATTTACCATAGTTAAAGGTAAATCGGGTAATTAAGGGTAAATATAATATTTTAAAATTACCCTAACAAATGTCAAAATCCTATTGGATGACTAAAAGTCTACCCATATCACCTAAGGGTCAGATTAGAATCATTTAATGAACATTTGTCCATGAAAATAACTTAATTATTATTAAAACCAAAGAAAGTGACAACATGTCACTCTCTTAAATTTTATAAGTATATTAATTTTAATTTAGTGATAAACTTCATGAAACTTCGAACATGAATAGTCTACAGAAATCTAATGAAATTATCTACATCATATAAATTTATTTATAATTTTTAGGGATTAAATAATTATCATTAATTATGACACAATAGTGATGCAGAAATTGTTTATCTAGTGAAAAATCAAGAATATTGTTTTTTTTAAACTAATAGTGACCATAAAATGCACAAATACCTAACCAAAACTTATTGGACATGTAAATGTAAACCATAAGCATCCAATGGTAGAATATTTGACCATTTGGAGCCTTATAAAAGCGATTATGACACTTATATTATTTTATTTTAAATGATGCCAAAGTTGTCACCTTCATAATTTAATAAATATAACAATTTAAATATTGTGATTTTAAGATGATACATTCGAGTAAAAGTATTATTGTTAAAGGTAATATATTTATCTTCATCATAGAATTTTATTTTAAATTTTTATACAACAAATAAGTATATTAAATAATTATACAAAAATGATGTAGTAATTATTTTGTTAAGAGATAAACCAAATAAATGGTTTTAAAAATAATAAAATAAATATTATATGAACTATTTAATGTGATACAATAATTTTATAGATACATATGACCTTTTATTAATATATTAAAGCTTTTAGTTCGAACATACCTTCTGTATATATTTTATTTAAATTCAAATAAATGAATAGTGTCAAAATTGACACTATTGTTATTTTACAAAAATAAAATATTATAAAATTGTTTAAAAATCACAAAAATATTTAAAAATTATAAATTTATATTTATATGGTCTATAATGTTATAAAGTAAACAACTATGGAAAATTAATAACAAATAAGTAATTATTTTTTATAATCTAAAATTTAGAATTTTATTACCACAAATAAACTTAAATAGATTAAATAAGAATAAATCAAAATGATAAGGTTTAAAATAAGATCCAAACATGTCTAAATTTGATTGGTTGATGAGATTACAACCCTATCTCATCTAATCTTAGAATATGAGTCATTTTTGGAGGTTTTTAAGTGGGGTTAGATTTATTATAAATTAATATTTTTAAGAATTCTTAAGGTGCCCCTCTCCTCCCTTATAAAAGGGTACCTCCTCCCCCTCCTCCTCACACCAAATTGAGCACTCAAGCTCGGCCAACCCCTGCAAAAAATCTCTTCTCCACTTCCCTAGAAACATCCTAGAGGTTCTGGTTTTCCTCAAAGACCAATTTTAGTGCCCTAAGAGGAGGTCTCAAAGAGGCGCTTAAAAGAAGAGGTAATTACCGTTACCAATTCTTTCATCTTTATTTCTTCTTCCACTTCTTCTTCTTAGGTTGTTTCATTATGAAGTAATAACATCAGTATCACTCATATACTGATATGTTATTATAAGTATGAAACAACCCTATTTCACCATCTATCCATCCTACGGAAAAAGAAATCACCGCGCGTGCGTACGTACGGAATACCGTCTCCACGCCGTGGTGTAATCTATTTTCCACCACCACCTTACATGGATGGGTATAATGGTGTAAAGAATAACTATACATAGTTATTACAACATCATATTGATTCTGATATATTGTATAATCCACTCCAATTCAATTCAATATTTATGGAAATGATATCATCGCTCGTGCGTACGTACGGAATACCGTCTCCACGACGCGATGAGATTCATTCTTAATGATTAACCATTCATGAATGATTATAAAGTATATATAATAAGTACTAATGAAATATATGACATAATAATGATACTGGATTTATGTATATATATATATGTATGTCATCTACTTACTTCCATTCAAGACAATAAGGAAAGAAAAACAGCGTTCATGCGTGCGTACGGACTACCGTCTCCATGAACGGTGTTTTTCATTTTATTTATCTATCTATTATATATATATATACTGAATATATATGATATATAAATCATATTTTATATTCTGTAAGTAAGTAAATCATGATATAAGTAATAATGATGTCAAGAACAACAAGTCAAAACACCTACGATAAATGAAACGATTTTACCCAAAACGCTTCTTTAACATGGAATTTACAAACGAACGGGTAATATAATGTCATAAGTGAACCATATATGATATCATAACAATGAATATGATTCTGTAATAAGTCAATGACATTATTTAAATCATTATACAGGAGGTTCGGACACATACGAAGCAAATCGGACCTAAGGTAAGGGAAATATCACAGTCTCATTTTTATCCGAGATTGTTTATTCGTAAGTATTTACTGGGGTGTATTTTATCATCCACATACATGTTTCATAAATATGTAATATTATTTCCATCCACCTACAATTTTTTAAACCCATTTTTACCCTTCGGTGAGTTTTTAGTAAAATAAATGAAAGGAATCTTTTGTCGTTTTTCGTACGAGGTACTTTTTTTGACTTTTTCGACAAAAGTACGAGAAGAATGTTTTTTTAACTTATACGGCATGAAAGTATTTCTAAAACATTATTTCCAAGAAGATTCCTTTACAAGTATTCAAGTTTATTTTTAATCAACTTCTTTTAGTTTATAATTGTACGACATGTTAAGAAAGGAAAAATATTTTTGAAGTAGAAAGGATATTTTCCTCAAGAATTCAATTCAAGTGTTTTATCAAAATTATTTTCCATCTAAGATAATAAAGGGTTCTGTTTCTATCCATATTTTTACATTGATTTGACTATGTTGTGATGGAATTATGTTTATGAATTCCTTTATCTTATATGAATTGATTTATGATGTCATGATGTTTCAAGAATCCCATTTTTGTTACATGTGTTATGCGATGATGTATGTTTTATGATTATGTGGCACACATAAGAAAGGATTCATTATAAGATGGGTGGGACCTATATCTCCCTCCAATGCATTGGGTAAAGATTTTATATCTCATGAGATAGACAGGGCTGGAACGGTAGGTTATACCGGTTCAGTGAAAAAGGACTGAAACGAGGGTTACTCGATTCAGAAAGGGACTTTGTCCACTAAGATAGTCTTGGCAATGAGTCTTGACTAACAAGAAATGATTCTCTATGATTATGTGTGAATGCCACAAAGTTTCATGTTTTAAGTTATGATTATTGTGATTACATTTCACTGCCATGATTTATCCCATGTTATGAAATTATGCTCTCTTTTACAGGTTATGATTTCCAAAATGTTATGTTCTTATGAATATGATGTGATTGATATTTCTTTTGTTTACCCTTACTGAGCATTTGAGCTCACCCTTTTATGTTTTCTTTTCCCCAGGATATAAAGAAAGGTTTTAGGTAAAAAAAGGGGAAGATCTTTATGGGAGATATTGAAGATCTTTCACCACGATTAGAAGATTACGTTCCGAGTTTCCAAAGACACTAAACTATTACGATCCTTGTGTGTGTGTTTTTTTGTTATGTACTAAGTATTCCGCAAAAGTAATGTAAAGTCAATGTACGTCAGGCTACGGGTCTCTACAGTTGGTATCAGAGGCAAAGGAGGTAGGAATGTATCCGATCCTTGGGAACTCTCACATGTGAGCGTTGGACGAAGCATGGCTCTCCGCCCAAGGGCTTCATGAGGAAATGGATGCCACTGGGGATGGTGGTGTGTCCCGCCCAGGGGGTGTAGCCGCCCTTGGAGTGCCCTGATAGGTATCAACTATAGTCCACTGGATGTAATTCCAGACCGCTACAGTTGGTATCAGAGGAAAGGTTTAGTCAACCTTTGGAAACTAGGATGCGAAAACGTTAGTGAGATCCCTAGAGATATTTCTACGGTATGTCTAGGGATGTCCCTAAGGTTAAGTAGACGTATAAGTTATAGTACTAGAAATACGCTAACGATCATAGAATTAAACCTAAGATGTTAGATATTGAAGGTACTCCCCCTTTATTATGTTGTTTTCCCTAGCATGATTTTTGCCTCTCACACTATTCATTTTGGGTTTTAGAAAATGGCTGGAAACAAGATGATTCACGATAATGGAGGATATGATGGACAATGGAATGATATTCTTCATGAGCAACCAAATGAAATGGGATTTGGAAGTCCAAAGATCATTATTATGCCGAATCAGCAATCTCATAATATGATCAATAAAGTAAAATTTGGTAAGTTTCCTGACTCGGCTAATAAGAGAAAGATGGAGTTTCATGATGATCATAGAGGAAAGAAAGTTCAATTTCCCCTATGTAAATCATGTGGGAAGAGGCATCAAGGAGAATGTTTCAAGGGAACTGGAAGATGCTTTGGGTGTGGAAAAGAAGGACACAAAGCAAGTAAGTGCAAAGGAAAAGGTTCGGTTAACACCATGGATGAGGATAATGGTATTGCTACGACATCAAAAATGGTTAAGTGTTTTAAATGTGGAATGTATGGGCATTATGCAAACAAATTCCCTAAGGGAAAGACTCATGAAGAGAATCAGTATGGTCATATGGGTAGTATTTATGTGGATGATGATGATGAGACTACAAATGATATGTGAGATGAAAGAATTGTTGAAGCTCGGTCAATGGTTTAAGAATGTAGTGGAATGATTACATGTTTATCACGTGTAATGTTGTATAAGTAATCTCATGGTACTATGGAATAAAAAGACATCTAAGGATTGTTACACTGTTGTCTTTCCTTGAGTTTTGAAAGTATATGATTAATGGTACAAGTATCCATGAAAGGTTATTCAGATATTTTTAGAATGTAGATGATATGTGCATAATGAAGGGATAAGACGATAATGAGATGTTTGATTGTATTCATGAGCTCATGATTGATATAAGGACTAAGTGATATCATGGTTTGAGTATATAGAATTTTGAGGATTTTGGTATGTGGAAAGTGTTAACTTTAAATAGCATTCATGTTTTCACTAAGGTATTCAAGAGAATACATGATTAAGGACTTTGAATGTTTGGAATGTGACCAACAAGACATATCTTATGATATATGGGGATCAATGATGGTATTAAATCTCTGGTAATCGTTTTCACTATATTATGAGAGTGGACTGAAGTATTATGGATAAGCCTAAAGATTGTAATGGATTATGTTGGACATAAGTTAGGATAAAACGTTTTTCGATATTATTGATGAGATGTTATAGTAATATAGTTTTAGAAAAAGGACAACCTGCAGGACGGGCGACAGCCCATCGCTTCGGACAAGGCTGTGGGAATCGAACCCACAACCGAAGTGCGACTGGCCTTTATCGCCTACCACTGGCCTACATGAAGTCCCTGTTTAGTAGAAACTAGTTTTATTATATTAAGCAGTATGATATATGAAGTATATGTCCATTTTAGGAACTATATATGATTAATCTCACTATAGATCGACTTGTGTATATAATTTTTGCTAACCTTTTGTTTGAGACAGATGGAATGACCCGTCATTCTATCACATGATCTGCTAACACTTCACGAATAACAAATTCAACTTCATTTATTTAAGAGATGAAGTGGAAATTGTTCAAGGCACGAACAACAATGAGATTGTACCAAAATAAAGTAAGTATTTATTGTAATTCAAATTTTCAAATTTAGGGAAATGATCTTGAAAACCAAAAATGTTGTCCTAGTGCTCTTATATCTGATTAATCAGATGGTACCTTAGATCGTCACAAATTTATGGATTTGTGATTGTTGGCTTTTCTATAGCCATGTTCTCTACCACACTCCATCAGAACATGATGGTTAGATTTCTCTTCCATATCCATATTTTCACCTATGTGGAAACCCAGTGATTAGTTTATTTGGGTAACCGTTACATTTCATACTTTTGTTTTTAAAGATAAGTTTTGGTATTCCTTTTTACAATGTGGGTTTCTATCAAAGAAACTTTCAAATAATAAACCATTTATAACCCCGACGAATTTCGAGGGCGAAATTCATTTTAAGGGGGGTAGAATGTAACACCCCGAGATTTTATGAAAAATATTATTTTAATTTCATTAATGTCTTATGTTGTATTCTACACCAAGATTACCCTGCGCTATACGCAACACCGTATTAGCTTGCAGTATACGCAACACTATTCTTGGACCGTGTTACACATAATTTTGATAATAGTTATTCTACGCAACATTGAGTATATATATATATATATATTAAATGTATAAATGAAATATGGTTGGATTCTGTTATACGAAACAATGAAGGATTCTTTCACAACACGCAACCCTGACTTGGCTTGCATTACACGCAATCGCGACCTTCCTCGATAGCGTGTGTTGTACACAATACCGGGTTTTAATAAACAATGTTATATTATTATAATATTGTCATGAACTAGCCGTTATGAATAGTATTAACTAAATTTTGAATTTTATAACATTATTATTCATCTTACACATTTCTAGAACATGGTATAAGAACAAAATAAATTTTTCGGGTAAAATAAGTATTTTTCAAAAAAATGCAGTTTTGCCGCCTTTTGATGGCGCACCCACTTTAAATCTATTTTTTGACATGTTTATAAGTTCAATTTGACAAAATAAAATTCTTCTTTGAAATCAAGAAATAAAAATTTACCTTTGAAAAATTTTTCATATTATTCTGGTAACTTTCACATTTTAATGAATAGTAAAAACACGCTATATTTTAATTAAAAACAACTTTTTTCATCGTAATATCTTATGTGGTTAAATTATAATATTGAATGGTTTTAAAGTATAAATAGAATATATTTTTACCATTTAATATAATGTATGTCATTAGCATTTATTTTACCTTGAATTCGTAGGTTAAATCAATTCAATCTTTTGCAATGTTTTAAACAAAAACCCGTTTTTATTCGACAACGGGATTAATTTTAATTTAATTTCTGCAACTCCTGTGTATGGAATTTTAAAAAATGGATTCCATATTTGGAATCAGTGGGTCCAAATTATGTTAATAAGCTACTTTTTATTTTTGGGAATTATGAATAGTAACTACGGTAAATTTTATTTACCATAGTTAAAGGTAAATCGGGTAATTAAGGGTAAATATAATATTTTAAAATTACCCTAACAAATGTAAAAATCCTATTGGATGACTAAAAGTCGACCCATATCGCCTAAGGGTCATATTAGAATCATTTAATGAACATTTGTCCATGAAAATAACTTAATTATTATTAAAACCAAAGAAAGTGACAACATGTCACTCTCTTAAATTTTATAAGTATATTAATTTTAATTTAGTGATAAACTTCATGAAACTTCGAACATGAATAGTCTACAGAAATCTAATGAAATTATCTACATCATATAAATTTATTTATAATTTTTAGGGATTAAATAATTATCATTAATTATGACACAATAGTGATGCAGAAATTGTTTATCTAGTGAAAAATCAAGAATATTGTTTTTTTAAACTAATAGTGACCATAAAATGCACAAATACCTAACAAAAACTTATTGGACATGTAAATGTAAACCATAATCATCCAATGGTAGAATATTTGACCATTTGGAGCCTTATAAAAGCGATTATGACACTTATATTATTTTATTTTAAATGATGCCAAAGTTGTCACCTTCATAATTTAATAAATATAACAATTTAAATATTGTTATTTTAAGATGATAAATTCGAGTAAAAGTATTATTGTGAAAGGTAATATATTTATCTTCATCATAGAATTTTATTTTAAATTTTTATACAACAAATAAGTATATTACATAATTATACAAAAATGATGTAGTAATTATTTTGTTAAGAGATAAACCAAATAAATGGTTTTAAAAATAATAAAATAAATATTATATGAACTATTTAATGTGATACAATAATTTTATAGATACATATGACCTTTTTTTAATATATTAAAGCTTTTAGTTCGAACATACCTTCTGTATATATTTTATTTAAATTCAAATAAAAGAATAGTGTCAAAATTGACACTATTGTTATTTTACAAAAATAACATATTATAAAATTGTTTAAAAATCACAAAAATATTTAAAAATTATAAATTTATATTTATATGGTCTATAATGTTATAAAGTAAACAACTATGGAAAATTAATAACAAATAAGTAATTATTTGTTATAATTTAAAATTTAGAATTTTATTACCACAAATAAACTTAAATAGATTAAATAAGGATAAATCAAAATGATAAGGTTTAAAATAAGATCCAAACATGTCTAAATTTGATTGGTTGATGAGATTACAACCCTATCTCATCTAATCTTCGAATATGAGTCATTTTTGGAGGTTTTTAAGTGGGGTTAGATTTATTATAAATTAATATTTTTAAGAATTCCTAAGGTGCCCCTCTCCTCCCTTATAAAAGGGTACCTCCTCCCCCTCCTCCTCACACCAAATTGAGCACTCAAGCTCGGCCAACCCCTGCAAAAATCTCTTCTCCACTTCCCTAGAAACATCCTAGAGGTTCTGGTCTTCCTCAAAGACCAATTTTAGTTCCCTAAGAGGAGGTCTCAAAGAGGCGCTTCAAAGAAGAGGTAATTACCGTTACCAATTCTTTCATCTTTATTTCTTCTTCCACTTATTCTTCTTAGGTTGTTTCATTATGAAGTAATAACATCAGTATCACTCATATACTGATATGTTATTATAAGTATGAAACAACCCTATTTCACCATCTATCCATCCTACGGAAAAAGAAATCACCGCGCGTGCGTACGTACGGAATACCGTCTCCACGCCGTGGTGTAATCTATTTTCCACCACCACCTTACATGGATGGGTATAATGGTGTAAAGAATAACTATAAATAGTTATTACAACATCATATTGATTCTGATATATTGTATAATCCACTCCAATTCAATTCAATATTTATGGAAATGATATCATCGCTCGTGCGTACGTACGGAATACCGTCTCCACGACGCGATGAGATTCATTCTTAATGATTAACCATTCATGAATGATTATAAAGTATATATAATAAGTACTAATGAAATATATGACATAATAATGATACTGGATTTATGTATATATATATATTTATGTCATCTACTTACTTCCATTCAAGACAATAAGGAAAGAAAAACAGCGTTCATGCGTACGTACGGACTACCGTCTCCATGAACGATGTTTTTCATTTTATTTATCTATCTATTATATATATATATACTGAATATATATGATATATAAATCATATTTTATATTCTGTAAGTAAGTAAATCATGATATAAGTAATAATGATGTCAAGAACAACAAGTCAAAACACCTACGATAAATGAAACGATTTTACCCAAAACGCTTCTTTAACATGGAATTTACAAAAGAACGGGTAATATAATGTCATAAGTGAACCATATATGATATCATAACAATGAATATGATTCTGTAATAAGTAAATGACATTATTTAAATCATTATACAGGAGGTTCGGACACATACGAAGCAAATCGGACCTAAGGTAAGGGAAATATCACAATCTCATTTTTATCCAAGATTGTTTATTCGTAAGTATTTACTGGGGTGTATTTTATCATCCACATCCATGTTTCATAAATATGTAATATTATTTCCATCCACCTACAATTGTTTAAACCCATTTTTACCCTTCGGTGAGTTTTTAGTAAAAGAAATGAAAGGAATCTTTTGTCGTTTTTCGTACGAGGTACTTTTTTTGACTTTTTCGACAAAAGTACGAGAAGAATGTTTTTTTAACTTATACGGCATGAAAGGATTTCTAAAAAATTATTTCCAAGAAGATTCCTTTACAAGTATTCAAGTTTATTTTTAATCAACTTCTTTTAGTTTATAATTGTACGACATGTTAAGAAAGGAAAAATATTTTTGAAGTAGAAAGGATATTTTCCTCAAGAATTCAATTCAAGTGTTTTATCAAAATTATTTTCCATCTAAGATAATAAAGTGTTCTGTTTCTATCCATATTTTTACATTGATTTGACTATGTTGTGATGGAATTATGTTTATGAATTCCTTTATCTTATATGAATTGATTTATGATGTCATGATGTTTCAAGAATCCCATTTTTGTTACATGTGTTATGCGATGATGTATGTTTTATGATTATGTGGCACACATAAGAATGGATTCATTATAAGATGGGTGGGACCTATATCTCCCTCCAATGCATTGGGTAAAGATTTTATATCTCATGAGATAGACAGGGCTGGAACGGTAGGTTATACCGGTTCAGTGAAAAAGGACTGAAACGAGGGTTACTCGATTCAGAAAGGGACTTTGTCCACTAAGATAGTCTTGGCAATGAGTCTTGACTAACAAGAAATGATTCTATATGATTATGTGTGAATGCCACAGAGTTTCATGTTTTAAGTTATGATTATTGTGATTACATTTCACTGCCATGATTTATCCCATGTTATGAAATTATTCTCTCTTTTACAGGTTATGATTTCCAAAATGTTATGTTCTTATGAATATGATGTGATTGATATTTCTTTTGTTTACCCTTACTGAGCATTTGAGCTCACCCTTTTATGTTTTCTTTTCCCCAGGATATAAAGAAAGGTTTTAGGTAAAAAAAAGGGGAAGATCTTTATGGGAGATATTGAAGATCTTTCACCACGATTAGAAGATTATGTTCCGAGTTTCCAAAGACACTAAACTATTACGATCCTTGTGTGTGTGTTTTTTTGTTATGTACTAAGTATTCCGCAAAAGTAATGTAAATTCAATGTACGTCAGGCTACGGGTCTCTACAACCTATGGTGTAGAGAACCATAGATTGGATAAATAAAGAGGAGGTATCATTATAATGAATCCATTTTAATGGGATCAAGTAAGAGTTTCATTAGTGTTTTGTTTTGTAATATGAGCATTGAATTGAGTTTTAGTGGCTTAGGTACCATTTGTTTTAGATAGTTCTTATAAATTTTTTAGGTGTTTGGGAATGGAACATGATTGTTTGAATGAAAATTTATAAAATCAGTAGGTTGGGTGTCATTTTAATTTTTCCCCAATGATTATTAGGGATGATAATTTCTAAGGTAGGGAGGTTCGTGCATCCAATATTTTTGTAATGGGTGGGATTTTTTATGAAGGAATTTAAATATTTCAGTTTGGTGTATGGGATAAATTTTAAAATGATATTTGGAACATAATTCAAAGTGTTAAAACACTTGAATGTATTTTTTATAGAATATTTTTAAGGCATGATAGGGTTATGATGTGTTTGTATGAGTTTAATATGAATATAGCTCTGAAAATACAAATTTAGGAGAATCTGTAAGAGGTAAATGGTTTGTCTAAAACCATGAATCCCTACAAGAGTAATTATATTGCATGTTTCTCTATGGGGGAATATTTATTTAAAACCATGTGACCCCTAGAGAAAACCATGTGTCTGGGTCCAAGGGAGATGGGGGTATTTCATGGATTTTCTAACCATGTGAGTGGTGGCACACATCCATGCAATAATTATCAAACAGGTAATGGAGGTGAACCGTACGGGTTATGCACGGTTTGGAAAACTATGCACCTAGCTATGTGCCTCAGACAGTATCTCCACATGGTTTGCCTAACTATATAACCAAATCATGTGAGTCATTTAAAGGGGTTATTTTATGATTTTTCCTCAATTTACTTTAACCCTTCTCCCCCTCTTCTTTCCCCTCCCATCCGTGCACAGTAGCCATCCTATGGAGCTCTTCTCTCTCTCCTTATAGGCATAGAGAGATCTCCTACATCCGGTGTTCGATTTGATTGTTGTCAGTTACTTTGGATATCCATTGGTAATCTATCAACTCATCTCCATTCTTTTATTTATTTAAATTTCCATGTTTGGTAATATCTTCATGTGAGTTAATTCGCCCTATTTTTAGGGTATTTCTCTTTTTCTTCAATTTCTCTTGAACTCGCTCGAATCAAAGCTTAATATTAGATGAGTGGACCATCCTAAGAATGAGGTAGGTGGTTTATGGATTTTACCTTAAATTATTGTGTGTGTATAATTTAATCCATTGATCCACATGCCAAATTTTCCTTGTGTTGGATATTAAATGTGAATTTAATTGTGTAGAACATGATGCATTAAATAAATGGATGGAATCTAATAAATTGTAATCATTTGGGGTTGTCTGCCTCAATTTTAACAACCCTTAGGTTGTGTTAATTAAATGCATCATTAAATGAGAAACTGTTTTTATAATAATACTACCATTAAGGTGATATATCTTATAAAATGTGAATGAGATAATTATAGTCTTTCCTAATATGTATAAGGGATAGATACTCCACCATATTATCCTCTTGTGACCAAACAACCTCTTAAGTAGTTGGTAATGAATTATCTTTGAAATGAATAATTTTAATGAAATGTAATGGCCCTGGTAGCATACTTGAATTGTAATGGAATTCTTATGGACATAGCCTTATTATTTTATTTACAATTAAAGGGTGATATGGCATGCTTATAAACAATTCCTTTCTTATTACTTGTACTAATTTTGTGTCAAGGTAACATGTGTGTTTTCTCATGGCTATTTTTATTATTTAAAATGAGTTATGATATAGAAGGTACACTTCAACTTGAGTTATTTTGGGTTCCTCTTTATGAATCATCTTAGGTAAGGGGTTATAGGGAAAGTGAGACTACTTTATACAAGATTGATATAGAGGGAAATTAGTTGGGGTTGTGGATGTGATATTTCAAACCCCCTTGGTTGAGGATGATTGAAAAGATGTTTCACATCACTTTGGGTTTTTGGGAAATACATTCCATGCCCCCTAGATTAAAATATTGGGTATGACACATCTCATCATTACTTACAATACTTGGCATAGAGACCTATATTAATTATGATAATCATCATGGAGGCTTGTATTAATTGTGATACTCTATATGGTGACCTATATTAATTATGATCATTTTCATGGAGTATTATATTCATTATAATACCTGGGAATGGACCTCTTTGTTATTCATTAATACCAATGGGCATGTCATTTATTATTAGATCCTATGACTCATATAATTATATAAGGATGCATGAGTTATGCCTCAAGTCCTAACTAGTACTAATTATCTATGTATATGGCTATAAATTTCTTCATGTATATAGTTCATTCAAGTACATACATACATACATAAATATATATATATACCTATATACCCAGTGGTATGTGTTCATAGACATTCAAGCTTAGGTTGAAGTAGGTATGATTAGATAGGAGTCCCTGAAGAACCAGATCCTGACTTGTTTACATGGTTTATTTATTTATTTATTGTATTATCATTATACATGAACACTACTATATTTTATATTCACATACAAGATTATGCCTTAGACACCATTGGTGGTGGCCCACTTATTATATCTTATACCCTATTCTGGCTTCCATTTCACTAGAGTACCCAAATAGACATCATATTTATAGGATCAGGTTCTAGATACTACCTTTCATCTACTTTTTATTTCATGTTTTTGTCCTTGGACTTGGGAGATTAGGGGCACAAGACTAAGTCGGAGCTTAGGATGCTCATGGAGATAACAATTGGGGCTTTTTATTCATTTTCTTTATACATGTACTGTATTTTATGCCTACTTCCATGCATTCATATTTTATTTTTAGTAGTGACATGAAATAATTTTGTACATGATACTATTTTTGGATTGGGATAGTTTATCAGGGATTTATTTCTACTACTTATTCAGTTATACTGCTTCCATTATTGGTTGATCTATTTCATTATTATTTTTTATATTTCTATGATACTATGATCATGAGGATATATCCCTCCCATCGTATCATCATTAGACCTTAACTACTATATGGTAGTCTTTAGTGTATTGGGAGATGTGCTTGGCACCATGTCACTGACCAGTCCGACAACTATTTATAGAGCGAGTTAGATCAAGATGTTACACTCGTGTAAATAAAGAACAAATTTTATTCGATGAAAACATGAAAAGAGTATGGGAATAATATCTAAGTATGACATAATAAAATTTGGTTCAACATTAAATTTATATTACATAATAATGAATTGTTATTTTACTATATTTTTATCTACTTTATACATAAGAATCATAATTGGTTGTAACCAATAAATGACTACTTTTAATGGCCATGAAGTATCCAAAACGATATGAAAACGTCATATGTGTGGATTTTAGAGTGTATCCTTGAACATATTTTGAGAAAATAAATCCAAAAGGGGATTAAGATACAAAAATGGATGAGATACATGAATTAATAAATGTGTTAGAAGAAAAATATAATTGTAAGACTGAGTTGTTATAGAATTTTATTGGAAGGAGTCAAATATAATAAAAACACAACAACAACCACTATATGTTGATCCAATCCTCATAGATTTGAGGTTAATCATCCCCTCAAGGGTCTACCATACCATAGGTAATCAATTTTATCATAATTATTTCTAAGAATTATGAATTAGGTAGATATTGATACCTTTCCTATAATAGTATTATCTAGGGTGAAATTAATTGTGATTTATATCTATCAGCACCCACCCATCATCTTGTTGTGGGGGGGGGGGGTATATTGTATAATTTCTAATGGGATATTATTCACAATAAACACATTCAAAATATCATGTGAGGGTAAGGATTAACATAGAACATGAGCCGAGCATCGAGCTATTAATTTTCATTGATGGTATGGATATTAACATAGTTGAACTTACAATCAGAATTATCGTAACTCTCAGTTTATTAGGTTTTTTAATGATAAAAGAATAAATTATGTATCTAATGTTTTTTTGAGTTTATTTTATTTATTATTTTTAGATATCATCTAAGGAAGTTATTCGAATAAACTATGGGATCAAGATTCACTTTGAGGACCATTTTGGAGGCCCTATATGGTAGGAATAACTAACCATCCAGTGGGAAGGCACTGACCAGATAGTAGAGCTAGAAATATGCACCTTCTCCTATCCTAACCCACCTGCCATCTAATGTGGATGGTGGTGGTACATAGGCCCTCAAGTATTCAGTTTTTTATAAGCTCCTTTATAAAAGTGTTGTTCCTTGTCTTTTATTTTAATTTTCCACTACACTTACTATCTTATTTTAATTTCTTATTATTTTCTGGTTTTAAATTTTTTTAAATGAAATAATCCCCTTTATATCCTACTTAGAATAACAATTAGTGTCATATCCATCTTTTTTTAATGTATGCCTTTACTATTTTTAAGGAATAAGGATAAAGGATGGCCACTACCACTATCACCCATGGTTCTCCCAAAGCACATTCAATTATATGAGGCCCTATCTTTGATGGATCAAAATATATTTATTTAAAAAATAAATAGTATAATATTCTTAAAAGTGTTGGATATAATATTTGGAAAATAGTTATGCATGGTTATATTCCAACTAAGGAATTGGAGTAGAAATGGACTCATGGTGAAATTTTTTCAATTGAGTTTAAGGTCAAGGCCATTAATTCTCTTCATTGTAGACTAGAAAAAAATGGATTTAATAGAATTTTTTTAAAAGTACCTATGAAATATGGAAGCTTTCATAATCCATGAATTAAGTCACTCATAAAGTAAAAGACACTAGGATAGACATATACCATCAAGATTTTTAATGTTTTATCCTACATCCTAATGAGTATATAACTAAAATGATTACTATTTTTACTGAAATATCAAATGTTATAAAATATATTGGTAATTATATTTCTATATAAACTCATTTAAAGAAGATACTTTTGTGTTTTTTGAGTACTCTTGTACACCCAAGGTAACGATGATTCAAGAAGTGAATGACGTTATGAAAATTTGGGTTGAATAAATTATTGTGCCTCTTATGACCTATGAGATTACTATAAAGAGACCTGCAAAAAAATATTCCAATTAAATAAATTAAAATATGATAATTTACTTTAATTAAATCACTAATGACTCTTCTATAAGTGATGTAAGTATTTAACCAATTTCTAAGAAGATGAAGAAGTTCATGAAACAACATTCCCAAAATAAAGGACCAAATTAAATAACTTGTGGTATATTTATATGAATGTAAAAAAAGAAGGAAAACATCAATCTAGAGTGACCTATTTTCAGAAAAATATGAAATAAAAAAAATCATTCAAATCTCAATATAGAGTGTAAGTGATGACTCCCTCTACTCAACCAACTCGAGTGATGATAGCACTAAATTTCTCATGGAAAATATAGAGTTAAATGATGAGTTGAATTCTTATTATTCTATATCTTCTTATAATTATAGTCATTTAAAAAATTAAGATCTTAAATATTCTTGGGATCAACTACATGAAGGATTTTTTTAACTCACCTAAAACATAAAATAACTTAAAAAGAAGTATGATCGAGTTTTTAATGAAAATTATCAACTATTAGAAGAAAATAAAAAACTAATAAAGTAAAATAAAAAAAAAATTTCTATCAGAAAATAATTAATATTAAGAAATAAGATTTAAATGTTTATTAAAAAATATTAATAAAGTAGAGGATCAGTGTACAATTCTTAAAAATTAAGATATGAAATAAAAATAAAAATATAACGTTCATGAATTAAAATCCAAAATTAAATAAATTTAAATTTATTATAATAAGTTCACCCAGGGTGACAAAAACTTAATTAAATTTTTAGGTTCCAAACATCAAGAAAAAAACTATTTGTTCTTGGGTGTTTAGATCCAGAAAGTAACTCTAAGAATACCAATTTTGTAAGAGGATTTTTTTAAGATAAATGTTGTAATTAGTTTCATAAAACTGTTCATCTCATTTATGAATGAAATTATAAAGAATATTCATATGGGATAGTGAAAAGGGTATACCAATCATAAAATATTTTTTCTAAACAATCATATTAAAAAATGGGTTTTGAATTCACTTTTATCTTAAATTTGTGAACATAAATTTATTTGGGTACCAAAGGATTTATTATCTTGATTTTCTGATAGGGATGATGGATTAAGAGAAAATCCCAAAGAGCTATATAGTATATGAAAAAAGGGTTCTCTATACACATGTGTGATGACTACTATGAGTTCAAACATATTGAAAATCTTGATAGAGGGCATGTAATCAATGATTATAACTCAAGGAGTAAGATCATCAAAATATGTATAATTGTATTTTCAAATTCTAATATTATTAAATATGTTTTATAAGTTAGTGGTTTAAAAAAATATTAATACATACAATTATGTGATAGTGGTTTTTATGTCTCTTTTGAAAATGTTGTTTGTAATGTTTTTGATTCCAAATGAAAACTTGTATTTTCAGCTTCAAATTTTAAAAATGTTTATATTATTATTTTAAAATATTTTTCTAGACAATATGTTAACATTTTGAGTACAAAAGATAGTAATTCATTTAATTTGCATTGGTTCCTTTGTCCTTGTAGCACACACACACTTTTAAAACTAAATTGAAATCAACTAGTACAACATTTAACTAAATTATATTTCTAAAATGAAATTTTTAAGCAACATTTCCAACAAGGAAAGAATAAAAAAACTTATCTTAAATTTAAAAAAGTAATAATCCACCTTTAAGGACCTTAATCTTATTGATATTGTTCTTTTTCGACCAACCCATGTTGCAAGTATAGGAGGTAAATCATACATTTTCATAATTGATTATGATTATACAAGATTTAATTAGGTTTATTTCATGTCACAAAAAAATGTGGCCTAAATTTTTTTATTAAATATACCAGTAAGGTTTAAAATGAAAAAGGATATAAGATACTACCCATTTGGAATGATCATGGGGGAGCGTTCGAAAATAAATATTTTAATGAGTTTTTTTACTTCCCAATTTTATAATCATTCATTTTCTACTCCTATGACTCCCCAACAAAATGGAGTTGTTTAAAGATAGAGTCTAACTCTAGAATATAATTAAATAACTCTCTTAAATGAATTTAGGCTCCCTTAATATTTTTGGGCTGAGGTGATCGACATCAATTGTTATGCTTTAAACCTTTTAATCATAAGAAACATCCTTAAGAACACCCTATATGGTCTTTGTAAAGTAAAACAACCTAAAGTTAGATATTTTATGGTGTTCGGGTGTAAATTCTATATTCTCAATACCAAATACAACATAGAAAAATTAGACCCCAAATCTGATGAAGTTATCTTTATTGGGTACTCTAACTCGATTAAACCATACCATATCTTTAATAAAAATTCCCAGACAATAGAAGAATCAATTCACATCAAATTTAATGAAAATTTTCTTATACCTCATCCCCAAATTTATGATGTTATGGTCAAACTAGAAAATTTTACCTTGAATGATCCACCTTATTCTAAATAAATTGAAGATGAGGAATAACATATCCCTTTACCCAAGGAATGGGTGAAATCTAAATACCATCCCTTAAAAAATATTATTGGTGGTTTGAAATCAAGAACCCATAAAAAAGTTTGATTTTAAATGATTTTAAACATCATTCTTTTCTTTCACACATAAAACCCCAAAATATTGATTATTTCATTAATGATGAAAATTGGGTACTTTCAATGCAAGATGAATTGAAACATTTCACACGGAACAATATTAAACTCTTTTGGAAAAACCTAATTTTCATCTCATTATTGGTACCAAAGGAATTTTTTAAGAATAAGTTAGTTGAGAAAGGTAGTATCACTCATAACAAATCTTTACTCATAGTCAAAGGGTATAATCAAAAAAGAAGGCATTTATTATCATGATACCTTTACCCCCATTACTAGGAAAAAATAAATTAGAATATTATTGGAATTCTATACCCACTTAAATTTTAATCTTTTCCAAATGGATGTAAAAAGTGAAATTTTTAATGGTTTTATTTCTGAAAAGGTTTTTGTTGAACACTATATTTTGAATTTTAAAAATTTTTTAATCATGTTTTTAAGTTAACTAAGGATTTTTATAGTTTAAAAAACCCCACTCAATATTGGTGTGAAAGTTTACCTAAATTTGATTTATAAAATGATCTTAAAATGAGAAAATTATATTCAATGTCATTTTTAAGAATATTTAAAGGGATTTATACATTGTTCAAATTTATGTCAATGATGTTATATTTTTTTTATAAAATAATATCTTGGTAATGAATTTTAAAATGTAATGAAAAAATAATTTGAAATGATTTTTAATGGATAATTAAAGTTTTCATTGGTTTTAAATTTTCTCAAAACAAGGATGGTATTTTTCTAATCCAAATCAAGTACACTAATTAAATTTTAAAACATTTTGGAATGGATTGAGTTAAGGAAAAAATTATACCTATGTGTAATTATTTAAAGCTAATGTTGGATGGAGCTGGTAAACTAGTTGGCAACAACGTTTATAAATATATTATTGGGATCCTTCTCTAGCTTACTGCAACCCATCTAAACATCATGTTTAGTGTTTGAATTTGTGAATGTTTTCAATCAAATCCTAAAGAATCACATTTAAATTATTTTAAAATAATTTTAAAATATTAAAAAGTTTATAAAAATATTGGTTTATTTTATCAAAAATACACCACTTTTGAACTTTCAAGTTTCTCAAATACAGAAATTGGAGGGTCCAATTTGATAGGAAATTTATTAATGGAATTTATCACATACTTGGAAATTAACTAGTCTCTTGGATTATTAAGTGGAACAAAATTATTGATATTTCTACAAAAAAAGTGTAATATATAGTCACAGGGTGTTTTGTGAAAAAATATATCGATGAAACATAATATCTTATATTATTTTATTAAATACAATATAGTTCCGTTAGTATTTATAGAAATATAATTTAATACCCTCTCACTAATAACATTTACCTTTAGAACCAATTTTTGAGAGACCACTTTCATAAAAGATATATAGTGTTCAAATTTATTTAAACAGATATTTAATTAGCTAATATCTTCAAAAAAATCCTCACTATTGTTTTGTTTTTATTAAGGGTGAGTAAAAGATGGTATTATTATGATTCTGACACTTATCATAGGCAAGATTGAGGTCTTTTTATCTCTCAGTTTTTCTAAAATTAAATTGATTCTCTATTGAATTATGCATTATATACTTGTTATTCAAATTGGATATTAATGTTAATTTTATTTTATCTCTTATGAAACAAATTGATATTTAATTATTTATTTTATAGATATTTTGGTGTTTCATTTTAGGTTTAATTATTTTTTTCTACAATTTCTTATGTTTGATCTTCCCAGAATCTCACATACTTTCTAGTGGCTCCTCATCAGGTAGATAGTGGTATTAATAAACCGATTGGTTCTAGAAAATACAATGGAAAACCTATGGTGTTCGTCCAAGTCCATTTTGGATAGTAGAGGGAGGTTCATTTAAGACAACACCCCTTCCACTCAAGTTCCACTAGAATTTTTATCCTCTCCAACCCTCACCACCTCCCTCAATTCCTTTCACTTATTCTCTTCCATGTATTCACTCCGTGGTAAGTTTCATGGATTTTCCATGTATTTTCCATTAATTACTATTACATTTTACTTTCTTCTATCACTGTTCTTTATTTAAAATATCCCTATCTCAAATTATTTTTCGATTATGTCATACTTTCTTACTAGGGATTCTTCTTCTAAAGGAAATATAGAGGGTGTAGAACCTTCTTCTCCTCCTCCAACTAAGAAGCTCAATACCATTTATTATGAAAAAATCATCATGATGGGTAAAATCATCTATCCATATTAGATTAAAAATTCTCATCTTGATTTAAAAAGGGCCATTGATTTCCAAGGGTGTCATTATATAGCATCATAACTTGAGAGAAACTAAAATGGTTCCCCAAGTTAGTTTACCACTGAGCCTCAACAATGCCTCCCCATATTCTATAGGTTTCTGACTTTAAGAGAGGGTCTAAAAGTTTTATAGTGGGGAGAATATACCCTCTAGATCAAAAATAAATAACACATAAGAAATATTAAATAAAATTAGAGGAATAAACATCAAATGATCATCAATAATAAATTAATGAGTGATCATGCATGAACATTCCATAATGTTCATCAACAAACAATCAACAAGTATAGATAAAAAATATACAAGAAAAATAATAAATCCCCAAGGAAATTCTCTATGATCATCCTGAGTTATGGATCAGTCGTGTGCTATTAAGCTCCCACGTATAGGCATAACATCATAAGAGTAAACTAGGAACTTGAACTTGAAACCATGAGGTCTTTTTGGGTACCAATAGGTGGCCCGAATAGGGTGTAGGATATAATCAGTAATCCACCACCAATGGTGTCTATATCAAATACAGTCTATGCATATATACTATTGTAGTGTGTTGATATAACATGTGTAAATATATAAAGATAAGTGATACAATCCAATCTATAAGAACATGCTTTATTAATAAATACATAAATGATGAAAGATAGTATACAATTGTAAATTATTAGCTATGAAATATTCTGAATAATCATGTATCAAAACTATGAGGACTAGTACCCAGATCCACTCACCATGTCATCCTCTTCTAGTCCTTAAAGATCATTCATAGAAAAATTAGTGAAATGTAAACCATTATGGGGCAGGAACCAATTCCATTTTCAAATACATTATCTTTGAGTCCATGGATTTCATCTATAACTAACTCAGTAAAGACATGGGTGGACCCTAAGAAGAATTTCCAAGGTGGTCCATGAAAGTCGGATCCAATCTTATAATCCAAGGCATCCAATGTGATATATATATATATATATATATGTGGGTCATTAGTTCTATACCGAGTTACATCACACTGATTCCATACCATGAAATTAGATTTAACAAAATTCATATAATTAATAAAGGGACTATGTTAGTGTCTATGCCCATATCAATTGAATTTATCACATTCAATTCTTAATTTAATTCATATACAAGAGATGAGAAGCAGGTCCATGTTAATATCCATGAAATTTCATTAAATAAATACATAATTAGAATAAGTCATGGGATTTTCCATTTCATTCAACAATTCCCATTTAATCTATTTCATTATTCCTTTCATTTATAAATGAAAAGGTTCTAACCAAGTTACTCAACCTTTAACATTTCATTTAATTTTATTTGGATCCCTTTAATAAGAGGTGAGTTTAAATCACCCCATGGGTGGTGAAAATGTAATCGATAAATATAAACTACCTCAATTGTTGGTCAAGTAGTGATTAAAACCTACGAATATTCACATGGGTGTGATAAAAAGTTTACATTATACTTTAAACATTAAATTTTATGGTCTATTAATTTAAGTAGAAACACCGGGAAAGTCCATCATGTGACATAATTAAGAAAGCTATAAAACACCCAAAATTTTATGTTAAAGGTATAGACCACATAAATCATTCTTAGGATAGTTTACATGTCCAATATCTATCCTTGATTCAATCTAAAACAAGAGATATCAAAAAAATTATGAAACACCATAAAAATAGGGAAAAAGAGATCGCATGGATTTAAAATTATGTATGGAAAGATAAATGATAAAACAAAGCATAACGAGCCTTCAAATTATCCAAGGTATTCCAACATATCTTATGAAGATTGATTTAGATAAGGAATGGAGGAGATCCATGGAATACTAGAGGAGGCCAAAGGGGGTAGGTCGAGCAGCCTGGGCATGGGAGAGAAGAGGGATAAAGAGGGGGAGCAATGAAATAAGGTTGGGGGAAGTCATTTCATCCCTCTTTAATGAGGTGCATGGTTAGTCCTCATGGTTTTTCTAACCATTCACTAACCATGTGACACATACTATCCAAGAGCCACACCCTTTATGGGTTTTCTTCATGGTTTGACATAACCATGGACCAACCTTGTTGTGCTATTGGTTAAGTCACACTCACCATGCTGGCAAGGCACATAGTTTGAAAATCCATGAGTAGCACATGTATTGTCCTATGAAATTTACTGCAGACATTCCAATTGAATGTGAACCCCAACATTCACAGTATAACAAACCATGTGACACCCTTATAGGGCCACACGATTTCTCCTGACTGATCACATAGTTTAAACAAATATTTTTCCCTTTCTATTCATTGAGAAAGTGATTTCTCAATGTTTGATTCTCACAAAACCCATAAAACCTCTGAGAATCCTCCCATGCCTTAAATTTCATCCAAAAAACAACACCTTTAAGTACTCCAACCCTTAGAATCACATTCTGAGACTCAATTTAAGATTTGGTTTGCCCACCAAATGAAAAGTTTAATTTCCTTTGAAATTTTCAATCAATTCAAAATGTGGGATGTTACAACATCCAAAGCATAAAAATTCTTGTCCTTGAGAAGCCTTAGAGAACGATTAAAACATCACCTAACCTATTTGGGTTGTAAAGTTTCATTCAATTGGTAGTGTTGCATTCCAAATTCCCAATTCGCCTCCAGGAATCACTTAATGCAGGTAGTACATAAGATGCTAAAACTATAGGCAATTCTCAAAAAAACCATCAAAACATTAAGAAGGAACTTATGTGATCCTTCCATACCCAATACATGATCATACTGCCATATCTTTCCATCGACCTTCCTATGTAACTCCCTCACCATAGGTTCTAGAATTTCTCATGGCTATCTCTAAGTCACTATTCCCCCACCATCAAAATGGCCTATTAAAACACAAACCTAGATTTTAAATGATTCTCTTGACACATTTATCATGTTATATGTGAGGGAACTACCCTCGGTCCATGGTGTGATCAAATAGTCAAACTCAAATCGAATAAACTCAAACTATTCGCACTCGATTTTCCTTGAAAATACCCATTCATCCTTTCAAGATGCACCTGTCTCATCCTGACGACATGTATGATGCAATTTCCCCACCATACACATATACCCCAACAAGAGAACATATGTAGATCCACTTAAGGCCTACAATACTTGAACATTTAAGCTTCATGAGCTACAACTTCATCAAATTAGATTCTAAATCCTTTAACTAAGGCATGTCGAGATCATACTGAGCACATTCACTAAAGTATGTGACCAAATTCTAATGACATCTCCTAACTAAACCATATCCTAATAAAAAAAAATTCATGTTGTAACACCATCACTGTCACACTCCCAATATAGCATCAATGAATTCTCATAACGTACTTCGGGATTAAGTCTCACATATGTATTTTAACAAAATGCATTATTGAAATGTAACTAAAATTTACTAAGGATTCCAGATGTACATTATTTAATCCATTAAAAAGAATATTGTTTACAAAATGATCATCTCATGACTAGTATCAAGGTCCCACAACCCTTATATCATGGGGGTTTCCCACTGGTAGCTTATTTCCCACTCCTCACCTTAGGATCATCCTTTTTCCACTCAAATTAAATGAAAACTGATTAACTCTCTATATTACCTATCCATCCTAGAAATATTTCTGGAATGGACAAGAAATCACTCATCAAAAGTAGTAATGTAAATTTCAATCAGCACCCATTTCCACTTCCAGATAGTATTTCTCATGGTGAACTTTGAATTTGAATCATAACAAGGACCATCACTCTCCAACAGTTAATGGTGTAATACACATAGTTTTTCTTTTCTAAAATCAGCTCCATGAGTGTAACTGCCAAAGAGTAATTTCATCAAACCATAACTATTATTTAAATAGGTAGAAAAATGTATCTAATATACTCTCTTAGCATACTTATGATTCTCTCTAAACATACTCAGGGGAAATTCAAGATAGGGGACATGATTCCCTCTAAAATTATAGCACACTGAGATTTTATTTTTAGGAATTTATAGCTTTTCTGGGCCACACATACATAAAAAAGATCCATTTATAGGTCAAATGTCTTACATCACCTAGACTATACTCAAATTGTACCTTCTCATAGGGTTATTCATTTAGTTTACTCAAAAATTCTAGCTCACCATGCCAGTAATAATCACATTCATGAAACCATAAATTCTTGTCTTGCACGTAGACACGCAATGATATTCAATTTTGAATAGTTACCATGAACAACTTGTTTGAATGAACTAACAATAATCTATGATTTTACATTAAAAACCACTCAGTTTAAATCCAACTTATTTTACCATAAGTTGTCTGAAAATATGGTCTAATTGATCATGCTACATCACACATTAGTTTCCATTAAGCTCTAAATTACCTTATAACTCCTCTTCAAAATAGATCAACTTTTATATGCCACAATTAATTGAATTACCAACCTCCTTACGATGTCACTCCCAAGAAGAACATTTCAATTGTGTAATTATTTCTAATCAAATGGTATAGAAACCTAAACATTCCTACCCATTGGAACCTGTTCCAAAATATCATAACTCAGGGTCATTTTTAAAAGAAAAGGCATCACCATACCTAAATTAAAATACTTGAGCACCTATTATGCCTTGGTCTAGGAAAGAGTGTAAACCAGATATTATTATAAAAGGGAAAACATAGTCCCAAACCAACCTATTCCATAGGTTTCCCACAATAAAACAACATCATTAACCTACTAGGGTTTTATTCAAGGTCAAGGAATCTGGGTCCATCCACCTAGCCCTATGGTATCTAGCATGAGAACCACATCTCATTTATAGGAATCAGTTACACAGCGTCTAACACACCTAAAAAACTATTTTTGAAGTGTTTAAAAGAAATTTAGGTAGTAAATCATCGGCCTATAAGGTTAAAACCCCATCAAAAGAGAATATGACATCACTTATCAAGAATCAAGATACCAGGACCTGATCATTATCGAGCATCCAAATGGGGGAATCTCACTAAGAGGCTAAAATGATAATGTAAACAATAAATGTCTGACACTCAGTGGGTATCCATAATAAATAATAATACCTCAAGGATCATATTTTTAGATAACCACCCATCTACCTAAGGGTGTCTTTTCCTTATTAAGAGTCCTACTCAAGACAACCATTACCTAAATGGTACCTCGCATCAGAATCTTTTATCAATGATTTAAGGTTGAAAGGTGCTACTATAACTAGGATTTCTCCTAATTACACAAGTCATCATCCCTAAAACATGGTCGCATCTAAAAGGATCACTAATCCTTACTGCCTAACCTCTAGGACTTGCACAACCTATGAAGAATTCATCAAAGTTCTATGGTAATTCTCATGTTTTGTTTCAAGGAAACTCTCAAGGAAAAATTTACAACTGACCCCTATATGGGGGTTCCTACAACAATAACCTCTAAAAATTTAAATTTAAGGCATTTAAACAGTGCTCATTAGTTACAAAATTTTAAATACCTTGTAATCAAGGGATGTAAAGTACCATTTTTGAAAAAACTATACTAATCACTTTATTTAGATGATTCCATGATTCGTTTAGAAAATTATCTAATAATTTTTTCTATAACAATTTATTTAATTAAGAGTTTTCACAACTGGATATATTAAATAAGATTTCAATTTCAAACATATACAAGAAATCACTCTTTATTTTATAATTAGGATTTTAATTAACTGATTCCCTATAATAATAAATCTCATAGGCAGATAATAAGTCTTTTATTAATTAAAGGGATTGGTAAAGTAATATGTCACCATATGTTTATATGTAACACCATATAAGCAGCTGAATACACTTTAAATGACCATCCCATTAGAAAAAGTACACCCCCATGGGTTTTAAGTACTATTCACAAAAGAATGTAAAGGTGACCTATGAGGGTCCTATCAGGTTAACCTAGTTTCAATTAGATGGGAATCCATTTCCAATTTGTGGAGTCAATTCTCTATAAATGACTATTGGAATCCCATTTAAATGCAACCAGAAACAATTATTTTATTCAATATTTAACACACCCTTAATGGGTTTATCTCATAAAAAACATGCCACAACTAACCTACTTAGGTATAGTTATGCATTTATAAATTTATTCATATAGGTCATCATACCCAATTCAAAGAGGTACAAACCCCTTTATGTTTCAATTTAGCCTTTATTTAATAGTAGTTATTTTTTGTACAGTTTTTCTTTTCATAATTTATAAAAACAAATGCATCATGGTTTAGTTAGATGAATTACCATTCCTAAATTATAAAGGTACTTACCTTTATAAGTTACAATTGAAATTCATGTAACTTTAGCCAAGTTTTTATTTTCAGTCTCAAAATATAACAATCCATTTATGGTGCTTCAATTACATGGGTCACCATTATCCAATTTATAAAGTCCCATACACTATAAATTGAATAATTGGATCCTATTTAATTGAAACCAGAATACTACATTTTATTTCCAAATATTACAAGTACATATGACATGGATCAACAATATGGGTTACATTTTTGGATTTAAAGAGATTACAAACACTTTATAAATTGGAAATTTGGCACCAATTTAACTGCACCAATTAATTGTTTAACCCATGTAAACAATAGTCCTTGACTCAAACATATCGTAATTGGTTAATTAAGGTTTCACTATAAAACTATATGAAAAAAACATTTAGGTTGATTTAAATACTTTAATAACAAATTATATGTATCATAAGTATATAAAGGCATGTTGTCAAAGTAAGTAATACAAGCATATAAGTAGAAAATAATAGAAGCATGGTATGTAGGTCATCATGAATCATGAAATCTATAATGTAATATACATGTAAAGGCATATGCATGGAATGTGAAACTCTACATGCCAATCATGATTCATGTACCACACCTCACCCCATTCCATACCAACCCAATAGGTAAAAATACATAATTTAGTAACTAGCTGAAATACACCGATCACCCAAGGTGAAATAATAATCAACTGTAATATAGAACAACAGTCCATAACAACTTTATCTTTTCCTCATGTGTGGGTTGTCCGGATCTAGACACAATATATTTACTAAGTTCCAATACATTCCTAGAATCATTTATATTATCCAAAAATTGTAAGACAAAAGTAAAAGAAGCACTAACACCACTTGTAGAATCACGACTTGAGAGCCACTGAAATAGTGCCTTAAGCTGGTCTTCCACTGGGCCTCAAGATCACCTTTCTATATGACATAGGTTTCTGACTAGAATCTAGGGTCTAAAGGTGATAGAGTGTGATGACTGTACCCTCTAGATTAAAAATAAATAACATGATGGATTAATAAATAAATTAATTGGAATAAAAATCAACTAATAATCAATAATAATAGAATGAGTGATCATGAAATAACATGCCATAATGTACAAAAAATAACCAAACAATAGGTATAGATAAATAAAATAAAAGGAAAAAACAAAATCCCCAAGTTACTTCATCAATAGAATCATAATCTCTAGCTTAGTCATGTGCTCCTATGTTCCCATGTACATGTATTACATTACAAGCATAAACTATGAACCTGAACATGTAACCATGATGTCTATCCGAGTACCAATTGTAAACCCAAACTAGGTGTGAAATATACTCAGTAGGCCACCATAAATGATTTATTTAACACCTTTAGTCAATGAATATAGGTTGTAGCAGTGTAAAGATATAACAGGTGAAAATTTGTAAAGATAAGTTATGCAGTCCAGTCTGTAAGCACATGTTATATGAAGCATCCCATAAATGATGAAAAATATTATACAATTGAAAATTATTAGCTTGGACATTCATCAAATAATCATGTATTATTATTAAAATGTCTAGGACCTAGGTCCATTAACCAAGGTTCCCTCCCTAAAATCATTAATCTCATCCATATCAAACATAGTGAGTTATAGACCTATATTGTCCAGGACCAAGGTTATTGAACCGGGAATCCTCTTCGAGTCCATGGAGCTAATCCATATAAAACTCAATAAATACTTGAGTGGATACCATGGATCATGTTCATGGTGGTCCTAGAAAGACAAATATAATTTTACAATCCATGGAATCCAATGTAATATATATATTAGTGGGTCATCAGTTCTATATTGTGTTACATCACAACATTTCCATATCATGCAATCCAATTTTACATAATTCATATAATGATTCAAGGGACCATGTTAGTTTCCATTCCCATATAAATTTAATTTATCACATTAAATTTTTTATTTAATTCACATACAATAGATTACAAGAAGGTCCATGTTAATGTCCGTGTCATTTCTTAAAATAATTACATAATTAGCATAATTCAAGGTATTTTCCATTTAATTCCATAATTCACATTTAATCTATCCCATTATAACTTTAATTTTCCAATTAAAAGGTTCTAATAAAGTTAATCAACCTTTAACATTTCATTTAATTGAATTTATCTCTCTTTAAAAAGTAGAGAGCTCAAATCACCCCATGGGTGGTGAAAACGCAATCAATAAATCAGTCCTACCTCAATGGTATTTTGTGTTTAGGTTACCACCACCAACCATTAACTTGGGCATGATAAAATGTTTACATTATAGTTTAAACATTCCATTTTTATAGAATATTTATTTAAATATCAATGCTCGAAAATTTCAGTGTGTGACACAATAGATCAAGCTATAAAACACCCTAATTGTTGGTGGAAAGTTATAGATCACCTACCTCGTGCTTGGAAAAGTTCACTTGTCTAATACCAGGCCTTGATTAGATCCAGAATGAGATAAATCGAAAGAATTTTCAATCAACCTAAAAATAGGGAAAAAGTGGTTGTACTAATTGATTATTCCCCATAGAAAGATAAATGAATAAAATAATCTTGAGGAGTAATATACTTACTGAGGGGTTTAAAATGCATCTGATGGTGTTCGATTCAGACAAGGAATGAATGGGATCCATGTAATCCTAGGGGAGGCCAAAGGGGGGTGTTCGAGTAGCTTGGGTGT
Organism: Viscum album; assembly: GCA_963277665.1. Classification (NCBI taxonomy): domain Eukaryota; kingdom Viridiplantae; phylum Streptophyta; class Magnoliopsida; order Santalales; family Viscaceae; genus Viscum; species Viscum album. Next base: position 965,464,724 of record OY728150.1, read on the forward strand.
GGGATAAAAGGGGGAGAAAGAGGAGGAAGAAATAAATAAGGATGGGGGAATAGTCATTTTACCCCTCTTTAATGAGGCTTATGGTTAGATCTCATGGTTTGGCTAACCATGCACAAAACATGTAGCTTAAACCATCCAAAATCCATATCACACATTCTTTAGACACATGGTTTTAAGTAACCATGTACCAATAATGTGGTGGAACTGGTTAAGTGGCACTAACCATGTGGGCTAGGGGAATGATTTGGAAAACAGTGTGTAGCCTGTGTGCCCCCACTAAAATTTACTAAAAACATTCCAAAAATCCATGCACCTCATCATAAATGGTTTGAAAAAACATGTGACACACCTTACAGGGCTGCACAATTTCTCCTAAGGGGTAGTATGGTTTTCAAAAACAATGAGCCCTGTCTATTTATCCTAGAAAGTGAGTTCCTAGAGTGTAATAATCCCGAAACACATCTAAACCTCTAATGAAAATATCAATCCTTAAACTACTTCTAAAAACAACACATTTAAGTGTTCCAAACCTCATAATCATGTTCTGATACTCAATTTATGTTTTGTTCCATCCACCAAATTAAAAGTTCAATTTCCTTTAGAATTTTTAACTGGTTAAAAATGTGGTATGTTGCACATTCCTTCTTCCAACCACCCTCTAAATATGTTTTCTACCCTTTATTAATCAAATAATTTTATGCTCATCTTGTCTTTGACCATGAATATGATTATGGTTTAATAACTTCAAATGTAAATGGTACCAATTTTTTAGAAACTTCTCTTGAAATTGATAATTTTATGGGAATCACACACTTGGGACCTTATTCTGTTACCCAAAGTGACTTTCCATGTGACTCAACCTTTGATCAAAGAGCCACTCTTATTTTTTCTTAGGGAAATATTACTCCTCCTTAGTCAAGCTCATATGCATCTCTCTCCAAAATATAATTCCTGAGAGAGACATTTAAACTATGATCTCCCCTCATATTAGTGATCACAACACTACCAAGTTCATAGATATCTATGTGTTATAATTTATTTTGATAGATGTACATTTCAATCTCATGGGAATTTTTTTTCTCTATGTACTACATTGCATCACACCCTTGATGGTCTGTGTCATTACCTTTTGGGCACTTTTTATCTCATCTATTATCCAATGTTGGCATCAGCCTTCGTGATGCTCCATTTGAGATATCATCTTGTGATATCATGGTGAACCACCAAAGGTTTCAACGGATCTTCATTTGATTGTATAAAAGGCGTAGATATTTGATTTATGGTCATTAAAGGTTGTTTATAAATTACCCTCCGTAGACAGAGCCAAGAGTACCAAAAATTGTTACGCCTCCTACCATTTTGAAATCCCATATCATATATGAAGATGATTTTGAGAAAGACAGTGAAGAAGAGGAATCGGTCAATATAGTTAATGATGGTGATGTTAAGGTCAAGGATGAAGGCGATGATGGTGTCCAGTTAGAGGATGAGCCTCCACAAGATGACATTCTAACTAAGGGAGAGATTCCAACTTATAATGATATATTTCATGATCCAGCACTAGGATATGAGTTTTTACTAATGAGTTACCTCTCTGTCAATAGGGACTTGTTCATCGTTTCACATCCCTTGATATAACCATTGATTGATGCCTCTCAAACATAGAGCACACCACCTCTTCCCATCACGACCATATAGATCAGGTCAATTCTACCCATCATGATCACATAGAGATGATAACTAAAGATATGTGAGAAATTAATAATTCCATTCAATGTGAGGATTTCCATTAAAATAATTGTTTCCAACCTTCTTAATGTGAATAGGATCTTATATTTTGTTATGGATTTTGTTTGTTTTGGATTTTGTTTGTTTTGGTTTTTGAATGATATTGTATGGGTCAATTTTATATCTCTTAAATTGATCTTTTAAATGGATTTCATTACACAAGGATATATATTATAAACCTTACCCATTTTATCTACTTTATCTCTTATTTTTCTAACCCTCTATATAATTTTTTATTCTGTTAATCACAAATGAGGATAAGGTTCTGATATCAAAGGTATATTCATATTGTGAAAGGTTTCAAATCATTTTTACGTTTCAATTATTTTTAATGTTATGCTATTAAAAGTATTATTTATCTTGTTAAAGGTATTCAAAGCCTTTTTAATTTTCAACTGTTTTAAAATCATATTATTTTATGTTATTTTTTTTATCATTGTAAAGGATTTTAAAAAACTCATCTTGAATTCATTATAAAATATTGAAATTAATTTCAAAAACATCATGGGTATATTTTTGAAATAAATATTGTCATATTCCAATCTTTCTATTTTTTATTTCAAGTACTTGTGATTATCAAAACGGGTAAGATTGTTATACCTCTCACTCACTTAGGTTTTTTTATGATCATGAGAATTAATTATTCTTTTAAAATTTTATTTTTATTTTATTTTAGTTATTATGTTTAGAAATCAACCAAGGAATATTTCTGGACAAATCATGGGTTCAAGAGTCACTTGGTTGACTAATTTGGAGGTCCTCACTGGTTGGAAGAATTGGATACCTATTGTAAAGTAATTGGCTAGCTAGTAGAGATATACAGAATAAATTTCTTCTATCAAGACACACTAGTTGGCCGCTGGAAGAAAACCAACCATTTTATGGAATCTAATATCATTGGTGATCCCTAACAAGCCCACCAACTATACGGTATAGATTATCAGGTGAGTGGCAAAGCTTTTCTAGAAAGTCAACATAGTTATTATAGGTTTCCCCCTATGGTCTCCCTCACCTACCAAAAACATTATTAAAGTCCCAAGGCCTCAAAAACCACCATGGGACTTTCAAACACTATAAATACACCTCCTTTAAGGCTTAGAGAGATCTAGTGGCTACTGGATACCATATTGAAGAAATTATTCCCATATTTGATCTCTCTTCTTCCAGATTGTCATAATCTCTTAATCCCACTCTCTCATTTGTCTCTATTTTTCTATATTTTACTTCTCTATATTGTTGAGAAAATTGAGAGTGACTTAAAAATGGGTTTTTAAGGAAAAACTTTTATTATTCTAACTCTTGGATGCTCACTACCTTTTAATTGAGGGATTTTGGGTTTTTTTCTTACACTACTAAAAAGAAAGTTTCTTTATCTTGTATTGTATTTCTTACTTATACCACTAAAAGAAATGGTTACATTTAGGTATCTTGACTACATTTAAATTCAATGGAGTAATATAAAACCTCTCAATCCTTGAGGGGAGGAGGTGTAGGCACTCAATTATTGAATTTTGGCCAAACTCATTTATGAAAGTGTTGTGCATTATATTTTATTTTAATAATATATTATAATTACTCTCTTTTTTTAATTGTATCACATTATTTAGATTTAATTTTTTAAAAGTTAGTTCACCCTAACCCTCTTGACATTATACTCAGACCAACAATAACTATCATTAAATGGTCATTTAGTATTGTAAAAATACATGTTGATAATTGGGTATCTCCTTTACAATTTATTTTTTTTATCAAAAACCATTAAAATTAATGAAAAAATGCCTAAAGATGGGAATGATAATACATATATAGAAAAATAATAATAAATATAATGTTGGATCAAAACAATCGAAAATATTATCCAAGTAATCGAAAAGACCATCAGAGAGTACCTTTACCCTTCCAGTTCAACTACTATATTTACTAATATTACATGTTCATGCGGACACAATTTTCAAAGATAGTGATATGTTCTTTTTTTATTTTTAAGAAAAAATGTACGGAGACACCCTTATATAATATATTTATCTTGAGAATGTAAATGAAATCCTCAAGCATGGATGGCTAGGAGTCTCGATTATAAATGTATACATGAGGTGAGTTTTTATAATATGTTTTTTCAATAGCATATCTACTATGTTAATTACAGTTAAATAATATTTATATTTTTTGTGGATATAAATTTTAGTGCTTTGTTAATTGAAAACTCTGAGAACAAAAATTTTAACTCATTAGTCTCCATATCACTTCTACAGAAATAAAAATAAATAGAAGAATATAAAAATTTAAAAATAGTGGACCAGTTGGATGTAATGTCTGAAAATAAACTTATAGATGAAAAACTCTTCTGATTACCCAAGATATATGGGTAAAAACTAAAATATAATCATATGAAATATATTTTTAGTTATTCCATTACATATTATTTTTTTTCTTTTAAGGTGTATTGGTTGATCTTTGAAATCCATTTGGATACTCAAAATATTTATTTATTAGATTAAATACATATATTACCAATAAATATACTGTTAATGATGAAGTTTATCAATATCTAATACCCTACATTCAATATTATACAAATAAAATTCAACTTATACATTTTATATCATGTTTTAATGATAATTTTGTTATTATAGAGTGGTTCTTAAATATAATCAAAATCATGGTATGAGGATAATCCATGAGCATAAGAAACCTAAAAATTTATATAATTGGATAAGTATTAGGTTATATATAATAATAAATCACTATAAAAACATATATCAAAATAAATTACTTATTTTTATCAATGTTTATGCAGTGTCTAAAACAAAATAATCTAAAATATTGTTGTTATTATATTTGAAAATTTATGAAATATATCATATTCCCTCTACAAACTAGAATCCCCAAAGAGGGATTTAAAATTATAATTAAAGTTGAATTTAAAATATTTCTTAATCATTTATTTATTCAAATTTCTCTAGTACTGTTAGTACCATCGATAGTCCACTTATTCAAAAGAGGAAATATATTTGTTTAGAAATGAGTGGGAATAATACATTATGCTAGAATGTTTGAATACATCATGAAGAGGTAACTTCCTATCATATTTTTAATATTTTTTAATTTCATAAAGATCATAAAGAGTTGATTTATCTACAAATTATTTAGTAACATTTATTATCATTTTATCTAATGATTTTTTAGTTAATTAAATTATCAATTTTATCTATAACATATTTATTTAATTTTCAAAGGTTTCATGAAGGTTTGATTTAGAATTTATTTTTATGAAATCATTTGATGCCAATAAAGAGCACAAAAAGTCTCCATACAAAGTTTATGGTCCTTCTTGAAGGATAAAATAGGATATTAACATTCAAAAAGGATTATAAACTATGTATGGAGGAAATTTGTTCTCTTTATAGGCACACAATTATTATAGAAAAAAATTATCAATGAAGTCTTCAACAAGGATGATGCATTGAGGTGTGTGTTTAATGTTTTATCCATAGACATGTTAGTTCTTTATTTTATTTTTTTATGTTTAGAAGTGATGAAATCCATTATATTTTGAATCCAAACCTTTTTAACCATGTGTCGGTGAAATTTTTTTAATAAAATGATACATAAGTCATTTGTGATGTGTAGTATTAAATTACACATCCATGTAACACATAGTGTGTCCAATATGACTCAAAGTGTATTTTTTCAGTTCAAAAGTGACATTGTATTTCAAAACGTGCATCACTCACTAAAAATCAAGAAAAACCCATAGAAATGTCCTGATACTTTTGGGAATATATTTATAATTTATTTTTTATGTGTAGGAATTGACCACACTCCAATATGATACACAGTGTACCTAATATGATTGAAAGTGCTTGTTTTAATTTAAAATTAACATTTTATTTCAAAACACATGTCACATAATCAAAAATGGGAAACCATGATCAAAATGCCTTTATACCTTAGTACAATAATCCATAAATCATTTTTTATTTTTAAAAATCAACTACACATCAATCTGATACATTGTGTGCTCATTATGACTCAAATTGTAATTTTTTAGTTTAAAAGAAATATTATAGTTCAAAACACACATCACTTACTCAAAACTAAGAAAATAGGCTCAAATTATATTGATAATTTAGAAAAATAATTCATAAGTCATTTTTGACATATAGGAATTGTTCGCACATCAATGTGAAACATGGTGTTCCTAGTATGAATAAAATAATGTTTTTTTATTTTAAATTAGAATTTTAGTATAAAATATACTTCACATAAAAAAACTAATAAAAAACACTCGGATTGTCTTGATACTTTATAAAAATTATCCATAAGTTATTTTTGATGTGTTGGAATCAGTCACATGTTAATCTAATACACGATGTTTCTGATGTGACTTGAATTGCATGTTTTTAGTTTAAAAGTAACATTTTAGTTCAAAACAAATGTCACTGACCAAAAACCATGAAAATACACTTGATGTCGCAGCCTAGAAACGGGTCAGTCTAGAACAATACCTAAACCTGGTTGGTGACATGGACTCAATCATTCATCCCTGTATTCTAGAGGTTGTCAACTCACAATGAGGGCCTTCGCTGTGTCTGTTGGGATACTGTGATCCCATAACTAGAGTGGACCACAATGGTTAAATCGAACATGAAAAAAATAAGTGGATGTACTAAAATGGAATTGTGGAAAGAATAAACATCCATAAAGATAAATAATTAGGTATAAACCATAACCCTAAGTCCATATCATATACAAAAAAGATGATTTCATGTCTTGATACAAAAGGAAAAAAGGAATACATGGAAGCAGGAAGATAATACAATACATGATATAAAAAAGAATCAAAAAGGGAGTAAACTATCCAAGCAAATCAAGTGAAGGCTCGATCATATGCTACCAAGATCTCATCCTAGAACAAGCTTCTATGAACCCATAATTTGATGTTTACCCTTGTCTATAATAATAACTATATAATCTGCATGAGTGTCAGAGGTGACTCGAATAGGGTGGGAAATAATATTAGTAGGCCACCACCAACTATGTCTATGAAAAATCCAGTCTATGAATATAAATTGTACAACGTGGAAGTATATAAAATATAAAATAGTACAATAATGTAAGCAATCCACTACCTACTTCAGCCTAAGCTGGTATCTCTAAAATGTAACCATAAATTAAATTATTTAGATTCAATTTATAATAGGGTTTCATAATAAGGTGATCAGAATTAATCAAAGGAGTAAATATAATAAAGGATGATCCATGGTGAACCAAGGAATCCTTGAAATTATAATTTTGAGCCAGATCAAGGTGTATGACCAAGTTTTCTATCATAGGAAACTAATTTTAATACAAGGGGTACCCCAAAGGCATTCCACTAGAAGAATTTAGACCGATTCCAAGGAGTACATCCATGGTAATCCTAGGATAAGCATGAATGGACCCATAAAGAACGATCCAAGGTGTCACATATCTATAAATCTCAAGTTGAATCCAAGGAGTGTATCTGAGGCTTTCTAATATTCCATATTAAAATAAATCTTGTGATTCAATGGTACATCTCTGAGGTTTTCACATACTAATACAACGACCATATTCTAAAGTGGGTATCTCCCTTGGAAACCAGCTTGATGAATTGGAATGGAATCCTCTAAGTGCTAAAGGAATTCCCTTGGGAATTCTAGTTTTTCTGAAGTCAATCTCTTCCTATAAAGATAAAAAAGGTCCATCTGCAATAATCACCTTATACATTTCATATAATAAATCATTTAGTCTATGTAACACCCATGCAAAAGTATATTTCATTGGGTTCATTCATATTACTTTCATCTCAAGTTACAAGTTAAGATATAAAGCCAATTATCAATTCATGTTTCAAAGGGGTCAAGTTATTTCCATATATATATATATATAATTACCATTTATAATTTAAGTTTCATTAGTTTAATTAAATAATTTACCTTATCAAGGTCAAGTCATTACACTCAAATGATGTCTTGAATAATCACATTTATGTCACTGAGGCATAATCAAGGGACACACCCTACAAGGGGTGGCCAACATTGAGTTATAAACCTCCTATTGTGTCAAAAAGTCTAACAAGGGCCATAGAATACATTTAAACCATTTAAATCAAAGGTAGATGAATTTATAATGCATCTCTTGGTGAAATCGGTGTGTCCACAACAATGAAAATTTATAAAATTTAAATAATTTTAGGTAAAGGGTATACAATAACAACCTTAATCTTGTATTACTCTCCTCATATAGTATTGGACTTTAGTTTGGACCTAATAAGAATAAAATGCATAAATAGAAAAAAACCATGAAAATGGGGTATATTTGCTCGCACCAAAATAACTCCAACGAGATGAAGATAAATAAATAATGCATATAAAGGATAGAAGTTATTAATGATATTGATCCAATTAGATGAATGGTTCCTGAATCAGAGGTCAGATAAAGATACATGATCAAAGCATAGTTTTTCTTGGTGTAGAACTCAAAGGAAAAATGAGGATAAGGCTATCCACTATAGAATAAGAAAGAAAATGGGAATTTGAATATAAGATATTTTAAGGTAAAAAAGTAATTTTACCCAAATTTAAAGGTTCTCATAGTTTGGGTCCATTTTTAGAAAAGAAATTTTCCCACTTTATGATATCCACTTCCCAAACCAAGAAGGTTTTCATGGTTTCTCCAAACCATGCATCAACTGTGCTTCGTGCACTATCCAAAAGAGGGACCTCATAGGATTCATGTGCATGATCTAGAAAACTATGCACTAACCATACTTAAAGGATTTTTTCAAAACTAAAAATACTCTATATGGTTGTGCACCTCAGGTTGCATGATTAGGCAAAACTGTGTGGCCCACGTATCCCCACTAGACCACTTTGCACAATTAGGATAAATAGTGCGGATTTGTCTATATGGTTTGGGTCCATGGTTGAAAAAACAAATGTACCCACCATATGATATCCACTTCCCAAACCAATAAGGTTTTCATGGTTTGTCCAAACCATGCATCAAATGTTCTCTATGCACTGTTCAAAAGAGGGACCTCATAGGATTCATGTGCATGATCTAGAAAACTATGAACTAACCATACTTCAAGAATTTGTTCAAAACTAAAAATAATCTATATGGGTGTGCACCTCAGGTCGCATGATTAGGAAAAACTGTGTGGCCCACTTCTCCCCACTGGACCACTTTTCATGGATAAGCGAAACTATGTGGATTGGTCTACATGGCTTCTACTAATAGTGTAGCCTAAGTGTTTCTTCAACTGATTGTGGTTACGGGATCCTAAAAAGTCTCATACACCCATGTTTCCCATATAACCTCACTAGGAATCCATATTAGGTAAAATTAAAGGAATTAAACTGAAAATAAATGGATCTATACCTCAAGGAAAAAATAGGATACCATAATCATCCACCCTTAAAGAAAATCATCCCCGAGTTTTCTTTCTGAGGGTGGTAAGGTACTGTCTGAAAACAATTCCATCCACTGGTCATGTACATTAGCCTCTCACTCCTATTTCTTTTCCTACACACATTCGTTCTTCCATACTACCCATACTAAATGGATAAACCTTCCTTAAAGAGACTTCATGGAATGATCAATGATTAAAATAGGATACTCTATAAAAGAAGCATCTGAATCTAACTCCATATTCTTATGATCAAAAGTTTAAGACGAGTTGGTGTGATAATGGAAAAGTTGTAAAACATGGAAGTCATCATGCATGGAATGTTGCCTCTCAGGTAACTACAATCGATAGGCTATCAACATGACTCTCTCCAGAATCCAAAAAGGCCTAAAAAATGAGGTGATGACTTCCCTTACCTTTATATCCATCTATGACCTATCCTGGGTGATAGTATCAAGAAGACACAATCCCCAATCATAAACTCCATAGGTCATAAATGATTATTGGCATAAGATTTCTATCTATACTAAGTAGTGATCATATTCTTCCTAATTATTTGTACCTACTCTGAAGTCTCCTGCACGAGATGAGGACCTAATAACACTACATCCCCTTCCTTCATCTAGCATAATGGTGATTGGAATGGCCTACCATATAAGGCCACATAAGGATCTATATGAATTGTTCTCTAAAAGCTATTGTTGTAGAAACAATCTAATAGAGGTATATGTTTCTCCCAAGAACCACCAAAATCAAGGACACATGCTCAGATCATTTCCTCCAACACCTATATAGTATATTATGACGGGCCATCTGTTTGAGGGTGAAATGTTTTACTCAGTTACACCCATGTACACAATGTTTTCTATAGCCCCTATCATAGCCTCGATGTGAAACAAGAACCCCTATCTAAAATGATATAATTAGGGGGGCCATTTAAGAGGATAATCTCAAAAACATATAGTTGGCCATGTTCATACATTGAGAAGGTCTCCCTAATAAAAAAAATTGGGCTACATTCCTCAACATATCCACGACAACCCAAATCATGTCACTACCTAGAGGATATATTGGTAAACCAGTCATGAAATCCATAGAGACATCTTTCCATTTCCTTTTCAGGATCTGTAATGGCTATAACAATTCTATGGTTTGTTGGTACTCCACCTTCACCAGCTGACTAGTGGAATAACTAGTGATAAAACCTATTATCTCACATTTCATCCCCAACCACCAATATTGGAGATGCATATTATGGTACATTTTTTATTTCCCAGAATACACTACCCACTAAGAAGTATGTAACTTTTATATAAACTCATCCCGCAAGTTTGTTAGAACCCAGACATGCCCATGTACCTGTAGGATTTCATTCTCATCCACATACCAACCAGGTGGTAGATTATCCCCTAAAATAATTTCCCACATGTCTAAGCCCTCAGGATATTAAAAATGTCGTCTCTTCACTCAATCTAGAAGTGAATAGGTAACAGTAGAGGGGATATGATAAAGGAACTCATGAACTTTTTGAAACTATAGATTCATCTCATAAAATAAGTTTATTAACTTCCATTCATCACTAGCTTCCTAAAACGTTTATGCCTGAGTCTTCCAAATTAGTGCAGCAGCTACTACATTTCCCTTTCTAGGCATATAAGCAAGCTCAAAGTAGAATGAATGGAGATACTCAACCAATATTCACTATCTAAAATTCAAGTCACACTATGTAAAGATATATCTGAGGATTTTTTGGTCTATAAACATCACAAAGAACTATCCGATAAAATAATGTCTTCATTAGTGCACATAATGATCAATAACTACTAGATCTAGGTCATGTGTCAGGTAATTACACTCATGAGGCCTCAAGTGCTAAGACAAGTACATAATTACTTGATCCCCCAATATTAGTACTTCCCCCAACCTGATTCTTGATACATCACAGAACACAGTTTAGCCTCTTATAGGATCTAGAAAAACCAAGATTGAGGAATAATTAAATCTTAATTTCAACTCATAAAAGTATTTCTCACAATATTCTGACCAAAGGTACTTCACACCCTTTTTATTCATATCGGTAAGAGGTTCCACAAGGCATGATATGTCTTATATGAAATTCTTGTAATATCCACCCTTCCCTAAGAAACTTTGTATTTCAAACATGTTCTTGGGATGCTTCCATGAAACAACAACACTCACCTTCTCTAGGTTAACAGATACTCATGATTCAGATATAATATAACCCAAGAAATTAACATTATCGATCTAGAATTGGAATTTGGTGAGTTTTGAATACATCCTATTCTATCTTAGTATAATAAGAATGATATATAGTTTAATGGAATTATTATTTCAAGTATGTGAGTGCACCAAGAAGTCATCAAAAATACGACCATGAAGGAAACTAGTTATAGGTGAAAGTCCTTATACATCAAGGCTATGAAAATAGCCAGTGTATTCATAAGAATGAATGGAATGACCAGATACTCATAGAGACCATAACTTTTAAAAAACATTGTTTGAGGTATGTATTTATGACTAAGATATACCGGATGATAGATTGATCTTGGATAAATCTCTTAAAACACTCTAGCTCCTTGGAGCTGGTCTAAGAGATCATATATACAAGGAAAAGGATACCGGTTCCTCATGGTCAACTAGTTCAACATATGGTAATCAATTTAAATTCATAATGTTCCATCAACCTTCCTAGTGAAAAGTATGGATGAACCCTAGAGAGAGGTATCATGTTGGATAAAACCCTTACCTTATAATTCCTATTACTATTTATTGAGATCTTGGATTTTAGTAAGTTTCATTCTGTATGGAGGAATGGATACTAGAGATGCTCTTGGAATGAGCTCAGTTGTAATCTCTACCTCTATCTTAGGAATAAATCTAGATAAGTCATCTAGAAAGAGATGTCTAAAGAGATCAAATTCTAGAGTAAATTTTATCAAACTCACTTTCCAATCATCTAAGAAAATACTAGAAATATGGACTTTCATTCCTCCCAGCCCATGATGCTCTGGTCCAGCTCAACCATCCTAGACATAACATTTGTATTTATGTATATAAATACTACCCTTGGATGATGTGAAGGTCACCCTTCAGTAATAACAGTAAATATGATTATGATAAGGTATAATCCAATCCATCCCAAGTATCTCATTGAACCTTGTCATATCAAGGATTAAAAATTTCCACAAGAAATGATAACAGCCAATGTCAAGAGGGTTACCCTTAAATTGGAAAAAAACTTCTTATCATACTCCCAAAGAAGTATCAAGAGTAATCACTCCAAAAAATTACTGAAATTTGATTCTAAGACACTCCACAATTGATAAATAAATAAAGTACTATGTGACACTTGTATCAAATAAAGTAGATACAATAGTAGAGGCTACTAGAATAGTACCTGGTACTGTAGAGGACACCAAAATATGTACCTCAGGTATCAACTATACTACATGCAACTAGACTAAACAATGGCTATACGCTACAGGTGGACTACCCCAAGTGGGTCGTCTTTGATGATGCTAGAAATTAGAATCATGAATACCTCATCCACGACATCCTCCGCGTCTTGCTTAGTCAGTACTACTCCAACTTCCTACCCGATGAGGAACTAAAGATACTGCTCCTGAAGGTGGAGATAGTGTAGATTCACTTTCACTATAAATGGGAGGAAATTCCCAACAAAACCTTTAGAAATGACCCATACTACTGGAACCACGACACTCTAGTGATTCTTGATCACACCAAGGATTCACATGCCCCTACCATTGACACTGATGGCATACAATATAACTACCAATTCAGATTCTCTAATTGCTACTGATCTGATGAGACTCCTCAAAGTGATGCTTCCTGCCACTAGAAGAAGTAATAACCTATCTCCACACATGTCATTGGTTCATTGTACCTTCATCATCTCTTATATTTCACTTGGAGAAAAGATATTGATTCACAATATTAGAAATGGTAGCTAGGTGGAAGACATTCACCAGAGAGAAGATGGAGTACCTGATCCCATCCTCAAAGTATCCCTCTCTTGAGATCTTATCACTAGCTATAATCGGTGAAAATCACTATATCTCGATGATGTGGGCTGAATAGTCCATAATGAACTTATTACCCTATTACAGGTGCATGAAATCCTTGAATCAATTAGCTCGTAGCATCTCAAGGAAAAATTAATCATAGAAGGTGATCTAGAAATCCACCCATTCCATTCCTTGATGATGTACAACCTAGGTAATCACATCTCACCAGTCATTATTGGAATCATGAAACATATAGGTGGATATATTGAACCTCCTCTATAGATAAATCTATAGATTCTTTAAGATATATTGAATGGTTTCTATCCATTATTCCACATCCCAAGGGCCACCATCTCCTGGGAAGATGGGTGGAAACTGATACTGAAATTCATGAGTCAAATCTAGCATTTTAGGTTCAAGATGTAGATCCCTCAGTATAGAAAACATAAAACATAGAAAACTCTCACCTATCTGAGAAACAGTTCCCATTTCGAGAATATAAGGTGGTACTACATGTGGCACTACTAGAGCTAACTATGGTGTCTCATGTCCCACCGTCCCAAAAGTATGATCATCCCTTCCCTTATAGTGCACAAATCAAGGGTGTTATTGTGGAATAGATCTACAAATTCCAGGAACATACCTCAGAATAAGATTCAATACAAATAATGAAATACCATAAATAGAATGAATAAGACTCAAGGCCCAATGAATGACATTTTCTTATAGCAACAAGGAACCATGGGGCTCACTAACCAAGGCATATTATCCCAACTACCCAGTTCTACTGTTAGGGTATCAGAAATTATTTAATTTACCACTCATAGGGGTTTCATTATATGGGGAGTTCAATTATAATTTAATAAGGGAAAAAATCTTTAACTTGAACTTGACCTTATCATTTACTGAAAACCATTTCATTGATAAATCAATAATTTCGTTTTAAGTCCATAAGTGTGTATATACATAATAAAAATTTTAATTAGATAGGGTTTTATTATGATTTTATAAAGGTCCTTACACTTTATAAATTAATATTGACACTCATTTAATTACAATCGGTCTCCTTTACATTTAGTCACAGAATGTAACAGGTAAAATAAGATGTCACGATTTGATAAATCACCCTTCCCAGTTTATAAAGGCCCATAATCTTTAAAAATTTTAGTTAGTACTTATATAATCACATCCAAATATTATCTCATGTAATCAGGTTTACATGAATTACATGGGTCAAAATTGGATATTTAAGATGACAACATAAAACTATATATGAAAACACCATTTTGGTTGATGCTAACATTTTTAAACAACTAATTTCCTTTCCCTATAGAAGATGTTAGTGGCATAGGAAAATATAACAGCCAAGGAACACTCAATAATCACAGACAATATAGGGAATTCTAGAAACTAATGCATCTATATGGAAAGGAATATACATGGAATGTTAATTTCTAAGTTCTTGTTATGATGTATATAATAATGATCTTTTCCATACTTGTCAAAGGTAGAATATACAAAAATAATAATAACTATCATTACTCACGTGTATCACCCTACGGTTAAAATATATCAACTATAACAAGGAAAAGAATAGAACATCAATTTCCCATTACTAAGAAAATTAGTATTTACCTCCAACATGGGTTTTCTACTCCTAGGAAAGACTTATTACCAAGTTATAACTTGTTCCTAATATCTTGTCTAATATTCCCAAATAATGAAATAATAGGAAAGAAAATTATTGTTCTGGTTCCATTTTTTCACATCCCAGACCTGGATAACTCTAAAACAGTACCTGAACCCAGTTAGTGACATGGAATCAAGTGCACATCCCCCTTAAACTAAAGGCTTCTAACTTGAAGTGAGGGCCTAGGGTGTGTCCATGTAGAGACTATTCCCTAACAACCAAAGTGGATCACATTAGTGAAATAGAACAAGAATAAATAAGTGGAATCATTAAAATGGAAAAACGGAAAGAATAACCATCTAGAAAGATAAATAGATAATTATAAACCATAACCAGAAGTTAGTATCATTACAAAAATAATGATTTCATTTCTCTATATAAAATAAAATAGGCATACATGGAATTAGACAGATAGTACAATACATGATATTTAAATGAATCAGCAAGGTAAAAAGTTATCCAATAATCCCAAGTGTATGCTCGATCATCTATTAAAAATCTCCCATCATAGTATGAGTTATCATGCACCCATAAATAGAAATTTAACATTGTACAAACCTAAAACCATATAATCTTCCTGGGTGCCAAAGGTGGCCCAAATAGGGTGCGAGATAAATCTCATTAGTCCAACACTAACAGAGTCTATACAAAATGAAGCCTGTGAATATGAATTTTAAAGTGTGTAGGTATATAAAATGTAAAACCATATAATAATGTAAACAACCCACTATCTACATTAGCCTCAGTTGATATCTCCTACATGTAACCATTAATTAATTTTTTTTGATTCAATTTATGACAGGGGGAATAATAAGGAGATCTGAGGTAATGTAAGGAGTAAAGATAATATTAGATGATCTAAGGTGAACCAAGGAAACCTTGACCTTAGAAGGTCGAGCCATCTCAAGGTGTATGAAAAGGTAGCCAAACATAGGGGGTTATGATTAATCCAAGGTACTCCTACAGGGAATTCCATTTGAATAATTCTAACTGATTATAAGGAGTACATCCATGGTAATCCTAAGCTAATAATGACTATACCCAAGGAGAATGATCCATGGAATCACGTCTATAGACATTAAGATGAATCCAAGGAGATTATCTAAGGTATTATAATAATATAAAAGTAAATATATCATGTGAATAATCAATATATATTTGAGGCATTCATATTCTAAGATAAGAAACATGTTCCAAGGTGATTATCTCCCATGGTAATAGTCTTGATGAATCAGAATGGAATCCATTGAGTGATCAAGGTATTCCCTTGGGAATCCAAGGTTGGCTCAAGTATGACCATTCCTATAAATATAAAATGGTCCAAATACAATATATACCTTATAAATTTCAAATAATAAATCATGTGGGCTATGTACCACTCATGCCAAAGTACATTTCATTGGGTTCATTCTAATACATTTCATCTCAAGTGACAATGTAAGTGTTGGTAAAAATTCCTTCAAGGAATCCTCTCGGTGTTTTTTGGTGTGATTGTGTTTTTTTGACAAATCCATATGACCAAAAATGATTATGGTTGGTGTTTTATAAAGTAGGTGTTTAAGTTGGTGAAGTTTCGTAGTGTTTTCCAAAATTTTGGTCCTCTAAATCGGGAGTTTTGTTTTTGGAAAATGAATTTATTTTTGCAAAAGATTTCATGGAATGGAAAAGGAAAATAGTAAAAGTCAGGGTTTCTGCATAGCAATGATATAGAGACCATGAAGGATGGTACACAGACCACAAAGGATGGTATGTGGACCAAGAAGGATGGTATGTGGACCAAGAAGGATGGTATGTGGATTATAGCATGGTACGCAGACTGCATAGGAAAAATGGTTTGTGGGAAGGCTTGTGATTCATGAGAGGTGATTCGTTCATATAAGGCTTGATGATTTTTAGGAAGGATCGTCATTTGAAAAATAGAGGTGGTGATTTGTGGAGCTATGAAGGGTTTCATTTAGAGAGGAGGCTGGTTGCATCCGAGGATCAAAATGGAATGCAAGCCATGTAGGGAAGAATAGTTCATGGGAGAAGCAGTACGCAGTTAAGTATTTACTGCATCAAAGTTTCGAGTAAAATGGATTAGCTGATTTTTCAGATTTATCTACCTATATAATGATAGATAATCCCAGTATGAAAGAACTATTTTCAAAAGAAAACATATTTTCTCTTGGAATTTGATCAATTCCTAAAGTGGTTTGTGTGTGATAATTCCTTGAAGGGTGAATTAGTTCATAAGGAGGATTCTGTGAAAGGAGAAGAAGTGGTCCACAAAAGGAGAAGTCCATAGAAGAAGGAATTATATAGAAGTATAGGCAGTTCATGGAGGCAGTATGCAGAAGCAGTTAGAAGAAGAGGTACACAGAAGTGGTATGCAGAAGAGGTATGTGTAGGTTATATTTGGAGGAGGTGGTCTATAAAACATATGCATTACATGGTGAAACATAGTTTACAGAGGAAGCATATTGTTCCTCAAGGGACTTAAACAGTTCACGAAAGTAATTTTAGTTAAATACTAGTATGTGGGAAAGTGCATTTCATCTATAGGTAAAAAATAAACTTCATCATAGCATCAATATATAGTTGAGGATGTGTTATTTCTTTAAAATTAAAGGACCTACAAGTCCATAAACTGTGATTGGATCCTTTCCAAGAGCAATGAGCAAAGGAAGAGGAAAACAGCGATATTTTCCACTAGTAGTGAGATAGATAAAGAGACATAGGGAGTGACCCTTAGAAATGTAGTGATTAGACCCTAAATCTTGTAAATGTAGTGAGCCTAATCATAGAAGTGATATAGCCTAAACCTTGTAATTGGTAGTGAGCTTTAGTGGATTTTTTACATCATAACATCGTCGTTGTATGTTTCATGGATGTAGCCCAGTGAGAGTGAACCAAGTAAAATCATTGTTTCATGTGCATGATTTCATTTCTGTATATATATTTCTACAAGATAAAGAGATAAGTTCATTTTTTTAATGACAAAACAAGATCCGAAGGGGAAATATTTTTAATCTGTCATACCTTGATTCACCCCCCTCTAAGGGTATTTAACATAGTGGACCTAATAGTAGGACATGAAACCAATTATAAATTCAAGTTTGAAAGGGACCAATTGATATCCCTATACATATACATTCCATTTATAATTAAAGGTTAATTTATTTAATTAAATCACTTAACTTATCATGGGAATGTCGTTACACTCAAATGGTGTCATGGGTAATCATGTTTATATCATAGAAGTATAAAAAAGGGACACACCTAACATGGGATGGTCAACATTGAAGTATTGACCTCCCATGGTGTAAAAAATTCTAACAAGGGCCATATAATACATTTAAACCATTTAAATCAAAGGTAAATGAATTTAGAATGTAGCACCTGATGAAACCAGCACACACACAACTATGAAAATTTATAAAACAACAAGACATTGAGGTAAAAGTTATATACCACATAACTTAATCTTGTAGTACTATCCTTATCTATTATTGGTCTTTATTTTGGCTCAAATCATAGGAAGATAGATAAATAGACAAACTTTCTGAAAATAGGGTGTGTTTTCTCACACATAATAACTCTATTTAGAGTAAGAAAAATAAATAGTGGAACTAAAGGATTGAAGCTCTTATTGAGAGGGATCCAATGAGATGAATGGTTCTTGAATTAGAGGTTAGATAAAGAAATGGGATCAAATCCTAGTTTTTTTTAGAGGATAGCACAAAGGAGGAAGGAGGAGAGGGGTGTATGTTGGAGAAGAAGAAAGAAAAATGGGTGTTTAAACATAAGATATTTTAAAGGGGGAGTAGTTTTACCCAAATTTAAGGTGTACAAGGTTTGGGTGAATGGTTTCCCAAGTCGTGTGCCAACTATGCACCAACCACTACTCAAACCAAGAGTATTTTTATGGTTTATCCACACAGTTGGCCAAACCGTGTAACAACCATGATCCATTCACTTCCCAAAGAGGTAACTTTAACAGTTTATGTGTTCAATTTTGGAATCTATATGAAAATAATGCTTCATGGCTCTGTTAAAAACTATAGATCCTCCTCATGGACATGCATTCCAAGTCACACAGCTAAAGAAAACCTATGGCCTTGGTTTTCACACTAGAACACCCCCACATAGTTAGGGGAATCCATGAAGACTGGGTTTCATGGTTTCTATTAACCATGCAGCCTAGGTGTTTCTTCCACCATTTGAGGTTTCGGGCTATGAAAAATCCCTTTAAATCCTCATTTCCTCCATAGCCTAACTAGGCATCTATATTAGATCCAATAGAATGAATTAAACTAAAAATAAGTAGATCTTTACCTCAACGAAAAGTTTGGATCTCACACTTTAATTTCCTTGATAATATTTAAAAATTATAGATAATTCATTTTTGATATATAAGAATTATCCACACATATATATGATATGTGGTGTGGATGGTATTATAGAAGGTGTGTTTTTTTATTTAAAATTGGTTTTTTTGAACAAAACACACTCCACATACTCAAAATTCATAAAACACACTTGTATTATTAGGATACTTTATAAAAATGTTCCATAAGTCATTTTTTACATGTAGGAACAAGGAGTACATCAATCCAATATAAGGTGTGCTTGAAATGGATCAATGTTCATGATTTCTGTTTAAAAGTAACATTTTAGTTTAAAATGTGTGTTATTAACTTAAAACTAAGAAGAATCACTCTGATTGACTTTATAATTTATGAAAATTACCCAGAAGTCATTTATGACATATAGGAATTATCCACGTGTCAATTCGACACATGGTGTTCCAGATATAACTCAAAGTATATTTTTTCATTTTAAAACTAACATTTTAGTTCAAAACACATGTCAATGAATGAAATCCATAAAAACACATCAGGATTATCTTAATAATTTTGTACAATGATTTTTAATTCATTTATGAGATATAGGAATCAGTTTCACTTCAATTCGACACACTTTGTGGATGGTATAACTGAAAGTGAGTGTTTTTTTAAATCAACATTTTACTACAAAACACACTTCACATTATCAGAACTAAGAAAACATATTCATATTATCTTTATACTTTAGGATAACAATCCATAGGTTATTTTAGTTTTTTAGAAATTAGTTCAACATGTTTCTAATATACGATGTGTTTGGAATGACTCAAAGTGTGCGTTTTCAGTTTAAAAGTAACATTTTAGTTCAAAATGAACATAATTGACTAAAAACTAATAAAATAAACTCTGATTTTATTAATAATTATATAAAATGGTCCATAATTCATTTTTAACATAAATAAATCAACCATGCATCAATCTGACACATGGTGTGGGCGATGTGACTGAAAGTGCATGTTTTTATTTAAAACCAATATTTTAGTACAAAACACGCTTTACATACTCAAAACTTGGAAAATGTTCTCATATTATCTTAATAATTTAGGAAAATGATACATAAGTCATTTTAAATGTGTAGGGATTAGGTGAACATCAATACAACACATTGGGTACTTGGAATGACTCAAAGTGCATGTTTTCAATTTAAAAGATACATTTTATTTCAAAATGTGTTCCATTCACAAAAAAACTAATACAACCCCCTTAGATTGTCTTGATACTTTAGTAAAATGATCTATAAATAATTTTTGATGTATATGAATCAGTTACATGTCTATATGAAACATGGTGTGCTCAGTGTGACTCAAAGTGCTTGTTTTCTGTTTAAAAGTATCATTTTAGTTTAAAACACATTTCACTTATTAAAAATAAAGAAAATGAACTCTTATTGTCTTAATATTTTATAAAAATGATTCATTATTTATTTTTTTGTATATTAATTGATTTAACAGCAATCTGACATATAGTATAACCGGTATGATTGAAAGTGTGTGTTTTTATTTGAAATCGGCATTTTAGTACAAAAAAAATCACATAATAAAACTAATAAAATACATTCATATTGTATTTATACTTTATGAGAATTATACTTATGTTATTTGAGACATTTTTTAATCAAATGTTAATCAATATGACACACGATGTTCCTAGTGTGACTAAAAATGCATGTTTTTAGTTTAAAAGTTACATTTTAGTTCAAAACATGTATCACATATTCAAATCCAAAAAAAGACTTGGATTTCTTTGCCTTGATATTTTAGGATAACAATATACAGATCATTTTTTTATGTAGGAAACCACCACATGTGAATATGACACATGGTGTGCTTTAAATGACTCAAAGTGCATTTTTTTCAGATTAAAAGTGACATTTTTTTAATAGGTACACTTTTCTTTTGTTCTTGAGATGGGGTCTTGAGTTTTGAAATTGGTAAAGTGGTTGATCTCTATTAAAATGAGGTATGAAGATAGATAAAATCTTGGTGTTTTTGAATTCCTTAGAAAATGTAATATTTGTAATAAATTTCTCAAACTAATATGATAATAGCATATGAAAATGTTTGTAATACAGTTATAATTTTATTTTATTATTTATTTGAAATTAATTTGTAATTTTATTTTGAATGGGTTGATGAAATATAGTTTAAATGTAGAAAAATAATATATTCATTGTTATTATAATCTTATTATCGAAACTCTAGACTAAACTTGTTTAGGTTCTCATTTTGATGATCAATTAGGTGGAGTCAGCTTAAGGGTGATGGAACAAACCAAATATGCATCATGGATGGGAACCGAAATGTTGTTCCAATGACTTCAAGGATGAATTCTCAATTTGGGGTTGGGATTCTCCCTCAATATTTTGGTATTTTTATTAAAAATGAAATGTATGAATTCTCTGCACTGGCAGAGCAATCCCCTAACAATATTCTTCTAGCACTGGAAAATTTTATAGAACTAAACAAACTACCTCTGTCATTCATGATCACAATCATAGTGATGAAGGTAGTGGATTGATTTCTCCAAATATTCCCCACTTACCAGTATTTCTATTGAAGGATCTATGGTAATTTTTAACTTGATGGGTAGTTTACTAGGGTCATCTGTGCTAGTGGTGGATTATAGATATTTACTAAAGTGCCTCAAGTTTATCTCAACCATTTTTTCTTGGGAATGGAACCCACAGAATCCATCCACCAAGAAAGGGTGAACCCTAAAGTTTTAAAAATGTTCTTATAAATTAAATACATGAGAGACAACAAAAAACCATAATTTATTTCACATATTTCCCATCCATTTTAATTAACACCTGATAATTTTTAATTTGAGAATGGGACCATGAACAATGGTAAAAACTTCAAGCTCCCAGGAAAAAGTAAATTCTTCTTGCCATAGAGGTGTCCCTAGATTGAAGAAATGAGACTATAATATATCTTTCAGTTTGTTTTTAACACAATTTTATTGTCGGTGAAAAGGGGTGAGAAGTCTGGGATGGAATACCATTCAATCCATGGAATACACACTACCAGTAGTGACTCGAGGAGGGGTGGAATCCCCAAAAATATCTGATGTTCATTATTTGGTAAGCATCCCTTTGTTCTTCTAGGAATAAATATGATAATAAAGATTTTCATGTTGTTTTAGTGCATGGAAAAGTATAGAAAAAATCAATTAGATTAATTGTTTTGTTGGAATGTTTTATAATTGGAATAAACATGAAGAAGTACATATTTGGGTAAGTAATGATGATCATGGGGATCTCTCCATTATCTATATGGGGTTAAATATGTTTGACTTTCTTATCTCTATGAAGCAACCATTCATCAACATTAGATGAAATTCTAACGACCAATAACAGAATAATTTCAATAATACCCCAAAGTATTAATATTATTTTTGAAAAAAATTATCACTTACTATAAGAAATCTCAAAGAAATAGTTGGATTTGTTATATTTGTGAAAAAACACAATGAAACATGGTGTAATCCTTGACCACTCCCCTTAAACCCGATCACCTCAAGATAGAACCACGAAACAATGAAAGATCATCATATCACATCACTAATGTCAGATTAAACTAGAAGCACAATGAGACTCTACACACCATAATCTATAAGTCCACAGTGCACAAGACATTCCACACATAAATAGAGAAACATTAAAATCTCAACATTCAACCTTTATACCACAATACAACAACTCGTATGGAAAAAAATGAATCAAAACACAACCAAACCAACCCTTCTCCTCCTGCTTAATCAAAAAACATACTATAGTGAAACACGCTATTTTATGGAGTAAATATACTCTTAACTGAAATTTCCACTAAAACTCTACCGGGTTTTTACCATATTCCCCAAAAAACCATGAAGTAGAGGATGAATAAAGGTTTGATCATTCACATATTAAACCTTGAAAACAAATTTCATCCTTGAAAAAAAAACAAAAACCCAAAAAAATGAAATCAAATAACATCAAAACCAAACACCCCAAGAGATACTAGTCAAACAGGGATCTCAACATAACCAAAGCACAACTACAACACACAAAAGAAAAAAACTTCAATCATATCAAAATAAAACAATATTAAAATATAAAAAACAACTTAACGTCAATTAAATCAAGATACCAATCATGTATTTGATACTCACATTACCATGGGTACCCATCTAAGCCACTATAATTTCATAAGAAACAAAAAAAGAATAACGTGATCACACAACACCTTCTCTTGATGATACTGAATTTTAATGAGTTTCTCTATGAACATTTAATCATCCTCAATATCCATATCACCCCAATAAATAATAGGAATATCATCATGAATATATTAATGAAGTTGTGACACATAGAATACACCATGAATCAAATCCATCTACATAGGAAGTTCCAACTGATACACCACCTCCCCAACATGCTCCAACACCTCAAATTGTCTACCTAATCAAAGAAAAATCTTACTACCTTAACTAAACCTCCACATTACTCTATAAGGAGAAACATTCAAAAACACATGATCAGCAACCTCAAACTCTAAATATATCATCCTAAAATCATCCTAATAATTTTGACATTCTTGGTTGAATTTCATCTTCTTATTAATCACCTTCACTTTCTATATTTGTAATGAAAAAAATCTCTTTGATATGCCAGTGCTTTCACAAATTCAGAAAAAATACCATCATCACAAACTCGAGATCATGGGTAGCATAGTTATTATCATGAGGACATAACTGTCGAGACCCGGAGGATATTACCACTATTTAATGAATCATAACACAACCCATAACAATATGAAATTCATCATAGAATACCTCAAACATGAATCCCTATTTTGAAGAATGAAGAACAAGAGAATTGATCATATCTTCCTTCAGGTACTCAAATGTTTCATGGAATTTTTCTTTCCAAATGATCAATCCTTATTGGTAAAAGTTGTCAAAGGGGTCACAATCTAATAGAAATAATACAAAAACCCATAATAATGGCCGAGAAGACCATGAAAATTATGAATCTATGAAACATTCTTAAGATCCATCCATAAAACACCTTCCTTGATATTTAAAAGATAGATAACCAATCATTACAAAGACAGAGCTTGCCTAAGAAAATAAACCTATTAGTTGTAGAACTATCACTTAGATAGATTTATGCTTTCTATATGTGTTGTTAAATTATAAAACTATCATAACCACCCTAAAATTATTATCATGATCCTTCTATAACATTGATTAAATGAGAATTTAATTGATGAACACCTCCAAAAATTGATCCATGAACTCATGAAACACCAAGTTCATTAGTCCCATGAAAATAGGTAGGGTGTTTTAGATACTTAAAGTCATTACAATGAACTTGAAGTATACATAACATATAATGGATGTATTTGAGGAATATGCCTATTTCAGCCTCATATTATGGTATGTTGATCACATATTGATCTGCAATAATTAGTTATATCCCATCAATTGATCAAATAAATCATCTATCTTTGATAGGTTATAGTGGTTATTCACCATCACCAGATTCAACTAACAGTAATCGATTCAAAATATTTGATTATTATTTTTTATTTGAAAACAACACTAATCCACCCTAAGGATATTCACTAGGATTAATGAAACCCTTTTATAGTCCCAATGGGATCATGGAAACATACCTAAGAGGGGTGTGAGGCAGGTTTTATCAAATTCTTTTACCAAAATCCAATTTTTCTTTTATTACCCAAACCCCATTTGGTTTTTAACATTTTTCAAATGTTATGATGTAAATGTATATTTTTTAATTAACCATGTTGTACACCTATATGAATTTCATATACTAAAAGTAAAGTTGGCACGGGTGTTTTTACAAGGATTGTCCTCAGTGTGGGAAACCTACTCCTTATTGTGTTCAACTCCCATTTAGACATGGATTCTATAATAATAATAGTAGTATCAAGTAAAGTGGGTTCTCCAATTATTGTCCTAAAATTGGTCTATCTATAAAAATCTAGAAATTGATCACCATATTACACAAGTTACTCACTTCCACTATATTACACAATTGAAGGGATATTTATAATGTATGACATAGTCTTCACACTAGAATCGCACTAGTTGAATCTCAACTTACTTTTTAGTCTTGATATAGATCAAAAGGATGTCCATGGAAGTCTCTATACACAAAAAAAATTATGATTTGATTCCTCATTA
The DNA here is from genome assembly GCA_963277665.1 of Viscum album. Classification (NCBI taxonomy): domain Eukaryota; kingdom Viridiplantae; phylum Streptophyta; class Magnoliopsida; order Santalales; family Viscaceae; genus Viscum; species Viscum album. The sequence continues at coordinate 965,490,266 of OY728150.1, forward strand.
CAGATTTTCTTCATTACCTCAAGGTATTCAACAAATACTCATGAAAATTTTCCTTTGTTTACTGCAAAAATTCCATGTTCTTCAAAAACTAAATATCAGACTCTCTCAACTCAGAATCAAGAATACATCCCAAAATATATTAATTGTCCTAAAAACACTATATCACATAGGTCACAATTTTTCTTGGTGATGAAACATAGTGAACACTACAGTATTTTTCTCACTCACAACATGTAAAACTTGTTTGGTATGCTACTTATATTTAGTAAGGATCTTAGGATCTTCATTGGATCTCCCTCTTCTTCTTCGAAACCTAGATGGTCTTTCCTCACTCATCACTATAAAGGTTTCTCATTATATTCTTTTATACAATATAGAATGACTTATCCTTCTTCTTATTCCTCAATAACTCTATCTTATTCTCTTGTCACATTCACATGCACTATTTTTCAATATACACAGTGATTCTATCATCTAACTCACTTCATTCGTACCCAATATACAACTCAACTTTCAATATTTTATTTTTTCTCATACTAATGCACTCTATAGGGGATCTTTTTTCAATTTTTAGGGTCAACTAAAATTCCCATAAATTGAAATACTCTAGATAATGTATGAAAGAAAACAAATCACAATCATAGGCCACACATCCTTTTCTTATTCTACCATAGTCTCTAAATAATTCTAATTTAAGTGCATCACATTTGAGTGCCTCCCACTTTCCTAAACTACTCATTTCTAGAAATCTTACAAAATATCCCCTCTTCTTCTTTATCATTTTTATTTCTATTTCCCAACCAAATATTTCTTTTGGTATTTCTCTTAGTTGGATCATATCTTCTTCTTCCTTAAAACTATTTACACAATATGCACTTCAGTCTCCCCAATTGTATGACAACCACATAACACAACATTTATTATGGTGTGAATCTCTTCTTTATAGCTTGAGAGGTTCAAAAAATTCAGTAAACTTAAAATTTCATGATATTTATAGAATACTCCACTACACTCATATTCTATCTCATTTCAATCTTGAATGACACTTTGGTTTGTGGAATTTCAGCATTGGTGTATAGGTTGATATTTGATGCATCTTATTAAGAATTATTCTTGAAAACTCATTTTTCTCATTAGTAATATACTTTACTTAAGCTTAATAAATCTCAATGTAGGATCATATATTTTTAAATCTTCATGTTTTTTAGAAAATGATAAAACCACACAAACTTCATCTAGTATTTTCTTCTTCAAAATATAATAATTATACGAAGTCGACCTTTTCACTAAATCATATATCTTTCTTGGTATAAGATATTTCCTTTATCACAAAATAGCACTTGAAATCAAAAATACCAAAAAATAGAACTTTTATTATGTTCGCTCTTAAAATATCTTACGTAATCCCAAAATATCTTATGGGTGAATAAAATCTCTTATGTATATCACAAATATATTATGGGTGGATCAAAATATTGTATACACTAAAAAATATCATACACAGACCAAAGTTCATATGAGGCCAAAATATATTATACACTACCCAATTATATTATGCATGGGATAATTATCTTGTACATAGGAAAAATAGTTTAGGCTTAGAACAGTAATTCCATGATTTTCTCAAATGGATTTCAAACTCTTTCAAATCAGTTATGGTCCTTCTCACTCAACTTAAATCACTTCTTATCTTCTTCAAATAATTTTGTGAATTATTAAAATAATTTCATACATATTTAAGATTGTTTCAAATATATCTACGTAAAAAAACACTCAAAATAGAGTATTATTCAAGCACTCCTTTTCTCACTCATAATCATCTAGTATTTTCTACTTGAATAATTATACTACAATATACCAACTAGTTGGATTCTTCCAAATCACTTAACAATATGTTGTAGATAAAATTTTCACATATCCTTCATCAATTTTAATTTTATTTCAATGTAGACCAGCTCTTTGAATCATCTGATGTAATATGTTTCTCACCAAGAAACAAACTATAATCTTCTTTACCCAAATACATGGTTAGTATTCATACATAATTTTATTAATATGATATGGATTTTAATTTTCATGTACAATATAATTCAACTCTCCATCCTATAGCACACATTATATTAGTTTATATTGAAAACAATTCAACTCAAGTTCTCTAAATCCATGGGAACTTCAATCTCCCTCTTTGAATTTGATTTCAAATACAAATTTACATCAAAATTCAATGTACCTTTTCTCCCCTTAATTGAAAATAATTGTGAAAGAGGTAAAATTTTCTCCCCTTTAATGACATGGTATGGAGGGATTTAAAAATTTCATTTTCCCCTTTATTGTGATCCATAATTATAAGAGAATGTGTTCTCAAACTAACTCATCAAATTTTAAAAAATAAAAATTCTCCCCAAGTGACTTCATGAAATTTTAAATATCTTAATTAATTCATGATAGAATGGTTTTACCACATTTTTCATGAACCCCCTCCACTGGTGCCCCTCATGGTCTGATAATGAAGAGGAGTGACCCCCCCCCCCCCCCCCGATTCTTCCCTCCTGTAGGCCTCGGGTTAGTGACTGGCATCGTGGGTATAAAACACTAAATGAGAGACATTAACCTCAATATCCTTGGATCGTAGCATCAAACCACTATATAATCCATCATACTATAAAATAAACAATCCAAAATCCCATACAAGAAATATCTCACATGCATGAATATAAAATAGATACAAAAATATCTAAAGATGAAACAATACCAAAAGTAAAATCCTATTAAAAAACCCCCAAAACCCAAGTTCTGAGGTGCTAATGACTAGATCAATCACCAAAATCCTATTAGAATATTGAAAAACTATTTATTCATATGTTTTGTGAGAATAACATGTAAAATCAGTAGGATAATACGCAATATCTCTCATGAAAATGATAAAATAGAATACTAATGCCCCAGTTAACAAATATCAAAACTAACTAGCACCTACAAGGGTCTTATAGTCGCCCAACCTCACCAGGAATCACTTTACAATGAATGAATAAAATAGTAGAAATTAATATCATAAGAATGTAGAGATATTTACCCTGAAATCACTTCTTTGCTGATTTCTTTCTCTCACCCAATGACAATACATCCTTTTCTTTCATCCCTTCCATATCTACCAACAACAGAACTGTAAATATGTAATGTCTCATAGAACCAAATGCATAAAAATTATTGAAAAACCAACCACATATCTGGTACGTCTATGGTACTCGATTCTCGGATTATCAGAAGGTGAGCTCAATTCCCCAATCGGTCCATGATCACCTAGATAACATCATATCCACCCAGAGAACTAAGTAAATCGGTGATAAAATCAATTGATTTTTCCTCCTACTTTCATTTAAGGATATCCAAGGGTTGTATAAAACTATTGGGTACATGATGTTCAACCTTTACCTACAAACTAACTAGGAACCATTCCACAAACTCTCCCACTGATTTCTTCATTCTTGGCCACCCAAACTACATCCTAAAGCCATGATACATCTTAGATATGCTGGAGTGAACCATTAGATGTAAGATATGAAACTCATAGAGTAATTACTCAAACATCACCATCAGAATGAACATTCTTCCCCAAAACACAACCTGATATTTTTCATCCTCTTACCATCATATAAGTTTATCACCATGAATAATCCTATCATGCATCACCATTTCCTGTATGCCCCCACTAAGATTCCTCCACCTTTCAAAACAAATAGGGACATTCCATAATCTAGAATAGGTATCCTCTACCATATTCCTTCTAAACTCCGTGATGAAAGGATGTTGACTCCTCCATTTCCATCCAGGAATCTTCAAATTCTCAAATTTCTCCTCACAAATTTCATCTGAATGTTCCTTCTACGATGTTTCATTTTCTTAGTGTATAAGAGATCTCAAAATCATAGTCCTAGAGAAAATACATCCACATTTTTTGTCCTCTATTTAGGCCACAATAATAAAATATGTACCTTAGGATGTTGTGATCCATGAAGATGAAAAATCATTCCCTGATGACGTAATGTCACTACAGATTCAAGGAAAATAGAACTATTATCATCTCTAGATCAAATGTGGAATTTTTATTCTCATGGGGGTGTAACTACCTAGAAATATATGAGGTCATTTTCAATTAATTCATCATGATACACCCCAAACCCAAGTGGTAAGAATCACAGAAAACCTCAAACATCACTCCCACCTCAATCAATTGAAGAACTAGGGTGTTAACCAACTTATCCTTTAAGTAGTCAAAATTTATCTAACACTGATCAGTCCAAATATTTGTTCCATGATAGTCAGGTTAGTCAACGATGTTTTAATATAAGAGAAATCATATAGAAACTTTTTATAATAACCTATGAGATAAAGAAATCTATGGATCTCTACAATATTCTTGGGTATTTTGAGGGAAACAATGGGCTTAAATTTTTTCAGATTCACTGTTACTCTCTTCTAAGATAGCACATGCCCAAGGAAATACACCTCTCACATAAAAAACATACACTGTTATAATTTCCCATAAAATTGGTCATGTAAAAGAGTTTATAAAATTATCCTAAGGTGTTCATCATGCTCCTCCTCCAATATTTACTATTTGAAGAATCCACCGGTGAACATGATTATAAACTCATCCTATAACTCGCAATATACAGAGTCCATGAGTCCCATAAAGATAGATGGTGCAATAATGGAACCAAACAACATGAATATAAACTAAAAATTATTATACCGACCATAAAAGGTAGTCTTAGAAATATCTACCACCTTCACCTTTAACTGATGATACATAGACCTCAAATCGATCTTAGAAAACCAATTAGATCCTCTCAACTAGTCAAATAGATCTTAAATCCTTGGAAGATGGTAAATTTCTTAATCACAACCTGATTAATCCATCTATAGTCTATTATGAAACCATAAGGAAGTATTTATAATATATAACACCTTCATCATTAGTTGATGATACCTAGACCATATATTGATCTTAGAAAACCATCTATCTCCTCTAAACTATTCAAAGAGATTTTGAATCCACAAAAGAGGGTAATGATTATTGATCATCACCTAATTCAACCCTCAGTAGTGAATGTACCACCCCAGGCTACCATATACCTTATTAAAAGAGAAAACTAGAGATCCCTAAGGTGAAACACTATGCTTAATAGAGCCTTTCTACATCTGGTCATCAATCTAGATCTCTATCTCCCTCAACTCTGAAGGTTATATCTGATAATTTGACATTAATATCGATATAGCACCCAACTATAACTCTATTACAAACTTTATATCATGTTGAGGGAGGAAGTTTCATATTATCATAGAGGAAAACATCCAAAAACTCTATGATAACTCTAGGGGTCTCCCCTACCTAATCCTTCACTAGATCCACCAATAACTCAAAAATCAAGGAATGAAAGGGCCATGCCCACCTAATACCCATCTAAAAACCTCACTCACTAATGAGAACCACACCTAACCCTTCCACATCAGAAAACTCTAATCTTCTCTATAAACATTAAGAAATTATAAAAATAGAATGAAACTAATCCATGATGATTATGACGATGTATGGTCATGTCTGTAATATAAATAAATATCTCAATGAATTATGTTACCCCATCATTAGTCTACAGTTCTAACACACATAAAACAAATTAGTATGGACTCTAATTAACATGGATAACACTAGGGACATAGAAAGTCTTACCATATCTTATCTTAGCACACAAGCCAATTTTGGTGCAATGAAGGAGTGAGAATATCCAAAATCAAACAAAGGAAAACCCATAGTGGATGATAAAATGGCCATGACTTGAACAACATATTCCCCCTATAGCACTTCTTCCTCTATCACATGGATCTTTTCGCAATTGGATCCTCTTAATTTTTGTAGAAAACCTCCATTACCATTCTCGTGTTGGGTCTCTAATGGAGAGGGACATCCTTGGGCCACACTCTTCAAATTATACCTCCTATTTTCCTAGCATAATCTAGCTGAATATAAGCTACAAGGACATGTTACTAAAGTTATCTTTGGAAAAACTTTTGATGCTACTGGAATGGGGAATGACCACCCAATCCATAAAAACTCTCTGATGCTGAAGGTGAATACTGCTAGTATTGAAGTTGGCCACTGTAGAAAAATCACAAAATAGGAGAGCTCCTTGTAGATGCATAAGAACTTCCATCCCTCAAGAAATGTGTTGCTGACTGCTAGGAATATTTCTCTTCCAATCAAAACATCAAATTCACTATTATATGTGACCCTTCATCTTACATCCTACTACTCAGAGGTAACTACTAACTCTCAACTAGGGATTCTCTAATCCACTCATGCACTCTCTCCATAACCACTTTCTTCTTCTGTACCTCTAAATACCAGGACAATGTAAATAGTGAAATTTAAAAATAAATAGGGCAATGAAACACCACTTCTTAGAATTATTCTTAGAATCGTCATTTAGAAATATATCAGAGAAAATCACATAAGGACATTAAAATTATTCCCTATTTCCTAAACACTCAGGGTTCCCTAATGAAATGAGAGAAACTCATACCTCTTCATCACCTTTTACACTATTGATGATAACTTAGTTATGAACTCATATTCGAATTCATCCCACAATGCATCAATATACTTATTCTACCTGAGATATAATATCCACCATTGATGCACTAGTTACCTTAAATGGATAACTACTAGAGGAACCCAACACTCGGATCGATATCAAATCAATCTAAAAGTGATCTCCAATTCATCCAGCTAGTGCTCTATATCAAAATCAGAGAATATTCCATCATACTTTTTTAGGCTCTACTGCTAAAATACATGCAATTTCCACTACCACTACTCATCGTCCGAAATTGGGATTGACCCTTCTATAGTCTATAGGGATAGCCTGATAAACCTTCCTAACTCAAATCACATGCAAGCAGTAACCAAGTAGTATCTTAGCAAGGAAAAGAGAGACATATATGTCTGGTAGAAATGGATTTATTTAATTAATTAAATTAATTCTCTCATTTATTCCCAGAATCACCACATTAAAATAAAATACCAAGCAAGTATGATGTATGTACCACTCCAAGGTCTCGATCTCGCAAGTAGCATCATTTTACCCAAAACATTATAAGATCTTATGTTCTTTGTGACAGATCATAGGGAGCCCTAAAATCCTATTTCCTAGATGATCTCTCTTTCTATCATCACATACTAAGTTAAAATAGCCCAATTTACTTAATAACTCATGTTGTTCTCACCAATAACTAACTCCAAACATTACTCAGTCTATTGATCAATTTCATTGATGTCGCTCTATCACGACACCCCACCACCACTAGTATATCTCCTAGGCTATTAGTGAAGAGGAGTGACACCCTAAGTCCCACCTCCAGTAGTCCTTGGGTCGGTGACTAGCACTAAGAGTATAAAACACTTTAATGGGAGGCATTACCCTCAATATACCTAGATAATAGAATGAAATCATCAACCAATCCACCATACTATAAAAGAAACAATCCAAAATACCATATAATAAATAACTCACACTTATAAATATAAAATAAATACAAGTATCTCTAATGATAAAAAAACACTAGAAGTAAAATCATGTGGTAGAAACCACAACAACCTAATATCTGATCTAGTGCAGACCAACTCAATCACTAAAACAATCCCAAAAACATGAAAAACAGATCATACATACATAGAGTGAGTATAACATGTATACTCAGTAAGATCGAACCCAATATATCTATTATAAATATGAAAATTAAAAGTAATATATCAATGAACAAACAAAAGAATTAACCATAACCTACATAGGCCTACTAGTCCCCCAACCTCATTAGTGACCAGTATCCAAATAATGTATCTAGTAGTAGAAAGTGATATCATAATAATATAGATAAAGTCACCCAGCAACCAATTCCTCGCTGATTTTACTCTCTATCCTAATTAGAAGACATCATTTGATCACATCAGTACCATATCCACCAATAAATGTGCCATCTCTATGTCATGTATCACAACAAAAACTACATATCCAGTCTTGTGGAACCAACTGAATATCTAGTATTATAAAACTAGGTAAGTTGGTTTCATGAATTTTTAGGACATCGACCTTGTGTCCACCTCTTACCATGCATGACCCCAATCACACATCTCATCATCTTCTACTAGTATCATCAGAATTTATTTCTGAAGGTAAAGTAGGGGAGAGGGGGTTGTCATCCATCTATATTCTCCTCATCTTGGATGTTAGGTAAAGCACCCACCCAAAATATCTAGGTGTTAGTATAGTTACCTGACTTGGGTGTGGTGTGAAAATATTTCTCAAAAGAATACAAGTATATACTAGTATCACATAGTCTCATGCCTATGAGTTTTAATAAGAAACACCAAAATATACACCATCAGGTCACTACCGATACTATGCCAAAAAATGTTGCCTCTAATATAATATAACCAACCTAAAACATCATGAAAAGGGACACAACATGATTTCCATTTCCCATTATTTTATTTATAAAAATTCCCACAAAAGTCTATTCATTTAGTTATTAGTTTAAATTCCCACCAATGAATTTCATTAGCGATAACCATATCTACATATGTCAATTTTATTCGATTAATTCCAAACCACCATTAATAAACCACTATGTCAAACTTATATATCATAACCAAGAACACCAAACCACATACAACCAAGGATACCAAGATTATCACATCAAGTCAATCCTAAAATAGGCATATTCAATTTAGTATTTTTCATTTACTAGATTTATGTTTTTAAAAATTTAAATGTTATTCTAAACCATGTTATCATAATAAGACATAATCCAATGAAAATAATATAGAATAGAAACAATATCCTAAATATCAGGAAAAATAATAAACACATGCACATCACACCATTCCCTTTAATTTTCATTAGTCTAGTTTATTATATTTATTAATCAAATTCATACTACCCAACCAATGGAAAGTAAAAGCATGATAATATATTATCTTCATATAAAGGAGATATAACTTGAATCCTCCACCTCAAATAAAGGTTTTAGAATCGTTATAAAATGATGAAAAAAGAGGTAGACAACTTCTATGCACCACAATGTAAAGAAACACCTCAATCAAACTAAAACATAAAATCCCCATTAGTTTCCCTTCATAAAATCACTCCAACCATCCATCTCCTTAATCATGGTCTCCCTAAAATGAAGAACTGGGAATGAAACAAGGTGGAATAAAGGATGAAACTTACTTAGAAATGCGGATGCTTGATCTCCAGATTCCAAAGGTCAAATCACAAAAGGAGGAGGTCAAAGGTATCATAAAACTTTTTATGACCCATCTAAGAATCAAGAGAGAATACTTGAGAATGATATGGTTTGAAGGGGTTTGGTAATTTATAGAAAAATTATAAATTAGAAGACCATGGCACAATGCCTTTCACAACAATTCAAGGGTTCTATCATAGGAAAAGGATAAAACGTATAAGAAAGGACCACACCACAATGGGGTTAGTCAATGTCTCATCTGAGAAACATGGTTTGGTATATGCCACAAATTCTATAAACTAAGATAATGGCCAAGGTATAAGAGAGACCACCACACTAAAAATTTTAATATCTAAACACAAGGACACACTACAGCCTATCCATATTGCATAACTACCCCCAAAAAGGAAAAACCACCAAAACCCCACTTCCTAATTCTCCATGCAGTATTCGATGCATCTATGCTGAAAACACTCCCTACACGATGCAACATAAGCCTCCATGATTTAATAACTATACCCAACTGAAATTTTACCTGCACCTCCACCATCCATCCCACAAATCTCTTAAAATTTCCCAAAAACACCATCATTACTTGAATTCCCACAAAAAGGTCAGAAATTTTGGACCACTACATCATTCTTCTTAGAAATGTGTCATTAACCCATAAACTATAAGTATATGTGGTCTAAAACTTTGTAAAAAATAGTAGTGTTTAGTTTAGACAACACATTTTTTCATAAAACAACTCAAATTATGGTATCAGCTCCAAAATTAACATCAATGGGGTTCTATAAATAGATTGTTAGAATCTTTCAAAACCCCACACTCTACTGAACACACACATCAAAACAATTCAAGTGAATGTATTCTCCCCATTTTGTTAGATAATAACTCACCCTAGATAAACATAATGAATATTAATTAACATATTGATGGGATAATGAAAAGAATACCTCAATTTTTAGGGGGTTCCCCTAGAATGGATGCTCTCTACTATTATTCACCTTTAATTCCAAACTTGTAAGCACAACCAATCTTATATGGGAATAAGGTGGGTCATCTTCAGCTTCTTAGTTGGAGTAGGGTTGGGACTTGTTTCTCAACCCATAAAAATTAGTATTGGAAACTCCAAATATCTGTGAACTCTTCATGCTATCTCCTCCCTTGATTTTATAAGTTTTATCACCTCTATATGGAAAGTATAACTTCCTAATTTCATCTTCTTTCCTTGTTTGAATAACATTATTTTATCTAGAAAATAGAGAACATTCATTTATTTTAGCTTTCTCCTTCCTTTTGGATTCTTCCAACTGATCATTCCATGTGAAAAGGAATTCATTTTTCTCATATTTGGCCTCATTCATGTGTGGGGAATATTTGGAAACAACTTTCTTGGAATTAGGAGTCATGGGTTATTTTTATTTGTTACTCATTTTTTCAGGAAAGATAATAATTCATCTAATAAGTATGTGTCCTTCTTGGTTTCACCTTCCACACACTTTTGTTAAATTTCACCTTAACCTTCTTGGATTTATTCTTTCACCTTTCACATGCCTTTTTTCTACCTTAGATTCACTGTTTTTGGTAAACATCTCAATCTCATCATCATGATTGTCAACAATCATACAAATATGGCTTCCCCTTTCTCAAATTGATTCCATTTTGGTTTTCTGATTGATCACTTCTTAATTAAGATTAATAATTATTTTACAATGGTCTATAATGTAGCCACTATTAATATAGTATAATTTCTTATTATATATATGTTGAAAATCTAGTAAATCTTTCTTCATTGGATTTTTGGGTGGATTTGATTCAATAAACTTCCTCACCGATTTATCTCTCAAACCAAAATTATATTCCTTCTTCACCTATTTTTTTATAATTTTAAGGAAATATATTCATTTAAACATAACAGTTATGTTGGGTTTTTACATACAAACACCCCTCATGACAATGGACATAAATGTTGAAAAAATCACTTAACTTTTCCATGCTTTTAAATTTATTCTTAAAAGACAGATTTTTCCTTCTCTATAAAATCAAATTCTGTATAACTGGTTATCCTCTCACTTTAGATTTTATCTCCCTTGATTTCATACTTTTTTTATTTTCATATACTAACATATTATCTATGTAATCAATATCTATGTTACCTAACTTCCAACAACACCAAAAACTCTCAATAAATATGTTTCTTTTTCTAGAGCTTTAAATTTTTCCATATTGACATGCTTTCTATATTTGGTATTGAACACCAAATTTTTTGGGCTATTTTTGAGGGGAAACATTTCTGATATATGCCCACTTACACCCTTGAAGATTCGGTGGGTGTGTCCAAATGTTCCTTCTTCTCTAATATTTTTATAGAATTTAACTTTTTTCCTACACTTCAAAAAAAATATTCAACTCAAACTGATATAATTGGATTTTATTTTAAATTTTTGTATGAGCTAGAATTGAATTCTTATATAGATTATATAAATTCATTTGAGACAATATTTTGTGTCTTATTTGATGAAATAATCACTTAAAAAACTTTTTTGTTAGAATTAATTTTCTTATCTTTTTGGGAAGTTCCAACTTATATAGATTCTAGATTTCTCAATAAGATTTCCAACTCTAAGAATTTAAGGTTGAGGGAGTTATTTTCTTCCTCAAATTATCTCAACCTATCTTCCCAAACTTCCTTCAACTTATATGTCTAATCCTAATAAATTTTCCCTATCTCAAAAAAATATTAATATATCTCTTTCGCCCTTTTTTAATTTAACTTCTAGTTGAGTAGACTTGACCTCCATAGAGACTTTACGAAGTTTATTAAATTTATAGAATATATCCTAGTTGGAATTTTCAGACACTTATTTATCACATATACCTCTTTATAAAAATTCATCATCTTGAGAAAATATTTCTTTGAAAAGGGTAACACTTTCTTCCTTGACATTCTCTAGCTTAGTGAGAGTGTTGTAAGATCTCATCTACTTTATCAATTCTTCTTCCATGGCACAAATTTTCAATGCTATCTATGAATTTTAATCATGAATTAAAATAATAAATATAAATATATAAGTCACCACTTAAATGATAACATTATTTAAATACTCTATAACCTCAAGGTAGAGGTATTTAGAAAATTCAATGGACCTTTCATCATATCATGAGATACATTCACCGACAGAACAATCATTAACCTATTTAACTAACAAATTCTATCCATTATGATTCCACTTAGCTAATGATGTCTCCTCCTTTATGATTTTTCTTCTCTTCCTCACCTATTTCTTATTCCCACTTTTTTGGGGATTTATAGAAACTTCTGAATATTTATTTACAGGTATGGAGGTAGATTATTCCATAAAAGACACTTCAAAACTCTATTCAAATATTACTCCAAATCAGAATGTCATGTATGTCAAGTAAAAACAATAGGGTATAAAGAGTATATACTTAATCATTGATATAAAAATTACTCTGACTAAAAATTGTGATAGTTTAAAATATATCCAATTAGAGGTAACCTAGGATATTATAAAAATTGAGAGTATCATTTGGATCATACTGACACACCTATAGGGGTGAATCATATGTTCTCAAATTCTTTTTCCGAAAACCAATTATTCTTTTATTAAAACCCCCTTTGTTTTTTAACCTCTATCATTAATTACAATTTAAATGAATCACATTTAGTTTACCCTTGAATACACCTATATTTAGTAAAGATACTAAAATTAAATTTGGAAAAGGTATTTTTACATGGTTCTACCTCGATGTGGGAAACCTAATCCTTGTCATGTTAAACTCTTGTTGAGACATAAAATATCAAATAATAATATTGTTATCAATTATAGTGGGTTGTATAGTGATTATCCTGAAACTAGTATTTCTATATTACATAGTAAATTGATCACCATATTACACAAGTGGACCTTATCCACAATATTACACAAGTGAAGTGATCTCTATACTAAATCACACAATCTTAACACCGAAATTGCACCAGTTGGATCTCATCTTCTTTTATCCATTTGAAGTAGATCAAAAAATTATCTAGGTATATCTCTACACCCATGAAGATATGATATATTTACTCACTACATAGTTTCTTCAAATACTTCAAGGTCTTCAAAAACTATGCTTAAAACTTAACCTCTACTTATTGCACATCTTCTAGGTTCCTTTGAAACAAAATGTTGGCTGCTCTGAATTTAGAATCAATAATAAATCTTGTGGAAAGTTACATGGATTTTAGACACTATATTTCATATATCCTCATTATTTTTCATAGTTATGAAATACACTAAACACTTGGGTATGTTTCTCACTCACTGCATGTATAACATCTTTTGTTTTTTGGTTCTCTTTAGAAAGGATCTCAGGATTTCCTCTAGCTCTCTCTATTCTTCTTCTATTATTCTACAATACCTAGATGATATTTCATGGACATGTATTATATTAACTTCTAAATATATTATTCACTACAATATAAAATGGATTCTCCTTTTTCATATTCTTCAGAGATATCTCTGGTTCTCTCTTAACCAACTCAATCATGCACCCCCCCCCCAACAATAGTTGATTCTTCCATTATTCTATTATTCTGTCTTGATATTATCACATTTCACATGTGGCTATAAAAAATGACTCCATCCATTTTCAATATCTAAAAATGGAATACCAAGAGGAATTTCAAATTTCTAAAAAATGTAACCACTATAAAATATCTAATTTTTTGTTTCATTAAATTTTTTATGCTCTACACATTTTAACTTTCTCAAGTGGAATTAATTTTCATGATGTTGAAGCTCAGTTGAAATAAATTACCTTTTATTTTTTATTTTCCCAATTGTATAACTCTTTAGGTGTGTTATAGTATGCTTGAGATTTATATTCATTTTATTTTATGATATATTTAATTTTATAAAATTCTCCTTTCCTATAATGTTTCATCTCTAATGTGGGAGTTCTATTTTTAGTGGCAAGGGTCCAAGAACCAATGGTTGGGAGGTTCTTAGAGACTTAACCTTGGGTGGTTAAAATATAGACACCAACTATCTGTTGGGGTTATAGTAATTCATCTAACTGTAATAGACTCCACATAATAGATAGTGCACCACATTCAAGGGTCAAATTATTATACTATGTGGGTTTTAATTCATCACATTTTCCACTTAATTTTAGAGTCAAATTCACAGGCTAGCCAATGGGTCCATTCCAAGGGTGTAATTAATGCACCTATTGGGTTATAATTTCATTGGTTTTTTCACTTAATTTAATATCCAAATAATAATCCTTTAACCCTATTCCAAATTTGAGAGTTCCCCCTTGCATCAAGACCCTCCCATTCTTCTCCCCTTTCCTCTCAAACCTTTGACTGATTCTTCGATGTAAGAATGATGAGTTCTACTTGGATCTACTCCAAATCCTTCTTCTTACTTGTAATATTTACATTAACCTATATTGTATCTATGATCTATATGAAAATCCAATGATGTTTTCTCCATTTATTTATAGATCGGTGATGGATCTAGCATGTTGATAATGCTTCTTGATAAAATAATGATTGACTATAAAAAATGAATGTTAAATGAGTATGTATTTTAGAATTATCTTCCTAACCCTATTATTGATGGTGGATAGATGATGAAATAATAATACATTGATAATTAATTGGTAGATTGGTGGATAATATAGTGTGTCAATGACAAACCCGCTTAATAGAAGATAGAATTATCATGAACGATGGGTGTTTCTAGGTTAGTCATTTTAGAATGATCACCATGAGATATTCTTCTTCTTGACACTTATCTTGAATCTATTTTCCATTGAAGTATTGATTATGGATCTATGATAATTGGATGGACCTATGGATCACTATAGGAATTGAAAATTAATTCACCATATTTCTTTAGTTTATAATGAATCTAGAGAATTAACATCCCTTCCTTTGATATACCTCAAAATTGATTTCATTGATGAATTCCTTAAGGTATGTGATTTATAGAATGACCTTGTTGACTTGTAATTCTACTGAGTGTCCCTTATAAACCACTTTCTTGAAAATTAAAACTTGAGTTAGGAAACCTTGACATTTTATCTTATTATTTGTCAGTGTGTGGTGTGGTTTAGTTTTCAATCATTGAATAACTTTGGAGTTTTTCACCAACAACCTTGAGGTGAAAATTTCAACACCTCATAGAAGCCATGTATATGACCATTAACATGATATGATATTGTGTATTGAAATATGTAGACTGATTTGGGTTTTATCACATGTGTTATCTTTTTTGGATATTGTATTCTCACTCATGATATTATATATGTGCCTCATTATGATATTCCTTGTTACTATGTGTTGTACTTGCTATTTTTTTGTTGTTATTCTATGTATGGTGCCGAGGTTGTAGGTGTACCCATCATGGATCATTGGAACTATAGTGGGATCATGTTTAGATTTTTAATTGTAAATAATTATAGGACTAGGATATATGACGGGGTATGATTGCCTTGATTGGCCTAACATGGTGGCACGATGGTCTACATGATCAGACCCATGCGGCGACAGCGGTGCATTAATGTCTATGTGACCTAACCTGAGAGATAGTATTGGGGAATATTGGATAATTTTGGTATTACCAATAGTTTGAGGTCCTATATGGATATTCATCAGCTTCAGGTTGGCTCCTATGTTTGTGACTTTTCTATGACCACATATATTTTTTCCAGTATGGTGTTGGAGAAGTTACAGTCAAGGTTCTTTGCGGATTGGTTAGTGCACGGATGCTCTGTATGGTTTGTTAGCTTGTGTGAACATTTATTTATTATCATATCTTATAATTTTATATATATATGTTGATGTTAAGGACTAATTGGTGGTTTAATACTTGGTTTTATTACTCACACCCTGCATGAACATATCAATGTGTGTGAATACATCATGTATAGGGATTTAGGAAAGGAAAAGTAGCATGTGTAAGATAGTTGATATGAGGGACATGGAGTTGGGAGTGGTGTTAGGACATATTCTAAAGGATTTTACATTTTTATTTATTTATTTACTTTCATACTTTATACTCTAGTTGGGATTCCACACAAGGAGCCCATTTATACTTTTTTATGACTTGTATTCCATTTGATATTACACTCTAATTTATTAATTTATGCTATGTTAATTTGAGTTATTTTATTATTATTATTGAAACAAGAATATGATAATAATGTTATAGACTCCCCACTAACTTAATTTAGACCCTCAATAATTTTTGACAACCCCTTTCATATAGGGAGCCACACACGAGGTCATATGGATCTCCATCTCAGTCCTGGTGGTTCAGGTCAAATCATTACAAAATGATATTAGAGAAGATTTATCCATTTTGTTGGTCAGAGTGGATACTCAAGAGGGGGGTGAATTGAGTACCAATTAAAAATTCTGTTAAAAAATATTTCTCTTAATATCCCCCAATTTAAAAACAAAGTTAAACTGTAGTGAATCTATACAGAGTGTAAAGGTTCAATTAGTTTCTCAATGATTGATTAGGTCTCAGTTAACTTAATTTTGAAGATTAAATTAACTTTTGAAACTAACTTACTGGTTTACAATAAGTGTAAACACTTGCTAATTTAACTATCAAAGTAATTTTAAAATATTTTTGTATTCCAAAGTAATAATCAGCGGAATGTAAAATATATATGTAATACTTATAGACTTAAAATAAAATCACAGAAAAGTTAACCAAGAGGTTCAGTCTCAAGCCGAGACTTAGTCCTCTCAACAATTTATATAAATTGATCTACACCCTGGATCGGGGTTAAACAACAGTACACTACTATTCAGGTACAAATACCTCTACCACAGTTCTTCATGGGAAAAACAAACAACAGCTCATAGTTGTCACAGCTTTCCAGGTCTTACTGGACCTCTACCACCATCCACAGTGGGAAACAAAAGAGTTATGGAGTTTGAGTGAGGATTTAAGAATCCTCCAGTTTAGCTTAGGAGACAGTGTGTGTGTAAAATAAATAGGGTACACACACTGCTCAAAATTTAAATGAAATAATCACTAAGAGAAGTATGATTGAGTTTAGAAATGCTTTAGTGATTAACAGTGCAGCTCTGGACTCGTTTGGTTTATCAGAAAAGCTTCTGAGTCCTTCTCTGATTTTTCTCAGAAAATAGAGTGTCGTTTTCTTCTTTGATTCTTGGTTCATCTTAACATCCTGAGTGCATGAAATGTTTTTGTAGCTCTTCACTCAAGAGGCAGCTTGTGTTCTCCTCTAGAATAAGTTTCTTTATGTATGTCCAGGATTTTTGGAGTATGGATGTAGACTAGTGAAAAATTCACCACATTTGATTGTTGTTCAGATCTTGTCTCTTTCACCCTTCGTGTGTCTTCTTAGTGCCTTTTGTGTCACATAAATCCATATATCCAGTGTTCTCTTTCCATACCTTTATAGCTTTCATCTTTGGAAGAAAAGAATAATCTCCTTTTGCATGGGTACTAGGTACGGTTCCCTGACATGCAACAGAAATCATTAAATAACATTAACTGCATTAAAACCATCAAATGTAACTGTTAGCTAAATAAATAAATAGTATGAAGAGTATAGGGTTTGACTAGTTGGTCAAGCATTAGTAGCCTTTTATTGGTAGACGTGCACGGTGGACTTTGTGTCGCAAAACCTTCCATTGGTAGCTCTTTTGAACTTGCATTGGTAGCTCATATAGCAGTGACTTTAGTTCCATCGGTAGCTCTTGTTATCAGTAGCTCTTGTTATCGGTAGATCTTGATCCATCAGTAGCTGTCTCTCCATTGGTAGCTCTTTGCATCAGTAGTCTATCGGTAACTACTGGTAGACATGCACATCGGTATCTCATCTATTCTGTATCGGTAGACTGAATCTGTGAACTAGTTCTATCGGTAGACTTCTGTCTATCGGTAGCTCTGGTCAGTTTGTCTATCGGTAGCTCTGTACATATTGGTGACCTTAGTGTATCAGTGACTCTGTCTATTGGTAGACTAAGTCTATCAGTAGACTGAGTACCGGTAGCTCTAGCTAAACGCAGACTAGTGACTTAATACTTATCTGTTTTATAAAAAACATATCCGAATTGGTTAGAATTTATTCAGAGCTTATATAAACATGGATAAACAAAGATTAAACTATCTCAGGTGTTATTTTAATATTATTATCATCTTGAGCACAGATTTAAAGAATTAATATATAGAAAAATATTAGATTGAGATTATCAAAATAGGTGAGGTCAACAATTTCACCCTTTTTGATAATCACAACTTATGATATTATCATTTAAAAAAAATTGTATCAGAGGATATATAATTAAAATCAATTTTATTAGAGAAAACAGTATGGTATAAAACATAATTTATCAGAGATAGAATTAAATGTATCGGAGATAAAAGAAAAAATCCATGATATCAGAGGTAAAATTTAGTAGTATCAGAGAACTAAATGAAATGATATCAGAGGATGAGAGAAAACGCACTGGTATCAGAAGATGAAATTCAGAGGTATCAAAGGGGCAAAGCATGATATCTCTTAGATAAAATTTCTCCCCCTTTCATTAATATCTCTCCCTCTGGGTGAATATGTCTTCCTCTTTTGATACTTAGAGAGTATTTCTCCCCCTTTGTAAAATATTTCTCCACCTTTGTGATAATAAAAAAGTGGGAAATAACAAAGAGAAATGGAACAATAGGAATAGAAGAAAATCACTTGTATTAAATGTTACAAAAAGGTACAAAAATAGAAAACAAAATACATAGGATTCCTATCAAACAGTCTAGCCACTTGATCAATTCACATCCTCAATGTGAGATTTGCCATTGGGATCAGAAGAGGATTCAGGTGGTGAGGATGCTGGTGAAGGCTTAGGAATTACTGAAATGACCACAGGAGGTTGAGAAACTGACATTGTGCCTGGACTGTATTGATTAGTCATTTGTGTGATCATAGGTGTGAGGCTTCGAATGGATTGGATAGGAGTCAGCTAAATTGGAGAATCAGTAGAGGCAGAGGCAGGAAAATCAGGAGGGAAAATCACTGGCCTGGCATCAATATGCAGAAAAGGCAGCAACAAATTTCTGAAATCCATAATGATTCCTCCTCCTCTCTCCATAGCGGATATGAAGTCAACCTTGTTCTCTATAAACTTGTCCAATGCTAGAGTCAATTCTATTAACTTTCTAACTTGCTCTCTAAAGGCTTGATTGACAGGAGGCAGTTTCATAATCTCAATCAGAAGCTTGAAATGACTGGTCATTTGGGTATTTGTGTAAATTTTGGAGAAATAGGAGTCCCCCTTTTCTTTCAATTCTTTTTGAGAGGTAGAGGATTCTCTCATGTAGTCTTGGACTATCTTCATAATTTCTCTGGATAAATATCTGGTATAGAGAACAACTCTGCTTAGTTCAGATGAGTCCACAGAGCCACTGGTTGAGGCAGAACCAAGCTCCTCTTTCATCATAGCTCGAAGCTGATTCAAATCCATCGAAGGTTTAGATACAAGAGAACCAATAGAGAAAGATATAGTCTCTTTGAAGCTTTTGGTCAATCCACTGATAAGATTTTGAACTTTGGAATCATGGATTGTAATATGATCTTTCATAGAAGTTTTGAAACCATCAAATACTGAATCCATCTGGCTTACAACACTCTTCACATAATCTGAGTCCTTATCTGCTTGGGATTTTGAGCTCATGTAAGAGTCTAAAGAAACAACAGATTCCTTTAGAGCTTCAATATCTGCTTCAAGTCTAGAAAATTTAGCTTGTAAGTCTTTAACTTATTCAACTATTTCACCCATAAAGGTTGATAAATTACAGGTAAGAGATAGTTTAAAGGATCTTTACAACATAATCATTTCTTCAGCAAAACTCTACTTCATCTCAGCAACTGAGGTACTAAAAGATTCTTTCAGCTCATCCCTTAAGGTATCCATATCAGCCTTGGTAACCAAATCAGTAGGTGAAACTACTACAGATGCTCTTTCAGAGGCTAAACTGACCATAGAGTCAGTCATAACTGATTGAATTGAAGATACCATAGAAACTTCCATTTTCTTTACCTCTTCCACAAAACATTCCTTAAGGTTTTTCTTCAGCTTCTCCAGGTCATGCATTCTTACCACATCTTCAGGAAATAATTCAGATTCAACATCATAAACAATTTTTGGTCTATTTAGAGATGCTTCAATATCTGAATTAGGATAGTCTAAACCACATACTACAAAACCAGGGTCTTCTATCCAATCATTTAAACCAACATCCACTGTAACACTTAAAACATAGATTGATGCTCCCCCTCAATGGGTTCATCCTCAATTAGGATAACAACATTATCAACATCATTCTCAGCAGCATTCTCAGCAGGTCTTTCATCTTGAGGATAATCTTCCACTATTATTTTCATCACTGTAGTAGCAGGAGGGTCTTCTGGATTAAGAAAGGGTATGTCAAATTCATTTTCTTCCTCAGTAGGTACTAAAGATTGTCCAATCACTAGGCTCAGGCTCAAATCATCTGACAGAGATGCTTCACTCTCATGAACATCTTCTTCATTTTCTATAGCATCCACTTCAACAGCCTCTAAAGCAGCTTCTTCATTATCTAATTTATGTTGATCTTGATTTTCAAGAGCTGGTCTAGGAGGAAAGTTAGGGTCTCCTCCATCATCTGCAAAGGACTCTTCCTCTTCTGAATCATCGCTGTATTCTGGCTCCTCTTCATTAGGTCCCAGACCTGGATCCCTCACATCCTTTGGTCTTGAAGGATGATCCACAGGATTAAACTTGTCATACACCCTCTGGTCATCACTAACCCCTTATCCTCTCCAAGGGTTCCAATTTATTTTCATGTACTTACAAACTGTAGTTGTGATACAGAAATTATTCTTCACTACCACTGTCTCGTCTTGAGACTCAGCAACCCCTTTTACCTTGATCATCACAGAGATCAACTTAGAAAAGAATATGTCATTTGTCTTTGATTTCATCCTTGTCATATCTTCCATCTGGAGCATCATAAATCTGCACAAATTAACCTTTACACAATTTCATAAGTGGTGTAGGAGATAGATATCCTGATATATCAAATTGGAAAAGTCCCCTCTCCTCGGTATCAAGACATGTTGAAAAAATTTGAACATCAATCTATTCTCTCCATCCATTTCTACTACAACTACTTGTCTTTGACTTCCATCACCAATCAGCTCTTCCAAAGTAGTCTCATAATCGAAAATTTCACTGGTAGGTGGCATGGCTCTTGCGACATATCCAGATACTCCTTCATGTGGAACTTTCAAGCACTCATCCCATTCAACAGATGAAAACGACATCTTCTTTCCATTAAAAAAAGAGGTTACTAGATTTTCATTCTATGATTATTCAAAGGTTACAAAATCATAAAACTGTTTCACTAATTTTGGAAAGTAAGGACCAGTGTTGTTCGAAAAACACTCTCCCATTTTTGATCTTCAAGAACTTCGAGCACTAAGGACCTGCTAGGCAGCAGCCATTCTACACACAGTTCCTTTTCAATCACAATAACTCGATTTTGTAGATGAGGATTCACTGGTCGTTTCCCCGACCTAGTTCTTGCAACACTTCCACTACCACTTGCTTCTTGCTCGGTCCTCTGCTTCTTTGTTTTCGGCTAAACAAAGTCATCTCTGATGGTATGAAGTTTGGTTTTTTCCATCGCTAGTTTGAAGGATTTAGGGTTCTCTAAGGATTCGTGAGCTAAGGTTTGAGGGTTAAGGTTTGAGGCTCGGTGTATTTAAAAGTAGCTCGGACTTTAGTTTTATCATTTAGGAATCGTAAAATAAATAAATAAAATGAAATAAAGTAAAAATGATTCAGATTCTGGCGGTAGATAGAAGTTTTAAAACAACACACACATCAGTGATAATTTCTATCGGTGAGGATTCCTATCAGTGAAAAGTTTACATCGATGAGAACTTCACATCGGTGAGAGCTTCACATTGGTGAGAATTTCGCATCGGTGAGAATTTTACATCGGTGAGAATTTAGCATCGGTGAGAATTTTACATCAGTGAGAATTTCGTATTGGTGATAATTTTGCATCGGTGAGAATTTCGCATCGGTGAGAATTTTTACATCGGTGAGGTAAGCTACCGATCAAGGTTAAACATACCTAACTCATGTCTAGTGTAACTTAA
Source organism: Viscum album (assembly GCA_963277665.1). Taxonomy (NCBI): domain Eukaryota; kingdom Viridiplantae; phylum Streptophyta; class Magnoliopsida; order Santalales; family Viscaceae; genus Viscum; species Viscum album. Next base: position 965,512,772 of record OY728150.1, read on the forward strand.
CCTTTCTGAACTCAAAGGTTTAGTGAAGATGTCAGCTAGTTGATGTTCAGTACCTATTCCCTCAAGAATTATATCACCCTTTTGGTAATGATCTCTCAATAAATGGTTCCTTACATCAATGTGTTTGGTCCTAGAGTGAGACATAGGGTTATTCGAGATATTTATTGCACTAGTGTTGTCACAGTTGATTGAAACATGCTTAAAGTCATATCCATAGTCCAAAAGAGATTGTTTCATCCACAGAATTTGTGCACAGCAACTACCAGCAGCAATGTACTCTGCTTTGGTAGTGGATAATGCTACAGAATTCTTCTTCTTACTACACCAAGATACTAAGGACATTCCCAATAAATGACATGTTCCTGAAGTTCTTTTTCTATCCAACTTGAAACCAAAAAAATCAGCATCTGAATAACTCATTAACTCAAAGGGTTGTCTTTTTGGGTAAAACAAACCAAAGTTTACAGTATGTTTAAGATAATTAAAAATTATTTTCATAGCAAGTAAATGAGATTCTTTTAGATTATCTTAATATCTTTCACACATACACACACTAAACATAATATCTCTTCGACTAGCAGTAAGGTAAAGTAAGATTCCAATCATACCTCTGTAATTGGTTTGATCCACTGGTTTCCCAGTTTCATCTACATCCAATTTACAAATAGTACTCATAGAAGTTTCACTTTCCTTAATACTATCCAAACCAAAACGTTTTAAAAGATCCTTTGTATATTTACTTTGATTCAAAATAATACCTTTTTCATTTTGAAACACTTTAAATCCAAGAAAATATTTATGTTATCCCATTAAACTCATTTCAAATTAATTTTTCATACTCTTTGAAAAATCTGTACATAAATAATGTTTATAAGATCCAAAAATAATATCATCAACATAGATTTGAACTATTAAAACATCTTTAGAAATTATTTTAATAAAAAGAGTTGGATTAGAAATCCCTTTAGAAAATCATTTTGAAATAAGAAAATTACTAATTCTATCATATCAAGCTCTTGGATCTTGTTTTAAACCATATAAATCTTTAGAAAGTTTAAAAACTTGATTTGGAAAATCAGTATTAGTAAATCCATGTGGTTGTTCAACAAAAACATCGTCAACAATAAAACCATTTAGAAAAGCACTTTTGACATCCATTTGATATAACTTGAAATTCAGATGAGCATCATATGCAAGTAAGATCCTAATGGCTTCTAGTCTGGCTACAGGTGAAATGGTTTCCTCATAGTCTATGCCTTCTTCTTGACTATATCCTTGTGCTACTAGTCTAGCTTTGTTTCTAACTATGTTTCCAGACTCATCAACTTTGTTTCTAAAAACCCATTTTGTGCCTATTGTTAAAGTGTCCTTAGGTCTGTCAACTAATTCCCAGACTTTGTTTCATTCAAATTGATTTAACTCTTCTTGCATAGCCATTACCAAAAATTCATCATTGATAGCATCATTGATATTTTTAGGTTCTATCTATGAAAGAAAGGCTTGATGTTCTATCTAATTTCTTAGAGAATCTCTAGTCTATGTCCCTCTATCAAGATTACCAACAACAGCATCCAAAGGATGATTCCTTAGAATCCTTATTGATCTAGTAATGGTAGGACTTGAAATTTCAGGTTCATCTATAGGTTCAGGTTCTATAGTAGCAGATTCTTGAATATGTCCAGAACTAGATGTTTTTACAGCAGGTTCTTTAGACTTATCATTAAAGTCCAGAACACTCAAATCTTCCTCAAGATTTTCAACAGAGGTTTTAGGCTCATGTGGATCAGTTTCATCAAACTTGATGTGAACAGATTCTTCCACACATTTGGTTCTCTTATTAAATACTCTATAGGCTTTGCTAGTTAAAGAATAACCAAGACAAATTCCTTCATCACTCTTAGAAGCAAACTTGTCCAGATTATCCTTTGTATTAAGAATAAAAACTTTACAGCCAAAGACTATAAAGTAACTAACTTTAGGTTTTCTATTATTCCACAACTCATAAGGGGTCTTCTTAAGAACTGGTCTAATTAAGACTCTATTAATGATATAACAAGCTGTATTCACAGCTTCAGCCCAAAAGTAAATAGGCAGGTCATATTCATTAAGCATGGTTCTAGCTATTTCTTGAAGGGTTTTATTCCTTCTTTCTACTACACCATTCTGCTGAGGTGTTCTGAAAGCAGAAAAGTTGTGACTATAGCCATTGTGTGAGAAGTAAGATTCAAACTCTTAATTTTCAAAATCACGGTCATGATCACTTCTCATGGTTTTAATCTTACTTCCACTAAGATTTTCTATAGATTTGGAGTATTTAACAAAGTAAGAACAAGCTTCACTTTTTTGAGCTAATAAGTATACCCAAGTATATCTATAAAAGTCATCTACTAGAACATAGACATAGTGCTTACCATTTAAACTAGAAACTCTTGAAGGTCCAAACAAGTCCATTTGAACCAGCTTGAGAGGTTGAGAAGTTGAAACTTCTTTCTTAGATTTAAAAACTTTATGTTGCTTTCCCTTTTGAAAGTGATTACAAACTTTGTCATTTGGGAATTCAAGTTTAGGTAGGTCTCTAACTAAGTTCTTCCTAGTTAATTTTCTAAGTGAATAGATGTTGCAGTATCCTAATCTTCTGTGCCAAAGCCAAGACTCTTTATGAAAATCCTTTAAACAAGTAACATTTTTCTTAGCTAAAGAATTTAAATCAACTACATAAATATTTTCATTTCTTAAAGCATAATATACTAAAACATTTTCATAATTAAAAACATTACAAGAATAATTTTCAAATTTCACATTAAATCCATCATCACATAATTGAGAAATACATAGCACGTTATACTTAAGTCCATCAACAAATAAAACTTTAGAAATTAAAACTGAATTAGAGTTACCAATCTGGCCTAGGATGATGATATTTCCTTTAGAATTATCACCAAAGGTGACATAGCCTCCATCAACCTTTATTAAACTTTTGAAACATGAATAATATCCAGGCCTATGTCTTGAGTATCCACTGTCCAAGTACCATACCTTCTTGTGAGAACTCTTCAAACAGGTTTCCTACAAAACAGATTTAGATAGGAAATGATTTTGGTACCCAGATCTTATTGGGTCCAGAATGGTTAGCAATCAAAGCTTTAGGTACCCATATTTGTCTTATGGGTCTCATATAATTTAAAAAATCAAAATATTTTGAAAGATAAACTTTATTTGACCGATAACCATATGAATAACTGGTTGAAGCATAGGGATTTCTAGAACTAGAATAAGTAGAATTTTTTCCAGACTTAGGAATAAATCGAGTTTTAGTGAACTGTCTCTGTCCAGGTTGGTATCCCAAACCAGTAGTGTATTTAGGTGAAACTTTTTTACCTAACATTTGAGTTAGTGTATCCTTTCCATTTGTGAACTTCTCTAGGTCTTTTCTAAGTTTCTCATTTGACATTTTCAGTTCTGTATTTTCCTTTAACAGTTGAGTATTTTTCTCTTTTTCAATAGTAAGTTCGGTTTTAACAGTAGTAGTGAGAGCATGTTGTTTCTTTAATGATTTGTATTTGTCTTTAAGTTCATTGCATGTCTCTTCCAGCATATTACAGCATTCAAATAGGTCAACTTTAGACATATTTTCATCATTGTCTGAATCACTATTATTTCCAGAATAATAATCATTTAGTACAGGGGAAACAGGTACCTCATAGGTATTGGTCATAAATCACATGTTGGCATGATTCTTCTCAGAATCAGAAACTTTAGATTCACTTGTGTTGTCTTCATATTCACTCCAGGTAGCCTTCGTAGCTTTCTTGTACTTATTGTCCTTATAATCATATTTCTTTTTGACTTTTAATTTTCGGCAATCAGCCTTGATGTGTCCTTTACTTTTACACTCATATCAGACTATTTCATTATCCTTGTCAGCTTTCTTCCAATCCTTTTTCCAGTGTCCCTTGTTGTCATACTTTCCTTTGTAGTTATATTTCTTGAAGAATTTCTTCTTCCTATAAAAATTCTTGAATCTCCTGGCTATCTGAGCCATCTCAGCATCACTATCTTAATCAAAATCTTCACTGGTTGAACTCTTAGTAGGTATTTTGATTTTCTCCTTGGCTTTACTCTTAGAAGTATTAAACTTGAAATCTACAGATTTTCTCTTAGATTCATCATCTTCCTCCTTATTCACCTTGAGTTATTCCTCATACATCATTAATTTACCAATAATCTCTTTTACTGGCAGTGCTTCAATGTCACATGACTCTCTGATTGAGACAGAGGTGCCTCTCCATCGTTCTGGCAGACATCTCAGTATCCTCATAATTTGTTCCTTAGCTGGAACAGATTTCTCAAATGAACTCATTGTATTGACTATCTCATTAAACCTGAGATACATATCAGAAATAGGTTCATCAGTTTTCATTTTAAAATTGTCATATTTAGTAGTAGAAGTATTCAATCTCATTTCTTTAACATTGATCATTACTTCATGAGAAACACCCAATGTATCCCATATTTCATAAGCAGTTTTACAAGCAGAAATTCTATTAAACTCTTCATCTCCTAAAGCATGGTACAGGGCATTCATAGCTTTACAATTATTATTGTAAGTAGTCTTTGTAGTTTCATCCCAAGTTGTTATTTCAGATTCTGTAATTTTATATTGAGATTCTATAGCAGTCCAAATATCAAAACCGATGCTTTATAAATAAATTTTTATTTTCAGTTTCCACTGGGCATAGTTTGTACCATTGAAGAAAGGTGACTGGTTAGTAGCAGCACCCTCTAGTCTATTATCCATATATATATTTTAGAGAATAGTTTTAAAGAGATAAAATTTAGAACTAACAGAAATTTAAGATCTTTAAAGATGAAGCTAAAATCATAGTTGAAAAACAGAGTATTTCAAAAATCCTATAACAAAAAGAAACCTCTAATAACAAATGTTGGTCAGAGTGGATACTCAAGAGGGGGTGAATTGAGTACCAATTAAAAATTATATTAAAAAATATTTCTCTTAATATCCCCCAATTTAAAAACAAAGTTAAACTGTAGTGAATCTATACAGAGTGTAAAGGTTCAATTAGTTTCTCAAAGATTGATTAGGTCTCAGTTAACTTAATTTTTAAGATTAAATTAACCTTTGATACTAACTTACTGGTTTACAATAAGTATAAACACTTTCTAATTTAACTATCAAAGTAATTTTAAAATAGTTTTTTATTTCAAAGTAATAAGTAGCGGAATGTAAAATATATATGTAATACTTATAGACTTAAAATAAAAGCACAACAAAGTTAACCAAGAGGTTCAGTCTCAAGATGAGACTTAGTCCTCTAAAAAATTTATATAAATTGATCCACACCCTAGATCAGGGTTAAACAATAGTACACTACTGTTCAGGTACAAAGACCTCTACAATAGTTCTTCGTGGGAAAAACAAACAACAACTCACAGTTGTCACAGTTTTCCAGGTCTTACTGGACCTCTACCACCATCCACAGTGGGAAAAAAGAGTTATGGAGTTTGAGTGAGGATTTAAGAATCCTCCAGTTTAGCTTAGGAGGCAGTGTGTGTGTAAAATAAACAGGGTACACACACTGCTCAAAATTTAAATGAAATAATCACTAATAGAAGTATGGTTGAGTTTAGAAATGCTTTAGTGATTAATGGTGCAGCTCTGGACTCGTTTGGTTTATCAGAAAATATTATGAGTCCTTCTCTGGTTTTTCTCAGAAAACAGAGTGTCGTTTTCTTCTTTCATTCATGGTCCAGCTTAATAGCCTGAGTGCATGAAATGTTTTTTGTAGTTCTTCACTCAAGATGCATCTTCTCCTCTAGAATAAGCTTCTTTGTGTATGTCCAGGATTCTTGAAGTATGGATTTAGACTAGTGAAAAATGCTCCACATTTGAATGTTGTTCAGCTCTTATCTCATTCACCCTTCATGTGTCTTCTTAGTGCCTTTTGTGTCACATGCATCCATATATCGAGTGTTCTCTTTCCATACCTTTATAGATTTCAGCTTTGGCAGAAAAGAATAATCATATTTTGCATGAGTACTAGGTACGATTCCCTGACATGCAACAGAAATCCTTAAATAACATTAACTACATTAAAACCTTCAAATGTAACCGTTAACTAAATAAATAAATAGTATGAAGAGTGTAGGGTTTGAATGGTTGGTCAAAAATTAGTAGCCTTTTATTAGTAGACGTGCACGGTGGACTTTGTGTCACAAAACCTTTCATTGGTAGCTCTTTTGAACTTGCATCGGTAGCTCATATACCAGTGACTTTAGTTCCATCGGTAGCTCTTGTTATCGGTAGCTCTTGTTATTGGTAGCTCTTGTTATCGGTAGCTCTGGATCCATTGGTAGCTGTCTCTCCATCGGTAGCTCTTTGCATCAGTAGTCTATCAGTAACTACTGGTAGACATGCACATCGGTAGCTCATCTGTTCTGTATTGGTAGACTGAATCTGTGAACTGGTTCTATCGGTAGACTTCTGTCTATCGGTAGCTCTGGTAAGTTTTTCTGTCGGTAGCTCTGTACATATTGGTGACCTTAGTGTATCGGTGACTCTGTCTATTGGTAGACTAAGTCTATCAGTAGACTGAGTACCGGTAGCTCTAGCTAAACACAGACCACTGCCTTAATACTTATTTGTTTTATACAAAACATATCCGAATGGGTTAGAATTACTTCAGAGCTTATATAAACATGGATAAACAAAGATTAAACTATCTCAGGTATTATTTTAATATTATTATCATCTTGAGCACATATTGAAAGAATTAATATATAGAAAAATATTAGATTGAGATTATCAAAACTGGTGAGGTCAACACTTTTGTTTTATACTAACCAATGATATGGTATAAAGGATATAGATTTATGGGATACTGGTATAGAATTAATCATTTGCCTAGCCATCACATATGTAATAGACCTATGATTTACCTTTGAAGATATTTTTGTTATTATTTTATGAGTTTTCAGGTGGGTTCATATGTCATGAGTAGGAATATCAGATCATATGCTATATATGAATACCTATTGTTGTGAAGTATGTCTAATCATTAATTTAATTCCTTGAATTATGTTTTATATTCTAGATAGACTAGTATTCTTTGATAGTGAGATATATATGTTGCCATAACGTTGTGATATATATGTTTGAATTTATTAGTTGAACCTAATCATGTTATTATGTTTATATATATATGTGTGTGTGTGATTGGGACTAACGTTTAGGGATGGAGAAACTTGGTTAGTGATAATATTATTATACCTTGGGTTAAGGAAATAATCCTAGGAGAAGCTTTGTGTGATCACATACACTGGTTAGGATTACTCTAAAATATTGTAAATCTTTTCTTCATGTTATTGAAAATTCTGGCTCAGAAATGTTTAATTGGAACTCTTGGTGAAGAAGGATATAATTATTCTATAAGGGAGGAAATTCCCACTCTGCCACAATTTATGTTGTAAAATTCTCTCACACACGCCCTAGTGGTTCAGGCAGAAGGACCACTTCATCTAGGAGTCTTCCGCCTAGTGTATATCTAATATGATGGATTTAGAAGGAATATTTTCAACTATGATCAGGACATTTAGATATATCATCCTATATCTTTAAAGGTTACTAGTGTTCCTTAGTATGTAGAGGAATGGATAGAGATTGTCAAGAGGATAATTGATTTGGTAGAGGCCTTGGAGGAAAAAAAGTTAAGCTTAAAACCTTTATACTTTTAGGTGATGGTGGGATGTTATGATTTAGACGGGTATATGTGAGGGTATCATGTGGGTGACATTCAAAGACCTTTTATTTGAGTATTTATTCCCAGGTATGATGAAGATAGAATGAGTGCATGAGTTCATGGAGATTCATCAGGAGATGATGATGGAGTCTTCTTACTCATCTCATTTCATAGAATTTATATTATTTTATCTTCTATTAGTTGGGGATGAAGTGTATAATTCTTGGAACTTAGAGATCAGGCTTTAATTAGATTTTAGATGCTAGGTCAAGGACTTATATTTTATTACTTATACTCTTGTTCATCACAAGCCCTTAACAATTGATAATGGTATATAGGAGGATATATTTTCAGGTCTTCTTCCATCCTTAAGTGGACTACCTATAGATACTTCTGCTAGTAGGAAGTGGAAGGAAGATGATTCACTTCATAGCATAATGAGATAGTTAAGATAAGCACAGTATCTTTATCACATTCTTTAGGTCAAGGATTCCCTTTGTTATTCAACCAAGACACTAGGGTCATTGTCATACTTCATGCCCAAAACCTCATATCAAGTGCCATAAATGTTGTAGGACTAGGTATATACAACATTTTTATTTGAAGGAATCACGAACGCAGTCTCATACGGGTTTGAGTCAGACATAGGCATTGATCCATGGGATATTATGAGTTCCTCAGTAGTATATTCATACCCCTCAAACAATGATGACTTAGGTCAATAATGCTCCTTGGGGGTAGGGCCTAGGATCTGAGGCAGACAGGGTTTTCATAGTGGATCAGACTTCAGAAAATGTTGATGAGGGGTCATATACTATTTGAGGTACAGTCTTGATAACTTCTATATTGTCATCCACTTTTTTTATACTATTGCATTCTATTCCATTATTTATGTACAGTTTATTAATGGACTGTACTTATCAGTCATGTTTTTTCTGAGTTGCTTTCCCTCAATACACCATTGAGCCTGAAATTTGTCCATCTATAGAAATTCATAGAGTATCATATAGTCATTTCTAGTTATGGAAATATTTGGTACTTTATAATTCTAGAGATGAATAGATTTGATTTGATTCTTTGTATGGATTAGCTTACCATTTTTTGAGATCATATTGAATTCTATTGGAGAAAGTTGTTGTTTACATCACCTAAGGGAGATAATTATATGATAAATAAAGAATGGGAATTGGAAGTAGCGAGAGTTTGTCCAAAAATGATTCATCTTGGCATGATCACGATGTAGATTTTAGGATTGGATATATTAACAAGATCATGGAAAATCCACATGCATTTTAATTTAGTCACGTATCTATATTTGGACATCTTTATTGATGACTTCAAATGAATTTTGCAAGATAAAGGAGTTGAAATTGAGATAAAACTTGTTCTAGGTGTGCAGACTATTTTGATACCTCCTTATTACATGGAACTGATTGAGTTTAAGGAACTCAAGTTACATCTCACGGACTTAGAGTAGAAGAGATTTATAATTCCAAGTACTTCACTATAGGGTGCACCTATTTTGTTTATCAAGAAAGTGGATGGTCATCTTTGACTCTATGTAAATTATCAAAATCTAAACCAAGTGATGGTGAAGAATATATATCATCTTCACAATATTGAAAATCTATTTTTTTAGTTATGGAGTTCATGGTGGTTTCCCAATGTTGATCTATTATTAGGCTATCACCAATTGGGGGTTAGAGAGGAGGAAATCCTGAAGACAATGTTTCATAGTAGGTATGGTCTATACGAGTAATTGGTGATGCATTTTGGACTGATAATCTATCTACTGAATGGGTGCTATATTTAGGATGTTGCATTCATATATGCTTTTTTAAATACTCTTTCCATGACCTTTCATGACCTACTAGGTTTTATAATTGATATAGGTTATGACCCAGCTATGTCATGACACACCCAGTTGGATAATCGAGGTCTTAAAAAGTTTTTATTTGTAAGGAATATAAAACATAGTATTTGAATGGAATTAAATATCACCATCATATCTCATGTTATTACATTTTATGTATTCATAATTATGTTAATTTTTTTAGTTTGAAATAATATTACTTACACTAGATCAACATATTCAAACCATATTGATTTGTAACTCTTTTCACATACCACAAATTTGTGTTCCTCGATAAAAAATAGAAATCGTGTATATTTACACATATCCAAATGCATCATATACATAACGTACATGAAAATTTCATTTAAATTCATAGAGTTATATGAAATGGACAATATCCAAATGAATAATCCCGGAGCGACAGATATCCAGCCCCATTCACCATTATAGACAATGCATGCACCTCCAGGTTAGTATGTAATCTGACCCAAATTCCCTCTTCCGAGGGATAATTTACTCATGAGAGAATATAATTCATCACAAATCTAAAACCAAATATTCAAAAACTATATTCAATAACTAAATTCATTTTCATAACTTTAATAACAACCTGAAGTCAATAAAAATGAAAAACTAAATTCATTTTCAAACCTAGCATGAAATGTAATGCTATATTTTCTAGAATTAGTTAAACACTTAAAGTAAATCATGTCTAATTTATAATATAAATGGTTTACAATTGTGAATAAAATAGGTGATAACCTTTGAATAAAATAAAAATTAAAAAATTAAAATATGAGATAACAATTTATAAACAATTCATAAATAAAATATAGTCGTGAATATTTTATAATTTTATTCTTACATTATAGACATTCCAGAATTATGAATAAACTATTTATATTCAATTTAGTATAAACATTTCATATTCATCATTATATAACATTTCATATTCATCATTATATGACATTTCATTTTAAATATATGATATTATCATGAATTATAAATAATTTAATAATTACTTTTCTATTATGTAAACATTTTACATAATCTAAATATCATATTCATCATTATATGGAATTTTATTTTAAATATATGATATTATCAATAATTATAAAAAATTTTATAATTCTTGTTCTATTATGCAAAACATTTTACATAATCTAAAAACATATATTTAACATTATATAAACCTTGATCAAATCAATCATCAAAACTATTTTGATGTAGTTTAAATAATATCCAAATAAATCTACTTCAATTTGAAAAATTCAAATTAATTTTTATGGGTAATTCATAATTTAAATATAAACGTATTTATATTTTAACCTTATTTATGAAAGTTATAAATATTAATATAAATTATTCTTATGATTTCTAAATAATCACTTTTATTTCTAGATCATATGACATGCCATAAAATGTGATTAAAATGTATTTGAAATGTTACCATTTAATATTTAAAGAATATGTTATAATAAATGGTTCATAAAAAATTATTAATTAATTATAAATACATTTTAATTAATTAATTAATTAAAATTTTTTAATTAATAAATCTCTTTAAATTTACTTTTATTGTTATTTTTAAATCATTTATAAATTCTTAATTCAATTCAAACATGGAAAAATTGGAAAGTTAGTTTTCCATCAACACCATGACTTATGATAGGAAATTTTGGTGCCTCTAGTAACATAACTTTATATATCATGGATATATATGTTTTAATCATTACACTATTCCATATACTATGTTATGGTGTTATATATAAATTTTTTTAAAAAAACATGGCAGTTGTGCAAAATGACATCCACAACACACCCTAGTGAAGACTGGATGGACATTTTTCATGCTTTAATTCTTAATGAATTAACCAAAATATTTTACCCACCATTAACTAGTGAATTTGGATTGGCTATTTTTATTCATTTACACTTAAAAATTGTTTAAAATGGTTAACTCTATGACATTGTGATGGACTAGCCAAGTTATGGTAACATATAATGTGGTTCTCCGTTCATCAGTGTTCTTCATTTCTTAAACATGATTTCATAAAATAATATCATGGGTATATTTAATACCACATTTTCTTTTTATAGGGTTTTATTAACACTTAATCAAACTAGTGGAAGAAAAAGAATCCAAAAATCCAAGATTTCCATGGAAGAAATATGAAATCGTGTAAAAATATAAATGAAGAATATTTTAAATGAAATACCTTACACAAAATTCTTAAAAAAATCATTTGAATAAGTTTTATAAAGATAAAAAAAAGTTTAAATCTAAGTACTACCATCTCTATAGGTATCCACAGGTTGAGAAAAATCATTTTTCTTATAAACAGGATCATGCTTCACTCCATGATGTGCCAACACATCACTTGTACTAAGGAGGAAGAAGAACGGAGCTTTGGATTCCAAGATTATCATCCAGGTATCCACATTTTATCTACCATTACAATCCAGTGGCTATATATAGGCTTTCATGACACTCCTCAATGGTTCACACATTAACTCGTTCATTATAAATCATGAGTTAGTTCCTTGTCATTTTCATGCATCATATACTTGAAGGATTAAAACACTTGCATATTTTTTCTAATGAAATATATCATTTAATGATATCATATGTGGTTGAAAGGGTTAATTAAAGGTTATATGCATGAAACTAATTTCATTCATGCCTTAACAGTGGATGCAATGTTATGAAAATTGTATTTTTACACTGCCTTTCAAAATTCCATACAACATATCCTATTGTATCATATACAAAAATTATTTATATAATACCAACTCCTTAACCAAGGACAATGAAATACATGGAATCTAAGACTCTATAAGTTAATTTTTTTAGGTTTTATGGAAATTGTAAAAAAAATACTAAATTGTACATATTAATATAATTTTAATGAATGAAAATATTTATAAATTAAATTTATTTTTAATTTTAATTTATTATAATGTAAATTTATTTGAAATTTATTTTTCAGTTGTTGTAGTGTGTTGTTCATATAGATGAACATTGTTGCAGCTAATTCCTTTTATCAGTACTAAAAATATCACTAATAATGAATCCTTTTATATGTGATTACTTGAGTGCTGATAAAAGTTCCTGACTTTTATCCTCATCAGAAAAATAAGTTATTTTTTTAGCACTGATAAAGCCAAAAATATGTGCTGATAAAATTCCATATTGTAGTAGTGTTATTAAATGTTCTGGTTTTTTATTATCTAAAATTGATTCCAATAATAATTAAGGGTTTGAACCTTCTTATCCATGACACACTTTAAAGAATTATCATAATATGATTTAATTTTTAGGGAATATTTGATAAATATTATCATGGATTATAGTGTAAATATTTTTTACTTTAAACACTTGTTCTTATTTATGTGTTGCATTTATTTCAGTTGATATTGTTGATACAGTTGTTTATGTGTAAGATGAGGTTTTAGTGGTGAAAATGGAGGTAGTGGGACAGTGATGGAGGTGATGGGGCAATAGAAGTGGTGGGTAGAGGTTGGATGTTGGTTGAACTTATGATGTTGTTTATATTATAAATGAATGTGTGATGGATGGTTTTTGAATTATTTTAATGTATATATTTGTGTTGTATATTACTAATATATATTTTTGTTGCATATAGTAGTGTTGAATATTAAAGTGGAATTTTATATTTTTATTTTTTAACTGATTAATTTTTAATTAAATTATTTTTTATTGATTAATAATTTTTATTCTAATAAGAGTTAATCTAACCACCGCTAAACAATTTTACAATGGGTTCATTAATAAAAATTTCACCCATTTATTATTAGTGATATTTTTATTTTTTTATAATATATTAGGTTCTTTGGGGTATAATTACATTCAAACACATATGGACACCACACACATAGGCCATAAATGGAGGCCACAACCCCCCTTGGTGATACCACACACATCAAGCCTTTACATATTTATTACATGGCTTATAGGCTCAGTAGGCATGAATCCCAGTACATGGCATGAAATCACAATGAAATTTCATTTATGCATCATCCTACCTACATTACCAGACCTTCATCATGCTAAGGTCATCTCTTATTTGCATTATCGTTTGTTTCACCACCTACATAGTACTATAATAGTACCTACACCCACCCAAGTTTGAACTGAGGTTTGATGCATAATTACAGGGAGCCTACACCACCCAAGTAATCCCCCTGACTGCAAAAAATGTGTATTGTTGATGCTCGGGTCCTATTTGGGGGCCCAACCAAGCCCAGAGTGCATCGCACGTTCCCCTTATAGAAAATTTATTTAAACCACCAAAAATATGTTATCGACAATGGTATACATGGTTTTTTATTAAATGGTCATTATATATTGATTTTCAAATAGTTAATTCATATTATGTTTCCTTATCATATACAAAAATTTCTACCATATTTTATTTCTTTTAAGTCAAAAAATACATTTCTATAACAAATAGTGTAATTTACACCAGGATATGTGGTAGTTAGCTAATTAATTAAACATATAAAATGAGTATCATGTAATATTATTAACATATATCTATAAAGACCATATCATGTAGTTAGGAACCACCTAATTTTAAAATATTGTATTTTTTAACTTTTTAAAAACATCAATTTATCTTTAGACCCATAAATGGCCACATGAAAACATAATATAAATCCTCTATTAACCCTAACAAACACATTATAAACTAGTTAAATCAAATAAAACAATTCAAATTTCATTAATAAAAAATCAAAAGAATATAAAGTGTCATCTCTTCAATGCGAGACAATAACCGGATATATAGATGCTTAAATATTTTACCTATATAGAATCCATTTTTATGTGAATTATCATATATCTTTTGGGTGATATAGCACAATAATTCCTAATGATAAATACGAAAACCAAGTCATGTCGGTGTAGCATGCATTTTAATGTGGGGGTTAATTTAGATTACAATGTATATACGTCCAACATTAAACATATAAAAAATATTCTGTTAAAAGAAACATGAATCAAAACCCATCAAAAAATATATACAAAGTCAACTTGTTGTGGTTTTGAAATCTCTATAAATAAGGATTGGGGGTCCAAAATCATTTCGATTAGATCTACTGACCAAGATTGTTTTGATAGAAAGTATCAAAACTTATCACATTTATATTCACCACTATTTCCAGTCCTCAAACAATTGATCTTCATTCTAGATTCAACCTATTTCTATGCTTTAAATATTTTAAAGGATTCAAAAACATATATGTTCCACTTAGTTGGGTACACCCAACATATCATGGAATAATCATCAATGAATGACATAATGTATTTTAATCATCCCAAGGATATTACTGACACTTGACAAGTATTAGATTGGATTAACTCTAAGATTTAATTTCTACAAGTTATTGATGTCTTGAACTTGAACATGTTTTTCTTGCTAAAAGTACAATGGTCATAATATGGTAAAGTTAACTTTATGAGCCTAACCAACAACTTCTAATCGTAAAAAATCTTCAAGCCTTGTTCGAACATACGACCAAGCACTACTATAGATCTTACTTTATTTATAACTATCATTTATCATCTCTAAAAATAATAATGAAAAAGGGGTGCCTTTTATTAGTGCTAAATATAAGCATTGATAAATGGATCCTTTATCAGTTCTTTTTTTAGCCCTGTTAAAATCATGCCCTTTAAGAGTTCTAATAATGCATTAACAAGGGACAGTGTGAATAATTTAATTTTTATATTCATATTTACATATTTTAAAATATTATTTATATAATAATAAGTATATATGTGTTAATATTATATATAAATATTATTTAAATAACTGTATTATAATAAAAAAATATTATCAATCTTATATTCATAATTTTATATAAAAAATATTCTCATTTTTTTAATCAATAGAATTGATTAGTAATATATTTTTATACATCAATTACCCAGTGTATATATAAATATAATATATTTGTATTTTATTTGAGTAATTATATAAATATATAAATGAATATATTTCTTTAAATATAATTCATATTTGTATTTATATATTTATATTGATATTAAATAATATAAAATATACACATATATTTGAAAGTATTTATATACATATGTATGTATGTGGATGTATGTGGAAATCAGTATGCACTTATATGTATGTGTATTTATGTGACTGTATTGGTATATATGCCCATATATGTGTGTGTATATGTATGTATATGTTGTATGTATATATAAGTGTTGTGTGTGTGTAGATGTGTGTGTTGTGTATATATATCTTTATGTGAACATGTGTGTGTGTGTGTGAATGTATGTGTATGTGCATATATATATTTGTGTATGTGTATATGTATGTGTATGTGTATGTGTATGTATGTGGATGTATATGGATATATATGTATGTGTGTATGTATGTATGTTTATGTAATTGTCTATATATGTATGTGTATATGTGTGTGTGTGTGTGTGCATGTATATGCATGTATATGTATGCATGTGTATGTATATGTATGTATATATATGTATGTGTATGTGTTTGTATGTTTGTGTGTGTCTATGCATATGTTTTGTATGTTTATGTATGTAATGTCTATGTTTATGTCTATATATATAAATATATAATTATATATCAAGAAAAGTCATTTTTTTTTTCAGTTTGACATATTTCATTATAGCACACACACACACACACACATATATATATATACACAAAGTCACAGGAAAATTGATTTATTTTTTCAAATGCAATTAATGCATTTTCATATAAATATAAATCTAATATTTTTTAATTTTTTTCAATTTTTAATATTTATTTTTTCATTTTCAATTATAACTATTTAATATTTTTAATATTTTTTTAATTTATATAATTAATATTTATTCATTTTTATTTTAATTATTTTTTGTAGATAAATATTTATACAATTATTATTTATTCTTTTTTTATTTAGTAATTTATTATGAATCTCTTGTATCTAAATGTACTTTTTAATATTTACCCATTTTTATTTTAATATTTATTCATTTTTAATATTTTTTCAACCTATATAATTAATATTATTTATTCATTTTCTAATATTTTTTTCAAATAATTTGATGTAATTTTATTTATTTAATTTAATTCATTTTTAACATTTATTCATTTTTTATTATTTATTCAATTTTAATATTTTTGTGACTTAAATAATTAATATTAATTATTCATTCATAATAATATTAATACATTTATTATAATATAATACATTTATCATAACATTATCACATTTATTAATACATTTATTATAAATAATCATGTGTATTTTTTTATATTTTTCTTGAATTTGATTAATTTTAATATTTATTAATTGTATTATAAACTATTTTTTAATATTTGTTTTTATATAATTATTAATTCATTGAAGTTTTTAAATTTAATTTTAATTTTTATTTTCCACTATTAATTATATGGTTATATTAAGCACTGATAAAATAGACATTTATCAACACTTATGAGTTAGCGCTCATAAAGATATGATTTATGAGTTCATTTTTAGCGTTGATAAATCATACCTTTATAAAAACACTTCATTTTAGCACTGATAAATAAATATTTTACTAGCAATTTTTTTCTAGTGCTAATAAAACTCCTTCTCTTGTTTTAAAAGAACCCTAATCGAAATTTCCCCATGCTCGTGTCGTTGAAGCTCTCACGGAAGCTGAATCCTATTGTCACCTCATTTGAATCTTTAGGATAATAGACCCTTAAATCAATGGTATGTTATTAATTAATCATTTTTAATTGATCTTTTATCATTTTTTCTGATTTTTTGTTCTTCTCATTGGTTCTTTTCATCTACTTAATGTTTTGAAACTTGTTTTCACTGTTTTTGGTTCTTCTAGTCGGTTCTTCTTTACTAATCAATGTTTGGGGCCTCATAATTTTCACGAACTCATCAAAAATAATCTCTTGATCGATTATATCTTATATTATTATTATGCCTCTCTATATTTATACTTCAATTTCAACAAAAAACTTGAAATTTTCATTTTACAAATTTTCATTATACTATCTTATTTTCATAATAAATTAAGAAATTTTATGCTTTCTTTGAATTTTAAAAAACTCTTATTAGCATTTCCTATTTCAAATGGGGTTTTCCTCTAATTCACAAACATTTTTTTGTGAAATTATGATTTATTTTATTCATTTTTATTTCAATTTGATCTATAATTTAATTTGGAAAATTTAAAATACTCAAAAAAAATTCAACATCAATTTTTTAATTTACTTAAGGAAATAAAAGATAATAACTATTTTCTTGATCTTTTAATTCAAAATTTTGGTATATTTCATATAATTTTATATTCCTATTATAATAAATATAATTTTCACAATATTGTTAAGCATTGTTTTAGAAGTTTTCATTATCTATAATAAGAGATGAATCGAAAATTTTAAACATCTAATTTTTTTAGAAATGAAAATTTTCAAAGCATAAATTTTTATAATTTTAATAGAAAATTTTTTATTTTTGGAATCCCATTAGTCAAAAAAACTATTTTTATTATTAAATTCATCTTTTTTTATGGTTATGAAATTCGAAATTTTGGGTTATTTTGGTTAAATCATTCGTTTTCCCTTTATACACACAATCTTAGTTATTTTCAAAATCTCATAGCATATTAAAATGGTTATTTTTATTATTACTAAATGAATAATTGAAATATGATTTATTTCAGAAATTTATAAATGTAATAACCATAATTGATGTGATTAATTTATTTCAAACACTGCAAAAACATTGTAAAAAATAAGTAATTTTTTATATATGTTTCGATAGTGAAATATTATTATATATACTTCAATACATATCAAATTCTAGAAAAACATATGTTTATTGTGAACATTGATAATGATAGGGAGTGAATTATCTCCCTTTATGAATCCATTTCAAAAAATTGAATGATTTAGAATATATTACTTCTATTAATAAACAAATAAGTGTTATGTATTTATATATTCAAACAAGTTATTGATGCAATGAAAATTTATATCAAATTTGATTAATGTGTGTGTGTGTGTGTAAAGAATATCCTTTTAGTATTCTAAGTGAATAACTTCTGTTTATTTTTTTAATATGAATTTTAATGAACAAAAAGTATGGATATAAATTAAAAATGGATGGATGTTAATCATATGAAAAAGGTGTATGAGGATGGGGTTAAACAGTTCATCAAGATTGAAAAAGATCGTGCATATGACCATTCTCAAATCCTTTTTCTATGGTTACAATATGTTTATTCAAGACTAATTATTCTAGAGGAGTTGTGACAATGATCTATCGGTAAATAGATTAAAGTTTTAAATTTTGGACTAAACACAGGAAGAACTAAATGTTACTAGTAAATAGTATAAAATTATGTTTATCGGATCATATAATATGATTAAATGTGTGAATGATAATGAATATCGTATCAAGGATATCATAACAATTGTAAAAAATGATGAAGATAATATTAAGGAAATGATTATTATAGTTGAAAATGATATTTTTGATTGAACAAAGTTGTTTTAGAAGATAAAGAGTTAGGCAAAGACTCCATTGTATATTGGTTGTACTAAATATACAACATTTTCATCCATGATGAAGATATATAATGTAAAAGTTGGGAATGGATAGAGTGACAACAAATTTATTGAAATAATTTATCTTTTGAATGATATTATGTTAAAAGATAATGAGCTTCCTTATCGAACATATGATTCTAAATGAATCCTACGTTCAATGGGTATGATCTCTAGAAGAATACTTGCTTGTTAAAATGATTTTTTATTCTTTCACAAGGAACATAAATCACTTAAAAATTTCCCAAAGTGTTATGAACCTCAACAAAAGAAATATGAATCAAGTACTTCAAAATTTGTATAGTAATTTCCAATAATTTCAAAGCTTAGCCACCTATATGGAATTGAGGGGACTATAAGGAAATTGACATGGAATACAAATACATGAAATCAAGATAGGATACTTCTTCACCTATAAAACCATCCTAAGTGGAGGAAAATTGATCATGAGTATCATGAATTTGTAAATGGGCCAAGAAACTTTCTCATTGTACTATCTATAGAGAAATTGATTCCTTTTGGTGTACAAATTAGCACTCACAGTACATGGCTACTTTTGAGAATATATTTTTAAGGATTGGACTGTAAATATGAATTCAATTTCAGAATGACTTTGATGGATAGCCATGTGACCAAGTAAGCATGTACTATATTATAATATATATATATATATATAATAAATGGTTATATGTTAAGAGGAACATGATGAACATGGTAATTTGAAAAATAGGAGAGTTAATCTTGTGGTGGAAGCAATGAATTTATCTATAACCAAGAAAATAAGTATAATTTTCATGAATACGTTATACCTTGACACCATCAAATAAATATGGGAGTTGGATTATGAAACTTTCCAAGTTTCAATATTTCAATGTATGTGGGTTGATATTAGTAGTGCAATTAAAATTGATGAATTTCAATTTATAAAAGTGGGTTTCGGAAAGGAAGGTTATAATGATGAACTATTCATAATGGAATCATAGGAATTATAGGTATTTTATGTCTTGTATCTGGAAAATATAAATTGTTTGATTATTCTATTATAGACCAAACCCATTTTAGGGTCAGTATAACAACACTGCTCTTTATTACATATTTAAACATGATTTATTACATAAAATTACACCTGATACAACTACAAGGATAAAGAGGTCTAGTGTCTTGGTAAATTAGGAACATTACATGAAAACTTAAGACATAAAATACAACATCTTTATTGAAAAATTCTTTTACATGACCACAACATTCCTTCATACTTACCATTGCATGAGATAACCTGAGGACATGTATAAGAAAATAGTGAGCTATAAAGCCCAGTGAGAGAGTAATCAAGGCATAACATGAAGAATACAATACATGTTAGGCAATAGTAATATCAATGGATCATAATAGAAACATGAACATAAAGGCATGATATATCATGATTGATATAACGTGGAGATTTGGAAACAACATTTAACATGATATTAGTATGATCCAAGGCTCATTGCACATGGAGCATGATTAAAGCCTCATTTCACTTTAATTAGAATGATTAAACCCTCATTGCACTTGAATTATCATGATTAAACCCTCGTTTTACATTTCATATCATGATACTATTCTTTACTCAATGCATTGGAATACTATCAGGGCGCACCCTTCTTAATCATTTCATTTCATGCATAAGTTTTCCATATAGATCATACAGCATGGATTCATTAAACATCATAATTTATTCCACAAATAAGAGATGTGGAATATATAAATTTATGTCCTAAATCAACAAGTACATGTGCATAAAGTTGAATACCCTTAATAGAGAAATGGGTATGGTATTCACTTACATAATGATTTTTGAATGGAAATTATGGTGTAACTTCAGCAGCATAACGATGTCAAAAAGAAATCGTAAATTGGATTGATGAGATAGAAATGGGTATGTAATAATTTATACATTAAATGGACAGTAATGGTGTTATGATATATAATATTCTAACATTTTTAATAGAATTTAGATTCATAAAATAAAATAATTTCTTGAATGTAAATGAGGAGAGAGAAATACCATACGGAATTTTGGCATGGTAACAGATGTATATGAGAGGCATTAATGATAGATAAAGGGGTATATAATCATTAAAAAAAAGGAGTGAAGGGAAGATGGGGTTCTAAATCATACCCCAACATTTTTAATTGAAAATAAAAGGGCATAAAAATATAAGAAAATGTGGACATAAATAAGGAAGGAAAGTGAGGATCCCTTACTTGGAAGTGTGATCCCAAAGGCTTGGAAGAGGATTGAGAGAGGCTTCTTAGGAGCTTGGGTAGCCTTGGTATGATTTTATAGAGAGTATAGCAGGTTTTGGTTGAGCTCAAAATGGTTTGAGTGAATAGGAATGGGAGATTTAGTGGGTTTCTATAAGAAAGAAGAGGGAATTCTTTATTATTTAGGTTTTGGACACTGCACATTAAACTAATCAAAACCACAAACCATACCATGGTTTTTTCCCATGGGTTTTTTCAAATTGGAGTAGAAAAAATTATTTTAAACTTCTAATGGCCTAAATTATTAAAATATTAGGCTTGTTTATGTGTAGGAGAGTCACACTTTCAAGGAAATCATTTTAAAATGTTAAAATATTTTATAAGTCTTGGAGTGTTCATTAAGGCATTGTAAAATTAATAAAAAAAATATAAAATAACATTATATTAAAGTTAAAACATATATTGGATGAATATAAATTTTATATTATTTTATTACATCACTATTGGGTCATCATGTTTTCATAAAACACATTTTATTTTTAAACAATATTTAATTTTTACTCAAAAATTTGAATGTCTCAGAAAATTATGAAAAACTCACCTTTAAATAATTTCAAAATCCTAAATCCAAAAATAATATTCATTTTATCTAAATAATTTTCTAAATATGTGAATTTTCACTTTTAAAATAAAAACTAACATTTATTGAAAATACATGGGTTTCGACAAAGACAACTTTCAAACCTTAATAAAAATTACAGTTGTATAAAAATTATATGATCATTTATATTTAATAAAAATTAATTTAATAATAATATTTTATTAAAATATTATTTCGTTCAAAAATCCATTAATTCATCAAAATATATTTCTTAATTTAATATTAACTTAAAATACTATTTGTGCTTTAAAAACCATTTACAATGTAACAATAAAAAATTGAATGTATATTCTTTATTCTATACAAAAATAATTCACATAATAATAGTGCTAAGGTATTGTTACATAACCCCTTATAACAGCTGTATAAAACCTAAGGGTAAGTTGTGCGATGGTGATAGACTCTTAGGGCGTCTCGGGTAACATCACTTGGGTGGTAATCTCTATTAACTTCCACTTCTCTCGTAGGTGGCTCCGTTCAAGCTTAACGTGTTGAATCTTGGCTTGGTATTAGTCAAGATCAAATCCCAATGATGCTAACTCATTTGTGAGATCCAACAAATGGGCTTCGTATGGATAAATTCTACTGGATAAGGCCAACACTTTCTTTGTCTGAGTAAATTAGATTTGTTAAAGCCTTATATTTATACTAATCATGTGATCACTATTAGACGGCTATATTAGGAATGGTAACGATTATTAACGGTATTTTAAAATCCAAAAGCATAAAACTAAGTAAGTGAATATGTTTTATATAACCATTTTTCAAAATAAGAAATTTAATTAGATTAAGATGAATTTTTATTAATAAATTTTTGGGTCATTATAATATTCCCCCCTTAAGAAATTTCAACCTAGAAATTTCCTTTTCCCGCACTAAAATAGATGAGGGTAACTCTGCTTCATCACTTCCTCTGATTCCTACATTGCCTCTTCAAACTTGTGGTTTTTTTCACAACACATTGACAAGGGGAATTGTCTTATTTCGTAGAACTTTTTCACTATAATCTAAGATCTTCACCAGATTCTCATCATATGAGAGGTCATTCTCCAATGGTTTCACCTTTGGATTTAGCACATGTGATGGTTCATGTATGTACTTCCTCAATAGTGATACATAGAATACATCATGTACTTGAGATTGGTTCAATGGAAGTGCTAGTCTATAGGTCACTACTCCAATGTGATCAAGGATCTCAAAAGGTCTGATGTAACTTGGACTAAGCATTCTATTCTTCTCAAATATCATAACTATATTCCAAGGTGATATGTGGAGGAATAACTTGTCTCCAAAATCAAACTATAGGTATCATAGAAAGTTGTTAGCATAGATCTTTGTTGACTCTGAGTAACTGTAATGTGATGCTGGATAATCTTAACCTTCTCCACCACTTCTTCAACAATTTATGGACCAAGGAGTTTTTGTTCCCTAACTTTATCCCAACATTCTAGTGTTATGAACCTCTTTCCATAAAAGGCTTCATAAGGATCCATTTGGATGCTTGATTGGAAACTGTTAGTGCAACAGAACTCAACCAGAGGAAGATGTTGATCCCATCCTCCTTTGAAGTCCATTGAGAATTATCTCAACATGTCTTCAAGTGTTTGGATAGTCCACTCATATTGGTCATCATTTTGAGGATGATAATCCATACTGAAGTTCAGATCAGTATTTATATCATGTTGGAGACTCTTTCTGAACTTAGATGTGAATCTTGGATCTCGATCGGATACAATGGATAGTGGTACTCCATGTAGCCTTACCACTTCTCTAATGTATATCCATGCCAGTTGATCCAATGATAAATACTCTTGAATTGAAATGAAGTGTGTAGTCTTTGTAAGATGATCCACAACAACCCAGATAGCATTGTTTACTTTGGATGTCTTCAGAAGTCTGGTGACAAAGTCTATGGTGATTGTCTCCCATTTCCATGTTGGTATGGGTAATTTTTGCATCATCCCCTTAGACTTATGCCTCTCAGCCTTCACTTGCTGACACACCGGTCACTTTGATGTATACTCAGAAATATCCTTCTTCATGTTATTCCACCAATAATGCTCTTGGAGATCTCGATGCATCTTTGTGTTTCCAGGGTAAATGGAGAAATTCGAACTATGTGCATCATCCAAAAGTTCATTATTTAACTTAGGATTTGATGGAATTCATAGTCTTGTCTCAAATATCACAATTCATTCTTCATTAACATTGAAATCTGAGGGTTTCCCTTTTATGATAGTTTCTACTTTCTTATAAATTCTCACATCATCCTTTTGATCATCCTTTAACCTTTCCAAAAGAGATGTCTGAAAAATAATTTGTGAAAGGATTGATGATGTTACCTTATTTATGATTCCAATGCCCATCTTCATCAAATCTAAGAAAATTTGATCCTTTTAAATTATCATCAATGATAGTATCATTGGGTCCTTTCTACTTAGAGAATTATCCACCTTGTTCACTTTCCTAGGGTGGTAATGGATTGAGTAGTCATAGTCTTTGATCAGATCTAACCATATTCATTGGCTCATGTTCAACTCTTTATATTTAAATAAATACCTAAGGATTTTGTGATCTGTATATATTTCACACTTCTCCCTAAAGATCTAATGTCACCAAATTTTTAATGAAAAGATTACTACAGCCAACTCTAGATCATGTGTTGGATAGTTTTTCTCATTAACTTTAAATTGCCTTGAAGAATAGGAAATGACTTTGTAATTTTTCATAAACACACAGCTCAGGACTTTCTTCGAAGAATCATTGAATACAAAAATAAGTTATCCACTTATGGGTAGTGTGATCATGGGCACAGTGATAAGCCTCCTTTTCAACTCCTTGAAGATCTATTCGCATTCATTAATCCAATAAAACTTGACTCCTTTCTGAGTTAGCTTGGTAAAAGGGTTTGACAATCATGAAAAATTTCTCACAAATTAGAGATAATATCTAGATAACCCAAGGAATATGCAGATATCTATCATAGATGTTGGCCTTATCCATCCCTCAATTTCATTTGTCTTGGAGGGATCCACATATAACCCATTCCTTGTAATGATATGACCCAAGAATGAGACTTCCTTCAACCAGAACTTACACTTTCTATACTTTTCATAGATCTTCTTCTTTTGTAAGGTCTATAGTACAATACTTATATTCTCCTCATTATCCTCCTTGGTTTTGAAGTATATTAGAATATAATCAAAAAATAATACCACAAATTTATTGAGGTAATCTCTAAAGAATCTATTCATCAAGTCCATGAGGATTTATAGAGTATTTGTTAGTCCTAAAGGTATTACTATGAATTCATAGTTCTTGTACCCTGTACGAAAAGAAGTCTTGGGGATATCCTCTTTCTTTGACCTTACTTGGTAAAATCCCGACCGTAGATCTACCTCAGAGAAGTATTGTGCTTCACATAGCTGATTGAATAATTAATAAATTCAGGAAAGAGGATACTTGTTCTTTATCATGATTTTTTAATCTCGTGATAATCAATGCAAAGGTGCATTGACCCATCCTTCTTCTTGAAGAATAGAACTGGTGAACCCCATGGTGAAGCACTTCGGCGTATAAACCCTTTATCCATATTCTCCTGTAGTTGTTTCTTTAGCTCCTCAAGCTCCACAACAACCATTCTATATGGATTCCTGGATATTGGCAAAGCCCTTAGTATAAGATCAATTGAGAATTCAACATCCCTTCTAGGAGGAAGACCCGGAAATTCATCGGGAAACACTTCAGTAAATTCCCTCACAATAGGCATGTATTCAAAGATGGTTTCTTCCTTAGACTCGATCATCTGAGAAAGATATGCATGATCATAGGGAAATAATATCCATGTTTGAGATGATGGTGCTAAATAAGATTCATCCTCCTCCTTCCACATGTATAGAATCGAGGGTCAATTCCTCATATGGAGAGTGATTTCCCTCACACAGTAATTTATGTTGGCTCTATATAGGTAAATTAAATCCATGCCAAGAATTTCATAAAATTCCACCCAAGGGAGTATAACGAGTTTATCCAAGAAGTTAAATCCAAAAATTGTGATAGGAGAGGATTTATATTCATGGGATGCAATGATTTCTCCATTTGTTGTTCTCACTGACATCTCTACTTCCCTGATTTGTGGTGGTATTGGGATTATTCGACTAAACTTTTGGGATATAGAAGAATACGTAGAACCCGAATAAAAAATTATGTTCACTATTCTTGAATGAATAACCAGAGAACATGTTACCACTTTGTTGTCGGGGTTTTCTTCAGCGGTAGTGATGGAAAAATCTTACCCTTGCTACCTTAGAGGTTGTTGGTTACCTCTGAAAACCCTTATATTAAGGAACTGGTTTGAAAAGTGACCTGGTTATTTGTAGTTGAAGCAATGAACAATGTGATGGGGGTTGAACGGAGTGTTCCTATCCACTTTTTCAGCAGAGGATTTTTCTTGTTGAAAATTAATGGCCAGGTTCCCTTCTCTTCCACACCTAAAGAATTTCCTCATTCCCTTCAGGCAATTTTCAGGGTTCTTCTTTCCACACATTTGGAAAGTGGGGTGCTATAATTTCTTATCATTGTTAGATTTATCCATCAGACTACCAGAATTAAAGTCTAATTTTTGCTTCTTATCCCCATGATACCCCTGAGATTCGTAGATCTCCACTTTGACTTTGATGGCACATCGAACAATTTCTCCATAGTTATCGAAGTCACAGATTGCTAGAGATTTCTTTAGGCTAGGTTTATCCAACCAATGAAGTGATAAACCTTGCATTCGTGTAAGAACCAGGGTTTTTAGAGCAGGTCAAAATCCCAACCCTGTTTGAATTTTTGACTCGTTTCTAAGAAAACTGGAGAAACTGGGAAGTTTCTAGAAAATTCTAGATTACACGTTGTGTACCTTAAGTACATTCCATGTACCCTTTCCCATGTGATAAGACCATACATGGTGTGTAGGCCTGTTGGCGGGGTAGAATTTTTTTAGAAAGTACACATTTTGTACTATTTGTACATGTCGTGTAGAGGGGTCATGTATGGGGATATACATGGTGTGTTGGGGATGTCAGTTGGGTAGAGAGGTACACGCCATGTACCATAGGTACACGCTATGTAGTCAGTCAGAAAGTCCTCAGTGAAATATCATCCATCATATGAATAGTAAAATTATACATGGCATTTATTCCTAAGTACATGCCGTGTATTTTCTTTTTTCCCTCTAAAATCTGCAGTAGCCTTGTTTTGAGGCGGAAACCCAAACCCTCGATGGGTTTGAGAAGGGAGATCTTGTCAGATCTCATTTTTGCTCTCTATTGTCTGTCCAAACATCGTTACAATCGACACTGGATGTATTAGAACCCCCTTGGTAAGGCCTTGATTTCTCTTGATCCATTTTTCTTGATTTCTGTTCTAAGACAAGTTATAGGGGTTTGAGTGGTTTTAATTTTTTTATATATTTAATGCATTTTAGACCTAATTGGAGGCTGTTATTGGAGGAGTATCATCGTACTAGTACGAGGTAAGTGGTGTATACCTTGGTTTTCGATTTCGTGGACATTTGGGTGGTGTGACCTTTGGCGCGTTCTCGGGTATTTTAGAGCAGGACCCATTTTATCTTCTATTACATATTGAATTAATTTTTAGACCCATGGGATGCCTTTGGACATGACCTATTGCCTATATTTCTTGAGCAAGGATGGGCGAGAGGCAGACCCTCATTAGGACATTTTGCCCTAGGGTGCCAAAATGGTTATAATTGGTCTTCTTTGTTTAAAATTGGTATGTTTAATCTGGTAAATCATGCTTACATTATTTAGAGGCATTCAAGACCTCAGTGCTACTGTGTGATAACTATTGGGTTAGTGCAATTCAACTATTTAGATTGTTTTTCCTATTTATGTGACTTGTTTAGAAGTGTTATATGTTTAATTTCTAAATTACATATGATGGAACCCTTTGGATTGTGTTGGGAATGGCCCAGATTTTTCTTCAATGATAATAATCACAGGTTGGGCTTGGCCCAGGTTACATTGGGTGGTTCTGACCATGGGATTGGGCGTCATTGATGTCATCTTGAGGTAGTGTGACTGTCAGGTTGGGCATAGCCTGAGTTACTTGGATAGAAATGCCATCAGACTTGAGCGGAATGTTCATGGGGGAACGAGGTGTCAGAGAGGTTATGGATTGGGAACTTACTTTGGTGATTACCGCTCACCTGGAACTTTGATTAGTGTGCACATAGGGAGACTCTGTGATAAGGTGGTTTTGATCACTCGTGTGGGTAGAGGGCCCCGATAGATGTGGTTTAGGTACATTTGGTTTGAGGGTTATTCTATTAGGAAGCCACGTGGAAGGTGAGGAGCCTTCAGAGGATAGATTTGATTCTATCGGGTTGGGGGAAGAGGCTCATCATTATTTGAGGGCAGACATCACTATCCCTTAGGTTACTATTTAATGATAGTATCGTTTTTCCTCCAAGTTATTATTTCATGGGCGTGCCTTCGGGACGTCGGTACATGAGACACTTGGTTTCATAGGGAACACGGTGTCGGGTTACATGACAGAGATTCCGGCGTTTCCAAAAGAAAGTGACACTCCATGGTGGCTGTTGAGCACCAGTGGAGTTTGTGTGCATCATAATGTTTACTATTTTCCTTATTAATTCATGTCTTCTTAAACACTTATATTAGGTACGCACCTTTGGGTGGTATCCTACTAAGATTCATCTCACACCCTGCATAGACCCTTTGAGACACGTGCAAACTTTATGGATTTACGTATAGGAAAGAGGCCAGCTTCAGGAGCTGGGCTACTTTAGTTGTTGCATGGAGATGGTATGAACCTTGAGGTCTTTCCTTGATCAACTTTACTTTGTTTGGCTTCCATTCTATATTAGCACACTTGATATTGTAGCTACAATTGGTTAGATATTGGCGCCCCTTTTGTATACTGATCTGCTATGAATATATGCTTGTTTGTTTATTAGTTACAAGTGGTGTTCAGCATGTTGTTCTATTTATTTTCCGCTGCTGTTTTTTATATTTATTGCTTCTATTGTTTATCGATATTGAATGTGCTTTTGATTTGCGGGTCAGGTTCGAGTCTACTGGGTCATTTATTCTACTTCATATTTATTTTTACACTCAGACCTGTACCATTATCATCATCCTAGAGGGTATAACCCCCCCCCCCACTATACTTATAAGACCCTCGATGCTTGTTGGCAGCCTTTGGAATTTGGGGAGGTGCGCCTAAGGTAGTAACACCCGACCCGTTAAGCGTTGTTCGGGTGGCTGTTTGGGTCCAGGTCATTACAATTTGGGGTAACAACAAAGCCCAAGGCGCATCATGCATGCCTTGTGAAGTTTTCCTCATACACTCAGATGGATTCATCATCTTTTTTTATTGATGTAAAGAAAGTCCCTTTTTCATATTAAGTCAGAGGGTGTGAGTAAAATATTTATCAAAAAACATTTTCCAAAAATCCTTCCATTCCAATGCCTCAATCTCTTCCTCAAGATTCGTATTTTTTATTAATGTTCTCCACTAATCAGCCTCAACCTCTATATGATAAGTAGCCAGAAGAACCTTCTATTGTTCAAAACATTGAAGGATGGAGAAGATCTCCTCAATGGAGTTGATCCATTGTTTAGTGATTGAGGGATCAGATGATCCATTAAAATTATAAGGCATTTGTCTCATGAAGCTCTCGATTGTGGCTTGTTCTTTCTTACGGAGGGGGTGAATGATCCTCTTGACCCATGTTTCTATTCAAAACTTGAGTTAACTAATAGAGTATTGTGACAAATTTTGTGATTCCTTCTCCCATCAGATTGGGAATCTCATTAGAACAATCATCACATTGATCTTCGTATCTGTTGTTATCCCAAGTCCTCCTATTACCAACCATTGGCTGGATTAAAAGGAAATTTAGGGGTAACACATATGTAGAATCCAATGACAAAAAGGGATAACTTATAAATTACATTTATTTTCTTACCTTATGAATTTATATAATTTAATCTATGTAATCCATGATCTACTTCCCAACATATATTATTAGGGGAATTTTTTTATTCTATTAATAATGGTTCATAATATGTTTATGAATTTTCCAAATCATATCCCCTAGGAGTGTCGTAACCAAGATTACAACAAGGCTCGTTGTCATGCACCAGTTCCCATTTGAGTCTAGCTCAAAGCATTGTTTTCGAGTTTTACCCCTAGATAATTCTGTGCCATTTCCGCCACTACTTGTTCATATCCAGACATGGATGTATTTTCTTGATAAAACACTTACTCTATACTCACCAAAATTTAGGAATGTTTTTATTATACTAATTATTATCCCTAAGTCTTTCACTATGGTTTTCTTATCATAATCCAAAAAATAACTAAACCTATCCTTTGATACCAACTATAATAGCCTTTCTCTTTATTACATATTTAAACATGATTTATTACATAAACTTTCACTTAAGACAAATCTGAAGATCAAGAGATCTAGTGTCTTGGAAAATTAGAAACATTATATGACAACTTAAGACATAAAATACAACATCTTTATTGAAAACTTCTTTTACATGACCACAACATTCATTCATACTTAGCATTGCATGAGATAACCTGAGGAAATACATAAGAAAAGGGTGAGATATAAAGACTAGTAAGGGAGAAAAAAAGGAATAACATGGAGAATACAATACATGTTAGGCAATAGGCATATCAATAGATCATAAGAGAAAAATGAACCTAAAGGCATTATATAACATTATTATCATAATGTGGAGATGTGGCGACAACATTTAACATGATATTAGCATGATCCAAGGATCATTGCACATGGAGCTTGAGTAAACCCTCATTGCACTTGAATTAGCATGATTAAACCCTCATTTAACTTTAATTAACATGGTTAAACTCTCATTGCACATGGAGTATCATGATATTATTCTTTACCCAATGCATTGGAGTGCTATCAAGACACCCTTCTTAATCATTTCATTTAACGCATAAGTGTGCCACATAGATCATACAACATGGATTCATTAAACATCATAATTTATTCCATGAATAAGAGATGTGGAATACATAAATTTAAGTCCTAAATCAACAATTACATGTTTATAAAGTTTAATACCCTTGATAGATAAATGGGTATAGTATTCACTTACACAATGATTTTGGCATAGAAATTTTGGTGTAACTTCGTCAGTATAACGACGTCAAATAGAAATTTTAAAATAGTTTTATGAGAGAGAAAGGAGTTTTTAATCATTTATACATGAAATGGACAGTAAGGGGTCATGTAATATAATATCCTAACATATGTAATGTAATTTAGATTCATAAAATAAAATAATTCCAGGAATGTAAATGAGGAGAGAGAAATCCCTTTTGGAATTTCAACATGGTAACGGGTCTACATAGGAGGAATTAATGAAAGATAAAGGGGTATATAATAATTAAAAAATAAGTAGGTAAGTGTATGGTAGGTCTGAAATCATACCCCAACATTTATAATTGAAAATAAAATGGCATAACAATATAAGGAAACTTGGACAAAAAGAAGGAAAGAAAGTGAGGGTCCCTTACTTGGAGGTGTGATCCTATAGGCTTGAGGGAGGCTTGAGATAAGATTCTTGGGAGGTTGAGGCTCCATGAGAGGATTATAGAGAGAGTAGGTAAGGGTTTTTTTTGAACCTCAAATGGTTTCAATGATGATTAATGGGAGATTGAGTGGGTTTATATAGGAAAGGAGAGGGAATTATTTATTATTTAGGTTTTGGACACTACACATTAAACTAATCAAAACCAAAAACCACCCCATGGTTTTTGCCCATGTTTTTTTCCAAACGGGATTGGAAAACATTAATTTATAATTATAATCCCATAAATTATTAAAATATTAGGTTTGCTTATGTGGATATGAGTCACACTCTCATGGAAATCATTTTAAAATGTTAAAATATTTTATAAGTCATAGAGGGACCACTAAGGAATTGTAAAATTAATCAAAAAAATATAAAATCACATTATTTTAAAGATAAAACAAATATATTTTTCGAATATCCCTTTTATAGTATTTTATTACATCACTATTGGATCATTATGATGTCATAAAACACATTATATATTTAAACGGTATTTAATTTTTACCCAAAATTTAGACTGTCTCAGAAAATTATGAAGAATTCACCATTGGATAATTTCGAAATACTAAATCAAAAAATAATATTCATTTTATCTGATTAATTTTCTAAATATGTGAATTTTTACTTTTAAAATAAAAACTGACATTTATTGAAAATAAATGGGTTTTGATAAAAACAGCTTTCAAAGTTTAATAAAAATTACAATTATATAAAAATTATATGATAATTTATATTTAATAAAAATTAATTTAGTAATAATTTTTTATTAAAATATTATTTAATTCATAAAATCTATTAATTCCTAAAAATATATTTCTTAATTTAATATTAACTAAAAATATTATTTATTCATTAAAAAACCATTTACAATGTAACAATAATAAAATGAATCTATATTATTTATTCTATAAAAAAAATAATTCATATAATCATAGTGCTAGGGTCTTGTTAAATTAAACCTTATAACACCCGCATAATACCTAATGGTAAGGTGAGCGATGGTGATAGACTCTTGGGGCAGTTTGGATAACATTACTCAGGTGGTAATCTCTATTAACTTTCACTTCTTCCATAATTTGTTTCGTTCAAGCTTAAAGTGTTGAAGCTTAGTTTTGGATTGGTCAAGAGAAATGACCAGTGATGCTACCTACTTTCCAAGCTCTGATAAATGGGCTTCGTATGGAGTAATTCTACTGGATGAGACCATCACTTCCTTTTTCTGAGTAAATTGGATTTGTTAAAGCCTTATATTTATACTAATAATGTGATCACTGTTCAATGGCTATAATAGAAACAATAAAAATTATTAACGGTAATTTAAAATCCAAAATAATAAAACCATGGAAGTTCATATGTTTTATATAACAATTTTACAAAATATGAAATTTAATTAGATCGAGGAAAATTTTAATTAACAAAAGTTTGGGTCGTTATAGTCATATTTCAATTCAATTGAGGATAAACCTTTCGTTGGGATTTCAAAATAATTTCATGGAGGTCCCAATGTATATGGGTTCTTGTATGTCAAAGGATACCACATTTTGGGGATTTAGATACTCGATAGAGGGGTCAAACCCCTTCAACCGTTAAAGAAAAAAGAGTGTTAAATAACTAGGTTAATTTTTTTAAAAAAATATATTATGTTACCTTATTGTATAATATATTAACTAATACATTTACAAAATCTAAGTTAACTATTAAAATACTTCTAAAAATAATGTATTATCCATATGCCGATACTCTTAATACAGAGGAACAATAGGTTTTTCCACATGATAATACTCCCAATCCGGAGTAACAACACATTTCTCTACATGCTGATTCTACCAATCATAGGGAAAAATATACTGAAAATATTTAAAATGAGGAAATGGTATAAGTTGAAGAACTTATGTCCAAGAAATAACAAGAGTGTCATAGTATGATAGTCTTCAAAAAAATTATTAAGGTGATTAGGAAAGGCATAAAATTCAAGGTTTGATTGAATGCACATAGCTAGCATGTTAACCAAAACAAATTTATTTAAATTATATAAATTGGGTTCATCAATAAAATGAAAGTTTTGATTGATGTAGATATACAGCATGATGTTGCGCCCATGTTTAAGGCACTAATTTGGGAAGCGAATAGGGAAAAAAATTATATAATTTCTCTATTTTACTAAAAAATAAAATAATGAAATGTTTATTTACTCTTCATTATCCCTTATAAAGTGAATTTATACTAGATAACTGTCAAATTAGATTTATATTAACGGTATCTAGAAAGTGTCATAAATCCTTTTGGAAAATTATTACGAAGCATCAACTCAGGGATACAGAAGGGAAAGAAAACTTGCACCCACCATAAGTATATGAACACATGATTATCCAAGATACATGGAATGATTTTATTATCTATTATGTGAAGGTATAATTTTAGGTGTATTGTGATTGGTAACACTTTACTTTAAAATACATTTATTAATCACTTTGATTAATTATTGTTAGTTTATAAAGTAACAATAGATTATTGAAAATAAGTAGTGTGCATAAAAATAAATGTACAAGTACCATAAAGAAAGTATGGGGTATGATTCAATTCATGAAAATAGTATTTATTTTAAATCTTTAGTAATAAATTTATGTGGCATGAAACAAAAACATAATTATATTCCATTGTTTATATATAGATTGATGAATCAAATTCAAAATATACTTCCACCATATGTCATGCACTATGGAAGGGGGGTCATGTAAATAAATATGGAATACTAGCAGATTAAAACACACAAAGAGTATTGGAATCATGATTAAGTATGACATAACTAAATTTTTTTCTTATTTAAATTGATATTACATAACAATGAATACTTATTTTCCTATATTTTTATTTATTTTAGAAATAAGAATCCTCAATGGTTTTACCTAATGAACAATTTATTTTAATGTCCTTGAAGAATCCAAAAAAACATGATAGAATCATTGTTGAAGATTGAAAAGTGTCACCCTGAACATATTTAGAGAAAATAAGTGCAAAAGATGACAAATATATGAAAATGGATGAGATGTAGGCATGAATACATGTTTTAAAAAGAAAAACTTAACTACAATAATGATTTGTATGAGAATATTATGGTAAGGAGTCAAATATAAGAAAAAAATTACAACAACAACCATTATATGATGATTCAGTCTCTCACCCATGGATTTAAGGCTACCCATTCCCCTCAAGTGTCTACCTTACCAGAGGTAGTCGATTTTTTCATAATTGTTTCTAAAAAATGTGAATTAAGTACATATTGATACATTTTTGTACTAATATTCTATTAGGTGAAATGGAATTTGATTTATATATATCATCACCCACCCATCACATTGTTGTGGGGGGGGGGGTATAGTGCATAGTATCACTAGAGATATTCTACATAACAAAAAAATTCAAAAGATCATGTGAGAGTTAGGATTTATATAACTCATGAGTCAAACATCAAGATATCTATTCCCATTGATGATCTGGATGTTAAAACGGTTCAAAATACTATTAGAATGTTTTCAATCCTCACTTTCATATGTGTTTTAATAATCCCAAACACAAATTATGTTTCTAACCATTTTAGTTGAGTGTTTTTTAGTTATAATGTTTAGAAATAAACCATGGAAGTTGTTCAACAAAAACTTGGGATCAAGAGGCACATTGAGGGCCATTTTAGAAGCCATCACTAGTTAAAAGAACTAGTTATATAGTCGGAAGGCACTGAACAGAAGGTAGAACTATAAATAAGCACCTACTCCAGTCCTAACCCACCGGGCAATCAATGTGGCTAGAAATGTTACATTGGATCTCATGTATTCAGTTTTTTTCAAACTGCTTTATCAAAGTTTTCTACCTTGTATTTTATTTTAATTTTTTACTGCACTTACTCTTTTTTTATAATTTTATCTCATTATTTAGTTATAAATTTTAAAATTAAATTGACCAACCCCCTTTCCATCCTATTTAGGTTAACAATTTGTATCATAGCCATCCTTGGTTTCTAGACCTTCACCAGTTTCAAGGAATGATCATAAGGTATGGAAACTACCTCTATCACCCAAGGTTCTCCCGAAGGACACTCTATGGGATTATTCCCTTTCTTTTATGGATCGAACTATAGTTATTAGAAAACTTTCATGTGTACTTTAATTAAAAATAGAGAATAATCCATTTTGAAAATAGTTATGCATTGTTATACTCCCTCTAAGGATTTGTAGGGTGAATGGACTCTCGATGGCATTGTCTCTTTCGAGATTGATGTCAAGGCTATGAACGTTCTTCACTATGGAAAAGACTGAAATAAATTTATTATAATTTCTTAAGGTAAAACTACCTATAAAAACTAGAAACTTTTAAAAGTCACACACATAGTCACCAATAAATTCAAAGACACTAGGCTTGACATATACCATCAAGACATTAAATGTTTTTACATGCATTATAATGAGTCTATAACTAAAATGATTACATGTTTTACTAACATGTGAAATGGTATAAAATCACTTGTTGATAATATTTCTATATAAAATATTTTCAATAAGATACTTTGGGTTTTTTCAATTTCTTGGACACCCAAAGTAATGATGTTTCAAGAAGAATATGGTGTTAAAAAAATGTCATTTGAATAACTTATTGGGTATCCTATGACCTATGATATTACCATAAAGAGACAAGATGAAAAAAATCTAATTAAGTGAAAGAAAAAATATAATTTACTTTAATTATAACATTGATTTCTCTTATATAAGTGATTTCATAATTGCTCAACTTTCTAAGAAAATTAAAAAGAT
Organism: Viscum album; assembly: GCA_963277665.1. Classification (NCBI taxonomy): domain Eukaryota; kingdom Viridiplantae; phylum Streptophyta; class Magnoliopsida; order Santalales; family Viscaceae; genus Viscum; species Viscum album. The sequence continues at coordinate 965,549,361 of OY728150.1, forward strand.
AACAAAGATAAAGAAATATGAATATCATTACAAAAAAGAGGAAAAAAAGTAATGAACTGTTTGGTTCTTTCTATGAATAAAAAAAGAAAATACACATTAATCTTGGGTGGTATTTTTTCAAAAATATTATGAGAGAAAAGAATATACTAAAAAATCATTCAATGTCTCAACATAGAGTGAAAGTGATGACTCCCTCTCCTCAACAGACTCAAGTGATAATAGATACAAATGTATCATGGCCAACATCGAAGTAAATGATGGGGTAAATTATTATTATTCCATATATTATTATTATTATAGTCATTTAAATTATTAAGATCTTAAATATTCAAGGTATCAACTAGAGGAAGGATTTTGTAAACCCGCAACAAAATTAAAAGAACATAAAAAAGAAGTATAGTCTTCTTGTTAATGAAAAGGATAAACTATAAGAAGAAAATATGATACTAAAAGAGGATAATGAAAATTCCAATGGTTTTCTTCAACAAAATGATGAATATTGAGAAATAATATTTAACTTGTTATTGGAAAATATGATAAAATTTTAGGTTCCGTGTAAAATTCTTAAAAAGGAAAATAATAATTTAAAATAACTATATAATGTTCATGAATTAGAATACACAATTAAATAACTTAAAAAAATAACTTATATGTTCACCAAGGGTAAAAAAACATAAATAAATTGTTATATTCCCAACATCATGCAAAAAATGTTTTGGGGTTGGTTTTTCAAATCAAGTAATCACCTATAAAAACCCCACTTTTTTAAGAGGATACTACAAAGATAAATTTTTTAATTATTTTTATAAAATAGGTAATATAATTTATGAATGTGATTATAAAAATGAAATGGAAGACATAAAAGGGTATACCTCTCATCTAATATTTGTTCAAAAAAACCTTATTCAAAACAAATATGGGTTTTGAAGTCACTTTTGGAAAACATTAGTGGAACTAAATTTATATGTGTGATAAAGTATTTATTATCTTGATTATCTTGATGGGAAATGTCTAAAGATAATATCCCAAGGATTTATATAGTGCATGGATAGTGGTTTCTTGATACACATGTGTGGTGACTACTCTGAGATCAGACACATTTAAAATCTTGATAGAGGGAATGTCATCATTTATGATAACTCAAGGAGTAATATCATCGGAATAGGTACAATTTGATTTTTAAATTCTACAATTACTAAATATGTTTTATATATTAATTGTTTAAAAATAACTTTCTTAGTATTATTCAATTATGTGATAGTGGTTTTAATTTTACTTTTGAAAATGTTGTTTGTATAGTCTTTGATTCCAAAGGAAAACATCTATTTTCAGAATTTATTTTTCCAAAATATTTATTTTATTGATTTGAAATATTTTATGGACAACTTGTTAAATTTTTGAGTGCACAAAATAGTGATTTGTGTCTTCGGGGTAGGAACATTGGTCATTATAGTACACAGACACTTGTAAAACTCAACTAAAATCAACTAGTATATGATTTACCTAAATTTAATTTCAAAATGAAATTTTTAACGAACCTTTCCAACATGGTAAGAAACAAAAAACTTATTTTAAATATAAAATTTTATTATCCACCAATTCAACCCTTAATCTAATTCATGTTGATCTTTTTGGACCAACCCACGATGTAAATATAAGAGGTAAATCTTACACTTTCATAATTGTTGATGATTATACAATATTTACTTAGGTTTATTTCATGGTACATAAAAATGAGCCATGTAATTTAATTATTAAATATACCAAGGAGTATCAAAATTAAAAAGGATATAAGATCGTATACATTCAGATTGAACATGGGGGAGAGTTCAAAAATAAAAAATTTCAAGAACTTTTTACTTCACAAGGTTATAATAATTATTACTTGATTCCTTCTAAATCTTAGTAAAATGGGGTTACTGAATGAAGGAATTGAACACTAAAAGAGATTTCAATAACTCTATTTAATGAATTTACCCCCCCCCCCCAAATATTTTTGGTCTAAGGTTATCAATACTTCTTGTAATACTTTGAACTATGTTTTTATAAAACCCAAATTTAAGAAAACACCTTATGAGATTTGGAAAGGAAAAGAACCTAAAGTTTGATATTTTAAGGTGTTTGGGTGTAAATTGTATATTATTAACACCAAAGATATCTCTAGAAAATTTGACCCCAAATCTGATGAAGTTGTCTTTACTGGGTACTCTATCTCAAGTAAAGCATACCATATTTTTAATAAGAATACCACGACCATATAAGAATAAATTCAAATCAAATTTGTTGATAATTTTCCTTTAAATCATCCCAAATTGATTATGTTAATGTCAAAAAAGAAAATTTAACCTTTAATGATCCACCTCATTCTAAAGAAATTGAAGGTATGGAAGAACCTATCCTTTTACCCAAGTCCTGGGTGAATTATAAAAACCATCCCTTAAAACATTTTATTGGATATTTGAAATCCAGTACCCATAAAAATCAAATTTATATAGAAAATGACTTCTTTTAATAAACCTATCCAAAAATGTGAGTTCTCATATTTCAACTCTTCTAAAACCCATCCAAACCTATAAGGAACCTCTTGGTCCTTAAACTACATAAAGTAAATATTTAAGTGTTCCAACCCTTGGAATCATGTTCCGAGTCTCACTTTAAGATGTGGTTCTTACACTATAAAAAAAAGTTCAATTTCCATTGGAATTTTAAACTAGTTCAAAACATGAGACGTTATAAACTCCCCACCTTAGAACTTATCACCCCTAAGAATCTTTGTGGAATAACGAAATCATCACCTAACCTACTTAGGTCATGATGTTTTTTTCAAATAGTCACAGAAAATTCAAAACACCCAATGCACCTTTATTGATCAAATAAATAATGAGGTACATAAGCTTATAAACACAAGAAAATAATGAAAAATACTAATAAAACATTTAGATAATACTTACATAGTCCCCTCATACCTAATACATTATCACACTATAATATATTTCTATCATCTTTCCTATGGAATTACCACACCATAGATTCTAAAATTTCACATAGACAGCTCTGAGTCATGTTGCTCCAACCAATGGAATGTTCTATTCAAATACAACCCTAACATCATAATTATGCTCCCATAACATTTATTAAATTAAAATAAAGGGAACTACCCTCATTCCTTGATATGAATGAAATGATTGAACTCCAATCAACCAAGATCAAACTTGTCACATTAACCATTCCTTGAAAAGTCACAATCAACATATTAAGCTTCGCCAATCTCATAAAAATGGTGTGCCTGATGCAATTTCATCACCTTACTCATCCATCCTAATAAGAGAATGAAATTTGAGATTATTCTGTCAAACTCTTCTTGAAAATATCATCCTCAGGAGTTGATACATCATCGAACTATATTAAAAATCCCTTAACTAAGGGCCACCAAGATCATACAGAGCATGTTCACCAAAGTCTGTAACTAAATTTTGGTGACTTGTCATGAATGAACCATCTCCTCATAAAAACTACCACCATTTTTTAATACTAGCACTAGCACATTCCTGATCCAGAATCAATGTATTGTCATAAGTTACTCCATGTTTAATGCCTGCGTTTGGATTTCTCTAAAATCTATTATCGAACCGTACATGGAATTTACTGAGGATTATAGCCATTCATTTTTACATATATTAAATGGAATATGAGTTCCAAATTTAACATCACATTACAAGTATAAAGGTCACACGACCCTTATCTCACTAGGGTTTCCCACTAGCAACTGACGTCCTACTCCCCACCATAGGAGGATCCTTCTCATCGCTTAAATGAAATGAAAACCAATTAACTCAATGCATGACCTATCTATATTGTAAATCTAAATGGAATAGACAAGAAATCACTCTTCAAAAGTGCTAACATAAATTTTAATCATCACACATTCCATCTTCTAGAGAACAACTCTCACGGTGAACGTCGAATTTGAATCATAACAAGGGACATCACCCTCCAATGACCAATGGTGTAATACATAACGTTTCACTTTTATTAAAACCATTCATTCAGTGAAACTCACAAAGAGTCCTTTAATCAAGCCATAATAGTTATTTAAATAGGTATCTCAGTGTATAATAGACAATCTCATGGGGTACTTCTTTTAGTTTGCCCTAAAAATATGGGTCTCCATACCCACAATCATCACATTATTGAAATCATCAATTCTTGTATTGCACCTATCCACACACCAACATTCAATTCTGAATAGTTACCATGAATAGTTAATATAAACTAACTCACCATATGTATCGGGTTCATATCCCATACCAGCGAGTTCAAACCTAAATCACACAACCGCGAGTTGTCAGTCAACAAGGTCTAATTGTTCATGATACATGGAACAAAAATTTTCATTAACCGACAGGTTCCCTTAGAAATATTCTTCAAAATCATTCATGGTACTTGTTCTATGATTTATCAAACAACAGAACACCTTACGTGTAACACCCCGAGATTTTATGAAAAATATTATTTTAATTTCATTAACGTCTTATGTTGTATTCTACACCAAGATTACCTTGCGCTATACGCAACACCGTATTAGCTTGCAGTATACGCAACACTATTCTTGGACCGTGTTACACACAATTTTGATAATAGTTATTCTACGCAACATTGAGTATATATATATATATATATTAAATGTATAAATGAAATATGGTTGGATTCTGTTATACGAAACAATGAAGGATTCTTTCACAACACGCAACCCTGACTTGGCTTGCATTACACGCAATCGCGACCTTCCTCGATAGCGTGTGTTGTACACAATACCGGGTTTTAATAAACAATGTTATATTATTATAATATTGTCATGAACTAGAAGTTATGAATAGTATTAACTAAATTTTGAATTTTATAACATTATTATTCATCTTACACATTTCTAGAACATGGTATAAGAACAAAATAAATTTTTCGGGTAAAATAAGTATTTTTCAAAAAAATGCAGTTTTGCCGCCTTTTGATGGCGCACCCACTTTAAATCTAATTTTTTGACATGTTTATAAGTTCAATTTGACAAAATAAAATTCTTCTTTGGAATCAAGAAATAAAAATTTACTTTGGATAAATGTTTCATATTATTCTGGTAACTTTCACATTTTAATGAATAGTAAAAACACGCTATATTTTAATTAAAAACAACTTTTTTCATCGTAATATTTTATGTGGTTAAATTATAATATTGAATGGTTTTAAAGTATAAATAGAATATATTTTTACCATTTAATATAATTTATGTCATTAGCATTTATTTTACCTTGAATTCGTAGGTTAAATCAATTCAATCTTTTACAATGTTTTAAACAAAAACCCGTTTTTATTCGACAACGGGATTAATTTTAATTTAATTTCTGAAACTTCTGTGTATGGAATTTTAAAAAATGGATTCCATATTTGGAATCAGTGGGTCCAAATTATGTTAATAAGCTACTTTTTATTTTTGGGAATTATGAATAGTAACTACGGTAAATTTTATTTACCATAGTTAAAGGTAAATCGGGTAATTAAGGGTAAAGATAATATTTTAAAATTACCCTAACAAATGTCAAAATCCTATTGGATGACTAAAAGTCGACCCATATCACCTAAGGGTCAGATTAGAATCATTTAATGAACATTTGTCCATGAAAATAACTTAATTATTATTAAAACCAATGAAAGTGACAACATGTCACTCTCTTAAATTTTATAAGTATATTAATTTTAATTTAGTGATAAACTTCATGAAACTTCGAACATGAATAGTCTAAAGAAAGCTAATGAAATTATCTACATCATATAAATTTATTTATAATTTTTAGGGATTAAATAATTATCATTAATTACGACACAATAGTGATGCAGAAATTGTTTATCTAGTGAAAAATCAAGAATAATGTTTTTTTTAAACTAATAGTGACCCTAAAATGCACAAATACCTAACCAAAACTTATTTGACATGTACATGTAAACCATAAGCATCCAATGGTCGAATATTTGACCATTTGGAGCCTTATAAAAGTGATTATGACACTTATATTATTTTATTTTAAATGATGCCAAAGTTGTCACCTTCATAATTTAATAAATATAACAATTTAAATATTGTGATTTTAAGATGATAAATTCGAGTAAAAGTATTATTGTGAACGTTAATATATTTATCTTCATCATAGAATTTTATTTTAAATTTTTATACAACAAATAAGTATATTAAATAATTATACAAAAATGATGTAGTAATTATTTTGTTAAGAGATAAACCAAATAAATGGTTTTAAAAATAATAAAATAAATATTATATGAACTATTTAATGTGATACAATACTTTTATAGATACATATGACCTTTTATTAATATATTAAAGCTTTTAGTTCGAACATACCTTTTGTATATATTTTATTTAAATTCAAATAAATGAATAGTGTCAAAATTGACACTATTGTTATTTTACAAAAATAACATATTATAAAATTGTTTAAAAATCACAAAAATATTTAAAAATTATAAATTTATATTTATATGGTCTATAATGTTATAAAGTAAACAACTATGGAAAATTCATAACAAATAAGTAATTATTTGTTATAATTTAAAATTTATAATTTTATTACCACAAATAAACTTAAATAGATTAAATAAGGATAAATCAAAATGATAAGGTTTAAAATAAGATCCAAACATGTCTAAATTTGATTGGTTGATGAGATTACAACCCTATATCATCTAATCTTCGAATATGAGTCATTTTTGGAGGTTTTTAAGTGGGGTTAGATTTATTATAAATTAATATTTTTAAGAATTCCTAAGGTGCCCCTCTCCTCCCTTATAAAAGGGTACCTCCTCCCCCTGCTCCTCACACCGAATTGAGCACTCAAGCTCGGACAACCCCTGAAAAAATCTCTTCTCCACTTCCCTAGAAACATCCTAGAGGTTCTGGTCTTCCTCAAAGACCAATTTTAGTGCCCTAAGAGGAGGTCTCAAAGAGGCGCTTCAAAGAAGAGGTAATTACCGTTACCAATTCTTTCATCTTTATTTCTTCTTCCACTTATTCTTCTTAGGTTGTTTCATTATGAAGTAATAACATCAGTATCACTCATATACTGATATGTTATTATAAGTATGAAACAACCCTATTTCACCATCTATCCATCCTACGGAAAAAGAAATCACCGCGCGTGCGTACGTACGGAATACCGTCTCCACGCCGTGGTGTAATCTATTTTCCACCACCACCTTACATGGATGGGTATAATGGTGTAAAGAATAACTATACATAGTTATTACAACATCATATTGATTCTGATATATTGTATAATCCACTCCAATTAAATTCAATATTTATGGAAATGATATCATCGCTCGTGCGTACGTACGGAATACCGTCTCCACGACGCGATGAGATTCATTCTTAATGATTAACCATTCATGAATGATTATAAAGTATATATAATAAGTACTAATGAAATATATGACATAATAATGATACTGGATTTATGTATATATATATGTATGTCATCTACTTACTTCCATTCAAGACAATAAGGAAAGAAAAACAGCGTTCATGCGTACGTACGGACTACCGTCTCCATGAACGGTGTTTTTCATTTTATTTATCTATCTATTATATATATATATATACTGAATATATATGATATATAAATCATATTTTATATTCTGTAAGTAAGTAAATCATGATATAAGTAATAATGATGTCAAGAACAACAAGTCAAAACACCTACGATAAATGAAACGATTTTACCCAAAACGCTTCTTTAACATGGAATTTACAAAAGAACGGGTAATATAATGTCATAAGTGAACCATATATGATATCATAACAATGAATATGATTCTGTAATAAGTCAATGACATTATTTAAATCATTATACAGGAGGTTCGGACACATACGAAGCAAATCGGACCTAAGGTAAGGGAAAATATCACAATCTCATTTTTATCCGAGATTGTTTATTCGTAAGTATTTACTGGGGTGTATTTTATCATCCACATCCATGTTTCATCAATATGTAATATTATTTCCATCCACCTACAATTGTTTAAATCCAATTTTACCCTTTGGTGAGTTTTTAGTAAAAGATATGAAAGGAATCTTTTGTCGTTTTTCGTACGAGGTACTTTTTGACTTTTCCGACAAAAGTACGAAGAATGTTTTTTTAACGTATACGGCATGAATGGATTTTTAAAACATTATTTCCAAGAAGCTTCCTTTACAAGTTTTCAAGTTTATTTTTAATCAACTTATTTTATTTTAAAGTTGTATGACATGTTATGAAAGGAAAAATGTTTTTTAAGAAGAAAGGATATTTTCCTCAAGAATGGAGTTCAAGTGTTTTATCAAAATGATTTTCCATCTAAGATAATAAAGGGTTCTGTTTTTATCCCTATTATTAAATTGATTTTTTTCATGTTGTGATGAAATTATTTTTATGAATTCCTTTATCTTATATGAATTGATTTATGATGTCATGATGTTTCAAGAATCCCATTTTTGTTACATGTGTTATGCGATGATGTATGTTTTATGATTATGTGGCACACATAAGAAAGGATTCATTATAAGATGGGTGGGACCTATATCTCCCTCCAATGCATTGGGTAATGATTTTATATCTCATGAGATAGACAGGGCTGGAACGGTAGGTTATACCGGTTCAGTGAAACAGGACTGAAACGAGGGTTACTCGATTCAGAAAGGGACTTTGTCCACTAAGATAGTCTTGGAAATTAGTCTTGACTAACAAGAAATGATTATCTATGATTATGTGTGTATGCCACAAAGTTTCATGTTTTAAGTTATGATTATTGGGATTACTTTTTCACTGCCATGATTTATCCCATGATTATGAAATTATGCTCTCTTTTGCAGGTTATGATTTCCAAAATGTTATGTTCTTATGAAAATGATGTGATTGATATTTATTTTGTTTACCCTTACTGAGCATTTGAGCTCACCCTTTTATGTTTTCTTTTCCCCAGGATATAAAGAAAGGTTTTAGGTAAAAAAAAAGGGGAAGATCTTTATGGGAGATATTGAAGATCTTTCACCACGATTAGAAGATTACGTTCCGAGTTTCCAAAGACACTAAACTATTACGATCCTTGTGTGTGTGTTTTTTTGTTATGTACTAAGTATTCCGCAAAAGTAATGTAAAGTCAATGTACGTCAGGCTACGGATCTCTACAGTTGGTATCAGAGGAAAGGTTTAGTCAACCTTTGGAAACTAGGATGCGAAAACGTTAGTGAGATCCCTAGAGATATTTCTACGGTATGTCTAGGGATGTCCCTAAGGTTAAGTAGACGTATAAGTTATAGTACTAGAAATACGCTAACGATCATAGAATTAAACCTAAGATGATAGATATTGAAGGTACTCCCCCTTTATTATGTTGTTTTCCCTAGCATGATTTTTGCCTCTCACACTATTCATTTTGGGTTTTAGAAAATGGCTGGAAACAAGATGATTCACGATAATGGAGGATATGATGGACAATGGAATGATATTCTTCATGAGCAACCAAATGAAATGGGATTTGGAAGTCCAAAGATCATTATTATGCCGAATCAGCAATCTCATAATATGATCAATAAAGTAAAATTTGGTAAGTTTCCTGACTCGGCTAATAAGAGAAAGATGGAGTTTCATGATGATCATAGAGGAAAGAAAGTTCAATTTCCCCTATGTAAATCATGTGGGAAGAGGCATCAAGGAGAATGTTTCAAGGGAACTGGAAGATGCTTTGGGTGTGGAAAAGAAGGACACAAAGCAAGTAAGTGCAAAGGAAAAGGTTCGGTTAACACCATGGATGAGGATAATGGTATTGCTACGACATCAACAATGGTTAAATGTTTTAAATGTGGAATGTACGGGCATTATGCAAACCAATGCCCTAAGGGAAAGTCTCATGAAGATAATCAGTATGGTCATATGGGAAGTATTTATGTGGATGATGATGAAGAGACTACAAATGATATGTGAGATGAAAGAATTGTTGAAGCTCGGTCAATGGTTTAAGAATGTAGTGAAATGATTACATGTTTATCACGTGTAATGTTGTATAAGTAATCTCATGGTACTATGGAATAAAAAGACATCTATAGATTGTTACACTATTGTCTTTCCTTGAGTTTTGAAAGTATATGATTAATGGTACAAGTATCCATGAAAGGTTATTCAGATATTTTTGGAATGTAGATGATATGTGCATAATGAAGGGATAAGACGATAATGAGATGTTTGATTGTATTCATGAGCTCATGATTGATATAAGGACTAAGTGATATCATGGTTTGAGTATATAGAATTTTGAGGATTTTGGTATGTGGAAAGTGTTAACTTTAAACAGCATTCATGTTTTCACTAAGGTATTCAAGAGAATACATGATTAAGGACTTTGAATGTTTGGAATGTGACCAACAAGACATATCTTATGATATATGGGGATCAATGATGGTATTAAATCTCTGATAATCGTTTTCACTATATTATGAGAGTGGACTGAAGTATTATGGATAAGCCTAAAGATTGTAATGGATTATGTTGGACATAAGTTAGGATAAAACGTTTTTCGATATTATTGATGAGATGTTATAGTAATATAGTTTTTGAAAAAGGACAACCTGCAGGACGGGCGACAACCCATCGCTTCGGACAAAGCTGTAGGAATCGAACCCACAACCGAAGTGCGACTGGCCTTTATCGCCTACCACTGGCCTACAGGAAGTCCCTGTTTAGTAGAAACTAATTTTATTATATTAAGCAGTATGATATATGAAGTATAAGTCCATTTTAGGAACTATATATGATTAATCTCACTATAGATCGACTTTTGTATATAATTTTTGCTAACCTTTTGTTTGAGACAGATGGAATGACCCGTCATTCTATCACATGATCTACTAACACTTCACGAATAACAAATTCAACTTCATTTATTTAAGAGATGAAGTGGAAATTGTTCAAGGCACGAACAACAGTGAGATTGTACCAAAATAAAGTAAGTATTTATTGTAATTCAAATTTTCAACTTTAGGGAAATGATCTTGAAAACAAAAAATGTTGTCCTAGTGCCCTTATATCCGATGAATCAGATGATACCCTAGATCATCACAAATTTATGGCTTTGTGATTGCTAGCTTTTCCATAGCCATGTTCTCTACCACTCTCCATCAGAACATGATGGTTAGATTTCTCTTCCATATCCATATTTTCACCTATGTGGAAACCCAGTGATTAGTTTATTTGGGTAACTGTTACGTTTCATACTTTTGTTTTTTAAAGATAAGTTTGGGTATTCCTTTTTACGATGTGGGTTTCTATCAAAGAAACTTTCAAATAGTAAACCATTTATAACCCCGACGAATTTCGAGGGCGAAATTCATTTTAAGGGGGGTAGAATGTAACACCCCGAGATTTTATGAAAAATATTATTTTAATTTCATTAACGTCTTATGTTGTATTCTACACCAAGATTACCTTGCGCTATACGCAACACCGTATTAGCTTGCAGTATACGCAACACTATTCTTGGACCGTGTTACACACAATTAGTTATTCTACGCAACATTGAGTATATATATATATATATATTAAATGTATAAATGAAATATGGTTGGATTCTGTTATACGAAACAATGAAGGATTCTTTCACAACACGCAACCCTAACTTGGCTTGCATTACACGCAATCGCGACCTTCCTCGATAGCGTGTGTTGTACACAATACCGGGTTTTAATAAACAATGTTATATTATTATAATATTGTCATGAACTAGCCGTTATGAATAGTATTAACTAAATTTTGAATTTTATAACATTATTATTCATCTTACACATTTCTAGAACATGGTATAAGAACAAAATAAAATTTTCGGGTAAAATAAGTATTTTTCAAAAAAATGCAGTTTTGCCGCCTTTTGATGGCGCACCCACTTTAAATATATTTTTTTGACATGTTTATAAGTTCAATTTGACAAAATAAAATTCTTTTTTGGAATCAAGAAATAAAAATTTACTTTGGATAAATTTTTCATATTATTCTGGTAACTTTCACATTTTAATGAATAGTAAAAACACGCTATATTTTAATTAAAAACAACTTTTTTCATCGTAATATCTTATGTGATTAAATTATAATATTGAATGGTTTTAAAGTATAAATAGAATATATTTTTACCATTTAATATAATGTATGTCATTAGCATTGATTTTACCTTGAATTCGTAGGTTAAATCAATTCAATCTTTTGCAATGTTTTAAACAAAAACCCGTTTTTATTCGACAACGGGATTAATTTTAATTTAATTTCTGCAACTTCTGTGTATGGAATTTTAAAAAATGGATTCCATATTTCGAATCATTGGGTCCAAATTGTGTTAATAAGCTACTTTGTATTTTTGGGAATTATGAATAGTAACTACGGTAAATTTTATTTACCATAGTTAAAGGTAAATCGGGTAATTAAGGGTAAATATAATATTTTAAAATTACCCTAACAAATGTCAAAATCCTATTGGATGACTAAAAGTCGACCCATATCACCTAAGGGTCAGATTAGAATCATTTAATGAACATTTGTCCATGAAAATAACTTAATTATTATTAAAACTAAAGAAAGTGACAACATGTCACTCTCTTAAATTTTATAAGTATATTAATTTTAATTTAGTGATAAACTTCATGAAACTTCGAACATGAATAGTCTACAGAAAGCTAATGAAATTATCTACATTATATAAATTTATTTATAATTTTTAGGGATTAAATAATTATCATTAATTACGACACAATAGTGATGCAGAAATTGTTTATCTAGTGAAAAATCAAGAATAATGTTGTTTTTAAACTAATAGTGACCATAAAATGCACAAATACCTAACCAAAACTTATTGGACATGTACATGTAAACCATAAGCATCCAATGGTCGAATATTTGACCATTTGGAGCCTTATAAAAGCGATTATGACACTTATATTATTTTATTTTAAATGATGCCAAAGTTGTCACCTTCATAATTTAATAAATATAACAATTTAAATATTGTGATTTTAAGATGATAAATTCTAGTAAAAGTATTATTGTGAAAGGTAATATATTTATCTTCATCATAGAATTTTATTTTAAATTTTTATACAACAAATAAGTATATTAAATAATTATACAAAAATGATGTAGTAATTATTTTGTTAAGAGATAAACCAAATAAATGGTTTTAAAAATAATAAAATAAATATTATATGAACTATTTAATGTGATACAATAATTTTATAGATACATATGACCTTTTATTAATATATTAAAGCTTTTAGTTCGAACATACCTTCTGTATATATTTTATTTAAATTCAAATAAATGAATAGTGTCAAAATTGACACTATTGTTATTTTACAAAAATAACATATTATAAAATTGTTTAAAAATCACAAAAATATTTAAAAATTATAAATTTATATTTATATGGTCTATAATTTTATAAAGTAAACAACTATGGAAAATTAATAACAAATATGTAATTATTTGTTATAATTTAAAATTTAGAATTTTATTACCACAAATAAACTTAAATAGATTAAATAAGGATAAATCAAAATGATAAGGTTTAAAATAAGATCCAAACATGTCTAAATTTGATTGGTTGATGATATTACAACCCTATATCATCTAATCTTTTAATATGAGTCATTTTTGGAGGTTTTTAAGTGGGGTTAGATTTATTATAAATTAATATTTTTAAGAATTCCTAAGGTGCCCCTCTCCTCCCTTATAAAAGGGTACCTCCTCCCCCTCCTCCTCACACCGAATTGAGCACTCAAGCTCGGCCAACCCCTGAAAAAATCTCTTCTCCACTTCCCTAGAAACATCCTAGAGGTTCTGGTCTTCCTCAAAGACCAATTTTAGTGCCCTAAGAGGAGGTCTCAAAGAGGCGCTTCAAAGAAGAGGTAATTACCGTTACCAATTCTTTCATCATTATTTCTTCTTCCACTTATTCTTCTTAGGTTGTTTCATTATGAAGTAATAACATCAGTATCACTCATATACTGATATGTTATTATAAGTATGAAACAACCCTATTTCACCATCTATCCATCCTACGGAAAAAGAAATCACCGCGCGTGCGTACGTACGGAATACCGTCTCCACGCCGTGGTGTAATCTATTTTCCACCACCACCTTACATGGATGGGTATAATGGTGTAAAGAATAACTATACATAGTTATTACAACATCATATTGATTCTGATATATTGTATAATCCACTCCAATTCAATTCAATATTTATGGAAATGATATCATCGCTCGTGCGTACGTACGGAATACCGTCTCCACGACGCGATGAGATTCATTCTTAATGATTAACCATTCATGAATGATTATAAAGTATATATAATAAGTACTAATGAAATATATGACATAATAATGATACTGGATTTATGTATATATATATGTATGTCATCTACTTACTTCCATTCAAGACAATAAGGAAAGAAAAACAGCGTTCATGCGTACGTACGGACTACCGTCTCCATGAACGGTGTTTTTCATTTTATTTATCTATCTATTATATATATATATATATACTGAATATATATGATATATAAATCATATTTTATATTCTGTAAGTAAGTAAATCATGATATAAGTAATAATTATGTCAAGAACAACAAGTCAAAACACCTACGATAAATGAAACGATTTTACCCAAAACGCTTCTTTAACATGGAATTTACAAAAGAACGGGTAATATAATGTCATAAGTGAACCATATATGATATCATAACAATGAATATGATTCTGTAATAAGTCAATGACATTATTTAAATCATTATACAGGAGGTTCGGACACATACGAAGCAAATCGGACCTAAGGTAAGGGAAAATATCACAATCTCATTTTTATCCGAGATTGTTTATTCGTAAGTATTTACTGGGGTGTATTTTATCATCCACATCCATGTTTCATCAATATGTAATATTATTTCCATCCACCTACAATTGTTTAAATCCAATTTTACCCTTTGGTGAGTTTTTAGTAAAAGATATGAAAGGAATCTTTTGTCGTTTTTCGTACGAGGTACTTTTTGACTTTTCCGACAAAAGTACGAAGAATGTTTTTTTAACGTATACGGCATGAATGGATTTTTAAAACATTATTTCCAAGAAGCTTCCTTTACAAGTTTTCATGTTTATTTTTAATCAACTTATTTTATTTTAAAGTTGTATGACATGTTATGAAAGGAAAAATGTTTTTTAAGAAGAAAGGATATTTTCCTCAAGAATGGAGTTCAAGTGTTTTATCAAAATGATTTTCCATCTAAGATAATAAAGGGTTCTGTTTTTATCCCTATTATTAAATTGATTTTTTTCATGTTGTGATGAAATTATTTTTATGAATTCCTTTATCTTATATGAATTGATTTATGATGTCATGATGTTTCAAGAATCCCATTTTTGTTACATGTGTTATGCGATGATGTATGTTTTATGATTATGTGGCACACATAAGAAAGGATTCATTATAAGATGGGTGGGACCTATATCTCCCTCCAATGCATTGGGTAATGATTTTATATCTCATGAGATAGACAGGGCTGGAACGGTAGGTTATACCGGTTCAGTGAAACAGGACTGAAACGAGGGTTACTCGATTCAGAAAGGGACTTTGTCCACTAAGATAGTCTTGGCAATTAGTCTTGACTAACAAGAAATGATTATCTATGATTATGTGTGTATGCCACAAAGTTTCATGTTTTAAGTTATGATTATTGGGATTACTTTTTCACTGCCATGATTTATCCCATGATTATGAAATTATGCTCTCTTTTGCAGGTTATGATTTCCAAAATGTTATGTTCTTATGAAAATGATGTGATTGATATTTATTTTGTTTACCCTTACTGAGCATTTGAGCTCACCCTTTTATGTTTTCTTTTCCCCAGGATATAAAGAAAGGTTTTAGGTAAAAAAAAAGGGGAAGATCTTTATGGGAGATATTGAAGATCTTTCACCACGATTAGAAGATTACGTTCCGAGTTTCCAAAGACACTAAACTATTACGATCCTTGTGTGTGTGTTTTTTTGTTATGTACTAAGTATTCCGCAAAAGTAATGTAAAGTCAATGTACGTCAGGCTACGGGTCTCTACATTACGACATTAGTCCCGAGAGGAACATGTCAATCGCGTAACGATTTCTAGTCAACTTAGCCAAGAACCTGAACATTCATTCACATTGTAATCAGTATTTATAGAACATTTATCAAAATTTATTTCAAAATAAAAGGAATATCCATGCTTAAATAAAATTACTTGAGCACCTATCATGCATAAATATCATAAAGTGCGTAAAATGAAGCATACCATAGAAAGGAAAATGTAGTCCTAGACCAACCTCTTCCATATGTTGTCCTTAACATAACAAAATCATTGACCTATTAGGGTACGAGTCAAGGTGAGGGAATTTAGGTTCATCCACCTAGACATAAGGTATCTATCATGGGAACCACATCCCATTTATAGTAATTATCTACACAAAATCTAATGTACCTGAAAAAACTCTTTTAGAAGAGTTTGAAACTGAATTAGGTAGAGAATCATAAATCTTATATAGTCAAAACTCATCAACAGAGCATACGACATCACTTTCCGTGCATCGGGCTACCAATCCCTAATCATTACCAGGAATTAAAATGCGAGAAAGATCTCAGAAACGTAAAAATTATAACATAAATAATAAATGGATAACACTTAGTGGGTATCCATATTCATTAATACTCCCTTGAGGGTCAACTTAACAGATAACCACCCATTTATACAGGGTTTTATTTTCCTTATCAAGAGTCCTACTTGGGAAAATCAATACCTGAACATTACCTCACATTATAAAGTTGAAGCAATAATGTATCAATTATTTATGTTCATAATGTGCTACCATAACCTGGATATCTCTTTACTTACACAAGGTATCAACTCAAAAACTAGTTCATGTCTAAAAGGATCATTAGGCCTTACCACCTAACATCGGGGTTCAATAAAACCTAGGAATATGTCTTCAAAGTTCCATGATAATGTTCACATTAACTTTTAAGGAAACACTCAATAAAACATTCAAAAATGACCCATACATGGGGGTTCTTAAAACAATAACCTCTAAAAGATTAAATTTTAAGGCATTTAAATTATTCTTATTCATTACATCTTTTTAAACAGCTTGTAAGAAAGGGATATCAAGTACCAATTTTAAAAGATACTATACTAATAACTTTATTTAGTTGATTCCATGAAACATTTGGAAAATTATCTCATAATTTCATCTGTATCCATTAATTTAATTAATTGTTTTCACAACTGGATCGATTAAAGAAAAAGTCAATTTCTAACATATAAATGAAAAACACTCTTTAGTTTGAAATTTGAATTTTAATCAACTAATGCCCCATAATAATAAATCTCATAGGTATATTACATAACTTTTATTAATTAAATGTAATTTTAAAGTAATATGTAACCATATGATTATATATAATAATATATATGGGGTTGTACACACATTAAATGACCATCCCATTAGCATAAACACACCCCCATGGGGTTTAAGTACTAAGAACATTATAATATGATGGAAATATATGAGGTTCCCATCATGTAAACCTAGTTTCAATTAGATGGGTATCCATTTCCAATATATAGAGTCAACACCCTATAAATGGTAATTGGAATCTCATTTAAATGAAACTGATAATAGTTATTTTATTCAATATTTAATACACACTTAATGGTTTTATATCATAAGAAATATTCCCCAATATACCTTCTTGGGTCTAATAGTGAATTTAAAATTTAGTCTTTCGAGTCATCATACCTAATCAATATAGGTACAATCCCCTTTAAGTTTCAATTTACCCTTTATTTAAAAGAAGTCATTTTTATATAAATTTACCCTTTTGTGCTCTATATGGAGGCCTTTTTGTGAAATTTAGTTAATTTTCATATTTTTCATTAAGGTTTGATTTAGAATTTATTTTTATACAATCATTTTATGCTTATAATGAGCACAAAAAGCATCTATATAGAGTTCGTGGTCCTTATTGAAGGATAAAACGAGATTTTAACTTTCAAAAAGGACTATAAACTCTATATGGAGAAATTTTTTGATCTTTATAGGCACACAATTATTATATAAAAATAAATTCTCAATGAATTATTTGATGAGGATGATTCACTGAGGTATGTATTTAATGTTTTATTCATAGACATGTTAGTTCTTTATTTGATTTTTTTATGTTTATTAGTGATGCAATCCATTATCTTTTGAATACAATACTTTTGAATAATGTGTCAATGAAAGAACATTATTAAAAAAAATAAGTTATTTTTGATGTGTAGTAATAAATTAAACATCTATCTAACACACATTGTGTCTGATACAACTCAAAATGCATGTTTTTCCGTTAAAAAGTGAGATTGTAGTTAAAATTGTGCATCAATCACTAAAAAACCAAGAAAAAACCCTTGAAATGTATTGATGTTTTAGGTAAAAGATACGTAAGTCATTTTTTATGTATAGAAATTAACCACACTCTAATACGATACATGGTGTTCTCAATATGATTGAAAGTGTGTGTTTTTATATAAAATTAATGTTTTAATTTAAAACACATGTCATATACTCAAAATTGAGAAACCATGCTCAAAATGCATTGATACTTTAGCACATTAATCCATAAATCATTTTTTATATGTATGAATAAAATAAACATCAATCTAATACATCATGTTCTCTGTGTGATTCAAATTTTATGTTTTCAGTTTAAAAATATTATTTTAGTTAAAAACTCACGTCACCTACTAAAAAATAATAAATTTGTCTCAAATTGTCTTGATAATTTAGTAATATAATCCATAATTCATTTTTGACTGATAGAAATTATTTTCACATAAATCTGACACACAGTGTTCCTGGTATGACTGAAAGAGTGTTTTTTTTAATTTAAAATTGACATTTTAGTATAAAATATACTTCACTTACTCAGAACTAAGAAAACAAACTCAGATTTTCTTGATAATTTATGAAAATGAACCATAAGTTTCTTTTGATGTGTTGAAATTATTCACATGTTAATATGATACACAATGTTTCTAATGTGAATTGAAGTGTGTGTTTTTAGTTTAAAAGTAACATTTTAGTTCAAAACACATGTCACTGAATGAAAACCATGAAAACAATCTTGATGTCGCATCCTCGGCCTGGATCACTCTAAAATATTACCCAAACCTGGTTGGAAACATGGCCTCAAGCCTACTTCCCCATATGCCAGAGGCTATTGACTATCAGTGAGGGCCTTGGGTGTGTTTGTGGGGAGACTATGAACCCATAACCAGAGTAGAAAAAAATGATTAAATAGAATATGAATAAATATTTGGAAGTACTAAAATGGTACTGTAGAAATAATAACCATCCAGAAAGATAAATAGGTAGGCAGACAGTACAATACATGATATACAAAAGAATCAAGAAGGGAAAAATCTATCCAAGAAACCTAAGCACAAGCTTGATCATCTACTACCAAGATCCCATCCTAAAATAAGAAACCACAAACCTGTAATTGTAATTTTACCCTTATCTATACTGGAAACTAAATAATCTACCTGAGTTCCAAAGGTAGCTCAAATAGGGTGTGAGATAAATCTCAATAGGCCACCACCAACAACGTTGATAACAAATTCACTCTATGAATATAAATTCTATAGTGTTCAAGTATATAAAATGTAAAATAGTGTGATAATGTAAACAATACACTACTTGCTTCAGCCTCAACTGGTATCTCTGAAATGTAACCATCAATTAACTTATTTAGATTCAATTTATGATATGGTTTCATAATAAGGTGATCAAAAGTACTATAAGGAGTAAATATGATAGAGGAGGATCCAAGGTGAACCAAGGAATATTTGACCTTAGATGTTTGAGCCAAATCTAGGTGTATGACCAAGTATCCTAGCATAGGGGACTAATTGTAATCTAAGGGGTACCCCAATGTCAGTCCACTAGAATAATTCTAACCAAGTCCAAGGAGTACATCCATGGTAATCCTGAGATAAGCATTATTGGACCCTTGGAGAATGATCCAAGGTATCACATGTCCATATATATCAAGATGATTCCAACAAGTGTATCTAAGGCATTCTATAATCTTAATGAAAAGATATCATGTGAGTCGTCAGTACTTCACTAAGGCATTCACATACTATGACAAAGACCATATTTTAAAGTGGGTATCTCCTTTGTCAACTAGCTCGGTGAATCAAAATGGAATTCTCTGAGTGCTAAATGTATTCACTTGGGAATCCAATATTTTCTCAAGTATTTCTATTCCTATAAAGAAAAAAAGCTTTATATGCAATAGGCACATTATATATTTCATATAATAAATCATTTAGGCCATGTAACACTCATGCCAAAGTATATTTCATTGGGTTAATTTCTATTCCTTTAATATCAAATTATAATACAAGATATGAAACCAATTATCAATTCATGTTTCAAAGGGGTCAAGTGATTTCTATATATATATACTTTCCATTTATAATTTATGGTTCATTTATTAAATTAAATAATTTACCTTATCAAGGTCATGTCATTACACTTGAACAGTGTCTCGAGTAATCACATTTAATCCACTGAGGCATAAAAAAGGGACACACCCTATATGGGGTGGCCAAAGTTGAGGTCTCAACAAACTATGGTGTCAAAAAATCTAACAAGTGCCATATAATACATTTAAACCATTTAAATCAAAGGTAGATGAATTTATAATCTATCTCCTGGTGAAACCTACGTGTGCACAACTATGAAAATTTATAAAATTTAAATACTTTGAGGGAAAGGGTATTAAATACCTACCTTAAGCTTGTAGTACTCTTCTAATCTATTATTGGACTTTAGTTTGGCCCTGATAAGAATAAAATGGGGAAAAAGAAAACACCCTAAAAATAAGGTGTATTAGATCACACAAAAATAACTTCATTGATAGGAAGACAAATGTATAATGTAGCTAAAGGATCAAATATATTACTAAGAGGGATCCAATGAGATGAATGATACCTGAATTTGAATTCAGATAAAGAAATGAGATCAAAGTGTAGTTTTTCTTGGTGTATAGATCAAAGGAGGAAGTAGGATATGGATATCCACTGGAGAAAAATGCACCCATCACACTATATACACTGCCCAAACCAATAGGGTTTTCACTATTTGGACATAGGTTTGGAAAAAACATGAATCAACCATGATTCATGCAGTGTCCAAAGAGATACCTTTCATGGCTCATGTGCATGGTCTAGAAAACTGTCCACAAACTGTACTTCCTGGCTTTGTTAAAAACTTAAAATCCTCTACACAGGTGTGCACCTTGGGTTGCATGATCAGGGAAAATAGTGTGGCCCACTTCTCTCCACTAGATTACTTTTCAAGGATAGGGGAAACTATGTGGATTTGGATACATGGTTTATACTAATAGTGTATCCCAAGTGTTTCTTGAACCAGCCAAGGTTTTGGGCTCTGAACAACCCCCAAAAACCATTGTCTCTTCTATAGCCTCACTAGGCATCCATTTTAGGTTAAATTAAGGAATAAAATTAAAAATAAATGGATCCATGGCTCAAGTAAAATTCAGAATCTCATAGTAATCCCCCCTTAAACCAACTCATCCCCGAGTTTCCCTTCTGATGGTTGTAAGGAACAGTCTGAAAACAATTCCTTCCACTGGGCATTTGCATAGGCCTCCCACTCCCATGTCTTTTACTACACATGTTCAGGATTACATAAAACCCGTACTAAATGGATAAAACTTCCTTGATAATACATCAAGAAATGATCATTTATATTAACAGGATACTTCTTAAAAGAAGCATCTACATCCAACTCCATATTCTCTGGATCAAAAGTATGATATGAGTTGACATGATAATGGAAAATTTTTGAAACATGGAAGACATCATGTATGGAATGGTACCTCTAAGGTAATTTCAATCAATAGGCTATCAGCATGACTCTCTCAAAAATATAAAAAGGCCCAAAAAATGAGGCGAAAACTTCCCTTACCTCTATATCCATCTTTGACCTGGCTTAGGTGATACTCTCATGAAGACACAATCCCCAATATCAAGCTCTAGAGGTCATCACTGATGATCGGCATAAGATTTTTTTCTAGACTGAGTTGTGATCATATGCTTCCTAATTAGTTTTACTTACACTAAAGTCTCTTGCACGAGATGAGGACTTAGTATCACTGCCTCCCCTACCTCCATCTAGCATAGAGGTGATTGACATGGCCTACCATACAAGACCATATAAGGATCTATCTGAATTTTTATATGTATGCTATTATTGTAGAAAAAATTTAAAATAGGTATATATTTCCCCCAAGAACCAACAAAATCAAAGACACATGCTCAGATCATTTCTTCCAACACCTGTAGAGTCTATCATGATAGGACATCGGTCTGAGGGTGAAATGTTTTCCTTAGTAGCAGCCATATACCCAATGTTTTCTATAGACCCTACAAAAACATTTACATGAAATGAGTTTCCCTATCTAAAATGATATAATTTGGGACCCCATGTAATAGGATAATCTCAAAAAAAAATATTTGGCCAAGTTCATCCACTGATAAGGTCTCCTTAATAGGAAGTAAGTGGGCTACATTTGTCATCCAATCCATGAATACCCAAATCATGTCACTACCTTGAGAAGATCTCAGTAAACCAGTCCTAAAATCCATGGTGACATCTTCCCATTTCCTTTATAAGATTGGTAACTACTGTAACAAGTCCATAGGTTATTGGTATTCCACCTTCACCAGCTAACTAGTGAAATTCCTAGTGATAAAACCTATTATCTGACATTTCATCCCCAACCACCAATATTGGAGATGTAGGTTATAGTATATTTTTGATATCCCAGGACACACTGCCCACTAAGATGTATGGTACTCTCAAAAAAACTCATCTCACAAGTTTTTTGGAACCCAGACACACTCGTGTACCAGTAGGATTTCATTCTCATCCACAGACCAACCAAGTGGTGGGTTATCCCCTAAAAGACTTTCCCACGTTTCAAAGCCCTCGGGATATTAAAACTTCCATCTCTTCACTCTATCCAAAAGAAAATATTTAATGGTAAATTCCATAAGATAAATGAACTCATGAACTTATTGAAACTCTATATTCATCTTAGAAAATAGGTTCATTAATTTCCATTCATCACTATATTCCTAAATAGATTATGTCTGGGTCTTTTATTATAGTGAATCAGCTACTATATTTCCCTTTCTAGGCATATAAGCAAGATCAATGTCAAATTAATGGAGGTACACAACCAATATTCACTGTCTAATATTCAAGTCATATTTTATAAAGATATATCTATGGATTTTTTTTCTATAAACACCATAAAGAACTCTCCCATCAAATAATGTCTTCATTAGTGTAAGTCGTGAACAAAATCTACTAGATTGAGGTCTTGTGTCAGGTGATTACACTCATGAGGCCTCAACTTATAAGTCTAGTACACAATGACTTGATCCCCTACATCAGTACTACACCCAAACCTATGCTTGATACATCATAGAACATAGTATAGCCTCTTCTAGGCTCTAGAAAAACCAAGATTGATGCATAATTCAATCTTACTTTCAACTCCTGAAAGTATTTCTCACAATCTTATGACCATAGGAACTTTACACCATTCTTATTCAGATCGGTAAGAGGTTCCTCAAGGCATGATATTACCTATATAAAATTATTGTAAAAATCACCCTAACCTAAGAAACTTTGTATGTAAAACATGTTCTTGGGATTCTTCCATGAAAAAAAACACTCACCCTCTATGTGTCAATAGATACTATTACTTTAGATATAATGTAACCCAATAAGTGAACTTTATCAATCTAGAATTGGAATTTGGTGAGTTTTTCATACATCTTATTCTTTCTCAGTGTACTCCAAATGATATCTAGTTGACTGGCATGATCATTTTGATTTTGTGAGTAAACCAAGACTAGATACTCATAGAGGACATAACTTCTACAAAATGTTGTATGAGGTATTTATATATGACTGAGACATACCAGATGATAGTGTATTCTCAAATAGATCTTCCAAAACACTCTAGATCTTTGGAGATGGTTGAAGATATCATATATACTAGGAAAAGTATATCAGTTCCTCATGGTCAACTGGTTCAACTTCTGGTAATACATGGAATTTTTTAGGGTTCCATCCACCTTATTAGTGAAAATTATGGGTGAACCCCAGTGAGAAGTACTGTGTTTGATAAAAACCATTAGCTTCTAAGTCCTATTACTATCTATTGAGATATTTTATTTTAGTAAGTTTCATTATGTATGGAGGAATAGATACCGGAACTACTCCTAGAAGGATCTCAATCATAATCTCTACCTCTATTTTAGGAGGAAAATTATAGATGTCATTTAGAAAGTGATATCTAAAGTGATCAAATGCCGTAGGAAAGTTAATCAAACCCACTTTTTGATCATCCAAGAAATTATTGGAAATATGGACATTCATTCCTCCCAGTACATGATGCTCTGGTCCAGCTCAACTGAACTAGACATAACATTTTCCTTTATGTACATACCTACTACCCTCGAGTTATGTGAAGGTAACCCTTCAATGATAACAGTCGATATGGGAATGATAAGGTACGATACAATCCATCCCAAGTATTTCATAAAACTTTATCATCGCAATGATGAAAAATGACACAAGAAACTATAACCACCAATGTTGAGAGGGATACCCTTACATTGGAACAAACCTTATTATCATACTCCAAAAGTAGTACCAAGAGTAATCAATCCATAAAAGTACTGAACATTGAGCCCAATACACTCCAAAAATGATAAAGAAATAAAGGACAGTGTGGAACCTATATCAAATAAAGTATATACAATAGTATAGGCTACTAGAATAGTACCTCATACTATAGATGAAATCAAAATATATTCCACCAGTATCGTCTATACTGCATGAAACGACTAAAATGTAGCCCTAAGCTACAGGTGGACTACCCTATGTGGGTAAACTTTTATGGTGCTATAAATTAAAATATTGGATACATCATCCATGACATCATCCTCAGCCTGCTTATCCGGTACTACTCTAGCTTCCCGCCATATGAGGAACTGAAGATCCTTCCCCTAAAGGTGGAGATGGTGCAGATTCCCTTTCTATATAAATGGATGGAAAGGCCTGAAAAATCTTTATACATGGCCCATCCTACTGGAAGAATGACATTCCATAAAGTATTGATCACATTGAGGCTTCACATGCCCCATTCATTGACATTGATGGAATACAACAGAACTACCAATGAAGATGCTCTGACCACTAATTATCTGATGAGACTCCTCAAAGTGATGCTTCCTTCCACTGGAAGAACTAATACTCTATCTTGACACTAATCTTTGGTTGCTGGTATCTTCGTCTTACTTTATATTTCACTCAGAGATAAGATGTTGATTCATGATCTTAGAAATGGTAGATGGGTGAAAGATGATCACCTAAGAGAATATGGAGTACCTGAGCCCATCCTCAAAGAATATAACTCTTGATAGCTTATCACTTGCGAGAATTTGTGAAAATCACTATAGCTCGGTGATGCATGCAAAATAGTCCATAATGATCATAGTACCCTACTCTAGGAATATGAACTCATTGGATCGATCAACTTATAGTGTCTCAGGGGAAAAGTAATCATATAAGGTGATATGTAAATCCACCCATGCCATGCCCTGATGATGTCCAGCCTGGGTAATCACATCCCACTAGTGCTTAGCAGAATCATGTAGCATATAGGTGGATAGATTGACCCTCCTCTCCAGAGTAATCTCTAGATTCTGGAAGATAGATAGAATGGTTTCTATCCAAGACTTAGAATCCTGAGGTCTGTCATCTCCCAAGAAGGTGGAAAGATTCTACTGCTGGAATTCATGATTCAAATTAGCCATTGTAGATTTAAGACATAGATCACCCAGTATAGAAAACATCAACTGTAGAAAACTCTCATGTAGCTGAGCATCAGTTCCTATTTTGGGAACATAAGTTGGTACTGCATGTGGCACTATCGAAGGTAACTCTGGTGGCTCATGTCCCATCATCTCATAAGTGTGATCATCCCTGCCCTCCTAGTTCATGAACTGAGGATGTTATATTGGAATGATATAAAAATTCTAGGCACACACCTCATAAAAAGATTCAATAAAAATAGTAAAAGACCTCAAACAGAATGAGATAGGGCTCCAGGCCCAACAAAAGAAATTTTCTTATAGAAACAAGATAACCATGGGGCTCACTAACCATGGAAAACTATACCAACTGCACAGGTATACTTTCAGGGTATCATAAATTCTTTAAGTTACCACTCATATGGGTTTCAGTATATGGGTAGGTCAATTATAATTTACTAAGGAAAACAATCTTTAAGTTTCACTTGTCCTTATCATTTACTGGAAACCATTTCATTCATAAATTAGTAATTCTATTTTAATTTCATAAGTGTGTACATACATAATAAAAGGTATAATTAGATAGGGTGTCATTCCCATTTTATAAAGTCCCTTACACTTTATAAACTAAAGTTGGAACTCATTTAATTGAAACTCATCTCCTTTAAATTCAATCTTATAATGTAACAGGTAAAATAAAATGGCTTGATTTGATGAATTATCCTTCCCAATTTATAAAGGTCCATACTCATTAAAATTTTCAATTGGTACTCATATAATCACAGCCAAATATTAGCTCATTTAATTAGGTTTACATGGATTACATGGGTCAAAATTGGATATTCAAGATTCCACCATCAAGATATATAGGAAAACTCTATTTAGGTTGATTCTAAAATTTTTAAACAACAAATTTCCCTTTCCTTTAGAAAATGTTAGTGGCATAGACAAATATAACAACCAAGTCACACTCAATAATCACAAAAACAAACATATGAAATTCACGAAACTAATGCACGTATATGGAATGGAATATTCATGGAATGTGAATTTCTAAGTTCTTATGATGATGTATATAATAATTCTCCTTTTCATACTAGTCTAATGTAGAATCTAAAAAAAATTAAAATAACTACCATAACTCATGTGTATCACCCAATGTTTAAAATATATCAAATGTAATAAGAAATAAATAGAACATCAATTTATCATTCTTAAAAAAATGGTATTTACCTCGAACACATGTTTGATACTTCTAGGAATGACTTATTACCAAGTTCTAACATGTTCCTTACCTTCTGTCTAATATTCCCAAATAATGGTAGAATAGAAAAAAATGAATTCTTTAATTTCATATTTTCACATCCCAGACCTAGATCACTCTAAAACAGTACTTGAACGCCATTAGTGACATGGACTCAAGCGTTCCTTCCCCATATTCCAAAGGATTTTGGCTATCAGTGAGGGCTTAGGGTGTTTCTATGTAGAGACTATTACCTAACAACTATAGTTTTTCACATTAGTGAAACAAGACATGAATAAATATGAGGAAGTAGTAAAATGGAACAATATAAATAATAACCATCTATAAATATAAATAGAAAGGTATAAACCATAACCAGAAGCTAGTATCATTTAAAAATAATAATTATGTCATGTATCTATACAAAAGGAAATATGAATATATACAAGAAGACAGATAGTACAATATATGAAATATAAATGAATCAAAAAGGGAATAAACTATCCAATCATCCTAAGTGCAGGCTCAATCATCTATTACCAAGCTCCCATAATAGTATGAGTAGTCACACACCCATAATTGGAAATTTACCATTGTATATACCTAAAACCATATAATCTACATGGGTTCTAAAGGTGGCCCAGATAGGGTGTGAGATAAATCTAAGTAGTCCAACAACAACGACATCTATAACAAATCTAGTATGTGAATATGAATTGTACAGTGTAGAGGTATATCAAATGTTAAATTGTACAATAATGTAAGTAACCCATTGTCTGCTTTATCCTTAGATTCTATCTTCTAAATGTAACAATTAGGTAACTTATTTTGATTCAATTTATGATATGGTTGCATAATAAGGATATTAGTAGAAATGTAAGGAGTAAATATAATATAGGAGGATTCAAGGTGAACCAAGGCTTCCTTGACCTTAGAAGATCAAGCCATCTCAGGGTGTACGACCAAGCAGTCTAACATAGGGGGTTAAGTGTAATATAAGGTGTACCCCCATGTAATTACATTAGAATAATTCAAACTAAGTCCAAGGAGTACATCCATGGTAATCCTGGGCTAATCATGATTGGACCCAAGGAGAATGATCCATGGACTCACATGTCCATAGATGTCAAACTGAATCCAAGGAGTGTATCCAAGGTATTCTAATAATCTGAAAGAAAATATATCATGTGAATCATCGATACATCACTAATGTATTCAAATTATAAGAGAACCAACATGTTCCAAAGTGGGTATCTCCCTTGGAAATAGGATCGATGAATTAGAATGGAATCCACTGAGTGATCAAGGCATTCCATTAGGAATCCAATGCTGGATCAAGTTTGACCATTCATACATTTCATATAATAAATCATTTTGGATATGTACCACTAATTAAAAAGTACATTTCATTGGGTTCATTCCAATACCTTTCATCTCAAGTGACAAGGTAGGACATGAAACCAATTATTAATTAAAGTTTCAAAGGGGCCAAGTGATATCCCTATACATATACTTTTTATTTATAAATTAAGGTTAATTTATTTAATTAAACCACTTACCTTATCATAGGAATGTCATCACACCTGAATGGTGTTCTAGGTAATCATGTTTAAGTCACGAAGGCATAAACAAGGGAAACACCCAACATAGGTTAGCCAACATTGAGATCTTGACCTCCTATGGTGTAAACAATTCTAACAAGGTCCATATAATACATTTAAACCATTTAAGTCCTAGATATATGAATTTAGAATGCAACTCCTGGTAAAACCGGCATACACACAACTATGAAAATTTATAAAACAATGAGACATTATGGTAAAATTTATAGACCACATACTTTAATATTATAGTACTCTCTACATCTAGTATTGGAATTTAGTTTGGACCAAATCAGAAAAAAAAAATAGAGAAATAGAAAAACTTCCTAAAAAAAAGGTATGTTTTCTCACACCAAAATAACTCCATATAGAGGAAGACAAATGAAGAACATAACTAAATTATTGAAGATCTTATCTAGAGGAATCCAATGAGATGAATGGTGCTCGAATCGGAGGTTGGATGAAGAAATAGGATCAAATAAAAGTTTTTCTTTGTAGAGAGGACAAAGGAGGAAGGATGAGAGGGATGTATTTTGGAGAAGAAGAATGAAAAAGTGGTGTTTAAATATAAGAGGTTTAGAGGTTAAAAAATAGTTTTACCCAAATTTAAATGGTACAAGGTTTGGGCGCATGGTTTCGTAAGTCGTGCACCAACTATGTGACAATAACTTCCCAAAACAAGAGGGTTTGTATGGTTTGGCCACATAGTTGTCCAAACTATGCAACAACCATGATACATGCACTACCCAAATAGGGAACTTTAATTGTTTATGCATAAATTTTTAGAAACTATGCACCAATCATGCTTCATGGATCTATTAAAAACTACAGAGCCTCCTCATGAATGTGCGCTCTGAGTCACATAGTCAGGGGAAAACCCGTGGCCCAGTTGTTCACTCTAGAAAACCCCACATGGTTAGAGGATTCCATGAAGACTGAGCGGCATGGTTTCTATTAACCATGTGGCCCAGGTGTTTTCTCCACCATCTGAGGTTCTGGGCTCCGAAAAATCTCTGTAAATACTCATTTTCTCTATACCCTCATTTGGAATCTATATTAGGTCCAAGACAATGAATTAAACTAAAAGAAATAGATCTTTACCTCAAGAAAAATTTGGGATATCACACTTCAATTTCCTTGATAATATATAAAAATTTTACATAATTCATTTTCAATATATAATAATTATCCATGTATCAATTTGATTCATGGTGTGGATGGTATGATAGAAAGTGTTTGTTTTTATTTAAAA
This sequence comes from Viscum album, assembly GCA_963277665.1. Classification (NCBI taxonomy): domain Eukaryota; kingdom Viridiplantae; phylum Streptophyta; class Magnoliopsida; order Santalales; family Viscaceae; genus Viscum; species Viscum album. Next base: position 965,579,527 of record OY728150.1, read on the forward strand.
TTGAAATTTTAGTACAAACCACACTACACATACTAAAAATTCATAAAACACACTTGGATTATCTTGATACTTTATAAAAATTATCCATATGTCATTTTTTACATGTACAAATTAGGCGTACATCAATCCAATATATGATGCTCCCGGTATGAGTCAAAGTTTGTGTTTTCTATTTAAAAGTGAGATTTTAGTTCAAAATGTGTGTCATTAACTTAATATTGAGAAAACCATATCTTATTTCCTTCATAATTTAGAAAAACTTCTCATATATCATTTATGAAATATAAGAATTATCCACACATCAATTCGACACACAATGTGCTAGATATGACTCAAAGTGTGTTTTTTCAATTTAAAACTAACATTTTAGTTCAAAACACATGTCACTAAATGAAATCAATAAAAACACATCAATATTGTCTTACTAATTTTTTAAAATTATCCATAAGTCATTTTGTACATACAGTAATTGGTTTCACATCAATTCGACACATGCTGCAGTTGGTATAACTGAAAGTGTGTGTTTTTATTTAAAATTGACATTTTACTACAAAACACAAGTCACATTATTAGATATAAAAAAACATACTCATATTATCTTGATACTTTAGTATAACTATCCGTAAGTTTTTTTAGATGTGTATAAATTAGTCAGACATGTATCTAATATATGGTGAGTTTGGAATGACTCAAAGTGTGTGTTTTCAGTTTAAAAGTAACATTTTAGTTCAAAATGTGCATCACTAAATAAAAATTGAGAAAACATACTATGATTGTCTTAATAATTATGTAAAATTATCCATAATTAATTTGTGACATAAACAAATCGTTCATGTATCAATATGACACATGGTGTGGGCGACGTGACTGAAAGTGTTTATTTTTATATAAAATAGATATTTTAACACAGAACACACTTCACATACTCAAAATAAAGAAAATTTTCTTGGATTTTCTTGATAATTTATTAAAATGATCCATAATTTATTTTTAATGTGTATGAGTAAATTTCACATAAATCCAACACATTGTGTGCTTAGTATTACTCAAAGTGTGCGTTTTCAATTTAAAAGATACATTTTAGTTCAAAATGTGTGTTATTTACTAAAAACTGATCCAACACACTTAGATTGTCTTGATACTTTATGAAAATTACTTATAAATGATTTTTGATGTGTATGAATGTGTTACATGTCTATATGACACATGGTGTGCTCAGTGTGATTCAAAGTGCTTGTTTTCTATTTAAAAGTAATATTTTAGTTCAAAACACATTTCACTTATTAAAACCCAATTAAATGAACTTTTATTGTCTTAATAGTTTATAAAAAATATTCATTATTCATTGTTTATGTATAGTAATTTATTTAACATCAATTTGACACACAGTGTGACCGGTATGACTGAAAGTGTGTTTTTATTTAAAATTGACATTTTAGTAAAAAACACTTCACATGCTCAAACTAAGAAAATAAATTCAGATTGTATTTATAATTTAGTAAAATGATCCATAATTCATTTGAGACATTTTGAATGAGATTCAAGTCAATCTAACACACGATGTGTCCAGTGTGACTCAAAATGTGTGTTTTTTGTTTAAAAGTAACATTTTAGTCCAAAATGTTTATCACATATTGAAAACCAAAAAAACAATTGGATTTTTTTCCTTGATATTTTATGATAAAAATATACAAATAATTTGTGTTATATAATAATCAAACACACATGAATCTGACACACTGGGTGCTCAAAATGACTCGAAGTGTATTTTTTTAGTTTAAAAGTGACATTTTATTAATAGGTACACTTTTATTTTGTTCTTGAACCGGGTTCATGTGTCTATAAATAGGTAGAATGGTTGATCTATATTAAAATAGAGTCTCAAATACAGAAAAAATCTTCATTTTTTTAATTCCTTGGAAAATGTAATATTTTTTTATAAATAGTCCAAACTAATATGATTGTAGAGTATTGAAATATTTTTAATGTAGTTATAATTTTATTTTATTATTTATTTGAAATTAAATTGTAATTTTATTTTGAATTTGTTGATAAAATATAGTGTAAGTGTAGAAACACATTTCCCTCCTTATTATTATAATATTATTATCTAAAACTCAGCCTAAACTTGTTTAGGTTATCATATTTGATGGAGTTAACTCTTAGAAAATCACGCTCACGCTTTCGGCTTGCGGCTTGCAGTGATAACCTAGATCGATGATGACTGAGGCTCCGGCCCCCTCCTCCCCAGCGGGGGGAGGGGGGAACCTTTCCTCATCGGCCTGTCCTTTCATCCCCTTTACCAACCCGGCCTACCTTCCTCCCTTTCCATCGATTTCGCTTAGCCCTAAGGTTCATGATATCTACAAAGGTTCACCTTAGCTTACGCTCTCTCTTAAGGAGTTCAATGCAACTATTGATCTCCAAATATCGACACTGGTGGCTTGATTCAAAGGTCATCGTCCGTTGGTTGATGCTTTCGGTAGATTTTTCTTTGATTCCTAGGGGCTTCAAAACCGAGCGTTGGTGGGTCTGCTTGACCGGCGTCAATTGATGGTTCGCTTCGTGTTGGAGGAGGATTTGGTCGTCGCCTGGTATAGCACTCCTCGGGTGTTTTATGGCTGCGGCTTCTTCCTCCTACGTTGGTCTGTTGATTTCAACTTGAATCGTGATCCGCCTTCAGCCACGGTTTGGGTTAGTTTTCCGGATTTTCCTCTACCTTTCCAGAACCCTTCTATCATTTGTATGCTTGGGGATTTAGTTGGTCGTTTTCTATGCTCTGATGATCGAACCACTGTGGTTTGTCATCCTATCCGGCCTCGCGCATGTATTGAGGTTGATGTTTCAAAACCTCCAACCGAGTGGTTGTGGATTTCGGTTGGAGAAGAGCTAAGGTGGAAACAACAAGTGGTGTTCGATTTGTAGCCTGCGTTCTGTCTGGGATACATCAGGCTTGGTCATGTGGCCTATGGGTTTCGTCATGCGAACCAGGATAGGTCATTGGTGGATCGGGTGGTTCCAGTGGTGGAACAACAATTGCGTGGTGTTGGGGTTTTGGGGGAGCATGAGGGGGCTCGCAGGGAGGTTCCAGGGGAGATGGCTTTGGTCAAACTCCAGAATTAGAATGCAGTAGAGGCCAGTTCTTGGGAGGAGCAGAAGCAGTGGCCTCCCCTGATTTCTTTGATGACTATGAAGTCTAGGCATAACAAGGAGGCAGACCCGAGGGAGGCTGATATTTTTGGCCGGCTGAAGTAAGACCTAGGTGTTTATGGTGTTGGCATTGAGAGTACCTTAGTAGTGTCTACGGTAAACCCTTCATATTCATCTCTCTTGACCGAGGAAGGTGAGGGAAGATTGTTAGGGAGTGAGGTTCAAGGTCTCGGTGGATCCCAACGGAGAGGATGGGTGGACGGTAACAAGAAACCGCAGTTCACATGTCGTGGATATGAGCCATCCACAGGATTAGTATTGGTTCAGTGGAAATCTTTCTTGTCGGCTGCAACATCTTTCAGTGGACAAGAGGAGTTGGCTGAAGTGAATGTCTTGAAGTCATTAGATCAAAACTCCCTCAGTGCTTCCCATGTCAAAGATTGGTCTAGGGGGAAAGGAAAAGTCTTAGAGAATAAGGCAGATAAGGAGCATATACTATGTAATATGAGTCACTACAATGAAGGCACACTGTTACAGCTGTGGAATCATTTTTATGTCTTGGAAGTTCATGAGCATCCATTGTCTCAGGAGGATGAGTCTTCAGGTGATGATGACTGTAGTCTTCCTCCAGTGGGTAGTAAGGACCGGTGTAAAGGGAAAGGTCATCACAGCCCTCGATGGAAGAAATGGAAAAAGTCATTAGAGATTCAGGAAAATGCATTGTGGTTCGGGGGAAGAAGTCTAAGGGGCGCAAGGATTATTCTCATCTGCCAAAACCAATGGAGACCAAGTCGACCAAGAAGGGAAGGAATAAATAAAGCACATCCATACAATAAGGGGAAATTTAAGGTCCAAATAGACTTATGAGAGACAAAAAATAGGAGGATGAGGAGTGTTTGAAACTTATACGGCACTCCAAGAAGGAAATGTTGGAGTAGGCTATACGTCCCAATGTTTTAGAAGAGGAGCTCAACAGAATTTATGAATGAAGGCTGCAAGTTGATTCCATAGAGGAGAAAGAAGTGTGGTTGGATAAAAAAGATAGAATACTATCCTGAGGATTCAATCAACATAGAATAAACTCAAAGGAATTTGTTCAGACAATGGAAAGGATGATTACCCACCTTGAAGAGCTTATTAGAGAGGATCCTGACCTCCGGGTTGGTATGATGCACTAGGAAATTTACAGAGTAGCTGAGTCAAGTAATATTAGCCTGGTGTTTAACCATTTTTATGTTCTTTTAGCACGTAGTGGTGAACTTCTAGTGTACTCTAGTTTTTCCATTTTTCCTAAAATGGCATAATAAAAAAATTTAATTTGGAGGATGGAACCAACTATTTCCACATCATAGATGGGGACAGAAATGTTGTTCCGATTACTTCCATGATGAATTCTCAATTTGTGGATGGTATTATCCCTTGAGATTATGGTATTTTTATTAAAAATGAAATGTAATACTTCTCCACACCAATAGAAAAATCCTCTGAAAATATTCCTACTACATAAGAAAATTTTATAAAACCGAAAAAACTTCCTTTTTCATCCATGATCCCAATCATAATGATGAAGGTAGAGGATTGATTTCCCTTAATATTTCCTACTTACCAATATTTATATTTAATTATCTATGGAAATGTTCAACTTGATGGGTTTCTTACTGGAGTCATCTATGCTAGTGGTGGATTACAAATATTCACTAAAGTGTCTCAAGTTTATCTCAACCATTTTTTCCTAAGAATGGAACCCATAAAAACCAAAAACTCATAAAGGGTGATCCATAAGGTTTTTAAAATTTTATTATAAATTAAATACATGTTAAAAAACTAGAAACCACAATTTATTTCATTGGGTTTCTATCCATTGTAGTTAACACCCAATATTTTGTAATATGAGAATTGGACCATGAGCAATGGTGAAAACTTATATCTCTAAAAAAGTAAATTCTTCTTGCAATATAGCAGTCAATGGATTGAATAAATTGGACTCGAATATGCCTTTCCACTTGTTTTTAAAAAACATTATAGATGGTGAAGTGGGGTAGGAAGGCTGGGAGGGCATACCATTCAATCCATGGAATGAACACTACTAGTAGTGACCTGAGGAGGGGTGGAATCCTAGCAGCTATTAGATTTTTAGTTTCTAGGAAGAATCCCTTTATTATTCTATCAATATGTATGATAAGAAATTTTTTCATGTTATTTTAGTGCATGCGAAAGGCTAGAACAAATCTGATAGATTAATTGTTTGGTTGTCATGTTTTGCAATAGGAATAAACTTGAAAAAAATACATATATGGGTAACTGAGGATGTTCATTTGGATCTATCCATTAGTTGTATGGGGTTTAATATGTTTTAATTTCTTATCTCCATAATGTACCAATTAATTAGAATTATAATAAAGTAAAATGACCAATAACATAATCATTTCAAAAATATCCCAAAGGATTTAGATTCTTTTTGAAAAAACATATCACCTATAATAAGAAATATCAAAAATATTAGTTGATTTGTTATATTTGTGAAAAAAACATAGTGCAACATGGTGTAATCCTTGGACTCCTCCCTCAAATCCAATCAAATCAAGATAGAACCATGACACAATGAAGGATAATCATATCACCACACTCATTTCATATTAAATCAGAAGCACAATGAGACTCTACACACTATAATCTATAAGACCAACAGTGAAAAAGACATTCCATACATAAATAGAGAAACATGAAAATCTCAATGCTCAACCTTCATACCACAATACAACACCTCACTCGTAAAAAAAATCAAAAAACAACCAAACCAAACCTTCTCCCCCTACTTAATAAGACAACATACTATAGTGAAACACACTAATTTCGGGAGTGAATATGCTCTTAACAAAAAATTTAGCTAAAATTATACCTTTCTTTTACCATACACCCCAAAAACCATGAATTAGAGGACCATGAAAGGTTTGATCAGTCACATAATATAACATGAAAATAAATTTCATCCTTGAGAATAAAAAAACCAAAAAATGAAATGAAATAACATCAAAACCACACACCCCAAGAGATACCAGTCAAATAGGGTTCTCCCCACAACCAAAGCACAACTGCAGCACACAAAAGAAAACAAAATCAATAATATCAAGATAAAACAATATTAAAATATCAACAATAACTAAACATCAATTAAATCATGATTCATAGCATGTATCTAATACTCACATTCCAATGTATACCCATCTAAGCCACTATAATGTCATAAGACACAAACCAGAAGAATATTATGATCCCGCAACACCTTCTCTTGATGATCCTATATTTTAACAAGTTTCCCTATGAATATTGAATCATCCTCAATATCCATCTCACCCTAATAATAAGAAAATCATTATGAATATATCAGTGAAGTTGTGATACATGGAATACACCCTAAATATGATCCATTTACAGATCAAGTTCCAATTGATAAACCATCTCACCAAAAATATTGTAACACTCCAAGGATTTAAAAAATAAATTTAATATATAATATAATGCACACAACATTAGGTCTATAAAAAACAACACTTTTTTGTTATAATTATTTAAAGAAGATAGTTATAACCTAGCCATTAAACATAATTTTTTTGATTATGTGAATTGAATTTCAAAAAATGAACATACATGGTTGCAACCAGTAAGATATTTAGAGCCGGATATGATCAACTTTTTTTTGTGAATAGTAACTTGACCCTTTTGAATAGAAATAATACCCTTATGAATAGTAATATGACCCTTATGAATAGTAAACTTGCCAAATGAATAGGAAAATCACCCATGAAAGTATGAAAAAAATTTATCCAGCTTATAAATGAAAGTATTGTATAATTATATCACAGTGTAAGTAAATAAATGTTTTACAAATTATTAATTAAGTATTTGTATTTAAAAAAACATAAATATTTATTTACAATTTTATAGTTAATATAATGATTCAAAATAAAAATTATTTTCCTAAAATAGAATCATAAGTTAATATTATTATGTCTTATGATTATAATATAATTTTATGTTACCTTAGTTTATTTTTTAAAAATTTCATAAAATTAGTTATAATTTTAAAATTGGTATTTTTCGAGTAAATGATGATTTTAATTAAATTTTTAATTTCTAAAAATTTGAAAATTATTTGCAAAAAATGGAGTTCATTTTTTAATTATACACATAAAAAAATGGTTAGGATGAATTTTTGGGAGTTTTCTAAAATAGTTTAATTTTTGCTGAATAGTAAAAAATGTAGTAATTTATAAAATACCATATTTTTCGTGGCATCGTCATGAAATTATTATGATATAAAAATTTATTTAAACTATTTAATAACTAAATAATTATATTATAAGGGTAATATTTTATAGAATTAATTTTGAACATGAAAATTATATTTTTTCATGATAAGTATAAAAAACATTGTTAATGTCAATGCAGTGCATGTACAGCGCTGACAAAGTCAAAATTCGTAACTTATATATAATAATTGAGTGCTAAAAATTGTTTTAATGACATATTTAATAATTATTTTGTACTATTACTATTTTTGGTGGTTAATTTATAATTTTAGGGTTATATAACATGATCCTTATCTAAATGTTTCTGCAATACTTGTTTAAGGCACACTACAAGAAAATCACTGCATAGCGGTGGTTTTTTTTAATATGGTGGTAGTTTAAACCACCGCCATATGATTCTATGATGGTTTCATAAAAACGCAGCTAAATTGGTTGTAGGAATCCAACACATGGTAGTTTCTTTAATTTAACAATGGTTTTTTGGAAAGTGTCGTAGTAAACATATTTAACAGCGGTTAAAATTGCCGCTATTTTTTCCATTTTTTATATTCAAACCACCGCTAAAACCACCATAATAACCACTAAATATGAACATGAATTTATTTATCAGTGGTTTTAACCACCACCAATAAGAAAAACTCAACCGATATTGGTAGTTTAAACTACCACTAAATATGATCCATTTCGTTAGTGGTGGTTTAAACCGCCATTAAATGTAGATTTACAAATAACAAAATATTGCAAATTCGGCATCCCCAGTACTAGTACCCTGAAAAAAACCATGTGTAGAAAACATATAACAGAATAATCTAAACCATATAAAAATATTATGTAGTCACAAATCTATTAATGTTTCATAAAAGAACTATGTAAAGAGAACATATAACAGAATAATCTAAATCGTAGCATCTCAACCATCTAAAAATGTTTTATAGATCTAAATCTAAGACTTTAAACTATATAGAACCAAAGTATAAGATGTAATCCTTAAAACTAAATATCATGAACTTATGATCTATAAGACTTTAAACTACTTATCCTAACATTGACTATCTTGGATCTGTATGTAACGAGCATGATATTCTATCCCTTTCTTGATAGGAATTTATATTCTAATGATGTTCATCTACCACATTGATTTCCAAAACTACATATGGTTGGATTCTAAGATTCATGGGATACAAGGAGATATCAAAATCTAATATCTTAGTCACATCCTATACAATGACCAACCTAAGGGAATTCCCCTTGATAATGGGGTTGAGTCTATCTTATATATAGGCTCAGTCAATGTGCTCAAGCATATAATGGCGTAGCTCCCAAAGTGTTGAAATCTTCCCAAAAATCACATAATGTTCACCTCCACACTTTAGGTCTCCCTCAAATTGGATCCCCATAATCCTATAAGTATTATTCTGCCCTATAGTGATGGTCCATGGCCAAAATAGGCTCGCCTACCATCTAGAGAACACACCTTAAAGGATCTATTGTGAGAAGTGATCGTTTCCATGTTTCAAATGTGGTCAATGGTCAACCTAGAATTCGTGGGGCTCATCCTTAAATGACACATTTGTGGGGTTTTTGTCTCTAACATGAATAAAATGAATCAAATAAAAAACATAATAGTTAGTCTAAAATACTAATATACACATCCTAACATAACTCAAAATAAAATATTAAATATCTCCATCTTCCATAAGGAACATAGATTACTTCATACTCCACCAACTTCATACTCCACCAATTCTAAACTCATTGCCTTATTAAATCATCAAGCCAAATAAAATTCCAATGCCTTTATCAAACATGAAAAATCATGAAAACATTATGTGACTACCCATCATCGATGCAATATCACTAGGGACAAATTATGTCATCTTCTAATATAAATCAACCAACGCTTTCTATAAACAGGATATCTAATATCCTTGTTCATGTATTGTGTTTTTCATAGAAATATAATATATTTGAGCATCTAGACTACAACCAATAGTAGATTCATCTTCAATCCCCAATGGCTTATTAAAGTCCTCATATGGTAAGGGTCTCAAACCCATCTTGTGCACTCGACCAGGATGCTCTTTCCCAAGCACTTTACCAACTGGATCATCCTGGGAGACTGAGTAGGACTGCATGGGATTGGAATCCCATAGTTCTTTAATTTTTACTTATAAATAAAATATCAATAATTTTAGAAGCAATATATATTAACACAATGACAACTAATATCATACACCAACTTCTTTGGGAGGCTCATTAACAAAACTCACATCAGATTTTTTATGAACATCCCACCACACTTCTGTTCGGGATGCTTGGTGACCTAAAATATATGACTGCATTAAAAAAAGGTAAATCAACAATTTAATATATTAAATATTTTATATTTTCATATAAATATTTAAACAAATGAAAATATTACCATAGTAGATCGGCTTCTAGAAAAAACTCTTTGACCTCACAGTGTGAGGGAATATTTTCTTAGCCCATCTCGATGCATTCTTCCATGAAAGATCCTAAAATAAATAAAATGTAATTTAATAGTAATGTATAAAATGACATATCCTTTTAATATACATGTATAAATGTAAAATGATATTAATATAGTAATATATATTTAAATGTCATTTGCTTCTCATCATGATGTCTTTCAATAAAAACTTTCCATTGCTCTCTAAGTACCCCATTGGATACCTTGTTGTACATATATTAGGCACTCAAAAAAGTATCCAAACATCACCCCATAATCTACATTTAAATTATTTCTATTTATTGACAAGATTTTTTAATTTCCACTTTCTTTCTAACACATCAGCAACCATAAAGTGGAAAAACATCTATACAAAGAAATTCATTTAGAAAATATTAAAATTTAATAATATACTGACATTCAATTACACAATAATGTATTAAAATTACCTTTATTTGTGAATAAAAAACTTCATTTTTCCAAGATAAAGGCATATGCCTCTAATCATCATACGTAATCAGAAGGGAAACTGACTTCACGACCAACTGGCCAAGAATCTGGCTATGTAATCCTACGAAGTCATCCATAGGGACCCCATAGGAATCAAATGGGACAATTATCTTTAGTATTTTCAGATTCCATACATTAGAACTTTTCATATTTTTCTTCATAGTTTCATTTTTTCGATCTATTATGAACAAATAGTTAGTATAAAAAAGTGAAATAAATTTAGTCAAATTAAAATTAGTACCTATAATAGTAACCCTCCAATATCCCCTTGAAGAACTAGGAGTGGAACCCTTCTCCCTCACTACTGAGGTGACTGAATACGAAGTCATCAATTGAGTTACTGATAGGACAATCATAGAGGGTGTGATAGATGGTGAAGGGGGAAAGAATATGGTATCCTAGATGCTGTAGGGAGGGAGACAGATGGATCTTCATATGTTGATGTGGTTAATGGAACAGTATAATGATTCCTCCTTAGAATTTCTGTCATTTAATCAAATAAAATTAAATTCAGAACATATATTTCAAAAAAAATTATGCCAAAAAAATTAGAAATAATAACATATTCATAGTAATAACAAACAAAATATACATAATAATGATAAATAATGAAGCATTTTAAATAATGTTGTCTATTTCCTTCTAACTACAACCAGTTGTATAGACTTATCTTGAGGATTCCATCCAAATATTTGTTATATTTATTAAATATACACAAATGACATAAAATGTTTTATAGTTTTAAAATGAAGAATCAAATAAGGTTGTGTTCAACATGTTTATATATAGTTGAAAATGACTAAAAAATACACAAACCCCATGGTAAATAATGGAATGGTTGATAGGTGGAGTATCATATAAAAATGGAAAAATCCAAAAGGACTATTCCCATGGTGTGAGTAACTTTGAAGGCCTAACAGTTAGCTAGGATATATAGTGTATACGTAGTGATAGGTGGTGTTATAGGTAGCATAAAAATAGAACTGGGTTTCACCATTAGAAACAATGAATACAAAATTTCATACTCTATATTTTTATGTGGTTGGAGTAAGATGTAAAATAAATAAATGAATTCCATATATAAGGGAATGTATTGAAACCATATTTTCTACATTTCATGATGGATGTAAAACTATATAGGATATTCCTATGATCTTTAGTGGAAATATAAATTCAGGTATCTCTATGTCATAATGAAATTGTTGTGTTTTAAGAGGATGAACTGAGTTTCATTGGTTTCAGAAAACTATTCATGTAAATTCCTAAGTAATAGAGTAAGATTTTTAGGAGTAAATGTTTATTAGTTATATGGTTCATCATTCCCAAGTAATAGAGTAATATTTTTTATGAGTAAATGTTTCCCCTTTTTAGTCCACCATCATTATCACAATAATTCATAGGTTAATAAAGTCATAATATCAATTTATTTATTCCATTACCTTTTATTCTTTTAATTGGTGTAGGTCCTCATAGGAAGACAATTTCTATTGGTTTTAAACCCTAAAGTTTTATAAAAAACACTCTTAGGGGGTTCAACTTAGGTCCAGGAATTATGACCATAAACTATTTGTAGCAACATAATCCATGGTATATGATATTTCACTAGGATTCATATTTTTAGTATTATGACCTTAGACTATATGTAACCCTTTGGTCTAAGTATTATGACCCTAAAATATTTTCAACTTTTTAGTTCTACTAGTACGACCATAAACTAAAAAAGGAATGGCAAAATGAAGGATAATATTTTTTTAAAAGAATGTACAAACATGAAATTTAGAAGTTACATCATGAATAAATTTATCAAATAAAAATATAAAAATTCAAAAGTATTATGGTTAAGAAGATATTCTAATATTTATTTATCACAATAAGGACAACAATATATTATAAATTATTTTTATGTTACTATTCATGTATTTTTATGAATTTATTATAAGGAAACAAAGTTGAATCTAGTTATTAGAGGGAGAACTTGAGAATATGTGTAAGTATTCAAAACAAGTACTGGATAGTATATTGGAAGAAGAACCATATTGAGTAAGATCTCAATAATTTGTATTCTATTGAAAATATGAAGGAAAATGGGCATTGATTAATTAAATATATATTTCATCCCTTGAGGTAGAGAAATATTAAAATTTTCTAGAGAAATACACAACAAATATTAATTTCTAGAAAGTGATTTAAATCTTCCATTGAAAAGGTGTGTATTCCCACTATCTCTTCCTTTGTTTTTTATTTAAATAAAAAATTATATTATTATAGTGCAGGTGTTTATTTTAATAATAATAAATAAGTTTGAGAAAGTTACAAGATATATTTTCCAATCTATAGTACCCAATAATTATTATTTAAATGTTTTAATTTGTGTGAGGAAGTGAGTAAAAGAATTCATTTTAAAATAATTTATGAGAATTTATATAGAAATTGTTAAAAATCAATGATCTCGTCCTGAAAATGTTTTATCATCCATTAAATACAATAGTAACTTGTTTTATAAGAGTTGGTATCATATTATTTGTGTTGTGTTTTTTGTTTAAATTAAGAGCTCTTATTTTCTACATTGATCATGGAACACATAGACTTAGAGTGAGATGATTTATGGAACATTTATTAAGAATAGATTGATACTATTACCTCTAATATAATTTTTATTTTTTTTCAAAAATGGAAGAGAAAATGAAATGTAAAGGGTAAGAAATTGAGAATTTTATTAACACACCATTTTCTTGGAGGTACTGATAAAAATATAATGTGGAATATTATCGATCCCACTTTGGGATGTATTTATTTTTAATAAGGATCAATGAGTATTATTGAAAATGACATCATGTCAATATAAGTTGATAAAAATACCATAAAAGAAACATGGAGTTCCCAAGAATATTAATGAATAAAATAAGTTCCCAAGAAAGTTACCATTATGTGTGATTTAATGTTATTAATTGAAGCTTGGAAGTCAGTTTCAGCCATTATTCATATGAAAAAAATAGAGGATGCTTGTAATTCATTTCTAGAATCTACTAGAGAAATTTTATATACCGAATAAGGTTCTTCCATTAGATATACGTTGAGTTTCATTCATATCATGGAAAATTAGTTTGAAGTAGAAATGTAATACTTATTGAGACCGGTTGTTTGTAAATATGGAAAGTGCTAATAGAATGGTTCCAATTATGTCTATGGAATTTTATTAGGTAATTTTGGAAGAATTGGACTAGTGTATAGGTTGAATAATCAAGTAGAAATGATATTTGATGATTTGGAAGACCATACAAAGGTTTTTAGAAGTTTAAGTACCCTAATTTTAGATATGATGAAGTATTGTATTTATTTTCAATGGATTATAAAAAAGATAATGAGTGAGTTGAAAGTAAATATTCCTATAGGTGTTCTGGAAGTAATTCCATGGAAAGATCATCTTCTAGAAGGTGTGAAAATCAGAAACATGAACATTGTAGATGCATATTATACTACTCGACATCGACACATAGGAAGTACCATGTGGTTGATCTAAATAATGGAAGGCTCGCCTTACTAGAAATGATGAGGATATAGGATAAGTGATTCTGATGGATAAAGAATAAATTCATCGAGATAATTCTATCTAGAATCAGCCTACATAACTAATGATTACTGAACTAAACATTATTTATATTTCATGAAAAAATCTAAAGATCGATGAATAAATGTCTACAATAGTGTCTATGTTATAAATGTAATCACACTATGGGCGGTGACAGGTGGCGAGGTGAGGGATGGTGATGTGAGGCACGGTGAGGGATGGTGAGGTGTGGCACAGCGAGGGTCAGTGGTTGACAAAAATGGGTGGTGACGGGCATTGATGGGAAGAGATAGGCAAAAAAGAGGCTAAAGCTTTAGGGAGTCGGTGGGGTGGGGGTGTTACGGGGGTTGGGGTTTCAGGGGAGGGGGAAATTGTCGGGTTTGTGAAAATATGTAACTATTTAGCGGCGGTTTATAAAAAACCACCATGAAATTATTTTAAAACAATTATTAGTGGTTTAATAAACTATCTCTAAAAACCACTATTAAACGCACAGTTTGGTTTAGTGGTAAGAAAAGACAAATTAATAAATTTAGGAAGTTTTTTTGATATAGATATGTGTAATTAAACTTAATGAATGAATATAAATGACTATTTTGAACCAATGTAATTTATTTTTATGATATTAATTTTATCTTAATTTTTATAAATGAAATAATTGTATTTTATGATTATGAAATGTTGATGCAGTACTTGTGCAAGAAAAAGAAAAATAAATAAATTGTTTTTAATTAAAATTATAAGTACTGTTAAATGAATCCAAACTTGGATAAATCATTTTCCAAGAGAAATTTTCAACCATTATATCTTTTATATTCGAATTTGGGACATTTTGGACCCACAATAATCACATTAAGACCTTTATAATATTCTATTTAAAATTAAGTCAAGGTGGTCAAACTATAAACATTAGTTTTTATAACATTTTAACATATGGTTTTATAGGAAGTAGTTTTCGGAAATAAATAGTTTTTAAAAAGATAATAAAATTATATTTTTCATGAAATTTTATATTTAAATTTTAGGGAATAAATAACTACACCAATGGCTTGCACAATAATGATTGATTAATTATTTAATTATTGAATAAATAAAACTAATGATATTAAAAATAAAAAATATATATATTTTTATATTTTTAAGCAAATTCACAAATTTAATATATTGATTTGATAAGTATAAGATATAATAAAAAATATTCTAATTTGAAACTTTTTTTTGATGTTTTTAAAGTCAAAATTTATTAATAGTTTTTAATTTAAAAAATATTTTTTAATTAATATAATATTTAATTAAAATATTTAGAAATCACAAAATTATTGAAAAAATACAAAAATAGAAAAATTGGTCAAAAATGTGATATCATATGCATTTTTTCTCTTTTGAAAGTCTAAACCCCTATAATATTTTTATTATATTTTAATAATTTGAGTAATTCCTAAGTTACCCCTCACCTCAATTATAAAAGGAGGCTCATTCCTTCACAAACATTCATCACCTTGAGCCTTTTTTCTCAACTATACTCTACCTAATTCCATTATCCTCATCTCTTAAAACATTCTAGTGATTTTGGTCCCACAAAAAGACCACTTTCAAGAGGTTAAGGTAGTTTTCAAGGAGAAAAGATTCAAGAGGTAAGATTGCTTTTTCTTCTCGTTTAAATTATTTTTCACTTCTATGATATTCTCACCTACTATAACATGATTCATTACAACTCCCATATCATATATATATATATACTATAATTGTTTTATTTTTATGTTATATGCATCATAAAATCTTTTATTTTCTTCTTGTATTCTAAAATAACAAAATAATCAACTATGGGGTGTCAATTCACCGCTATTGTGATGATGAGTTTTCATTTCACTTTACCACAATCATAGGAAGTTTAAAATAAAATTAAATTATTTAAAATGACCAAAATATATATATTATAAATTTTATATTATTATTTATTTTTTATAAGAAATACCATAATAAACCGGCCTTGGAAACCATGAAAAGAACGTACCCAAAACAATATAAATAATAAAATATTGTTAATAAATGAGTAGAAAATGTTATAAGAATATTATTTAAGGTATTATAAACATGAGTTTAGTTATGAAATTAATTAATAACACTATTCAAACCATTATATAGGTGTTTTGAGAAAATTTTAAGTATTTTGAACCCAAGTTAAGGGATATCTTAACTCAATTTCCATTCATTGAGTTAAACATCTATTCCCTTGGTTATTTTTTTCAAGAATATATGTGAATGACCTCTGATTGTTTTATATTGTATATCCACTTATATTATATGGGTTTATATTTTTCACACATAATTATGTCATTGATTTAAAAAAAAGATGATTTCTTGGCCCAAAATGACTGAAGCACAATTATTATCAAAAGAAAGTTTAGAAGAGTCAAAAATATGGGATCATATTACAATATTTTTCATGTAAGGAAATAAGATCAGCAGGGAGGTCTTTGAACCAGGTGATTTCTTGATTTACTCCCATGTTAGACAAGCCATCTTCAAACATTATTTCTTGTCGATAAACATGTGTGATGATATAGTTGAGATCGATAAGCGAAAGGGTTAATTCCATCCAACAGGTAGTAATGAGACAAGTAAGATGAGTTATTCTATTTCTAAAATGCTTGAACGATGTTCATTGAGTCACTTTCAATCCATAGGTTGTTCCAACTAAAGATCTTTGTGAAGTAAATAGCATGTATTAAACTCATCATCTCAACTTCAAGGGAGGTTGAAATGCCACATATACCCATGAAACATCCAAGGATATGATTGAGGTGATTTTTGAAGATATCACCACATCCCGCATAACCTGAATTGCCATTGGAGGCACTATAAATATTAATTTTGATCCATCCAGGAAGTGGATCTCTCTATAACACCTCCAAAGTGTGATGAGGTTGACAGAAATTGATATTAATTTGTAGATGTCGCAGGATCCCAAAGTCATGCGCAGTGTTCTGGTAATGTCCTTTTTGCATCAAAGCATCTTTATGGATGGAAATAAGGATCTACATCTGACCTGCATTTTTATTGAGTAATTTTTATGAATAATAGAATTCCAATCATACTAGATCACATGGTGGAGCTTAGTAACTATAGATAATAAAAGTTTTTGATTTGCTGAGAGCCTTCCGTTTGTGCATATTTCTTTAGTTAAGTTTTTATGGAGTCAAGAATCAACCATCTACCGTAAAAAAATGTCAAGAATATAATTCCAAAGAGAGAAAACGGTAGCATGAGAAATAAATAAGTGGTTAGCATCTTCTATGTGTTGATTACAGATTTTTCACTTAGATCAGAGAAATATTCCAAAATATTGAATTCAAATATCTATGGGAACTCTGTTGTTAGAAAGTCTCTAGATGAGATTGAATCTTAAAGGATTTATCCAAGGCATGTTGAAATGTTTTATCCAACTATAATCACTTTCATAGTTACATAAATAATGATTGTAGAAATTTTATCAGTTAATAATACCATTGTGAGCAGGTTCCCAAATTAAGAAATCATTAGTGTATGAGAAATATTAGTTTTCAATAAAATTTAGAATAGTATCAGGGAGGTGATCGATTTGAGAGTTTAAAATTTCTCTAATAGAGCATTTGGCACTCTCAGGGGTTTGATCAGGAGATATCATAGAAATTAAATGCATGTTAGTCCATTTATCCAACCAAAATTTCATGGAGGAGTCTCTAGAGACCATCCATCTTGAATTATTCATGATATTGAAGAAAGATTGTTTGATGGATGTCCATGTGAAAGAGTTAATGAAATTTGAATTTCCAATCTTAATTTTGTCAATAAATCTATTTTTGAGGAAGGTAATAGCTTATAAAATATTTTGAAAAAGGTTCTAAGTGAGTCTATCTTGAAGGGATTCATTAAGGTACTTTATATTTTTTATGCCAATACCACCTTTCTTGATGGGCTTGAAACAAGTTGACCAGGGGACAGTCACAAGTTTTCTTTCTAGAATACTACCTGTCCATATGAAATTCTTTATAGCGGTGTTAATTTTTTTTATAAGATCAACATGAAATTTATAGACCATCATGGAGTTAACTATCTTGGAGACAATAGTGGATTTTACAAGGCAAGTCCTACCTGCCATAGAGAGATATTTACCTTTCCAAGAAGAGATTTGGTTTAGAACATGTTCAACTATAGTTGCAAAGTGGAAAGACTTGGGTATGCCTCAAAATATGGTAACACCAAGATAAGTGAAAGGGAGTGTACCTTCTTTCAAACCTAAGTCACTGATAATGCTACATTTTCTACTAGGAGGAAAGTTACTCCCAAATAAGATGCATGATTTGTTCCAACTAATGGTTTGACTAGAAACTTATTCATAGTGTGAGAGAACTGTTTTGAGGTTAAGAATGTTTCTTTTATCACCTTGATGTAAAGGAATGATGTCATCAGCACAAAAAAGGTGGGTAGGATCATTCATGTTTCTAGAGACATGGATGGGCTTCAGGTTATTCTGTTCCACCAGACGGGTGATCAAACGACTAAGATAGTCTTCCATTATCAATAATAGAATGGCTAAGAGGGGGTCAAATTTCCTGACACCTTTGGTGCATTTAAAATATCCCTTGGGAGATCCATTGATCAAAATAGAGATAGATGTTGAGTTGAACCGATTTCTGATTGTAGTGATAAAAGAGAAACTAAAACCAAAACCTTGAAGAAACTTTAAGATAAATCTCCAATCCATGGTGTTAAAATCTTTTCTGATGTTAAGTTTAATAGAAATATTACCTCTTCTGATAGCTTTATTCAAGTTATTGACACACTTAGAGGCAAGACAGATGTAGTCTTGAATGGATCTACCCTTAAAAACCAAATTGGTTCTAGGAGACAATTTTGTCCATGATATTTGAGAGTCTATTTTAAATGATTTTAGTGATGATTTTATAAAGAGTGTTAATAAGAGTAATGGGTCTAAACAGGTGAATCTCATATGAATTTTCCACTTTTGGGATCAAGGTGAGAAAATGGGAATTAAGAGCAAGAGGAATCACACAATTAGAAAAAAAATGATTTGATAAGTTTACAGACATTGACATGAATCACATCCCAATAATGTTGGAAGAAACCATTATTGAAGCCCACAATACCAAGAGAACTATCAGGATTCAGAATAAAGATAGTGTCTTATGTCATTGATTTTTCCTCACTCTAATTATATGATATTTTTAGGTTTTAATCTTGTAATCTCATTATTATATGATATTGTTTATACATAAGTATTTATTGGTACATATTTATCATCCATGTCCATGTTTTTTTAAATGTTTTTCAAAATAAATCTTTTTAAGGTTTTATGTAAGGACTCTTTAACTAAGACACCATTTTAAATTTTTTAAATATTTATTCTTCAAAATATTTCTCATTTGTTTCTATTTTTTCACAATGTGATTTATGGATTTATTTATAATGAAATTAATATTTAAGAATGTTAATTTTAAAATTTATCTCAAATGTTTGAAAGTGGTATCAGATACTTTGATTAAAAAATATCTTTTTAAATTTCATCTTTTATAAATGTGTGGCTTTTGAATAGATGATTTCAAAGTAAAAAAAGGGAATTTTTCTAAAGAAATTTTCATGATTTTATTAGTGTATTTTCATCTATGTCAACATCCTTTATTGGATCTTATGTTTGATTGGGGTTTATCTCTAATGATATCATTTAACACATTTAATTCAATATTTTATGATTTTTTTACAATAGATGTGCTATTTTGTTACCATTCATGGTTTATGGTTAATGTATTAACATTTAGTATACTAGTTTTAATACGAATGTTTATGTTGGTTATGTTTCACAATTTTCGTATGAGGAATGCATTGAACTTTGTAAGTGATGGGTTGGGGACTGATTAATGAAATTATTATGGGTTAGAGACCGATCAATGAAATCCCTATGGATCGAGGACCGATTAATGAAAGCCCCTTGATGCATCGGTAGTTCTCATGAGACAAACTAATTTGGGTTTTTAAACATTTATATATGATATTGGAATGAGGGATTGATGGTATGGTTATTATGACATGTATTATGCATTCCCTCATTATGGAACTAATGTTTGATAGTCTATATAATTATTAGACTAATAGAATATCCATAATTATGTTTTATTATGGAATTATTTATTCATCTTTTATTCTTTCCATATTATACTCAATATTATGTTCTAATGGCATGTGTTCTTTAATTATTCACCATGCCTTATTATTTATGCTTCCACTATATTAAATACTCTTACTGGGTATTTGACCTAACCCCTTTTTTAAGTCTCATTTCCCTAGGTTATGAAGAAGAAAACATTGAATAATCTTTCAAGGATGTGGTTTATTTCAGTTTATATTATATCATGTTTTATTTTCTTTTACCATTGTATTATGGGTATCATTTATATAATCTGGTCTTCCAAGACTGCTAAAATGATCGTTCCTTTGGGATTTGATTCCTTGTAATCATAAAAATGTAATAAAGTAATGCACTGACTCTGGGCTTCTAGGGTCGGTGCTCTACAGTTGGTATCAGAGGAAGTTTAGTAGAAACTTTGGAAACCTGATTTAGAAAACATAGATTAGAGAACATAAACCTATGATATAATTTCAGTATAAGTATATAAAAACATTCTAGAATTATTGTAAGGTAGATATTATGTCATCCTTCTTTATAATACATCCTTGTCTAGATGATACAAGTGGATGTGGTTTTGGCATAGATGTACCTATGGGTAACAACTCTGATAGGGTGTCCTATGCTTAACTTGGGGTAACCTGGTACACAACAACAGGAATTACTATACATCTGGTTTGACACTGCTGGGGGATATTCTTAGGATAATTCACATTTTCTTTACAAACCTTTATGAATTATTTAAATGTAAACATTTCCTCAATGAAATAATGTTTATGATTATGATATTATCTACACATAAATTTTTCAATTTATGTTAATTATTTCACTAGTATTGGGATTATATATTAGGTTTCATAATTTTATGATCTAATATAGTGTATAAAATTGTATATAAATAAAACCTACCAAAAGGAATGGGAACCACATCAATGAAAATTATCAAAGAGTAAGAATGATCATTTCTTCAATGGGTTTAATCCAGTCTTTCTAAGGGAACTAGCTTCTCAAATATTCTCATCATATGAGGAGATGGTATCATGTTCTAAAAAGAAAGAGAATGTGTTTTCAAAGTATTATGGCTTTATAAGGAAGTAAGATAAGAAAACTAAAACTTGTAAAAAGACAGATAAAGGGAATAAGGGAAAGAAGTATTTTCCCACATGTGATAACAATGGAAGGAAACACCTTGGTATATGATTAAAAGTAATAAGAGTTTACTACAAGTGTGGAGAGAAAGGTCACCATTATTTTTATTTTAAGGGTAAGAAAATGTTTTCTAATGGGCAATGCTTCAATTACAAGGAGATTGGACACTATGAAAATCAATTTCCCATACATAAAAGTAATATACACCAAAATAAGAAAATGAATCATGTTCAAGATTATGCAACTACCACAGATGAATATGAATGATTAATGTTATTATGTTTAGATTCAAGAATTATATATTTTTAGTATTTTAATGAATGATTTACTGGTAATAAGAATTATAAAATATATAAGGATTTTACTATGGTACTATTTCATTAATTATTTGAGATCGTATGACGAATGGTACTAAGGAAAAGTGACTCAGTAGCAAGTTAAACATTTGGAAAAATATATGGTTGATAGAAATATAGCCCTTAATATATTCCTCATACCGAGATATTGATTTCAGAATAGAAAATGATTAATTTTCATAATGTAAATTAGATATAACCTACTATCTTGTATCTAAATAATGGACTGTCGATTACGTGGTAGAATCTACAACATTTTGGACTTAAAGAATTTATCCAAATTCCAATATTTTATATAACTAAAAAGGAAGAATGAATGTATTCAATAAGGTTTTTTGGTAATTCAAGTTATTACCATGCTTAAATGTATTAAAAGGAGAATGTACTCACATGTTTGTAAGTGATGATTAAGAGACACTTCATGTTTCTTAATAAGTGAAAGATTTTTTCGTGGGTGCTCTCAAATGATGTTCGGTTTTGGGTTATTTAGGTGTAGTAGAGTGGATAACCCGGATCATTTCTCAAAGCAGCATGTAATTTTAAAACAACATATTAAGGATATTTTGAAAATAAAATAACATAAACACACTACAAGAAAGTGGGTGGGTTTATTGTTTATAAAACTAGAAGAATTATGCTGTAAAAATATGGTATTTATTTTCTTTTTCTTTTTTGAAATGAAATTTGATTAATTAGACAAAATGAAAAGATTTTTTTTTTTTGAAAATATATTTAAAAGGAGTAATCGATATAAATCTACAACTTAAATTGATTATTTATCATTATAATTTAAATAGATATCTACTTAATTATTATACCCTAATTTTTTAACTCTCAAACCCTATTATAATTAACTTAACCACTAGGATGAAATTAATTAAACCCTAGGCTAGCTTCAAACATGCAATCGCAGCACCCTGATTTGATTAATGTTCTAAGGATAGATTATGAAAAGTGTTAAATTAGGGCACATATACACTTTGTAAATGAGTATTAATTGACTTTTGGGATTATATTTTAACTCTAAAAATTGAACCTATGTGGTTTTGTTTTACCGATTAAGTTCGGGCTCTGAAAATTCACACAATTCTCGACCGTGTGTGTTTTGTATTAATTGTTCAGTTTCTTTCTTAGTTTTATTTAAATTAAAAACACAATTAATAGATAATATTATGTGAGTTACATTATCTCATTAATTAAAAATGAATTAATGAATAAGGTAAGAGGTGGATCAATTACTAAAAAAACTACTCTTCCATGGGTGGAGCTGTCATCATGGGGGTGTTTTACATAAGCAAAGGATTGAAAGGGTAACACCCAATATTGTATACATTCTTTAGTTACAACCCAAATAAGTGAATTAAAGAATAATAAAAATGATAAAAACAAAAGAAATGGAAGATAAAATAATAAGTTTATTGAAAGAAGAAAAACATTATAAACATGAAGAGGAAAAGACAAGCATTTTAGAGGAGATCCTAGTTTGGTAGCTTCCCTCCTCCAATTGTGAATTGAAATGGTATGGAACCACTTCTCCTATGCTCCTAATATTATAATTTATTTCCAAACCCTCTCCAAATGAGAAAAAAACTAATTTATTAAATGAAGGGAAGAGTAGTTTTTAAGAGGTTTCAAGTGTGAATGGGAAAATTTGGACAAATATTTTATTCCAAGTTTCACTGCCTATTTGACCTTGAAAATGCATGAACTAGTTGTCTTTCCAAAATTATTATTTGCGGGAAATTTTTTCTTGATATTATCTTCAAATTTGGCCTCAATACAAGAAATTGTGTAGATTTTATGGTCCAAATATATAATTTATGTCCAATATGGAGAGTCTATATCATCTTTGACTTCATGGCACTTTTACTTCAATCAAATGCATGATTTAGCTCCCATGTCCTGAATAAAAGTTGTATCCCATTAAGATAGTAACACTCTTAATGGCCTGAAGGCCTTCTTTTTTATTTTATTATGGATAATCCCCATTTTAAGGGTTTAAGGGGAACCCGTACATGACCCGTAGGCCCAGGGCACAAGGCCCGACAAACTTGTAATACATGACCCGAAGGCCCAGAGGCATACCATGCCCAATACATGACCTGTAGGCCCAGCCCACTGGAACTGCCCCTCCCTAGATTTCTGCATTATTGATCACCTAGCTCCCCACCTTTCATTGATGATCGGCTAGCATTGCCCCGTACAAAGCTGCACGGTGCATGGTCCCGATGGTGGCTGCCATACCCTCTCATTCTTCCAATCCGGTTAGCTCTGCATCTGGTGGCTGCTACTCCTGTTGCTCTAATCCTCTTCTAGGGCATGTTCTGTGTGAACTGGGCTACTCTATGGTCTACGTGACCTGAAGGCCATGTGGCCCGAAGGCCTCTGATGACCCGAAGGCCCTGGAGACCCGTAGGCACAAACCGGTGGCCCGAAAGCCCAAATCGGGTGAATAGTTCCGGCTACTACAGTAACGAACAGTAACTACTACAATAAATTTTAAAGGGTAAACCTATAATTTTCATCAAATTTTCAAATGAATGATATAATCCCAAATATTTTATAAATAAAGATATTTAACATAATGTGAGGGAATTATATCATTTATTATTAATAAAATACTTAATAAAATTATATTTTATCAATATGTTCATTATATAAATTCAGTGACCTTCTTTATAAATTGTTGGATCAGGAAATTTTGGAAAATTTAACCATTTATGAAATGGTTGAATTTGATCTTTTGAAAAGGTTTTAGAGATTATTTTACCCTATGATACAACTTATTCCATGAAATGAAGTAGGAATGGTTAAAGGCACAACCAAATGATAAGATTGTGTTTATATAAATGTATAAAGTACTCATATTTCCATTCATTATTAAAGAGTAAATTAATTTCTCAACTTTATGTAAAGGATATTTAAAAAACATGTTATCCTAGTACCTTTTTTTTCTAATGTGGGTTTTCCATAAAGGTATTTTCTAGCATCAACTTTTTTTTATTTTTTGAAGTGAAATTTCAAATTTCCAGGATGCAATTTATTGAATGATGGGAAATGTAACACCCTAAGGATTTACAAATAAATTTAATATAGAATTTAATGCACACAACACTGAGCCTCTGCGAAACAACACTTTGTTGTTATAATTATTTAAATAAGATAGTTATAACCTAGCCATTAAACACAATTTTCCACTTTTGTGAATTTATTTTTGAAAAACATACATACACGGTTGTGATATATAAGATATTTAGAGCATGATAGGATTAACTTATTTTTTGGTGAATAGTAACTAGACACTTTTGAATAGTAATGTGACCCTTTTGAATAGTAATACGAACCTTATGAATTTTAAACAATCAAAATAAATAGTAACATAACCCATAAAATTATAAAAAAAATTAGGTATCTTGTAAATGAAAGTATGATATAATTATATCATAGTATAAGTTAATAAATATTTTCGAAATTATTAATTAAGTATTAGTAATTAGAAAAAATAAATTTTTATTTACAATTTTATAATTAATATAATGATTCAAAATAAAATGTATTTTTATAAAACATAATCATAATTTAATATTTTTATCTTTTATGATTATAAGATAATTTTATGAGACCTTAGTTAATTTTTTCAAAATGTCATAAAATCATTTATAATTTTAAAATTAATATTTTTTGAGTAAATGGTGATTTTATTTAAAAATATTTCTCATATTTTAAAAAATATTTTCATAAAATGGATTTAAATTGTGAATTATACACATCATTAAATGTTTAGGATGAATTTTTGATATTTTTCTAAAATAGTTTATTTTTTGTGATTAGAAAAAAATACAGTTTTTTATAAAATATGGTATTTTTCGTGACATAGTCATTAAATTATTATTATATAAAAATTTATTTAAACTTTGTAATAAATTAATAATTATATTATAAGGGTAATATGGTTTATAATTAATTTATAACATGAAAATTATACTTTTCATTATATGTACAAAAATCATTATCAGTGCCGACGAAGTTCCTACGCAGTGCTGACAAAGTCAAAATTCGTAACTTTATATAATAATTGAGTGCTAAAAATTATTTTCATGAATTATTTAAAAATTATTATGTACTATTAATGTTTTTGGTTGTAAATTTATAATTTTAGTGTTATATGACATGATCCTTATCTAAATGTTTATGCAATGCTTGTGGAAGGCAAGAAAATACAAAATAACAAATTTAGGAAGTTGTTTTGATATAGATACGTGTAATTAAACATAATGAATGAATATAAATGACTATTTTGAACCAAAGTAATTTATTTTTATTTTATTAATTCATTTTTAATTTCTATAATTGAAGTAATTTTCTTTAATGCTTATACAATGTTGATACAATACTTGTGAAAGAAAAAAGAAAAATAAATAAAATATTTTTAGTTAAAATTATAAGTAATATTAAAGGGATCCAAAATTGAATAAATATTTTTACAAGATAAAGTTTCGACCATTATATCTTTTATATTCTAATTGGGACATTTTGGACGAACAATAATCACATTAATACCTTTAGAATATTTTATTTAAAAGTAAGTCAAGGTGTTCACACTATAAACATTAGTTTGTATAACATTTAACTTATGGTTTTCTAAAATTTGTTTACATAAATAAATAATGTTTATAAAGATAATAAAATAATATTTTTCATGGAATTTTATTTTTAATTTTTAGGGAATAAAATAACTACCCCAATGCCTTGCACAATAATGATGGAGTAATTATTTAATTAATGAATAAATAAAATTAATTATATTAAAAATAATAAAATTAAATAATTTGATATTTTTAAGATAATTCATTAATTAACTATATTTATATGATAATTATAATATTTAATAAAAAATTGGATTTGAATTTAAAACCTTTTTTCGATGTTTTTAAAGTCAAAATCTATAAATACTGTTTAATTTTACAAAATAATTCTTCATGAATATAATATTTAATTAAAATATTTAAAAATCAAAAAATTGTTGAAAAAATCCAAAAAAAAAAATTATTCGACAATGTGATATCCTATTATTTTTTCCCTTTTTAAAGTCTTAAAACCTATAATATATTTATTATATTTTAATAATGTTTTGTAATTCCTAAGTTACCCCTCACTTCAATTATAAAAGGATACTCCTTCCTTCACAAAAATTCATCAACTTGAGCCTTGTTGATTGACTATACTCTTATAAATTCCATTCTCCTCATCTCTTACTACATTATAGTAATTCTAGTTTCACAAAAATAACACTTCCAAGAGGCTAAGGAGGTTCTCAAGGAGAAAAGATTCAAGAGGTAAGAATACTTTTTCTTATCTTTTAAATTATTTTTCTCTTCAACCTTGTCCTCATCTCCTATACAATGATTCATGTAAACTCCAGTATCATATATATACTGAAATTTTGTTTCATTGGTGGTATATCCATCATAAAATCTCTTATTTTTTTCTTTTATTCTTAAATAATTCAATCGTTGTACGTGGTGTGTCAATTCACCGCCTTTGTGATGATGAGTTCTCATTTCACTTTACCATAATCATGAGAAAATTCAATTATAATGTAATTTTTTAAAATGATATATATATATATATATATATATTATCAATTATAGATTATTATTTCTTTTTGAAAAGGAACACCATAGTAAATTGACCTTCGAAACCATGAAAAGAATGTACCCGAAACAACATAAATAACAAAATATTGTTAATAAATGGGTGGAAAATGTTATAATAAGATTATGTAAGGTATTATAAACATGATTTTAGTTATTTAATAAATTAATAAAACTATTCAAACCATTATACATGGGTTTGAAACAATTTTAATAAATTCAAACCTGAGGTAAGGGATATCTTAACTCAATTTCCATTCATTGAGTTAAACATATATGTCATTGGTTATGTTTTTTTAATAATATGTGTGAATGAACTATGATTGTTTTATATTTTATATCCAATTATATTTTTTGGTATTATATTTTTCACAAATAATTATTTCCTTTATTTTTACTCACTCTAATGATAATATCATTGAAAGGGTTAATCTTTCAATCTGATTATTATCTAATATTATTTATACAAAAGTATTTATTGGGACATATTTATCATCCATTTCCATTATTTTTAAAATATTTTCAAAGGTAATATTTTTAAGGTTTTATGTAAGTACTATTAAACTAAAAAATCATTTTAAATGTTTCAAATATTTATTCTACTAAATCTTTCTCATTCATGTCCACGTCTTCAAAAATGGTTTTTATGGATTTATTTATAAGGACGTGCATGTTTTAAAAAGTTAATTTTTTAATTTATTTCAAATTTTTCAAAGTTTTATTGGAAGTATTGATTCAAAACTCTCTTTCTAAATGTTTTCTTTTATAAATTCAAAGCTTTTGAATAAATGATTTCAAAGTAAAAATGGTATTTTTCTAATGAAATTTTAATGATTTTATTAGTGTATTTTCATTTATACTAGAATCCTTTGTTGGATATTATGATTGATTGAGGTTTATCTATTATGATATCATTTAACAGATTTCAATGAATGGTTTATGATTTTTTTACTGTGGATGTGATCTTTTGATATCATTCATTGTTTATGGTTAATGTATTAATATTTCATATACTAGTTTTAATACGAATGTTTATATTGGTTAGGTTTCATTATTTTCATATGAAGAATGAATTAGACTTATTAAGTGATGGTTTGGGTACAAATTAATGAAAATCCCTATGGGTTGGGAATGGTTAATGAAATCTCTACAGTTTGGGGACCAGTTAATGAAAGATCCTTGATGAATCAATAGTTCTCATGAGACAAACTAGTTTGGGTTTTTACCCATTTATGTATGGTCTTAGAATGAGGTCTTGACAATATGGTTATGATGACCTACATTATGTATTCCCCAATGATGAAACTAGTATTTGATAGTCTATGCGATCATTCAACTAGTATAATATCCTTGGTTATGTTTTATTATGGAATTATTTATTCATATTTTATTCCGACCATATTATGCTCATTATTATGTTCTAATGGCATGTGTTCTTTAGTTATTCACCATTCCATATTATTTATTCTTCCTCTATATTACTTACCCTTACTGGAAATCTAATCTCACCCCTTCCTTATGTTTCCTTTACCTTTGTTATGAAGAATAAAACTTTGAATAATATTTCAAGGATGAAGTTTATTTCATTTTATATTGTATCATATTTTATTTTATTTTTCCAATGTATTATGGGTATCATGAATGTAATCCAGTCTTCCAAGAATGTTAAACTGATCAGTCCTTTGGGATTTAATTCCTTGTAATGATGAAAATGTAATAAAATAAAGCACCAACTTCGGGCTTCTAGGGTTGGGGATTTACGGTGCTCCAACACCTCAAAATGTCTACCTAATAACAGATAAATCCTAATACCTCGACAAACCACCACTTTAATCTATGAGAAGAAACATTCAAAAACACATGATCACCAACCTCAAACTCTAAAGGTCTCATCCTCCAATCATTATAATAATTTTTTTAGTCTTGGGTGACTTTCATATTCTCATGGATCACCTACACTTTCGCTATTTGTAAATACAAACAAATGTTCTTTGATATGCCAGTGATTCCAAAAATTTAGAAAAAATACCATCATCACAAACTCAAGATCATGGGTAACATATTTATTCTCATGAGGACATAACTATCGAGACCCACACAAGATTACCACCCTTTAATGAATCATAACACAACCCATAACAAGATTAAAATCATCACATAATACCTCAAAAATGACTCCCTCTTTTGAAGAATGAATAACATGAGCAATGATCAGCTTCTTCTTCAAGTACTCATATGTTTCATCTAATTGATATTTCCAAATTCTCATTCCTTCTTGTTCAAAGTTGTCAAAGGAGACACAATCTAAGAGAAACAATACAAAAACCTCTTATAATGGCCTAGAAGACCATGAAAATTATGAATCTCCACAACATTATTAGGATCCATCCTAAAAACACATTCTCTGATATTTAAAGGATCAATACCTACTCATTTCTAGGATAGATCATACTTAAGAAAATACACATCTCAGTTGTATAACTAGCACTTAGATAGATTCTTGCTTCCCATGGAGATAATTAAATTGTAAAAATACCATTACCACCCTAAAATGATTATCATGATCATTCTATAACCTTGAATAAATGATATTTTCATTGATGAATAATACCACAAATTGATCCAGGAACTCATGAAACACCGAGTTCATCAGTCCCATGAAAATAGTTAGGGAATTTGTGATACTGAATGGAATTACACTGAACTTCAAGTATCCATAACATATAATGGAATTATTTGAGGAATATTCCTACTTCATCCTCATATGATGGTATGTTGATCAAATATTGATCTTTGAGAATTAGTTAGACTACTTCAATTGATCAAATAAATCACCAATCCTTGATAGGGTATAGTGGTTATTCACTATCACCGGATTCAACTAATAGTAATTAATGCACAATCTTGGACTAAATTTTTTATTTTTTCCCAAAAACACCGATGTACCCTAAGTAAATACATTGGGATGACTGAAACCCTTTGATAGTCCCAGTGGGATCATAGAGACACAATTGAGAGGGGTGTGAGGAAGGTGTTGTCAAATTCTTTTACCAAAAAACAAATTTTCTTTGATTACCTAAACCCCCTTTGGTTTTTAACATTTGTCACTTGTTATGATATAAATGGATATATTTTAATTTACTATGTTGTACACCTATATGAATTGCATATATTAAAAGTAAAGTTGGAATGGGTGTTTTTACAAGGACCATCCTCGGTGTGGGAAACCTACTTCTTATTGTGTTCAACTCCCATTGAGACATGAATTATACAACAATAATATTAGTATCAATTATAGTGGGTTCTCTAATTATTATTCTAATAATGGTATTTCCATAAAAAACGGAAAATTGATCACCATATTACACAACTGACCCACCTTCACTATAATACACAAGTGAAGGGATATTTATACTGCATCACATAGTCTTCACACTGGAATCACACTAGTTGAATCTCAACTTCCATTATCCTCTAGATATATATTGAAAATATGTCCATGGATATCTATATACCCACACAATTATGATTTTATTCCTCATTACATAGTTTCTTAATTACCTCAAGGTCTTCAACAACTACTCATGCGACTTGAAATTTTTTTACTACACAAATTCCATGTTCTTTAGAAACTGAATGTTATCCTCTCTCAAATCAGAATCAAGAATACATCTTTAAAAAATTTACTTGTCTAAAAATTGCTATATTTCACATGTCACAATTTTTCCTAGTGATGAAACACACTGGACACTATAGTCTTCTCACTCACAACATGTAAAACTTCTTCGGTCTACTACTTCTCTTTAGTAAAGATCTTAAGATCTTCACTATCACTCTATATTCTTCTTTTTCTCTTCTTCTTCAAAACAAAGATGATATTTCCTCACTTATCACTATATTGGTTTCTCATTATCTTCATTTATACAATTTAGAATGAATTACCCTTCTTCTTCTTCCCTAATAGCTATGGATTCTTCTCTTGTCACATTCACATGCACTCTTTTTTAAGATACATAATGATTCTCTCAGCCAACTAACTAAATTATTACACAACATAGAACTCTAATTTCAATATTTTATTTATTTATATCATACCAATTCACTCTACATAGGGATATTTTTTCAATTTTTGGGGTGAAATTAAATTCCCATAAGTGAAAATACTTTATGGAATGTTTAAAAGAAAACAAATAAAAATCATAGGATACATGTACTTTTTTTCTTCTACCATGATCCCCAAATAATTATAATTTAAGGGAATCACATGGGAGTGCCTCCCACTTTACTTAACAGATCATTTATAGAAATTTTACAAAATAACCCCTCTTATTCTTTCTCATTTTTGTTCCTCTCTCCCGACCAAATATGTCTTATGGTATTTCTATCAGTACGATCATGCCTTATTCTTCCTTTAAACTATTTACACAATATAAAATTCAATCTCCCAAGTTTTATAACAACCACATAGAATAAAATTTCTTGTGTTGTAGAGATATCCTTTATAGATTTAGAGGTTCATAAAATTTAGTAGAATTAAACTTTCATGATATTTGTAGAATACTTCACTACACTAATCTTCTTTCTCGTCTCAATCTTGAATCACACTTTTGTTTATGACATTTTAGCATTGGTGTATAGGTTGATATTTGATGCCTCTTCTTTTACATTATTCTTGAAAATTCATTTTTCTCATTAAGAATATACTTTACTTAAGATTACTTAATATCAATTTAAGATCAACCATTTTAAAAGATTCATATTTTTTAGAAAATGAGAAAACAACACAATCATCATTTGATATTTTCTTCTTAAGAATATAATAATTATAGAAATTAGACTTTTTCACTAAGTAAAATATCCTACCCAGTATAAGATATTTTCTTTGACACAAAATAGAACTTGAAATCATAAATACCAAACATGGAAAAATTATTATGTGCTCTCCTAAAATATCTTACTCGATCTCAAAATATCTTATGGGTGAATCAAATCTATTAAGTATATCTCAAATATATTATGGGTGACTCAAGATATTGTATACGCTTAAAAAATATCATACATAGAACAAAATTCTTATGAGACCCAAATATATTATGCACTACCCAATTCTATTATGCATAGGATTATTATCTTGTACATAGGAAAAATGGTCCAGGTTTAGAACAACAATTCCATGATTTCTTCAAATGAATTTCAAACTCTTTCAAATCAGTTATGGTCTATATCACTCAACTTAAATCAATTCAGTACCACTTAAAATAATTTTATGAATTATTAAAATAATTTCAAACCTCTTTAATATTTTTTCAAATACATGTGCATAAAAAATACTCAAAATAGAGTATTATACAGGTACTCCTTCTCTCACTCATAGCCAGCTAGATTTCCCTCCATGAATAATTATAATTCAATATACTCACAAGTTGGATTCTTCCAAATATCTTACCAATATATTGTAGATAACATTTTCACACATCCTTCATCACTTTTCACTGTATTTAAATGTAGACCATCTCAATGAATCACCTGATGTAATATGATGTTCACTAATAAAAAAACTATAATCTTATTTATCCAAATACTTTGGTAGTATTCAAACATATTTTTCTAATATGAGATATATTTTTTTTTCAGGTACAATGGTAGTAAACTATTTATCCTATAACACACATTGTCTTACTTTATATTGAAAAAAATATAACTCAATTTCTCTAAATATAAGGGAACTTCAATCTCCCCCTTTTATTTTTTTTCAAATAACAATTTACATCCAAATTACAAGAACATTTTCTCCCCAAGATTTAAAATAAATGTGAAAGAGGGAAAATGTTCTCCCCTTTAATGACATGGTAAAGAGGGTTTTGAGAATTTATTTTTACCATTTATTAAGATCCATAATTATAAGAGAATTTCTTCTCAAACTAACTCATCTAATTTTAATAAATTTAACTTCTTCCCATGTGACTTTATCCACTTTACAATATCTTATTTAATCCATGGGAGAAGGGTTTTATCACATTTTTCATGACCCACCCCCCACTGGTTCCCCTCATGGGCTAATAATGAAGAGGAGTGACCCCCCCCCCAAGTCTTTCCTCTAGTAGGCCCTAGGTTTGTGACTAGAATTGTGGGTATAAAACAATCAAATGAGAGACAATACACTCAATATCCTTGGATCATAGCATGAAACCACTAGCTAATCCATCATTCTATAAAATAAAAAATCCAGAATTCCATACAATAAATATCTCACATGCCTGAATATAAAACATATACAAACATCTCTAAAGATAAAATAATACCAAAAGTAAAATACTATTACAAAAACCATAAAAACCCTAGTTCTAATGTAGTACTGACTAGATCAATCACCAAAACCCTCTAGGAAACCTAAAAACTGTTTATACATATGTTGGGTGAGCATAACATGTAAACTTGGTAGGATCATACCAAATATATCTCATGAAAATGTTAAAAGAGAATACTAACTCCCTGGTTAAAAAACATTAGAACTAACCAGCACTTACACAGGTCTACTAGTCTCCCAACCTCATCGAGAATTACTCACCAATGAATTAATTAAATAGTGGAAAGTAATATCATAATAATTTAAAAAAAGTTTCCTTGAAATCACTTCCCCACTGATTTCTTTCTCTCACCCAATGACAATACATCATTTTCTCTCATCCCTTCTATATCCACCAACAACAGAACCATAATTATGTTGTGTCTCACAGAACCAACCACATATCAAGTCTTGAAAAACCAACCACATATATATTATCTAGAAAATAGGGTATTAAGATATCATGAAAATGTAGTATAACAACCCCATGTCCTCCTCCTATCACACATGACCCCCACCACATATCTCATCATCCACCACTGGTATCACCCAATGCTAATGTTAAAGGATGAGTGGGGGAGATGGGGTAGTTTTTCATCCATATACTCCTCATCTAGTATGTTAGATAAATTACCCTAGGCATATTTTTATTTCGGTTAGGTTACCTAACATAGATGGGGTGTATAGAAAAGTCATAAAATAATACACTTATATAGTAGCCTCACGTAATCCTACACCTATTGGTTTTCATAGGAAACACCATCACAATCTCCATTAGGTTACTAGTGATACCGCTCCAACAAGAATTTTCTCTAATGTAAAACAATTGACCTCAAACATTGCACAAAGGGACCCAACCATATTTCCATTTACCATTATTTTATTTAGAAAAACTGCCACCAAACTCTATTCATTTAGTTATTATTTTAAATTCACACTAAGTAAATTCTTTAAAAATAACCACAAATATGTATTAAAATGTTATTCCTTTTCTATAGAACCACTATCAAACAACCACTATGTCAAACCACCGCATCCCAATCAAGGCCACCAAGCCCCACAAAACCAAGTCCACTAAGACACACACAACCAAGGCCACCAAGCATCTTACATCAAGTAAATAAAAAATTAGGAATATTAAACTTAGTATTTAATTTAAAAACATTAATTATTTTTATATTTTAAAGATATTTTCAATCAATCATTCACTATAAGGAATAATCATATAAAAAACATATAGAATAAAAACAACATTACCAAAATCTAGAAAACCTGTAACCACATACACATTAAACCATTCCATTTCATTTTAATTAGTCTAGTTTATTATATTTATTAATAAAATTTATAATACTCACCTAAAAGAAATAAAAAACATGATAATCTAACAAATTCACATAAAAGAGAGAGAACTTGAATCCCCTACCTCAAACAAAGCATTCTAAATCACTATACAAGGATATAATTAGAGATAGACAACTAAAAAGTACCAA
Source organism: Viscum album (assembly GCA_963277665.1). Taxonomy (NCBI): domain Eukaryota; kingdom Viridiplantae; phylum Streptophyta; class Magnoliopsida; order Santalales; family Viscaceae; genus Viscum; species Viscum album. The sequence goes on from OY728150.1 coordinate 965,614,717, forward strand.
AACATAAGAAAGAATCTAAATAATCCTAGATGAAAATGTCCCCATAAATTTACCCCCCATAAAATCAATCAAACCATCAATATCCTTAGCCATAAACTCCACAAAACAAATAAAACGGAAGGAAATATGGGAAGAACGGAGGAAGCTTTATTATAATTGTTGATGCTTAATCTATGGATGCCTAAGGTCAAAGATTTCAAGGGGTAAAAGCCTAATAAAATCACCTAGGATCCATCCAATAATTGATAGAAAAATCTAGATAAAGATTTGGTTTGAAGGGGTTTGATAATTTATAAGAAAAGTGGAAATTAGAAGACAATGGCCTAGCTCCCTTCACTATGATACAAGGGTACTAACGCAAGACAAGGATGTGATATAGTAGAAAGGATCACATACTAATGGGATTGTTAAAATCCATGTCCAAGAAACATGGTAATTTCAATTCCACAGATACTATAAACTAGGAGAAGGACCACAACATAGGGGAAACCACCACATCATATATTTCAATAACTAAGAAGAAGGTCATGTCACAACCCAAACCTATGAGGATTAGTTACCCAAATATGTAGAATGACTAAAAACTTTCATCCCAATGATATACACCTCAAAAAACATTTCCAAAACTGAAAACACTCCCTTTACCATGCATACTTATCCTTTATGCCATAAAAACCTTCCTCAACATAAATTTTAGTTAAATATCCACTATCCACACTTAAACTCCCTAAAAACTTCACCCAAACACCATAATCACTTGAATTAACACAATGTAATGGGTACAAAAGTACAAACCATTTCATTAGATACATCTCAAACAATTCTTATCCCTAAGAATCAAAACTAAAATCAAAAAAGTGAATGAAAGGGGTTTGAATAGCCACCCTATGAGATACCTCTTAGTGATCTCATTAAAACTGAAACACTACCACCAGTAAAGAATATCAATTCAATACAATAACTACCATGGTCATAAAAAACCACTATATCAACCAAAAATATTAGTGAAATAACCCTACATATGAAGATATTGTCCGCTTTGGGAAACAATGACTCACCCGTATGATTTTAAAATGTGTTGTAAATATAACACATCTCAACTAGGAATGGGGTTTCCCACTATTTAATATGCCTAAATCCATAACACATGACAACAGAAAGGGAAAAATCACATCCCATAAATCAAAAATATTCAAGAATCATATCCTCAAAGAAAAATTAAAAAAGGAAAAAATAAAAAACACATAGTATTGGGAATTCGTCTATGCCTCACTCTCCCAAGTACTCTCCTCTGAATAATTGTGACTCTATTGAAATCAAACCAAAGGGATGTCACACCCCCGAAACACATTCTATTGATGACATTAGATAAATATTGGTCTCTATACTAATGTCATATCATTATTAATATAAAACTCTTATCAGTTAATGACGTGATATTAATTGTGAAGATGATGATGAAGCTAGGAAAAATGGAATACATCATGGATCCTATGAAACCATAGTGGAAACACCAACCAATACACCACATATCCAATGCACACCAACACATAGAAAGGACCGATGAATCATGGAGAGAAATTAAATCATCCCCCAAACCTCCACTATCTATGATTAGGGGAAAACTTTAGGAAAACATGGTATTCAACCCCAAACTACCTATAAATCATTCATTAATCAACATAAGCTTTATAACCATCTTGTGATATATTTATCCCCTCAAGAACCACCTCAGTCTTCTCTATCATTCTCTACACCATATTGGCACTAAGAACTGCTACCTCTATAATATAAGTCCACCTCAATAGAGATATACAAGGTCTCCCATATAGTTACTTAAAGGGGGTTATACTGATGGATGAGTGGTATATGTAGAGACCCGTATCTTGAAGTACATGGATATTACATTACTTTTGCGGAATACTTAGTACATAACAAAAACACACACACAAGGACCGTAATAGTTTAGTGTCTTTGGAAACTCGGAATATAATCTTCTAATCGTGGTGAAAGATCTTCAAAATCTCCCATAAAGATCTTCCTTTTTTTTACCTAAAACCTTTCTTTATATCCTGGGGAAAATAAAACATAAAAGGGTGAGCTCAAATGCTCAGTAAGGGTATACAAAAGAAATAAAAATCATTTCATATCTTTTTGAAAATCATAACCTGCAAAAGAGATCATAATTTCATAACATGGGGTAAATCATGGCAGTGAAATGTAATCACAATAATCATAACTTAAAACATGAAACTTTGTGGCATTCACACATAATCATAGAGAATCATTTCTTGTTAGTCAAGACTCATTGCCAAGACTATCTTAGTGGACAAAGTCCCTTTCTGAATCGAGTAACCCCCGTTTCAGTCCTGTTTCACTGAACCGGTATAACCTACCGTTCCAGCCCTGTCTATCTCATGAGATATAAAATCTTTACCCAATGCATTGGAGGGAGATATAGGTCCCACCCATCTTATAATGATACCATTATTATGTGTGCCACAAAATCATAAATCATACATCATTGCATAACCCATGTAATAAAAATGGGAATCTTAAACATCATGCCATCATAAAACAATTCATATAAGATAAAAGAATTCATAAAAATATTTACATCACAACATGATCAAATCTATGTAATAATAGGGATAAAAACAGAACCCTTTATTATCTTAGATGGAAAATAATTTTGATAAAACACTTGAACTTCATTCTTGAGGAAAATATCCTTTCTACTTCAAAAATACTTTTCCTTTCTTAACATGTCATACAATTTTAAACTAAAAGAAGTTGATTAAAAATAAACTTGAAAACTTGTAAAGGAAGCTTCTTGGAAATACTGTTTTAAAAATCCATTCTTTCCGTATAAGTTAAAAAAAACATTCTTCGTACTTTTGTCGGAAAAGTCAAAAAATACCTCGTACGGAAAACGACAAAAGATTCCTTTCATTTCCTTTACTAAAAACTCAACGAAGGGTAAAATTGGATTTAAACAATTGTAGTTGGATGGAAATAATATTACATATTTATGAAACATGGATGTGGATGATAAAATACACCCCAGTAAATACTTACGAATAAACAATCTCGGATAAAAATGAGATTGTGATATTTCCCTTACCTTAGGTCTGATTGGCTTCGTATGTGTCCGAACCTCCTCTTCTTTGAAGCGCCTCTTTGAGACCTCCTCTTAGGGCACTAAAATTGGTCTTTGAGGAAGACCAGAACCTCTAGGATGTTTATAGGGAAGTGGAGAAGAGATTTTGGCAGGTGTTGGCCGAGCTTGAGTGCTCAAATTGGTGTGAGGAGGAGGGGGAGGAGGTGTCCTTTTATAAGGGAGGAGAGGGGCACCTTAGGAATATCTCAAAATATTATTTTATATTAAAGTCAAAATCGGTTTATAATGGTTCCAAAGGGTCTTATTTCGAAGATAAAGTGGGGATGGGTCGAAATCCTATCAACCAATAGGATTTAGACAAGTTTAGGTTATTATTTTAACCTTATCAATTAGATTTAACTCTAAGTTAAATAATTTAACTTTTACCGTGTCTTTTTGTTTTCTTTCACTATATGGTTAATATACTTACTATAACATGCCAAACGAACCCCAAATTGTATATTATTAATAAATATATCCTTATCTAAGTCATTTGACCGAACCTTAGATTTTTAGGAATAAAATAACAATTAATAATATAATATTTGATTTAAAAACTATTTTGTGTCAATTTTGACACTATTTGATATATGATTTTTGTGAAAGTCATAACAGAATTATATGTTCGAAAAAAGTTGATTAAATCAACACTAATATATCATAGTAACCTAGAAAATTAGTTTAAGTCATAAAAAGTCTCAAATTACATTCATTTGAGCATTTATAACATCAATTATGCTAATATTTCCTTAAAAGGGTAATTACTGCATCATCGTTGTGTCATAAATAAATTAATTTATTTAAAGTCTAAAAATTATAAATAAAATATCATTATGTAGTAAATCTTTTTATCTTTCTAATGAATATTTATAGTCGAATTTATCTTAGGTATAACCCCATATTAAAAATGTTTTAGTTATTAAACTTTGATTTTAACTATTTTAACTATTCATTAAATAATATAATATTAAATGTCATAATCTAATCCAAGTGGACCTAAATGGTCATATTATATTCATAAGGTTGTTTTTGGTCGAATTACACTTATCCAATAGAATTAGGACATGTGTTAGGGTAATAGTAATATCATATTTACCCTTAGTTACCCTATTTACTATTAACCGTGGTAAAAAAAAAGTAAAAAGTTACTATTCACCAAAAATTATTTTCATCTCATTGAACCACATTTTACTTACTGACATCAACCGTGTCTCTCGGATTTTTGAAATTCCATTCACAGAAGCGGTAAAATTAAGATTTATGAAGAAATTAATTTTTTTAACTACCACTTAGTAGTTTCACTATTCAACAAAAATTGATGTTTTTCAAAACAATTCCAAAATTTCATCCTAAGATATATTTCATATTCTGAATTCAAAAATGAAGTCTATTTTACCAAATTCATATCATAGAATTTGCATTAATTAATTTTATAATTAAATCCCGCTGTTAAAACAAATAGCGTTTTTTTAAGAAACAATATCTATCAAAAGATTGACACTTGATTATGTCTGGTTTAAATGTGAAATTACATCCAATGACCAACATTGTATTAAATTGTAAAAATATATTCTAAATATACTTTAAAACCACTCAAATTAATAATTTATCACTATTAATTATTTCGATTAAAAAAGTTGTTTTTAATTATAATTTAGTAATTTTCACTATTCATCAGAATATGAAAGTTATCCGAAAAGTACCAAAATTTCACCTTAGGATAAATTCGATACTCCGAATCCAAAAATGAAGTTCATTTTGAAAAATAAGATTTACAGAGTTTTAAAAAGTGGTTATTACTATTCATAACGGCTAGTTTTAATAATATTTTAATAGCATATCGTTGTTTAGTGAAACTCGGTATTGCGTATTACACACGCTATCGAGGAAGGTCGTGATTGCGTGTAATGCAAGGCAAGTCAAGGATGCGTGTTGTGCAAGCTCCTTTTGGTGTAGCGTACAACACAAGACTTAAAGAGAATATTTTTTATAAAATCTTGGGCTGTTACATTCTACCCCCCTTAAAATGAATTTCGCCCTCGAAATTCGTCGGGGTTATAAATGGTTTACTATTCGAAAGTTTCTTTAATAGAAACCCACATCGTAAAAAGGAATATCAAAACCAATCTTTAAAAACAAAAGTATGAAACGTAACGGTTACCCAAATAAACTAATCATTGGGTTTCCACATAGGTGAAAATATGGATATGGAAGAGAAATCTAACCATCATGTTCTGATGGAGAGTGGTAGAGAACATGGCTATGGAAAAGCCAGTAATCACAAATCCATAGATTTGTGATGATATAAGGTACCATCTGATTCATCAGGTATAAGATCACTAGGAAAACATTTTTGGTTTTCAAGATCATTTCCCTAAAGTTGAAAATTTGAATTAGAATAAATACTTACTTTATTTTGGTACAATCTCACTGTTGTTCGTGCCTTGAACAATTTCCACTTCATCTCTTAAATAAATGAAGTTGAATTTGTTATTCATGAAGTGTTAGCAGATCATGTGATAGAATGACGGGTCATTTCATCTGTCTCAAACAAAAGGTTAGCAAAAATTATATGCATAAGTCGATCTATAGTGAGATTAATCATATATGGTTCCTAAAATGGACTTATACTTCATATATCATACTGCTTAATATAATAAAACTAGTTTCTACTAAACAGGGACTTCTTGTAGTCCAGTGGTAGGCGATAAAGGTCAGTCGCACTTCGGTTGTGGGTTCGATTCCCACAGCCTTGTCCGAAGCGATGGGTTGTCGCCCGTCCTGCAGGTTGTCCTTTTTCCAAAACTCTATAACATCCCATCAATAATATCGAAAAAACAAACAATACTAACTTATGTCCAACATAATCCATTCCAATCTTTTAGGCTTATCCATAATACTGCAGTCGACTCTCATAATATAGTGAAAACGATTCTCAGAGATTTAATACCATCGTTGATCCCCATATATCATAATATATGTTTTGTTGGTCACATTCCAAATATTCAAAGGCCTTAATCACGTATTCTCTTGAATACCCATTGAACCTTAGTGAAAACATGAATGCTGTCAAAAGTTAATTATATATACTCAAACCATGATATCACTTAGTCCTTATATCAATCATGAGCTCATGAATACAATCAAACATCTCATTATCTTCTTATCCTTTCATTATGCACTTATCATCTACTTTCCAAAAGTATCTGAATAACCTTTCATGGTTACTGGTACCATTCATCATACACTTTCAAAACTTAAGGAAAGACAACAGTGTAACAATCCTTTGATGTCTCCTTATTCCAACATTACACATGATAAACATGTAATCATCCCACTACATTCTTAGACCATTGATCGAGCTTCAACATTTCTTTCATCTCACATATCATTTGTAGTTTCTTCATCATCATCAACATAAATACTTCCCATACGACCATACTGATTCTCTTCATGAGACTTTCCCTTAGGGCATTGGTTTGCATAATGCCCATACATTCCACATTTAAAGCATTTAACCATTGTTGATGTCGTAGCAATACCATTATCCTCATCCATGGTGTTAACTGAACCTTTTCCTTTGCACTTACTTGCTTTGTGTCCTTCTTTTCCACACCCAAAGCATCTTCCAGTTCCTTTGAAACATTCTCCTTGATTCCTCTTCCCACATGAATTACGTAGGGGAAATTGAACTTTCTTTCCTCTATGATCATCATGAAACTCCATCTTTCTCTTATTAGCCGATTCAGGAAACTTACCAAATTTTACTTTATTGATCATATTATGAGATTGCTGATTCGACATAATAATGATGTTTGGACTTCCAAATCCCATTTCATTATGAAGAATATCATTCCATTGTTCATCATATCCTCCATTATTGTGAATCATCTTGTTTCCAGCCATTTTCTAAAACCCAAAAAGAATAGTGTGAGAGGCAAAAATCATGCTAGGGAAAACAACATAATAAAGGGGGAGTACCTTCAATATCTAACATCTTAGGTTTAATTCTAAGATCGTTACCATAGTTCTAGGACTATCCTATATGTATACATATCCTTAGGTACATCCCTAGACATACCTTAGAAATATCTCTAGGGATCTCACTAACGTTTTCACATCCTAGTTTCCAAAGGTTGACTAAACCTTTCCACTGATACCAATTGTAGAGACCCGTATCTTGACGTACATGGATATTACATTACTTTTGCGGAATACTTATTACATAACAAAAACACACACACAAGGACCGTAATAGTTTAGTGTCTTTGGAAACTCGGAATATAATCTTCTAATCATGGTGAAAGATCTTCAAAATCTCCCATAAAGATCTTCCTTTTTTTTTACCTAAAACCTTTCTTTATATCCTGGGGAAAAGAAAACATAAAAGGGTGAGCTCAAATTCTCAGTAAGGGTATACAAAAGAAATAAAAATCATTTCATATCTTTTTGAAAATCATACCTGCAAAAGAGATCATAATTTCATAACATGGGGTAAATCATGGCAGTGAAATGTAATCACAATAATCATAACTTAAAACATGAAACTTTGTGGCATTCACACATAATCATAGAGAATCATTTCTTGTTAGTCAATACTCATTGCCAAGACTATCTTAGTGGACAAAGTCCCTTTCTGAATCGAGTAACCCTCGTTTCAGTCCTGTTTCACTGAACCGGTATAACCTACCGTTCCAGCCCTGTCTATCTCATGAGATATAAAATCTTTACCCAATGCATTGGAGGGAGATATAGGTCCCACCCATCTTATAATGATACCATTCTTATGTGTGCCACAAAATCATAAATCATACATCATTGCATAACCCATGTAATAAAAATGGGAATCTTAAACATCATGCCATCATAAAACAATTCATATAAGATAAAAGAATTCATAAAAATATTTACATCACAACATGATCAAATCTATGTAATAATAGGGATAAAAACAGAACCCTTTATTATCTTAGATGGAAAATAATTTTGATAAAACACTTGAACTTCATTCTTGAGGAAAATATCCTTTCTACTTCAAAAATACTTTTCCTTTCTTAACATGTCATACAATTTTAAACTAAAAGAAGTTGATTAAAAATAAACTTGAAAACTTGTAAAGGAAGCTTCTTGGAAATACTGTTTTAAAAATCCATTCTTTCCGTATAAGTTAAAAAAAACATTCTTCGTACTTTTGTCGGAAAAGTCAAAAAATACCTCGTATGGAAAACGACAAAAGATTCCTTTCATTTCCTTTACTAAAAACTCAACGAAGGGTAAAATTGGATTTAAACAATTGTAGTTGGATGGAAATAATATTACATATTTATGAAACATGGATGTGGATGATAAAATACACCCCAGTAAATACTTACGAATAAACAATCTCGGATAAAAATGAGATTGTGATATTTCCCTTACCTTAGGTCTGATTTGCTTCGTATGTGTCCGAACCTCTTCTTTGAAGCGCCTCTTTGAGACCTCCTCTTAGGGCACTAAAATTGGTCTTTGAGGAAGACCAGAACCTCTAGGATGTTTCTAGGGAAGTGGAGAAGAGATTTTGGCAGGGGTTGGCCGAGCTTGAGTGCTCAAATTGGTGTGAGGGGGAGGGGGAGGAGGTGTCCTTTTATAAGGGAGGAGAGGGGCACCTTAGGAATATCTCAAAATATTATTTTATATTAAAGTCAAAATCGGTTTATAATGGTTCCAAAGGGTCTTATTTCGAAGATAAAGTGGGGATGGGTCGAAATCCTATCAACCAATAGGATTTAGACAAGTTTAGGTTATTATTTTAACCTTATCAATTAGATTTAACTCTAAGTTAAATAATTTAACTTTTACCGTGTCTTTTTGTTTTCTTTCACTATATGGTTAATATACTTACTATAACATGCCAAACGAACCCCAAATTGTATATTATTAATAAATATATCCTTATCTAAGTCATTTGGCCGAACCTTAGATTTTTAGGAATAAAATAACAATTAATAATATAATATTTGATTTAAAAACTATTTTGTGTCAATTTTGACACTATTTGATATATGATTTTTGTGAAAGTCATAACAGAATTATATGTTCAAACAAAGTTGATTAAATCATCACTAATATATCATAGTAACCTAGAAAATTAGTTTAAGTCATAAAAAGTCTCAAATTACATTCATTTGAGCATTTATAACATCAATTATGCTAATATTTCCTTAAAAGGGTAATTACTGCATCATCGTTGTGTCATAAATAAATTAATTTATTTAAAGTCTAAAAATTATAAATAAAATATCATTATGTAGGAAATCTTTTTAGCTTTCTAAGGAATATTTATAGTCGAATTTATCTTAGGTATAACCCCATATTAAAAATGTTTTAGTTATTAAACTTTGATTTTAACTATTTTAACTATTCATTAAATAATATAATATTAAATGTCATAATCTAATCCAAGTGGACCTAAATGGTCATATTATATTCATAAGGTTGTTTTTGGTCGAATTACACTTATCCAATAGAATTAGGACATGTTTTAGGGTAATAGTAATATCATATTTACCCTTAGTTACCCTATTTACTATTAACCGTGGTAAAAAAAAAAGTAAAAAGTTACTATTCACCAAAAATTATTTTCATCTCATTGAACCACATTTTACTTACTGACATCAACCGTGTCTCTCGGATTTTTGAAATTCCATTCACAGAAGCGGTAAAATTAAGATTTATGAAGAAATTAATTTTTTTAACTACCACTTAGTAGTTTCACTATTCATCAAAAATTGATGTTTTTCAGAACAATGCCAAAATTTCATCCTAAGCTATATTTCATATTCCGAATTCAAAAATGAAGTCTATTTTACCAAATTCATATCATAGAATTTGCATTAATTAATTTTATAATTAAATCCCGCTGTTAAAACAAATAGCGTTTTTTTAAGAAACAATATCTATCAAAAGATTGACACTTGATTATGTCTGGTTTAAATGTGAAATTACATCCAATGAACAACATTGTATTAAATTGTAAAAATATATTCTAAATATACTTTAAAACCACTCAAATTAATAATTTATCACTATTAATTATTTCGATTAAAAAAGTTGTTTTTAATTATAATTTAGTAATTTTCACTATTCATCAGAATATGAAAGTTATCCGAAAAGTACCAAAATTTCACCTTAGGCTAAATTCGATACTCCGAATCCAAAAATGAAGTTCATTTTGAAAAATAAGATTTACAGAGTTTTAAAAAGTGGTTATTACTATTCATAACGGCTAGTTTTAATAATATTTTAATAGCATATCGTTGTTTAGTGAAACTCGGTATTGCGTATTACACACGCTATCGAGGAAGGTCGTGATTGCGTGTAATGCAAGGCAAGTCAAGGATGCGTGTTGTGCAAGCTCCTTTTGGTGTAGCGTACAACACAAGACTTAAAGAGAATATTTTTTATAAAATCTTGGGCTGTTACATTCTACCCCCCTTAAAATGAATTTCGCCCTCGAAATTCGTCGGGGTTATAAATGGTTTACTATTAGAAATTTTCTTTAATAGAAACTCACATCGTAAAAAGGAATATCAAAACCAATCTTTAAAAACAAAAGTATGAAACGTAACGGTTACCCAAATAAACTAATCATTGGGTTTCCACATAGGTGAAAATATGGATATGGAAGAGAAATCTAACCATCATGTTCTGATGGAGAGTGGTAGAGAACATGGCTATGGAAAAGCCAGTAATCACAAATCCATAGATTTGTGATGATATAAGGTACCATCTGATTCATCAGGTATAAGATCACTAGGACAACATTTTTGGTTTCCAAGATCATTTCCCTAAAGTTGAAAATATGAATTAGAATAAATACTTACTTTATTTTGGTACAATCTCACTGTTGTTCGTGCCTTGAACAATTTCCACTTCATCTCTTAAATAAATGAAGTTGAATTTGTTATTCATGAAGTGTTAGCAGATCATGTGATAGAATGACGGGTCATTCCATTTGTCTCAAACAAAAGGTTAGCAAAAATTATATGCATAAGTCGATCTATAGTGAGATTAATCATATATGGTTCCTAAAATGGACTTATACTTCATATATCATACTGCTTAATATAATAAAACTAGTTTCTACTAAACAGGGACTTCCTGTAGGCCAGTGGTAGGCGATAAAGGCCAGTCGCACTTCGGTTGTGGGTTCGATTCCCACAGCCTTGTCCGAAGCGATGGGCTGTCGCCCGTCCTGCAGGTTGTCCTTTTTCCAAAACTCTATAACATCCCATCAATAATATCGAAAAAACAAACAATACTAACTTATGTCCAACATAATCCATTCCAATCTTTTAGGCTTATCCATAATACTGCAGTCGACTCTCATAATATAGTGAAAACGATTCTCAGAGATTTAATACCATCATTGATCCCCATATATCATAATATATGTTTTGCTGGTCACATTCCAAATATTCAAAGGCCTTAATCACGTATTCTCTTGAATACCCATTGAACCTTAGTGAAAACATGAATGCTGTCAAAAGTTAATCATATATACTCAAACCATGATATCACTTAGTCCTTATATCAATCATGAGCTCATGAATACAATCAAACATCTCATTATCTTCTTATCCTTTCATTATGAACTTATCATCTACTTTCCAAAAGTATCTGAATAACCTTTCATGGTTACTGGTACCATTCATCATACACTTTCAAAACTTAAGGAAAGACAACAGTGTAACAATCCTTTGATGTCTCCTTATTCCAACATTACACATGATAAACATGTAATCATCCCACTACATTCTTAGACCATTGATCGAGCTTCAACATTTCTTTCATCTCACATATCATTTGTAGTTTCTTCATCATCATCAACATAAATACTTCCCATACGACCATACTGATTCTCTTCATGAGACTTTCCCTTAGGGCATTGGTTTGCATAATGCCCATACATTCCACATTTAAAGCATTTAACCATTGTTGATGTCGTAGCAATACCATTATCCTCATCCATGGTGTTAACTGAACCTTTTCCTTTGCACTTACTTGCTTTGTGTCCTTCTTTTCCACACCCAAAGCATCTTCCAGTTCCTTTGAAACATTATCCTTGATGCCTCTTCCCACATGAATTACGTAGGGGAAATTGAACTTTCTTTCCTCTATGATCATCATGAAACTCCATCTTTCTCTTATTAGCCGAGTCAGGAAACTTACCAAATTTTACTTTATTGATCATATTATGAGATTGCTGATTCGACATAATAATGATGTTTGGACTTCCAAATCCCATTTCATTATGAAGAATATCATTCCATTGTCCATCATATCCTCCATTATTGTGAATCATCTTGTTTCCAGCCATTTTCTAAAACCCAAAAAGAATAGTGTGAGAGGCAAAAATCATTCTAGGGAAAACAACATAATAAAGGGGGAGTACCTTCAATATCTAACATCTTAGGTTTAATTCTAAGATCGTTACCATAGTTCTAGGACTATCCTATACGTATACGTATCCTTAGGGACATCCCTAGACATACCTTAGAAATATCTCTAGGGATCTCACTAACGTTTTCACATCCTAGTTTCCAAAGGTTGACTAAACCTTTCCACTGATACCAATTGTAGAGACCCGTATCTTGACGTACATGGATATTACATTACTTTTGCGGAATACTTATTACATAACAAAAACACACACACAAGGACCGTAATAGTTTAGTGTCTTTGGAAACTCGGAATATAATCTTCTAATCGTGGTGAAAGATCTTCAAAATCTCCCATAAAGATCTTCCTTTTTTTTACCTAAAACCTTTCTTTATATCCTGGGGAAAAGAAAACATAAAAGTGTGAGCTCAAATTCTCAGTAAGGGTATACAAAAGAAATAAAAATCATTTCATATCTTTTTGAAAATCATAACCTGCAAAAGAGATCATAATTTCAGAACATGGGGTAAATCATGGCAGTGAAATGTAATCACAATAATCATAACTTAAAACATGAAACTTTGTGGCATTCACACATAATCATAGAGAATCATTTCTTTTTAGTCAAAACTCATTGCCAAGACTATCTTAGTGGACAAAGTCCCTTTCTGAATCGAGTAACCCTCGTTTCAGTCCTGTTTCACTGAACTGGTATAACCTACCGTTCCAGCCCTGTCTATCTCATGAGATATAAAATCTTTACCCAATGCATTGGAGGGAGATATAGGTCTCACCCATCTTATAATGATACCATTCTTATGTGTGCCACAAAATCATAAATCATACATCATTGCATAACCCATGTAATAAAAATGGGAATCTTAAACATCATGCCATCATAAAACAATTCATATAAGATAAAAGAATTCATAAAAATATTTACATCACAACATGATCAAATCTATGTAATAATAGGGATAAAAACAGAACCCTTTATTATCTTAGATGGAAAATAATTTTGATAAAACACTTGAACTTCATTCTTGAGGAAAATATCCTTTCTACTTCAAAAATACTTTTCCTTTCTTAACATGTCATACAATTTTAAACTAAAAGAAGTTGATTAAAAATAAACTTGAAAACTTGTAAAGGAAGCTTCTTGGAAATACTGTTTTAAAAATCCATTCTTTCTGTATAAGTTAAAAAAAACATTCTTCGTACTTTTGTCGGAAAAGTCAAAAAATACCTCGTACGGAAAACGACAAAAGATTCCTTTCATTTCCTTTACTAAAAACTCAACGAAGGGTAAAATTGGATTTAAACAATTGTAGTTGGATGGAAATAATATTACATATTTATGAAACATGGATGTGGATGATAAAATGCACCCCAGTAAATACTTACGAATAAACAATCTCGGATAAAAATGAGATTGTGATATTTCCCTTACCTTAGGTCTGATTTGCTTCGTATGTGTCCGAACCTCCTCTTCTTTGAAGCGCCTCTTTGAGACCTCCTCTTAGGGCACTAAAATTGGTCTTTGAGGAAGACCAGAACCTCTAGGATGTTTCTAGGGAAGTGGAGAAGAGATTTTGGCAGGGGTTGGCCGAGCTTGAGTGCTCAAATTGGTGTGAGGAGGAGGGGGAGGAGGTGTCCTTTTATAAGGGAGGGGAGGGGCACCTTAGGAATATCTCAAAATATTATTTTATATTAAAGTCAAAATCGGTTTATAATGGTTCCAAAGGGTCTTATTTCGAAGATAAAGTGGGGATGGGTCGAAATCCTATCAACCAATAGGATTTAGACAAGTTTAGGTTATTATTTTAACCTTATCAATTAGATTTAACTCTAAGTTAAATAATTTAACTTTTACCGTGTCTTTTTGTTTTCTTTCACTATATGGTTAATATACTTACTATAACATGCCAAACGAACCTCAAATTGTATATTATTAATATATATATCCTTATATAAGTCATTTGGCCGAACCTTAGATTTTTAGGAATAAAATAACAATTAATAATATAATATTTGATTTAAAAACTATTTTGTGTCAATTTTGACACTATTTGATATATGATTTTTGTGAAAGTCATAACAGAATTATATGTTCGAACCAAGTTGATTAAATCAACACTAATATATCATAGTAACCTAGAAAATTAGTTTAAGTCATAAAAAGTCTCAAATTACATTCATTTGAGCATTTATAACATCAATTATGTTAATATTTCCTTAAAAGGGTAATTACTGCATCATCGTTGTGTCATAAATAAATTAATTTATTTAAAGTATAAAAATTATAAATAAAATATCATTATGTAGGAAATCGTTTTAGCTTTCTAATGAATATTTATAGTCGAATTTATCTTAGGTATAACCCCATATTAAAAATGTTTTAGTTATTAAACTTTGATTTTAACTATTTTAACTATTCATTAAATAATATAATATTAAATGTCATAATCTAATCCAAGTGGACCTAAATGGTCATATTATATTCATAAGGTTGTTTTTGGTCGAATTACACTTATCCAATAGAATTAGGACATGTGTTAGGGTAATAGTAATATCATATTTACCCTTAGTTACCCTATTTTCTATTAACCGTGGTAAAAAAAAAGTAAAAAGTTACTATTCACCAAAAATTATTTTCATCTCATTGAACCACATTTTACTTACTGAAATCAACCGTGTCTCTCGGATTTTTGAAATTCCATTCACAGAAGCGGTAAAATTAAGATTTATGAAGAAATTAATTTTTTTTACTACCACTTAGTAGTTTCACTATTCATCAAAAATTGATGTTTTTCAGAACAATGTCAAAATTTCATCCTAAGCTATATTTCATATTCCGAATTCAAAAATGAAGTCTATTTTACCAAATTCATATCATAGAATTTTCATTAATTAATTTTATAATTAAATCCCACTGTTAAAACAAATAGCGTTTTTTTAAGAAACAATATCTATCAAAAGATTGACACTTGATTATGTCTGGTTTAAATGTGAAATTACATCCAATGACCAACATTGTATTAAATTGTAAAAATATATTCTAAATATACTTTAAAACCACTCAAATTAATAATTTATCACTATTAATTATTTCGATTAAAAAAGTTGTTTTTAATTATAATTTAGTAATTTTCACTATTCATCAGAATATGAAAGTTATCCGAAAAGTACCAAAATTTCACCTTAGGCTAAATTCGATACTCCGAATCCAAAAATGAAGTTCATTTTGAAAAATAAGATTTATAGAGTTTTAAAAAGTGGTTATTACTATTCATAACGGCTAGTTTTAATAATATTTTAATAGCATATCGTTGTTTAGTGAAACTCGGTATTGCGTATTACACACGCTATCGAGGAAGGTCGTGATTGCGTGTAATGCAAGGCAAGTCAAGGATGCGTGTTGTGCAAGCTCCTTTTGGTGTAGCGTACAACACAAGACTTAAAAAGAATATTTTTTATAAAATCTTGGGCTGTTACAGTATATGTTATTATAATAAAACTCATTAAATGGTAGCTTTCATACCCATGATACACTGAAATCCAATATGCATTCCTGTAGCATATCATTTGGTGTCTAGATGGTTTTCTCTACCTATTCGTCATTCTTATGGTGGAAAGAAATGTGAATGTGTAACTAATATCCAATGGAATGATGTAATACCCTCTAGAATCATGAATAAAATGAAGGTATCAGTCAGAAATGATGGTTCTCATTTCTTCATGAACCATTACCAATCCATGTATTTTCTTGCTAGTAAGTCTATGGTACTCGATTCTCAGATCACAAGAAAGTGAGCTCACTTCACCAGTCGATCTATGATCACCCAGATAACATCATATCCACCCTAAAATCTGGGTAAATCAATGAATAAACCCATTAAGTTGTCTTATCACTTCCAGTAAGGTACATCCAAGGGTTGAGAAAACCACTAGTGACATGATGTTCAACCTTTACCTACTTATTGGGAATCATTCCACAAACTCTTCCACATATTGCTTTATTATTGGCCACTAAAACTACCTCCTAAATCCATGATACATATTAGATACACTGGATTGGACTGTTAGAGATGAACTATAAACCTCACTAATCACTTCCTCACACATTACTATTGGAATGTACATCATTCCCTAAAACATAACCTGGTGTTTTTTATCCTCTGACCATCCTATAAGGGAATAACCATGAATGATCCTATCATGCATCACCATTTCCTCTATGTCCATCCACTGAGATTCCTCCAACCTTTGAAACAAATAATGATCTTATATCATCTAGAATAGGTATCTTCTACCATCCTCCTTCTCTACTAAAAAATGCAAGGATGTTGACTCATCCATCACCCTCCAGCCATCCTTAGATTCTCAAATGTCTCCTCAAAACTTTCATCTTAATGTTTCTTTTATGGTGTTTCCATTTATTAGTGTATAAGAGATCTCAAAATCATAGTATTGGATAAACTACATCCATATTTTTTTCATAGATTTAGGTCACACTGAGAAAAGATGTACCTCGGGATGTTTTGATCCTTGAAGATCAAAAATCATTCCCTGATGAGGTAATGATGCTATAGATTCAAGGAAAATAGAATCTTTGTCATCTACAGATATAATTTGTAATTGTTATTCTCATGAGGGTGTAACTACCTAGACCCATATGAGGTCATTTTCAATTTATTCATCAAGATACACCCCAAACCCAAGTGGGAAGATTCACATAACACCTAAAACATCACGCCCTCCTCAAGCAATTCAATAATTGGGGTTCTAACCAACTTCTCCTTCAAGTAGTTGAAATTTATCTAACACAAATCAATCTGAATGTCGGGTCCTTTATGGTCAGGTCAGTCAAAAATGATGTAATTTAAGATAAATAATATGAAAAAATTTGATAATAACCTATGAGACCAAGAAAGCTATGGATATTTGATATATTATTGAGTATTTTAAGGGAAAAAATGGGCATAAATTTTTCTAGATTCACTATTACTCTCTTCTGAGACAGCACATTCCCAAGAAAATACACCTCTCATATCAAAAAAGTTACTTGTATAATTTCCCATAAAACTGTAGGTATAAAAGAGTATATAAAATGATCATCATGTACTCAACATGATCCTCCTCCGATCTTGAGTATTTAAGGATGTAACCAATTAACATGACTATAAACTCACTTATAACTCACAATATATAGAGTTCATGAGTCCCATGAAGATAGATGGTACATTAATGGAACCAAACAACATGAATATAAACTAAAAATTATTATACCAACACTGAAAGGTAGTCTTCAAAATATCTACCACCTTCACCCTTAGCTGATGATACCCAGACCAAAAATCAATCTTAGAAAACTAATTATCTCCTCTCAAATAGTAAAAGAGATCTTAAATCCTAAGAATATGGTAAATATTCTCAATCACAACTTGATTCATCCATCGATAGTCCATTCTGGCACCATAAGGAAGTCTTTAGAATATCTAACACCTTCACACTTAGTTAATGATACCTAGAACATAGATAGATTTTAGAAAACCATATATTTCCTATAAACTGTTCAAAGATATCTTCAATAATTAAAAGAGTTTAATGATTATTGATCATCACCTAATTCATCCATCAGTAGTGTATGCAAAACCCCAGGCTACCATATACTTTATTGTAGAAAAAACTAGATCTCCCTAAGGTGAAACATGATGCTTTATAGAGCCTTTCTACATCTGGTCATCAATCTAGATCCCCAACTCCCTCAACTATGAAGGTTTCATCTAATGAGGTGACATTAATATCGATGTAGCACTAAACTATAACTCTATTCCAAAATTTATATCATATTGAGGGGGTAGTTTCATATTCTCCTTAAATAAGAAATACAGAAACTCTGATAACTCTAGGTTTCTCCACTACCTAATCCCTCACTACATCTATCAATAAATCAAACATCAAGGAATGAAATGGCTCTTTCCAACTATTACCCATCAAAAAACCCCGCTCGCCGGTGAGCACCACACATCACCCTTTCATATCAGAAAACTCTACTCTACTCTAGAAACATTAAACCATTATATAAATAAAATAAAACTAATCCATGATGAGTATGAAATTGAATGTTCATATCTATAATATAAATAAATATCTCAATGAATTATGTTACCCTATCATTAGTCTACATTCCCGACACATATAAAACAAAGTAGTATGGCCTATGATTAGAATGGATGAAACTAGGGGCATAGAAATTATTAACACATCTTTTCCTAGAACATGATCCATGGTTGGGGAAATAAAGGAGTGTGAATATCCAAAATCAAACAAAGTAAAGACCAGAGTGGATGATAAATTGGTCTTTCCTTGAACAACATCTACCCCCTATGGAATTACTTCCTCTATCACATGGATCTTTCCTCAACTCAATCCTCTACCTTGATATAGAAATCCTCTATTACCATGCTCTATTTGGGTCTCTTATGGAGAGGTACATCCTAGGGATACCCTATTCCAAGTCTACATACTCCTTTCTTAGCATAAGTTATATTAATATAATCTAGAGGGGCCTATTTTTTAAGCTATCTTTAGGAAAACTTTCCATGCTACTAGAATGGGGAATGAAAAACCAAGAAATACTAACTCTCCCATGCTGAAGGGAACTAACACTTGTAATGAATATGACCATTGTAAAAAATCAAAAAATAGGAGAGCTCCTAGTAGATGCATAAGAACTATTATCCCTCAATAAATGTGATGCTGACTCCTAGGGTTGTTTCCCTACTGATAAAAACATCAAATGGACTATTTTATGTGACCCTTCATCTGACATCCTACTCCTCAGAGGTCACTACTGACTCTATAATAGGGATTCTATAACCCACTCATGAACTCTATCCATCACCACTTTATTCTTCTACACCTCTAAATACCTATGCAATGTAAATGGTGAAATTAGAGAATAAATTGAGTAATGAAACACTTCTTTCTAGACTTATGCTTGGACTCCACATCTAGAAAAATATATTAGGGAGAAATAAAACAAGGACCTTAAAATTATTCCCTAGTTCCTAAACACTTAGGATCCCCTGATGAAATGAGAGAAAATCATACCTCTTTATAACATTTTTTATTATTGATGAGAACTCAACTATGAACTCATACTTGAATTTATCCCAAAACACATCAATCTACTTATTCTCCTTGAGATATAATATCCACCACTGATTCACTAGTCACCTTAACTAGATAACTATTAAGGAAACCCAATACTTGGATCGAGATCAAATAAAGCTAAATGTGATCTCCAATTCCTTCATCCAGAACTCTATCTCTATATCAGAGATGATTCCTTAATACTTTCTTAGGTTATGATGCTTAAAGGCGTGTAGTTTCTACTTACACTACTCATCCTCCGC
Organism: Viscum album; assembly: GCA_963277665.1. NCBI lineage: Eukaryota > Viridiplantae > Streptophyta > Magnoliopsida > Santalales > Viscaceae > Viscum > Viscum album. The sequence continues at coordinate 965,634,718 of OY728150.1, forward strand.
ATTGGGATCGACCCTTCAATGATATATAGGGCCAGCCTACTAAACCTTCCCAACATAAATCACATGTGGTAAGTGACCAACTTTCATATCAGTAAGTAAAGGAGAGAGACATAAGTATAGTAGACATGGATTTATTTAATTAATTACTTTAATTATCTCATTCATTCCAAGATTCACCCCATTAAAAGAAAAACCCAAAACTTATGATGTATGTACCACTCCAAGGTCTTGATCTCACAAGTAGAATTATTTTACCCAAAACATTATAAGATCTTATGTTCTTTGTTTCAGATCATAGGGAGCCTTAAAATCTTATTTCTTAGTCGATCTGTCTTTCTATAATCATACACTAAGTTTAATTAACCCAATTTCCTTAACAACCCATGTAGACCTCACCACTACCTAACTCCAAACATCACTAAATATATTAATCAATTTCATTGATACCACTATATCATGAACCCCCCTCCACTAGTATCCCTCCTAGTCTAGTGGTGAAGAGGAGCAACACCTTGAGTTCCGCCTCCAGTAGTCCTTGGGTCGGTGACTAGCACTGAGAGTATAAAAAACTTGAATGGGAGGCATTACCCTCAATATTACTAACGGCCAACCAATCCACCATACTATAAAATAAAAAATCCAAAATACCATGTAATTAATATCTCAAACTTACGAATATAAAATAAATATAATTATCTCTAAAGATAAAATAGTACCAAAAGTAAAATCATGTGGTAGAAACCACAACAACCTAATCTATGATATAGTACTAGCCAACTCAATCACTAAAACAATTACATAAACACGAAAAATAGTTAATACATATATAGAGTGGGTATAACATATATACTAAGTAGGATCATAACCATGATATCTAGTCCTAATATGAAAATTAATAGTAATATATCTGGGAATAAACAACAAAACTAACCAGAACCTACATAGGTCTACTAGTCCCCCCAACCTCACTATGGATCATTATCAAAATAATGCATATATAAGTAGAATTTGATATCATAATAATATAGATGAAGTCACCCAGCAACCAATTCCCCACTGATTTTCCTCTCTCTCCCTATAAGGAGACATAATTTTCTCACATCCCTACCATATACACCAATAAGTGCACTAACTGTGTGTCATGTATCATGACAACAACTACATATTAAATCTCATGTAACCAACCACATATCTAGTATTAGGAAACTAAGGAAGTAGGTTTCTTGAATTTTTAGTACATATAACTCATTTTCACCTCCTACCACGCATGACACCAATCACATATTTCATCATCTACCACTAGTATTACCATAAGTTATTACTGAAGGGAAAGAAGGAGAGGGGGGGTTTTCAACCATCTATATCCTCCTCATCCTATATGTTAGGGAAAGTTCCCACCCAATATCTCTATGTGTTAGTCTAGTTACCTAACTTGGGTGGGGTGTAATGATATTTCTCAAAAGAATACAAGTATATAGTAGTCTCACACAGTCCCAGCCCTATGGGTTTTAATAAGAAACACCATCATATACACCATCAATTCACTACTAATACCATTCCACCAAACATTGCCTCTAATACAATACAACTGACCTCAAACATTACACAAAGGGACACAACCTAATTTCCATTTTCTATTATTTTATTTAGAAGAATAGCTACAAAAGTCTATTCATTTAGTTATTAGTTTAAATTCACAATAATGCATTTCATTAGAAATAACCACATATACATATGTCAATGTTATTTGATCACTTCTAAAAAACTATCAAGAAACCACTATGTCAAATTGCTACATCAAAACCAAGGCCACCAAACCGCATACAACCAAGGATACCAAGCCATGCACTTCAAGTCAAGCCTAAAATAGGAATATTCAACTTATTCATTTTTATTTACTTGATTTATGTTTTTAAAAATTTAAAGGTTATTATAAATCAATTCGTCATAATAATACATAATCCAATGAAAATTGTATAGAATTGAAAAAATACTGGTAATATCAAGAAAATTGATAAGCACGTGCATATCAAACCATTCCCTTTAATTTTCATTGTTCTAGTTTATTATATTTATTAATACAATTCATACTACCCACCCAATGGAATGTAAAATCATGATAATATCATAGCTACATATAAAAGAGATATAACATGAATCCCCCACCTCAAAAAAAATGTTTCAAAATCATTATACCATGATGTAAAAAAAAGGTAGAAAAATTTCATGCACCAAAATGTAAGGAAAAATCTTGATCAAACTAGAAAATAAAATCCCCATCAATTTCACTTCATAATACCACTTAAACCATCCATATCCTTAACCATGGTTTCCTCAGAATGAATAACTGGGAAGGAAATAAGGTGGAAGAAACGAATAAACTTACTTAGAAATGATGATGCTTGATCTCTAGATTTTGAAGGTCAAATCCCATAAGGAGGGGTTGAAAGTCCTCATAAAACCACCTTGGATCCATACAAGAATCAAGAGAGAATACTTGAGGAAGATATAGTTTGAAGGGGTTTGGGAATTTATAAGAAAATTGAAAATTATAAGACCATGTAACAACAACCTTAACAATAGTTCAAGGGTTCTAGCATAGGAAAAGGCTACAAAATAGAATAAAGGACCACACCACAATGGGGATAGTCAAAGTCGCAAATGATAAATATAGTGTGATCCATATCGTAGATTCTATAAACTATGAGAAGGGCCATGGAATAAGGGAGAAAACAACACTATTGATTTTAATCTCCAATAAGAAGGTCACACCGTAGCCTAAACCTATGGAAAAACTACCCCCAAAAAAGAAAAAACCACCAAAACCCCACTTACCAAGGATCCATGTAGTATCTAATTCTTCTACACTGTAAACACTCCATATATAATGCAACATAAGCCTCTACATCACAAAAACCATCCCTGACTAAAATTTTAGCTACACCTTCCCCATTCAACTCAAAAAACACTTATAATTTCCCCTAAACATCATCATCACTTGAATCCCCACAAACAGGTCAGAAATTTTGGACCATTACATAATTATTCTTAGCAATGTGCCATTAACCCATCAACTCTATGTCTACGTGCTCTCAACGTTTGAAAAAAAAATTAGTTTAGACAACCAATTTTTTCATAAAACAACTCAAATTATGGTACCAACTCTGAAACTCACATCAATGGGGTTGTAGAAATAGATTTTTAGAAAATTTAAAAACCCCACACTCACCTGAACACACACATCAAAAAAATTAAAGTGTAATGTATTATCCCCATTTGGTTAGATAATCAATATGACTTGATAAACATAATAAATATAAATTAAAAATTAATGTGATAATGAAAAGCATAACTTGATCTTCAATTTTGAGAGAGTTCCCCCTGAAGGGATACTCTCCACTATTATTCACCTTTAATTCCCAACTTGTAAGAATCACCAATTTGATATGGGAATAAGGTGGGTCATCTTCATATTTTTAGTTGGAGTAGGGTTGGGACTTGTTTCTCAACCCATGAAACTTCTTATTTTAAACTCCAACTCTTTGTAAACTCTTCATGTTATCCCCTACCTTGATTTTCTAAGTTTTATCACCTCTAGGTGGAAATGATAACTTCCTAATTTCATCTTTATTCCTTATTGGAATAACCTTATTTTATCTAGAAAATATATAAAATTCATTTATTTTATATTTATCCTTCCTTTTGGATTCTTATAGATGATCTATCTGTATGAAAATGAATTCCTTTTTCTCATGTTTGGGCTCATTCATGTGTGGAGAAACATTTGAAACAAATTTCTTAGAAATAGGATTCATGGGTTATTTTCCTTTGTTCCTCATTTTTATAGGAAATACAATGATTCATCTAATAATGATGTGTCCTCCCTGGTTCCACCTTCCACACACTTTTGTTAACATTTAGCTTTACCTTATTGGATTGCTTCTTGCACCTTCCACATACCTTTTTCAGTCATAGATTCACTTTTTTGGGAAACCTTTATATCTCATCATCAAGATTGTCAACAATCATAAAAATCTGGCTTCACCATTCCTATATTGATTCCATATTGGTTTTCTGATTTCTCTCTTCTTACATAATATTAATAACAGTTTTACAATGGTCCATAATGTATCCTATATTAACATAGTATAATAACTTATTACATATAACTTGAAAATATGGGAAATCATTCTTTATTGGATTTTTGGGTGGATTTGATTCAATAACCTTCTTCACTGATTTATATCTCAAAACAAACTTACATTCTTTCTTCACATGTTCTTTTTTATGTTAAGGTAATATATTCACATAAACATGAAAATTATGTTGTGTTTGTACATACAAACACACCTCGTAACAATTACCATAAATGTTATAAAAATCATGTAAACTCTCTATGCTTTCAAATTTGTTAATAAAATATATATTTTCCCTTCTCTATGAAATCTGCTTATGTATAGTTTGGTATCCTCTCACATTAGCTTTTATCTCTTTTGATTCCAGACTTTTTTTATTTTCACATATAGACATGTTATCCCAGTAATCAATAGCTATGTTCCCTAAATACCAACAACACTAAAAACTCTCAATAAATCTATTTATTTTTCTAAAACTTTCAATAATTCTATATTGACAATATTTCTATATTTTCTATTAAACACCAAATTTTTTGGGCTCCTTTTGTGGGAATTTTTTTGATATATGACCACTTGCAGCCTTCATGATGTGTTGGGTGTCTCAAAATTTACATTCTTCTTCCATATTTTCATATAATTTAACTTTTGTTCTACACTTCCAAAAAAATAGATTCATCTCAGACTGATTTAATTGGATATTGGGTTAACTTTTGTATGATCTCAAATTGAATGCTTCAATATATGATATCAACACATTTGATAAAATATTTTGAGTCTTGTTTTATTCAATAATCACTTAAAATACTTTTTTGGTAGCATTACGTTTCTCATCTTGTTGGTAACTTCCAACTCATATAGATTCTAGATTTCTCCTCATGATTTCCAACTCTTAGAATTTCAGGTTAAGGGTGTTCTTTTCTTCCTTACCTGGTATCAACCTATCTTCCCAAACATCATTCAACTTCAATTTTTAATCCTCATACATTTTCTATATCTCAACCAAATATATATCCACCTCTTTCACTCGTTTTTCTTCAACCTCTAGCTGAGAAGACTGGACTTCCATAGATACTTTATGAAGTTTCTTCAATTCATAGAATACATCCTAAATAAAATCTTCATACACTTATTTATCACATATAACACTTTGAAAATTTTCATCATATTGAGAAAATACTTGTTTTAAAATGGTAACATTTTCTTCTTTTACATTCACTTTCTTAGTTAGAGTGTTATAAGACCACATCTTCTTTATCAATTCTTCTTCCATGGCACTAGTTTCCAATGCTAGATATATCTTTTAATCATGAATTCCAATAATAAATCTAAATATATAAGTCACTAATTAAATGATAACATTATTTAAATACTCTATAACCTTAAGGTAGAGGTATTTATTAAATTAAATGGACCCATAATCATATCTTGAGCTACATTCACTAGATGAACAATCATTAACATATTTAACTAAAAAATCTCATTATGATTCCACTTAGCTAATGATGTTTACTCCATTATGATTTTTCTCAGCTTCCTCACCTATTTATTATTTCCATTTTTATAGGAATTTCTAGACACCTAAAAATATTTCTTGATAGGGATAGAAGTAGATTATTCCATCAGAGGCACTTTACAACTCTATTCAAAGATTACTCCAAATCTTTATGTCATGTATGTCAAGTAAAAACAACTAGGTAGAAAAGGTATATACCAAATCATATATGGAAACTTTACCTTGATTAAAAATTATGATAGTTTAAAATATATCAAATTATAGGTAACCTAGTATATAATTAAAATTGAGAGTCTTAGTGAAACTATACAGACACACCTAGTGGGGGTGAATCATTTTTTCTCAAATTATTTTTCCGAAAACCAATTCACCTTTGATTAAAACCCCCTTTTCTTTTTAACCCCTATCACATATTACAATGTAAATTAATCTCTTGAATTTTTCCCTTGTATACACCTATATTCAGTGCAGATACTGAAATTAAATTTGGAAAAGGTGTTTTTACATGGTTCATCCTCAATGTGGGAAACCTAATCCTTGTCATGGTCAACTCTTGTTGAGACCCAGAATCTTCACTAATAATATTGTTATCAATTTTTGGGGGTTTTCCAATTATTATACAAAAACTATTATTTCTATATTACATAAGAAATTGATCATAATATTACAAAATCAGTCTTATTCCACTATATTAGACAAGTGATGTGATCTTTATAGTATATCACAAAATCTTAACACAAGAATTGCACCATCCTGATCTCATCTTATTTTATCCACTTGAAGTAGATCAAAAAATTATCCAAAGATATCTCTATAGCCATGAATATATTATCTACTTCATCACTATATATTGTCTTCAAATACCTCAAGGTCTTCAACAACTACACATGCAACCTGACCTCTACTTACTGCACAACTTATAGGTTCCTCTAAAACTGAATGTTGTCTACTCTCAATTTATAATAAATAATAAATCTTATATAACATTACATGTATTTTAAAAACTATATTTCATATCACCAGATGATTTTTACTAATGATGAAACACACTAAACACTTGGGTATGTTTCCCACTTACTGCATGCAGAACATCTTTATTTTATTACTTCTCTTTAGAAAGGATATTAGGATTTTCGATGCCTCTCTCTCTTATTCTTCTCTTATTCTATAATACCTAGATGATATTTCTTGTCCCAATATTATATTCACTTATCAATATATTATTCACTAAAATATACAATAACTTCTCTTTCTTCATCTTCTATATCGTGATCTCTAATTCTCTCTCAACCAACTCAATCGTGAACCCCCCCCCCCAACAACAGTGGATTCTTCCTTTATTATTTTATTCTATCTTGATATTCTCACCTTTAACATGTGGCTATAAAAAATGATGCCTTTAAATATCTAAAAAATTAATATCAAGATGAATTTTTCATTTCTAGAAAAAGAACCATTATAAAATCACCACTTTTTTGTTTTGTTCAATTGTTTTTTTCTCTACACATTTTATGTTTCTCACATGGAATTTATTTTCATGATGTTAAAACTTAGTTGATAGAAATTCACTTTTCTTTTCCCTTTTCTTAGTCATATAACTCTGTAGGTGTGCCACAGTAAGATCAAGATTAATCTTCATTTTATTTTATGAGATGTTTAATATTATAAAATTATCCTTTCCTATAATGTTTCATCATTGATGTGGTAGTTTAGTTTTTAGTGGAAAGGGTCTAAGAACCAAAGTTTGGGAGGTGTTTAGAGACTAAAACCTGGGTGGTCAGAAAATAGATACTAGCTATCTATTAGGGTTCTATTAATTCCTCTTATTATAATATACCCCACTGACCGGTCTATGTAAAATTTTTATGGGTTAAATTAATATACCATGTGGTTTTTAATTCATTGTGTTTGCCACATAATTTTAGATTCAAATTCATAGGCAAGAAACCGGGCCCATTCTGAGGGTGTAATTAATGCACCTAGTGGGTTTTAATTCCATAGGGGTTTTCTCTTAATTTTATAGCCAAATATGAGACCCTTAACTCTATTCCAAATTTGAGAGTTACCCCTTTCATCAAGACACTCCCATTCTTCTCCCCTTTCCTCTCCAACTTTTGACTAATCCGTTGAAGTAAGAATGATGATTTCATCTTTGATATACTCCAAATTATTCTTATTATTTGTAAGATGTACATTGATCTATATTGTATCTATGTTTTATATTAATATCCAATGATTTTTCCACCATTTATTTATAGATCAGTGATGGATCTAGTATGTTGACAATGGTTCTGGATCAAATGGTGATATACAATAAAAAATGAATGTTAAAAAAGTAAGTGTTTTAGAATTATCTTCCTAAACCTATTATTGATGGTGGATAGATGATGAAACAATAATCCATTGAAAATTACATGGTATATTGGTGGAGAATTTAGTGATTCAATGAAAAAACTACTTGATCAGAGATAGAATTCTCAAGAATGGTGGATGTTTCTGGGTTAGTCATCATAGGATGATCATCATGAGATCTTCTTCTTCTTGACTCCTATCTTAAATCTATTTTCCATTGATGGATTGATGAAGGATATATGATAATTAGATATACCCAGGGATAACTACATGAATTAAAAATTAATTCATGATATTTCTTCAATTGATAATGAATCTAGAGAATTAGCATCCCTTCCTTTGATATACCTCAGAATTGATTTCATTGATGTGGTCCTTAAATTATGTGATTTATAGAATGAAATTTTTGACTTGTAATTATATTGAGTGTCCATTATAAACCTCTTTCTTGATAATTTAAACCTTGGTTAGGAATCCTTGACATGTTATCTTGTTTTTTTTCAGTGTGTAGTGTGGTTCAGTCTTCAATCATTGAAGAACTTTGGAGTTTTTCACCAACAACCTTGATGTGGAATGCTCCTTACCTCATAGAGGCCATGTATAAGACCATTAGTATGATATGATATTGTGTATTGATATTCTTAGACCAATTTGGTATTGATCACATGTGTTCTTGTTTTGGATATTGTATTCTCACTCATGATATTATATGTGTGCCTCATTATGATATGCCATGTTTCCATGTATTTTACTTGTTATTTGTTGTGTTGTTATTCTATGTATGGTGACAAGGTTTTAGGTGGACCCATAATATATTGTTGGAACTATAGGGGGTGTCATGTTTGGATGTTTTATTGGACATGATTATTGGACAAGGATAAATAACTAGGCAATATGTCATTGTCTGGCCTGACCTGGGGGCATGATGGTGTACATGATCGGACCCATGAGGCGATAGTGGTGCATTATGGTCTATGTGACATGAATTGATAGATAGTGATGGGTAATATTGGGTAATTGTGGTATGAACTATAGGTTTAGGTCCTATATGGCTATTGAACAGCTTCGAGTTGGCTCCTATTTCTATTACTTTTCCATGAACACATAGATTTTTTCCAGTATGGAGTTGGAGAAGTTACAGTTGAGGTTTGATGTGTCTTGGTTAGTGCACAAATACTCGATATGGTTTGTTAGATTGTTGGAAATTTATTTATTATCATGTCTTATGATTTTATATATGTACAATCATGTTAAATACTAATTGGTGGTGTAATACTTGGTTTTTTTACTCACACCCTACACGAACATATCAATGTGTCTGCATACTTCATGTATAGGGATTCAAGAAAGGGAAAGTGGAATGTGGAAGATATTTGAGATGAGGGGAATGGAGTTGGGAGTGGTGTTAGGAAATATTCTATAGGATTTTACATTTTCAATTATTTATTTACTTTCATACTTTATACTCTGGTTTGGATGTCACACAAGGAGCTCGTTTATACTTTTGTTTGAATTTTATTCCATTTGACATTACACTATGATTTCGTACTTTCTTCTTTGTTACTTTGAGTTATTTTATTATTATTATTGGTAAAAGGATGTGATAATAAGGGTATAGTATCTCCACTAATAGAATTCAAATCCTCACTACTATTTGAAAACCCCTTTCATATAGGGAGCCACACATGAGGTCATATGGCTCTCTAACTCAAACCTGGTGGTTCAGGTCGAATCATTAAAAAATGGTATTAGGGAACCTTTCTCCATTTCTTTTTGAATAACCAGTGATATGGTAGAAAGGATATAGATGTATGGGATTCTAGTATAGAATTCATCCTGTGACTATCCATCACATATGTAACAGACCTATGAGTTACCTTTGATGATATTTTTGTTATTGTTTTATGATTTTTCAGGTGGTTTCATTCATCATGAGTAGTCACAATAGGTCACATGCTATATATGAATACATGTTGTTGTGTTTCATGTCAGTTCTTTAATTTAATGCCTTGAACTATGTTATATATTCCAGATAGACTTGTATTCTTTGACAGTGTGATATATCTATTGACACACTGTTGTTATATATATATTGGAATTTATTAGTTGATCCAAATCATGTTATTATGTTTATATATATATGTGTGTGTGTGTGTGTGTGATTGTGTGTGACTATGACTGACATGTTGGGATGAAGAACCTTGGTTAGTGATAAGATTCTTATTCCTTGGGTTAAGGGAAGACTCCTAAGAGAACCTTTGTGTGATCACATAGACTCATTAAGATCTCTCTTAAATATTGTAAATGTTTTCTTTGTGTTATAGAAAATTTTGGATCAAAAATTTTTAACTGGACCTCTTGGTGAATATGTATATAATGATTTTTTAAGGGAGAAAATTTCCATTATACCACAAGTTAGTCAAGATAATTCTCCCACACATTCCCTAGTTGTTCAGGAGGAAGGACCACTTCATCTCGGATTCTTCCACCTAGTATATATCCAATATGAGAGAGTAAATAGAAATATTGTCAACTATAATTAGTAAATTTAGATCATTCATCATCTATATTTTTAGGGTAATGGAGGCCCTTAGTATGTAGAGGAATGGGTACAGATTATTGAGAGGATAATTGATTTGGTAGAGACCTCACAGGGTCAAAAAAGTTAATCTTAAAACTTTTATACTTCTAGGTGATGGTGGGATGTTATGCGTTAGGATGGGATATGTTAGGGTATAATGTGGGTGACATTCGAAGACCTTTTATTTGAGAATTTATTCCTAAGAATGATGAAGCTCAAATGAGTGTAGGAGTTCATGGATCTTCATTAAGGGACGAAGATGGTGTCTTCTTAGTTAGCTCAATTTACGTAATTGCTATTATTTTCTCTTCTATTGGTTGGAGATGAAGTGTATAATGATAGGAAGTTAGTGATCAATCTTAAAATAGAGTTTAGATTCTAGGTCAAGGAATTCTATTTTATGACTTATACTCATTTTCATCACAAGAACCTATCAATTGAAATGGTTCTATATGAGGATATATTTGCAGTTCCTATTCCGGCCTTAAGTGGACTACCTAGTGATACTTATAGTAGTATAAAGTGGAAGGAAGATGATTCACATCAGAGTAGCGGTAGATAGATAGAGATAAGAAGAGTCTCTTCTTCACCTTCTTTAGGGGAAGGATTACCTCTTTTATTTAACCAAGACATTGGGGTCATGATCAAACTTCATGCCTAAAACCTCATATCATGTTCCATTGATGTTTTAGAACTGGGTGTCTTCAAAAAAAATTACTTTAAGGCATCACGAACATGGTCTCACATGGGTTTTAGTCAGATGTAGGCATTTATCCATGGGATATGCTAAGTTCCTCGGTATTACATTCAGACCCCTCAGACAATGATTACTCAGGCGAGTTATGCTCATCTGGGGTAGGGCTTAGGAGTTTTGGTAGACTAAGTTTACATAGTGGATTAGAATCCAGAAGATGTTAGTGAGGGGGTGTATACTGTTTGAGTTATAGTCTTGATAACTTCTACACTGTTATCCACTTTTTTTTATACTATCATATTCCATTACTTTATTTCTACATAATTTATTACTATACTTGACTCATTAATCAACTTTTTTTTCTGAGTTGCATTCCCTTGATACACCATTGGGCATGGAAGTGGGCCATATATAAAAATTCCCATAGTTTCATATAGTAATTTTTCATTATGGAAATATATGGGACTTCATGATTCTGAAGATGACTAGATTTGATTCTCAGTATGGACTGGATGACTAGTTTCTAAGATCACATTGATTTTTATTGGTGACAGTTGTCATTTACATCCCCCAAGGGAGGAAAGTATGTGATAACTGAAGAATGGTAATTGGAAGTAGTTAGAGTTATACTATAAATGATTCATCTTGTCATGATCATGATGCATATTATAGGGTTTTCTCTATTGTAATGATCAGGGACAATCCCCTTGTATTTTCTATCAGTCATGTATCTTTATCTAGACATCTTTCCTGATGACTTCATAATACTTTCCCATGATAGAGGAGTCAAAATTGAGATAAAACTTATACCAGATGTGAAAAGTACTTCTATACACCCCCTTATCACATGTCACTAACCGAGTTGAATGAAATCAAGGTATAGCTCAAGGACTTGGACTATAAGAGATTTATAAGTCCAAGTACTTCATTGTAGGGTGTAGCTATTTTGTTCATCAAGAAGGTGGATGGTCATATTTGAATTTGGGTAGATTATTGAAAGCTAAACTAGGTGATGGTGAAGAATATATATCCTCTTCCTAGGATTTAAAATCTATTTTTCAGTTATGGGGTTCATGTTGGTTCCCCAAGATTGATCTATGATCGGGCTATCACCAATTGGGGGTTATAGAGGAGGACATCCCAAAGATAATGTTTCAGAGTAGGTATGGTCTATATGAGTAATTGGTGATTTGTTTTGGAATGATAATCAATCTAATGAATAGGTGTTAGATTTAGGATGTTGCATTCATATATGCTTTGTTAAATACTATTTCCATGATCTTTCAAGACCTACTTGGTTTGATAATTGATATAGGTTAAGACCCAACTATGGCATGACCTATCTAGTTGGATGTTTGAGGTCTTTAGAAGTGGTGCTTTGTAAGGAATCTAAAACATAGTATTTTAATGGAATTCAATCTCACCGTCGCATCTCATGTTATTAACTTTTATGTATTCATACTTCTAGTAATTATTTTAGTTTTGAATAATATTCCCTCCACCTGATCAACATATTCAAACCACATTTATGTGTAACTCTTTACAAATCCTGAAAATTCATGTTTCTCAACCAAAAAAAGAAACCAAGTATATTTTCACATATTCAAATGAATCATATACATAAGGTATATGAAAATTTCATATAAATCCATAGAGTTAAATGAAATTGAAAATCTCTAAATGAGTAATCCCGTATCGATAGATAGCTAGCCCTATTCACCTTTTTGACATAGCATAAGCCTCCGGGTTGGTAGGTAATTTATCCCCAATTCCCTCTACCCAGGGAGAATTTAATCAAGATAGAATCTAATTCATCATAACTCTAAAATCTCATATAAAAAAACTATATTCAACAACTAAAATCATTTTCATAACTTTAATAACAAATCTAGGACAATATATAAGAAAAACTAAATTCATTATCAAACCTAGCATGAAATGAAAACCTATATTTCCTAGAAGTTGTTAAATATTTAAAGTAAATAATATGTAATTCATTATATAAATATTTTATAATTATGAATAAAATAGGTAATAACCTTTGAATAAAATAACAATTCAAATATTTAAATATGAGATAACCATTTATAAACAATTAATAAATAAAATCTATTCATGAATATTTTATAATTTTAGCCCTACTTTAAGGACATACATAATTATGAATAAACTCTTTATATTGAATCTAGTATAAAAATTTCACATTCATCATTATATGACATTTCATTTTAAATATATTATATTATCATGAATGATAAACAATTTAATAAATACTTTTCTATTATGTAAAAATTTTACATAATGTGAATACCATATTCATCATTATATGGAATTTCATTTTAAATATATGATATTATCATTAATTATAAACAATTTTATAATTAGTTTTCTATTATGTAATTATTTTACATAATCTTAAAATCATATAAATTACATTATATAAATCGTGATTGAATAAATCATCAAAAATATTTTGATGTATTTTAAATAATATACAAATAAATCTATTTCAATTTGAACAATTAAAATTAATTATGGGTAATTCATAATTTAAATATAAATATATTTATATTTTTACCTTATTTATGATATTTATAAAAACTATATAAATTATTCTTACGATTTATAAATAAAAACTTTTATTTATGAATCATATAACATTCTATAAAATGTGATTAAAAGGTATTTTAAATATTAACATTTAATATTTAAAGAATATTTTATAATAAATTTTTAAAAAAGATTAATTAATTAATTAATTAAAAAAAATTAATTAATAAATCTCCTTAAAATAAATTTTATTATTATTTTTAAACCATTTATAAATTATTAATTCAATTAAAAATTAGACAAATTGGAAATACAATTTTCCCTCAGCACCACAACTTGCGCTAGGTCATTATGATGCCTCTAGTAACATACCCTGCATGTTATTTTGGGAGTTCTTCATTATCAACAACTATTAAAGAAGTGGTCGAAGTGTGAGTTTTTGGCTTTTGAAGTTAGTTTCTTGGGGAATGTGGTATCACAATAAGGAGTGGTTTTGGATCCTTCAAAGATAGGGGCAATTTTTTCTTGGGTAGCCCCCATGACTATGGTAGATGTAAGAGGATTTATTTGTCTTTCAGGATATTAAAGGATCTTCTTGGATGATTTCTATTAGGTTTTTACTCCTCTAAAAAATCTTAACCAAAAATGATCTAGTGTTCTTATGGACTAACCAATATCAGGTAGCTTTTGAGTACCTGAAGGAGAAATTGGTCAATACTCTAGTCCTTTATTGTCCAATAGAGGGAGTTCAATTTGAGATTTTCTGTGATACTTTGTGTCTTAATTTGGGTTGTGTTTTGATTTATTAGATACTATTTGTTTCATATGGGTCTCAAACGTTACGTCCCCATGAGCATAACTATACCACCCATTATCACGAGTTAGCACCAATTTTGTTTTCCTTGAAGTTGTGGTTATATTAACTCATCATAAAGCATTTTATAGTGTTTATCAATCATAAGATCCTGAGGTATGTCATCTCCCAACATGACTCGAACTTGTGGCAATGATAGTGGAATTAATTATTATAGTATTATGATTTTATTATTTTGTATACACCGAGAAAGGGAAATGTTTTAGCTAATACACTAAGTAGGAAGTCATGTAGTGATTTGATACATGAATCTGGAGATTCCTAGAGAGTGATGAAATAATTATTAGTGATGTAATTATATTCCTGGTGGAAAACACCAGGTGTTGTTCCATATGAGGATTTTTATCCCTTTGGTTATACATGAGATGGTTCTATATGAGTTCCATACATTACCCTTGGTAGTACATCCTAATGTGATAAAGATGTATCAATCTCTGAGAGGTTAGTTTTGTTTACTTGGGTGAAATCATGTAGTTTTAGAGTTTGGGTCTTGATGTTTTGTCTTCCAGAAGTTAAAAGTCAAGCACCATGTTCTTAATGGTTTTCTCTAGCTATTAGATGTTCCCCATTGGAAGTGGTGTGAAATATTTATGGACTCAATTACCATTTTACCCTGATGTTAGGGAGTATATGGAACTATATGGGTGATAATTGATCATTTTATGATATTGTCCCACTTCATAGTGATCAGGGAGTGGACCTCAGAAGAGGTTTTGTTGAGTTAGTATCTGGAGGAGGTGGTGAGACTCCATTGAGTCATGAGGATGATTATCTCTGATCATGATCCTCATTTAACCTCTATGGTTTTGATAGGTCTATAAAATGATTTTGAGTCTTTGTTATGCCTTAGATCTACTTTTTATCCACATAAGGATGGTCAGATAGACAAAAATATCCAGACTCTCAAAGACATGTTGTGTTCTTGTGTCTTGGATTTTGTTGGTTTGTGGACGAGGCACCAGCCCTTGGTTGATTTTGATTACAACAATATTTTTTACTCCACTATTGTTATAATGCCATTTTAATATTTTTATGACTGAAATTTATCTTCTCTATTTTTCTAGACTAGGGTCATAGAGGCAGCAATTCTTAGAAAAAAATTTGTATAGAATACGGCATAGATAGTTCAGGTGATTCATGAGAGGAAGAAAGAAGTGAAAGATCATCAGAAATCCTATGATAATCATATAATGATACCTCTAGAGTTCGATGTTGGAGATCACATGTTCCGGAAGGTGACACCTTTTCATGGTTAATGAAGTTTTGGTCATGAGAGTAAGCTTTATCTCCAGTTTGTTGGGCCTTTCGAGGTGTTGGATTGTGTTAGAGATGTGGCATATCAAATTGCACATTCCCAACCGACGAGAAGGATACATGATGTTTTTCATGTGTCTCAGCTCCATTATTACCCTCATTATGACTCTCACGTCATTTATTTTGGAGAGATAAATGTGGAAAATGACACAGCCTTTAAGGAGTGGCCTGTAGAGATCAAGGGACTCCAAGAAAAGGTATTGCACATGCATGTTATTCCCTTGGTTTATGTCTTTTGGTGAAATAGTTGTGTAGAGGAGAGTAACTAGGAATTTGACTCATTGATAGATTCTCAATATCCCAAAGCTATTTTTTGTTTAGAAATTCTCTTATTATAATGCTCATTATGGTTGTCGAACATTTTACTAGTTTATGAGAAGGTTTCCTCTTGTTTCTTATTATGTATTTACTCTCATTTGAGAGGTATCTTTACCAGGAGGGTGATTATGATCTGGTTGTTATTGTTCCCTGGTTTTGTTCTTATACATATAATGAGGTGATTGAGCTCTCATGATTCCAAGATCCTTGAGAGGTATCTTATGGGGTAGCTGTTCGAATGACCCATTTCTCTTTATTTCTATCCAGGTTGGTTTTGAATTCTTAAGGATGAGACTATTTTGATAAGTATATGATGTAAGGGATTGGATCCTGGTATCTCTTCCTTTTTTGATTTTTGGGTATTTGGGTCACTTTGAGGAAGTTCTGAGGATTTTAGAGAGTATTTGGAGGAATATAGGGGTGTCACTACCAAAAATGACATTGCTACAGTGTGAAGGGATGTGTTTAGCTATATTGCTAATGGTTGTGGAATAGTTGATCCATGATATGGTGTAGGAGAGCTCAAGAGGACAAATGATGATACTTATTTTTTGGTAATAATTGTAGTATGCTGAGGAGGTTGCGATGTAGTGGGGTTTTGATACTTCTTCCAAATTGGGGGGTAGCTACAGCGCAGAGTCATGTTGTGTCATAGCCCTTCCCATGGTAGATAAACACTACAGTGTGGAGTAGAGAGGATATGGAATAGTTTCTTTGAGTTCTTCCACCAATTTCGGGTTAGATACGACATAATGGTTAGGTTGTGTCATAGACCCCAAATCCCCTTTAATAGGATCTTCCCATGGAACCCAGAAATGACTTTGACCAAGGGTGTTTGTAGTGTGTTCCTTCATGTCGCACTATAGAACACCCTATATCAACTGGTTTAATGGCATAGTCCATGAGGTTTTGTTGTGGTCCCTTAAGTAAATGTATGCCTATAAATACCCTGAGACCCTCGAACTCGTCTTCTATCCCACCTATTCCTCTTGAAAACCAGAAAACAAAGGGTGATTTTTGAGGTTCTTCGAATCCCCTTTCAACAGGTTTTTATCTAGACTTCTAGTGATTGATCTGTTGTGATCTAAGGCATGTTCTATCTCCATTTTCTAGTGGTTTCTATCCATTTGATCTTTTTTTCTTCTGTTTATTCTTGTTATGATTTATAATTTGATCTGTGATATTCTTATAGAGATTTTCTTTGTAATTTTCTATTGTTTTCATGGAACAAAGTCTTTGGGAGATCTCAGTTTTCTCAAAATAGAGGTTATCAGAGATCCTCGATGTTGGTCCATTCTCATGCAAAGAATTTTGATGCTTTCAAGGTAAATAATTCATAGTTTATATTTTATTTTTTTGAAATTTTAAAGTTGGTATGGTTTATCCCTTTATATGGCAGAGTAATTAACTTAATAACTATTTAAATGGATTAATACAAAAATTTGATAGTGATTCCATATTGATTCTTTATATCGTGATAACGGTTTGCCACTTGATTTTCTAGACAGTGTGTTATCTATAATATGATTATGTAGTATGTTTATATGCTTGGTTTATCATGTTAAAATTTATGAAATTGTTAAATAATTTAAATCCATAATATTTTTTTGGTTGGTTAAGTAATTAAAGAAGAGGCTTGTTTAGTAATCTAGTGTTTTTGGTAATTTGATGGTAATCAAATTGATGAAAATTTCATTTTAATTGAATATTTTATTCTATGAATTGATATAATTAATAAGAACATGAATCATGTTAATTATTTTTGAGATCAATTATAAAAATTCATGTTAAGTGATATTTTTTCTTCTCACAATTTGATGAAACTGGTTTTATGCTAGAGAGCATGTTTAAACTTTTGATAGCTTGTTATAACCAATGCCTTAGGTTGCCCTTAGTTGTAACCTATGAATAATGAATTGGTTCATTCAAGATGGAATAAAATTGGATATTTGATAAAGATAAATCTTTGGGTTGGAGAGTTCACGTTTGTTTATAATGTTTGGATTCCCTGTGTTTTTTGGGTTGTGAGAGCTTGTTTGCATGTGAAGGCTGAATGCCTTGTTTATAAATCATATATTGACTTGTTGATTATGCTAGTTTTTTTTTCATTTTTATGTGATATAATCCTAGGATGTATTTACCTATGATATATAAGCCTTGGATGGCTAATGAAATCTGTGTGGTAAGGCCTGAGGTTGTGGTAGTAGTTTATGCCTGTGATGATGAGATGCATCGGGATATGCATGATGGTTTCGGTGATAGCACCATATATGATGGAACATGTTTAAGCTAGGATTACCCATTGATGTTCTCAAATCTATATTCTTTCTTGATATGAATCTAATTAATGGTTGATGGATGGGTTTCTTATTTATCTGCATTAATTTACCCACTACTTGAGGTAGATGGATGTGCTTGGTTGCATCTCTTAAAGGTTGCTTGGGATGTTTTCTTGGAGTACCTGGAATTATATAATGATGTTAATAATGTTTAATAAATGACTTAACCCATGGGGTTGGTGTTGTTCTAATGAAAATGAGATGATCATGAGAAATCATGGACTTTGTTTATATTATGTCTGGATGGCATGGACTTCACCTTGATTGAAGATCAAATGTGTAATGTGGAATAAGGTTAATGGTTAATTAATTTTTAATGAATTAATTAATGTAAAGTAAATGATAAAAAAGAAAAAAATTAATTCAATTTATCTCTTTTAAATGCTTGTGTGATTATAGGATACCTAGTTCCTAGTAGTGGCAGTTAAGAGTCTAAAATACATTGTTTGCAATCAATTATAAGACTAGGTTCTGTTCATAGTGTGGTTTTGAGATATATTATATCCTGTATATTATGTGATTTTATATGCTACCCCACCCATATTAGTTAGATATACTGACACCTAGTGGACTCTATGTGGGTGTTTTCCCCAATATTTCAGTGGTAGAATGGATGGTTGACTGCCCCCTCTAGCTCTGCTCTCTTCTCTTGGTAGTTCATGTGCTGGTATGAATGAAGGTTAGTTTCCTTGTATATATGTATGTAGAGGGATATGATGGATTATGGTAATTTCAAAGATATTTATCTTCAGATATAGTGTCCAAAATATTATTATAGGTGTGATGTTTATAGGACATGATGGTTTGAGGTACTTTACTTAGTGTAAAGGCTGTGATGAATTGAGGTATAATACTCCACATATGATACACATAATATGGGTTATGGTGAATCTCAAAAACTAATTGATTACTATATAGAGTATTGATATGGTATTATGTGATGATTTGATGCACATGGTACATGTTGTGATACTTATCTCATGTTTTTATGGGTTAACATACTTTTGGAGAGAGATGGCTCAGGATGTGCGGCATTGGGGCAGAGTGGAAAACTAGTGGGGAAGAAGTAATGGGGTACCCTTGTTGTTTATATTATATTATATGCTCTCATGTATGTGATACATGGTGAGAGATATCCATGGTGTGATAGGAAACTTAGTATACCTATTTAGGTAATGATTTAGTTTCATTATGCTTTAGCATGATTCCTTTATCTTTTTCATGAGAGGATCCATGAAAGAGGCTACTAAGTGTATTTTTTTTCTAAACCCACATATATATAATTTTTTTTCAGGTCGGTAGGTGTAGGTTGGAGATCGGGTTGGATATTACTAGCTTGTTGTTTTTCAAGAATTTTTTGGGCTTTGTGGTCGTTTCCAAGTTTACATTTTGGTACTTGTAATTTTATTTTCAATTGTTTTAGTACTATATATTTGTATTTTTATTATACCTTTGGTGCTAGTTTCTAACCCAGGGCCTACTGAGGGCAGGACTAGGGCGATCACCATCCTCCTTCTCTCATTATCATCCCAGGAGGGGTACTCTTTGGGGGGAGGGTTCATGACATACAATGTTTGATTGTGCGGTTTAGAATGTGTTAGAGCAGAATTTTAAGGAGTATGAACATTAAATATCAAATAAAATGAAGTAATAGGAAAATAATATGGCATAGATGTCTATGGAAAAGGGTAATATGGATGGGTAATGGGATCCATTATAATTTATGAAAAAGAAATATGAGGAAGATCAAATGTAAATGGTGGCGATAGTATAGGAAGTATAAATATCCAAGACACATTTAATGGAACTGTGGGATAAGAAAGTGTGCTACATGGAATATCTGACGAAGGGGAAGGATGTCATAAGGTATAAAAAATGGTAGAAGTAGCTATAGTACCATCCCATTAAATCGTCAGTATGAGCACCATTTCCACTAGGTTGGTCGGAGAATAATTTTCACCTAGTTGTTGGTTCCAAATTAAAATTTAAAAAAATATTAATGACATGAAAGTATATGTTATTTATATATATATTTGAAATAGAATACTCACAATGTGCACCATAGGAGGAATACCCATCTTTCTTATGTGACGATTATTATCAAACATCGTCTTCCTTCATACCTCTTCAATTTTTTTCATTTCCTTCATTTCAAAAGAAATATGCATTTAATTAAAAATTAATAACTAATTTGTAAGACCCATATGAAATAATAGGTGGCATAACTTAATTAATGGATACCTATTTCCAAGTAAAATAAAGGTTATATATTGACATAACATAATCATATTATATTTAGTGCCAGAAATATCAAAACATAAAAGATATGTCATAGAAAAAAAAATACATTATAATTAGCATGTTTAACATGGGTATGATATAGTTTTATTCTTCTATTTTCAATTATATCAAATGTAGTTTTGGTTAGTCCATTTAGTTCATTTTAGTAAATTGATCAAGTCACTTGTCCATTTTTTTGGGTTAGGTTATTTGGTTTATATTTTGGTTTAGGCCATTGGGATACTTTTATAGTTAGCTCATTTGTTTTATTGTTTTTGTTTTTTATTCTTTTTAATTTCATATGTCTCATTTAAATTCATATTTTTTTGTTCTAATTGGATTGTTTTGGTTTTATTTGTTTTTTAGGATTAAATACAGTTCAATTCAATATTATAAAATTCATCTCAAAGAAAACTGCAACTAGTTTCTATTGAAAATTCATATGAAGGTAAATTTGGATATAAAATATTTGCAACCAATATTAAAGGAATTTGAATAGTACCAACCTAAACAACCCGAGTTCAGCTAAACCAAATTAATTGAGAACACATAAGGATTATTTTATATATTTTCTAGCATAACTTCAGGTTCATAATCAACTCTGAAAATTTTTACTATTTGAGTAATCATAAATTATAAATTGATTGAGGCCAATGGGGGTAGTTAAAGTGTCAATTTCATCCCCACCATAATAAAAAATATGTCTTGGGATATCTTTAATAATTACACCATATTCAGGTTTCAGACAATTTTTCACATAAAAAACTTTCTTTGATAATTATTTCAATATATAAGGCTCATCAGTATCAAGAATATGAGTCATGTAAATAACTCAAAATCCAAAGTCAATAATAAATCAATCATGTCTCATAATTGAATCAAACCACTTGAATTTCATCATAGAGAATCGACCATGAGAATAATAATCCAATATTTATATTTTCTCAACAACTCTATAATAAGATACATTTTCATATTGTGGCATACTATTTGATGCACTAGTATAATAGTATGTTATTGTAGTTACCAAACCACCATCATGTTATGTTCTTGTTTTCATTGATTTTTCAATGATAATAAATTCTTACCCATTGATCACAATTTATTTTCACTCACTAACTATTAAATTAGGACCAAAATCCAAATATCTTATTTCTTCAATTTACTTACTTGACGTGGTCATAGAAAAAATCATAGTTAAACCATACTGGGTGATGTATCATCTCCTAATCTCCAAGGCCTAATATATTCAATGTATATGATCTAGGAATTTCCTTGTTTGGTTGAGTTATGGAAAACTGGGTTCAATTTTCTTATACTACTCTTATTCATTTCTTATAGGTTGATTATGTCTTGTAGTCACATCAGATAAATACATTGAAAACAAATACATACATTCTTGATCCAGGGGACCCTTAATAATGGATCCTTTGAGATAATTCCCATTCTGGATGTAATTCTTCAATGTGTAAATATTTCTTTCATTTGTATACATTCAACGAAAAGCAAGAAGTCCTCTAAAAAGTATTTTAGTTAGAATATGGATAGTTATATATAGAATGCATGTAAAAATTGAGACTGTGTTTTCTCCCCATTGTGATACCATATATAATAGTTTGTTTGAAAACCATTTTTGGTTATATGTCAGATAACTTATTCATGGATTAACCAAGGTATTCTAACACAATTATAACATTGGTAGTGTACAATACCTTTATTTGAAGTATTGTTAAATGAAAAATCTAAAAGACTCTCCAATTTGTTTTTAAAATTAATTGAGATTCAATCAGTTTCATACATCCAAATTTTATCCATTATGTTAAAAAAAATTATATGTCATGATGTAAAAGAAATGAACTAATAATGAACTCAAATCCAAAATATATTTAAGGAAACAATACTTGTTCACTTTATTCCAACAACTTTGAAAAACAATGAACTAATATTAATATCAAATCCATTTTAAATCACTTTCCATATTTGTGCATAAATACCAAATTTAACATACATGAATACATCATTATAAAAAACAACATAGTTTATCATAAAAAATAGAATTTGATAAGGGAAAAGACTATTTATAAGTAATTCAAACTATATGTTTATCACCCATATCCTTAATTTCACAACTCAATCCCATGAGACAAAAAAAATACTACATATATATATATGACTATAATATTGAATTCAATTATATCAATAAGAAATAACTATACATAATACCACAAAATAATGTGTATATATGGCATAACTAACAAACTATCTCAAATAGGAACTATAATATAAAAGAAAACAATTTATATCAAACATGGACCATGGTATATATTGTGGTCTAAAGTTCCCAAGTTACAAACCAAACATGGAATTAGTTGAGTTTGGTTAATAACTAGATTATATAAGTAGTAAAATAAGTAAGTGATTAGTTTGTAATAGTAAATAATAAACACTTAGCCAAAACACCACACACAAGGCATAAGGCATAACAAAAACGTGACTTTAGATATATCAAAAAAATAAAATACTCCTTTATATAAATATGTTTTCCACATAATTAACATAATTTCTGAAAGTTTTTCCCATAAAAAAATCCATACATATTCAACCTTTTATTAAACCAATACCAATCTATATATTCAAACCATATATTATATTTTAAATCCAAAAGTGTTTAATACTTTAAATGAATAAATTCAAGTATTAAAATAAAACATTAAAATGAATAATTTTATACCCCCTAATTTATTCACAAAACAAACAAAGTAATCCAATAAATAATTATAGATTTATCTCACATATCACCCAAAATAATAGGTTAATATTAGATTTATATATAATTATTGACTAAATTAATTAAAAAAACATCACTTGCAATCAAATTTATTATGTAATATAATAACAAATAAAATAAAAAATAACCCTTGTTCAATGAATTGGGAATAATAATAACATAAAAGAATCTGGGTTATTATTTTATACCTATAAAAAAATTAAAATTATGGTTTATAAAAGATATAAAGGATTTGGAACTCACCAATTTGATTTTCAAGAATAATGGAATTAAAACAAGAAGTGAGGATAGATTGTTATGGATAGAGAATAAAACTGAAGGTCTGTTCGTAGAGTTCAATTTGGATATGAGTGATATAGTAGGATGGGAGGATGCACAACAAGGTTATGTGGGGAAGGTTATACCAATGTTTTTTTAAAACCATGGGAATAGTATGATCTATACTAACGATTTAAGGAAACCATTAGTTTAGATGTAAAATAAACAAGTTATACCAGTGGTTTTTGCAAAAAAAAATGGTATAATTCATTGGTATAACTCTCCTCACTAGTACTATCATTACAATGATCCATAAGTCATTTATGACATGTAAGAATCATCCTCATCTCAATTTGATACACATTGTGACTGATATGACTCAAAATGTGTTTTTTTAGTTTAGAAATGAAATTTTAGTTCAAAATGAGTTCCGCTCATTTAAAAATAATCAAATTCACTTGTATGGTTTTTATACTTCAGTAAAATAATCCATAAGTTATTTTTTATTTGTAGGAATCAACCTCACGTTAATCTAATACAAGGTGTGACCGATGTGACTCAAAGGGCATGTTTTTAGTTTAAAATGGCATTTTAGCTAAAAATGAATGTCACTCACTGAAAACTAGGAAAATAACTTATATTATATTGATGATTTTAAACAAAAATCCATAAGTCATTTATGATTTATAAAAATTAGTTTCATTTCAATCCAAAAAACGATGTGACCGATATGACTCAAAGTGTGGGTTTTGAGATTAAAAATTAAATTTTACTTATAAACAAGTATCAAACACTAAAAAATGGTAAAACACACTATAATTATCTAGATACTTTATTAAAAATATCCAGAAGTAATTTTTTATTTTTAATAATCAGCAGCACATTAATCTAACACACTGTGTGACCGATATGACTCAAAGTGCATGATTATATTTAAAATTGTCATTTTAGTTCAAAACATGTGTCACATACTCAAAACAAGGAAAATACACTCATATTGTCTTCATAATTTATAAAAATGATCCATATTTCATTTTTTATGTGGATAAATTAACCACATGCCAATCTGACACATGGTGGGATCAGTGTGACTTAAAGTGTGTGTTTGTATTTAAAATTGACATTTTAGTTCAAAAGTCATGTGAAATACTAAGAACTAAGAAAACACATTCATATTATTTTAATACTTTATAAAAATGATCCATAATTAATTTTTTATGCATAGAAATCCTCCAAAATAAATCTGATATGCAGTGTGATTGGTATGATTAAAAATGTGTGTTTTCAATTTAAAGATGACTTTTTAGTTAAAAACTTGTTTCACTCATTTAAAACTGAGAAAAAACACTTGGATTGTCTTAGTACCTTAGGAAAATGATACATATGTCATTTGTGGTGTGTAAGAATTAGTAAAACATCAATCTGACACACAATGTGATTGATATGACTCAAAATTTGTGTTTTCAGATTAAAAATAGCATTCTTGTTAAAAATGTTATCACTCACTAAAAACCTGAAAACACACTTGGATTGCCTTGAAATTTTAGGATAATTATCCATAATAATTTTTTATTTTTTCAAATCAACCACGCATCAATTTAACACACGGTGTGACGAGTATAAATCAAAGTGAATGTTTTTATTTAAAATTGATATTTTAGTTCAAAACACATGTCACATACTTAAAACCAAGAAAATACACTTAGATTGTCTTGATACTTTACAAAAATGTTCCATAAATAATTTTTTATGTGTAGTAATCTAATGGAGATATTCCCTTGAGCCTTATATAATATATATATATATATCATAAAAATTATTATTTTCATGCACATAAGGTTGTATTATTTTATGCAATATGCAATAACATCAAAAATGATGAATTGTTATCATTTTTGTTTCTCACATGTATGATATTATTCAATGAGCCATTACATGATATGAAATGGATGAGGGAGTGATATTCATGTATGTGATACATGTACTAGCCAATATCATTTATTCACGTATTACATATGCGTGAATAAATGAAACACCTTTGTAGCATCCTTGGGTGTTATATAAGTTGTTGTCATGAGATGGTAGTGTGGGTGTGTGTGGTTATACTTATGTTGGGATGAAGATACTTATACTAGTATCTCTCTTCATTAGTCTCCTTTGCACATGAGGCACTAGCATGTCATGGATGAAGGATGGATCCCATCCAAATGTCAAATGATTTTTCACAACCAATGGATACACTATACAGAGGGTATGTCTTTTCACTATCATTATATAAACTTTATCAAACATTAATATGTTGTGGAAACTATTTAATGAAAGGTAAGACATTTATAGTAGCAATTATTTATTTTTGTTTATCATGTTTTAATTTATCTTTCATGGGAGATCCCTAGTCATGGGTTTAAGTTGATTAAAAAAATATTGTTTAATCTTCACATAAACCCAACTATGGTATCAAAGGGATCCCATGGTTTAAATTTATGAAAACACACATAAAATGAAGAAGAATTAAAAAAATAGAGTTCCATTTTTTTAGAAATTTGGTTTCATAAATTGTTTACATTTATATACCTAGGCTATATAAATGTAACCATATCCTTACCCTTACACAGCTCAGATGCATAAGGGTAACCAAGGCTTTACCCTTAGGTGGAGTGGTCTATGAAAGGGTTATATATCCTTACCCTAATGTATATTGGTCTATGTAAGGGTCACCTGGAATTACCCTTACACAATTATGGGAACCTGAGGCTTAATTTTATATGAATGGTTCAAGTAAAGGTAGTATGTATTGTAACTCTCACATGGATGGTTTTCATAAAGCTGTTACGTAAGGGTATGATATTAATTACCCTTATGCATAAAGTTAGTGCATGGTTTTAAAATATCATGTAAAGGTAAATGGTTTATGCATAAGTTTTATTCAATTTTTAAAGGGGTTATGTAAAGGTAATTGGAAACTTACCCTTATGTGAGAGGCTAAGTAAATATAGTGAAGTTTTTCTTAAGGTCCATGTAAAGGCCATACCCTTATGTGATATGACTACGTGAAGGTAGTATCCTTATGTAGTGGTTCCTAGAGGTCGTGTAAAGTTATATCGATACCTACCCTTTCATGAAGCATTCGTGTAAAGGTAATATCCTCAGTGCCCATACATAGCATGTTTTATTTGAGTTGTGTAAAGGTTAATTATGTCTTACCTTTATGCAAGAACTTCTAGTTGGCATAATGTAAGGGTATTAACCTTCCACAAAGCATTTGGGTAAAGGTCGAGGATAGTCACCCTTATGCAGAGTGTCTGCATAAGGGTAAAGTGAGGATACCCTTATGCTATAATGGGTTCCAATGTAAGGGTAAACATAAAATTTATTAAAAAATATTTTTAACATATAAAATGATTTTAATGGTCCATAAAATGTTTATAAATTATTATAAAATGTAATTTGGGAAATTTTAATTTATAAAAGGATTATATATTAATTAATTATAAATCCTTTATAATTAATTAAATGTTTATGAAAACGTTTATTCCCAAATATTAAATGTTAATATTTGAAATACCTTTTAAACAAATTATATGAAATGACTTATAATCTAGAAATAAAAGTGCTTATTCATACATAATAATTTATAAAGGGTTATATTATGAAATAAGGAAAAACTAAAATTTTATATTTAAATTATGAATTTTTCATAATTAATTATTATTAATTATTTAAAATAAAAAGGGCCTTATTTGGATATTATTTAAGACACATCAAAATTGTTTTGATGATTGATATGATCAAGGTTTAAATAATGATTAAGTATATGGTATTTAGATTATGTAAAATGGTTACATAATATAAATTGGATTAAAAATAGTTTATAATTCATATAATATCGTATATTTGAAAATGGAAATTCCATGTAATGATAAATATGAAAGTGTTCATATTGGAATGAATATAAAATGTTTATATTCAAGATTATGGAATGTCAATAATGTTAAATCTAAAATTATAAAATATTAATAATTTGTTTTTATTTATCAATTGTTAATAAATGTTTATCCCATGTTTAATTATCTAAATTATTCATTTATTTAAAGGTTATTCCCTATCATATTCATGTTTAGTAAAAATTTTAAAAGATTTGAATATTGTTTTCTTTTGTTAAACTACTTTTAGGATAGATCATTGCATCACATTCTTGGATTAACTCTATAATGAATTTAGTTTTTCATCTACCTTGAACTTAGTTTGTAATTGAAGTTATGAAAATTAATTTGATTGTTGAATATAGTTTTTGAATGTTAGGTTTTAGAGTTATGATGGAATTTATTCACTCTTGAGTAAAGTATCTCCAAGAAGAGGTGCTTAGGGTCAGACTACCTATATACATGGAGGCTTGTGTTTTGACTAGGCTACTGAATAGGGTTGACTATTTGTCACCCCAGGATTACTCATGTAAATATTCTCTGTCTCATATAGTCATAAATTTTTACATGAAGTGTTCATGTACCTGATGGATATGTGGAATTCAGATATGTATGAATATACTTGAATTCTAATTTTGGGTGAGTAACACAAACTTGTGGGTTGTATAAAGAGTTACACATCAATATGGTTTGAACATATTTTTTTAGTGGAGATAACATGATTAAAAACTAAATCACTATAATATTTCATATATAAAAGGAATAAAATGAGACAAGATGGTGATATTAAAATCCCCTTTAACAATTAAGTGTGATATTCCTTCCAAAGTAGCACTTGTCAATACCCCAATCATATAACCAGGGAAGTCGTGCCAAATATGGGTGCCCCTATATTATATTATATAAGGAAATAAAGGATAGGTAACACTGGAACATCCTTGGGTAGGTCATTCCAAATCTAAGTTCCCTTGTATTTTCCTTTTTAGCCTATTTTTGGTGCTTTTTTTGGGTTACACTAGCCGGGAGACCCTAATAGGATTAGATTCTTGGAGGAATATATTTGATTTTATGCATGTGATAGATTGGAAAAAGGGTTTTTTGGTTAGTTTTACAAGAATCATATATGATATTATTGGTATGATTCCCTACCTAAATAATTAAGTGAGAAGAGAAATGCCAAAGAGGACTCATTGCTTAGTGAAATATGTATCTGGGATCATTGTTGAGTATGATGAATTTTAAAAGGGTTTTTCATTTTAGTGGTATCCAGTTTAATAAAATTCTTTATTAAATAGTTAATAATACATGATACTAATCTGATAAAAGATTTTATTATAGATAAATATAATCATCATCATCAATTTAAACTTTTTGATCAATCCTTGAAAAAGAAAAGCTTAATATAAGTTACTCCTAAGACTGGTAACATAAAAAAAGTTCTTAAACAGGTTTGGTGATTATAAAAAAGTTCTTAAGGAAAATTATATGTGTCAAAGCAGTTCCTTCCACAGTAACCAAGTGTTGAGATTGTTAAATAAGTGAATCTTGATTCTTAGAGAAGCACATAGTGAATCATTTATGGTTTAAAAGGAATTAGATGAAAAATGACCATAGGAATCTTAGTCTCCACTCATGTACTCAATAGTATTGGGTATATCAATGTTTTTAGTCACATAAGATCAATATGATTGGGCATGTCAAATGACATTCAATATTATTGAATATACTAAATTACTTAGTGAGACTAAAGGTTTACTTAAATCCTTATTAGTTATAGCAATAAATTCTATTATTTTGACAGATATATGATATCAACTATATGTATTAAATTTTTTTGTAAATATTGAAGATGAAAATAATTGAAGATTGAATTTTGTTTTCTTATAATGAATTAAAGAAGTTACTTCATTGATAGCCCATATTCTTCAAGCTTGGATGGACTTGTCATAAGATGTGAATTATCTCATTTTTTTCTTGGTAAGATCATGAAAACAATTTTTTTAATAAAATGGTATGAGGTTTTTTATACACATAGTTATAATTTTTTCAGTTCTATAACCTACTTTAATGGGATACCTAAAATGGATTGTTTTGGTTAGATAATTTTTCTTACTTACATCTATGAAAATGTTCCAATAATATGATTGAATTTAAATAATGTTTACTTGATATTATCAAAGTGTTGGGAATATTAATATGATCTAGAAATATGGTGTTTAGGTTTTAAAGTATTGTATATATGGTACAAGTAGGTAAAATTTTAAACTGGAAGAAGAAAATTTGGTAAAAAATTCAACAATGTTTCTTCAAGAAGTCAATAAAGTTCATTAAAACCTAGGTTTTTCAGAAAAAAAAAGAGAGAGAGTAATAATTAAATATGATTGGATTATACAAGATATATCTAAAAGATTCTATGTAACTATATGGAATGTCCATGTTGAGTATGAATGTTATAGAAGTTAATCTTCAAAGGTATATGATAATGAATGTATATTTTAATCTTTTGTTCAAATAAAAATGTTCCAAACACATAGAATACCATATATTGTATACTTTATTTGTTTAATATTCTAAATGAAATGAAATAAATTTTATTTATTAACACAAAAGGTTTTGTACATCTTAGTAAGATATTCTGAAGAGAATATAATGTCTAAGAGGCTAGTGGGTGTATGTTTGTTCATTAAAAAGTTCAAAGTTAACAAATATGGAATTACACAAATATAAGTTTAAAGTAAATTTTACTTAATATCCTAAGAGAGTTAGGATGTATTAGTAAATAATAATGTAAATTTCAAGGAATGTTTTTGATAAAATAGGCTTCTAAGGATGATGATGATGATGCATTTAGAATGGATTCTAAGCAGATAACATAAGTAGACATCATAAAATTTGATGTTATGGAGTTAAGAAGTTTGAATATGTTCATGAAGTTGAATGGTTAAGATTATGATTCCTAAATCACACCATTATTCAAACTAACTTGCTTCATATATGTTTCTAACTAATAATATCAGTGGGTTGTTTTTTTTCATATGGTCATATAGATATGTGATAGGAACTACATATGATGTATAAAGTTAACGAAACCCAGAAAATTTTGAAAACATAAGGATGATCTGATGGTTTATCATATATTATATGATAAACTGGTGATTATTTTGGTTTTGTTAAATATTATTAAATAGTTTAAGAATATTAAAATGTATCATATTAATTACAACCTATATTTTTTCATTCTTTCATGTTGGCTACATAAATTTATATATTGATATACATTTCATGAAGTGTAATAATAATTAACCTCTCAAATTATGACTTTGAGTTTATCCCTAACTAACGTTAATCATGGAATATTATAGGTTATTATGAAATGTTAAGTATGGATTTGAGTTTATACCTAACTATATTTGTTCATTTTTTGTTTTATTCAAACAAATATTCCTTTTCCTCTTTAAATATTGTTTTATATTTTCCCTTAAACTACACCAAAGTGGATCATTTATAAAGTTTCTTATAAACTCTTTTAAGTGTTTTAACTTCAGTTGGACATCACTTATCATGATCTGTACTTATTTTCCCCTATTAAGGTCCGTGTATGATTTAAATCCATTCTTTCATGGAAACACCCATTTTATATGCCTTGTGACATGATTATGAAACTCATTTCTTCCATGGGTAACCCTTATGTTTATTCCTTATGTATGATTCTTCATCTGGAACATATATTCATGAAAATTTTATGATGGGATCATCCAGATATCATTTTAATTCGTTGGGTAATGTTTAGTCTCATGAGATGTCATGTTGGTACATGGAGTGAACTTGATTCCTTTATGGGACTTTGTCCACCATATGAAATAGTCTTAGAAGTTAGACTTGAATAATGATTATTTCATATTGTATGTTGTTTCCACATTTCTATGAGGCCATGATTACACTATCACATGTTCTTTAAGTTATTATTCCTCATGTTTATTCATGTTCCATGACTTTTTATGTAATCTTGTTATGCCATTTAACCCATGTGTTGTGCTTTATTTATATGTTTATTCCCTTACTAGGTTTTTTAGATCATCCCTTTTGTCTATGTATTCCCTAGGTTATCCTATGCAGATGTAAGAGCTCAAAAAAAGTTAGAAGATAATTATAGATGATTAATATAAAGATATTTTATTTTATTTTCATGTTTTAAGTTTTATGTACATAATATTCCAAAGACACTATACTTTTTGATCATTGGTTTGTATTTGATGGTTAATTATGCTTAAAATCATGTAATGATATGTGTAAAAGGATAGGTATGTTATAGTTGGTATCAGAGGATGGTCTAGTTTTTTTGAAGATTAAGATTAGATAAATTTAGCATGAACCATAAGGACAATTCTATCACCATGGATAATCTAGATTGAAACTTAGGGAATCACATGTTATGATATAATTTTCATTTATAATTTTATCCTTTTATGTTCAATGTTTCCTTTTTATATTCTTTTTATCTAAGTATTGAATCCTCCCAAATTGTGATTTCTTTTCTTTCTTAATGGATGGAAATAAGAGAACCCATGCCAACAATCAATGTGATAGGAAATGTGATGATTTCCCTAATGAAATACCAAATCTGATGGGAAAAGGCTCTCAAAACTTCATGACAATACTTTCTCAACTGGCTCAAGTTATTAATAATAACTTGAATAATGAATAACTCTCCTCCCATACTAAGAAATATCAAGTTGTAGTTTAATTCTTAACATGAAAAAGGACTCCCATATTTAGTGGATCTTCTGATCCCATCATCATGGAATAATGTATTAACTCCATTGATAAGATATTCTCTTTCCATCAATGATCATAAGTAAAGAAAGTCATACTAGCTATAACACCCCAGAATCTACACTCCTAGATCCTATGCTTAAATCTGTAAATTTACATTTCTATCTCTAATACCAATAATTATGGCCAAAAACTTTCATCTAAAACTTATAAAATCATAAGGAATTTTGGATCAAGTACAACCTTTAGTAACTTTTAGGTTTAGAGTTTTAGAGAATTAGGACAAACTCTTATATAAACAACTCTTATCAACATGAACTCGTAAGTCATAAAAATAACATTTCT
Organism: Viscum album; assembly: GCA_963277665.1. Taxonomy (NCBI): domain Eukaryota; kingdom Viridiplantae; phylum Streptophyta; class Magnoliopsida; order Santalales; family Viscaceae; genus Viscum; species Viscum album. The sequence continues at coordinate 965,667,756 of OY728150.1, forward strand.
CTCATTTAACCCAAATTTTATTATTTAACAATAGGTCATAAACATCATCCTTGTGAAATAAATTATAGACATAAATGGTTCAAAACAATTATTTAAAACCTGAGGAAAAGGAAACATAAGAAGGGTGATCTCAAAATCTCAGTAAGGGTAAATATAAGAATTAACCATTAAATGTCATCAATGAGAAAAAGAGTATATAAGGGTATGATGACATAATCAAATTCCATAAGAGAATCATAAAGAAAATCATATACATAAATAAATTAATCATCAAATATGAAAACATAGAAGAGTCAAAAGTTAATAGAAACAATAATCATGATCCATTTGATATCAATATCGATTATGAAAAACATTATAAAATTATAAGAAGATATTAAAAATCTTTTTGGTAACTTGTAAAATCAATTTAATAAAACACTTTCCAAACCCAATCAATTGGAATAACCATATGGAAAAATTACAACAATATCATTACCCAATTCATCATATATCTATAATGGGGATCACCCTTCATATAATTTATATTGGTATCACTTGATTTCTGTGACCTATAATGGGTATAAACCCTTCATATAAGCTATATCGGGCTCACTCATGAGATATAATGGGGATAAATCTTTCATATAAGTTATAACAGGCTCACTCATTTAATATAATACTGAAGTACTGTAAATAAAACACATTCATCATAAAAATCACAAAAACATGATAAATCCATGGAAAAGAAATTGCTTCCATAATAATCCCTTTGAAATATGATTAAAACAAGAAAAAAATGGGTTCAATAAAAAACTCTTTGAAAATAATTAACCCATGGAAAATAAATGGGTTCATTAACAAGCTCTTTGAAATAAGTTTAACCCATGGAAATGAAATGGGTTCCACAATAATCTCTTCGAAACATGGTTAGCCCGTGGAAAAGAAAAGGATTCCATAACAATGTATTTGAAACAATATTAATATATCCATAAAAGAATGATGATGGTATCAATACAGAATATCCCCATTGTATGATAAATAACAACACAGGTTTTTTATGTTGATGAATGTAAATACCATTAAAATATCATTAAAACATTCTTGAGAAAAAATAATCTTTAAACATTACAAAGTATCCCACGCCACTTTAAAAAAAATTAAAGAATTAAAACCATGAATAGAATAACATTAAATTAAAATTACAATATTATTAGAATAAGTATATTCATGATACATAATTTCAAAGGATAAGTATATACACCTCATATAAGAATATTGGTGTATAACATAACAAGCACTTTAAAGAAGGAAAATTATAACAAAAATCCATTAATCCTTTAGCAAATTTAAAACCGTAAACCCCATGAAATATATATAATAAAATTGATATGTAAAACCCCATAAATTTAAGGATAATAATAATAAAATACATTCATTTGTAGTAGATACACCACACAATAAAAATAAGTGGTGAATATCTCATAAATAAAAGTGAGACTAGAAATCCCCTTATAATTGTGGTAACATTTAAATTGGAAACCCCAAAAGTAATAATCATAAAATGAAAAATTTAGATACCACAAATATAAAATTATTAATTATATAATATATCAAAAAAATTATTATATACACCACACAAAATAAGTAAGTGGTGATTATAGTGTATGGCTCACGAAAGTAAAAGTGAAACAAGAATCCCTTAACTCGAGTCCGATTATTCATGATTTTTCTCTATATTCCTAAATAATAAACTTATTTAAATTATATAATTTATTAATAAAATTTTAAAATTTTATTATTAATTTTATTTTACTTATAAACAAGTTATATACAATTACCTAATAAATAATGTTTAAGTCGGATGTTTTGACCATATTCGGTATATGTTTGAAAACTAACTTTGATAGGTCAATTATGGTCAATGAGGTCATTATATAATCATATCTAGAATAATTATCATGAAATAATTATCATATTTATATATCAATTATAATTTTAAAATAATTCATGAATTATAGTTATGAAAAATTAACCAATGTTACAATCATGGAGACAGTAGGTCGTACGTACACATGAGTAACGTTCTCATCTTTCTATGATCGCTAGGGAAAGAAGGTAGGTAAAATTTAAATTTACAGAATTATCATTATATAATAAATAGAATATTATTTAATTATATATACTTATATATATAATTTTTTATGTAAAATGAATCACGTCGCATCAAGGAGGCGGTAGTCCACACATCCATGAATGACGTTATCGTTATTTAAGTGTGTGAAAGGGTAATAAAGAAATTGATATATTATATTTATAGAAATTTAATTATGTTATTAATATCATATAGATTTTATGTCTGTCACATAAGTTTAATTAAACCCATCCTTAATACATCATATGTAATGTGTGAACATATCACATCGCTTTGAAGAGGTAGTAGTTCACGCATCCACAAACGATGTTATCGTATTTACAAAAAATGGAAAGAATGAAGTAATTAATTATATAAAAATTCTATAAGTACTAATAAAACATAAATATCATATATATATATATATATATAATTTAAAAATAGGTGTTCATCATAATTCCCAACCATGATAGGCAGTAAAGGAAAAATGAACAACGTCGGTTCGCGAGGCTATAGTTCTTCGTACATGAACGATAATTTTGTTACCCATTTGATGGAAGTGTGTGTAGGTTTAGGTATAAACCTTAACATAACAACATATCAGTATATTAAGGATATTTATTTTATTATATAATCATGTAATAGTATGAATTTAGTGGGTGGAGAAAGAAATAAAAAATAAATACATATTAAAGAATGTTACCTCTTTTTCGGATAATTCTTTTGGTTTTCACCAAAGGGATTCCTTGGTTGGATTTATTCCAAAAGTTAAGATTATAGTTTTAAATGAGGGATGTTTGGATATTATTTTTTCAATGTTTTGATGATAAAAAGGTCTTTAGAAGTGTGAGGAAATGTGGAGGGTGGGTGTCGTTTTATAATGGAGGGGGAGTGACATTCTTGTAAATATATAATAGTACATAATATTGGGAGGTATTCCTTACATAATGTGCTTACCAAATGATTAATGATGGATTAAAGGGTAATTATGGTCTAGAAACACTCACAACACAAAAAATAAAATAATTTTTATTATTTTTTACTTAGTCTTTAAGTTTTCTTATTTTTTCATTTTAGTTTTTCATTTAGGTAGCTGGTTTTCTAACCTATGTAATCTATATATTAAGACTAAATTATGGTGATAAATATTAGGAAATTTATAAAATAAAATCTCATATGTTTTATAAATTAATTTTAACAGAAACGCATGTAACGTACAAAAACACTACTTTAACCCTAACTGTACCAACAATTTTTTTACTATTTATGGGTCAATATGTTCATTATAAAAGATTTATTGGACCATTAATGGAACTTATTTTATATTTATTAACACTAAAAAATAACTTATAAGAATATATTTTTTTAGTTATTTTAAATCTTCTAAAAAAATATCATTTATTTTATTTAATTATTAACTAAATAATCCATGTGTTGGCATTACTTAAGAATTTAATGAAATTGTATCATCCCAAAAAATTAAATATAAATTATTATAATAATAAAAACTCATTTATATTTCAAAAAATAATTATAACCTAACCTATGTAGCTTCTTCCATTCCCCAAATCTTTATAAGTGTTAAAGGTAAGGAAGGTTCCTTTTTTGTCTTTTTCCTCACTTAACTTATTATATAGGTCAAGTTTATGGAATAGTATCCCCATAACTCATAAAAATAGATCATAAGATGGTGAGGGTAAAAATATTTCCATCCAATAGTTTTTTGAAAAGTTTTTTTCTATTTATACACCTTAAATTCTAAGTTTAATCATTAAGTAAGCTTATTTTTACCTTAATCACTGTAACTAATTTTAATTACTTTCACTAATCATTTTTTTCAAAAAATTAATTTGATATTTTTAGAAAAAAAATTTAATAATGATTCTAACTAATTATATCCTTTTTCCAAATTCAATTCAAATAATTGGCTAAAATTAATTTAAAATCAATCCTGTAGACACTACGAGACATTAGGTTTTTTAAAAGAAAAGTTCAAAAGATTAAAATGTTTTTATATCCAATTTCAATGTGAGATTAAATATATTAACCTAAATTTGATTGTATTTATGTATAATTTAACTAATTATATTTTAAAACCAATTTATAATATAACTTAAATATATAAATAAATTAAATACAAAATTTTTTTCAATTAAAATGTAGTATTTTCACTATTCATCAAAAAATGAATCTTCTCAGAAAAATACCAAAAATTCACCGTAAGTAAATTATGATATTATGATTTAAAAAATAAATTTTTTTTTTACATATATAATTTATAAAAATTTCAAAAATTATATTTAAAATATGTTCTCTATTAAGAGGTGGTAAAATTGCTTTTTAGACAAATACAGTTTTTTAGCGTAAAAATGGATTTTATTCTTTTCTTATGCCTATAAAATCTATTGGATGAATGTAAAAATATTTTATAAACTTCTTTAAACATAATATAGTTATTATTATTCAGACTTGGAAATATAATCTCTAGGTGTTAACTTCTATATTAAATAATAATATCAATAATATATTATTGTTCAATAAGACTCAGCCTTCTGTGTAACACAAGTTATAGAATAAAATCTATGCTATGTGCAATGAAATATTAAATTGGTATTGCATATAATGAAATATAAACTATTAATTTTGTGTAACTCAAGCTATCAAAGAATTTAAATACATTTGAAAGAATATATATTTCATAAAATCTTAGGATATTACATCCAACCCCCTAAAAATGAATTCTTTCCTCAAAATTAATTTTTGTTATCAAATGATTAACATTTATAGAATTATTTTATTGAAACCCACATCATACAAAGGGTCTATAAAATATCCTATTAAAAGGGGAAATTTGCAAACATAAGGGTCACTAGAACTTGTTCTTAACTATGATTCTATAATGGGAGAACATTATTGGGAAATTAAAAAGATTTATTTGGAAGGGAGAACTAATTCTCATTGACTAATAGAGTGTGATATAGACTATGGTCATGTGGAGATCAATTATGAAAAAACCACAAGCCAAATATGTGTGGAAAATGTTATTGATGTCATCATAAAATATAGTAATAGGGTAAAATTTTATTTCAAGATTCTTTTCCTAAAGTTAAAGAATTATCTTACCATATAATCCAAGAGAAAAATAAAAAGTAAATATACTTACTTGATGAGTATAATTTCATCCTTTAATAAATTTCCACCAAAATATCATATTTTTATCCAAAAATAGGAGTATTCAAGAAGAATTTTTAGTTCCCAGAGCACTGAAATCAACTTTTAAAGACCACATAACCAAAAAAGGGATAGTCTAGATATTCTAATTTTATTTTGACATTAACAATAAAAAAAATTTCTAGAACATGGTAAGATAATTCCGAAAATTATTAAAACGTAAAATGATAAACTAATCTTAAAAATTAAATAGTAATACCCAAATTTCAAACTAAATTATTCAGTAAATAACTATTATTAAAATTCTTTAAACATTTCCTGATTAAGTTTAAAACCTAAATATTATAAGGATTTGATCATATATTATTCCTAGATAAGTAATCCATTATTTCTCAAATAAAATATCTTATATTTTAAAAAAATTAACTGAAAAAAAGGTCATACTAACTTGGACATCATGTAGGCCGATGGTAGTGCATGAAACCATTATCTTCCTTCAATCATGGGTTCAATCCCCACTGCCTAGCAGGATTCGATGGGTTTTCACTGTTAATACAAGTTGTACATATTTCTTTATTTAAACATTAAAACTAATTCCTCATTAAAAACACTTAATTTTTATCCTAGGGTTTCAAAATACCCCATCCAAAAAAATATCTCCAAAAATTACTTTAAGATCCCATCGCTTAAAACCTCAATGGGGCATCTAATGCTTTGAACTTATGATCATCCTTAATCTTATGAACTATAATGGTATTCATAAATATTAATATATCCTCACATGAAAACATCTTAATCTAAAAATTTAACTAAACCGACCTTCGATACCAACTATAATATCCAAGAACCCACACTCCCAATTCTTGTTCTGAAATCCATAACATTAAATTTCTGGATTTAATGACAGTAATTATGACCAAATTTTTTCATCTAAAACATAGAACATAAAAATGAAAACTGTAATCATGTAAAACCTCTAGGAACTTTTAGGTTTAGAGTTTGAGATAATTAGAACAAATTCTTGCATAAACAAATCTTATCAACTTGGACTCATAAGTCATAAAAAGAAAATTTCTTCCATTTAACCAATATTTTCTTATTTCATAATAGGTCATCAACATCACCTTTATGAAATTTTTTATTGGAATAAATTTTTCAAAATCATTCTTTAAAACTTGTGGAAAAGTAAACATAAGAAGGGTTATCTCAAATTCTCAATAAGGGTAAACATAAGAATTAACCATTAAATGTCATCAATGAGCATAACCGTGCATAAGGGTATGATGACATAATCAAAGGTCATGAGAAAAATATAAAAGAAATCATACACATAAATACCTAAATCATCAAATATGAAAACAAGGTATAGTCAAAAATCAATAGAAATAATAATCATGATCCATGTGATATCAATTGCGATTGTGAGAAACATTATAAACTCATAACAAACAATTAAAACAATTTTTGGTAACTTGCAACATCACTTTCATAAAACCATTTCCATTTTAATAACCATAAGTTATACTTCCAAAATTATCATTATCCAATGCATCAGATATCTAAAATATGGATCATCCTTAATATAAGATATATCAGGCTTACCCATTTTCTGTGATCTATAATGGGGCTCAACCCATCTTATAATCTATATAAGGATCACTCATGAGCTATAATGGGAATCAATACTTTGTATAATTTGTATCACTTTCACCCATTTTATATCATGCTCAAGTACCATGAATAAAACACGTTCATCATAAAAACCATAAAAACATGATAGAACCATGGAAAAGAAATGGGTTCCATAACAATCTCTTTGAAACATGATTAACCCAAAAAAATAAATGGGTTTAATAATAAACTATTTAAACATGATTAACCTATTTAAAATAAATAGGTTTAATAACAAATTCTTTGAAACATGATTAACCCATGAAAAATAAATGGGTTCCACAATAATCTATTTGGAACATGGTTAGCATGTGGAAAAGAAAAGGCTTCCATAAAAAATCTTTGAAAAAATATTAATCTATCCATAAAATAATGAGGATGGTATCAATACAGAATATCCCCAGTAGAGGATAAATAATATGAAGAGTTTTTTACTTTTATAAATGGAAATACCATTAAAACATTTATGAGGAAAATAATCTTTAAACATTCTAAAGTGTCTTATACCACTTTGAAACATTTGAAGCATTGAACCCATGAATGGTATAAAATTAAATGAAAATTATAATATCATTATAATATGAATATTCATGATATGTCATGTCAAATTATATTTATATACACCTCATAAAAGAATATAGGTTAATAACATAAGAAATTCCTCAAAGAAGGCCAATTGTGAAAAAAGTCCATTACCACTTTAGTAACTTTGAGGCCGTAAACCCCATGAAAGAGATATAATAAAATGTGTATGTAAAATCCCATAAATTTAAGAATAATAATCATCAAATAAATTCATGGGAATTAGATACACCACACACAAAAAATATGTGGTGAATATGGAATAAGGCTCGCATAAATAAAAGTGAGACTTGAAATCCCCTTACAATTGTGGTAACATTTGAATTAGAAACCACAAAAGTAATAATAATAAAATGAAAAATTTAAATACCATGAATATAAAATAATTCATGATATAATATATCAAAATGTTCAGTAGATACACCACAAAAAAATAAGTAAGTGGTTATTATGGTGTATGCCTTAAGAAAGTAAAAGTGAGACAAAAATCCCTTACCTCAGGTATGATTTATCATGATTTTTCACAATATTAATGAATAATAAACTTATGTTAATTATATAATTGCTTTATAAACTTTTAAAATTTTATTATTACTTTTATTTAACTTATAAAAATATCATACACAATTATGTAATCAATAATGTTTAAGTCAGTTGTGTTGACTATATTCGGCTTATGTCTAAAAACGGACTTCGATAGGTCGACTATGGTCAATGAGTTCATTAAATAAACATATAAAAAATAATAATAATGAAATAATTATAATATTTATATAAAAATTATACTTTTAAAACGAATCATGAATGATGGTTATGAAAAATGAACCATCGTTACAATCATGGAGACGGTAGGTCATACATACACATGAGTAACATTCTCATTTTTATATGATCATTATGGAAAGAAGGTAAGTAACATTTATATTTATATAATTATAATTATATCATAAATACCATATTATTTAATCATATATACTTATATATATAATTTTTGTGATGTAAAAGGAACCACATCATGTCGAGGCGGCGGTAGTCCACACATCCACAAACAATATTATAACTTTTTCAGTGTGTGAAAGGGTATTAAAAAATATGATATATTATATTTATAGAAATGTAATTATTTCATGAATATCATATATATGTTATTTATGTTATTTATTTTTAATTAAACTCATTCTTAATAAATTCCATGTAATTTGTGAATGTATCACATCGCTTTGAGAAGGCAGTAGTCCACATGTCCACAAACAATGTTTTCATATTTACAAAAAATGGAAATAGTAAAGGTATAAACTATATAAAAAATTCAATAAGTATTAAGATAAAATAAATATAATATATATCATATAAAAAATGGCGTCCATAATAATTCTCAACCATGATAAGTGGTAAAGGAAAAATGAATGTCATCGTTTCGTGAGGCGGTAGTTTGTCGTACATAAATAGTAATTTCATTACTCATTTTATAGAAGTGTGTATAGGTTTAGGTAGAACAATTAAATTAACAAAATATAATTATATTTATGATACTTATTTTTTATTTAATCATGTAATAATAATAATTTAATGGGTGGAGAAATAAATAAAACATAAATACACATTGAATAATGTTACCTCTTTTCTGGGTAACTCTTTTTGGTTTGCACCAAAGGGATTCCTTGGTTGGATTTATCCCAAAAGTTAGGATTATATATTTAGATTATGGATGTTGGGATATTATTTTTTTAGGTTTTTTATGATCCAAATGGCTTGAGATCTGTGAGGAAATAGGGAGGTTGAGTGCCTTTTTATAGTGGAGGGGGAGTGAAACTCTTGTAAATATATAAAGTAAACACTATTAAGAGGTCTTCCTTACATAATGTAATTAAAAAACTAAAAAATAATGTATTAAATGGGAATTATGATCTATCCACACTCATACCACAAAAAAATAAAATCATTTTTATTATTTTGTCGTTATTCTTTAAGTTTCCTTATTTTTTTCATTTAGGTTTTTCATTTAAGTAGCTAGTTTTCTAACCTATTTAATTGATCCATTAAGAATAAATTAAGGTGATAAATATTATAAAATATATACACAATTATTATAAAATATTACATCTAATTTATGAAATAAAAATATCATATGTGTTGGAAATTAATTTTAATAGAAACGCATGTAACGCACAAAAACACTACTTTAACCCTAACTATGCTGACAAAGTTTTTACTGTTTATGGGTCAATATGTTCATTATTAAATATTTATTAGACCATTAATAGACCATATTTTATATTTATTAACACTTAAAAATCACTTTTTGTGATATAATTTTTTTAGTAATTTTAAATCATTTAATAAAATATCATTTATTTTATTTAATTACTAATTAAATAATCCATATATTAGCATTTCTGAATCATTTAATGTAATTATATAATATATAAAAAATAGATATAAATTATTTGTATAACAATAAATAATTTATCTTAAAAAATAATATTTATAGCCTAACCTATGTAGCTTCTTACCAACTCCAAAGCTTTATAAGTATTAAGGGCATGGAAGGTTCCTTCTTTATCTTTTTCCTCACTTAACATATTATATAGGTCACCTTCATATAATAGTATCCAAAAAACACACAAGAATGGATCATTATGTGGTTATGGTCTAATTATATCCATCCAATGGGTTTTGGACAAGTGTTGGGTCTTTTATACACCTTAAATACTAAGTTTAATCATTAAGTATGCTTTTTTTACCTTAATCACTGAAATTAATTTTAATTACTTTCACTAATAATTTTGGTCAAAAAATTAAGTTGAAATTATTAGACCAAAAATTTCATACTGATTCCAAATATTTATATCCTTTTTTTCAAATTCCATTCACATAAGTGGCTAAAATGAATTTAAAATTAATCCTGCAGATGTTGTGAGACAACGAGTTTTTTAATGAGAAAAGTTAAAAAATTTAAAATGTTTTTATATCCAATTTCAATTTGAAATTTAATATATTGAAATAAATTATATTTATTTATGTATAATTTAACTAATTATAATTTAAAACTAATTTAAAATATAAATTAATGATATAAATAAATTAGACGAAAAAACAGTTTTCAATTAAAATACAGTCTTTTCACTATTTATCAAAAAATAAACCTTCTCAGAAAAATACAAAAAATTCACAGAAAATATATTTGTATATTATGATTTAACAAATTAATTTTATTTTTTCATATAAAGATTATAAAAATGGAAAATTTTATATTTAAAATAGTTTTTCCATTAAAAGGAGGTAAAACGCCTTTTAGAAAAATATAGATTTTAACTGTAAAACTGGATATTATTATTTTCTTATGCCTATAAAATATATTGTATAAATTTAAAAACATTTTATAAAAAAATTTAAACATAATATATTTAGTCTTATTCACACTCTCCAATATAATTTCTAGATGATAACTTCTATATTAAATAATAATATCAATAGTATATTATTGTTTGGTAAGACTCAACCTTTTTTGTAACACAAGTTATTGAAGAAAATCGATGTTACATGAAACACAATATAAAATTGGTGTTTCATATAATTAAATATAAACTATTAATTGTTTGTAACTCAAGATATAAAATAATTTAAATAAAATTTAAAGAACAAATATTTCGTAAAATCTTGACATGTTACACTAGAATTCTATCGTTGTTTATGGGGAAGTTGATCAGTGGTGGACACTGATCAAAAACATAGTCTAAGGAGAAAATTTATTCCATGTAATGGGAAGATTTAAAGAAAATATTTTCCAATAAATATTTTCCAAAAAACTCTCCATCTTAAGATGAAAATGTAGTTCCTCAAACATAATCAGAAGGAATAAGAGTCTATCAGGACATACAAGGAAAACGTTACAAGGATTGCATGATAAGCCTCCATAATTTTTATGAACATCGAAAGAAAAGTGGATCACTTATTTAGTGGACTAAATCTGAGTCTATAAAAAATTTTGGAAATCTGAGAATTTGAAAACTATGAGGAGATTGTCTTTTGTGCTCTTAAGTTTGAAATGGATATCATAGAATCTCAGTGGTATCATGGTCCCATAGATAAAAATAATAAATAGAGTTTAATATGAGAGGATCAACAATTAAATACCATGATATAAAGAAAATTCAATATACTACATGTTAAAAGTGTTGGAAGAATTATCCCGAGAACTGTCTTAAGGGAACCAAGAGATGATTTAAATGTGGAACAGAGGGGAATCTGGATAATAATTTCCTGAGGGATATGAAGAATCCAATAAATGTGGAGGAATAAAGGAAGGTTCATATCAGCACTCAGCTTATAGTGTAGCGTTTCAACTATAAGGAACGTGGGAACTATGTGATCCATTACAATAATCCAAGGTTTTTCAGATGCATTAAATAACAACCACCTCTAAGGAAATAAGGAAGGACATATTATATCACTACTGCTAAGGTGGAACCCAATAATGATGTGGTTACAAGTACACTGGTTATTTATTCAATAAGAGAAAACATAATATTTGATTCTAGTTCTACACATTCTTTCATATCTTGCAAGTTCAGTATAACTATTCAAACACCACCTCAAAATATGGAGGTCGAGTTTTCTATGAGAATAAAAATAGGAAAATTATTGCATCCAAAGTATATAACTCCTCCCTGGTTAATATTTGTGGACTGAACCTTCTAGAAAATCTTGTCTTACTTTATTTGGTATAGTTTGATTCTATATTGGACATGGATTGGATATCTTTGTACAAATCCAACATCAATTGTTGAGAAAGGGATATCACTCTTCACATCTTAAAGAATCCTCCAATTATGTACAAGTGTAAGGAGGAGTATGAATCTTCTTTGGAATCATCTTCCCAAGTATAGATACTATTGCCTTATAGAAAAGTATATCTAGCACAAATGATTACGAAAAAGGAGATGATCTTACTCGAAGGCATTCCCATTGTGAGGGACTACACTGATGTGTTCCCTGAATAATTTTCCGATCTACCTCTTGATCGATTGGTTGAGTTCTCAATTTAAATTATTCATAGATAAATGCCTATATCAAAGAAACCTTATATAATATCCACCATTGAGTTTTAGTAACTAAAGAAGTGGTTATAAGAAAATATAGAAAACGGTTTCATACATCGGAGTGATTCACTATAGGGTTCACCAATCCTCTTCATCAAGAAGAGGGGTGGATCAATGTACCTCTACATTGATTATCATGAGATCTAAAAAATCATGATAAATAACAAGTATCCCCTTACACAAATAGATGATTTGTTCTATTATCTGCATGTGGACAAGTATTTCTCTAAGGTGGACCTTCAGTCGGGATATCATCAATTAAAGGTGAAGAAGGAAGATATTCCTAAACCTACCTTTCGAACAAGGTATGGATACTATGAGTTCATAGTAATTCCCTTCTGTATCCCTAATAATCCAATAATTTTTATGGACTTAATGTAAAGAGTATTTAGATATTACCTCAAAAAAATTATGGTAGTATTTATTGATGATATTTTGATTACTCCAAGAGCAAGGAGGAATATGAGGAGAATTTGAATACTATGATAAATACTTTGTGAAGATAGAAAATCTATGAAAATTATAGTAAATGTGAGTTCTGGATGGATGAAGTATCATTCTTGGGAAATGTTATCACTAACAAAGGAATATTTATGGATCCTTCCAAGACAAAGCCAATCGAAGAGTGGCCCAGACCAACATTTGTAATAGAGATCTGTAGTTTACATAGTCTTTTTGGGTATTAATAATGATTTTTGAATAACTTATCATGATTTTAAAACCCACTTACCAAACTTACTTGGAAGGGAGAAAATTTTTTCTAGAATAATGAATGTGAATACTGCTTCGAAGATTTGAAAAAGAGGTTTATCATTGCACCAGTACTCACACTTCTGAAAAGTGGGGGACTCTTTGTGGTATAAAGTGATTCTTAAAATATTGTATTAGGAAATTTAGTGATGAAAAATTATAAAGTGATTGCATATGCCTCAAGGAAGTTGAAAATTCATGAGAAAAACTATCCCACACATGATCTGGAGTTGGTAGCGATGATCCTTACAATGAAAATCTGTCAGAATTATCTCTATGGGGAGAAGTGTGCAATATATACTAATCATAAGAGCTGAAAATATATATTCACATAGAATTATCTTAATATACACTAATGAAGATGGTAAGATCTCATAAAGGATTATGACTTCTCAATCCAATACCATCTTGACAAAGCAAATAAAGTTGCAGATGCTCTAAGTAGAAAGGATCCTACAACATTATCAATGATGATAATTGATAAGGATAAAATATTTTTAAATTTGAAAAGAATGTACATGGGAATCATCAAGTAAGGAAAATCATCAATAATTTCTTAAATGATTACTCAACCATCTCTTATGGGGAAAATAAAGGATGCTCAAATAAATGATGTGGAAATTCAGAAAATGGTGGAATTTATGAGAAATCGGAAATCCTCATAATTAAAAATTGATGAGGAAGGAGTTGTAAGATTTGGTCCATAAATATGTATATCATACAATCCAAATATAAACAAAGATATTTTTAGTGACGCACATATCTAAACTTTACCTATTCACCCAAGAAGAACAAATATGTATTGAGATCTTCGAGAACACTATTGGTGGGAAAATATGAAGAAGTAAATCACTGAATATATATCAAAGTGTCTGGTATGTTAACAAGTGAAGTCTGAAAGAAAAAGGTCTATGAGGATGATGAAACCATTACCCATACCAACATGGAAATGGGAAAACATTAAAATGGACATTGTCACTAGACTTCAAAAGAAATCTAGAGGAAACAATGATATATGGGTTGTTGTGGATCATCTTACAAAGACATCTCAATTTATCACAATTCAAGAGGACTTCTCTTAGGATCAACTTGCACAGATATACATCAGATAAGTTTTAAGGCTACATGGAGTACCACTATTGATTTTATCTGATCGAGATCCTAGATTTACCTCTGAGTTCATGACAAGTATCTAACATGATCTAAACACTGAGATGGACTTTAGTATGTCCTATCATCCTAAAACTAATGGAAAATATGAGAAGACTATTTAGACACTAGAATACATGTTGAGAGAATGTTCTATAGACTTCAAAGGAGGATAGGACCAACATATGACTCTAGTAGGGTTCTCATACAACAATAGTTTCCACTTGAGAATCCAAATGGCTCCATATAAAACCCTTTATGGGAAAAGATGTAAAACACTGAAATGCTGGGATGAAGATGGTGAACAAAAGTTTCTAGGACTTAAAATGGTCTAATAAATGGTAAAAACAGTAAAAACTATTTAGCAACACATTAAGGAATCCCAAAGTCGACAAAATAGATACACATACAATCCTTAATGGGACCTGTATTTTAAGGTTATAGATAGGGTATTCCTCTACATATCTCTATATAAGAGTATCATGAGATTTGGGAAGAAAGGAAAGATTATTCGTAGGTACATTGGCCCCTTAGAGATTATTGATCATGTCAAAGTTGTGTTCTATCGACTAGCACTTCCACCTACCATGTCTCAAGTACATGATATATTCCATGTATCCCTCTTGAGGAATTACATACCAGACCCCTCACTTGTACTAGATCTGAAATAAGAACTACCTCTCATATGAAGAGAATTTGGTGAAGATCTTGGATTGTAGAGATAAAGACCTACGTAATAAGACTACTCACCTGGTCAAAGTACTATGGGAAAACCATAATTATGAAGAGTCGACA
Organism: Viscum album; assembly: GCA_963277665.1. Lineage (NCBI taxonomy): Eukaryota > Viridiplantae > Streptophyta > Magnoliopsida > Santalales > Viscaceae > Viscum > Viscum album. The sequence continues at coordinate 965,683,089 of OY728150.1, forward strand.
TGGGAACTAGAGGAAGTGATGAAGGATAAATTTCCTCACCTATTTTCACCTTAGTATGTTAAACAAAATTTTGAGGGTGAAATTTCATAAGGGGGAGAATATTACAACCCAAACTTTTATCAATAAAATTTTCCTTATTATAATTATGTTATATAGTATAAAACACATACATCACATGGATAACCTAATAAAAAGGTATTTTAATAAATTAAGAATGACATAAGTGGTATTTATAGAAATTGAGGAATCTATACCAATGGAATAGTAACATGACAATTGGAATAGTAATGTGACCATAACGAATAGTAATTCAGCCAATAGAATATTAACCTCACCTATGAAATTATAAATAAAATCAAGGTATCTTGTGAATGAAAATACAATATATTTATATCATGGAATAATTAAATTAAGTAATGGTATTTTTGTGAAATTTAAATGTTTATTTTCAATTTTATAATTAATATAATGATTTAAAATAAAATTTACTTTCATAAAATATATTCACAAATTAATATTTTTTTGTCTCATGATTATAATATAATTTTATGATTTTTTAATTAATTTTTCAAAGTGTCATAAAATTGGACATAATATTAAAATTTGTATTTTTTGAATAAAAGATGATTTTAATTAAAAATTAAATGTATTATATTTATAAAATTATTCTAATAAAATTGAGTCTAGTTTTGAATTTTTCATGTTAAAAAATGGTTAGGGTGAATTTTTGAGATTTTTCTAAAATAGTTGAATTTTTTGTGAATAGTGAAATATGATAATTTACGAAATAAGCTAAATACATGAATTTTTTAGTAATTGTTTATGTATGGCTGATGTAAGAACCATTATATTGAACTCCATTTCTCTGTTTAATTTATTTATTCATGGTAATCATCACTATTGATATTCTTGATCCAAAATAATAAAATAATTATTATAATAAAAAAAATACCTCTGTCCTCCCACTATAAATACCACCACTAATCCTCACACCTTCCAAGTATTGAAGCTTGTAAAAATTCTGATCAATACTATTACCAAGATTCTTACCCATATCTAGGAGCTTATTTTCTCAATAAAATACAAAACCCAAGTTCCTCAAGGAGGTTCGAAAGAAGAATAAATTCAAGAGGTAAAATCCTCTTTCATTTTATTTTAATTTATTTTCATTTTATTTTCTTTTCTAATCCTCTAATCACCTTCTCTTATAAAAGTGACATGACAACTCTAGTATATTATATATATTGAAATGTTATTATGTTAATGGAAGATCTATCATCAAACCTCTTCTCCTCTCTCTTTCATTCTAAAAATGAAAACATCATCTATGATGTGTCAATTTACCATCATCATGGATGATGCATTTTCATTTTCCATTACCACCTTCAAGGTAAGTTATAAAATCAATATTATGGTTAAATAATATTTTATTATACATATTATAAGTTATATAATGTTCTATAACCAATATATAAACATGATTTTAAATAAAATGATATAAGCTCATGATGGTCGTCAAAACCACCAAAATAAATTAAATCATATTCAATAACATTTTATCTAATTAATCATCCTCATACCACATAACCAAATGATATATAATATCATTTAAACTTTAGGAGGTTCATTAATAAAAAATAATTTCAATTCTGTATAATTATTCTCATTTCATGAACTTCCATGCTTGTATACAAGTGACCCGGTCAGGAAAACCAGAAAAATGAATACTCCTAGAATAATGAAATTGAATCTTATAACTCATGAAAAAGACCATAAATGAACATAATAAAATTATAATAAATCAAATAAATGTATAATAGGTTCTGAATTAATTAATTATTTGATTTAATTTGATTATCCAAGACATTAAGTATAAGTTCAGAACACTTTCGGACATAAGGTAAGGGATTCTCTACAAACCCCTATTTTTTCCTTTGGGTTATACATTCTCTCTACTTAACCAAATTTAATTCTTAATTATTCTTATTTACTCTTACAAAATTATGTATTTAATTTCAAAGCATATATACCTAGATTGATTCTTCTTTCTTTTACATGTAAATACAAGTTTTATAAGGTTCCCTTTTCAATTCCTCCTGATAAGAAAACTCGATTAAAGGGAACATCCAAATTTCATACCCATTTTCAATTACACTTCATAATATATTTTAAGCCAAAAATATTTTTATAAAATAATACTTTTTATCTTGAAAAACTATATTAGTTTATTTATGTTTTTCTGCAAATAGATATGTGTTTTTCTCATTAAAGACGCTTATATTTTCCCTTAAACCACACCAAAGTGGATCATTTAAAAAGTTTGTTAAACACCATTTTATATGTTTTCACATAAATTTGATATCACTTATTATTATCTATGATTATTTTCTCTTATTAAGTTCCATGTATGATTTAAATCCATTCCTTTATGGACACACCCATTTTTTATGCCTTATGACATGATTATGATACCCATTTCTTCCATGGGTAACTCTTATAATTATTCCTTATATATAATTCTTTATTTTTTACACATATTTATGAAAATTTTATGATTGGTTCACCTATAGAGTTCTCCAATGCATTGGGTAATGTTTCATATCATGAGACATCATGTTAGGATAAGGAGTTAACCTGATTCCTTTATGGGACTTTGTCCACCATGTACAATTGTCTTCGCAGTTATCCTTGACTCATGTTTATGTCATGTTGTATGTTTTTGCCACATTCCTATGATGCCATGATTATATGATTCCATTTTCTACATGTTATGATTCCTTATGTTTATTCATGTTTCGTGTCATTTTATGTCATCATGTTATGTCTTCTAACCCATGTGTTATGCTTTATTTCTATGTTTATTACCTTACTAGGATTTTTAGCTCATCCCTTTTGCCTATGTATTCCCTAGGTTATCATATGCAGATGTAGAAGCTCAATAGAATTTAGGAGATCATTATGGATGATTAATATAAAGATGTTTTGTTTTATTTCAATGTTTTCAGTTTTATGTACCTAATACTCAAAATACACTAGTCTTTACGATCCTAGATTTTTATTTGATGGTTAATTATGATTAAAATCATGTAAGGATATGCATAATATGCTAATATTTTTATAGTGGTTATATATGATTATTGTATTGTATGATATTATTTGATCATAAACATTGAAGATTTAATGGTTCGATGATTCACTATCCTTCCATAACACATTCATCCAACCAAACATTAAGGAATATTAATATACTATGGACATAATTATTCATGTATGGTAGATTTATGGTTATAGGTAACATGAGATATAATTAAATCCACTACTCATACATTTATGAATTGTATAAGTAATTGAATGACATAGATACATGGAATGGGGAGTGTCCCCATTGCCTATATAAAAGAGACCAAGCCCTTGGGAAATGGTGTGACTCTCCTTGAGATCCTACTATCCAAATATATACCTTCCTCAAAGATCTCTCTCACTTCCTTCTTTGTTTCCTAAATACTAACATATCCCATGATGTAATTGGAAATCCCATTCAAAAGTTTTGGAGAATTCATAGAAACCTATGGATACTCCTTGGATGGAAGAAACATTTCATTATTTCTAGGTGATCATTATCAAACATAGAAGCAGCAACAATAGTTGAAGGAGAAAAGGTATGTTCATAATTCATTTCTAGTTTACAGTTTTCAGTTTTAAACACATGGAGTTTCTTGGGATTTTAGATTTCTATGTGTTTCAGCCAATAGGTAAAGCATTAAATTATGTTTAGATATCTATCAGTTTTACTAGAACTAATCCATTCTATTTGACTCATGAAAATCTTTTAGAAATGAATTTTTTTATATCCTAATATATATTATATTTTAAGTTGTTAAATATGATTCATTTTAAAATATTGTTGGTTGTATTTTTTGGTATGTGATATCGTAAGTCGTGATACATTTTAAAACATTGTTTTTTTCACTAGTAATATGTTATAACTCCTATATATTTTATAATATGATTTTCATATCATCTTTTATAAAAAAAGAGCATTATATCACTCTTACGATATTCAGGTCAGTCAAAAAATACGACATGGATATCATAGAAGATGAAAAAAAATCTATTTTAATATATGAATATATACCATGGTTATAAATGGGACTATCTATCATAAAATATGATCTATATCATGTAAATGGATTATACATAGTAAAGTATCAATTTTATCCAACGATTGAAGTTGAATCATTAAATATGAGATATTATAGAACTTTTTTTTCTTTATTTTTAATTATGAATTGAAATTTATTATTTAGATATTTTTTATAAATAATAGAAAAATATATTTTGAAATATTTATTAATTTATAAAAAAAATTTATAAATTAATTAATTTTAAAATGTTTATGGTTAATTAATTAAATGTTTTGAAACATTTATAAATATTCGATTAATATTAATTATTATTATTAAGATAAAATTTTTAAATTTATATGTCATTTGTTATCATTTAAATATAAAGTGTTTATATGAAATATTATAAGAGTAATTTATAAATGGTTAATAAGTTACAAAATAAGGGAAAATATAATGTTTCTATATTTAGATTTTTTTTTTTTTTTGAAATGTTCATAATGATTAATTTGAAATGTTCAAATTAATATATCCTTATTTGGAAATTATTTCAAAATTAACAAAATATTTTTGATAAATGATATGATCAAATGTTTAAATCATTATTAATATATGAATTTTAGATTATGTAAAATGTTGTATTAATTAAAATTGAAATATAAAATGTTTATATTTTATGAAAAGGATTATATGAAAATAAAATGCCATATAAATAATATGAAGGATTTCATATAGGAAATAAATTTAAATTTTTTTTATTTATTATGAAATTAATTATAAAAATGTTATAATCATTGGTTAATGAATTGTTTTTAATTTTTGTCAATTGTTAAATTCATAAATTTTTAATGTATTTATTATTCCCAATTTAATTCATAATATAACAGTTACATTATGAATTATTATATAAGCTTTAGTTTATGAGATAAATTGATTACTATAAGTTTTCATGCAATTCTAGGAACGACAATATAATATTTATTTTTCAAGTACCTTAATGTCAGATTTTAATAAAATTATAAAATTTAATTTAATTTCTGGGCATGGTTTTTGCATATTATATTTCTGAGTTACTATGAATTGGATTCTATCTTGAGTAAGTCTCCCCAAGGTGAGGGACTATGGGTCAGACTTCCCACTATCCTAGAGTCTATACCTTGTTCTATAATGGTGGGGGTAGATTATATATCTCTTCAGTTTTACTCTTGTGTATATTTTCAATCTCATATAATTCTAAACCATTACATGAATATTTCATAAGAATTATATATGAGATTCATTTGGATATGTATGAATATTTTTAGCTTCTATTTTTGGGTGAGTAACACAAACTTGTGGGTTTTGTAAATATTTACACATTAATATGGTGTGAATATGTTAATTTTTTTGTTGGAATGGTGATTTCAAAACTAAATCATCAAAATAATGAAAAAAAAGGAATAACATGTGATAAGAAGTTGATATTGAATCCCTTTAAAAATACTAATTGTAATATTCTTTCTAAATTGTCACTTTTCAAGGATTCAATCATCTAACTAGGCAGTTCATGCTAAATTGGGGTTCCCATAGAATATATTATATAAGGAAATAAAGTATTTGGTGGTCATAATAGGATTAGGAACTTGTTCTTGGTGTTTACTTTAGGTTACACTAGTCAGGAGACCCTAATTGGATTATGTTACCAGAGGAATAGATTTGAGTGAAACCATGTAATGGATTTGGATAAGGAGTTATCTCCTCAACTCTCTGTGAATCATTACTGTTATGATTGGAGATTTTTCCTACCTAAATATTCAAGTGATGGGAGAAATGATAAAGTGGATTAGAGCTTAGTAAAATATGTGTCTTGGATCACAAAAAGGATATCATGTATGGAGTAATAATTTTTAATGTGAGAAATTTTAATAAAATTAAAAATTAAATTAATATATAACATGATACATGTGTGATAAAACAAATGTTGTAGATAAATGGCATCATTATTATAGTCCCCTAACCCAGTTTTACACTTTACCTGTGCTCCAGGCCAGTTAGCCACTAGGCCATAGGTGTACCTCATAATACTCTAGAGGCTACTGACTAGCACTGAGGGTTTGATTAGGTGATAGTAGGGATACTATACCCTCTGGATCTGATAATAATAATGGTCCATACGTATATAACATAGAAGAAGAAAGACCATAATAGCATAACCAACAATAAAACTCAGTGGAAGTATAATAAGCTACTATAATAAACATAATCCAAAGGGAATAATACCATATAGAGACAAATAAAAAGGTCAAAAGAGGTCATGCAATAGATAATAAAGGTCTCCTTTGGTCGACTGTATAAGTACATAAATAAATAAAAATCCAAAAGAAGGTTCATCCTGATGTAGAGGAACCACAAAGTCCATCGCTATCTATCCCATGAAAAGTAGAGCAACTCGATCACTAAGGTCCAACTTATGAGCTTGATTCCTTAACTGATCTCAAAACAATAAATTCTATATGTGTCCCAAGATTCCTATTTAGGGTGTGAGTATGAACTTAATAGGATATCACCAACATGTTTTTTTCTTACATCCATAGTTTTATAGTGCATGCAAGATATAATTAAAAAGGAAATACACAAATATTTAATAATTAGCTTGCTTCCCTTGTGATTAATATCCACAAGTAATGTAATGCCCTAACCCCAGTTACCTAGAGTTGGTGCATTATTACATAACATTGGAATGATTATAAGAGATCAAGTTTCGAAATATCGATTATTTTAGTAGCCTTGGAAGTACTAGATATATACATAAGTTTGAAATTACATTATAAAATAAAAAAACATCATTGTCTATCCTTTAAACACACTAATATATCATAGTCTATCCTTATAGGTCAATAATAATATACTTCTTCACATCCTGGTAAAAATAAAACATAAGAAAGGGGTGATCTCAGATGGTCAGTAAGCATAACAATATAGTAGAAACTTTCATAAATAAGCATAATCATTTAAGGAAATGTATAAGAATAAAACACAATCCTTTTAAAATTAAACTTCAGCATAATATGGAAAAGATAAATAGAATAATTCCATTTACTTATTCACATGGATATTCTACTAGTCGAATAATCACAAGTAATATCAATAGCCAATTTTATAATGATGGAATGCATAATTTTGGACATCATTACCACATAGTAAAGGCCTCGTACCAAGAATACAAATAAGATTTTTCCAAGGCCTTATTTCAAGACACTATTTTGTCTCATGAGACCTACCGATGCATCGAGGAGCTATAGTGGGTTCCACCCATCACTTACTAAGTCTAATGCATTCCTCATATGAAAAGGTTGAAACATAACATAAACATTCATATTAAAACTAGCATATGAAATGTTAAAACTTTAACAATAAACCATGAATGGTATAAAAATAAAACATCCACAGTAAAACATATCACAAAACCATCAATACAATATTGAAGATTGTATCATAATAAATCAACATAAAAACAAGTGTAAAATCCATCAAAGGATGTTGACATAGATAAAATCAAAACTATTTGAGAGAAATATCTCTTTCTATTTTGAAATCATTTAAAAGTCACATAATTATAAAACAAAACATTTATTTTGAAATTTTTAATATAATATTGTAAGAGAAGCTTAGAATATGATATAACGGTAGAAAATAGTCGCACCCACCATATAAGTTAAAAAAACATTCTTACCTTAATTTGTCTAAAAGGTCATAAAGTACCTTGTTTGGAAAACAACGGAAAGATTCCTTTCAAAACATTTTATAAAAAGTAAAAAAAGGGTATAAATGACTTTAAACCATATTTTAGGAAATATTAAAAAAAAATTGAAATACATTTTTAAGAAACACAAATGTGCATGATAAAGAAGTCCCAGTAGATACTTACGTATAAACAATCTCTGATGAATAAAGGGATTGTAAAATTAACCCTTACCTTGTACTTTTCATTGATAAAGGGTATGTTAACCTAATTTATAATAGTTAAATAATTATTATTAAATTATACAAGAACCACATACATAAATATGATATTATATATTATCTTCTAATATTTCTTTGTTAATAATATTTCAGTAGTATCATTGTTTCGGGTGTTAACTAATTCGTTATCCTTTATATGTTTTCTTACATAAGTCATGTTTTTCATGGATAGGATGTATTTGATTCATATACAGAATGATATTAAGTTATTAAACATTATTTTTAATCATAAAATTAAAATTATTCTTGAATTATTACAATGGGGAATGAATCTCATCGCGTTCGTGGAGACGGTAATCCGTACGTACGCACGAGTGACAATATCATTTTATTGATGGTGAAATTGTATGTAATTTGATGTTATATTATATATACAGAATCATTAACATGTTATATTTATTATTTACATCAATTATACTCATTGTTATACTCATCCAAATAATGAATTGTTGAATAACAAACTACACCACGACGTGGAGACGGTTAGTCATACGTACGCACGTTTGGTGACTTTGTCATTCATAGGATGGATAGAATAATGAATATGGTTGTATCATATTTATAATAACATCAAATTAAGTACAATGTACTGTATTTATAATTTTTTATGGAAACAAAAAATAAATAGTAAGTGGAAGAAGAAAAAAACTTTGAAATATGTGATGAAATTATTACTTCTTCTTCGGGTGTTTCCTTTTGATTTGATCAAAAGGGATCCTTAGGTTGTCTTCTAATCAAAGTAAGGACTCTAGGTTAAATTGAGGGTAGTTGGGAGGATATTTGAGCAGGATTTTTCTGAGAAATATTCCTTTTCATGTGTGATTTTGAGAGAAGGGTAAGTACCATTTTATAAGAGAGGTGAGGGTCACTTTAGGAAAAGTTTAAAATATTAATTTATTACACAATAATATTCAGTTTATAGTGGATACAAAAGGATTTATTTAGAGTATAATGTGATTTTGGGTCTAAAACCTCTAAAATAATAGGTTTTAGACCAGTTTTGGTCACCATATTAACCTTATCTTTTAGATTTAACTCTTAGTACAATAGTTTAACTTTTACCATGTATTCTTGTATTATTAAAATAAATGGTTAATAAACTTACTATAAAAATACAAGAGAACCCAAAGTGGTTAATTATTGATATATATAACCTTCTCCTAGTCCTTTGTCCAAACCTTATATTTCTAGGAATATTATATCAATTAATAATATAGTATTTGTTTTAAAAACTCATTTATGTCAATTTTGACACTTTTTAGTATTTGGTTTTTGTGAAAGTCATAACAACTTTATCACTTTGAAAAAAAATTATTTAATCAACACTAACATGTCATATTAACCTAAAAAATTTGTGTAATACATCAAAAGTCTCAATTTACATTTATATTAATATTTATAATATCATTTTTTTAATCTTTAAATAATAAGGTAATTATTGAATCATCAATGTGTCCTAAATAAATTTAATTATTTAATTTCTAAAAATTATAAATAAAATACCATTATGTAGGAAATATTTTTATAATTCTAATGAATATTTATAGTCTAATTTATCTTATGTATAACCCTATATTTAAAATTGTTTAGTTATTAAACTTCGAATTTAACACTTTTAACTCTTTTTTAAATAAAATAATAATAAAAGTCCTAATCTAATCCAAGTGGACCAAAAGGATCATATTTTATTCCTAAAGTTGATTTTGGTCGAAATACACTTATCCAACAGAATTAGGACATGTGTTAGGGTAATTTTAATATCATTTTTACCTTTAATTACCCTATTTAATTTTAACCGTGGTTAATAAAATTCAAAAGTTACTATTCACAGAAAAATTATTTTCATCCTATTGAATCATATTTTACTTACTGATGTCAATAATTCACAGAAGCAGTAAAATTACATTTTATGCAAATTTACAAATGTGCCTAGAAGGTGGGTAAAAGATGTTAAAAGTTCAATAAAATTTTATAAATCTAATATTATTATAAAATGACTCCAATGAATTACATTGATCATATATAGGTATTATGTATCTATTTTTACCTAAAATAAATTTAAATAAAATAAATATTTATTTAAATAATAAATCGATTTTAAACAATAACGCAGTGTTTTCACTATTCATCAAAAATTGAATGTTTTTAGAAAAATACCAAAAATTCACCCTAAGCTAATTTTGATATTCCAAATCCAAAAATTAAGTCCATTTTGAAAAATAAAATTTAAAAAATTTAAAAAATTGGGTATTACTATTCATAACGGCTGGTTTGATTGTTCATGGTGTGCTAGAACTCGAAGTTGCGTACAACGTAAGCTATTGAATTGTTCAAAGAGAAGTGTGTCGTGGAAGCTTGGGGTGTTAAATTCTTCCCTCTTTCAAATAATTTCATCCTAGAAATTTCTAGAATATTACTACGTAAAAATATTCAGGTGGTTCTTCATCATAAGTTCCTCGGGTTCCCACGTTGCCTCTTCCATTTAATGGTTTCTCCATAGAACTTTTACCAGACGAGTTGTCCAGTTTCTCAACACTTGTTATTTGGTATCAAGAATATTGACAGGCTCGTCATAATAAGACAGATTGGGTTCCATTTAAATTTATTAATAGGTGAGTACATGCATTAGGTCAGGCATGTATTTTCTCAGCAGTGATACATGTAACACGTCATGAACTTTGGAGAGACTTAGAGGCATTGCCAAACGGTAAGTTACAACTCCAATTTGTTCTAGAATTTCAAAAGGTCTGTTGTACTGGGGACTTAATTTACCCTTCTTATTGAATCGTACAATACCCTTCCATGGAGATACCTTCAAGAAAACATGATCTCTTACTTGAAATTCCAAATCCTTCCTTTGGTTATCGGCATAACTCTTTTTCCTACTTTGAGCTTCTTTGATGTGGGTTTGGATAATATTCACCTTTTCCATTGTTTCCTCAAAAATTTCTGTGTCTACGTGTTTTCTTTCACCAACATCATCCCAACAATTTGGTGTGTGACATATCTTTCTATATAACACTTCATATGGTGCCATCTGAATACTTGAATGGAAGCTATTGTTATAGGAAAATTCTACAAGAGGTAAATATTTATCCTATATACCTTGAAAGTCAAGTGACCAAGATATCAACATGTATTCTAAGGTTTGAATAGTATGTTATGATTGTCCATCAGTTTGAGGGTGGTAGGCAGTACTCAAATGAAGTTCAGTATCTAGGGCCTTCTGAATACTTTTCTAGAATCCTGATGTAAAATGGACATCACGATCATAAACAATCGATAGGGGTACTCCATGAAGTCTTACAACTTTATTAATATATAGTCTTTCTAAAGGTTCAAGTGGTAAATCTTCTCTTATTTCAAGAAAATGTGCTAACTTGGTAAGATGATCAACAATGACCCATATTACATCATTCCTTCTAGGAGTCTTTGGTATCCCTATGACAAAGTCCATCATAATATCATCCCATTTCCACTCAGGTACGGGAAGAGGTTTCATGACTCCTCCAGTATATTGTCTTCCAGCCTTAACATATTGACAAACCATACATCTTGAAACATAATTAGAAATATCCCTCTTCATATTGTCCCACCAAAAATGTTCCTTCAAATATCTATACATATTAGTGCTACCAGGGTGTATAGAGAAATTAAGGATATGAGCATCATCCAACAATTATCTTTTTAGATTAGGTATGTCAGGAACACAAATTCTCTTCCCAAATTTCAAAATCACATCTTCATATACAAAGTCGATCAATATCTCATCATTCACAGCTTTAATTTTATTTTGAAACTCCTCATCATTAGTCTAAGAACTTTTTCTTCTATCTAGTAAAGATGGTTTGACAAAAATTTGAAAAAGTATTGATGTTTCACCTTCCATGATTATTCCCATATCTATATTTACTAGATCCATGAACATATGATCCATTTCAACTCTCATCTTGTTCAAAACTTCAGGATCCTTTCTGCTCAAAGCATCTGCCACATTATTTTCCTTCCTTAGGTGGTAGTGTATAGTGAAATCATAATCCTTGGGTAGTTAAATCCATTTTCTTTGTCTCATGTTGAGTTCTTTTTGTGAGAAAATATACTTTAAACTCTTATGATCGGTATATATCTCACATTTTTCACCATAGAGATAGTGTCTCCATATCTTCAAAGCAAATATTACAGCTTCTAACTCAAGATCATGAGTGGGATAGTTTTGTTCATGAATTTTTAGTTGTTGTGGTGAATAGGAAATAACTCTATCATTCTGCATAAGGACACAACCAAGTCCTTTATTTAAAGAAACACTATAAATAAAAAACCCATCATTCCCCGATGGTAGAGTAAAGATAGGAGAATTAACCAATATTATCTTCAGTTATTTAAAACATTCTTCACACTCTTTTGTCTAAAAAAATTTAACCCTTTTAAGTGTGAGCTTGGTTAATTGGTTAGCCAATCAGGAAAAACTATGTACGAAACTCCGATAATAACCTAATAAACCAATAAAATTGTGTACTTCAGTTATACTCGTCTGAGTTGGCCATTCTTGTATTTCTCTTGTATTATAAGGATCAATAGAGATTCCATCATTAGAGATAATATGGTCAAGAAAAGAAATCTCATGAAGCCAGAATTCACACTTTCTAAACATCCCATATAATTCATTTCTTCTAAGAGTCTTTAGAATAGTGCACAAATGATTTTCAGGATCTTCATATATTTTGGATTAAACCAATATATCATCAATAAAAACCACTAAAAATTTCTCAAGATATTCCTTGAAAACTATATTCATTATATCCATGAATACATAGGGTGAATTAGTCAGTCCAAAAGGCATTACTGTAAACTCGTAATGCCCATACCTGGTATGAAATTTTGTCTTCGGAATTTCTTCCTTCATCACGCAAAACTAATGATATCCAATTCGAAGGTCAGTCTTTGAAAAAATTTGATCTCCATGAAGTTGATCGAATAAAACATCAATGTGGGGTAGGGGATACTTGTTCTTTATTGTTATAGCATTAATCTCTCTGTAGTCAATTCACAACCTCATAGATCCATCTTTCTTCTTATCAAAAAGAACAAGGGATCCCCATGGAGAAACACTAGGGAGAATAAATCATTTATTACTCAATTCCTCTAGTTGTTTCTTTAGTTCCACTAATTCCATAGTGGACATTCTATAAGGGGTCTTTGATATGGGCATTGAACCAAGAATTAAATCAATGGAAAACTCAATTACTCATTATGGAGGATGTCCAGGTAAATCCTTTGAAACACATCAAAATATTCTTGCATAATAGTTAAATCCTATATTTGAACATTCCTTTCCTCACCCATAGTTATTTCACTCTCTTCCTCCCCAATAATTGATTTAGTAGAGCTACTAGGGGTGGATCTAGATAAGAATCAGATAGTGACATTTCTTCTCTAAAGATAAGGTATTTCTTATCATCATCAAAAAATGTAACCTCATTCTTATTACAATAAATTTTCGCATCATGGTCCAAAATCCAATCCATACTGAGGATTATATCAAATTCATTCATGGGTATGACGATGAGATTAGAAAATAAAGCATGTTTATATTCCCTAATGGGAACTGATTCACAAAACATTTTTCCAATGATACTTCCCTTAGGAGTTTTGACTGAAAAATCCCTTGTTAAATCAAATTGTAAATATATAATTTTCTTAGAAAAATGGGAACATATGAAACAATGTGATGATCCAAAATCAAATAAAGCATTGTATAAATTTGAGGAAACCATTAAATTACCTACCACCATGTCATTCGGAGCTTCAACCTCAGTAGCAGTGATCACATAATCTTGGCCTTTCTCCCTTGGCCTTTTCTAAGGTAAGTTTCCTTGGTGATTAGAACATTAACTTGCATAATTCCCCATTTCACTAAAATTTTAGAATTCAAATTTGACAGCCTCTTTCTTTCCCTTGAAATCACGATCTTGGTGACCTTTTTCACCACACTTGTAATAGACTCTCATTCTCTTTAGGCAAGTGCTGGGGTGTTTCTTACCACATTTACTGTACAATGGAAATTAAATTTTTCCATTCTTCCCCTTATTTCCATTTCCATAGTGTTCAATAGATCTCTACTTTTCTTTCTTTGCTTTAAAGTCGTAAGACTTAGATAATTCCTTTTCTATCTTGATAACACATGAGAAAATATATCCGTACGATGTGAAGGATTTTGAGACTAATTCTCGATGGATAAATGGTTTTAACCCATCAAATAATTGATCAATATTACTACTTGGGTTACATATATAATATGCTACATGCCTTTCTAACCTTGTAAAGTTAGCCTCATACTTTGCAACATTCTCATCCTCCTTTTCTCTCAGAATCAGAAATTTTATTTCCATATCTTCTTGATGGTCACGAGGAAAGAATTTTTCTAATATAAGTTCTTTAAACTCTCTCCATTCCATATTTGATACTTCTTCATCCTCCTTTGTGTTTTGAATTCATGACCACCATTGATCTGTATCTCCTATGAGGCGATAAATTGTCATGAAAACTTTTTCCCTTTCGCTACTCCCCAAAGCATGAAATGTTTTCTCTAAGGAACTTATCCATTCCTCATCTAAAAATTGATTGTAGTCCCATTGAATGTTGGTGATTGTTTCCTCATGAAATAGTATAACATTGATCCTCTGTGTTTTGGACCAGGGTGCTTTATATGGGTACAGTTATTATTCATAACCTGAGTGAGTTGTCCTAGTATGGTTACAAGTTTCTTAGCACTAGTTGCATCACTAGCTCCACTATAATTATCTTGAGTAGCATGGAAATACCTACATGGATTATTTGCATTGATACGGTTCACATTCCTTCCACTAGGTTCCATTTCTAAATAATTTCATACACTAGATTAGTTTATGAATCGCAATACATAATTCCAAACTAGTAAAATACCTAACATAAATTGAACAGTTTATGCATATAATCCATAATCATAAAAAATTGTTTTCTTTGATTAATAATTTACTCATAAATCCTTCATATTGGTTTGTAAAGAAAATGTGAATTATCCTAAGAATATCCCTTGGGAGTGTCGTAACCAAGAGTGCAGCAAGGCTCATTGTCATGTACCAGGATACCCCGAGTCAAGATAGAACCTCCTTTTCAGAGTTTTCATTCCTAGGTACATCTGTTCCAGAGCCACATCTACCTATTTTTATCCAGATAGGGATGTATTTCTTGTAAAATACACAAAATATCTACATCACCAAAATTCTAGAAAGTTTTTCTATACTAATCCTCAAAGTCTATCTTAGGGTAATGTTCACTAATCAGAGTTTTTCTAAATCTATCTTCCAAGGATTGTACTAATCTTCCTCTGATACCAACTATAATTCCCCGACCCTAGTTACCCAGATTTGGTTAATTATTACATAACATTGGCATGATCAGAATAGATAAAGTTTTGAAATACCAATTAGTTTAGTATCCTTGGAAGTACTAGATATATACATAAGTTTTACATTACATTATGAAATTAAAAAACATCATTGTGATTCCTTTTAACACACTCTTATCCAATATTATATCCCTGTAGGTCAATAATAATATACATATTCACATCCCGGAAAAAATAAAACATAAGAAAGTGGTGAGCTCAGATGCTTAGTAAGGAGAAAAATATAGCGGAAACTTTCATAAATAATTATAAACATTGAAGGCAATGTATAAGACTAAAACAAAAGATTTTTAAATTAAACTTCATAATAATATAGAAAATATAAATCAAATAATTCCATTTACTTATTCATATGGATATTATACTATTCTAATACTCACATATAATATCAATAGCTAATTTCATAATGATGGAATGCATAATGTTGGACATCATAACCATATAGTTAAGGCCTCATGTCAAGACTAAAAATAATATTTTGTCAAGTTCTTATGTTAAGACACTAGTTTGTCTCATGAGACCTACCAATTCATAGAGGATCTATAGCGTACTCCACCCATCACTGACTAATTCCAATGCATTCCTCATATGAAAAGGTTGAAACATAACATAAACATTCGTATTAAAACTAGCATACAAAATGTTTACAATTTAACCATAAACCATGAATGGTATAAAAATAACACATCCATATTCAAACATATCACAAAACATTTAATACAATATGGAAGATTATATCATAATAAATCAACTACAAATAAGTGTAAAATACATCAAAGGATGTTGACAGAGATGAAATCAAAACTATTTGAGAGAAATATCTATTTCTATTTTGAAATCATTTAAAAGTCACATAATTAAAAAATAAAACATTTATTTTGAAAATATTCTTATAATCTTTTAATTGAAGCTTTGAAGATGTTATAATGGTGGAAAATAACTACACTCGTCGTATAAGTTAAAAAAACATTCTTACCTTAATTTTTCTAAAAGGTCATAAAGTACCTTGTTTGGAAAATGACGGAAATATTCCTTTCAAAACATTTTAAAAAAGTTAAACAAGGGTATAAATGAATTTAAACCATATTCTAGAAAATATTAAAAAAAATGAAATTCATTTTTAAGAAACACATGTGTGGATGATAAAGAAGTCACAGTAGATACTTATGTATAAACAACCTCGGATAAATAAAGAGATTGTAAAATTAACCCTTAACTTGTACTTTCCACTGATTGAGGGTACGTTAAACTCATGTATAATAGTTAAATTATTGTTATTAAATTATACAAGAACCATATACATAAATATGATATCATATATGATCTTTTAATATTTCTTTGTTAATAATATTTCAGTAGTATTATTGCATTCGGGTGTTAATTGATTCGTTTTCCTTTATATGTTTTGTTACGTAAGTCATGTTTGTTATAGATAGGATGTATTTGATTCATATAAAGAATTATATTTAGTTCTTAAACATTATTTTTAATCATAAAATCAAAATTATTCTTGAATGATTATGATGGGGAATGAATCTCATCGCGTTTATGGAGACGGTAATCCGTACGTACGCACGAGCGACAATATCATTCTATTGATGAAGAAATACTATATAATTGGATGGTATATCATATATACATAATCATTAACATTTTATATTTATTATTTGCATAAATTATACTCATTATTATATCCATCCAAATAATGAAGTGTTGAATAACAAACTACACCACAACGTGGAGACGGTAAGCCGTACATACGCACGTATGGTGACTTTTTCATTCATAGGATGGATATAATAATGAATATGGTTGTATCAAATTTATAATAACATCACAGTAAGTATAATGAACTGGATTTTTTATTTTTTTATGGAAACAACAAAGAAAGAGAAAGTGGAAGAAGAAAAGAACTTTGAAAGAGGTGATGAAATTATTACCTTTTCTTCAGGTGTTTCCTTTTGATTTGATCAAAAGGGCTCCTTAGGTTGGCTTATGATAAAAGTAAGGCCTCTAGGTTTAATTGAGGGTAGTTGGGAGGATATTTAATCAGGTTTTGTCTGATCCAAATGACTTTAGAGGTGTTATTTTGAGAGAAGGGTAAGTACCCTTTATAAGAGAGGTGAGGGTCACCTTAGGAAAAGTTTGAAATATTAATTTATTATACAATCGTGTTCGGTTTATAATGGCTCCAAAAGGATTTATTTCTAGAATAAGGTGGGGATAGGTCTAAAACCTCTCAACAAATAGGTTTTATACAGGTTTAGGTCACCATATTAACCTTATCTTTTAGATTTAACTCTTATTACAATAGTTTAACTTTTACCATGTATTCTTGTATTATAATAATAAATGGCTAATAAACTTACTATAAAAAGACAAGATAACCCCAAGTGTTTCATTATTGATATATATAACTTTATCTAAGTCCTTTTACCAAAACTTTTATTTTTATGAATATTATATCAATTAATAAGATAGTATTTGTTTTAAAAACTCATTTATGTCAATTTTGACACTATTTAGTATTTGGGTTTTGTGAAAGTCATAAAAAAATTATCACTTATAAAAAAATTATTTAATCAACTCTAACATATCATATTAAACTAAAAAATTAGTATAATACCTAAAAATTATCAATTTACAATTATATTAATATTTATAATATCAATTTTTTTAATCTTTCAATAATAAGGTAATTACTGCATCATCATTGTGTCATACATAAATTTAATTATTTAATGTCTAAAAATTATAAATAAAATATAATTATGTAGGAAATATTTTTATATTTCTAATGAATATTTATAGTTGAATTTATATTATGTATAACCCTATATTAAAAATGTTCTAGTTATTACACTTTGAATTTAACACTTTTAACTCTTCTTTAAATAAAATAATAATAAATTTCCTAATCTAATACAAGTTAACCAAAAGGATAATATTTTATTCCTAAGGTAGATTTTGGTCGAAATAAACTTATCTAATAGAATTAGGACATGTGTTAGGGTAATTATAATATCATTTTTACCTTAAATTACCCTATTTACTTTTAACGGTGGTAAATAAAATTCAAAAGATACTATTCACAAAAACATATTTTCATCATATTGAACCACATTTTACTTAATGATGTCAATCATATCTCTCGGATTTTTTAAATTCAATTCACAGAAGAGGTAAAATTATGTTTTTTTCAAATTTGCAAATGTACCTAGAAGGTGGGTAAAAGACGTTAAAAGTTCAATAAAATTTTATATATATAATCTTATTATAAAATGACTCCAATTATTTACATTTAACATATATAGGTATTATGTATCTATTTTGACCTAGAATAAATTTAAATAAAATAAATAATTATTTAAATAAAAAGTCTGTTTTAAATAATAACGCAGTGTTTTCACTATTCATCCAAAATTGAAAGTTTTCAGAAAAATACCAAAAATTCACCCTAAGATAATTTTGATATTTTGAATCCAAAAATGAAGTCCATTTTTAAAAATAAAATTTATAAAATTTCAAAAAGTGGGTATTTCTATTCATAATAACTAGTTTGATTGGTTGTGGTGTGCTAGAACTCGAAGTTGCGTACAACGCAAGCTATTGCATTATTCAAATAGAAGTTTACTGTGGAAGATTGGGGTGTTACAAGGAAGTGTTTACCTAATTTTCTGATGCTAGTATATCTCTATAAATATTCCCAAAAATATATATATATGGCATCCAATACATGTCTGCATATATATATTTTTAGTGGTGAGGACCCATGGCTTAATTCCCAATAATCCCTTGAAGAATATCATACCAGGTGAACCCATAGGTTCCACCCATAACCATGTCACCCAACACCTCATTCCATCTGATACCACCTATATCACATATCTATAAAGTATCGGTATCCTATCGGAATTCCCATCAAAATATCTCAGGTCCCTTGGACCTCTATTCCAATAGTCATCGTTGGCTCAATAGCCCGACATCCCAAGGCATGGTGATATTTGTCCTCCCATGGATAGTAAATCATCATCGATTTAATAACCCAAAATCTTGAGGTACGGTGATATCCATCCTCCAATAATCTGATCCCATCAGCCTCAAATGTAATGGCGAGCCTCAACCCCCCAAATAGTGGTTTCAACACCATCACCTGATGGTTCATCACCATCACCTGATGGTCCATCACCATCAACTATGGATTTCTGCGGTGAGAACCTCCTCCGTAATCGATGGTCAACAACATCCCCTAATTTGTAATGTCTATAGAGACCTCCACTCATAATGAGTGGTCAAAAACACCTCAACTAAGTTCTATTTGTGTGAACATGACTCTAATGTTTCATCAACCAACAACAGTGAGTGGAAATCACCAACATTTCCTAAGGCACATCATTCGGCACCTCATGACCCATGAAACCATGTCTCCAAATCCTAATGGTAAACACCAACTCAAGTCCCGCAGTCCATGCCCTTAACCTAAAAACCTCATCACCATGATACTAATGAACCATGTTGCATAAACCTTGTCATCATCATCACCCCATGTATCTTGGGCCATGCCCATCATGTTTCCATAGAACCATAGTAATCATAGTTAAATTTAATTTATTAATTTAAAAAATCAATTGAAATAACCTAACTAGATGTCCAAAATCACCTTACCTGGCTTAGCATATATAATCATAGATTAGGGAATACCCAATTGCATCCCATGACATCAATTAAATAACTAAAAGATAAGAATTAATTTATTTAGGGTCTCACCAAGTCAAACAACCTAGTAATAAAAGAATACAACCCATAACACCAGTAAAATTTAGAATAAATCTAGGCACCACCTACCTTATACTCATAGGCACTCACTCATTGAATATTAGCCTCTAACTCAAGACAAAATGAAAGAAATCATAGATTTAGACCAACTCTTTGAAAATAAGGTAAAAGATATTGGATGGTTTTTTCATTATTTTTTAGAGATAAAAAATAAAAGAATAAAGAGGATTGAAGGGCATATCGCTATGCTTCCAAAAAGACAGATAGAGCTTGAATGAGAGATCGGATAGAGAAGGGAGTCAAAAACATAGGGAGAAGGAAATGGGAGATCTCCCTACTGTTGGAGGAGGAACACATGTGGGAGAAGAAGAAAAATATGGGGATAAGCTTAAAATAAAATAGGGTTAGTTTGGTAATTTACCACTTTTTAAAGATTCACATAGTTAGGTCACACGGTTTGGTTAACTGTGTGTAAACTGTACGCACTCACTATCCATAGGGTCACCCCTTTAAAACAAGTCACACAGTTTGGCTAGGTCATGCACCAACCATGATAACCAACTTTCTATGGGGAACTAAGTGTGTGGGCTAAGCTGCATAGTTTTAAAAACCATGCACAACCTATGTTCAGTCAATGATAATACCTTCAGACACCCCACATAGTTTCCCCTTAAGGATGAATGGTTAAATCTAACTATGCGCCTCTATCTGTACCATTTAAAAAATGGGTTTTTAGGCCCCAATGCACTTAAAACCCATCCTAAACCCTCAAGGAACTTGAATATCTTTAAACCCAATGTAAAAAATAACACCTTGGAGTGATCAAACTCTTGAAATTAGGTTCCAAAGTCTATAATTCAAGTTGGTCCACCCACAAAACTTAAAAATTTAAAAAGGTTGGGAATTTCAATGCACTCAACAACCTAGAACATTGTAGTATCCCCACATTAAGATTTATTATACTAGAGATATAAGGTCTCAAATCGAGATGGTACCAAATATACCCACCTCATAAACATCAACTGGATCTACTCTAATAATCAGTCACAGTCAATTCCCCTTATGGCGCTCTCCACCTTTGGAATTACCTACCTAGTCACTCTGGGACCCAAAATTAAATATTATGATGGTCCCATTAACCATACCTAGACATAAAATTCCTCCCATTACATATGGTCATTCCTTCACCTCATATGGTTCTCAATTATGCTCGTTTCATACCTGACACCCATAAAAATCTTGCATCTCATCATATTCTCATTAGTGCTTGTGTCATACACGACACCCATAAGTCCTACATCTCATTAGATGTCCAAATATGTGGCATCACATATGATTCTCAAAAGTAAAACTACATCATATATATATATGTGTGTGTGCATTCCCCACATAGTCCAAATGCCTATGTACCCCATACAAAACATGCATCACATTTTATGCCCACAAACTAACCAATGCCTGGTTAGTCCAATTTCAACACATGCACCAAAACTAGGCATACTAAAACAAAAGGGCCATTCCCACAATCATGATGTACCTATAACTTTCATCAGCTCCCCAACATGCTCTAGAACTGCACAATCAATATCATGCACCTAGCCTAAAGCCCAACTAATTGAGGCCTGCCCTCCCTACAAAGCTTCACAATCTACCAACCATAGGCCCCACTACTGGGTCTCTCTCACCCTTCCATGAATTACTTGTGTATTTTAATCATAGATACCAACTCCTAGTACCGCTCTTGTTCCAGCCTCAGATCCCTATGTCTATCCTAGTCCCTAACTCCCAGCTATCTAAGAAGGCTTCCATCATAACCTCTCTAGATGCCCCATCTAACCACATATTTGAAACTCTTTTAGAGCTCACTCACACTGAATACAAATAGTCCTCGACTTCCCACATTGGAATCACACCGTCAAAGAACCACTCTTTGGTGTCCAACCTAATTCTCTGGCCTAACTTCCTGTCTAGGACTCCTCACAACCCCACTTTCAACTAACTAAAGCTTAACTAATAATCACACCCGACACTGTCACCCAGATTGTATAGAAATGGTCCTTCAAGTTTCTCTTAGATATCAACACCTAAATTACTTCCTTAGACAATGATTTTAGCCTAAATATTTTTACTTGAACCCTGATGGCATGTCATAATCCATCCTCAAATAGCCTCACCCTAGCAACATCATCTCTATCCATGAAAGGTTCAAATTGATACAAGTTTGTGAAATTGGATGCATAATCTATAATGGATGCATATTCCTATTGTAGGTTTATGAACTCATGGGCTTTATCCACCCTCAACGTATCCAATAAGAAGTTATTAAATAACCTAGTCTTGAAATCCTTCCAAGTGAGTCCCTCAAGTCTACTAGCCTACACTTGTACGTTCAACCAGTGCTTTGTAGGTCCTTTGAGAATATAAGTATCCAACTTCACTCTCTAGACTGGGGTTGTATCAATCTAGTAAAAAATAATTTACACTGACTTGATCTAGTTCTCTACTACCTACAGTCCACCCTTACACTAAAATAATGGTGGGTGATGAGACTCGAATTCCCTAGTCAAATATTCCATGGATGGCTCAACTCCCTAAGCTACCCTATTGATACCTTGTATGACTCTCATCAAGCTCACCCTGAGCTATTTTTCTAACCAAGTTCCAAAATCTTCCATCAATTGAAGCTTCCCCACTTGTATCAGAGTATGTATGTATGGCTCATGATCAACCCAGCCCTCAGGGGCCTCATTTCGTGCATGCTCATACGACCCCAATATCTCTACCCTCCTATCACTCTACTAGAATTCATCTTGGTGGCATCATTTTTAAGACAAAATATGATTTTTAAATATCCATAACAATATATATATATATATATTATATATATGGGGAAATATGTAACAAGAAACACATCTCACCACCCTTAAACTTCCATACCACACCCATGTCACAAAACATCTGGCCCCATGAACCCTTACCTACCCATATCAGAGTCAGTTTTCATATATCATCTAGCCTCATGGACCCTTACCTACCCATATTAGATTCAGGCATCACATATCATCGGTATCAGATATCATCAATCTAGGGTAGCTGAGTAGAATGCCACCAAAAGTCTGTATAGAAAAACACTATTTAGCTTTTTGTTGAAACTTTAAATAAATCACCCCTCTCCATAATCCCTATATACAATTATCAGGTTCATTCCCATATATCACATACATATTAAATCACATATCAGTTTCACCGGGACCACATACCTGGGTTGGCTAAGTAAAATTCCACCAAAAGATCTAAGAAGGAAAACATTTTTTAGTTTTTCATTAACACTTTAAATAACCCAACCCCTCTTATCATATTCTTAGTTCCAAGAAATTATTTACAGGAACATACATATATCATATCACCTTATGTACTAGCATGATGTATAAGCAATCCTCCCTTTCCATACCGAACTAAGGGTAAAACCACATAATCTAATAACATTACACCCAAGTACGCCACTTGAGGTACAAATCAATCAACTGTAAAATAAAAAAGCATAAAATCAATTTCTCACCCCTAGAAATTTGGTTTTCCCTCATGCATGGGGCTTTAGGCACCCAAACATGAGCTCTTTACCCAATTCCAATAATATCCTGGTCTTTGGTTTACCATAGTCCAAATAGTAACACCAAAAGGAAAATAAATCCTTTGATACCATTTATAACCAGCCAAATACAATTACCATTTTACAACCAGGACTTGTGATGTTATAAGGTAACACAAACAAAGAACCTGCTTTGATATCATATGTAGTGCCCCGACACATTTTTCCACCTTATCTATGCTCTGGGATAGTTGGTCATTAAGCCTTAGGCATTCCTCCCTACACGCCAAAGGCTATCTACTGGAAACAAAGGTATTATTAGGTGATAGTGGGGAGACTTTACCCTCTGGTGATGATAATAATAATGGTTCATATGTATATAACCCATCTTAAGAAAGACTATAATAGAAAAAGCAACAATAAAACTCAGCAGAATCATAATAAACAAATGTAATTAACATAATCCTAATGGAATCATACCATATGAAGATAAATACACAAGTCAAAACAATTCATACAATAGATAATAAATTTTTACCGTGGAAAACCTTATAAGTGCATATATATAAAAACTAAAAGAAGGTATATCCTGATGTATAGGAACCACTAGATCCACCACCATCCATCCCACGCAAAGCAGTATGACTTGATCACTAAGGTCCAACTTTTGGTCCTGAACCCTTACCTAATCTCAAAAACATGAAGTCTATATGCATCCCAAGAGTCCTTTGTAGGGTGTCAGTATGAACTCAATAGGCCGTCACTAATGTTTTTCTATATTACATCCATAATTTTAGAGTGCATACAATATATAATTAAAAAATAAATGCACAAACATTTAATAATTAACCCACTTCCCATGTTCTCAACAACCAAAAGGAAATATTTACCTGCTTCAATAAAATTCAGTATATCTTTGAAAATGTTCTCCAAATATATATATATATATATGGAATACAATACATTTTTGTATATATATAATAGCAGTGGAGAGGACCCATGGCTTAATTCCTAGGCATCCCCTGAAGAATATCATACTCTGTGAACCCTCAGGTTCCACCCATAACCATGTCACCCAGTACCTCATTCTATCTAATAGCAAATGTATCACATATTTAGAAATAACCAAAATCCTATTGTCATTCCCATAAAAACAACCTAGGTCCCTCGAACCTCCATTCAAATAGTCATCGTCAGTATAATAGCCTAACATCCTAAGGAATAGCGATATCCATCCTCCCATGGATAGTAAATCGTTATTAGATCAAAATCTCAATGTCATGAGGTATGGTGATATCCTTACTCCAATAATCCTAGCTCATCAGTCTCAAATGTAACAGTGATCCTCATCCCCCAATTGAAGCTCTCAACACCATCACCTGATGGTCCATCGCCATCAATCATGGATTTCTATAGTGAGAACCACCTCCATAACTAATGGTCAACACCATATCCTAATCCACAATGTCTAAAAAGGAATCCACCCATAAAAAGTGATCAAAAACACCTCAACGAAGTCTTATCTATGTGAATATGACTCCAATGGTGCATTGGCCAACAATGGTGAGTATAAATTACCAACATTTCCTAAGCCACATCATCCAGCACCTCATGCCCCATGCAACCATGTCACTAAATCCAAATGTCCAACACCATCTCAATTCTCATAGGCTATGAACTCAACTTGATGACCTCATCACCTCAATCCTAAAGAACCATGTTGCCTCAACCTAGTGATCATCATAACCCCATGTATCTCATTCCACACCTATCATGTTCCCATGGAACCATAACAATCATAGTTTAATAGAATTAATTAATTTAAACAAGCAACCAGCCTAACCTACCATGTTGTTCAAAATCCCCTTAGTCGGATTAGCATATATAATCATGGGATTAGGCATACCCAATAATATCCCATGACATCAGTTAAACTATTAAAAGATGAGAAATAATTTATTTAGGGTCTCACCTGGTCAACCCAACATGCGAATCAAATAACGCACCCCATAACACTCGTAAAATTGAGCATAAATATAGGCACCACCAACCTTATACTCGTAGGCTATATCTTATCAAATATCGGCCATTAACTCGACCATAAATAAAAGAAATTAGATTTTTATACAAAGAACCTAAAAATAAGGAAAAGATATCACATGGATTTAGCATTATGTATGGAAATATAACAGAAGAAAAAAAGAAAGAGGATTGAAGGCCTTATTGATATGATTTCAACAAGGCAGACGAATATCTAATCAAAGATCAGATAGAGAAGGAAGGAAAAAGACTAGGGGAATGGAAGTGGGAGAGATCCCTACTACTAGAGGAGGCACATGTGTGGGAGAAAAGGAAAATAAAAGAATAAACTTAAAAGTAATGAGGGATAGTTTGGTACTTTGACACTTTTTTAAGAGGTGCATGGTTAGGTTGCATGGTTTGGATAACCGTGCACCAACTTTTCACACTCACTATCCGAAAGTTCACCCCTTTAAAATAGTTCACACATTCAGACCGCACAGTTTGTCCAAAATATGTGCCAACCAAGCACACCTACTTCCTAAGTGGAACTAAGTGTGCGGTCTAATCCAAACAGCTTGAAAAACTATGTGCATCTTGTGCACGACCTCTAAGAATACCTTAGAACACCCCCACATGATTTTCCCTTAAGGACGCACGGTTATATCTAAATTTACACCTCTCTATGAACCTTTTTAAAAATGGTTTTTTAAGCCTTGACACACCCAAAACCCATCCAGGACCCTTAAGTAACCTAATGATCTTTAAACACCATCTAAAAACAACACCTTGGAGTGAAAGAACTCTTGTAATTAAGTTTCAAAGTCTAGAATTCAAGTTGGTCCGCCCAACAAACTCAAAAATTAAAAAAGGTTGGTAATTTAACCCTCTCAAAAACTGGGGATGTTACAATTATCATCAATGTTGACCTTGAGATCAATTCTAAGTTAGTAAAAAATAAATGGTAGTAATTTCATTGACTGGTACTAAATTTTGAGAATATTTCTCAACAAATATTGAAAGTTTATGTGTTTGAAAAAAAAAACTTTCTGAGAAGAAATCAAATGGTGAAAGCATTCAAAAATTGGATATATATATTCCTATGAGAGAAAACTAAAGGATTCACTGGAAGTATCTATACTCATTCTTGTGACCATTGAATCTAAGTAGTAGAAGAAATATGAGACCATGGATTATTATAATATGATAGATAACTTGAAAAGGCTCTATCAGTAAGAATCTAATCTTGAGAGGTATGAGGTGTTGAAATCTATCTTTCAGTGTGAAATAGTGAAAGGATCCTTAGTCTCAACTCATGTACTTGATATGATTGGGTATGTTAATTGATTATAGTGGCAAGGTTCACCTATTCAGATTGATTTGGATATATACATCATCATGAAATCACTCCTAAAAATGTTCTAATATTTTATTATGAATTATATCATGAATGAATCCAATAAAATTTTACTCAATATCCACAATATATTAATGATAGATGAGTGGGACATGTGTGGTATAGGGTAAAGTGTTATTATGATGAAGAATAAGTATATATGTAATACTTCAGTCTAGTGATAGAATAAAGTAGGTTATAGAGAGTCTATAATGCCACCTAAACCAAAGAAGATGAAGGAGGGGCAATGCTTCCATTGGAAAAGAAACTTCTCAAAAAACTTTATGGTTTCTAAGAAACCCTATGGAGAGTCCACATTAGGTATTGTTGATATCTCCATTAAATTCATATATTCTGAAAGGGTATATGATACTAATTGTATATTATACAAATATTGTAAGCATACGGAAGTTTATAAGTGAAGGAAGAGTTGAAGGTTTGAAATTTAATTTTTTTTTCTTTTATGTAATAAACTAAGGATTTACTGCATTAAGGACATGGATTCAAGGGTCACATAAAGCTAGGATTAATATTTAAATAATTTATATTGTTTGAATCATTTTTCTTTGGACCAGAACTTATAAATTATTATTTTTTAAATAAATGAGATGAAGTTTTCAATACCCATGGTTTATGATTCATCTAAATAATATAACATGATTTGAAATAATGAAATAATAAAAGATTTTTATCTAGGATAAAGTATTTATCCAAGAATATGAGGGAATATGATTCCACAAACAAGAGTGGTATATTTTGTAAATCCATATTTTAATTTAGATTTCTGAACGCATATATGATATGGAAATAATATATTATTTTTCAAATAATTCTAGTAAAAGGGAATAAGATTTATTTTTCAAACACAGTGGTGTTTTTGTATCTTATAATGATATCCTAAAAAGTATATAGCTTCAAACAGGTTAGTTGGAATATGTTTGGGATTTATAATTTCAAATTATAAAAAAAATATTACGTTCAAATTTCATAAAGAAATTTAGTGATTTGAATGGCCTAAAGGCCTTATATCTTTATTTATTTTTGATAATACCCCTTTTAACTAGGTTGAGAGGGAACCCTTACATAACCCGTAGGCCTAGAGGCACAAGGAAAAGTAAAAAATCTAGAATCTAAAAGACCCAACTACACTGGAAATAACCCTCCCCAATATCTTCTTCATTGATGGTTCTAGAACCCCAGCTCACATTGCTGATCAGCTATCATTGACTCATGAAGAGAAGCGCATTTCCTAGTACCAATAGTGACTATCATACCCTCTCTTCATTACCAATCCCACTATCTCTAATTTAGTATCTACTACTTGCTCTGATTCCACTTCTAGGGCATGCTCTTGTGTGGTATGACTTGACTACTTCAGGGACCAAAGGCCCTATGGCTCAAAATAATATGACTTGGAGGCCTGATATATCTTAGAATCCCTATGGCCAATAGGCCCAAACCAATGGCCCAGAGGCCCAAATCAGATGAATTGTTTTTCTACTCTAGTACTTATATAGTATATATTATAGTAATACTATATTAACCCATAAATACTCCCCCACTAAGATTTTATCCTAGGTTTCATTCAGGATTACAAGGTGTGTTAACCACTCAACTACCACCCAAACTAAAAAAGTAGTGCAAGTTGTGTAACACCTTGATATTTCAAAAGAGGAACGTCATCTTCAATATCGCATATGAAATGAAACACTAGTCTTAGAGGAGAATGTTTCACAAAAATAATTTAAAATATATTTATTTTTAAATAAATTCAATATATTCGATAGCTTACAATGCATTCAATTTTAGGTTTAAATGAAACACAATACTCTATTAAAATATTATTATTTAAACATGACCATTATAACTTTGCCATTAAGTTGGTTGGTATGAATAGGACTAACTAAATTATAAAAAATATATGGTTTAAATATGTATAAAATAAATTCAATGGTAACCTATTTATTAGACATAAAATAAGAATTATTTTAAAGAAAAAGAAATATTTTTTGAAAAACTGTATTTTTCTATAAGGTGGTCTAGTCGTGCTTTGCACACATAATTTAAAATTGATTTTTACCACTTCAAGAAAATTTATTTGAAAATTTAAAATTTATTTTTTAAATCTACATATCAAAATTACCTTTGGTTGAATTTTTGACATTTTTCTGAAAATATTAATTTTTGATGAATAATGAAAATTACTTATTTTTATTAAAAAATACCTTTTCATTTAAATTATTTACAAGGTTAAGTAATATTTTACATTAGTTTTAAGGTAAAATTAGTTTAATTATATTAAAATTTTACTAATTTAAGTCATTTTAATCAATTTAATATTGAATTATGATATAACAACTTTTTAAACTTCTTAAATTTTTTCTTTGGAAAACCTATTTTTTCAACTTGTCTGCGGGATTAATTTTAAATTGAATTTTTTCACTTATATGGATTGAATTTATAAAAAAAAATTTAATAATCATAATTTATATTATCTAATAATTTAAACTAAATTTTTTAACATAATGAATATTTAAAACAGTAAAAATTAATTATCATGGTTAATTTAACAATGGGTTTACCAAGGGTTAAACTAAGAAAATAAGTGCTAAAAAGGAACCAAAACTTGTCCAAAACCCATTATATGGAAATATTTCGACCTTATAATATCTAAGGTTATATAATAACCCATTTTTGAGGCTTTTGGAAGGATAAAAATATGGTTGTCATTTTAGCTATTCAAAAATATCATGTGTGTCCTCTCCCCCACTTATAAAGGGCCACTAACTCTCCTCTCCTCTTCACACTTCCAAAACCCTTTGGATCAGACAATAACTACCCAAATACATTCCATAGTTACATAAACACATCCTATATTCCTTATTTTTATTATAAATCCCATTTATTAATTCTTTAGGTATAAACCTAAAGAGTCTCTTCGAAGAATATGTAATATTTTTAAACATGCGTATTTGTTTTATTTTTTATTCCACCTCCTTAAAATCATCTTCAAATATGATAATATAATAAAAATATATATATTATATAATGATATGTTATTATTTTATTATATTAACCTATATTCATATCCAATTCCATAAAATTGTAAATACCCATATCCATCTCCACTTTCATCAAATTGGAAATGAAATCGTCAATCATGTGTATGACGGACTACTGCCTCAGCAATTGATGTAATTCCTTTTCCATAACCACTTTTAAAGGCTGAATATAATGATGTATTTAACATATTTATATTAAATTTATGATATTATTATACATATGTAATTATTATATCACATATACATTCTTAATTTCCATTCTGTGGTGGATATGATGATGTCACTCATGTGTACGGCAAGCTGCCGCTTTGCGAAGCAATGTGATTTGTTTTTTTCTTACTCTTTACATGGAAGGTAGTAAGTAAAAATTTAATTAATATATGTGATATTTATAACTTAGAAAAAAATTAAAATATAATATCACATATAAATTCTTACCTTCCAATCGGTTATAAAACAATAACATTCCTCATGTGTAGTTGTGGACTACCACCTCCGCATAGCGATGTGAAATATTTTTCATTTTATTTTTACATGGATGGTAATAAGGATATATTTGATTAATATAAATTATATATAAAAAATAATTATTATTATTTAATTATTATATAATATTTATTTTTTTCATTCTATCCATCGAGAAAAAATGGAAACAGTACTCATGCATACATACAACCTACCATCTCCATAAATAGTGTAATCCATTTTCTATATATAACTTTTGTAGATTACTATAAATAAATATATATTATATTTATATCATGTTTGTAATTATGGATATAATTTAACCATGATAAATATAAAATGACCGAAATTACCAAACCAAAACCTACATGATAAATGAAGCAATTATCACCCAAAATAGTGATTTTAACAAAGATTTGTTAATAAATGAGTCATAAAAGACTATAAGTAAATCATATATAGTATGAAATATATTATTATGGTTATGTAATATATTTAAAATAAATCTATAGTGACTATACATGAGTTAAAGGCACATATGAAAGAAATAGGACCTGAGCTAAGGGTTTTTCACCTCACTTTTACTTTCATGTGCCATATGTCATATTCATGACTTAGTTCTTTTGTGTAGTGTATACACTACCCAATTGATATGTTATATAATATTTACTTATATGTTAATGGTATTTAATGTTTCATTTTAAGTTATTTATTTCATGGGGATTATGATTCAAAAGTTACCAAATTGGTAATGGTTTATTTTACAATATCATCATTTATCAGGATTGTTTATGATTAAATTTCTGATGATGAAATATTATGATCTATCAATTAAAAAACTAATAAATTTTCTTCTACTATAGTTATTCATGAACTTTTAAATAAATATTATTATTTCTCTATCTTTGGTACTTAAAATGATTGTGAAAATATTTTTAAGAAAATGTGACTTTATTTATCTCTTCAATCGAAAATCCTTCTTCTTTCAAAGCCATGTTTTATAAAAAAAATAAAAAATGTTTTTAAAATTATAAAAATGATTTATTAAATAATCTTTTACCCATGTTTTAATTTTTTCATAAAAAATTAAAGTGATCTTCATGTCTTTTTCTAAATAATGTCCAGTTGGATTTTACTAAAGATATGAAAGGAATCATTCTTTTAACATGAATGACATGAATGTGATTTTTAGTCTTCATGACCACTAAATTTTTTAAATATTATTTAAAAAAATTCCTAGATTATTTTCAAAGAAAATTATTTTCAAAAAAATTGAATTTTTATTTTAAAAAGTTATTTTCAAAATGAAAAGGATATTTTCCTCAAGAATATTTTTAATGTCATTTTTATGGTATTTATATTCATCAATGGCATCGAAACTTTATCATACTTATGATCTTCTAAGGATATGTTGTATTGATACCATCTTTATTATTTTTATATATGTTTTATGATTATTTTGACTAGGGATATAAAATTTTAGTATCACTCTCCATATTAGTCTAGATGGTTTATGATTATGTTTATTATTTTTGGTAATTATTAACATTTCATATGAAAGTTTTTCAATATGAATGTTTATTTTGATTATGTTTTACCACTTTAATATGAGGAATTAATTGGATTTATTAAATGATTTTTGGGTCCCATAATTATATATTCCCTCGATGTATTGGTAGGTCTCATGAGACAAATTAGTTGGCCAAAATAAATGAGTTTTTACCCATTATTTTAAAATATCTTTTGAAATGTATTAACAGTATGTTTTAGATGTACGGAATTATTAATTCCCTCATTATGAGATTAGTTATTGATGTTTCAAGTGATTATTTAATTATATGTAATATCCATAGTTAAGTTTCAAGCTTGTGTGATTATTTATATGAAATTATTTGATCATCATTTATTCCTTCCATATTATTCTCAAGTAATTGATTGAATGACATGTGTTTCCATTATTTACCTTGATATATTGATTATTATTATCTATTCATAATAGATTCTATTGTAATCATACCCTTACTGGTCATTTGAGCTCACCCATTTCTTAAGTTTTTTTCTTCAGGATTCCAAGATGTGTATTATGATTTATATGAAAGGTTATGCAAGAGGAAATAATGATACACTTGAAGAAAATACTTTATTTAGTTTTATGTTTAAAATTGTAATGTGAGATTCATGTATGTATCTATTTTACCAAGACTAATAAATGATAAAGTCCTTAGGGGTGTGATTATTTGTATCTCATGCCAATATAATAAAGTAAACACCAACTCTGGGATACTAGGGTTGGGGTCTTTATAGTTTATATCAGAGAAATTTTAGTAAAAACCTTGGGAACTAGATTTATGAAAACATAGATTAGGGAACATAAACTTATGATATAAACTGAGGATAAGTATAGAATAATATAATAGAGTTTTTTTAAAGTGTATATTATGTGGTTTTTTCAAGAAATAAATCCATGTCTAGATGCTACAAATGGATAGGGTTCTGGCACAGACGTACCTAAGGGTAATAACTCTGAAAAAGGTGTGTTGGGATTGACTCAAGCATTACCCGGTACATAACAAAGAGCCTTACTATGCACCTGGTTTGAAACTCTTGAGGTATATGATTAGGATAATTCACATTTTCTTTAAAAACCATTAAGAAGGATTTGAAAATATTTTTATGATTTGAAAACTCTCCCAATGAAACCATGTTTATGATTATGGGATAAGTCATGCATAAATTTTTCAATTTATGTTAAATATTACACTAGTTTTGGGATTATACATTAAGTTTCATAATTTTATGATCTAATATAGTTTATTACATAATTTATAAATGGAACCTAGTGAAATGAATGGGAACTGTATCAATAAATATAATCCAAAGAGTAAGAATTATAGTTTCTTTGATGGGCTTAAGCCAATCTTTCAAAGGGAACTAGTCTTCCAAACATTATCATTATATGAGGACATAGTAACATGTGTTATCAATTTATATAAATAATTCTATAAGTATTATGGATTAAAAGGGAAGTAAGATAAGAATAGAATGGAAAATAAACAAAGAGATAAGTGGAAGAAGGGAAAAAAGGACTTTACCACATGTAATAACTGTGGAAAGAATTGACTTAGTACTTTATGGAAGAGAATGGGAGTTTTCTACAAGAGTAGAGAGAAAAGCCACCACTATCATGATTTCAAGGTCTTGAAATAATATTTTGATGTAAAATTATTCATCTATAAGGAGATGGGGAACTATGCAAATGAAATCCCCAAGCATCAATGGAATATACCTGAGAATTAGTTAAGAGATCAAGGTCAAGATTATGTTATTACTACGATCGAAGTGGAATAAAGTACATTAATATTTGGATTCAATAATTTTGTTGAAGAAGTATTTTATCAATGATTTTAAATTTACAAGAATCATAAAATATATAAGAGTTATACTACAATACTTTTTCTTTAATTATTTGAGAGCATATATTGAATGGCATCGATGACCAGGAAAAGTGATTAAATGGAAAGTTGATCTTTTTAGAAAATAAATTATTGATGGAAGATAACCCTTAATACATGCCTGATATTGAGATAATAATGATAAATATATTTTTATGGGATAGTATTGGCAACCTAGAAAATAGTTAGTAATTTTATGGTTATGTTATCTTTGTTGGATATTATCATATGTTTGGATTTTTGGAATATATTTAATAATATAATATTTTATTTTTGGAAGCATGAATGATGTCATTAATGTTTTATAGTGATCAAGTCATTTCACAAATTTTTAATTTGAAAATAATAACCGCTTTATTTTGTCTTGGAAATATAATGTTGATTTAGTGGCCTTCCTTCAAAAATTTTGGACATTGAATTTGATCAGACATATTTTAGAAGAGTATTAAGGTTAACCATTTATGAAATGGATTAATTTAAATTTTTTGAGTTATTATTAAGTAATTTTATATTAATTTATTATAATTGATAACTTTTACTAACCATTTTGGTTTTAGTAAAGACTGGAGGAATGGCTGGTTACTCTTTTATGGATCTTACGTTCCGTTAAAAGTTAATTTCAGTGTTTTAAGCATAAAAAATTTTATTTTTGGATATTAATTTATTACAATATGAGATAAAGTGGAAATTTATTGAAGAAAATAAAAAGGATGAAATTTTTATTATGAAATTGAAATATATTAAGTAATTATATTTCCCTATATTCTTAGACAGTAAAATAATTCTGCAACTTTAGGAAAATGATCTTAAAATAAAAATGTTATCATATTACCTTCATATACAATAAATCAAAGAGAATTTTAAATCATCATAGATATATGGTTTTTAGGTCCTTAAATTTCCATTAATCATTAAATTTCTTATGATCAATTATCTTCATCACTCTCTAAAATTATTTACACTTTTCTTCCATGTCCATATCTTCACTTCGCACCAATGTTCTCCTACTTGGAAACCTAGTTATTTGTTATTATAGATGACCTTTGTAATTACCTTTCTCTCTTATCAAGAGGATGTTTTATTAACCCTTTTACGATATGGATTTTTTAACAATTGTATTTCCAAATTTCTAACCCTTGATTACTGATATCAATTTTAAATTGCGAGGACACAATTTATTAAAGTTGGGAAGAATATAACACCCTAAGATTTTAAAAGAATAAAACCATATTTGATAGCATATATGAAATGAAATAAAAATATTATAAGATAATGTTACACACCTAGACTTTATAATATATTTATTTTTAAATAAATTCAATCTATTTGATGGATTATTACGCACGCAATGTTGGGTTCAAACAAAATATGATACTCTCTCAAAATAATATTATTTAAACATGACCATTATAACATAGCCATTAAGATGGAGAGAATGAATAGTACTAAATAAGTTATTAAAATTATAAATTTTACACATGTATAAAATAAATTCAATAGTTATATATTGATTATAAATAAAATAAGAATCATTTGAAATAAAAGGAAATATTTTCTGAAAAACTGAATTTTTCTAAAAAGTGGTTTAGTCATGCTTTGAGAACATAATTTAAAATTATTTTTTAAAAAATTTAGAAATTTTATTTGAAAAAATAAAATTAATTTTTGAAACATAAATATCAAAATTATGTTTGGGTTATTTTTTATATTTTTATGAAATGATTAATTTTTTTATGAATAAAAAAAATTTTGATTTTTATTGAAAATTGAATTTTCATTTAAGTTATTTAAGGGGTAAAATTATATTTTAAATTAGTATTAAGGTAAAATTAGATCAGTTATATTTCAATTTAACTAAATTATTTCATTTTAATCAACTTCATATTAAATTATAATAAAAAACATTTTAAACTTTTGAAAGTTTTTCTTTGGAAAAATAATTTTTTCGACGTGTCTGTGGGTTTAATTTTAAATTTAATTCCACCAATATTATGGATTTAATTTTAGAAAAATGGATTAAATATTTTGAATAATAATAATTAATATTATCTAATAAGTTCAAATTAATTTTTCACTATAATTAATAGTTAAATAGTAAAAAAATAATTACCTCGATTAAGGTAAAAATGGGTTTACAAAAGGTTAAACTGAGAAGATAATTGTTAGAAATGACCAAAAACCTATCCAAAACACATTTTATGGACACATTTAGACCTTATAACATATTATATTTGATAATGACCCATTTTAAGCCTTTTTTCATAAGAAAAATTTGGGTATCACTTTATCATTTCAAAAATTCCATGTGTGTCTTCTCCCCCACTTATAAAAGGTCACCCCCTTTATTATCCCCTTCACAATTAAAAAACCATTTGGTTTGTAAAATACCTAACAAAATACTTTCCTTACTTCCATTCATATATCCTAGAGTCCTTATTTTTATTTGGAATCCCTCTTATGAATGCTTTAGGTATAAACCCAAATAAGTTCTCCCAATAAGAGGTTAAATTCCTAAATGTGTGTATTTGTTTTTTTTTCTTCCTCTACATCCTTCAAATCAGATTAAACTATGATAATATAATATAAAAATTATCCCATATATACTGATATGTTATTATGTTAATTTCATAACCCATATCCATATCCACTTCCATAAAATTGGAAATGAAACTATCAATCGTTTGTACGAAAAACTACTACCTCGCGAACCGATATAATTCATTTTCCATCACCACCTTTAAAGGAAATATATAATGATGTATTTAACATATTTATATGATATTTATGATATTATTATACTTATTTAATTATTATATCATATGTAACTTATTACATTTCATTCTGTGGGGGATATGATAATGTCACTCATGCGTACAGCGGACTACCACCTCGTTAAGCGATGTGATTCGTTTTTCGAGTAATCTTTACATTGAAGGTAGTTTGGATAAATTTAATGAATATATGTGATATTTATAAACCAAAAACAATTATTGAAATATAATATCAAATCTAACTTCTTACCTTCCAATTCTTTAGAAAATAATATTGTTGCTCGTGTGTACGTGTGGATTATCGTCTCCACGTAGCAATATGAATTTTTTTTAATTTTATTTTAATATTGATGGTAATAAGGATGTATTTGATTAATATAATTACTATATATGAAATAATTATTATTATTTAATGGTTATTTAACATTTATTTTCTTTTTCATTCCATCTGTCGATAAAAAATAGAAACAACATTCTTGAATATATACGGTTTACCGTCAACATGAATGGTGTAATCCATTTTATATCACTAAATTTTATTGATTACTATAAATAAATATATATAAAATATATATGATATTTATATCAGGGTCAAAATTATAGATATGATTTAACCATGATCAATATAAAAGTACTGAAATTATCGAACCAAAACATACATGAAAAATGAAGCAATTATCACCATAAATAGTGATTTTAATAAAGAATTGTTAATAAATGGATCATAAAAGGCTATAAATAAAACATTTATGGTATGAAATATATTATTATTATTATATAATATATTTATAATAAATATATATTTATTATACAGTAGTTATGGACATGTATGAAGGAAATCGGGCCTGAGGTAAGGGTTTCACGTCTCACTTTTACTTCCATGAGATGTATGCCATATTAACCACTTAGTTATTTTTTGTGGTATATATACTTCCCCTTTGATATGTTATATAATTAATCCATTTATATTAAAGGTATTTAATGTTTCGTTTGAAGTTATTTATTTCATGGGGCTTATGATTCAAAAGTTACCAAAGCGGGTGTTTATCCCATATTATAGGAAATGATTTTTTTGAAGAATTTTAAAAAGTTTATTTGATGGAAAATTTTAATTTGGAAATGATAAGGCATTTAATATTAAAGGAATTGAAAAGACTCAAATTTTTTGTGGTTAATTGAGGAAAACTGATGTTCTTTATATTGATAGACTATGTAAAAATTGATTGGGTGTTAGTTAGCTATATAAATTAGGTTTGGAGGTCACATTAAATCATAGGGGATGCTACATAAAAGGTAAATATATAAATTATTTGATGAAAGGTTAGAGAACTAGTGGTAACTTATATCAAGTTGATAATAAGAAAAATACATGTATATTAACTTATTTCATCATTCATTTGATGTTATTTATTTAATGGGGCTTAAAATCATGTAATGATATGTGTAAAAGGATAGGGTAACTGTAGTTGGAATCAGATCCTCGTCTAGTAAGTTTTGTATATTAGGACTAGAAAACTATAGACATAACCCTAGGGATAATTATATCACAATGGATAACCTAGATTGAAACTTAGGGAATCACAAGTTAGGATATACTTTTCATTTACAAGTTTATCCTTCAATATTAAAAGTTTACTTTTTATATTATTATTATATAGGTATTCAAGCCCCCCTAATTGTACTTTATTTTTCGTATTTAATGATAGGAAATAAGAGAACCCTTTACAATAATCAATTTGATAGGAAAAGTGACAATTTCCCTAATGAGATACCAAATTTGAAGGGAATGGTAGCTCAAAACTTCATGATAGTACTAGAACAATTGGATCAAGTTATGAATAATAAATTGAATCATTTGGAACACCCTCCTTCTCCTAAGAAAGATAAAGTTTCAGTTGAATACTTATGTGAAAAATTCTTCATATATTTAGTGGATCTTATGATTCCCTCATCCCAGAAAAATGGATTAACCCCATTAAGAAGATATTATTTACCCTCTAATGATGAGAAGAGGAGAAAGTTGTATTGGTGGTCTATTATATTGATGGGGAATCTCATCAGTGGTGGGAAATGATCAAAAAAACTAATTCTAAGAATGAAATTTATTCCATGGATTGGGTTGAATTCAAGAAAATATTTTTCAATAAATATTTTACTTGAACTCTATATCTTAAGATGGAGAGAGAGTTCCTCAGACTGAAGAAAAAAGGAGATGAGTCTATCAGGGAACATAAATCAAATTTCACAAGACTTTGATGATATACCTCCATCTTTTTCACAAACACTAAAATCAAGGTGGGCTACTTCTTTATCAGACTAAATATGAGTCTATGAAAATCATTGGGGATTCGATAATTTTACAGCTTTGAAGATATTGTTCGTTGTACCCTTAAGGTTGAGATAGAGATTGGATAGTATCATTGGTATCAAATGCTTAAAGATAAGAAGTTGGAAGTGGATTTTAATATGGGAGGTTCAATGGATAAATCCCATGATGGAAACAAAACCCAACATACCATGTGTCAAAAGTGTGGGAAGAAGCATCACGTGAACTGTATAAAGGGAACCCAGAGATACTTAAAATGTATAATATAGGGGCATGAAGATAATTATTGTCAAATCCATATGAATAATTCCACATATTCAAAAGAATAATGTAAGGTTTATATCAATACTCATCTATTAGTGATGTGTTTCAACTACAAGGAAGATGAGTATTGTGTGAGCCAATTCCCTAAGCCAAGGGTTTTCAGAGGCAATCAACAAAAACAACCTCCAAAGAAACAAGGAAGGGAATATTCTATGACTACTATTGAGGTGGAGCCTGAAAATAATGTGGTGAAAGGTATTCTAGTTATTTATTCAAGAATATAGAACATGCTATTTTATTCTGGTTCTATGCATTCTTTCATATCTTCCAAGTTTAGTAGAAATATTCAAACACCGCCTAAAAATATAGAGGTTTAGTTGTCTATGAGAACATAAAATGGGTATATTATTGCTTCCAAAGTATATTAATCATCCCCAATTAATATTTGTGGACTAAACCTCCCAAAAAATCCCATATAACTTCCTTTTTTGAAATTTGATACTATATTGGGAATGGATTTGTTATCTTTACACAAATCCAACATCAAATGTCGGGAAAGGGAGATCACTCTTCACATCCCAAGGAATACTTTAATTATATATAAGTGTAAAGAGGATAATGAATCTCTTCCAGAATTATCATCTCAACTATGGATATTATTTCCTTATGATCAAGAATATCTAGCTCAAATGATTGATACAAAATATAGTATCATTCTTAAATACATACCCATTGTGAGGGACTACATTGATGTGTTCCCAGAAGAATTATCTTGTCTTTCTCCTGACTAATAGGCTGAGTTATAAATTGAACTTATTCTTGGATATATATCTAATATTAATGAAACCTTATATAATGGCCATTATTGAGTTGGAGGAAATGAAGAAATTGTTACAAGAGAATCTAGACAAGGGTTTTATACACCTGAGTGCTTATCCATGGGGTGAGCTAGTCCCCTTTTTCAGGAATAAGGATATATCAATGTGCCTCTACATTGATTATTATGAGGTTAATAAAATCACAATAAATAAAAAGTATCCCTTGCCATGGATAAGTGACTTATTCAATCAACTATGTGGGGCCAATTATTTCTCTAAGGTAGAGTTTTGATCGGGATATCACCAATTAAATGTGAGGAAGGAAGATATTACCAAGGATGAATTTCAAACGAGGTATAGGCACTATGAGTTCATAGTGATGCACTTAAGACTCACTAATTATCCAGTAATTTTCATGGACTTAATGAATAGAGTCCTTAGATATTACCTCGATAAATTTTTGGTAGTTACTATAGATGATATTCTAATCTACTCTAAGAGAAAGGAGGAACACGAGGATAATTTGCATACTATTCTAAAGACTTTTTGAAGGGAGAAACTATATGTAATGTACAATAAATGTGAGTTCTGGATGAAATAAGTATCATTCTTGGGACATGTTATTACTAGAAAAGGAATATATGTGGAACCTTCTAAGACAAAGGCAATTGAGGAGTGGCTCAAACCAGTATCTATAACGGAGATTCGTAGTTTCCTTGGTCTAGCTAGACTGAATATTTTTGAAGAACTTCTCATGATTTTCAAACCCACTAACCAAGATGACTTGAAAGGGAGTAAAGTTTTTCTAGACTAGTGAATGTGATGACTGCTTCAAAGAGTTGAAAAAGAGTCTTATGACTGCACCAATACTCACACTTTTGATAATTGGATAACTCTTTATGTTGTATAGAAATGCTTCAAAAAACTTCTTAAGCTATGTACTAATGAAAAATGATAAAGTGATAGCCTACACATCAAGGAAGTTGAAATTTCATGAGAAAAACTATCCCACTGATGATTTGGAGTTGGTGGCTATTAACTTCATGTTGAGAATATGGAGGAATTATCTCTATGGGGAGAATTTTTAGATATATACTGATCATAAAAGGCTCAAATATAGATTCACATAGAAGGATATTAATATGAACCAGAAAATATGGTTAGATATCATCAAGGATTAGGATTGTTCAATCCACTACCATCTTGGTAAAGAAAATAAAGTGGCATATGAACTAAGTAGAAAGTATCTTGAAACTTTATCAATGATGAGAATTGAGAAGAATCTAATATTCTTGTACTTGAAAAGGAAGAACATGGGAATCATAAAGGATAGTACATAATCATTCCTTTCAAAAATAATTTCTCAACCATCCCACATGGAAAAGATAAAGGATGATCAAAGAAATGATTTGTAAATTTAGAAGAATGTGGAAGCTATAAGAAAGGGTAAATCCTCATATTTCAAATTTAATTAGGAATGAATCATAATATTTGGGTAATGACTATGTGTACCATAAAATCCAGAGATAAATAAAGTTCTTCTAAATGACACACAAATCTCAACCTTATCTATGTACCCTAGGATCACAAAGATTTATCTAGTTATCTTAGAGCACTATTGGTGGGACAATATGAATAATGAGATCACTAAATATACATCAAAGTGCCTAGTATTTCAATAATTGAAGGGTGAAAAGAAAAATTCTAAAGGGATGATGCAACCATTACCCATACCAACATGGAAATGGGAAAACATCACCATGGAATTTTTCATTGGACTCCCAAAGACATCCATAGGAAAAAATTATATATGGGTTGTTGTAAATCATCTTATAAAGACAACTCACTTTATCATAATTCGATAGAACTTCTCACTTGATCAACTTGTATGGATATACATCAAATAAGTGGTGAGGCAACATGGAGTACCATTATCGACTATGTATGATCGAGATCCGAGATTTACCTCCAAGTTTTGGAAAATTATCCAACACGCTCTAAACACTGAGCTGAAATTTAGTATAGCTTATCATCCTCAAACTGATGGCCAATATGAGTAGACTATTTAGACAATGTAATACATAATGAGAGCATGTTCTATGGACTTAAAAGAAGGATGGGACCAACATCTACCTCTATTCGAGTTCTCTTACAACAATAGTTACCACTCAAGAATCCAAATGGACCCATATAAAGACCTTTATGCAAAAATATATAGAACACTAAAATACTGGGATGAATTTAGTGAACTTAAGCTACTAGGACCTAAAATGGTTTAAGAAATGCTATAAAAATTTAAAACCATTCAGCAGCACATCAAGGAAGCCCAAAGTTGATAGAAGACCTATGTAGATAATTGTTGATGGGACCTGTAATTTAAGGTTGGAGAAATGGTATTCCTTTTCATATCTCTATGGAAGAGATTTAGGATATTTGGAAAGAAAGGAAAGTTAAGTCCCAGGTACATCAGCCCCTTTGAGATTATTTATTGTGTTAGAGTTGTGACCAATCAACTAGCACTTCCACCAACCATGAATCAAGTACATGATGTATTCCATGTATCCCTCTTAATGAAGTATATACCAAATCTCTCACATGTACTGAATTCAAAGTTGGTACAATTGGAAAATTATCTCTCTTATGAGGAGCTACCGGTAAATATATTAGACCGTAGAGATAAATCTCTACGTAACAAGACTACTCACCTAGTCAAATTAATATGGAGAAATAACATATACAAAGAGGCAACATGGGAACCAAAGGAAGATATGAAGGAGAATTAACCTCGCCTGTTTTCACTTTAGTATGTAAAATGAAATTTCAAGTGAAAAATTTCATAAGTGGGGAAGAATGTAACAACCAAGAATTTTATCACTGAAATTTCCATTTTTATGCCATGTAGTATAAAGAACATACAAAACATAGTGAACCTAATAAAAATATTATTCTCATAAATGAATAATGATACATTATTCATCAAAAAAACCAATAATAATTCCAAATATTACAATGGTACAATAAATATAAAATAAAATAATAAGAATAGGATAATTTGGATCTACTAGATCCACTGGAATGACTGCCCTCACAAATAAAGATGTATAAATAAAACATAATGTTAATAATAAAATATTTGTTTAAAATATGAAAGTACATATAACCTTGGGATAAAATATAAGTGATTAATGAATGGAATAAGAGGTACATATAAAAAGTAATAAACCCTTATGGCCATTAGAAATCTGACTATTGGAATAGTAACTTGACCAGTGGAATAGTAATGTGATCATTAGTAATAGTAATCTGGCCGTTAGAATACTAACCTCACCTATTAAAGTA
This sequence comes from Viscum album, assembly GCA_963277665.1. Lineage (NCBI taxonomy): Eukaryota > Viridiplantae > Streptophyta > Magnoliopsida > Santalales > Viscaceae > Viscum > Viscum album. Next base: position 965,726,939 of record OY728150.1, read on the forward strand.
TAAATAAAATTTTGGTATCTTATAAATAAAAGTGTGATATATTTATATCATGGTATAAGTAAATAAATGTTTTTAAAATGATAAATTAAGTGTTGGTATTTTTATGAAATGTACATGTTTATTTATAATTTTATAATTAATATAATTATATAAAATAAAATTTATTTTCATAAAATAGATTAAAAAATTATTATTATCTTTTATTATAATTATAAGATAATTTTATGAGAAATTAATTAATTTTTCAAAAGTTTCACAAAATTGATTATAATATTAAAATCGATATTTTTTTAATAAATGATGCTTTTAATTAAAAATTAAATTTATCGTATTTATAAAATTATTTTCACAAAAAGGAGTCAATTTTTTAAATCTAAATGTTGAAAAAAATAGGGTGGGTTTTTTAGATTTTTCTAAAATAATCGAATTTTTGGTGAATAGTGAAATACGGTAATTTAAAGTATATAAAATTTTAAGCCAGATACATGAATTTTTTAGTCATGAATGATGTAAGAAACTATTATTTAGAAATAAAATGTATAATTCACTATACATAGTCATGATAATAAACACTAATAATGTTCTTGAGCCAAAATAATAAACAATTGAATAAAATAATCAAAAACACCCTTCTCCTCCCCTTATAAATATAACCCCTCACCACCTCTTATACACACACATTATAAGCTTTTTAGATTGATAATATTCTGCCTAATTATTCTCCCAAGACTCTTACCCATGTATTGGTATTACTAGTATCACCAAAAGACCAATTCCAATTTTCCTAAGGAGGTTCTCAATGAGATGACATTTAAGAGGTAAAATCCTCCCTCTTTCTCTTTTAATTTATTTTCTTTTCTTATCCTACTCTCACCTACCCTATCCAAAATATAATAATAACTCCAGTATCATATATATAATATAATTTTATTTCTTTAATGTAATATCGATCATTAAATCTCTTCTCTTATCCTTTTGCCTTAAAAATGAAAACATCACCTTTGATATGTTGATTCACCGCCTTCATGGATGATGATTTTTGGTTTTCCATTACCACATTCATGGATGTTCATAAAACCATTATAATGGTTAAAATATATTTTAAATTTATATTATAACTTATTTTGTGTTATTGAACTAATATATATACATAATATTAAATAATAAAACAATACTAGTTCGTGATGATTGAAAAAACCTTCAAAATAAACTAAACATATATCATTAACATTTTAACAAATGAATCATCATAATATCAAAAAAAACAAAATGATATATTGGACCATTTAAAAATATGGAAGTATATTAATACCATTTCATTCCACTTTTGGATTTTTCTTCTTCCATTTGATAAGAACTCCCATAATTATACTCAAGGGAACCGATCATAAAATCATGAAACGAAAGATCCCAGAACAACAAAATTAAACATTATAACTCATCTAAATGACCATAAATGAACTTAATAAAATTATAATAAATTAAATATATGTAGATAAGGTTCTTAATTAAGTAATTAATGGATCTAATTTTATTATCCATGATATTAAGTTTAAATTCATAACAAATTTAGACATAAGGTAAGGGATCTCTCTGAACCTCCAAATTACCTTTAGGTTGCGCTTTATCCTTATTTAAACCAATTTATTTCTTCATTATTCTTATTTAATTGTTATAAATTCTATTTATATATTAAAAAATTATGTATCTAGGTCAATTCACCCTTCTTTGATTGGGAAATACAAGTTTTAAAAGGTTCCCTTCTCAATCCATCCAGATAAGAAAACTCAATTAAAGGGAACTTTCCAATTTCTTACCCATTTTCAAGTACACCCCATAATCTATTTTAATCCACCTTTATTTTTATAAAACTGATAATTTAATCATGAAAAAACTGTATTAGTTCATTTCTAGTTTTATACAAACAATTATTCATTTTTCCTCTTTAAAGATTCTTTAATATTTTCCCTTTATGATTGGTGTGTATAGATAGCACTCCAATGCATTGAGTAATGTTTAGTCTCATGATATGTCATGTGTGTAATTAGGTAGTAAACCTAATCCATTATGGGACTTTTTCCACCATGTGATATAGTCTTGAAAGTTATCATTGACTCGTGTTTATGTCATGTAGTATGTTGCAGCCAAATTCTTATGTTTCCATAATTACATGATCCCATATTCTATATTGTATGCTTCCATATGTCTATTTATGTTCCATGCCTTTTTATGTCATCATGTTATGCCTTTTAACTCATGTGTTATGCTTTATTCTCATGTTTATTCCCTTACTGGGCTTTTTAGATCATCCCTTTTTTCTAAGTATTCCTCAGGTTATCCAATATAGATGTAAGATATCAAAAGAAGTTAGGAGATCATTATGGAGATTAAATAAAAGATGATTTATTTTGGTTTCATGATTTCTAATTATGTTCCTAGTCTTCCAAATACACTAGACTTTATGATCCTTGGTTTTTTATGGTTAATTATGGTTAAAATTGTGTAATGATATGTGTAAAAGGTTTGGGTCACTATATCAAAGATGAAAATGGACTGATTATATTCTGTGTAAAGTTATTTATTTTAGGAGATTCGTGTTGAAATCCTAGTTTCCACACTATAGTGGTGTTTTGGGTTTTAAAAGAATTGTCCAACCCTACAGAACTATAAAAGAAAGGATCCACCATAAGGTTACCCTAAGCTTAATCATAGTGTCAATAAAAGCAGTGAAGTAGGATCACCTATAATGGTTCAATGCTATGAAAGAAGATAACCACAACTAAGTTTGGAATAGACTTGTTAGTATTGGTAAGGACTTGAGGTATTTTATAGTGGATTGATGATGTATCAATGGTAATGAAGTAGACCTCACCCGAATGAATGTTTGATGTTTGATTTTGAAATTACATGTTATGTTTCATGCTATATGACCATGTCATAGATTGTTCCTTTCAATGTGAAGGGTGTGTTTCTGATAGTGTGGAGGGTTGGTATTTTTTGGAGTTTAAAGGACATTACACTATGGATATGTAAACTATGTCATAGCCATGATGGAGAGAAAGTCATCCACACTGTAGGAAGAGATTGTTCCATGGATGTTATGATTTGGGCAGTGAGACGGTCAGGAAATTTTTCATGTATATAGGAAATCACTATGAGGAAGTTATATACACTTCATCCATCATAGAAGTTTAAAAATGGTTAATTAAAAACTAAATTATTATATTTAAAAGATGTATGTTTCACTGTGAGGTATGTATCCTACTAAATTAAAATGGAATTACTGATGTGGATTTCTCATGGAGGCTTGGTGGTCTATTAAATATCTTAAACTACCAAATTAAAATTAAATAAAGGATATATGATCAATGAAGATCCAAAGGTTGGTTTTAAAGTATAAGAAGTTTTAAGTTAACAATAGTTTAAATTTCAAATTTTAAATTTAAATTATTTTTGATATAGTAGAATCTACTGTTCAAGAGAAAGGTATCACACTCAGAAAAGAAAATGGGGTGGAATTAAAGATCAGAGATTATAAGATCTATTATGATGAAAATATTGAGTATCTTGTATTAATTAAAGTATGATCAGACTGGAGTTCATTAAACATCAAGGATAAAATAAAGTGTTTTTTCATACCATTGAAGATTTGGTATAGAAGAGAATAAAATCACAAATATTTCCCTTATTTTTTGGTGTAATATTTACCTACATTTTAACTCTATATTTTATATCCATATTTTATATAACTGAGTGGAATAGAGGAAGAGGTCATGGACCTTGGTGGAGTAGTGAGGTCTTCCTAAATTTGTAATCACATACTAGTGAAGTAGTGGTTAATCAGCATATCAATACATCATTGATATATTCTCCTTAGAGTGTTCTTTTATAGGATAATCAAGTAAAATTAGTATGTTAATGATCTTTATTTTCCTACATTTTTTGTGATTAAAAATAAGATTCAATTTATCTTTTCCAATGTAGAGATAAGATCTAATTTGGTCTAAAGAATGAAAGGATTTTTGTCACCCTGATTCACCTCCCCTCTTAGGGTGTATAGTGGGACCAGGGTACAATAATAAGTCATGATATTATAATAATTATGATTATATATTCATATATATCACTAAAATTAAATTTATTACATTACCCATGCGCATATGGCCCTACCCACTTATATAGTGGGTCTCAACCAAACATATGGTTGCACCACCATTTGAAATTAAAAGGGGTTCCATAATTTTCCTTAGTGGTCTATGATCTCCTATAGAATTCCTTGGATTGACCACCAAAACTTGGTATAAGAAAAAATTAATCATGTGTTCCATAATTTACTATAAAACCTATTATGATAACTTTAGGATAACTTTTGTTTGACCTTCTTCTGATGAACTGACCATTTACACACCGAGGTCCTTCAGAAGCATAACTTACGAACCTACCTACCTTTATTATACTTATATTACTGTTTTACCACACCATAATATCAAATGTAATTTCTATAACATATCCTTATAGTCATATAAATTAAAACATTGAAACTTTATTTGTCATTCCTAACAATATCCCACTTGAACACTATTTTCAAGGAATCCTTGGAAATGTACAATGCTTTAGAAAAACACAACTTTATCCCACTAAATTCAGTGTTCTCCACCACCTTCTGGTCACCCTATTCCCATTAAGGTAGAGTACTTCCTCATACTATCTTGGACTAGAACTTTGGTAAATATTTCTCCTCAATTTTGGATTATACTTATCTTTCATAACTCCAACACTCCATCTTCTAGTAACTTAAGGAAAAATGATATTTTGGGTAAATGTAAAGTTTCCTTAAATGAAACACTATATTATTTCCTAGATGTATTAAACTTTTAATATCATAATAAAGAAATTTATTCCCATGACCCCTTATGGAATGTTTCAATAAACACTTGAATCGTATCAATTCTTTACTCCCTTATATTTCAACCACATACTCTAATTCTATTTTGGAGAGTTTTATCATCAGTTGTAACCTCAACATATATCTAACTTTCATTACTCTAAGTGTAAACACATATCATGTGGAACATTTTCCTATGACTATATCCCCTATAAAGTTGGAATTCACATAGACTTGAAATGGATAATCTATTCTTAATCATAAATTTTCACCTTCTGAACCTTTAAGATATTTGAGTATCCACTTCATGTCTTCCCAGTTCTCTTTCCCAAGATTTTCCATGTACTAAATAATGAATCCCACTATATATGAAATTTCTAGGAGATTATACAAAATAGAGTACATCAGACTTCATACCACTAATGAAAACATAACCTTGATTTTATGATTCACCTCATCTTCCATTTTTAGTGCTTCCTCCTTAGATAATTTAAATTGTCAATCCAACGGAGTTAAAACTGACTTACATCCAAACATACCAAATATTTTAATTATATTTTGGATGTATTACTTTTAATGCAACACCAAACTTCTAGAATTATTTTCCTATGCAATTCTCATCCCCAAGATTTTATTACACTCAACGAGATCCTTCATCTTGAATCTTTTGCAAAGATATTTATCCAGCTCCTACATTCGTCTAATTTTTTATTCTTACAAGATAATTCCATCCACATATAGGAGTAGGATGATGAAGTTCCAATCCTTATACACTTTTTGGTAGTATCAGTGGTCTGATTTTTTCTATCATGAAATTTTTTAACTTTAGGTTTCATTTCCTTGGTGATTATTTTATACCATAGACAATTTTCTTTAGTTTACACATTAATCCCTGATTATAATTTTACATGAAACCAGTAGGTTGCTTCATGTAAATTTCCTCCTCTAAATCTCTATGAAAAAATGTGTTATTTGTATCCATTTATTCAACATACATATTTTTTGAAGTAACTAAACATAAAAAATTTCATATTAAATTATGTTTAGCTACTAGTGAAAATATTTCCGAGAATTATACACCTTCTTTTTGTTAAAACCCTTCACTAAAAACCTTTACTTATACCTTTTATTTCTATCAGCTTATTCTTTTAATCTAAAGACCCATTTTTTATATAGTTCTTTCATTTTAAGTGGTAGTTCTATTATCTAATAGGATTCATTCACATGAAGTGAATCCAAATCATCTATTATAGCTTACTCACACTTTTTAGAATCACTAAGACTTGACACTTATTTATGGGTCTATATTTCTCCACCATCCATTAAAAGTAAGAAATAAAAGTCATATCTATACCTATGCACCAGTCATCTAAATTTAGAAAAGTTTTTCAACTCTGACTATGACTCCACCCTTTTCGAAACTATAATTTTTGGAATATTTCCTTCTGGTGCTCTTATCTGAGCCTCCCCAATTCATCATCTCTCTAATATATCTTCTACTAGTTCAATTTCCAAACTTTTAATTCCATTTGAAATCTCTATAACCTGTGAGCTTATGGTACTTCCATTCTTATCAACTTGTATTCAGTGGGTCAAATATTTTCTCTCAACTTTCTTCTTTTACAAATTCTAGTGATTCCACAAAACCTACTCATTAAAGAGAACATTTCATATACTAATGAATTTTTTCTTTCCATAATATAAAAGATTGAACCCAACGTTTTCATCATCATATACTATAAAGAAACATGTGTGAGACTTGTATTTGAGCTTGTCTTGGTATTTGGAATCCACATGGATATAAGTGAGACTACTAAAAACCTATAGGTGGTTAAGTTTTGATACCTTTCTAAACTATAATGTTTCCACAATTTCTTACCCTATTAGTGTTGAAGGAATTTTTTTAACCATGTACACTACACAATTGATTGCTTCCACCCAAATTTCTTTAGGCATTATTGAATGCAACATCATGCTCCATGTCTTCTCCATTAACATCTATTTCATTCTTTTAGCCATGTTATTCTACTATGGTATCCTAGGTATAGTCTTTTCAATTATATTGCCTATGTACTTATAGAAGTTTTGGAAGATCTTTCCACTATAATCACCATTGTTTTTATATATTAAGCATTTTATTTTTCATCCTAACTTCCTTTCCACCATGGACTTCTATTGAACAAATACTAGAAAGAATTCAGGTTTTTGTTTCAAAAAATAAACTCAAACTTCCCTCATGGTTTTATCAATGAATGTCACAAAATATTATAACCCACCATGATATTGGACTAAAGTAGGTTCCAAAACATCTTTATGAAAAAATTCTAACTTCGGGCTCTTGGGTGTCCTATTCAAATTGAAAAAAAAAACCTTATCTTTCTTTCCAAATATGAAAATATCACAACTTATGGAGTTTTTATGGTCTATATTCAACATGCCTTTAACTATTATAACTTTCATAATATTCTCACTTGGGTTCCTAAGGTAACAGTTCCACAATTCTGAACTATCAAAAGTTGATGCTCTAGAAAATGTTTCTTCCTTTTCCTTTCCAATCAAATAAAACACGCTATCCTTTACACCTATTGCAATGACCCCAGAACCTTGATTTATCTTACACACTCTATTTGATAATCTAATTATGAACTTTTCCTCATCTATTTGTCCAATGGAAATAAAATTTTTCTATATTCCTGGAATGTTTCAAAATTCCTTCAATTATAGAAATATTTCATTATTCATCTAAAATTTGGTATCTCCCTTACTTAAAATTTTAAGAGCCTCACCATTATCTAATTATAACTTTCCAAAAATTTTGGAAACAAAATTGACCATGCATACCTTCTCTCTCATGAAATAGAAATATTCATCAAAATCTATGATCCAATATTACACTAAAACATTAAGATTAAGTTAGTACTACTCTTAGATATAGTATTCATGGAATTTGAATATCCAAAACCAGTAATTTTAGAGTTCCCCTTATTTCATGTAGTTATGGGTAGTATATTTTGATTAATTTTGATCTTAGGTATTGTATCTTACTATCATGTATCATTATATCAGATTCCCATCTGTTTTTATTTTGTATATGTGTAGAAACTTTGCTTCTTTTTAATTATGGTATGATGATTTTAATATTGTTTTTGTGTCTATTTTAATTTATTTGATATTTAGTATATGCTTTCACTTTTCATGTAATTTTTTTTTCAGTTTCCACTACTTTGGAACATGACTTACCAAAGTCTGGTAGGTTTATAGAGGGTTGTCATGTTGGATCCAATTAATGGTTTTCCTTGGTAAAATCATTCCCAAAGGTTTTTTTTATACTCAAATGCTAGTTTTCAGCCTTTGGAGATCAAGAACACCATTTAGGTCTTTCCACAGACTGGTTCATGTGCCTGGGTTATGGGTAGTTGGGTTTATTCATAAAAAAATAGTACCAAATCTCCCTATTTTTTATGCTATTTGAGAATTCAAGTTTACCAGAGATAGGAATGTCGAGGTCAAGTAATATTTATAGAGGAGTGTTTGTACATCACTCTTAAAATACTCTCTTGAGTTTCCAGAGAATGTAGTGAATGCTTTTTTTTGAATTATTTACCCTTCCTCTTGTGACAAGGTGTATGGACCATGGTTCATGCATGTATGGCATGCTTAATGGATGATTTTGATTGTTATATCTTCTTTTCTTATGATTTAATTGGTGAGTTAATAAATTATTATGGTTTCAATATATGTTTTATTATTGGTTTTAATGAATTCCTTCATTATTATTAGTTTTTATATAGTGCCAAGCCCCCGTGAAGGCCTTATGTAAACCCTCCAAATGGAGAAATACAAAATTTTATGTGGGTGAATCCCCCAATAGATCAGAATTTAATCTAAGTTATAGTTTGGATGATGTAATCTATGGATCAAGGAGTGGGACCTAAATCTTCTCGGGATAAAGAATTGGATTCATGGTCAATTAGAGAAAAGTATTTGGCTAAATATTTTCTTAATAATAAACCTCTATCATTTCACAGGACCAATGATCTTCAAGAATATGTTTTCTTGTTAGAGAATACTGAAAGAATCATTTATTTTTTTAGGAATTTGAATGTCATTAAGGTGAAGTGTGTTTCCTTCATTATTTAAAGACTCGTCTATATATAGTGGGAGTTAATGGTAAAAGCTAAGGAGCATGAGAACCTATAGTGGAAAGACATCATGGTTATACATAATTAGAAATTTTATCATGATACCTTGGAATTATAAAATCCAAAGATTTTATGACCCTTCCGAAATGTAATAAAACCATGATGGATTACATGAATTAGTTCATTAAGATTGTATGGTTTACTAGGGAGCTTATTTCTAATGATGGGTTAAAGGACCATTGATTTAAAATGGGGTTGTGGTCTAATATCTGGTTTAGAGTCTTCTTTTTTAAGATTAAGTCTTATGTTATGGTGGTTGAGTGAGCCTTGATGGTGTAGATTGACTAGGCTAGCATGTCAAGGTTGATTGGTGTACATCTCATGCCTAGTGGAAGTGAGGTGGGTTCTTCAAAAAATAAGAGGAAGTGTAAAGAGGCTATAAATGGAAATAGTGTGTAATTCCTTGACCTAAATCATTGGTTTTGAGATGGAGTGTGACATAGCCTCATGCATTCCTCCCCATGTACAAGAGGTTTTCGATTAGAAATGAGGGTCTGAATTTCATCAGTGGGAAGATTATACCCAAAATATAAATAATATCACAAAATACTATGTAATGTTATAATAAATGACATGGAATGTATCTCAGATCATATAGAATAAATAAATAAGGACACCCAAATTGTAAGGTCAAACAAGAGTTTGATTAAGATATTAAAATAAATAAAACATCATCGCATCACTCGGGAGTCTATCCTAGTGTCACCTCTAATCCCCATGATCCATCTACTAACTCCCAATCATTAGGGCCTTACCCTTTCTTGTATCCCTGATCATAAAGTCTGCACATGCATCGATATTCCCATTAAGTGTGTGATTAGAAAACCAGCAAGACACTGCCAATTCATCCTTAACAAGAGTGAACATGCATAAGAGTGTATTTCAGGATAATAAATAAATTTTCAAGAAAACAACATACAGTCATGTACCATGAGGTCATGCTCTAACCAAGATGCCACAACCCTTGGTCATACCTGCTTCATCTTCATGTCGAAAATGTATTCATAACAGGATTCATCAACTAGAGTTGACCACAAGGTCACACATGTACTCCACATCCACCGCAAGGCTAACAAGTCTCAGGTTAGATTATAAGGCCATCATTCCCCATATCTCATAGGGGTCAGCCCACAAGGCCATAGTATTCCAAAACCACATCAGGTTAGGATACAAGGCCATCATACCCCACTGTCACCTTTTGTGTCAAATCATGCAAGACTAACAGCCCACAGGGTGTCGTTAAATTCTTACAGGGATAAAAAAATTAGTGATGTATAAAACTCATACAAAATAAAAATATATAGTAATTGGAAATTCTGAGTTTCAAACCCACAGAGATATTCCATATGTTCTAAATTAATTAAAGAAACTAAAATTTAATTTTTTTGATTTTTTTGAGAAAAGAGAAAGTACAGCAGTAAGTATTGGGTTTTAAATCAAGGGAGAGACGTGTCAGGTTTAGTGATTTCATATTCATACACTAGGGATTTAATTGAAATGTGTTTATTTAGGTTTGGTGTCAGAATTGGTTCTTTAGGGACCCTTAGTCTAGGTATCCAGCACTAATCCTATGATTTCACCTTTGGAATGGTCATCTACTATGTGAAAACACAAAACTAGGTGACCTAAAGCCATATTTAAACATAATTAACCAAGATTGCGTAATGGTCATACACAAAATAGGAAAATTAATTGATGCAAGGAAATAAACATCCTCAAATCACAATCAATGGTCATGCAATTGCAAAGAGAATAATATTTGAATTGATAAAACGTGTTGCAGCAATCCAAAACATGAATAGTAAAAAGAAACAATCCCTAACAGCACATCCCCCTACAATATCATCACACATAACAAAAGAAAACTACTCTCTCGTACTAGAAATGATGATAATGATCAGCATATATACCCAAGGAATAATGGTGGTGAAGAACAGTGGTGAAGCAAGGCTCTGCAGTGTCACTTCGTGCATGCATCTTGCTCCAGTGAGTCTGCCCCTTTTTCCTAGACGTCTCCTATTGTGTGTCTGAGGTATGAATATATAGAAAATACCATCAAACCTCAGCTATGTTTTCATATATTTATTTTTTCCCCCCATCATCATGGAATGTCAATGTATTATATGACATGCAATCTTTCAATTCTCAGGCATCGTGAATTTCGGTGTAACTTTTCCAAAATTTTGTCCCAAAAAAACTCACGTCATGTAATTGGTATACATGACGTGTAATGGCCTTTCACAGTGTTTGATGGTGTCATGAATTGTTCTATGTAACAACTTATTTTGAAAACTCATGTCATGTAATGAGAATAAATGACATGAAACTATTCTTATCCAGTTTTCCAGTTGCGCTGCATCCTTAAAAATTTGGTGTCGCGCCACGAGTGAAGCTCGCGATGCCAAGTGTCGTTTAGCTCCAATATTCACCTTTTTTGTTCCATTTTCATAAATCTATTATTTCTTTCCATAAAACATGAAACAAGTCAAATCATTCAAAATTTGTAAATAATATTCAATTAAATAAACAAATCAATATATTAAAACACTCTAAAATATATGCATGAAATACACTTATCAAATATCATCATGCCCCCAAGTTAGGCCACAAGGCCATCATGCCCCATCATCTAACTCAATCCTATCATCAAGTCACATGCAGTATCTGAACATGTTCCCCCTTTAAGGACACCAAACCATGATGGTCCAACCTATCAATTTGGTAACATGTATTAAACAATAACAACATAGTAAATACCAATATATAAAATAGCAACAGTTTCATCATAATAATAGCCTATATCTAGAGTAATAGAACAACAATCATGGGTAATAGTAGAAAAACACTCACATGTTCTCAAACTCAGACATGGGTCTCACGGGCTATGCACACGCACACATGTGATCAAGCATCAAGCATGGTCTCATGGGGTATGCATCCACACACATGAGATCAAATTCAATCATGGTATCATAATCTACACACACACACTTGTGATCAAACTCAAGAATGGTACAAGAATATAAGCACACAATATTATATCAAGCTAAAAATCATATACACAACCTCTATATAGTAAGGAACTTCCTACCTCAAGAATGTTGATTTCAACCTAAAGGTTCTTAAAGAGCATCGCCACCCAAACCATGCTCTTATACCAACTAGAACAAGTTCACATGACAATAGTTACAATAACAAATTCCAATCCAACATGACATGGGTTCTAGAATGATTCTTAATAAAGAATCAATATAAAGGTAGAACTAACACTTACCCAATTCCAAACACCAACAATGGTAGAATTAAAGTCTAGATGATGAAGGAGGAATCCATCACTCAAGGAACAGTGAAAAAAGAAGAGATTTGAGGCTCTTACTAGTTTTAATCAATGATAAAAACCTCTATTTTCAATGGTTTGGTCTTCCAACAAGGGTGAGAAAAAAAGGTTAAGAGGATCAAGGTTCTCTAAGGTAGGAGACTCATCACAATAAGGTTTACCCAACTTCACCCTAGGTTTTTCTAGATCATGTGGAATTCAAAGGAAATATTAAGAGAGGTGTAAATTGATTAATAAAGGGAGAAGAAATTATTAATAATGCATTTAAGTCCCCCCATTGAAGTCAAATGCATTTACCCTTTGAAAAATTCAAAATCCAAGGAAGAAGGTGATGGTTTCACTAGTTCAAAACCCATGAAACTGCCACCATGGCCTCTATCATGGTCATAGTTTCCTTGAACACATAGAACTAGGTATCCTAACACAACCAGCACCTATAATGTGTTTCCTAAATTGTGGTTGTTTTCCCTCTCCATGACCTCCACCATGGGTATGGTGAGGTTACTCAAGTTGTGGTCCACCTAAGAACCCCCAATACTATATGCCCTTTTCACCTTGTTTGTTTTATATAGGACCTCACCAAGGACCATAGATTTCACCATGGTCATGGTGTTTTCCATTTTAGACCAAAAGGTCTCTAAATCCTCCAAAATCAACACAAAGCTCACAAAACTTTACCCACATGGAAAAACTCATATACTCATAAGGAAAGGATGGAAATAAGATTTTAAAAATATGAAATAAAATTTATAATACTTTACAATATCCCCCTTTAAGGACTTATCATCCTCAAGAAGTGTCTCTAGAGGTCCTTTCTGAACAGCTCACCACATTATGCTTGAATGTTAGAATATGACTCCCACGTTTCCTACTGGATCCATACATACTACCATAAGACTTGAATAAGTGGTATTGTATTCCCCTAGAAAACCTTCCCATGCTAGTATATAATCCACATTGGGTGATCTACAAAAGATATGTCTAGTTCTAACTCAATTTCATCAAATTATATCACATGTATAGGATCAGTCATATACCTCCAAAGCTGAGAAATGTGGAATACACCATGCATGTCTTGATAATATGGAAGAATTATTGTCTAATAATACACTACTCTAATATGTTTGGGGATCTCAAATGGTCTCAAAAACCATGGTTCTCTACAGCTGTTGATGCACTAGTTGAGGAGTCACTCGCTATAATACTTGGTCTCCTACAATGAAATCCAATGATCATCACCTCTAGTAAGAATATGATTGCTACCTGCTCTGGGAGGTAACCAACCACTTCATGATCAACTAAACTCTCTTAGAGGTTTTCTAAAATATAATTATCCCAACAATAGCTACCTCACCCTCCTTTTTCTAATATAGTAGTGAGTAGCATGATTGTACATATAGAGCCTCAAAATTTTTCATCTAAATAGAAGTCTGGAAACTATCATTGTATGGGAAATATACTAAGTATATGTGCTCATACCATACTCCCATGAAGTCCAGGACTCATTCCTAAAACATATCCTCAAGGATATGAATTACCCTATACAACTATCCATCAGTCTATGGATGATACAATATACTCATTTTCAACTGATTCCCCAAATCCTTTTGCGATCCTTTCTAAAATTGCAGTGTAAAATGTAAATCTCTATCGAATATGATGCTCATAGGATCTCTGTGTAGGAATATAATATCTCATACATATAACTTTTCTAACTCATCTATATAGTAACTCTATTTGATCAAAAATAAATTATATACTTTCATTAGCTGAACGAAAATCATCCAAACATCATCAAAAATCCTTAGGGTCATGGGTAGCCCTGTCATAAATTCTATCATCATGTTATCCCACTTTCACATTGGCATGGGAAGTGGATGAAGAAAACCACCAAGTTTTCGATGCTTAGCCTTTATCCTTTGGCTGTTAAGGCATCATGAAACAAAACTAACAATGTATCTCTTTATACCTAGCCACCAAAATTGGTTTTGGATGTTATGGTTAATGCACATGATTTGTGTATACATTTTTCACATACTTTATTGAAAATAAGAACAATTTTTCACCAATTACCTACTTCTTAGGGAACAAATACTTTGATTTTGGTGATCTTGTTCATTTTTAGGAGATTTATGGTCAAATACAAAAAATGGGGGAGACTGAGCAAAATTTAAAAACTACATGGCGTGTACCTTTATACATGTTGTGTACATACAAACTCAGACACGGATTGACAAAGACAAGTACATGCCCAAGTAATCAGAATCTAGTACACGTCGTGTTCAACATATACACACCGTGTACACCCTTCTAGAAGCAGTTGGCGGATGAGTAGAAGTCTACACGCCCATGCAGATGGCTAAAGGGAACACCTCGTGTTCAACTTATACATGTTGTGTATACCTTTCTAGAAGCGGTTGGTGGATGAGAAATGGGACTACATGCTTTGTGTGGCGGCGATACACGCACGGTATATCTACCTACCAGGCGACGTCGTATTCCAAGTCAAAGACGGCATGTTAGGCCGCCTACCGGTGGAGAAAACAAAGTCAAAAGCGCATTGACAAAAGTACACGCTATATAATTTTTCCACACACCATGTAGTTATTTTTTTCTATAAAAGGAGGACTTAGCCTCCGGTTTAAGCATGGGTGTGGAGAGAAAGTATGGAGAGGTTGAAGGTATGAAGGAGAGAATCTCTGCCACCATACTACCACCACTCTACTGTCTACCAATGAATCATTCCCTCATTGAATTTCCAAGAATGATCTCATCAGGTATCAAGATCTTTGTGCTTATCATTTTCTATATGTGTAACTAAATACCCAGTGTGTTGGGTTTGTGGAAGATGATGAGTTGTAATTTAAATTAGTTTTTGTGAATGTGTTCATTTCTTTTAACCTCTTCTTATTCTTCTTAAACTACTTTTTATTATCATTGAAAATTCTGAACCAGACCAAGGGTATAATTTTCAGGGACTCAAAAGAGAAATAACGATGAATAATTTCATAACCATTGGTTATATTCGTCGACTCAAAATGGACTAATCCAAATAAAGAACTGTAAAACACTGACTACTGGACCAAGGGGTTAGTTTCTTTAGCTCTAAATACATGTTTACCAGACCAAAAAAACTTTATTACAAATTGAAACCCAGAGTGTTGGGTTATTATGAACAACACAACCTCATTATCAATTTGATATACTAAAAAACTTCTCATTAATCCATAACCAACGCACATCTATCTTTATCTATATAAAAATCAATTTTCCCATATTTACTTGTATTCTGTTAAGTAATTTGTTAAAAGAAACTAAAAACCAATCTTTTTTTTATCCAAACAACAAAAATCAACTTTAAATTCAGAAAAACTTCATTAAAAAAATACAAACTAAGTCAAACAAGATGAAAATAACTTCTTTTTTCCTGTGGATCGACCCATTACTGGTGCTATAATTGTTAGGGTAAAAATAATTTGGGACACCGATAATATACCTTCAGTGAAACGACTCAAAAAAATTTGGATCTATTGCCGAGGAATCAAAGAAAAGTTAATTTTGTTCTTTTAAGTTTGTATCAAATTTTAGTGAAAATAAAAATAAAAAAATCAAAAAAATCTCTTTTATAATCTTATTTCTGTTTATCTTTCATTTTTATCATTTACTCTTGGTGTGTTTTATATCGTACAGGTCTTTAGGTGTATGAGCGGCTACCTCACATGTTCTAAGAATGTTGAGTCATCAAGGTTTTTCCTGATTTACCCAGAGATTGAACAGACACTCTTGAGGCACCAACGAGCACTTATGGCTGAGCATAACCAAAACACTCCACTGGCACAGAATGAGGAAGGAAATCCAGCTGTTGTCCAAGGAGATGGATAGTAGTTAGGTCCGGATGACAATTGGAACCAGCAAACTCCACTTGCTCCAAGGTATGGCCTGCAACATCTCCAACAATTCCAACTAGAGCGGATGCCATTTTTCAACTAAGGTCAGGGGTCGTAATTTTCCCCTCAAAAACAACAATACATTCTGGATCCACTCCCTCAGTAGCCACCTCCATGTCGTACTCTCATGGAGTACGACCTTCTATCTATCCACAGAGCTGACACAAGAATCGTTTATCCACCAGTGCCAGTCCAACACTTCAAGATCAAGCATGATATCATACAGCTGATCCAGAACACTATTCAGTTCGTTGGTCTTCCCAGTGAGGATCTCAATGTCCATCTCTCCAATTTTCTGGAGGTTTGCGACACGTTCCGCTACCACGGAGTGTCCACAGATGCTGTTTTTCTTCACCTATTCTTCTTCTCTCTAATGGATACGGTGAAAGATTAGATTAAATGTTTTCCACAATGATCTATCCGCACTTGGGAGGATCTAGACCAAGCGTTCCTATATAAATACTTTCCACCCTCGAAGATGATGACGCTGCGGAACGAAATCCATAACTTCCAACAACATGACGCTGAGTCACTGTACAAATCATGGGAGCGCTTCAAGGAGATGTTGCGCAAATGCCCACACCACGGACTTCCACTTGGGATGCAGGTCCAAACCTTCTACGGAGGGTTGACAATGAATACAAAGTCTGTGGTGGATGTTGTTGCCGAAGGTACGGTAATAAGGAAATCCCCCGAAGAGCTTTTCAAACTACTGGAAGACATGTCTGCCAACAGCTTCCAGTGGCATTCTGATCAGAGCACCCAGAAACGAGGTATGTATAACATTAATGCAACTACTATGCTTGCTGCCCAGTTAGACACTATGTACAAAAATATTTATGCACTCAATATGAAGGGCGCGTCCCAAGTACATGCGGCAAACCATCCGGCGTGTAGTGAATGTGGTGATAACCACATCATTGGATAATGCTTGGGTTCTGTTGGATGCCTTTCAATGAGCGAGGTGGGTTATGCTGCACAAAATCAAGGGCCTAACCAGTACCAGTAGTACCAGAACCCATCATGGTGTGATCAATAGAATATAGGCTGGGGCCAACAACAGCAGAATCTTTCGCCCCATCAACCACCCGGCTACAACCAGCCTCCTTATTAGAACTAGTACCAAAGTAATCAACAATCCCAACAGGGCTCTTATCAACAAGAAGGTTATCATAACCCTCATCTTCATCAGCTGCAGCCACCACCACCTCCACCATCTCAACAACCACCTCAGCAAGAGAACACCTCAAGGTTAGAGGATCTCATGACCAAATTTATATCTACTACTGAGACTAGGTTCCAAAATCAGGAGGCTTTAATTCAAGGCTTGGAGAACCAAATTGTCCAGTTGGAAAACCAACTCTTAGGGAGGCAACTCGGTACAATATCGGGTAACACTGAGAAGAATTTTAGGGAGGAGGCTCATATTGTTATGCTACGGACTAGAAAGGAGCTTCAAAAACACAAACCAGCACAACCAAGTGCATCCACACCTTCTATTGATTAAGAAGGTGCAAATTCAGACCCCTCCTCATCCAAAATCCCATAGAAGGAGGCTTCGCAGAATAAAGTAAAGGAGGTTGTCAAATCCTTTGAGCCTGCCTTACCCTTCCTAGAGAGATTGAAGTAGAGAAAGTTGGACCACTAGTTCAGCAAATTCATGGACGTGTTTAAGAAGATGCACATAAATATACCTTTTGTAGAGGCACTAGAACAGATGACCACTTATGCCAAATTCATGAAGGAAATACTCTCCAACAAAATAAAGATGGAGGATCTGGGCACCATTTCCCTAACCAAGGAGTGTTCTACAGTCGTCCAGTATTCAATTCCTCCCAAACTCCAGGATCCAGGTAGCTTTACCATTCCATGTACTATTGGAACATGTGAGTTTGGGAAATATCTCTATGACTTAGGGTATAGTGTGAACCTCATGCCCCTTGGAGTTTTAAAAAATATAGGGATCAACGATTTGAATCCTACCCGAGTATCCCTTCAACTTGTTGACCAATCCATCAAATATCCAAAGGGGATACTGGAGGATGTGTTAGTCAAGGTGGGTAGGCTGATCCTCCCTATAGATTTCATCATCCTATACATGAATGATGACCAGGAGTCACCTCTTATACTAGGAAGACATTTCCTAGCCACTGGGAAGGTACTGATCGACGTGCACCGGGGGGAGATGATTTTTTAGGTAGGAGACGAAAGAGTCTCCTACAATGTCCTTGAGGCCATCAATCAGGCATCATTGTCAGAGCATGAGGACTATTATGGGATAACCATTGTGGATGGTCTTTCGAGTTAAAAATAGGATAACCTGGTATGTTCTTTTACTTCAGATAACTTTATCATTCCAGACATTTCATTTGAAGAAGATCAAGAAGACCTGAAATTCCTAGAAGGTCAGGGTGGACACTATTTTAAATGTGCAGTTGTTCCTAATAGTCTGGAATGGTACAAGGTGTAACCACTTGTTCCTTCAATTTTAAAGGTTCCTGAACTAGAACTGAATCCTCTTCCCTCTTCGCTGAAGTATGAGTATTTGGTAGACCATAAAACATTTCATGTTATAATTAACACAAAACTATCACAGGAGTAGAAAGATTCACTTATGCAGGTTCTGAAATAGTGGAAGCACGCTATTGGGTTGACAGTTGCTGATTTAAAGGGCATCATCCCTACCATTTTCATCCACAAAGTGCTACTTGAAGAAGGTGCCAAGAAATCTCGGCAACCACAAAGGCATCTGAATCCCCCCATGAAGGAAGTTGTAAAAAAATAGGTGATTAAATTGTTGGATGAAGGCGTCATCTATCCCATCTTGGATAGCCCGTGGGTGAGTCCCTTACAATTGGTACCCAAAAAGGGGGTATCACTGTGGTATCAAATGCTAAGAATGAGCTCATCCCCACTCGCACTGTCACGGGCTGGCGAGTCTGTGTCGACTGCCGAAAGCTGAATGATACCACAAGGAAGGATCATTTATCCCTGCCATTCATGGATCACATGATAGAGAGACTATAGGGGAACAACTTCTATTTCTTTCTCGACGGCTATTCCGACTATAACCAAATTTTAATTGCTCTAGAGGATCAGGAGAAGAGCACATTCACTTGCCCCTACGGTACGTTTTCTTACCGAAGGATGTCTTTTGGCATGTGCAATGCCCCCGCCAAATTCCAGCGCTATATGCTGGATATCTTCCATGACATGGTGGAATAGATTCTAGAGGTATTCATGGACGATTTTTCCATTTATGGAAAATCATTCACCACTTAGTTGCGGCACCTTGAGCTAGTTTTGGAATGATGTGAGAACACTAACCTCGTTTTGAACTAGGAAAAGTGTCATTTCATTGTGCAAAGTGGCATCATCCTTGGACACATAATCTCAGTAAGGGGGATAGATGTGGATCTGGCAAAGATAGAAATCATTTCACGACTACCTATTTTGACTTCCATCCGAGCCATCCACAGTTTCTTGGGCCATGCTAGTTTCTACAGGTGGTTTGTCCGTGACTTCTCAAAAATAGCCCAGCCCCTCACTAATATTCTAACCAAGGATTCAATATTTGAGTTCGATAATACATGCACCATTTCTTTTTAACACCTGAAGTAGCGCCTGGTGGAAGCTCCAGTGATGATTTCTCCCAACTGGGAGGAACAATTTAAAGTGATGTGCGATGCCAGTGACTACGCAGTGGGATCAATCTTGGGTCAGCAGCTTGACCAGATTTTTCGACCTATCACTATTGGAAATATGACCTTTCCCAATGCTTCTATACCAATGGTTCGTAAAAATCGTTGGTATAGGTTCCCTTTCCCAACAGTTTGGCTAAACTGTTGGGAAATCCCACTTTGAGGCCACATTTCCCAATGGTTTGTCCAAACCATTGGGAAAGGGTATGGATTTCCCAACTGTTTGTCCAAACTGTTGGTAAATCCCATATTGTGGCCACCTTTCCCAATGGTTTTGGAAAACCGTTGGGATAGGTATACCCTTTCCCAACGGTTTGGCCAGACCATTGGAAAAATTCCACTTTGTGAACATCTTTCCCAACGGTTTGGATAAAACCGTTGGGAAAGGGTATACCTATCCCAACGGTTTTCCAAAACCGTTGGGAAAGGTCCCCCACAAATCAACCTTTCCCCAGAATCAAAAACCAGAATCAAAATCTATACCAACAGCTGTCAAAACCGTTGGTATAGGCTTATACCAACGGTTTTGACAATCGTTGGTATAGATCCTTTGATTTTTTATCATTTATTCTTACCTAGAACATTATATAAATCAAAATTTTAAATCATTATGAGAATAAATATATATATTTATGTAATTATATTCAAAAAAGTCATGTTAGGTTAGTGGTTAAGTCGTTGAATAATAAACTAGGGGTCCTGGGATCAAATCCCAGCGAATATTTTTTTTTGATATACATATACCAATGGTTCCATAACCGTTGGTATATATTTTCATATTAATTATACCAACAGTTTCCAAAACCATTGGGATAGTTTTATACCAATGGTTTTAGGAAAACCGTTGGTATAGACCTATCCCAATGGCTTACTTGGAAATGGTTCTCCAAACCGTTGGTATAGGCTATACCAACGGTTTGGAGGCCTATACCAACAGTTCCAAACCGTTGGTATAGGTTAGTTTTCCAGTAGTGTACATATTATACCATCAGGATTCTCAATGAGGAACATATCAACTACACCACCACAGAGAAGGATATGCTTGCAGTGGTTTTTGCGTTTGATAGGTTCCATTCTTACTTAGTGTTGTCTAAAGTTATTGTTTATACTGACCATGCAGCACTATAGTACCTAATGAACAAGAAATATGTGAAGCCCCGATTGGTATGTTGGGTACTCCTCTTACAAGAATTTGATCTGGAGATTAGAGATAAAAATGGGAGTGAGAACGTTGTTGCTGACCATCTCTCCCACCTAGATTTGCCTCATTTAGAGGAGGAATATCAGTAGATCAGGGAGGATTTTCCTGATGAGAACCTCTTTTCTATCAATGAAACACCTAGACCATGGTATGATGATATTTCTAATTTTTTTGTTACAGGTGTCTTTCACCCCTACCTCTCCTTACAGCAAAGGAAGAGATTTTTCTCTGATGTGAAGAGGTACTTCTGGGAATATCCTCTATTATTTTGATCCTATGGTGATGGGGTGATCCTTAGTTGCATCCCAGAGAATAAAGTTCACAATGTTTTGGAGTTCTTTCATGCCTCACTAGTTGGGGCATATCATGGCCCTGACCGTATGATAGAAAAGATCCTACAATATGGATTTTTCTGGCCCACCATGCCTAAAGATGTCTGGGCCTTTGTTTCCTATTGTTATTGATGCCAGAGGACTGGTAACATGGGACATAGAGATGAGATGCCCAATCACCCCATCCTGAAGGTCAAGATCTTCAACTTCTGGGGTACAGATTTCATGGGTCCTTTTCCCCCATATTTTGGAAATTCTTACATCATGTTCTGTGTCGAATACGTATCCAAGTGGATGTAAGCCATTGCTACAGCACATGACACAACCAAGGTAGTCATGATCTTTTTAAAGAAACATAATTTTAGCAAGTTTGGAGTTCCCTGAGTACTAATCAGTGATAGTGGGACCCACTTCGATAACACACTAATGACATGAATACTGTCGAAGTATGGAGTAAAGAATCAGATGTGGACACCATATCATCCCTAGTCCAGTGGACAAGTGGAGCTCTCCAACCGTGAGCTTAAGCAGATCCTGGAGAAAATATTGAACACTTCGAGGAAAGACTGGTCCAAGAAGTTAGATGATGCTCTATGGGCATATCGGGTTGCTTTCAAAACACCACTAGGAATGTCCCCATTCCGCCTCATCTATGGAAAGCCATTCCATCTGCTAGTGGAGTTGGAACACAAAGCCTATTGGGCCATCAAGGCCCTAAATTTTTATTTGAAGGAAGTTGAAGAGAATTAAAAGTTCCAACTATCGTAACTTGATGAAATCAGATTAGAGGCGTACGAGAACGCCAAGCTGTCCAAGGAGAGGACGATAGCAATTCACGACCGGATGATTTCATGTAAATCTTTCCAACTCGGTGATCAGGTACTTCTCTTCAAATATCATCTTCAATTATTCCCAGGGAAGTTAAAGTCACGATGGTCAGAACCATTCCAAGTTATATGCGTATTCCATCATGGAGCGGTGGAAATTTCTCTAGAGGATGGTCAACCATTCAAGGTTAACGGACAGTGGTTGGAGGTTTATCATCACATTAACGACACGGTGGGAATGTTTTCCACCATACATCTCAGGTAAGATGAGGTAACTAGGGTGAGACAACGACCTAAAACAAAGGTGCTTCCTAGGAGGCAACCTAGAAGATACACATCGTACACCACCTATATACATGATGTGTACTTTTTTGTTTTTTTTATTTTCTAACTAGAATAAATATATAGTTTAACTAAGTAATAAATAGGGATGATGTCGGTGTTGATGGTAAGGTCACTGGAGTTTATCTAAGTTGTCACCGGTTCGAATCCTTCCAACCTACCTTCAGCACGGGGTTCCTCCTTTTTCTCTTCTTATTTTCTTACACGACGTGTGTAGTATTTTTCATAAATATATATTTGCTTATAAGAAAACCCATGGTGGGGATGGATCGGTTGGCCAAGATCGTAACCTGGCTCCAAAATACCGGGGTTCGAATCCTGAAAACTATCCCATTTTCATCATTTGTCCTTTTAATAAAACCACACGGCATGTCTTTTGATATACGCCGTGTGTTCCAGGTTTTCCTTCTAAAAACTGAAATGTTTTTTCGCATAAAGAAATTCATACGGGTGAAGTTCGTAGATTGGCAGAGACTCGTCCCTGGATCCAAAAGACCTGGGTTCAAACTCAGGTAATCTCCCTGCTCCATCCTTTTTTTGTCTAATTAAAAATCACATGCTGTACATTTACTTTCTTCCCATGTAGTATAGGTAATATATATTATATATATATATATATATATATAAAATAAATAGGAGAAATAGTACAATCTTTGCTCCAGTGGTTGAGGGATTCCATTCGGAATGGTCGATCGCCGGTTCGAACCTCACCCCAAGCAGCGGACCAAAGGTTGTACTTTTCTTTTTCCAATTTTAAAACACATGACTTGTATTTACCAATACATTATGTGCGTAGTTTTATTTTTGAATTATATATATATATATATACACTTTTATTATTTTAATTATTAATATTAATTATTATATAGTTTACTATAATAATTATATATCTATATATATATTTATTGCTTAAAAAAGAGATACACAACATGTAGTCTGATGTACATGCTGTGTCTCTTAGCTATAAAAGCTGTGGACCACCCATCTTCAGGTCGTGTCACGCGGCCCCCTCTCTCTCCCTGTTTCTTCCCCTGTATGCCATCCAGCCTCTCCACTCTTGAATACGCTGATATCGAGTGTTTTTGCTTCTGATTTCTCCTGCATTGTGATCCTTGATCCAGGTACGCCCTTCTGCACCCTTTATTTCAAGTTATTACAAGCATTTAGGGTGATTAGCGGATCGACTAATCGTTCGGCTTCCGTGGTACAGGAGCACGAATTGAAGAACACATTTTGTGTACATTTGTACATGGCCACACACCGAATGCTTAACATTTTGAATATACATGGTGTGTATGTTCGGTACACAGAGTATACCATCCCCCATCATGCACTGGTATCTTTTGCACATGTCCTTGCACACTATGTTCACGTACACAACGTGTGTGTTCAGTACATGCCGTGTATACCATTTCTTTTTGCCAGCCCGTGTCTAACCCTCCACACGGCCATGTTACCTCTGCTCTTGCACATGCCATGTTGGACTTGTACACAACGTGTCCTGTGTTATTAGAACTACTTAATCGTTGGTTGTTTCCTTGTCAATACATGACCAGGACCACTTTACATGAACACGGTGTGTATGTTTGGTACACATCATGTAACCTTTCTTGGTTTATTACCTGCTCACTCGGTGTGTCTATCTAGAGAACACGGGATGCTAACCCGCTTTTATTACATGTCATGTACTCTGGAAATACACGTTGTGTACTTTTTATTTTTATTTTTTTTCTCACATTTTTCTTTTTTTCTTTTTTCTTTTCTTTTTCTTTTTTTTTTGGTTTTTATATTCTCTTTTATGGTATGGTAGATAGAGATCCTTCCTATGGGAAGCAGCCCGCCTCCGTCACTGAGGGAGAGAGGCCCATATATCATCAGATCTGACTCTGGCCTGCGACACTACCAGATCCGGACTCTTCAATCTATTATCTCCCTCCATTTTCCATCCTTCCACCCCTCACTCCCTCAGTCAAGGCTGGTTCGAGTAGTGTTGCACCTCCACCATCTCGTACCGAGCCTCTGAGCACCATCATTACTTCCCCACCAGCTGCCACTCCACCTGAGCTATCCTCTTCCGCAGTTGGTCCCTTATCGACTGCCACATCCAGCGAGCCTTAGTCTACTCTGACTGATCCACCCCTAGAGCCAGCTCCCGCTGCAGTACCTTCACCTGGGTCAGGAC
Organism: Viscum album; assembly: GCA_963277665.1. NCBI lineage: Eukaryota > Viridiplantae > Streptophyta > Magnoliopsida > Santalales > Viscaceae > Viscum > Viscum album. Next base: position 965,751,895 of record OY728150.1, read on the forward strand.
CTCTAGGTGTTCCCTACCCTTGCATGGTGTTCCCAGTCACCGATTTGGCACATGATAGGGTCTAACACTTCTCTCACCGCCTGATTCCATTGAGCAGCCGCTATCTGGATAGCAGCGTCCCACAGTAGATGGGCATCTGGGGAGAGTTGTAGGATCTTCTCGGGCACACTACCTTACTCTCGATCTTCCAGTTCAACACTCCTATTTTTCGGGATTTATTTTTGGAGTTTTCTGCTTCATTCGAGTTCGACGGGGCTGAGTACCAGGAGATACTCGATGATGCAATACCGTTGGTCCGATTCTGGCTAGGTGGTCATCGCTTTTCCCTTACCATGACTGAGTTCGGAAAAGGGTGTGGTTTCTATCCTCATCTTGTAACCCCACCCCCTAACTCTTCCATGACCTGACCTGAGTGCTCTGACCTCATTTCCATGTGGCAGGATATTACTGGGCCTTACCACTGCTATACCCCTACTTCCCAGAAGAGTACCCTTATAGCTGACCCTATCCTTCGCTTCACCCACCAGGGATTTAGTGCCATTATTTTTCCCTGCCATGAGGATATGGTGGTCATGACTGGTCGTGACATGGATATCCTTACATGTGTCATCTGACAGGACTACCCGGACCTCCCTTACCTTACCGCCTCCTATTTCCATGCCATGTTTACCAGTCATCAAGGAAACCTGAATGGTGGGCTTTACACTACTCGCCTTGCTCACCATCTCGGGGTTTTGAGACTTCACTTCCTCATGACCAATTAGGTTCCCCCCAGCGGATGTACTATCTTGTGCTTATTCGCATGGGATTGGTCCGAAAGCAGGGGGTGCCTACGTCCTTTCCCAGGCATGACCCCACCCACCTGCTGACCCTCCTGTCCCCACTTATGCACCTACTACACCTTCCCCACCCCCTCCACTTTCCCCACCCCATCCCCCCTACTTCTGACCTTCCTTCTTCTATTCAACCTACTGCCCCCTACCCCCACACCCTTGGTCGATCTCACCAATTACCTCCGCCTAGCTGTGGTGGAGCACCACTTGGTCTGTCTTGATCAGTGTTAAGACCAACTGGAGCAGATGTTGGGGCTTCTTCATCAGCATCATGGTATCCCACTTCCCCCACCGACTTCCCCTTCTTCGGCTCTTGGCCCTTCTTCTGCAGTTCCACCACCCTTTATTGCACTGCCCACTGATTCAGTTCTCCTATATATTATGGTACCAGCTGCTGCTACCACTGCCACCACTGCTGCCAGTCCAGGGAGTGATGTCGAGCTTCCTCTTCCAATTCCATCTCCTATGACTCCTACTTATACGGATTATCTTCCAGGTGCAGAGTCTGATCCTCCAGTTTCCATGGCTCCTAAGCCTTCTCCACTGGCTGATTCTGTATCGGATGATGTCTCTTCTAAGGTGACCCCCTGATTGGTTTTTAGACACATGTTTTTCATTTTATATACCTTTTTGTGATATCTTTTTCATGTGTATATTGTGTATTCTTGCAATGTTTTCTCTCCACCTCCATCACATGTGATCTAGCACATTTTGGGCTGTACTTTTCCACCACCTCCCATATTTATTCACCTAGATATGATGGAAGTATTGTTTTTCACTTTTTTCTATTTTTTTTTTCTTTTTCTTTCTATCTTTCCTTCTTTTCTTACTTCCCCTTATTCTGGTCCACTATTGTGTCTCCACATTCCATTCTTCACTTTCGGGCAGTTAGTAGACCAAGTGTGATATTAAGTATGGGGGAGCGTCTCTTGACCACCTTAGTCTTTGCCCTTGTCATCATTCTAGGAGACATCATTATTAGAAGATATATTTCAAAATGTGAATACATTTTGGTTAAACGTATTGTTTTTAAATAATAAATCTAAAAGTGGAAAATGTTAAAAGTTGCATGCTTATTTTGGTTCTTAATTATTTTAAAATGATTTGTGATATAGTTTAAATTAAAACTTGTAATACTTAGATAATTACATTGATTAGACTAATAAATTATATACAAGTCACGACCTGATTGTCTCTTTATTTGTTTTCCCACTCTTGAGAGGTATTCTAAACCCTTTTTCATATTCTTCCTAATACCCTCTTTCTTGAGAGATTCTTATGATATACATAACTACCATAATTGGAAAGTTTTTTTTGAAACATGAGGAATTTTTGAATTACGTTAAAATGATTAAGGCATTAGATTGTTTTAACCCCTTTATCTTGAGACCTACCCTACATCTTATCTTCGTGAAGCCCCTAGAAACCATGAATAGCCTTTATAGGAATCCATATTACAAGATTATTTCCCTTCCTACCCTAATTTTTTTATGATTTTCCATGATTATTCATTTGAGATCAAAATAAGTGATTGGCGACACATGGCATACTTTCGTGAATTGTCAAGAAATTAAGTATGGGGGAGAGCCTCTTGATCATTGGGGGAAAAAGGGTTACAAACCTCTATTTGTGGAAATTCTAAAAGGTTCCCTTTGTTCTTTTAAAAAAATAAAAAAAAATGCAACAGAAAAAGGGACCTTATACTCACTTGTTGGTTTGTGAACCTTACCTACCCAAATAAAGGATATGGTGGTGATGAGATTATTTAATAAAGCTTGTTGAGGACGTTTTTACATTGAGCTTAACTTTGAATATCATGAACTGTTATTTAAAGAATTTATCCTCTTTTTTCAAGCCTTAGAGTTAATTTTTCACATCTTTACCTACCAACCTTTAGCCACAGAAACATCTGATCCTTATTGAAAATCCCTCATGATTTCTCTAAATCAATTTTCTGAAGTAGAGAACTAGATTTCTTGCAAACATATAGATATATTGTATATATATTTGATTGAGAACAATTTTTATTTAAAATTTCTTGAGTGTTGAGTATATTATTGGTGAGGTAGATCATAAAGTGTCTTGTTTATTTTTGAAAGGTTGAGACTTGTGTTTAAAAGAGGATAAAAGTAGTTAATTGAATTATATATGAGGCATGATTAGAATATCTCTTGAATTGAAACTATTTTGTATCTCTTTGTAATTTTCTCCTCTAACTTATTATTTTCATTTAAGATTAACTGAAGTCCTTCCTTTTAAAATATATGCTCTCTTAATTAGATGTTGAAATTTTCTCGAGGTCAAGAAAATGGCTAAGTATGGGGGAGTTTGATGTACCTGATTTGTGTATACATTTTCACATGATTTATTGAAAATAAGAACAAGTTTTCAGAAATTACCTACTTCTTAGGGAACAAATACTTTGATTTTGGTGATCTTGTTCATTTTTGAGGATATTTATGGCCAAATACACAAAATGGGGTAGACTGAACAAAATTTACAAACTACACGGCGTGTACCTTTATATATGTCGTGTATATCCAGACTCAGACACAAATTGACCTGGACAAGTACATTCCCAAGTAATCAGAATCCGGTACACACCGTGTTCAACATATATACTCCATGTACACTCTTCTAGAATCAGTTGGTGGATGATTAGAAGTATACATGCCCATGTGGCTGGCTGAAGGGGACATGTCGTGTTCAACTAATACACATCGTGTATACCTTTATAGAAGCAGTTGGTGGCCGAGAAATGGGACTACATGTCGTATGTGGTAGCGCTACATGCCATGTATATCTACCTACCAGGCGGCACTGTGTTCCAAGTCAAAGATGGCGTGTTGGGCCACCTACCGGTGGAGAAAACAAAGGAAAAAGTGCATTGAAAAAATTACACACTGTGTACTTTTTCCAAATATCGTTTAGTTATTTTTTTCTATAAAATGAGGCATTGGCCTCAGGTTTATGCGTGGGTGTGGATAGAAAGTGTGTAGAAAAGGTTTAAGGTCCGAAGGAGAGAAGCTCTGTCGTCGTACTACCACCATTCTACCGTCTACCAATGAATCATTCCCTCCTAGAGGTTCCAAGCATGATATCATCAGGTATCAAGAGCTTTGTGTTTATCATTTTCTATATGTGTAACTAAATACCCAGTGTGTTGGGGTTGTGGAAGATGATTAGTTGTAATTTAAATTAGTTTTTATGAATGTGTTCATTCCTTTTAGACTCTTCTTATTCTTCTTAAACCACTTTTTATTATCACTGAAAATTATGAACCAGACCAATGGAAAAAATTTCAAGGACTCAAAAGTGGAATAAAGATGAATAATTTTATGGCCATTGGAAATATTCATTGACTCAAAATGGACTAATCCAAATAAAGAACTATAAAACACTAACTACCGGACCAAGGAGTTAGTTTCTTCAACTCTAAATACAAGTTTACCGGACCAAGGAAACATTATTACGAATTGAAACCCAGAGTGCTGGGTTATTATGAAAAACACAACCTCATAAGAAATTTGATTTACTAAACAACTTCTCATTAATCCATAACTCCAACGCACATCTCTCTTTATCTATATCAAAATAAATTTTCTCATATTTACTTATATTTCATTAAGTAATTTGTTAAAAGAAACTTAAAACCAATCATTATTTTTATCCAAACAAAAAAAAAATTGACTTTAAATTTAGCAAAACTTCATTAAAACAAAAATAAATACTAAGTCAAACAATATGAACATAACTTCTTTTTCCCTGTGGATCGAACCCTTACTAGTGATATACTTGTTAGGGTAAAAATAATTTGGGACACCGATAATATACCTTCGGTGAAACAACTCGCCAATGGTATATCTTCATTTATCCTGGATGAACTACCCACTTTGAATCATGAGAGCCTCTCATCAACTCTTCCCTTATAGAATATGAAACTACTGTTATCCCATGGACATATATCACATATTCATCATCTAAGAACCATCCTAAAATAGATTCATCCCCATTTAAGCATTCTTGCATCACCATGCACTCAGGGTCTAACTCTTGGATCACATTCACACAGTGCACCAAAGAAAATGTGATCACTAAATGAGCACATTTCATCACACAATGAATCTATAATGCATCCAAAAAACACTCAACCATCAGACTCATAATATTTCATTCCTCCTATTAAGGTTTATCTCCATTCTCCTATGCCTTTAGAATTTTCTATTGAGAGTGTATGTAATAACATTACCTCTCCCCAGAGTATAGGCCATATCAAAGTTAAATATCTGAAGATAATTCACCAGATTCATTTTTATCAAGTATATATCCCACTGATAGAAGATATATTGGATGATATTATGGTCTTTATAAACAAAAAAACTTCTCATTAAAGAGATAATATCGTCAACACTTCAGATCATGGACCATAGCTTCCAGCTCCAAGTCATGCATAGGGTAATTATGTTCATAAGGTCACAAATAATATGACCCATAAGCTACTACCTATTACCTCTATATCAACATAGATCCTAATCCAACTCTTAAGGTATCATAATAAATTACATATCCAATCTCAGGTTCTGAAAATGTTTTAATTGGTGTTGTTTTAAATCTTCTCTTTAGCTCTAGGAAGTCATCTTCATAAATATATATCCACTCAAACTTCAATCCATTGTTTTTAATCCTAGTTATAGGCATTTACAAATGGTATAATTCATGTATGAACTATCTATATTATCTAGATAAACCAAGAAATATATTTATCTCAAACACATTTCTATGGAGTTCCCAAGACATCATCGCCTTATCCTTCTCTAGGTCCATAGAAATTCCCACTTCAGAAATCACATTCCCAAGGAAACGCACCTTCTGGATATAAAAGTAACACCTAAAAAATTTCACATAAATTTGATTTGATTTAAGTGTACTCAAAATGGTCTCAAGTTGTTTGGCATGTAATTAAAAAGTCTGTGAATATATGAGGATATCATCAAAAAAATAACAAATGAGTCGGGATATGGATGGAAAATCCTATTAATGAGATCTATGAACATCTCTAGTTAATTTTTCAACCTAAAATTCATGAAAAGATACTAATATAGTCCATATCTACTCTTAAATTCTATATTATGAATGTCTTACTCTCTAACCTAAATTTGGTGGTGCCTTGGCCATAAGTCAATCTTGGAGAACCATCAAGCTCCCCGCAACTGGTCAAATAAGTCATTAATCCTTGGAAATAGGTATTGATTCTTCATGATCACTTAGTTTATCTTCTTGTAGTATACACAAAATTGAATACTATTTTCAACATTTTTTCGAAAAACACCATATCACCCCAAGGAGATGAGCTCATCCTGATAAAACCTTTTACCTATAATTCATTGGGTTGTAATTTGAGTTCCTTCAAATTAGTGAGTTCCATATGATATGGGGGAATAGATATAGATCATATTATTAGCATGAGTTTGATATCCAATTAAATCCCACACTTAGGAGGGAGACCTGAAAAGTCATCTAGAAAGACATCCTGATACAGGTCCACCACTGGAGGAAAGGAAGAGGCTACTACTAGCTCCACTATAAGAACCATGACATCCACATGTACTGTAATATCTCTAACCTGAGTTAGGTCTAGTCTCACTCTAATTCCTAAAATATTCTACTCGATAGTAAAAAAATACTTATATCCCTTGAGAATAGTAAAGAATACATGTCTCCCATAATAGTTAATGTATGATCAATAACAATTCAGCATGTTCATAATGAATATTTCATCGAATCTAGTCATCTAAAGGATCATGAAATCCCATTGGTATTTATAGTCAGCAACTACTATAGGTAATCTTGGACATATTTGAATATGATCCACCATGTTTCTAAATATGGTATCAAGATATAAAAACACAGAAGATAACTTGACCAGTAAGTCAAGACCAATAACAATTTTCATAGATATAAATGAATAGGAAGCACCAATATCCAAAAAAATCAGTAAAAAGAGTATAAGTGATCAAGATAGTACCTTTAATTGTTAATGTTCCCTCTTCAAATTTAGTCAAAACCTAGTCCATCACATACACTAGGCATTCATCGGCTCCACGACCATATCCCTGATATACATGAATCACTTGTGTTATTATAATCTGAGGGTTCTAAACCTACTATTGAGGACTCTATTCAATCCCATGGCTCGATGTCTACATCAAACTTGAACCCCCATAAGAACTCATTTGTGATGAATTAAAGCAGTAACATTGAAAAATTGATATCTTGTCACGTCGATGACACTTAATCTAAGTCTTTGAGTAAAATTTGTGATAATTCCCACTCTTCCCATAGTTGAAACACTAAGGAACTCTTCCGTAGGGAGTTGAAGAGGTCATACTATACTCAACCTACTTACCAAATACCTATTAAAAATCCCCAGTCTTCATATTCTTATTACCCAAAGAGACACTCACCGCAACAATAGGTCCACCCACCAGAGTATTAAATGATGGAAGAAAACCAGCTGCTCAATCCTCCTATAAGACCTTCTAAATGGTAAAATCCTTACATATAATATTTAGGTATGTCTTTAGGTAAAATTTAAAAACCTACCATATGATATTAAGATGAATATAGATATATAACTTCCTATCCTTTTGTGCCTACTTCTCGTCCAAGTGGGGAGAAAAACGAAGTATCTCCATGAAATGTGATAAGTAAGAAGATACCATAAGTGATACCTACTAAATCTCCATGAACTCCTAAGTGCAGTCCAGCTTTATCATACCCAAGAAGAACTCCTAAAAGAATAGGTCTTTGAAGGTCATCTAATTTAGACATTTATTTCTCCCTACCTAGTTCATAATACTTCACTGACTTCTATCAGGTATCTAAAGCATGAAGGTAGTCAACCTTACCCATTGAACCTATGGGGTCTCTATTAGATCAAATATTCCCTTCATGATGAAAATATATTCCTTGGTATCATGAGGACCTACAGTGACTTGGAAGGACAGAGTGTGACGGAGCTTAAATTCTTGAGCATAATCAACCATAGTCTTAGAAGCTCCTCCACCATGAAGAAGAACTAAGTGGAAGACTCCCGACTAAAGTGACCCTTATACCTGAACCATTGGAGTGGGTGTGGAAGGTTTATTGTGTATGTATGGTGGAAGAACTAGAACATCCTCCCTTGTGGGAATGTCCTGCCCTACTTCTCTAGGTATCCCCATGAGATGATGTCAAGGAAGCATTGTCTAAAATACCAAACGTGGACTTATAAAACTTATAACAACTTACATAGATAAAATCATAAGAACATCATAAGTAAACATAAGGTATTTCTATGGAAAACCTATCTTATAAGGATATCTATAATAAAAAAACACATCCCTCCTAGAACTACTCATGGTTCTCCATACCTGCATGTTATGCATAGTCATGTATATAATAACAAGTATTCTCAAGTTCAAATAATTAATGCCAACATAGATATATCACAACTTAGGTAAATTAAGTATATCACTAAATAGAAAGAACATATCAAGGAATTTAATTAAGAACTATCATAGAGTACTCAAAAGAAAATATGTGGCATGTGATCCTAAGTGCCTAGTCATGATGCTTGAATGAACCTAGATCCCATAAAATAGTAACAATATAATATACTTAGTATCAACATGAAACCATAAAACTATAACTGTAATAGTAGTCCCAACAATGGTAACTCAGAGCTCTGTTACACATGTGTCGATAAACTTCCACACCAAAGTCCCACATAGCCTTACTCCTTTATACCTTGTCTAAAAACAAAGTAAAGAAGAAATGAAGAGGTAAAACCTCCTTTGATGCCACTTTTTAATACCCTAACCCAAATCAATAGGTTCAATTTTAAGTGCCACATGGCCTCATGCGTGCCTTGCAACACCCAAAAAATTATGAATTATTTTCTTTTGAATAAATTAAATTTATTTTATGGGTTAAATTACATGAAACACCAAGTTAATATCATATTATATTCAAACCCAATTTAACCTTTCTCTACACAAAATATTGGCTTAGCTTGCGTTAATCATAACAGTAAGTTTTAACAAAACCATAATATATTATTAATATAGTTATTTAAACATGATTGTTATAACCACGACGTTAAAAATGGTGATATTAATACTAATAGCTACTTATTATTTAATTATATATTTTTTATATAAATAAAAAATATTGATAATAAAATAAATAATTTTTGATAAAGTCTATGTATGTTTCAAAAATACTATTTTCTCAAAGAAATGTTTTTATGTGAACAGTAATAAAATAATTTTTTGAGAACTTTAGAAAATTAATTTGATAAAATAGAATTAATTTTTTAATTTATAATTTCAAAATTATCTTAGGTTGAATTTTCAATATTTTTCAGAAAATTTTCATTTTTTTATGAATAATAAAAAATACTGAATTTTAATTAAAACCCACCTTTTAGTATTATTTATTTATAAAGTTAAATTATATTTTAAATTGTTTTTAAGGTATAATTATTTCAATTATACATATATTAATCCAATTTATATCATTTTAATCAATTTCATATTAAAATTGGATATAAAAACTTTGTAAACTTTTGAATATTTTCTCTTTAAAAACTCACCTTCTCATCACATCTACAAGGTTAATTTTAAATTAAATTTTACCACTTATATTAATTTAACTTGGAAAAATGGATTAAGTATTTGGAATTAAAATAATTTATATTATATAATAATTTCAAATTAATTTTTTACCAAAATGAATAGTGAATACAGTGAAAATTAATTACTGCGGTTAAGGTAAAAAATGGGTTTACCGGGGGTTAAACTAAAAAGATAAGGGTTAAAATTACATATAAACTTATATAAAATATATTTCAGGGACATAATTAGACCTTATGATGCATAATGTTTTAATTTTATTCATTTTGGACCCTTGTGACACATGAAAAATGTGGGATCACACAATTATTTTCAAAAATACCAAGTGTGTCCTCTCCCTCACTTATAAAAAGCCACCCCCTCTCATCCCTTCTTCACACATTCACACTTATTTGGTTCAGAAAATACCTACTCAAATTAATTCCCAAATTACCTCCCCTAATCTTAGAAGAATTATTTTTGATATAAATCCTTCCTAGGAAGTCTTTTAGTGCAAACCTAAGGAGGATACCTGAAGAAGTGGTAGCATCCATCAACGAGCGCTTTAGTTTTATTTCTTCTTCAAACTCATTGAATTATTTTTATATCATTAATATATATTAATATAAGTAACTTACATATACTAAGATGTTTTTATGTTAATTTCATGACCAATAACCATCTCTACTTCCATCAAATGGGTTATGAAATCATCATTTTTTGTGTATGATGGACTACCGCCTCACGAACCGATGTCGTTTGTTTTTACATTACAACCTCTTGAGGATGTACATAATGATATATATATTATTTATATATGATATATATGTTTTTTATGATTTTATTATTATTCTTCAATTATTATATCACACATACCATCATATTTTCTATTTTTTGGAAATATGATAACATTGTTCGTGTGTACGACGGACTACCGCCTCACGAAGCGATGTGATTTTTTCATGATTAACATGGAAGGTATTGAGGATGGGTTTAATGAACATATATGACATATATTAAATAATTATTATTATTTAATTATAATATATATCACATAATTTTAATTCTTTCAATCCAACAAGAAAATATAAATAGCATTCATGCGCACGTACAGCCTACTGTCTCCATAAACAGTGCATTTCATTTTCTATCACTAGATTTTATGGGTTAATATAAATACATATATACTTAATATATATTATATTTATATAATTTTGGTAATTATGGATAGTATGGATCCATGATCAAATTAATATGACCAAAAATATAACAATTCAAAATATATACAAAAAACAAAGCGGTTATTACCTGAAATGTAACTTTAACATGGAATTTTTAATAAATGGGTAATAAAATGTCATAATAAAATCATATATGGTATGATATATATGAATATAGATCTATAATATATTTATAAAAAACTTATATTTATTATACAGGAGTTTTGAATGAGTATGATGGAAGTCAAGACTTAACGTAAGATATTTTTGTCTCAATTTTCCTTCTTTGAGACGCGCATTATATTATGCACCTATATTCCTTCACAAGGTGTATATACAGACCCTTTGACATGTAATATCACAAATTTATTTATCCTCATGATATTTTAAGTTCCATTTTATTTTATTCATTCATGGGGCTTACGATTCAAAGTTACCAAAGTCGTAAATATTTTATGTTACAATCTCATCGTGTATCAGGATTGTTTATAACTATGTTTATAATGATCAAATATTATGATCCAACTCTCAATATATTCATTATTTTTCTTCTAATCTAGTTATTCATAATATTTTCAAGTAATAGTATCATTTTCCCAATCATTGGTACATAAAATAAATGAGAAAATGTTTTTAAGAAAATCTGACTTATTTCACTCTTTGGTCAGAAATATGTTTTCTTCCAAAATAATGTTTTCTAAACATGTTTTCAAAAAATGTTTTAATAATATTAAAATGATTTATTAAATACATTTTTACCCGTGTTTTAATTTTTACAAAAAAATAAAAGGAATCTTCATTTTTTTTCAAAAATAATGCATGTTTGGCTTTTACCAAAAATGTGCAAGGAATCTTCATTTTGATGTGTACGACGTGAATGGAATTTTCTGATATCATGAACAATATTTGTTTTGAATCTTGATTTATAATTTTTCAATTTTATTTTCAAATAAAATGGTTTTTAAAATTTTTTATGTTTTAAAAAGTGTTTTTCAAAGAGGAAAGGATATTTTCTTCAAGAAATGTTTAAAATTGTCTTTAAAAATTATTTTACATATAAGATGACATCTATTGGTGTTAACTATTATTTACTGGGGATATGATCCAAGGATACCATTCATGTTATTTCTATGAATGGTTTATGTTTTTATGGAATTATTTTTATGAAACATGTTACCTTCCCATGGGTTATACCATGAAGAAATGCTTATGAAACCTACTTATTTTCACGGGTTCTTCTATGATGAAATGATTATGAAACCTTTCCCTCTTCCATAGGTTATGATATGATGAAATGTTTATAATTTCAATTTAATTTCATAGGTTATAATATAATGAATTTGTATGATATTGTGGCACACATAAATATGGTTTTCAATATGTGATGAGTGGGACTTATATCTCTTTCTAATGCATTGGGTAAAGAATTATATCTCATGAGATAGATAGGAATAGAATGGGGAGTGAAAGCAATTCAATAAGATAGGTTTGGAATGGGGAGTGAATCTAGCCCAGTAATACAGGGTTGAAATGGGGAGTGAACCTAGTTTTGTAATAGAATTTTTCTGCTATGATATCCTTGGTAGTGAGCCTTGACTAATATGAAAATGATTTACTATGCTTATGTGTATGTCAAAAATCCATGTCATGTGCCAATTTTATGCTCTCATAGATCATGTTATTTGATTTCCTTATGATTAATGTATTATGAACTACCAATATTTATTTCATGACTCAAGATTATGATATTTGATATGCATGGTATGGTTTTCAAATGTTATTCTCATGTTCTCATATCATTGTTTTCATGTTATTCTTATGTATCTCCCTTGTTTACCCTTATTGAGTATCTGATATCACCCTTTTTTGTTTTTCCTTTCCCTAGGTTATGAAGAAATGTATTATGTATGATATATCTAAGAATAATGGTAGTTGTTAAGAACATAGTGGAAGATTATGTAGCTCACTTGTGGAATATTTTTTATGTTTTCAAGTTTCTAAAGGAAATAAACTATTATAGTACTCATGTGTTTATTTTTGTAATGTAATGAATATTCATAAAAATGATGTAATTTATATGTATGATAATCCTGAGTATCTATAGTTATAATTAGGCTAAATTTTTAGTTAACCTTTGTAAAATAATATGAGAAAACCTTAGTGACATCCCTAAGGAAATGTATAAGGATAAGACTAAGGATTAGTCAAAGTATAGAAAAATGTCCTGTAATTTTGGTAAAGGATAGAGAAAGTGGTTTACAAGAAATAACATACCTGTATGGATACTATAATTGGATGTGGATTTGGAATAGATGTACCTAGGTGTAACAACACTGAAAACACATTAATGAGCTAGACTCAATCAGGAACCAGTGCACAACAACAGGCCTTGCAGAACACCTGGTTTGAAACTCCTGGGGGTTATGATTTGGAAATTCAAAAACTCTTTATGAACCATCATTAAGGATTTAAATACAAGATGACTATGAATAAACTAGGATAAACCTAAGATTTCACATATTAAAGAAGAATGTGTCACAATTTAGACATCCTATAAATTATTTTTCATGATTATTGTTTCTTACACTATGATTTTTGGTTTTAGTTAATGGATGGAACCCAAAGTAACCACATTAATGCTGAGTTTGATGGAAAATACAATGATTTTCCTCTTGAGAATCCAAGCATTATGAGAGATGGAATGAAAATTATAATTTCTATGCTCACACAACTTTCTCAAGATATGAATCATGTTGTACTTACAAAAAAAGTAAAGAATAAAATTATATTGACTCCTTTGTAATACAAAGTCCAATTTACTTTAGTGGATCCATTGATCCAATGGTTTTTTAGTATGGATCAGTAACACTGAAAAGATATTTTTCATTCTCCAGTGTTTGGAACATGAAAAGGTCATTTTGGTTGTCTACTATTTAGAAGTTGAAGTGGAAAAATGGTGGAATATTATCAAGAATATGATCCAAAAAGATGAAATTGACTCCATGAATTGGGATGAGTTCAATAATTTATTTTTCAATAAGTACTTTCCTTGTATTCATCATATAAATATGGAGAAGGAGTTACTTGATATAAATAAAAATGATGATCAATACTTTGGTACTTATGAGGAAAAGTTTACAAGAATTGTGAGGTACGATTATGGTATTATTATCCAACATAAAATTAAGTTTGATCAATTCTTCAGTGGCTTAAAACTAAGTCTATGAAGAGAATTATCCATAAGAGACTTCAGTATATATGAAGAGATTTTTTGAGTGCTATTAAGGTGGAAATGGAGGTTGTAGTTATATATCAATCTCATGGTTTTGATAGGAAAAGGAATATGGAATTCAAAGGAAAATATAAAAACCATAGAGAGAAAAAGATAAGATTTCCTTTATGCTCAAAGTGTGGGAAGAAGCACGGAGAAAATTTCCTTAAGGGGAATAGTAAATGTTTTAAGTATGTAAGGTAAGGTTATCGAGTTCTTGATTGCTGTAGTGATGGGAAGAAGTTAAATTATGATGAAAATAGTGAAAAATGTGCACAAATTGTACCTCCAACACTTCAGTTATTCAAGTGTAAGGAGAATGGGTATTATGATAACCAGTGCCCAAACCTGAGAGTTAATGATAATGATTGATTTCAACAACCTCTTAAGCTGAGGGATAAGGGTAATGCTCATGCGATCACTATTTTTGATGAGGGGTGAGATAATGACATGATGAAAGGTACACTTATCATCCACTCTAGAACTGCTAATGTCATATTTTACTCTAGATCTACCCATTTTTCATATCTAAATAATTTTATTAGGGTATTAATATTCCACCCAAAGGATTATATATGGAATTAGTAGTGAAAATCCCTAATGGTGCGATAAGAATATCTCAATCCTATGATTTCACTCCATTTGATTTTTGTGGGAATGTGCTTCTTGAAAATCTTGTTATTCTTCCTCCAGTGGAATTTGATGTCATCTTAGGCATTGATGTGATTTCACTATATAAATACCACATCAATTATCAAGTAAGGGAAGTCACATTTGATATTTTAAACCAAAATATGATCATATATCAATGTAATGATAAGTATGAACTTATAATGGAGATTACATCCATTGTATAGGTCTTAATTCCCATTCATAAGGTGTGTTTATCCCAAATGGTTGGGGAGAACCTCGACATCGATGATATTCCTATTGTTTGACAATTTTTTGATGTCTTTATAGAGGAGTTTCCTAATCTTCTACCAAAACATGAAGTTGAGTTCTCAATAAATCTCATACTCGGTGCCACATCAATTTCAAAGACTCCCTGTAGAATATCCCTGATTGAGTTTTAGTAATTAAAAAAAGAAACTCTAGGAAAACCTTGATAAGGGACTCATTTAGCCAAGTGTGTTTCCTTGGGGTGACCTTGTTCTTTTTTTTAAAAATAAATATGGATCAATGAGACTTTTCATTAATTATTGGGAGATATAAAATATCACAATTAAGAACAAGTACTTTCTTCCCCATATTGATGACTAGTTTGATCAATTATACAGATCTCAATACTTTTCCATGATTGACCTTCATTTTGGATATCATCAATTGAGGTTCAAGAAGAATGATATACCCAAGACAGCATTCTATATAAGGTATTCACACTATAAATATATAGTTATGACTTTTAATATTACTAATTCCCCTTATATCTTCATGGATTTTATGAATAGCATATTTATAGATTACCTTGATCATTTTATGGTAGTCTTTATAGATGATATTATTATCTATTTAAAGATAAAGGAAGAGCATGAAGAACACTTGATAATTATTTTAAAGACCCTAATGGAGGAGAAACTGTATGAAAAAAATAAAAAGTATGAATTTTGGATGAAAAAGGTTTCATTTTTTGGTCATATAATCTCAAGAGAGGGTATATCATTAGATCCATCAAAGACATAGGCCATTGAATGTTTTCACTGACCAACCACGGTGATTGATATTTGTATTTTTATTTTTTTATATAGGTATTATTAAGGGTTTTTGGATAAATTCTCATGAATATATAATCCTATGACCAAGTTAACTCGGAAGGGAGACAAATTACTCTATAAAGATGAATGTGAGGAAAATTTAAAGGAACTAAAGAGAATATTAGTTAGTGTGCCTATTGTTATATTACCCTATAGTGGATAAGGGTTTATAATATATAGTGATTCATATAATAAGGGATTGAGATGTGTTCTTATGTAGAATGACATGGTTATATCTTATGCCTCATAACCATTGAAGATTCATGAGAAAAATTACCCAACTCATAATTTGGAGTTAACTGTAGTAATTTTTTCTTTAAATATATGGAGGCATTATCTTTACAGAGAAAAGTGTGATATATATATTGATCATAAAAGTTTAAATTATATATTTATGCATAAAGAGTTTAATATGTGCCAAATAAGATTTTTAGAGTTGGTCAAATATTATGACTAATCAATACATTTCTACCCTGGGAAAGTAAACAAGGTGTCTGATGATTTGAGTCGAAAGGATAACGCTATCTTATCCATAATGAGGGTCACAAAAGATCCAATATTTCTATATTTTCAAAGGATAGATCTTAAAATACTAAAGTAAGGGGAAGAATCTTATATTTCTCAATTTAATGTTCAACCATCTATCCAAGTTAAGATTAAAGAGGTGCATAAGGAAGATGTGGAGATGTAAAAGAATGTTAGAAATGTTCCTAGGTTTAACCTTGGTCATGATGGAATGATAAGATTCAAGAGTCGTTTATGTGTTTCTTCCATACCATAATTGAATGAGGATTTATTAGAGGAAGCTCATAGTTCTTAATTATCTATTCATCATAGAAGTACAAAGATGTATAGATATTTGAAATAATACTTCTGGTGGGATGTCATGAAGAGTGATATCGCTAACTTTGTATCTTGGTTCTTGGTATGTCAGCAAGTTAAGGTTGAAAGACAAAAGTATAAGGGGATGTTTAATATATTACCCATACCAAAATGGAAATGGGAAAAATCACCATGGATTTTGTCATTGGACTCCCCAAAACATCTAAAGGTCATAATTCTATATGGTTTGTAGTTTATCACCTTTATAAGTCAGTAGACTTCATCACTATCATATAATACTTCTTTCTAGTTTATCTTGTTAGGATATACATTAAGGAAGTGGTAAGGTTTCATGGAGTACAACATTACATTGTTTCTGGTCGAGATTTGAGGTTTACCTCAAAGTTATGGTGAATTCTTTAGTAATCTCTTGATACAAAGTTTAGTTTCAGCACTACATATCACCCTCAAACATATGGTCAATTTGACAGAACAATTCAAACCCTAGAGGATATGTTGAGATCTTATTCTTTGGATTTAAAAGGTGGTTGAGATCAACAACTACCTCTAGTTGAGTTTTCTTACAATAATATCTTTCACTTAAGCATTCATATATATCTTTATAAATACCTCTATGTAAAGAAATGTAGAGATATAACGTGTTGAATGAAGCTGGATAAAGAAAACTGTTGGGACCTGAGATAGCAGAAGAAATGGAATATAAGGTTAAAGATATTCAACAACACATCAAGGCAGCTTAGAGTCAGCAAAAAATTTATACTGACAATCGCCAGTGTGATCTAAAATTTGAATTTGGTGATAAGGTGTTTCTAATAATTTATCCCTAGAAGAAGGTTATAATATTCGGGAAGAAATAGAAACTAATCCCTAGGTATATCGATCCATTTGAAATTATTGATCATATCTGGATAGTATCCTATCACTTGGAGCTTCCAATAAATGTCTTTATAGTCCATGATGTGTTCCACGTTTCTCTCCAAATTAAGTACATACCTGATTCTTTACATGTACTAAACTTAGAGGTCGTATCTCTAGAGTAAGATCTTTCTCATGAGGAACAACCGGTGGAGATTATAGATCATACAGAGAAATTTTTATAAAAAATATCACTTACCTAGTAAAAATTTTGTGGTTAAACCACCAGTTTGAGGAATTTATGTGGGAACTTGATGATATGATGAGGCAAAATTATCTTCATTTTTTGTATTATAGTGATGAATTTTGAGGGAAAATTTCATTTTAAGGGGGATATAATGTAACACCATGAGTTTTTATGAAATATTTTTATTCAAATAAATTAAATTTCTTTGATGTATTGAGTGAAACACAACATCAATTTAATATTTAGTTATACACAACACCAATTTAATATTTTTCTACATGCAACACTAGCATAACTTTCATTACACGCAACACTGACTTTTAACAAAACCATGATATATTATTAATATAGTTATTTTAACATGACCGTTATAACCTAACTATTAAAAATAGTGATATGAATAGTAATAAATAATTTTTATTAATTATAATGGTTTTATATGAGGAAAAATATTGATAATAA
Organism: Viscum album; assembly: GCA_963277665.1. Lineage (NCBI taxonomy): Eukaryota > Viridiplantae > Streptophyta > Magnoliopsida > Santalales > Viscaceae > Viscum > Viscum album. Next base: position 965,770,031 of record OY728150.1, read on the forward strand.
AATACATAATTTTATATAAAGTCTTTATATGTTTAAAATATACTATTTTCTCAAAAAAAAATGTGTTTATGTTAACAATAAGAAAATTAATTTTTAAAAATTTTAGAAAATTAATTTTATAAAACAATATTAATTTTTTAATTCATAATTTCAAAATTATCTTAGGTTGAATTTTCATTATTTTTTTAAAAAGTTTCAGTTTTTGGTGAATAGTGAAAAATACTAAACTTTAATTAAAAACTGCCTTTTAATTTTATTTATTTATAAAGTTAAATTAAATTTTAAATTTTTTTAAGGTATAATTAGTTCATATATATATATATATATTAATCCAATTTAGTTCATTGGTATCAATTTTATCTTTAAATTTGATATAAAAACATTGTAAACTTTTGAACATTTTCGCTTTAAAAACTCGTTTTCTCATCACGTCTGTGTGATTAATTTTAAATTAAATGTTTACAATTATGTGAGAAGAATTTGTAAAAATGGATTCAATATTTGGAATAATAATAATTTATATTATCTAATAAGGTCAAATTAATTTTTTACCAAAATGAATAGTGAATATAGTAAAAATTAATTACTATGGTTAAGGTAAAAAATGGGTTTAATAAGGGGTTAAACTAAAAAGATAAGGGTTAAAATTACCTATATACTTGTATAAAATCTATTTTATGGACATATTTAGACTTTATCATGTATAATTTTCTAATTTTAATCATTTTAGACCCTTATTAAAAATTATAAATGTGAGAGCACTCAATTCTTTTCAAAAATACCAAGTGTGTCCTCTCCCCCACTTATAAAAGGTGACCACCCTCCTCACTTATTAACACCTTAAAACCTATTTGGTTTAGCCTATACCTGACTAAATCACTTCCCAAATTCCCCACCCTCATCCTATAATCCTTTTTTTGGAAAAAAAATCCATCCTAGGAAGGCTTTTAGTGCAAATCTATGGAGGATACTCGAAGAATAGGTAGTGTTCATTAATGAGCGTTTTGGTTTTATTTATTCCTCAAACCCATTAAATTATTTTTTATCAATATTATATAATAACCATATTATCTTACATATAATGATATTTTTTTATGTTAATTTAATTACCTACAACCATCTCTACTTCTATCAAATGTGTTACAAAATCATCATTCATGTGTACGGTGGACTACCACCTCGTGAACCGATGTCATTCATTTTTTCATTACCACCTATAAAAGATGAAAATAATGGTGGATAAATTGTTTATATGTGATATATTATTATTATTATTATGTTATTATTATTCTATAATTATTATATCACACATACCTTCATATTTTCCATTTTGTGGGAATATGATAATGTCGTTCATGTGTGTAGTGTACTACCGCCTCATTAAGCGATGTGATTCATCCACACATTACATGGAAGGTATTAAGGATGTGTTTAATAAAAATATATAATATATATTACATAAAAATTATTTTTTTAATGATAATATATATCACTTACTTTTCTTTCTTTCAATCCAACAAGAAAATGGAAATAGCGTTCATGCGTACGTATGGTCTACCATCTCCATGAACGATGTATTACATTTTCTATCACTAAATTTTATGGATTAATATAAATTAATATATACCAAATATATATGATATTTATATCATGGTTATAATTATGGATATTATTTAACCATGATCAAAGTAATAGTAGCAAAAATATAATAAATCAAAACAAATATGAAAAACAAAGTGGTTATTACGCGAAACGTAACTTTAACTTGGAATTGTTAATAAACAGGTAATAAAAGTTCATAAGAAAATATTATATGGTATGATATATATTAATATGGTTCTTTAATATATATATATATATATAATAAACTTATATTTATTATATAGGAGTTTTTATTGATTATGACAGAAGTCAACCTGATTTGAGACATACATTATGTTATACACCTATATTCCTTCAGGAGGTGTATATACAACCACTTTTACATGTAATATCATGGATACTCATGATATTTTAAGTTATAATTTATCGTATTCATTCATAGGGATTACGATTTAATGTTACCAAAGTGGTAAACATTTTATGTTACAATCTCATTGTTTATCAGGATTTTTTATGACTATGTTTCTGATGATCAAATATTATGATCCACCTCTCAATAAATTCATGTATTTTATTATCATCTAGATATTAATTATATTTTAAAGTAATAGTACTATTTTTATACTCTTTGGTACTTAAAATAATTGAGAAATTGTTTTTAAGAAAATCTGACTTTATTTTTCTCTTCAGTCAGAAATATGTTTCCTTCCAAAACAATGTTTTATAAAATTGTTTTCAAAAATTATTTTATTATTTTTAAAATTATTTATTAAATAAATTTTCACATATTTTTAAATTTTTTTAAAAATAATAAAATGAATATTCATGTAATTTTCCAAAACAAATGCATGTTTGGATTTTACTAAAAATGTGAACAGAATCTTCATTTTGATGTGTATGGCATGAGCGGATTTTTTTGAAATAATGAATAACCATTGATCTAAATCATCCTTCATAATTTTTCAAGGTTATTTTCAAATAAAAAGGTTTTAAAAAGTTTTATTTTTCAAAAATCATTATTCAAATAAAAAGGGATATTTTCCTCCAGAAATGTTTCAAATAATCTTTCAAAATTATTTTCCATCTAAGATGACATCTGTTGGTGTTACCAATGCCTTACTAAGGATATGATATAAGGATAAAATTAATATTATTTCTATGAATGTTTTATGTTTTTATGGCATTATTTTTATAAACCCCATTTCCTTTTCACAGGTTATACCATGTGGAAATGCTTATGAAACCTACTTCTTTTCATGGGTTATTCTTTGATGAAATGATTATGACGCCTGTCACTTTTCCAAAATTTATGATATAATGAAATGTTTATGATACCCATTTCATTTCATGGGTTATGATATGATTAATTTTAATGATCTTGTGTCACACATAAATATGGTTTTTATTATGTAATGGGTGGGACCTATATCTCCCTCCAATACATTGGGTAAATATTTATATCTCATGAGATAGAAAGTAATGGAATGGGGAGTGAACTCAATTTAATAAGATAAGGATATAACAGGGAGTGGACCAGGTTTTGTAAGATAATGATAGAATGGGTAGTGAACCCAATTCAGTAAGGGACTTTTTCTTCTATGATATCCTTGGTAGGGTTCCATGACTAATTTGTAAATAATTTTCTATGCTTATGTATATGCCACAAATCCATGTCATATGATAATGTTATACTCTCATGGATTATGTTATTTTATTCCCTTATGATTAATGCCTTATAAAATACCAATCTTTATTCCATGACTCAATATTATGATATTTGATATATAGGGTATGGTTTTAAAATATTTTTCTCATGTTCTCATACCCTTATGTTCATGTTATTCTTACATATGTCTCTTTTTTACCCTTACTAAGCATCTGAGCTCACCCTTTATTATGTTTCCTTTCCCTAGGTTATGAAGACGTGTATTATTTATGATATCTATAAGAATAGTGATAGTTTTGAAGAATGTAGTATAATATGATTTTTCTCACTTATGGACTAGTGTTTATGTTTTCAAGTTCCCAAAGGCACTCAACTATTATGGTCTTTAGGTATGTTTTTTTGTAATGTAATGAATATTAATAAAAAATGATGTAATATATATGTATGATAATCCTTGTTTTATATATTAATCACTATATTCAAGAGGTTTTTGACTTTTAGTGATGATTTGAATTCTGTTAGTGGGGAGAATATACCCTCAGTATCAATAATAACATAGAATAATGCAACAGAACAATAAGAAATGTTATAAAAAATGAAATGGTATGTATCACATATCATATATAATAAATAACCAAGTAACCCTAAAGTGTAAGGTCAAAAAATAGTTTGATAAAGATAGGAAAATAAATAAAATATTGTGGCATAACTTCAGATTCCATCCTGGTACTGCCTCCAATACCCATGCTTCATCTCTTAGCTCCTGGTCACTGGGGATTTCCATTTCCTATATCCTTGATCATGAAGTTTGTATACACATTAATATTCCCATGTAGGGTGTGATTATAAACCCATTAGAACACCACTAATACATCCTTAACATGAGTATAAATGCATAAGATTTAATTCTGTGATAATAAATAAACACACAAGCAAATAACATACAATAATGTACTGAGAATTTGTGTGCCAACGAAGCTGCCATATCCCTCGACCATACCTACTTTGGCTAGATCCATGGTGAAAATGTATTCATAACATAATTCATGAACTAGATTTGACCATAAGGCCTCAAATGTACTCCATATCCACTTGAAGGCTAAAAAGTATTAGGTCAGGCCATAAGGCCATCATGCCCTATCTCTCGCATGAGTCAGGCCATAAGGTCATTGTATTCTAACACCACCTTAGATCAGAATACAAGTCTATCATGACACACTATCGCCTTTTGGGTTAGATCATACAAAACCATTGTGCCCCTAGGTCAGGCCATAAGGCCATCATACCCCATCTTCTAACTCATTCCTATAATCAAGTCACTTCTAGCATATGAATTCACTCCACCTCTAGGGCCACTGATCCACAACAGGCCCACCAATTACTTTTTAAACATGAATAAAATAATAACAATATATAATATACTAATAAATCACATAGAAATAGTGTCATTATAATATTCACATATATCTATAGGCATAACACAACAATCATGGGTAAAAGTATACCAATACTCACATGTTCTCAAACTCAAACAAGGGTCTCACAGGTTATGAATGCACACAAATGTAATCAAACATCAAACATGGTCTCATGGGCTATACACGCACACACATGTGATCAAACTCAAGAATGGTCTTATGGGCCACACACACACATGTGATCAGACTAAAGCATGTTCTAGGAATATAAGAACATAATGTCATATCATTTTAATAATCATTTACATGGCCTCTATGTGATAAGTAACTTCCTACCTCATGCATGTTGACATCAATGTCAGGGTTCAGCAAGAGTGTTTCCACCTGAACCATGTTCACACACCAACAAGAACAAGATCGCATGCCAAGAGTTCCTAGAACTGATTCCAATCCAACATAGCATGGGTTATAGAATTAATTTCAAGAAATAATTAAGACAAGGGTAGAAATAAAACTTTCCTAATGCCAAAAACTGATAATGATAGAATTCAAGCTCAGTTTAGTAAGGAGAAATATGTCACTCAAGTAATAGTGAACATAGAAGATATTAAATGCTCTTGTGAGTCTGAATCAATTATAATAGCCATTATCTTCTATGATTTTATCTTCCAGCAAGGGTGATCAAAAAGGGTTGAGAGGATCAAGGTTCTCCATGGTAGGAACCTATTATCAAGAATTTTAACCCAACCGCACCCTATATTCTTACAGATCATATATGATTCAAATGAAATATCAAGAGAGGGTTGAATTGATAAATAAAGGGATAAGAAATTATTAATAATGAATTTAAAGACCCTCATTTAAGTCACATTCATTTTCCCTTTGAAACATTCAAGATCCAAGGAATAAGTTGGTGTTTCAAACTATTTCAAAACCCATGTGATTTCCACCATGTCCTCTACCATGGTCATGGTGTCCTTCAACACATTAACCCAGATAGCCTGACACATCTACTGAATACAACAATTTGCCTAAATTTTGGTTGATTTACCTCACCATGACCACCACTATGGGAATGATGAGGTCACTCAAGTTGTGGTTCACCGAAGAACCCCCAGTTCTCCATGCTTATGGACACACCCATTTTCCCCTTTCCCATTTTTCACAAGGCCTCACCAGAGACCACCATGATTGTAGTGTTACCCATTTTAGACCAGAAGGTATCTAAGGCCTATAAAAGCTACAAAAATCTCACAAAAATTTACCCAAAAATGGCACAACATGGATACTCATAGGGAAAGGATGGAGATGATATTATACACACATGAAACAAAACTTTTGAGACTTTACATAGTGGTGGATCCATGCCACTATCTCAGTATCCATCATCTACAGTCATAGGTAATGGGTCTCCCACTTATTATCAATATGTAAATATGGATCACATGAATCATTCACAACTAGTTACCCCCAAGTATTTTCAATCATTTGGGTGATTGAGTTATCTATAGAGATTTTTATAGGCTATCTTCTCTCCCCAAAGTAGTTTATGATCTTCAGATATAAGGGTATCTTCTCTATAGCCTGATTCTTATGGGGTAGCAGGTTCACAATATAAAGTATGGTGAGGTAGTACTAGTTAGTCATATGGTTAGATCAAGCTAAGAGTTGAGCCCAATTCCACCATTAGGCCTCCAATCCAACTTGGGATGAGGTAGTTGCACATAGTGGAGGGGATGTCAGTGGGGTCAGATATGGTTTTGATAATTGTGAGAGATACCATTCTTATTAATTTGATTTTTGGATATTTCTTTATTTGAAACAGGTTCCTCTCATTTTTGTCATTTTGAATCATGTTTTGGACCTATTAAATATTTCTTTTTAGATCATGCCATATGTTATGGAAATATCAACTCTCCTTATAAAGAAGAAAACATAAGGATTTGTATTCCCTTCCCATGTGATATCTATATTGGAGGTGGAATTGGAATGGTATTTATTAGTCTTTTAAATGGAATTTTTGATGTCATAATTGGTATGGGTTGGATGACTTTATTTAAGGCCCACGTAGATTTCTATCGATTAAGGGTGACCTTATCAGCACCTGATGGAAGCTCTCATGTATTTCAAGGAGATTGGGACTCACATTCCAGTTGAGCAAGGCCTCATCTTATTAAATTGGGTAGTTTGATGTGTCATATCTCACCTTTTTAGTGGAATATAGTGAAGGGAATATTATAGAGTATCTTCCTTCAATGGTAATAGAAATTTCTCAAGGTATTCCCTAACGAATTATTGGTCTTACCCTTAGAATGAAAATTTGAGTTCTCAATTGATCAAGTGCCTCAAACACAACCAATTTCATGGCCCTCTTATCACATGGAAGCCACAGAGTTAAAGTAATTAAATATTCAGCTTTAAAATTTGGAATCTAAAGGATTCAATCATCCAAGTGTGTCCCTATGGGCTACCCTTGTGCTTTTTGAAAATAAAACGGATTGGTCTCTCCACTTGTGTATCACCTATTGAAATCTAAATCGAGTAATGATTAAAAATAAATATCCTTTATCCCACATTTAATACTTGTTTAACTAGTTAAAGGGGGCAAAGTGGTTCTACTATATTAACCTTTGTTTGGGTAATCACTAGCTTAGGTTGGGAATGGATAATATTCCTAAGTTTTATTTTTGATATAAGTATTATCATTTCGAGTATATTGTGATTTCGTTTGGGTTGACCAATACTATGATAGTCTTTATAAAACTCATGAATTAGATAATCTATAAATACCTTGACTCTTTTTTATTGGTATTTACAAATGAAATCTTAGTGTATTCCAAGTTTGATGAGGACCATGACCATCATCGGAGAGTTTTTTTGGGGAATTTTCATGATCATCGCCTATATTCCATGCTATCAAATTGTAACTTTTGGATACAGGAAGTAAAGTTCTTGGGGAACATGTTTTCTAAATGGGTAATTTTAATCAATCTTGAAAAGGTGAGGGGATTTATGTTTTTGTAGGGGCCAAATAACATCTTCAAGATTTAAAGATTCTTGGTTTTAGGAGGGTATCACAAAAGGTTCATGAAATACATCTCCATGCTTGTATCATTTTTTACTACCCTTACCTAGATAGAGATAAAATTCTTATGAAGATCTGATTTCTGGGCATAATTAGATGAATTGAAGTGGTGATTGACCACTACTCCTATTATAATTCTTCCATAGGTTGGTCTGGGTTGCATTATATATTTTGATGATTCATGTATGGTCTTGGGGTGTGTTCTTATACAAAAAAAATCGTGTGGTGGTGTATGGTTATTTCCAACTTTGGACACATTGAAAGAACTATCCACCCCCCCCCCCCACACACACACACACAAACTTTAGATCATACCTCTTATATACACTCTTAATTTTTGGAAACACAACCTATTTGGTAAAAGGTTCACAGTATACTATGGCCATAAGAGTCTGAGATATAAATTCTCCCAGATATTCTTGAATCTCATGCATAGGTAGTGGGTGGAATACCTTCAATAATTTGATTTTTATATCGCTTATATGTTAGGTAAAGGAAATGTGGTCATTTATTCTCTTAATAAGAATTTTCCTTATCAGACTATAAATGAGTCTAGTGATGAGTAGAATCTCATGGGAATATTTTCTCATGAATTTTGACATGAAAGATGAAAAAGAGTTTGTGTTCTTATCTAGTATTCAGCTAACACATTCTCTTATTGAGTTCATTCACTAAGAATAACTAGGATATGAGGAATTCCTACATATTAGGTGAATCTTAAATGGTGGAAAGGCCACCAATGAGTGGTATCTATCTTATGAGGGTGTTATTTTCTTTGTAAAATGATATTTGGTTCCTTTACCATTGAGGAATATTATGATGTAGGATTCCCATAATTCAAAATGGTTTATCCATTATGGTTCTACTAATATATATTACTACATGAGACGTATGTTCCTATATCTAAGCATGAGATGGAATATTGGTGAATTAGTGTCTTGGTGTTATACCTACCAATAAGTTAAGGATGATCATAATAAGTGTTCATGGTTGTTTCAACCTCTTTAGGTTACCACCTAGAAGTGGGATGAGGTATCTATGGATTTTATTATTTTATTACCTCATACCCATCGAGGTATGAAAACTATATGGGTCATGATTGAAGGGCTGACCGAGTCTTTTCATTTTATTCTGATCAAAGATTCCATGAAGGTGGAAGAGATTGGGAGTACATATGTCTATAAAATTATGATTTTGTATGGTGTTCTCTTGAATATAATCTCGGATAGAGATATTTACTTTATTTATAGGTTTTAGAAAGGCCTCCAAGAGGTAATGAGATTGTAGGTGAATCTTAGCATGTCCTTTCATCCATAGACGGATGGCCAGATGAATTGGGAAAACTATATTTTCAAATATATTCCTTATTCATGTGTCTCAAACTTTAGTGGCTCTTGGGATAGCCATCTGGGACTAGTTTATTTTTCCTATAATAAAATTTATCATTCCATGATCATAATATCCTCTTTAAAATATTTATATGGTTGACCTTTTTAGTCTCCTCTTTATTGGACTAAGGTGGATGAAAACTCTCTAGTGTGTAAAAGCATCGTAAAAGAGATGATTGATATGATCTAGACTATCTAGAAATGGTTTGTGATGCCTCAAAGTCACCACAAGTTATATGTGGATCATTGAAATCATCTTTTGGAATTTCTAGTCAATGACTGAGTGTTATTAAAGGTATCTCCTTAGTTAGGACATCAACATCTTGGAAATTAAGGGAATCTTTCTTTTCGATATATAGGACCCTATGAGATTATTTTGAGGATTGGGAAGGTGGATTATCAGTTGGAATTATATTCTTAATTAACATCAATCCATAATATGTTCCTTGTTTCATAGCTCATGAAGTATCACCCTAACTTTTTTCATGTTCTGAATTGGAAAATCTTGGTTTGGAACTAGATGTTTTGGTGGTTATACATCCAATTAAAATTATTGATTCTTAAGAGAAAGTTTTTCATGGAAAATACAACCTATTGGTCTGAATCTTATGTAATCATGTGAGTGATTCACACAAGTCATGAGATTGGGAATATTTTATGAGAGAACAGTGGTCTCACCTCTTTTCTGATCAACTATATTCTAAATAACTTTTCAGAGGCAGAAAGTGGCATGGTGGGGAGAATTTTCACACCCATGGTGCCATTTTATGATACAGATCTTTTTATTTACTATTTTTTATTATTCTATTTCTTTCGAAAGTGTTTTCTCCTCATATTTTTGGAGTTTTTGGAGTTTGGTGGATGGGGTGGACTTTTCCATGTCACCTCACCACAACCATATAGGTTTCATAATTGTGATGGTTTAAGAAGAAGTAAATGTGTACTTTAACTTAGGTGTTATATCATGGGGGAATGGGGTCCAAAAACCTTGGCCCTGTCATTTTGTGGCACCCCCACATCACATCCTAAGAGGCCACACCACATGGGTGTAAGGAAGGGGTAACCATATCATAGCCATGCAGGCTACACCATGGGGGATATCTACCCCTTCTACCTTCTTGGGACATCCTACACCATAACGTTATATACTAAACTGTAAAAGGGGGAATTATGCCAAAGACCTGAGGGTTTTTTCATAACAACATGGTTACCAAAAATTTAAAAATATGGAATTTACCATCTTTCCCCTCCGTATTTTTAACCCCTTCCACCCTCTTTATATCTCATTTTTGAACCCATACAAAACCTATGCATGATTCCCTAATTCCTCCTCCTCCTTGGGTCGATTTTGGTGGGATTTTCATATAGGATCTTTAAGAAAATATCTAAGTGATCTCCTCCCTTCCTCTTGGAATTTATTTCTACGTTCTTGTTTTTAGAAAGCATATTAAATTATTTTGAATTTTGTTATAAATCCTTTAAAGGTGTGTATATATGTGATAGAGATTTTAGAGGTTGTTTACTTTAATTTGGGTGATGAAATTGGTTTAGAATGTATATTTTATATAGAATGTGGTGAGCCATACACCACATGCTTGATGAAATTCCCCTTAAGATTAAAATAGTTTTAAATGGAGGAATGATGCCACCTTGAGTGGGGGTAGAAAAAGGGAAGTCGGGTTATTAGGTGGTAAGGTAAGGAAAAGCATGATTTGGAATGGTTTTCCCTCCATATAATTGGATACACACTACAACACTAACTAAAACTTATTAAAACATGATAGGGAGTCACTTAAAAGGGTGGACCCTTTCCCCTAAGCCTTGAGATTACTCACCCTAGGGGTGTGTATATGCTTGATTACATTGGTTCAATCACTGAGTTTTGTGAGGATCCTAGATAGCCCAAACCTTAAATACCCTAATACTTTCCCATGGTTCTAGTTTTAAATTGAATTTTTACCTTGCGTATTCTTTTATAATTTCAAATTTCTATTTTCTACTTCTCCTTAAAAAATAAAAAGATTATTTTTATATTGCCTAATTAGAAAAATATATGCTTGGTTTTATTTAATAAAGATTTCTTATGAAACACTTAGTGGATTCCTACTGATCTCATTATGCTCACACCCAATATACACCTAATGGGTGTATATAAACCTTGTTCTGTCTAATTTGGGAAAAGGAAAGGTGTTACTAGGTGGCAGCGGGTACTCCAGTTAGTGTTACATGGGATGTTAGCAGTGACATAGTAGAACTAGGCCCTCATGTCACATGGGGATGGGTAGAAGCTTTTGATTTATTTTTATCCTAGATATTGTATCTTACTCTCATGTATCACTATATCGGTTTCCCATCTCGTTCTATTTTGTATACACATAGACACATGAATACTTTGTTATTATGGTATGATTATTGTAATATTGTTTTTTGTGGTTATTTTAATTCCTTTGAGATTTTACATATGCTTTTTTTCCTATAATTTTTTTTTCAATTTCATCTATTTGGGAACATGACCTCCCAAGGTTTGGAAGGTTCATAGTGAGTTCTTGTATAGGATCCATTTTATGGTTTTCCTTGGTAAAATCATTCTAAAATGTGTTCTTGATGCCCAAACACTAGTTTCCAGACCATGGTGATCGATAACACCCTCCATTCATTGCCACAGACCGGTTTGGGTGCTCGAGTTAGGGGTAATTGGGTTGGTTCATAGAATCTACAATGAGTTTCAACTCACTTTTTGTATTTTCCACTTATTTTGAATGCCCAATACATATTATAATGAAACAACTATAAAAAAAATAGGCAATTATTCATGTTTTTTATCCATATTTTATTAAAATTTGATTAATTTTTAATTTAGATGCATTTTTTTAAAAATGTGGACAATTTTACTATGTTTTTAGACATGTATTAAAACATGAATACTTTTTATTTTAACCATGTTTTTAAACATGAATAAATTAAATACCAAATTAGATGTTATTTTTTATACTCGTTATTTGTTATATATATGTATATATTAATATTATTAAAAATAATATAAATGAATGAAATATATAGAGAGAAAGTGAGCACGTGTATAATAGTATATATAAAATTAAAAATTAAAAATATTTATAGAAATTTAATACACAGAGGCACACGCACTCAAGTTAAAACATATTTATAATTAACTAACAATAACTAAATAAATTATCATTAATAATAAATATAAATATAAAAAAACATATATATATATATATATACACATGTGTGTGTTCGATCACACTTATATATCTTTATAATATTATCTATACATTTATTTGTAAATTAATATATTAATATACACATATTTATATATTATAATATATGAATTTATAAAAAAATCACACTCACGCACCTATATACTAATATATATATAAATATGTGAATTTATATGTAATAATATTATATTTATATTATTATATTATATATATATATTAATTTATATATCAATATACATATACTTTTAAACATGCATACACATATTTGATTTTTATATAATTATATATATATATATATATATTATTTATATAAATATATATATATATATATAATATTTTCAAATTAATATATATCAAAATTTATACAACTTATATATAAATACTATGTAATATTGTTAAAAATAATAAAAACTGTCCAGATTGAGTGGTTTGATCATTCAGTCACATATTTTGCAACGTGGGTTCAAGTCATGTGACACACATGTATTTTTAAATATAGGTGGGAGGTAGGGGTAGGTCAAGATGATGTGTGTCATGCGAGAAGTAGAGGTGAAGTAAGAAAGTGGGTGGGGTCATTGTATGGGAATCACCGAAAGTAGGGGAATGTGAATTATAGGAAGTAGGGGCATGGTAATCGTACGAAGAAAGGGGTTGGGTTGGTATCATGCAAGAAATAGGGGTACAATAATCATGGTAAATCATTTAGAAAAGAATACAAAAATCATGTTTGATTTAAAAAACAACTTACCTATGTTTCAAATAAACATGGGTATGTTTTTCACCATTTACTAGAATTTATTAAAAACACTGGTAAATGGGGTTAGAAATGTGGGTAGATTTATCCATGCCTCATTTAACCATGTTTTTATGTTATATGGGGAAATAAAAACATGGGGTAAATTATTTAGTGATTCTTATAAATATGGATAATATCAAATAAAAACATGGTTGAATGCATTTTTTATAGCAAACCTCATGTTTTCATATGTATATCCTTTAATCCCATACGCAATAACCTATTAAAGTTATTTTGTTCACACAATACTATCCTTCACACAAAAAAACGTTCATATAAATGATGTATTCATGAAATTAAGTGGTTCACACAAGTCACTCCTAGAACACAGTGGTTCACGTAGCCCTTTTTCACAACTTCCCTTTAGAAAAAATAGAGCATTTTTCTCTCTCTCAAGAATATTATCTTCTAATTATATATTTTTTTCTTAGGGATCAGGTATTTATAGATAAAATCCATACCCTTCACACATCACAAAACCTTTCATTCACATAAATCCACTATACTAAAGTCATGAAACCGTTATTTGTTCACACAACTTTGTTGTGATTAACTTCCCTTTGTGTGGTGCCTCCTTTTTTCTAATAGTGTCTAAATCCCTTTTTCATGGAACATCCTTTTTCACTAATGATGTGAAACTATAACTTTTTATAGCACATTATTTTTCAGTTTCTGGGTGCAATGGAAGTGTGTGGATGGGTGTACCCAACTTTAATTTTACCGTTAACAGCGATAAATCTGAGATCTGTCACGATGATAAAATGTCGGATCTTTAAAATATAATGAAGCAAGAAATGGAAAGAGGAAAGTCCTAGACTCATAGAGAGTATCATCATATGTTGGTTATAATTAATTTTATTAAAATAAAATAATTACCTTGATGTAATTCTCTCTCTGTTGATGCTCCCAGTCATGATCCAATGTGATATGTCATTGTGTCGTAGAACCCAAGTGTGGACTTCATCTAGAGGTAATCCACACGTGCTCCACGTATCTCTCGATGTCACTGAATGGATCTCTGGGTGATGGTGCGGAAGATTATTTACTTGTGATGTCCGCCTTCGATCTCCATGAGAGCTACTTCCAAAGCGCTCTCCTTAATCCAATGGAGGAGGATCTATCTCGTAACTTGAGAGCATTCTTGGAAGAAAGGAATTATCTCTTAGATCTAGAGATTTCTCTAGATCTATTTTGCACAACCATAGATAATGGCTAGATCTAATGAGAATAATGTAATTGAGATTTATATTACTTAGAATAATAAAATTGAATTAATTACCCAAAGGCATTTATTCATTTCATTTAATTCTTAGTAAGACCCCATATATAATAATAACATTTGACTATTATTATCACTTGACATGCGCCCAGAAAATTACACCTAATATTATTTAATTAAATAAATAATATTATTTCTCATGAATCTTGAGAAAAACTACACGGTGTGTACTTTTGTTTTTCCATTTTCTTTATTTCCTCCACCACATTTATTAGACCTTGAATAATTACTATTTATTTCTTAAATAAATATCACTGCATTATTTGCTAATAAATATATATTATTACGCCCACAATATATTCTCTCAAATAACTAGTGTTGAAATAATTGTGATCAGGCATCCTTGAGTAATTATTAAACCACAAACAAGAATAATCTTTATTCAACTTGTTAAATGAATATTTAATTGAGATACTTGGATACACTTAGTGTGTGACCCTCTAGGCCTCTTTCTCAGTGGAATTAGGCAGATCCTTCCTAAATTCCAATGTTATCATCTAGAAACATGCCAAGGAATCCATAGAGAAAGAAGTTAATGTTGCAATGACGTGTCACCTCATAGGAATGCTTACCATTTAATGTAATCTCTTTGTCTCGATATCTTGAATCAAGCAGGTTTCATGCTAGTGTCATCAACCCATGTGCTCAATTACTCTTTCTTTGACCTCCCAAAATTGAAATTTCCCATTCCTCACCATGGCCATGGATTTATTTTGGCTATATAAATTCCATCAAAGGGCCTGAGATATCAACTTCCGTTATGGAACAGAAGGGACAAATCCTTTCTTGCGTTATGTATTAATGTAGTACTACTCGTGATGCACCCAACATATCATACCTCACTGTGAATAGTGTTTCATCATAGTTCTCATCAATACATCGAAGTTTGCAAGTTGTAATACCCATTAATAATAATCTTAAAGTCTAAGGACCAATACACATGTCTGTAGATAGGAACATTCAATGATAGTATGAAATACAGATTTCCTACTGGCGGGTCTCATTTTCATAATATCCTCCTAGATATTACCAAGGGAGCACACCATGAGAATGTGATTCAAAGTTTTTTGAGTCCTCGCCCCTAATGGACTATATTATTTCTGTCCATAAAATAACATCATCTATCCATAGAACATATATTCAAGAATAGTGTTATGGCACTTATGTGTTCTCATCCTAGCAGAGATCTGCTACGAGCCTTTAGTTCAATAATTATCCTCAAAAAATTATCACATGAATTGTCATGAAGAAGAACAATCAAGATGTGATAAGGTATTTATTAATATTCAAATACATGAATTCAAGTTTATCATAAAGTACAAAGTAGTTGGTTATAGGCCACCAACTCTAACAGACTCCCACTTGTACTAGAGCCAACTGATAATAACATTTAACCCTCTAGCTCTCACATGATATTCATGATTTTGCTGAGATAGGCCTTTATTCATGGGTTCTACCATTTTCTCTTCTGTGTACACTTTTCTCACTACAAATTCACCCCTTTTATAGAAATCCCTTAAGAGGTGACACTTCTGGAGAATGTGCTTTGTCAATTGATGTGAACTTGGTTCTTTTGTAAGATCCATCGGTGTAGTATTATCACAATACAATGTGATAGGGTCTCTACTACTAGGAACCACATCAATATCCTAGACAAAGTTCTGATTCTAGATAGCTTCCTTGGCTACATCAAAAGCTGCTATATATTCGGACTTCACTGTAGAATCGGTGACAATTGGATACTTTGAAATTTTCCAGCTCACAACTCCTCTATTGAGATAGAAAACATATTCTGATTGCGACTTCAGATCATTCTGATTTGTTTGAAAACCAGCATCATCATACCCTATGATGAAAAGCTCTTCATCTCCTCCATACACTATGAACATATCCTTAGTTCTTCTCAGATACTTAAGGATAGTCGTAACAGTTTTCAAATGATGTTCTCCTGGATCTACTTGATATTTTTCTACCATGCTCAGTGTGTATGCAACATCAGGTCTGGGACATAACATGGCATACATGATGGATCATATAGCCAAAGTTTATGGGATCTTACTCAACCTATCTTTCTCCTATTGTGTCAGAGGACACATTCTCTTAGAAATATGTAGGACATGTGACACTGGAACCAATCCCCTCTTGGATTGTTCCATACTAAATCTCTTTAGTATGTGGTCAATGTATATACCCTAACTTAGTCCGAGTAACCTCTTGGATCTATCATGAATGATCTTGATCCCTAGAATATAGGTTGTTTCACCTAAGTCCTTCATGGATAAAACTTGTTCAACCAATACTTAACTGATTGTAAGAATGGTACATCATTTTCAATAAGTAATATGTCGTCAACATATACTACTAAGATAATGACCACATTCCTATTAAACCGCTTATAAACACATGACTCGCATTCATTCTTAATGAAACAAAATTCTTGTATGGCTTCATCAAATCTAATGTTCCATGACCTGGATGTTTTCTTTAATACATAAATGGATTTATGTAACTTGAAAACCTATTTGGATTAACCTGGTGTCACAAACCATTCTGGTTGTGTTATATAGAAATCTTCTTTAAGGTTCCCATTAAGGACTGAATTTTTACATCCATCTTCCAAATATCATAGTCATGGTAAGCTGCTATATAAATTATGATTCTTATGGATTTAAACATGGAAATTGGTGAGAAGGTTTTATCGTAGTCAATTCTTTGATGTTTTCGAAATCCTTTAGCCACTAGCCTTGCTTTATAGATTCTAACTTGGCCTTATATGCCCAAATTTCTCTTGAACACCCATTTGCATACAACATGCATTACATCAAATGGCTCATTGACCAGAATCCAGACTTGGTTCTGATACATGGAATTCATCTTAGAATTCATAGCTTCTATACATATTATAGCTTCTGAGCTCTTTACTGCTTCCTTGTAGGAGAGAGGTTCATTATTTTTCCAACAATAATGATTCACCATCCTCGGTGATTAGGAATCCAAATCCCTCTAGTTACCTTACCTCTCTTGAGCTCCTACACAGTACTTGTGTTTCTAGAACCTCTTCCATGGGTACCTATGGAACTTGTTCTTGTACCAAATCCTAGGTATCTTAAGCATCGACTTATTCTAATTCAATCTTTATCCCACTATCCTTTTTCAGGATGTGCTCCCTCTCAAGAAAGACATCTTGTTTGGCGATAATCACTTTCTTGTCTGAAGGGTTATATAGGTAATATTGTTTCTTTTCCTTGGGATATCCTATAAAGATACACCTCGTTCCCTGGGGTGCTAGTTGTTTACCTTATAAGACCTTAAAATTCCTCTCATCCCCATACACGTATGTGAAAAAAATGGGTTTCTTTCCATTCCATAACTCAGAGGGAATTTCATTTGTCACTTTAGTTAGTACTCGGTTTAATGTGTATGCTACAGTTTGTAATGCATATCCCCAAAAGTATAATGGAAGATCTTCATGACTCATCATTGACCTCACCATGTCCAACAAGGTTTGGTTCCTATTTTCACTAACACCATTCCACCATGGTGTATAAGGAGGAGTGAGTTGAGATAGAATCCCAGACTCTTGTAAAAGATCAATGAACTCTTGGTTCATATATACTCCACCTCAATAAGATCAAATATTCTTTATCTTCTTACCAAGATGATTCTCTACTTCATTCTTAAATTCCTTAAATTTCTCTAAGGACTCTTACTTATACCTCATTAAGTATATATATCCATATCTACTCAAATCATCAGTAAAAGTAATGAAGTAAGAATATCCACCTCTATCTTCTACTGGAAATGGTCCACACACATCCATGTGCACTAATCCTATAAGTTTTTTGTCTCTTTCACCCTGTCCACCGAAATACATCTTGGTCATTTTCCCTTGTAAACAAGTGTGGCATCTATCAAGTGGTTTTATCTTAGTAGAGTCTACATAACCATCTTGTAAGATCTTTGTCAAGCACTTCTCGTTTACATGACTGGGATGGTGATTCCAAAACTGGGTGTTGTATGAGTCATGTGAGTTTGTTTCGTTATCGATTTCCAACACTTGGTTTTCATAATTTTATACATAAAAATCATTATTTAAATGTTCCATACCATAACATATGTTGTTCTTATAAAAGAAACAACCCTTATTTCCAAACTTTATAATAAATCCATCCATATCCAAACATGATAAAAAAATTATGTTCTTGGTAACACTAGGTATATAATAACAGTTATGTAAAACCAAAAGCATCCTAGATGTAAATGAGAGATGGTAATCGCCAATGGCCAACGCATCCAGCCTCACACCATTAGAATATCTAAGATCTATCTCTCCTATAGAAATATTTCTAAATCTAATTGGTTCCTGCATTTGAATATAAATGTGAGCCCCACATGTTTCATCTAATACCCAATGTGTAGAAATGGAAAGATTACACTCTATAACAAACTCACCTTTAGCGTCCCCACACTTCTGGGTGCAGTTTTTCTTCCAGTGGCATGGATTGTCACATGAAAAACATACTACCTCTTATTCCTTACTTTGTCTCTAGATCTTACCCTTCTTGTAGGGATGGTGCTCGAGGGATTTAGACCATTTATAAATCCTTGGCCCCTTTGCCTTGCCCTTCCTCTTATTATTCACCATAAGTATTGCGGGTTTGTCACACCCGATGTCCTTATCTACCTGTAGAATCAAGGTTAGAAGTTCTGATAGACTCTTCTTATTATTGCTCATGTTTTAGTTGAAAATAAATCTATAGAAGGTCTTGGGAAATTATGATAGGATGAGATCTGTACGCAACTCATTCGGGAACTTAATCTCTAAGATGTCCAGGAATTCAATGTAGCCAGTAATCTTGACTGCATGAGACCCAACTAGTGCATACTCTCCAAGATTAGTTGTGAACAAATTGTTGTAGATATCATATTTCTCATGCCTTTCCTTCTCTTGATAGTGATCCTTAAGGTGAGACATCATCCTACATGCGTCTATGTTTTCATGTTGCTTCAAGAGCTCATTAGACAAGGCCGATAGCATGAAACATTGGACATATGTGGTATCATCCAAATGTTTCATATAGAGATATATTTACTCATAACTGGACTTGTTTCTAGGAACAACTTTAATAGGATCCTCTAGCATATACAATTTCCTCTCGTGGAGAAGGATGATGCATAAATGCCTCTATCATTCCTGAAAATTGGTGCCGGTGAGAAGGTTTTTCTTCTCAATTATGGTTCTCAATGATATGTTTGATGTCATTTTTCTTTTAATTTTTACAAATTAAGATGATAAAATATTTAGTACTTTATCATGATACAAACTAAGACAAATAAATAAATTAATACTTATTAGTCTCCCACTATTTTATCAAAATCCAATATCTATCACCATTGACTTCAGAATATTCTGTTGCTTGGATATTCTAGTGGCAAGGATCCATATTTCCCTTTCCATTACCCCAACTAGGGTTGGTCAATAAACTTGAAAGGTTTTAGGTAGGCATGCCAAATTCCAACTTCATTAACTTGCATCTCCTTGATCCACTGAGTGGACTCCCCAATCCTGAAATCCTTTTATTTTTTATTTCCTCAACATTTTCCTCTTGGTCACACCAAGTCCTACTGTGGTAGTCAACCCTTGATTTGAACCGATTCAATTCAACCCAAAACCTCTAATTAGAATTCCTTGATAATTGAAAGCACCCCAACTAGGGTTGGTCAAGCACTTTGAACTATGGTTTGATTCTAACCAAGATTATGGAAGGATATACTGACTTAATATTTCCTTGAGTGATTTTATCCTTATACATAAATTTCCATTTTATTATCTCTCTTACATGCTTGTTAATATTAATATGGATATAGTTAAGTGATTAACCATGTATAAGATAATATTTACGTATAATTCGGTCTTATTTTATTTCTATCTTGCATGCTTGTTTAATTAATTAATTGTTTGATCATGATAACACACCCACAATAAATAAACCATGAAATTGATAGAAATAAAATAAATGGAATGATCAAGATATTTTTCTATTAGATATTTTATCTAGCCATTGATAAACTAACTCAAGACCTAGGGGAGAAACACCTTTAACCTTTTGGGTTCGTGTTTACAGCTTTCTATTTGTCCACCTTTGTATCTCCTTGGATTGGTTTTTCCTTGGCTCATAACTTGAGCCACCTCCACTAGCTTCAGAGATCTATCCATTATATATGATTTTATCTCATATGTAGGTGAGGGGTAAAATGGGGTTTTACATAAAAGAAACATTGGGAAATCAGGCCCTACATATTAATGAGGATAAAACTTGCAGGCCATCAATTTTAATTTAGATAAATTAAAAGAAACCATCCACATACAAAAGGTCATGGTCTATCTCATGATCATCCATACGTGCAACAATATTTACGCATAAATAAAACTATAATTAAATTATTTAATCATTCTTGTTTAAGATAAATAATTTTTGAATCAAATAATTATTATCTTTAATGAATCAATCCTTTTATCTTAAACCCTTTTCTGAATTTCCTTGATATTATCATCTATCATAATTTTAAACAGATAAATTCATTTAAAATTATCTTTGTACATATCATATACCTTGGAGGCAACCCGGTGATTTCATGGTCATAACTACCCAATGAGTATAAATGAAAATTATGCAGATGTTAAATTAAACAGATATGGATAAAACACCCATCACGTGTTGTTCCCTAGCTTTATTCCCACACCATGGAACATGTCTCAAAAGTTTTTATAATATAATAATAAATTTTAATAAATCTATGTAATTTGGATAAGTACACAGTGTGTAGTTCTGACTACACATCATGTACTATTGTTTACCATCCATCTGAAGTATATTCCTTGGGTGTCGGTGTGTAGATGTACTTTGGAATTCTTCAGAGTACACGGCATGTCCAGTGGGCCACACATCGTGTAGTATCTGCATTACATGGTCTCCAGTCAGTCAAGTCATGTATGGGAAACATGATCCAACCCTAACCCAAAGGGACTATACGCCGTGTCCAGTGGGCCACATGGTGTGTAATCTAGAAACCGTGTGCCACCTGTTCCTGGTCAACACACAGAGTCATAAAGACTCAGATAAACTCCAACACATGGCTTGGTTTGGCATACTAGTCCCAATGCATTGAACCTTGACTACATGGAGTGTGAGGCAGAATACATGTTGTGTGTTTTGGTGTTGTATGGCCAGGAACCTTTGGAACCTCTAGATGAGATCCTCTATTTTTATTTTAATCAAAATTAAAATAAAAGATCATTTCTATAAGGTGAATAAGAAAAAAAGAGAGGGAATAGATCTCAAGATTCAGATTTACAGAATGATTAACTTGAATTGAAATAACTAAATTATTAAATGCATAAATCATCAATGAAAAAACTAAATAATTATAATAAATGATATGACTTCACGGATACCACTTGTAGGTTTCGGATTCAGCAAAAGCGTGTGGATGGGTGTACCCAACTTTAATTTTACTGTTAATAACGATCAATCTAATATCCTTCACAATGATAAAATGTCAGATCTTCGAAATAGAACAAATAACAAAAAGGAAGGAGGGAAGTCCCGAAACCATAGAGAGGATCATAATATGTTGGTTATAATTAATTTAATTAAAAGACAATAATTATCTTGATGGAATTCACTCTCTTTTGATTCTCTCGGTCATGATCCAATGTGATCCTTCATTGCATCGTAGAATCCAAGTGTAGAATTCCTCTAGAAGTGATCCACATGTGCTCCACATATCTCTGGACATTACTGAATGGATCTCTAGGTGCTATCATTGAAGATACTTCACTTGCGATGTCCACCTTCAATCACCTTGAGAGCCACTTCCAAAGAGTTCACCTTGATCCGGTGGAGGAGAATCTCTCTCGTAACTTGAGAGCATTCTTGGAAAAAAGGAATTCTCTCTTGTCTTGAGAGATTTCTCCAGATATATTGTGAAAAACCACGGAGAATGGATAGATCTAATGAGAATAATGTTATTTGGATTTATATTACTTATAATAATAAAATTGAATTAATTACCCAAAGTAATTTATTCATTTCATTTGATTCTTAGTAAGACCCCATGTCTAATAATAACATTTGACTATTATTATCACTTGACATGCACCCAAATAATTACACCTAATATTATTTAATTAAATAAATAATATTATTTCTCAAAAATCCCCAGAAAAACTACACGACATGTGTATTAATATACACAGTGTGTACTTTTATTTTTCCATTTTTTTATTTCCTCCACCACATTTATTAGACCTTGAATAATGACTATTTATTTATTAAATAAATATCACTAAATTATTAACGAATAAATATATATTATTTCATTTACAATATATTCTCTTGAATAACTAGTATCAAAATAAATGTGATCAGGAATCCTTGATTAATTATTAAACCACAATCGGGAATAATCTTTATTCAACTTGTTAAATGAATAATTAACTGAGATACTTGGATACACTTAATGTGTGACCCTCTAGGCCTTTTTCTCAGTGACATTAGGTGGATCCTACCTAAAGTCCATGGTTATCATCTAGAAACATGCTGAGGAATCCATAGAGAAACAAGTTAACAACGCAATGACGTGTCACCTCATACGAATGCTTACCGTGTAATATGATCCCTTTGTCTCGATATCTTGACTCAAGCGGGTAGCATGCTAGTGTCATCAACTCATGTGCCCGATTACTCTTTCTTTGATCTCTTAGAATTGAACTTGTCCATTCCTCACCACGGACATGGATTTATTTAGGCTATATCAATTCCATCAAAGTTACAGAGATATCAACTTCCATTATGGAACAAAAGGGACAAATCCTTTCTCAAATTATCTATTAATGCGGTATTACTCGTGATGCACCCAATATATCCTACCTTTCTGAAAATAGTGTGTCATCACAGTTTTCGTCAATACATCTAAGTTCGTGATTTGTAATACCCATTAATAATAATATTAAAGTATAAGGACCAATACACACATCTGCAGATAGGAACATCCAATGACACTATGAAATGTGGATTTCCTATTGAATTATGAAAATAAGGTTATTCTTAATACCTAAAATAAATAAAAAATTTGAAATCAAATATTTACCAAGAAGATCAATGTTACCTATTTAAATAATTTATCCTTGATCATTGTTACCAAAGGTAACTTTTCCACCTTTCATTTTAATAATCCTCTTGAAGAAATTATTATTCCCAATCATATTCCTAGAAAACCCACTATCCATGTACCAAATATTATTGTTGTTGGTACACATATTATTTTCCTAAAATTAAAAAGATTAATATTTTGGAACCTAAACCTGTTTGAGTCAAGCATTATTATAAAAAAAATAGAATACACATCTGTCCAACTTTACTATGTTGAGAAGTTTTCCATTATAGAGAAAAATAAGATTTATGAAAGCCTAAAGATTGTACTTTATTTAAAGAACATTTATTCTTCCAATGTCCTACACTTCAAAACTTTATACATAATAGGGAAATATTTGGAATAAAATATTAGTTTTGAAAATTGGTTTTTTATGAGTAAAACACATTCAAAATACATCCCTATGAGGTTTTATCTTTCTATACATCTTATCAAAATTTTCTCTACTAGTGTTAAACTTTGATAATAATTTTTTCATAATTTAGTTTCACAACTAAATTTTTATTCTCAATAGAATTTATACTAGAATTAAGTTTTTCTAACTCTTTTAAAAAAATAGTTTTCTCAAGATTATATTTTTATAACTCTTTTGAAAGATTAGAAACTTCCGTAGTAAGTGTAGGTATTGTTGAATTAGCTTTAGCAATTTTTTCCTCAGTAGCATAATTTTTTAAAAAAAAAAATTGCAATTTTGGTTTTCTAATAGTTTATCAAATATTGAAAATTCCTCAAAACTAGGTAAAGTATTATTCTCTTTAGATGAATTAGATTACTCTTATGAAGATATATAATTATTATCATTTTCACTATCAGGATAATTAGCATTAAAAGTAGTATTTGTTATGGTTTTAACTGATACCTTATCCATGAAAAATTATTGTTCTTTGAAATTTTATAAAAGAAAATTATATTCTTCTGACCTTCAATTTCATTATATGATGAATTATCTAAAGAACTATCACCTCCACTAGCACTCTAAGTGTCTTATGCTTTTATACTTTTCTTACCCTTATGTCTATAGAACTTTTTATAATTCCTCTCAGAATTTCTATCCTTCTTATCTTTTCACTTAAACTTGGGACAATCTGGTCTTATATGAAAAACCTTTTTAAATTCATAAAAATAACTTTAGAAGAATCTTTCTTCACATTTTTATCCTTATGAATCTTATTATACTTATATTGAAAGTATTTCTTCCCAAAAATATTATTCATTCTCTTAAAAATATTGGCTAACTCATTCTCATATTGTTCTAAAGAACTACTATTTGTCTCAAATAGAACTTTATTTTTCTTTGTAGACATAAAAACTTTCTCAGATGAATGAACTTTATTAGTAAAATTTGAAGTAGTTTCAAAATAAATTCATCCATTATTTTTATTTATCTTTTTAGCATCTATCTTTAGTCTACCCTCATATTGCATGAGTGTTCAAATAAAATCATCCAAGGTAGAATTTTTTATCCTTCTTTTATCATATAAATGTGTTCTATTTGACTCCCATTCTCCAGGCATAATTTCAATGATCCTTTATACTTGAATTCCATCAGTAATATTCGTTTAACCAAAATATTCTTAACTATTCACAATTTTCATAAAACTTAGATGCATCTTAGCAACATATTTTCCAGGAATAGAATCAAAAGCTTGATAATCTACCCTTAACATATCTCTTCTGGTCTCAATCACTTTAGAAGTGCCAAAATGACTAACTTCTAACTTTTTATTAATATTTTTTCATCTTCATAAGAATATATTTGAATGTAGATATTTATTTTCATATAACACAACAAATTATTTCAAACATGTTAATTTAGTTTATATTCGAGCTTATATTTATTTATAAAAGTATAAACTTATTTATTAGGGATTTTATAATTTTTATTCAGCATAACAAATTTATCTAGTCCGGTATTAATTACAAAGGTTTTCATTATATGTTTTCAATACTCATAATCATCCCCATTGGAAAATGGTGGTCTTCTAGTATTGAGATTATCAAGAGTTCCAACATTTAAATTTACCATATTTGAAAATAAGAAATAAAATACTCATTCTATAAAATACATGTTAGTGTAAATTAGTTTATACAAAACCTATAAACAATAGTTTATAACAAAGTTTATAAAACTTTAGAAATTTTCTTAAAATAGAAAAATTAAAAACTAGCAAGTTAAGCAGTAGAATTTTTCTCTAATACCAGTTGTAGGATAGAAGAGTATATCAATGGCTATAAGAGGAGGGTTGAATTATAGTTTAAAAAATTAAACTAAATAAAAATAAAAACCTCTAAAAAGTAATTTATCAGACATAGATATCATCTAATGATCATAGTTTCTATATTGGACACACAGTTTGTTCGGTAAAATGGAGTTTAGAAAAGTTTAGTAAAATAAAATTTCTATAAAATGCAAAAAACAGGCACAATAAATATAAATGAAAAATTTTATAAGGAATTTACAATCCTCACTTGAATTCCTTAGAAAAAAACTCTCTAAAAATTTATAAAGTGTGAGTAATGAGATGTTACAGTAGAGAAGACTTTAGATAGGTTCAGTCACAAAAGTATCATCTCCCATCTCCTTGAATGCACATCTATTTATCAGTATAGATCCAATGGTCATATTCTTTGATTCTCAAAGTTGGATGTAACGGCCTCGAATGAGTTCGATCTTGATAGCTTAGCATGTTCTATATATCTTCATCTGATTTCATTTCTTATAGAATCATCACAATGCTGTAAAAGTATTTCATCTGGTAGAAATTATTTTGACCATAAAATTATAAATTTTATTATTATTATGTAATAAATTATGTTTAGTCAAATGAGTTGAAACTTGATTAGTGTGATAGATAATACTTCGTCAATCTAATAGATGATACTACCTCAATTCGATGGACTATAGTTTCCAATCCGATGGACTATACTTCATCAGTCTGGTGAACTAAAATTAGTCAATATAGTGGACTAAACTTTATAATTCAATGGACTAAACTTAGTTAGAACAATAAACTAAACTTCATTAATTTTATGGACTAAACGTAGTCAGTCTTATGGACTAAACTAGGTCACTTGAATGAACTAGAAAAAATAAAAAGATTATATTAGTTACTTTAGAAAGATTTATGAATCTAGTAGAATAAAAGTTTTTCTAAAGAAAATTTCTAATATACTTGGGAAAATATAAATTTAGTAAAACATAGTATTTAAGAAAGTTTGTTGTGATTTTCAAAACTAATAATTTAAAGTGTAGAAAGTATAACTTTCAACCCAACAATGCATGTCTCAAAATATAATCTATAAGAATATTTGAACCCTAATATTATATTAAATACTATAAAACTTACCTTTCTATCATAATAGGCATATATTAACGCTACTATAAATATGACCTATACTAATCAACATATACCAATAGTTTAGAAAACCATTGGTATTGGTATGTTTTTTTATTACCTATACCAACTATTTGGAAAACCATTGGTATAGGTATGTATTCTGGACACCTATACTAATGGTTCAACCAAACCATTGGTATAATTTGTTAGGTCGGATGATAATGAAGAAGAAAAAGACATAATAAGGGGTGAATTGTGGTTTTCAAAACTTTGATAGATTCATAAAACATATCTTATTTTTCAACTAACCTTTCCTTTTCTCTTAAAGTTGAGTGCGCAGCAAAAATAAATAAAGGAAATGAACATAGTGATGTATAGTGATCAAGGGAACAAAGATACCTTAGTCCAATCCACCAACACTCAACTCCATGAGCTCAGTTATTTTCACTATGTCCTTTTATCTTGATTCCTTTAAATAATAACTGAGTATTGGTAGTTGTCACATTTATAATAAGGCTGTATAGAGCCTTCAAGTTTTTTTATAAGGAGTCATAAATCCACATATTAGTGAAAGAATCTGACACTTAACCACAACTAAGTCTAGGTAGTTGAAACTCTACCAAATCAATCAAGATTTATTTTTTTGAGAATACATATTAAACTTCACAATTACAGTAACAACTATCAGATGTATTCAGATCTTCAATAATGCACAAGATAAAATAGATATTCAATTTCATGTGGGCTTTCTTCAAACATTGGTAGAGAAAATACCATATAGATGCTTAAACATGTATACCTCTAAAGTGTATCTCTGAAAAATTCTTATTTGTTCTTGTAGAAGAATATGAAATGATAAAATGTAGTAGCAGCAATAGTAGCATTGAGATGATAGATCAAAACATGAATGTCTCCAAATTGTAGCACTGAAGGAAACTACACACATATTTTTATGTATATCACCTTTCCTGTATATTCATATATTATTTTGATGAATAGAATATCAATATTTATACTATAGGTGTAATATCCCCAATTAAAACTAACTCCATAAATATCTCATAATAAATCATTAATATTTGAATTCAAAATCATTCAAGATATGTCATGATTTCCTTTAGAAATAGGAAAGATTTACTCCATTGAATATGAGCCTTTAAAATAATCATAATGGGCCTTTGAATCGATCATAAATGATCTTTGAATAGATCTTTATTTCTACCAATACCGTTGAAAAATCATAGATAATGTTGTAGATTTAAAACTCTATCATTGAATAGTCAAACGTAGGGTTCCTTCATGTGATGTAAAAACTCTAAATGTAGGGTTGATAATGTACAACTGATCACAAAAGTATATTTTATATACCATAAGTTTTTTTCCTAAAATGTAGTGTTCTTCATAAACATAGGGTTTCTTAACCATATTTTCTAGATAGCATAGGGTACATGATCCATACGTGTTGTTTCAAACATAGGATTTTCATTCCTTATGTTATGTATACAAATATAGGGTATGAATTGTGTTTCCATAATATGTTTAAACACATCCTGAATACTTCAAAAAATATTCCCAATGAATTAATTTCTTGAATATAATTTTAGAATAAATATTCTAATGAATAAAAAATTTCCTAAAACTCACTTAAAAGCAAATTTATTAGTAACATAAATGTGGTTTTTTGTGAGCATCAAAACCAAAAAGAAATTAATGAAATTGTTTAATCAGCACATGCTCAACAATCTCCCCATTTTTGATGGTCACAAAACCCATGTCAAAATACATATAATTTAAACAATAAATTTATCCCCATTTTGATATAGTATAAAATTTCTTTTATAAAGGAAAATTCTCCCCCATTATAAAGGATCAAAAAAATCAAACTTTTTAACATTAAAAATATAATATTAAAACTATAAAATTATCCCATATTATTAAAACTATAAACTTTCTCCCTATAAATATAAACTTCAAAACATTAATATAAATTTCTCCCCCTTTTTTGACATCAAAAATATATGATTAGAGAGTTTTTGAAATAAACTTCCCCTAAATTAATTTTTTAAAAATACATAGATAAGTAAGAAATGAGCATAGTATAATATTTGAATAAAATAATTATTTTCTTAAAACTACCCTTGAATCATAGAATATAGGATATTCAATGTATTAAAAAAAATCACAAGTAATAAAACTATTATTTTTAGTAACAAACTTATTTATGAAACAGTTAAATATTAAGTGCATGCTTATATAAGATAACTAACAAAAAGAAATTATGAACTAATTAATATAACATATTTTTACTAAACAATATATATTAAACACAACACATAAAATATTGATTTTAAATAAATAGAAAATAAATACTAAGAGTTAGAAAGAAGTTTTCGGTTCATCCAAACTTTTTAAACTTCAAATTGTATTACTTAAAGCAGAAAAAACTCTAAGTATTATTTTGAGATCAAACTATATTTCATACATTGATACTCATTTTTCAATGAATCAAAAACTATTTTCGATATAGATACTTTCTATAGATATTTATATGACTTTTTAGATTCATCCAAAGTAGCATATAAATTTTTTTCCTTCATTTAAATTGTTGACTTTATATATAATCTTTTCAAAAGATATTTGAGAAAAATAAACTTACATTTATTCAGGAATTTGAACTTCCATATTTCTTTCAGAAGACTTTTCAACTAAATCTTCAACATATGAAATAGACTGCTCTTTTGAAAAATCATAAGGATTACCTTTCATCCTTTTATAAAAAATATTTTATTCTGAACTTGAAGTACTTAACCGCTTCTCCTTGTTGTGACTAGTTTTTAGAAAACCATTTTAAAAATATATTTCTAAGAATATGAATTCATAATTTAAAAGTTTAAGAATAATATTAAATGTTTTGTTCTGACACAATGCAGATGAACTTTAATTTTCTTTAGTTGAAAATTATAGAACACTCATTACATATTATGTTAGAAAGGTATTTTGGTTTTTGTAAAAAATGATATTTTGAGAATATAAAATATAAATATTTCAATAGATTTAAAAGTAAAGAGATAAAAAATATTATTTTTCATTATTTAAACTAAGTACTATATTATATAGAATTTAAAAATAATGTTTAGAGAAAACAAGTTTTAAAAAATTAGTTATATAATCAAAATAGATTAGAACTTGATTTAAAGAGTAAATAAGATCCTTTATCAAATTTTTAGAGATATATTTCTCCCCGTGTATAAAAAATTTAGCATAGCAGAAACATATAAATATGAAAATTAAATACTTCATGGATCAGTGATTTAAGTACTGAGGATTTTTTTATAACGAACTACTTCAGTGTTGTTCACTTCATTAATATAGACTTTTATATACCAATCAATAAACCAATAAAATATTTAATAATGTAGATTTGTGGTGTATTCTTGAAAACATAATATATAAGTGCTTTTTGGAACCCATATGATTTTGGGTCTAATAGTGTTAGAAATTAAATTTTTAGTTAACCAAACTTTTTTATTTTGAATAGGAATTATACTATTCAAGTTAAATAATTCTTTTGAGCAATAAGAATTTTTTAAACCAGAAATTTGAGGTTTTATAAAATAGAAATCATTCGCATAATGTCCATTAATACCATAATAAAAACATTTAATATTTGAAATATTTTTTCTATTTAAATTGGGACCAAAATAATTTTTATATATTTTTGGTCTTTCACCATTACTTCATATTCCAAATTTTTCTTTTGGTATTTTATTTTTTCTATGGATTTGATTTAAATATTTTTCTCCCTTTATAATCATACTAAATGCATGTTTTAAATTATCAATTTTATCCAATAATTCCTTAATCTTAGTTTCATGAAAATTATAATATTTTTTACAAGAATCATACTTTAAATATATAAAAATTTTTGATAAATTTTCTTTATCTAATATAACAGTATCATAATATTTTTTTAATATTTCTATGGTATTCTTTTAAAGATTCATATTTTTTTATAACATAAATCAATACTTATTTAATTCATCATAATACATTTTCTCACAACTAGAGTTTTGAGAGTAAGAATATTATACCTCATGATCAATATGGGTCATTAGACATACCATTTTCATTTTATGCTTAGACTTAGAATCAGTATAAGATTTATCATTTGGTCCAAAAGTTTTAATATAGGTAGCCTTCACAAATTTCTTGCCTTTTCTCTTGTAATTGGATTTTATTTGTGCTTTAATTAAAGGATAATTATCCTTTATATGACCTTTTTCCTTACATTCGCAACATCTACTTTCATCAATCCCTTTATTTTTCTTTCTATATAGATTTTCAAATTTCTTAGTGAGATCTGATAAGCCTTTATCTAAATCTGGATGATTTGAATCAGAGGATTCATCTACAGTAGTTTTGAGAGTAGTTTCTTCATGTTTTTTATGATTTTTAGCTTTATCTTGCATATCAGCTTCATACATCATTAAAGTTCCAATCAACTCCTTCATAGATTAATTTTTCACAAGTTTAGATTGATGTATAGCTATAGATATTCCATTCCACTTAGTGGGTATTACTCTGAGTACTTGTAACTCTTGTTATAATTGTGAAATTGGATTTCCCAAATTAGAAACACTATTGAAAATCTCTTTCAACCTTAAATTAATTTTATTGATTGTATCATGTTCATACATTTTTAATGTATCAAACTTTAGTTTCACAATTTTGTACCTCAATTTTCTGATATTGTCAGTACCTTCATAGGAAATGGTAATTGTCTACCACATATCATATGCAGTGGAACATTGAGATGATTGATTGAATTCATTGGTTCCTAAATCACACACAATATCATTCATAGATTTTGAATTGATATCATATTCCCTTTCTTGTTCACTACTACAATCTTCCAAACCTTCCTTATGAATCTCATAAGGTTTAATAGCTTTTAAATAAACCCTTATTCCAAGATTTTTTAAATAAATAATCATATGAGATTTAAAACATCCATAATTATCAACATTAAAGTATAGATCATAGATCGTAAACATACCTTATCTAGAATCATCCATTTAATGATGTTTTCATCTAAATCTTTAACTCGTGCTTACTAGATCCAGTAAATATTTAGTAGATACTTCTGACACCACTTGTTGATATCGAATGGATCAAATAGAATATTCTAGAATGAGTATAGACTTTGATATTAATTAAAATTATCTAATAGATACATAAATATTCAATAATTTCCAAAAACATAAATATAAAAATAGATAACTTCCTTTTATTTCAATAGTTGATATCGGATAGGAAAAAATTTCAGTAAGAAAATATACCAATAGAGCCCTGCCTTTGATACCAATTGTTGGGTAGGGATGATAATAAAGAAGATAAAGTTGCAAGAGGGGGGTGAATTGTAGTTTTCAAAACTTTGACAGATTCAGAACACCTCTCTTGTTATGTAGTGAACCTTTCCTTTTCTCTCAAATTCAAGTGAGAAGGGGAAATAGATAAAGGAAATGAACACATCGATGTATAGTGGTTCAGGGAACAAATATCCCTTAGTCCACTCCACCAATGAACGAATACACAAGCTTGGTATATTTACTAGGTCCTCTTATCTGAATACCTTTAAACAACAATTGAGAGTAGGAAATTGGAACCTTTACTGTAAGTATTTATATATCTTTCTAGTTCTTTTACAAGGAACTGTAAATCCACAATTTAGTGCAAGAAACTGACACTTAACCATGACTGATTCTGAGTATTCAAAACTCCACCAAATCAATAGAGATTGATTTTTTTGATAATATATATTCAACTTCATAGTTTTAGTAATAATTGACATATTTATTCTCATCTTAAATAATTCACAAGATAAAATAGATCTTCAACGTTGCGTAGTCTTTCTTCAAACAGCGATAGAGAAAAAACCATACAGATGTTTAAGCATGTATGTCTCCAAATTGTATCTCTAGTAAATTTTTTTTCATTATTTATGAAGAATATGTAATGATAAAATGAAGTAGCAGCAACAATAAGAGCGATATGATAGATCAAAACATTTATGTCTCCAAAGTGTATCACTAAAGGAAATGACATGTGGTTTTTTATATATATCACCTTTCTTATATATTAATATATTATTTCAATGAATAGAACCTATATATTTATGTTATTATTCAAACAACTCCAGTTCAAACCAAATCCAAAAATATTGCATAATAAATCATGACTATTTGAATTCAAAATCCTTCAAGAGAGGTCATAACTTCCCTTAGAAATAGGAATGATTTACTCTATTGAATATAAGCCTTTAAAATAATCATAATGAGCCTTTTAATCCGTTATAAACAATATTTGAATAGATCTTTATATCTTCCAAGACCATTGTAGAAATCACGAATAATATTACAGATTTAAAACTCCATCATTGAGTAGTCAAATGTAGGGTTCTTTCATGTGATGACAAAACTACAAACATAGGGTTGACAATGTATGGTTGATCACAAAAGTAGGGTTGATGTACCATACATTTTTTCCCTCAAATGTATGGTTCTTCATAAATGTAGGGTTGATTAAACATACTTTCCTAATAGCGTAGGTTACATGATCCATACATACTATTTCAAATGTAGGGTTTCCATTCCTTACATTATGCTTACAAACATAGGGTATGAACACTATTTCAATAATACATTTAAACACATCTCAAATACTTCAAAAAATATTCACAAAAAATCAATATCTTGAATATAATTCCAGAATAAATATTCTGATGAATAATAATTTCATAAAACTCACTTAAAATCAATTTCATTAGTGACATAAATATGGGTGTTTGTGAGTATAAAATCCAAAAATAAATTAATGAAATTATTGAATCAACACATGATCAACATAATTAACAATATATTTATGTGTAAAAATAATAATAATAATAATAAATATTTGAAATTTTATAATTATTTTTATATATAAATATATATATATATATATAATCATAAAATTTATTGTAGAAAAGTGGTTTAAGTATTTAAAAAATAATTGGGAGGCCCTGGGATTAAAAGTTTTCATTGTATTTTTTTTAAAATATAAGACTTATACCAACAATTTGAGATCTGTTGGTCTATCCCACCTATACCAAGGATTCGGTCAAACTGTTGGTATAGGTCTATCCTAATGGAAAATCACCCAATGGTTCATCAAAATGTTGGTATATCCTTTTTTCTATTAGTTTAATGTTCTCACTACTTATACTAAATAAGCCTTTATATCTAAGTCTTAGGAGTTTCTAGTGACATTCCTTCCATAGCTTTATTTTCAAGATCTTTTTTCCAACCAAATATTAAAAATAAAATAATTATGATAATATCTAATAGAATCATAGTAAATGGCCATATGAATATGAAATCTCAATCCTAAGATGTATTCTCCAATAAAACCTTAATTTCAAACTATGATATTATATTATACGTAGTCCATCCTGTGACTATATTAGTTTAAC
Organism: Viscum album; assembly: GCA_963277665.1. Taxonomy (NCBI): domain Eukaryota; kingdom Viridiplantae; phylum Streptophyta; class Magnoliopsida; order Santalales; family Viscaceae; genus Viscum; species Viscum album. Next base: position 965,804,571 of record OY728150.1, read on the forward strand.
CTAGGTTACCTTAAATCGTGTTCTCCTATAATTTTTAACCAAATCCATTAAAATTAATTAGGAAATAGATATTTTATGATAACTTGTAAAGATAATGTGATTAACTAAATAATATACCTCATGACTATCTTTCCAGGTGTGTAGTATCAGTCCCACTTATCATGCACCCGAGTGAATATTGAGTTGATACTCAACTAGCCTTTTTTAGGGTGATTAACCCTAGGCGTATTAATGCCACCGCCACATCCACTTTCTAGTATCTAGATAGGGATGTAATTTCTAATAGAACCACATAATCTCTTCTTTACCAAAACTTCATGATTTTATCCTATACTTAGACTTATATCTAGTGTTTTCACTAAATTTATCTTATCCTAATCCTCAAAAATAACTAAACTCTACTTTGATACCAACTGAGGTTCCCCAGACTTGTACTCCTAGGGTCAGTGATAAAAAAAACTTACTTTAAACACTATATTTTATACAAAATGAGATAAACCTATTTTTATTTTACAATATTACCATAATATACACATTAAAACTCATAAATCATCTCATAATGCTGAGAATGGAAGGTTTAGTGTCTTTTATGATCAAAAACTTATTTTATGATACTTGTGATAATTTATATTTAATTGAACCACACAAGACTTCCTTCTAGACTTCTCATAAGTTAAACATATCTTCATAACCTAGGGAAAGGAAACATAAGAAAGGGGTGAGCACAAATGATCTATAATGGAAAACTTATCAACATATCATCAAGGGTTAGATCATGAGAAAAAATGAGTAGGATAGAAATATATTATTAAAAATAACATTGAACAATAAGAGTTATCCATAAGTCATGATTGAAGGACATGCAATCTCAAATAAATAAACATGTTCCATGTAATAAGAGTGTGTGATAATAAACATGATCCATGGAGAATAATCATAGTCATGTGATATAGATATATTTGGGTTATTGAAACAAATCATGATAAGTAATTATGGTTCAAAACATAAGCACAGGGAATCATCATATTGTGAGAATATCCAAGAAACACCACCCTTTATTTTGTGATAATATCAAAGAAGTATCACCCTTTATGTTTTGATCATATCCAAGAAGGCTCACCCTTTATACTATGAGTATATCTAAGAAGGTTCAACCTTTATGTTGTGAGCATATCCAAAAAGGTTCACCCTTTATGTTTTGAGCGTATTCAAGAAGGTTCACCCTTTATATTGCAAGTGTATCCAAGAAGGATCACTCTTTATATTGTGAACGTATCTAGAAAGTCACATGATACATTATCTCATGAGATATAAAATCTTTTCCAATACATTGTAGGGAGATATAGGACTTCACTAGTCATCATCTATATATATGTGTGCCATAAGATATCAATCATTTAAACATATCATTAAAACACTTGGGAAGAAAATGTGTTTCATATACTTTTCAAATGAAATCACAAAAATAAATCATTCATAATTCTATCAAAAATCATAACATCATAACCCCATGGAAAATAAATGGGTTTCAAAAGATATTTAATAACTTTCTAGGTAAATACCCATCAATAAATATAAAATTATCATATGGTGTTTAGATTATATAGATAAAGGTTATATGATTAACTTAATAATTACCCCAATAAATTGATTTATGACATCTAGGTGAACACCCTTCAATAAAAAAATGGAAACCAAAGTATTCATAAATTAAATACATTGTAATAAAAGTTATAACTATTCATAGTGGAAGGTTAGGAAAGAAAAAGGTAGTGATCGATCATATATTTGAAATAAAATAACATAATAAGTCATTTAGAGAAAGAATTTAGGTGATAAAATTTGAATAATATCTTTGATAAATAATAATATATGTCAAATAACAATTACTTAGATGAAAAAACACTTTTTAAAAGTTTTAGAAAAAATCACTTTGGAAATAAGACATATCGTGATCATTTGAAATAATTTTAAAATAAATATTTTATAAAACTTAGAGAAAAATAATTTCTTGTAGAAATAATAAAAACTTATGGATAAAGTTTTGTATAAAATTAAAAAGTTTATGGAAAGATATGTTCACATAGAAACACTCAAATAGATTCTTTTGTTGAAAATGACCCATAAAGAAAATGTTAAATTTATTTTTTAAAAAATTTGAAAAGAAAGTTAAGGTAGTTCAAAATTACCCTTTTAAATTTTCAAAAAAATAATATAGGTATATCCATAAAATATAGATTAGAAGATAAAATACAAGTGAAAAATAATTTGATTGTTATTGTATTTAAAAAACATTTTTTAAAACCCACATCATTTAAAAATATTTTAGAACTTTTAATTTAAAACAAGATAAAAAAGGAAACAAAAATCACCAAGTATAACTATATGGGAATAAAATTATTGTGAAATTTGAATAAATACTATAAAAAATCACTATATGGGTTATCACGTTTGAGAGATCTCGATTTTAAAATGGGGTTTGTAAAATAATCCTTGAGAATTAAGTAACATTTAAATCAAATCCCTTGAAGGAGAATGTGATTGAAAATAAAATTCAAAAACCACAAACAAGATATAATTCATTATATAATATAATAAATATGAATCATATACACCATATAAATATAAATTGTTCAATAATAAGAAGTATGTATTGAGTAATAATAATTGATACCAAGAAACCCTTTAAAGTAAAAAATATATTTGAGGTTTGATAATGATGTTATAAGGAAGAGTTTTGGAACCCAAAAAAAGGATTAATAAATATAATAAAAAGTATTCATTAGGTATAATAAATCAAACTTGTAACAATAGAGTTCATTAAGAAATTTTGTAACTCAATGGGAGAAAATTGATTTAGCACAAACCCTTACAACATCTTTATCTTTCAAATAAAAAAACCCATGAAATGTAGAATGTTAGACGGATTTTTAAATCCCATATATTTCATTAAAATTATCATAAAAATAATTTCATGACAAATATATACACCATAAAAAAAGAGACAAGTTATGAATATGAATTATATCTCAATGAAACAAAATTGAGATCCAAAACCCTTACGGAAGGGGTAATATAAGAATCAAAAGAATGTAAGAAGGTTATCATGAAATGGACAATAAAATATCATGAAATTAAATATATAAATTATAATTTAATATAATTAGTTAGTTAATACACTATATAAATTAAATAATGGTGTGTGATATTAAATATGTCTTGTGGATTTGAAAATGAGACAAAGAAAGTCTTACCTTGTATTCCTGCTTACTCGAACACGCTCTATACTCCTGTATAATAAACATAAATATATTAATATTATATTTTATAACATTATTCATATACATTAACTTTTATATAATTCATTTATAATCATTTATTATTAATATATTAGTTAGTTATAATATATTTTTATTATCAGTTGTTAGTAACTTTAATTGTTTTGTGCATGATTTATGATGTTGATTCTAGTACCCATTATTTAATACCAAGTTAATAATTACTAGATCATTAAAGGTACAAAAATGGATAAAATATATTTATTTATTAATTTATTATCTCATTCTTGAAGTGTTTTTGTTATTTTTTGTAACAATTAAATCGATGTTGGCTTATTTCAGTATTTTTATCAATCAAATACGATATTTTAATAATAGGTTAAATACATAATATAAAAATTTCAGAAAAATAAAATAAAAATATTTTATTACTAACTTATAATAATATTATTATTTAATTTCTCATAGTCATCCATGATATAGTTTTATATTATAGTTTATATGGGTGGATAAACTGATCCAAAGAAGAACACGTTATAACTCAATGGGTGAGTATGTTTAATGAAGTGTATAATATCATTATAACATAATAATTATTATATTTTTTATATTTTTTTATTAATTAAATCATATTTTAATTTTTTTGGATAAATAATGAAAATTAAGATGAAAAACAAAAAATGTTATTTCATGGAGGCGGTAGTCCACAAAACGCATAGTTAACGTTTGTATTTCCCAACGAATGAGAGGGAATGAAGTTGAATTATAATTTTTCTACTAAAAATCATAATTATATTATATATGTTATATTTATTCTTCAATTAAATCCTTATAAATAGCAAATATAGGTAGTGGTGAAAAACATAAGACATGTCTTTGTGAAGGTGGTAGTCCACACAAATACACGATCGATGTTCTTTTGCTTTACAAAGTGGGTGGGAAGAAATAAATAAGGTTTTTTACATTGATATAATAACACATAATTATATTTATTATAATAATTTAATTATATTACTATGTTTAGGGTAGGTTTGGAAGATAAAAATTAATAATAGAAGGATAAGGATTAAGTAATACTCGTTTTGTGACCTTGAACTTTCACTTAAAAGTATCCTTGAAAATGAAGGTCTTGGGATATCTTATAGTGACTAGGTTATTTAGTTCATGTAGTGTAATTCTAGGAGAGTAAAATTTGTAATGGTTTCAGGAAATTTCTAAGGGTATGTGTAACTTTGAGAGGGTTAAAGTGGTCCCCTTTTATAAGTGAAGAAAAAGGAACTTTTGTGAACACCTGTTATTTTTCAACAATGGAATGACACTATTCAAGGTTAAATGGTTACAAAAGTGAAAAATAATGGATTTTGGGGTGATATAAGCTCAATTAATCCTCTAAAAATAATTTTTACACATGTTTTCAATATAAGTCATTTATTCTTAGAATTTTACTTTTACCTTTTTTGTTTATACTATGGTAACTAGTTTTCACCCAAGTAATTTATGATTTGATGAAAATATAAAATAACACATCCTATAAAATTTTTATGTGCTAAAAACTAATTTATTCATAATTTAATCCAATTAAATTTATAAATATTATAAAATTAACTTTTAAATCAAAATAGATTTTGTATAGAAAAGTAGTTATTTATAGAAAAATGACTTCTTGTTCATTAGTATTGATTAACAATTAAAGGTGTGTTAATATATTAATATATGTGTTTAAATTTTTATTATATTAATTATTTAATATATATTAATTTAATTTATTAGATAAAAATTACACAATGTTAATAAAACAATTATTTAAAAAAATAGTCACACCATTATCGTGGTAATTAACTTTAATATTAGTAACCACATTTTTATGCTTAAAAATGAAACTGAATTTATCAAATAATATGATAATTTTGTTCTAAAATACGAAATATATTTTATTATATTTAATTTATAAAAGTGATAAATCTAATTTTTAATGTAAGCACACAAAAACTTTTTTTACTGTGAAATATTACTTGAGTTTCTAAAATGATAAACATGTGTTTTATGAACTCGATATTCTATTTTAAAATGATTTATATTACTTATTAAATATATATATATATAGGCTTTTATAAAATTATAATTAATTCTTGTATTATGATAATGTCATAAAATTTACAATTTTAGCAAAATTGATATTTTTCATTATTCACTTAAAAATAAATTATTTTAGAAAACTATCAAAAATTCACCCTAAGATAATATTAAAATGATTAGTTTTAAAATAAATATCATTTCATAAAATTAATATTCTAAAATTTATAAATTTATCTTTTAAATGAAAATACAATGTGTAGAGGAAAAATGCTTTTATTAAAAGAATCCCTTTTAAAACTTTAAGTATTCTTAATCATATTTTCTATGAATTTATAATTGGTTACTATAATTTTATCTATTATAGGTTTTATTATTTTTATAATTTTCTTATATAATATGTAGTGTATCATTTTAGTTTGGTGTTGCATGTGAAACAAGATATAGAACATAGTATTAATTCAGAAAAATATATTCCAAAATCTCAGGGTGTTAGATTCTCCCCCCTTTAAATAAATTATCTAGTCATAATTTTAATTATAATTTATTAATGGGAATATAAAATATTAATTAAATGATATATATGTCACAAGATATAATTTTTAAGGATATATGAACCTTAATATTATAGTAATGACTAGAAAACATCATTCCATCATAATAGGTGTATATTAACACTACTAGAAATATAACCTATACCAATGGACCTATACCAATGATTTGAAAAACCATTGGTATAGGAATTTTTTTAACTATATATACCAATGGTTTGGTAGATATTTGGTATAGTTATGGCTTACATCCACCTATACCATCAGTTTGGTCAAACCATTTGTATAAGTGTCAACATATTTATGTATAATAATAATAATAATAATAAATATTTAAAAATTAATAATTATTTTTACACACGTGCACACAAGTGTGTGTGTGTGTGTGATCATAAAATTTTCTGTAGTGGAGTGGTAAAGTATTTGAAAAATAACTAAGAGGTCCTACGATTAAAAATCCCCATTGAAATTTTTTTCAATAGAAAACTTTTACCAACAGTTATAGAAAACCACTAGTACAGGTATTTCCTATGAAATTACCTATACCAATGGTTTGAGAACCATTATTATAGCCCACATATACCAACAGTTTGGTGAAACCATTGTTATATTTCTATACTAATGAAAAATCACCCAATGTTTGAGGTCCTATACCAGCGGTTCCAAACCGTTGGTATATAATTTTTTCAATAGTGTAAGATTCTAAATACTTATACCAAATAAGCCTCTATATCTAAGTATTAGGAGTTTCTAGGGATATTAATTACATATCTTTATTTTCAAAATCTTATTTCCATCCAAATATTAAAACTAAAATGATTATGATAATATCTAATAAAATCATAGTAAATGATCATATCAATATGAAAGCTCAATCCTAAGATTTCTTCTCCAATGACACCTTCATTTCAAACTATGATACTATCTATTACATGGTTTATCCTATAAATATCTTGGTTCAACCTAGGTTACTTTAAATTGTGTTCTCTAATACTTATTAACCTAACCCCTTAAAATTAATTAGGAAATAGATCTTTTATGGTGGCTTGTAAAGAGAATGTGATTAACTAGAGTTTATCCACGGGAGTGTCTAGCCAGGTGTTCAGTATTAACCCCACTCATCATGTACTAGGTTGAATATTGATTTGATACTCAACCATCCTTTTTCTAGGTGATTACCCCTAGGGGCATCTATTCTATAGCCGCATCCACTTTCCAGTATCCAGACATAGATGTAATTTCTAGGATAACCACATAATCTCTTCTTTACCAAAACTTTAGGTTGTTATCTTATACTTATAATTATACCTTATACTTATCCCTAGTGTTTTCACTAAATTTATCTGATCCCAATCCCTAAAAAACTAAACTAAACCTCAAAAATAACTAAACTCTTCTCTAATGCTAAATGAGGAACCCCAGACCCACACTCTTAGGTCTAGTGCTAAAAATACTTTCTTTAAATAAAATATTTGTTAAAAAGTGAGATAAAAATATCTTTATTTTAAAACATTTCCATAATATAATCATTAAAAATCATAAATCATATAACAATCCCAATAAAGTAAGGTTTAGTGTCTTTGAAGATCAGTAAATTATTTTATGATACTTGTGATTGTTTCTCCATAATTGAACCACACTACACTCACTTGAAGACTTCTCATAAGTTATACCCATATTCATAACTTGGGTAAGGGAAACATAAGAAATGGATGAACTCAAATGATCAGTAAGGGAAAGATTATTAATATGTCATCAAGGGTTAGATCGTGAGAAAACATGAAAAGGGAATAAATATATTACTAAAAATAACATTAAACAACAATAGTTGTCCATAAGTCATGATAGAAGGACATGTAATCTCAAATGAACAAACATGTACCATAGAATAAGAGAGTGATATAATAAACATGATCCATGAAGCATAATCATATTCATATGATATAGAAATATTTGTGCCCATGAAAAAAATCATGATAAGGAATTATGGTACAAAACATAAACATGGGGAAACATCATATTGTGATCATATCCAAGAAATACCTCCCTTTAGTAGATAAACATATCCAATAAGATTTTACCTTTGTGTTGTGAGTGTATCCAAGTAGGATCACCCTTTATTGTGTGAGTGTATTCAAGTAGGATCACCCTTTATTGTGTGAATGTATCCAAGAAGGCTCACCCTTTATGTTGTGATCATATCCAAGAAGGCCCAACATTTATATTTCTAGTGTATCTAAGAAGGATCACCCTTTATATTGTGAGTGTATCTAAGAAGTCTCGTTCTTTATTTTGTGAGAATATCTAGGGCTTGTGATAAATTGTCTCATGATATATAAAACCTTGACTAATGCATTAAAGGGGGATATAGGACCCCACCCATAACTATCCATACATATGTGTGCCATAAGATGTCAATAATTTTAACATATCATGAAAATACATAGGAAGAAAATGGGTTTTATATAATTTTCAAATGGAATAACATAAATAAATCATTAATAATTATGTAAATAATCATAACATCATAAACCCATGAAAAATAAATGGGTATCCAAAGATATTTAGTAACTTTATAGGTAAATACCCTTTAATAAAGATTATAAATCATGTGGAATTTAGATTTTATAGATAAAGGGTATATATTTAAGTCAATAATTTCTCCAATCAATCAACTTATGACATCTAGATGAACACCATTTAATAAAAAAAATGGAAACTAGGGTATTCATAAAAGAAGTGCAATGGAATAAAATTTATGTTTATTCATAGTGGATGGTTAATTAAGAAAAAGATATTGATAGATCATATCTTTGATATAAAAGAACATTACATAAGTCATTCAGAGAAATAAGGTAGATGGTAACATTTTAAGAATATCCCCAATCAAGTGAAATATATATAAAAGGATAAATACTTATATTGAAAACACTTTTTATGAGTTTTAGAAAAATTACATTGGAAATAATAAATATCCCTAATATTTTGATATTATTTTAAAAGAAATATTTTATAAACTATGATAAAAATAATTTCTTTTAGAAACTATAAAAACTTAGAGATAAATTTTCATATAAAATGATAAAGGTGTTGAAAAGATATGTTCAAATAGAAATGCTCAAAGATATTATTTTATTGAAAATGACCCATACTTGAAATGTTAAATTGATTTTATTTTAAAAAAATTACAAATAAAGTTAAGGTATTTGAAAATTAACTTTTTAAATTTTCAAAAAAAATAGGCATATCCTCAAAATGTGGATTCAAAGATAAAATATGAGTGAAAAGTAATTTTTTATTGTATTTAAAATACCTTTATTTAAAAATCACATCAATTAAAAATATTTTTGAACTTAAATTTAAAAAAAATAGAAAAAAATATAACCAAGGATCAATATATGGGGAGAAAATGATTGTGATATTAGAAGAAAGACTATACAAATTCCCCATATGGGTTATCACATTTGATATATCTCAATTTTAAAATGGGGCTCATAAAAAAACTTACAATTTGAGTAACATTTAAATAAAAACCCTTGACATAGAAATTACTTGAAACTAAACTTCAAATACCATAAACAATACATAATTAATGATATAATATAAGAAATAAGTAGTATATACACCAAATAAATTTAAATCGGTGCATAATAATAAGTACATCTCAAGAAATAGAAATTAAGACCAAGAAACCCTTTGAAGTAACATAATCATTGAGGTAAGAATTCATTTTATAATTTGGTTATAAGTAATAATTTTATAACCATATAAAAGGTGGAATAAATATAATACAAATTATTCATTAGGTAGAATAAATAAAACTTGTAATAATAGAGTTTAATAAGAAATTTTGTAACTAAATGAAATAAAATTGAGTTAGCAAAAACCTTTACAACATATTTATCTTTTAAATTGAAAACCCCATGAAAGTTATAAAAATAAATCCATGGACAATATATAAACCACACAAAAAGAGACAAGTTATGAATACGAATTATATCTTAGTTAAATAATATTGAAATCTAAAACCCTTCTGGTAGGGGTGATGTAAGAATCATAATAACATAATATGGTTACCATGAAGTATAAATTTAAATATCATGAATTGAAATATATTCATTATACTTGAAATAAATGAGGTATTGAATACACCATATAAATGAAATAATGGTGTGCAATATCAAACATATCTCATGGATTTGAAACTGAGAAAGAAACACTTATATTGTATTCCCACTTACTCAAATGCGCTATATCTTCCACTATAATAAATATAATTATATTAATATTCTATTTTTTATCCTTATTCAGATACATTACCTTTTATATACTTTATTTTTGATCATTTATTATTAATATATTAGTTAGTTATAACATATTTTTATTATTGGCTGTTAGAAACTTTAATTGTTTTGTGCATGATTTATGATGCTGATTTCAATGCCCATTCATTAATACCAAGTTAATAATTCCTAGATAATTAAAGGTACTGAAATATATGACTTATATTTATTTATAAATCTCTTTTCTTATTCCTTAAGTGTTTTAATTGTTTTTCATAAAAATTGAATCAGTATTAGATTATTTTGGTAATTTTACCAATCAAAGATGATATTTTAATACTAAGTAAAATCATTATTTTCTTAAAATCATTTAATAATGTTATAATTTTATTTACCATGTTCATCCATGATATATTTTTATAGTGTAGTTCATGTAGGTGGTTAAATCGACCCAAACAAGAACACGTTATAACTCGATGGGTGAGTATGGTTAAGAAAGTGTATAAGATTATTATAAAAAAATAATACTAATATTAATTATATTTTTTTAAGTTTTTGAATAATATTTTAAGTGTTTTAATTAAATAATGGAAATCAAGATAAAAAATGAAAATGCTACTTCATAGAGGTGGTAGTCCGCACAACACACAATTAACATTTTCATTTCCCAATGAATGAGAGGGAATGAAGGTGGATTATAATTTGTCTCTTAATAATAATTATTATATTAGATATGTCACATTTATTATTTAATTTAATCCTTATAACCAATGAAAATAGGCAGTGATGAAAAATAGAAGATGCCACTTCATGGAGGCGACACTTCTCACAAACATATGATTGGCGTTCTTTTGTTTTTCTAAGTGGATGAGAATAAATAAATAAGGGTTATTATATTAAAATAAAAAATAATAATTATACTTAGGTCATTATATTACTATGTTTAGGGTATTTTTAGAAGATAAATATTAATAATAAAATCATAAGGATTAAGTAATACTCACTTTGGGACCTTGAACTTTCTCTTGAAAGTTTCCTTAGAAATGAAGGGATTAGTTTATCTTATGGTGAAAGGGGGATTTAGGTAATTTAACAGACTTTAGGATATGTAAATTGGGCATTGTTTTACAGAAATTTCTAAGGTTATGTGAAATTTTGAAATAGTTAAATTGATCCCCTTCTATAAGTTAAGAAAAGAGAACTTTTGTGAACACCCATTATTTTCCATTAATAGAATGACACTATTCATTCATCAGTGGTTCCAAAAGTGAGAAATAATAGATTTTTGGGTCAGATAAGGTCAATAAATCCTCTACCATTAATTTTCATACATGTTTTAAACATGTTTCAAGTCATTTATTCTTATGTTTTTTTACTTTTATCTTTTTTTGTTTATATCGAGGTAACTAGTTTTCACCCAAGTAATTTATGCTTTACTAAAAATTTAAAATAACCCATCCTACAAATTTTTTATATGTTTAAATTTAATTTAGTATCATTTTATTATAATTAAATTTCTAAATATTAGAAAAATAAATTTTAAATTAAAATAGATAATGTATAGAAAAATAGTTTTTTGGGGAAAAATGGATTCTTGTTCATTAAGTGTTCCTGGCCATATTTAGTATTGATTAATAATTAAATGTGTGTTTATATATTTATATATGTGTTTAAAAAAATATAAAATTAATTATTTAATATTTATTAATTTAATTTATTAGATAAAATTCACAGAATGTTTATAAAACAATTGTTTGAAAAAATAACAAATTTACCATTATTGTGCACTAGTGAAAAAAACACTTTTAACATTGGTTTTATTTTTTTATTTCTATATCAGTTATAAAGTGAACTTAATATATATTAATTTAAAACTCCTTCTAAAATAATAAATATATAAGGATTTTAACATCGTTTTTCAATAAAAATGACTTTGAAAGCCCTTCTAAAAGATGAAATATAAAAGGATTTCCATGTTGGTTTCATTAAAACCGATTTGGAAAGCCTTCATACACTAATTTCCATATTGGTATTTATTAAAATTGATATTGAAAGTTGAAATTTAAAAAAAATATACTTAAAAAATATAATTTCAGACCAAAAAACACAAAGTGCAGAACAAAACAGCAGTAAAAAATAGCACAAACAAAACAAGGAGTAGTAAAACTCATTCAAAAACTTCACAAGCTTTTTTAAAAATTTACATCTAAATGAAACTAAATATCTAAATTATTCAAACTTATAAAATAATTTGTAAGTAAAATTTGAAGGTTTTTCAATTCATTTTATATATACAGAGAAACATCATAAAAAACCAACAACATAAAATGATATGACTTTAAAAATATAAAATATTTTTTTTAAATTATAAGAGTTATAATGAAACTAACCTTTTTAAAATATATTGTTTTTATGGTCATTATTATCTTATAAATTAATAATAAAACATAATACCCACATTAAAAATTCCCTCATTGATGATGAAACTATGTTTATGGAACAATATTTTAAAAATATAAACACTAGATTTGTAAGAAAAAATAGGTATTAATTAATATAAAATTTATCTACCTAAACTTTTATAAATTCAATTTTTTCTGGTTCAACTATTGAATAGTGAGCCCTGTTGAACTAAATCTATGACCTATGGTAATTTCAAATATTAATTATCAAAACTTATGTAAAATGAAAATATTGAGATTAAAGAACTAAAAGAATGGAATAAGACTCACTTCTTTAACAAATTGTTAAATATAATTTAAAAATCACCCAATAAATAATATAACCAATATTATTAATATTATTTTGGAAAAAATATGCAAAACATCCAATGTCCACTAAATATAAAAAAATAAGCATTAATAATAGTATAGTGGATAGTGGTTCATAATTATATATTTTCTCTTATCAATCAAGTAATGAAAAAACATGTAATCTACATGTTTTTTAATATTTCATATATATATTAAATTATAGAATTCAGGTTCAAGTATCACATAGCTGTTAAAACCTATTATAGATCTATAAAACCATAAATAGAAGTGTAATTGTATTGGATGAAAAAAGTATAGATATTCCTGATTAGAAAAGTAATTAATTAAGTCAATATATCATATGTTTACTTAAAAAAATAATTGAAATTTAGTTATATAGAAAAAAACTACAACATAGATATAGTGAGTTACTTGACCTTTACAAAATCCATGATGTTGGTTTAAAAAATATTTAATTTGTAATATCTTCCACATACATCATAAAAAATTGGAAAATTATAATAATTATCTAATATAGAAAAAATGTGTGCCAACTTTATTACCCCATCAACTTCCTGAGGAGTATCCGAAGATTTTAGAACCTAAAATTTTCCTTTCCTTTATAGTGATTTATTCGATTTCAGATACTCCTATATAAGGTAATTGTAAGAAAATATTGAAAGTAATTTTGAATTTAATGATAAATAAAAAATAAAAAATAATGCATAACTTATATGTCAACTGGTGAAAAATATTAGTTGGTCAAAGTAAAAAAATGACCAATACTCAATCCAACTATGGAAACCTCCTCAGTAGGCAGCGATACTGGAGAAGTTAGAATAATAATATCATTTACTTCTACTATTATCTAACCTAAATACATAAGCATATTATATAAATAATCCCTCAGATGATGTATAGTTTTGTATGCTACAATATATACATGGGGATCCCCAACATGCAACTCATAATACATGGTTGGATCTGAATGAGGAGGTGGCGGATTTGGGTAGGTAGGTTGTGCGGGTTGCGTATGTCTCATTGCTTCTGCAATCATAGCTGATATGTAATATTTAATTTTATCCTCTATTGACTCATTCATGAATTTCATTTCATTATTCAAAGAATGTATTTCTCACTAATATCTTTCCCTCATTGATTCTGTACTATGGGTGCAGCCAAAAACTTTTTAAAACTGATACCCTCCTTTTACCCTCTAATACGCCCTGGGTGTTCTGAATTTCCTAAAGTAGTGGTAAGAACATTCATCCTACCCTCAGGGATAAAGGTCCCATGTGTCATTCTTTTCTCAAGGGTGTCCTAAAATAGTATTTTCAAATGTTATATTAGTGAGATAAATTTACAAAATAGTAATATTGAAAGAATTAACAATTAATTACTTACAATCATATTAGCTACTTTCTTTGTTAGACCAGTAATATACTTACCTTTTTTCATTCTCACCCTTTTCCATTTTTCATGAAAATGGGGAGGAGATGGAGGGTTGTGTGGAACCTCTTCACACCCACTACTTCTCTAATAAAGGATACCCTCTGTGTGACAATGTATGAGGGTATAAATTCTGATATTGTATATATTTGTAATTTTTACGAGTGGTATATTACATAATAAAAAATAAATAAGTAATCAAGTAATTAAAATTAATTAAACAAATAAATTTTATAAAAAAACATACCATAAATGCTTCATCCCACCAACTGGAGACAAACTTCAGTCATGTCTTTGTATCTATAAACCCATACTTAAGTCATGGGTCTTGATTTTTTTACTCACAAAAATATAAAATTAAGTCAACTTTGACTTAAAATCTCTCTATCTGGATGTCATAAGGGATAAACACATTTTCTTAATTTATTTCATCTCTTGAAAGTAAAATTTCATATATAATTGAATAGATAAAACATTAAGAATTCTATAATATTTAAACCATTAGAAAAATAAATAAATAATTTTATAAATTTTATCATTATGGACTCCCGTAACAGATCTTTCAATGTTTGGTCAATGCTCCTATGGTCAGGGAATAAAATACTTATCTTATAATGACTCTATATAACCAGGTAAGTCCTAAATTTCTTTTCATTTGGGTGGTTGTTCTCATTAAAGTTAATTATCAACCTATTATCTCCATGTGTGAGTGAAATTTTTAGTAAAGTTGTAATCGCATTCCTACCATCTTTTTGTATAATCCTATATGGAGAAAAATAAGATGTGTAAATAATTTTAAGAAATATAATTTTAATTTCATTAAATAATTTAATTATTATAGATATATATTTATATGAAAAAACATATGTACCTTGGTTCCCCTACCTTTGTGTTTGTCATTTAAAATATGTATGCTACTATAAAAAAGTATATGTACCTGTATTTGATTAAAATTAAATAATTGTAATAAATAAAAAATTTATTGTTTATAATATAAAAAAACATTGAATGTTAGATTTTTCAACAATGAAAATTTGTAACTAAAACTAATGAATATAAATAATAAAAATTACAAAATGACATAAATTATTATCATATAAAAATGTGTAATTTTGTGCAGTTGTATTTGATTAAAAATGAATAAATGTTGTAATTAATTAAGTAATTGTTCATAATATGAAGAAAACTATAATTTTTTTATTGAATAAAAGTATATACCTAAAAACTAAGAATATATAGAAAATATAATGATGGAGGAAAAAATTCATCCAAAAAATGGATATCTAAATCTAATTAATATAAAAAAAATTGCAAAAATGATAGGAATGTTGAGAATCTATATAATTAAATATCAAAGTTAAAATATAATGATTTTACCTATGTCAGTTTCACAAAAAAAACTACCTGATTGATTGAGAGAGTAATAGAGTGTTTTCTCATGTCCCTTATAAGTGATCATTTCATGTTTCATGGACAATTTTTACATCACAATAATTGTTATCATTAAGTAATCTTGTAATAGGTGAAGAAATTTTATATTAGACTTCAACATCATCAATATTCTCATCACCCAAATAAAATATTTTCCCTCAAAAAACAATTAACCATTGATAATTTGATGGGTCAAAAACATAAAATATTTGTTTTTTGTATGTATCCATGATAAATGATTTCTCCTTGAAGCTAAATATTTTTAAATAAATAAATGTAAATCCATACCTATCATGTTTCAAACTACCGTTATCATCAACCCAATTACACTTTAAATATTTGTACCCAAAATTTTTTATAATAAATATCCTATATAACCTCAATAACTCCAAAATCTGATGTTGAGGTAGAATTTGGGTTTTTATCTTTTTCACTTGAAAAATGCAGTGCTTCAACAACAACCATTACTCCATTATTTTGAACATTACTCTTTTCATCCTGGTTTTTTGTGAAAAATGTGTAGCTATTAATATTAAAATCATATGTGTGATCACATTAACAGTGGACCCCCTACTAACCATTTCAATGATTCTGATGCGGATAAATCAGTGTTTATTTTCTCCTTAAACCATGAATAAAATGTGTTTTTATGTTCACTCATCAGTCACTTTTCATTTATTATCAGATATCATACCTTCAATCTAGCAATATATGATGAAATATATGGTTAAACCTTACCTATGTTGTTTAAAATGTTTAAATGTGCATGCATCACTTCATCACATGGAATTAACTTTCACTTTAAGACATGGATCCCTTTACCTTAATTATCAACTATCAACTTTCAAGGTATAGGGAGACCAATGTGGTCCACTTCAAACAAATAATCAGTATATAATTCAATTACCTTTTCTAATATATATTTTTGAATAATAGAGACCTCTAGTCAATATAGATTCTTAATATATACCTAAAAAAATTCATATATATTTCAAAAGGATACATCCAACATAAATAAATAGGCCCATATATTCTTATCTATCACACCAAATGAATGAATAGATTAACCATTATATCAAAAAATAATAGTGGAAAATACATTTATAGCTGACAAAGTATAAGGAAAGCTTAATTCTCAAATGCATCTAACAAATATAGATATATGAATTTGAAGAAAATTGAATTGAATAGCTAAAAAAACCAGATGATATACCTTCTAATAGGGATCAAAAATATATCACGCAATGAAACTGGTATCAATTATTGCATCAATACATGACAATCATGATGTTTTAAACCAATTAACTTTAAATCCTTTGATGACACTGAATTTTTCACAATTGAAGAAAACCAACTAAATACTTTAATATCATATGGGAATTGAAAAAAATCAATCTTCTCACTCATTTTTAATTTTTGATAAGTTAGATACAAATATTTTTTGTTTCCTTTCATTTTGGGAGATAAATACAAATATATTCTCATGGTTATTAAGTCTAATATTTCTTGCAATCCATGTTTTTTCTTTCCTTTTATGTTTAAAAATGTTTCAATTAGACCATCACATATGTTTTTCTCGACATGGATAACGTCAATGTTATGTTTTATGCCCAAATTTTTAATAAGGTAGCTCAAATAAAATGGGTTGTTTCTTCCATGTATTTTTTTGATAACCAGAACTTCATTTATTTCCAAATGTGACATCCATGTTTTTCACCTTGTTATAATATTCTTCAATAGAACATGTTTTTGGGGTAAATTCATACTTTTATAATATATTAAATTCCCTTTTTAATTTTTATAAGGATGATTCATTCACAAAAATATCTAATGTCCCATGTACACTAATTTTCCTCTATTCTACAATTGATGATATGAAGTCCCTTTTTCACAAATTGGACAAAAATTATGTACTTTAACACTATATCCACATAATTTTTCATATTTAGGAAAGTTTTTTATAGTGAAAGTTGTCATAGAACACAAAATAAAATACCCTTTCTTGTATGCATAAAATATTGTGACATGTGTCTCCCATATAAATTTCAAATCATCAATCAATGGTGATATATAAAGATCAATATCATTTCTAGGATGTTTTGGTATAAAAATCATCAAGATCATCACCACATATTTCCTCCTAATACATATATGTGGGGAAAAGTTATAGACAACCAACATAAGAGGCCACAAACTATGTTGGCTACTAAGAATATGATAGGGATTCATTCTATTTGTGCACATACCCATTCTAGATTTCTAACATCATTTCCAAAATTAGAAAATTTATGATCAAATATTTTTAATTGTGGTGAATTAGTGGGGTGATGTCAGTTTCCATCAGATATTCACTCATATATTTTTCATATTAACCTATTTGTATCATTTCAATTTGCAAATATTTTCTTTAAATGGGGAATTATTTGAAGATAACATATTTCTTTAGTAGGAGGTTTGGTTCCTATTCTTGAGAATGAATCACGGATGGATTTTTCATCCATTTTATATCATGATGCCCCATATTTAGGAAATTCTAATAAACTGTCATATTCCTTCCTATACATAACATAGTTGTTAGGGAAAACATGTATATTTTATACCCCAATCCCATTATACATAATATTTTATTCCATATAACTAGGATTTAGAAGCCTATTGGCTTATGGAATTATGCCATTTAAAATTTCAATCAATTTAGTGAAACTTTTATCACTCCAAACATGTATTTATTTCAAGTTAAATAATCTCAACATATCCAATAACACTATAAATTTATTTCAACGTTAAAATAGTGGTTTCTCAACAACTCCATACATTCATTCAACACATAATTTTTCAATGGTTGTAATACCTATATTCTAACTCCCCGACCCTAGTTACCCAGATTCGGTGCATTATTACATAACATTGGCATGATCACAATAGATTAAGTCTCAAAAGACCAATTATTTTAGTATACTTGGAAGTACTAGATACATACATAAGTTTTAAATTAGATTATCAAATGAAAAACAACAACATTGTGTCTCCTTTGAACACTCTTATATCCCTTAGCCTATTCCAGCAGGTCATTCATAATATACTTATTCGCATCTTGGGAAAAATAAAACATAATAAAGGGGTGATATCAAATGCTCAGTAAGGAAAACAATATAGCGAAAACTATCATAAATAATCATAAATGTTTAAGTCAATGTATAAGACTAAAACACAACCCTTTTAAATATAAACTTCAGCATAATATGGAAAATATAAATCAAATAATGCCATTTACTTATTCACATGGATATTATACTAGTCGAATAATCACATGTAATATCAATATCTAATTTCATAATGATGTAATGCATAATGTCGGACATCATAACCACATAGTCAAGGCCTCTTGCGAAGACTACAAATAAAATTTTGTCAAGGCCTTGTGCCAAGACACTAGTTTGTCTCATGAGACCTACCGATGCATTGAGGAGCTATAGTGGGCTCCACCCATCACTTACTAAGTCCAATGAATTCCTCATATGAAATGATTGAAACATAATATAAACATTTATATTAAAACTAGAATACGAAATGTCAATATTTTAACCACAAACCATGGATGGTATAAAAATAGCACATCTACTGCCAAACATAACTCATGCAATGCAATGTGGAAGATTGTATTATAATAAATCAACCTCAATAAATAAAAATGAAGGATATTTACATATATGAAAATAATCAATAAAACTATTTGAGAGAAAAATCCCCTTTTTCTTGAAAACATTTAGAAGTTTCACTATTTATCAAGAAGCTGTTAAAAATAGATTTTTCAATCAAAGTGTATCATACCAATTTGAAACATTTAAAAGGAATTTTAGTTTTAAAACATTCATGTTCATATAAATAAATCTTTAATACCATTTTTAAAACATAGACATTAATGAGAAATATTTAGAAGAATAAATCTTTAAAACATTTAAAAGGATATTTTAGTTAGAGTTACTAAACAAATGAGAGATGCTTGAATAAAAATAATTGAGGTAATAAAAACATTAAGATATCATGATAATAAATGGATTGATGATATACTACGTCAAATTACAGTATATACACCACATAAAAGTGAATTGGCATATAATAACAAAGAAGTCTCAATGGAATTTAAATTGAGATGAAATCCCTTATAAAGACTGTATCCTTAGGTTAAGGATAAATCAATAAAATAATTATGTGTGAAAAATATAAATTCACTCAATATGATTGTATATTAAGTGTAAATAAATCAAAGTAAATTCACACATATTCTTGTAAAAACAACACCAACGACTTGGATGTTTAACTCAATAAATGGAAATTGAGTTAAGATTACTCTTATCAAGTTCATATTGATGACTTGAGAATTTATCAATGGAGTGATAATGTGGGTCAAAAATATATCCACACAAATGGGAGTTTAAATTACTACATAAATAAAAAAATAGTAATTTTACACATAATCTTGGAGTAAAATAATCAATGAAGTTTGTGTAAAAGCCAATGAGTGGAAATCGAAATTAGAAATTCCCTTAACAATTTGGTAACTTACGAAACATGCAACTCATGAAAGAAGGATCATAAAATGAAGTTTTAAATACCTATAAATTAAATTATATTACACAAATAACACAATCATGGATAGTACATACACCACACAAAAGGAAATAGTGTCAAATATAGCATGAATCTCACGGGAATAAAAAGTGAGATGAAAACCCCTTACCTTGTACTTTTCCTTAGTTGAGGGTACGTTAACCTCCTGTATAATGGTGAAATAATTTTTATTAAATTATAAAATAACCATATACATAAATATGTTGTCATATATGATCTTTTAATATTTCTTTGTTAATAATATTTCAGTAGTATTATTGTTTCGGGTGTTAATTGATTCATTTTTCTTTATATGTTTTGTTACATAATTTTTGTTTCTTATGGATATGATGTATTTTATTTGTATCAAGAATTATATTATGTTATTAAAAATTATTTTTTAATCATAAAATGATATTTATTATTGAATAGTTACGATGGGGAATTAATCTCATCGCGTTCGTGGAGACGGTGATTCGTACGTACGCACGAGCAAAAATATCATTCTATTTATGGTGAAAACATATTTAAGTGGATGGTATATCATATATAAATAATAATTAACATGTTTTATTTATTATTTAAATCAATTATACTTATTATTATACCCATAAAAATAAGTGTTGAATAACAAACTACACCATGGCATAGAGACGGTAAGTCGTATGTACGCACATATGGTGACTTTGTCTTTCATAGGAGGGATAGAATAATGAATATGATTGTACTATATTTATAATAAAATAAAAGTTTTTATAAGGTAATGGATTTATTATTTTGGTATGGAAACAAAAAATAAAGAGGAAGTGGAAGAAGAAATGAACATTGAAAGAGGTGATGAAATAATTACCTCTTCTTCGGGTGATTCCTTTTGATTTGATCAAAATGTATCCTTAGGTCAGATTTCTGGTCAAAGTAAGGCCTATAGGTTGAAGTTAGGGAAGTTGGGACGATATTTGAGTAGGTTTTGGCTGAGATAAATGGATTTGGAGGTGTGATTTTGAGATAAGGGAAAGTACCCTTTTACAAGAGAGGTGAGGGTCACATTAGGAAAACCTTGAATTATTATTTTATTATAAAATAATATTCAGTTTAAAATGGCTCCAAAAGTATTTATTTTGATGATAAGGTGGGTATGGGTAGAAAAAATCTCAACCAATTGGTTTTAGATAGGTTTAGGTCTCCATATTAACCTTATCTTTTAGATTTAACTCTTGGTTAAATAGTTTAACATTTACCATGTCTCTTTGTATTTTTATATTATATGGTAAATAAACTTACTATAAAATTTCAATAGAACCCAAAGTGGTTCATTAATGACATATAAATTATTATATAAGTCCTTTTTAAGAACTTTATATTTTTAGGACTATTATATCATTTAATAATATAGTATTTGTTTTAAAAACTCATTTATGTCAATTTTGAAATTATTTAGTATTTGGTTTTTGTTAAAGTTATAACAATCTGATTTCTTCGAAAAAAATAAATTTAATCAACCCTAAAATGTAATATTAACCTAGAAAATTTTTGTAATGCATAAAAAGTCTCAATTTACATTTATTATAATATTTATAATATCAATTATTTTAATCTTTCATTAATAACGTAATTACCCTATCATCATTGTGTCATAAATAAATTTAATTATTTAATATATAAAAATTATAAATAAAATACCATGATGTAGGAATTATTATTATCTTTATAATTAATATTTATATTCGAAATTATCTTATGTATAACTTTATATTAAAAATGTTTTAGTTATTAAAATTAGAATTTAACACTTTTAACTCTCCTTTAAATAAAATAATAATAAATGTCTTAATCTAAACCAAGTAGAAAAAAAGGATCATATTTTATTCCTAAGATTTATTTTGGTAGAAATAAACTTATAAAAAAGAATTATGACATGTGTTAGGGTAATTATAATATCATTTTTACCTTTAATTACCCTATTTACTTTTAACCGTGGTAAATAAAATTCAAAAGTTATTATTCACCAAATATTATTTTCATCTTATTAAAGCACATTTTACTTACTGATTTCATCCATGTCTCTCAGATTTTTGAAATTCAATTCACAGAAGCGGTAAAATTATGTTTTATGCAAATTTGCTAACGTCCCTAGAAGGTGGGTAAAAGACGTTAAAAAATTCAATAAAATTTTATACATCTAATTTTATTGTAAAATGACTCCAATGAATTAAATTGAACTAATATAGGTATTATTTATCATTTTTTACTTAAAATAAATTTAAATAAAATAAATAATTATTTAAATAAAAAGTTAGTTTTAAACAATAACGGAGTGTTTTTCACTATTCATCAAAAATTGAATATTTTCATAAAAATACAAACAGTTCACATTAAGATAATTTTGATATTAAAAATCCAAAAATTATGTCTATTTTACAAAATTCAAAACATATAAGTTGAATTAATTAATTAAAATTTAATTCCCGCTGTCAAAACTTGAAAGCGGGTTTTTGAGAAGTAAAAACTATCAAAAGATTGATATGTGTTTATGTCCGGTTTAAAAGTAAAATTACTTAAAATGAACAACGTTGGATTAAATGATAAAAATATAATATAATTATACTTCAAAACCATTCAAATTTATAATTTAACACTATAAATTATTTTGATTAAAAAAAGTTGTTTTCAATTAAAATTTAGTATCTTTCACTATTCATCAAAATATGAAAATTATCAGAAAAACACTAAAAATTTATAAAAACTAAATTTTTATGTCCAGGTTCTAAATAATAATTTAATTTCATCAAATTTAATATATAAAAGTGTCAAATATTTGATTTATAAAGGGTTCTCCATTAAAAGGCAGAAAACTGCATTTTTTGAAAAATACTTCTTTTATCTAAAAATTTGAATTTGTCCTTATATTATGTCTAATAAACAAAAAATATGAATGTTAAAATTATATGGGATATATATAAAATTCAAAATGTAGTTATTACCTATTCATAACGGCTTTCTAAACGGCTAGTTTGATAGGTCGTGGTGCGCATGAACTCGGTGTTTCGTTCATCGCACTCTATTGTATTATTCAAAGAGAATTGTATCATGGAAGCTTGGGGTGTTACATTATTCCCCTCTTCAATAAATTGTGTCCTCACAATTTGAAATTGTTCTTTGGAAATAAAAGGTTAAAAAATAGAAAATACCTTTGTGGAAAACCCACATCAAAAATAGGGTTAATAAAATTTAGTCTTAATAAGAGGGAAAGGGAAATGAAAAAGTCACCACCAAATTAGGATTTCAAATAAGAGAATATTGGTGGAAATTATAATTGGAGTAAAAATATAAATATTTATAGGGAGTGATTGAGGTCATCAATTACAAACAAGTGAATGGAAAATTTAGGGCCTCAAATCCATAAATCTATGATGAATAACGTAAGGTATTAGGATAGAAAAAAAATTTGGTTTAAGATCCTTTCCCTAATGTTTAAAAATTAATTTCTTCATATAATAAGAAAAAAAATACTTGATAAGTA
Organism: Viscum album; assembly: GCA_963277665.1. Taxonomy (NCBI): domain Eukaryota; kingdom Viridiplantae; phylum Streptophyta; class Magnoliopsida; order Santalales; family Viscaceae; genus Viscum; species Viscum album. The sequence goes on from OY728150.1 coordinate 965,828,520, forward strand.
TAGTTCTATCCTTTAACCAATTTCTACCACAAACTCATCTTTCACTCCAAATTATGATTATTCAAGATGACTTGGTCACACCTGAAGAGCTAGAATCAAATTATAGAGAATCACATAATCCACAAAGTATGAACTATATATTTCCCTTGTCTTTAGAGATTAACCAAAACCAAAATGGTTAGTACAAGATCATATGATTCCCAAAAGGATAATCCTTTAGAGAAAGAAATAATAATCTTAATTTCTAAAATTAAACCAAAAATAACCAAAGTTAAATAAATACCATTCAATAAACAATTGTCCTTAAAATACTTTAATATAATCCAAACTAATATTGAAACCCAAAACTCAGAAGAATTTGATTATGTAGTCTTCCACGTTAAATTGTATCTCCAAATAACATCAACTAATCTTAAAGTCAAATACTTAAAACTAATTAACCTAATCACATATTCTCTATGATAGGTTAATAATTTCCATAAATAACCCAAATCACTATAAATTCACAATAAAAACATAGATAAAAATCCACCATTAATCCTCAAATGAAATCCCATAGTATTCTATTTTCCTTAGGCATATAGTGTTCCCAACAGAGAGAACGTCTTCCAAAATAACATTTATCACTTAATCACCAAATCATTTTCCTACACTAAATATATCTATTTTATAATACATAAGATCCCAAATAAACTTATTATTTATCAATAAAATAATTTAACTAAAAAGAATTAGTCACACTAATCAGGGACTTCACGTAGTCCAGTGGTAGCCGATAAATCCCAGTCGCACTTTAGTTGTGGGTTTGATTCCCGTAGCTTTGTTCGATGTGATAGTTTGTCACATAGTCTACATGTTTTCCTTTTTAAAAAACTATATTTTATAAGATAAATTACTCAAAATAACCATAACATAATTTAACCACAAATTTTTTTTTCATACCTCGCATTTTCATCCCAAAAATTAATAACCTGTAATTGCCTCAAATTCAAGGATCATATAAACCCAAATGGTTATTTATAACTATATTCATAAAAGAAAGGATAATTCTTCCTCAAAGAGAACTTTCACATAACAAACTGCAGGGTTACACATACGAGAGAAAAGTCTTCCAAAGTAATCCCATTAATAAAGAGCACTAATACTTTTAAATAATTTTCTATCCATTTATTTCCACATAGGTTCTTCCTTGACCAAGAGTTTATCCTATAGAATATGGAATTGACTCGGGTAATGCTCAGGTCCCCTAAATTTACAGAAAATGACTGTAAATGGATTCTTGGGATCATTTTTATTTTATTCCATAATACTCTTCATTTTTCCTCGTCAATTCTTTACCTTATTTCCTTCTTTCCCACACATAAAGCATTTCTTTATTCCATTGATACACTTTTCTAGGTGTCTCCTTCCATATTTCCTACATGATAGAAATCGATCTTTCTTTTCTCCATGGTCTCCACTATTAAAGATCTTATCATTCACTGCATTTCACTTCTTTGTTGAGTCTAGGAGTTGGTTAATATATATGTTGTTGATCATATTTTTGGAAAACTCATTCGACATGAACACGATATCTTTTACGCCTATCAAAATTCCATTTCATTGCTCATTCCCACCTTGTACATCATGTTCAATGTTACTATTACTTCCTTGGAATCCATCCATTGACTAAAATCATAAAGCATTGTGTGAGTAACAATAGTCATAAAATCATTTAGATAATATCATGACACCTTATTTTCAATCTAAAACACCTTATTATTAACCAAGGTTATTTGTTCTCATCTTATAGTAATATCCTTCAAATCAGTTTGTAAATAAAATGTGAATTATTCTAAGAATATCTCCCAGAAGTTTCATAACCAAGAGTGCAGCAAGGCCTGTTGTCATGCACCAGTTTCCATTCGAGCCTAGCTCAAAGAAGTGTTTTGGGGGTTTACCCCTTTGTACATATGTGCCAGATCCGCTTCTACCTTCTCTCATCCAGATAGGGATGTATTGCTTGAAAACCCCACATAATATTTACATTACCAAAAATTTTGGATGTTCTTCTATAATAATCCCCAAAGTCTATCTTAGGGTAATGTTTTCTAATCAGAGTTTTTCTAAATCTAGTTTCCATGGTTTGTACTAAACTTCCTCTGATACCAACTGTAACGCCCCAACCCTAGTTAACCAGAGTCGGTGCATTATTACATAACATTGGCATGATCACAATAGATCAAGTCTCAAAAGACCTATTAGTTTAGTAGCCTTGGAAGTAATGGATACATACATAATTTTTACATTAGATTATCAAATGAAAAACAACAACATTTTTTCTCCTTTGAACACTCTTATATCCCTTAGCCTATTCCTGTAGGTCAGTCATAATATACTTCTTCACATCCTGGGAAAAATAAAACATAAGAAAGGGGTGATCTCAGATGCTCAGTAAGGATAATGATATAACAGAAACTATCATAAATAATCATAAATTTTTAAAGCAATGTATAAGACTAAAACACAAGCCTTTTAAACATAAAATTCAGCATAATATGGAAAATATAAATCAAATAATTCCATTTACTTATTCAAATAGATATTCTCCTAGTCAAATAATCACATGTAATATCGATAGCTAATTTCATAATGATGGAATGCATAATGTCGGACATCATAACCATATATTCAAGGCCTCATGCTAAGTCTACAAATAAAATTTTGTCAAGGCCTTATGCCAAGACACTAGTTTGTCTCGTGAGACCTACCGATGCATCGAGGAGATATAGCAGGCTCCACCCGTTACTTACTAAGTCCAATGCATTCCTCGTATGAAATGGTTGAAACATAATCTAAACATTCGTATTAAAACTAGAATATGAAATGTCAATATTTTAACCACAAACCATAAATGGTATAAAAATAGCACATCCATAGCCAAACAAAACTAATTCAATACAATGTGAAAGATTGTATTATAATAAATCAACCTCAATCAAGAATAATGAAGGATATTGACATAGATTAAAATAATCAATAAAACTATTTGAGAGAAATATCCCCTTTTTTGAAAACATTTAAAAGTTTCACTATTTATCAAGAAGCTATTAAAAATAGATTTTTTAATCAAAGTGTCCCATAACACTTTGAAACTTTTAAAAGGAATTTTAATGTTAAAACATTCATGTCTATATAAATAAATCCTTAACACCATTTTTAAAACATGGACATTAATGAGAAATATTTAGAAGAATAAATCTTTAAAACATTTAAAATGATATTTTATTTAGAGTTACTAACCAAATGAGAGATGCTTGAATAAAAATAATTGAGGTAATAAAAAACTTATAATATCATGAGAATAAAGGGATTCATGATATACTATCTCAAAGTACAGTATATACACCATATAAAATTGAATTGGTGCATAACAATAAAGAAGTCTCAATGGAATGTAAATTGAGATGAAATCCCTTATAAAGATTGTATCCTTAGGTTAAGGATAAATCAATGACATAATTATGTGTGAAAAATATAAATACACTCAATATGATTGGATATACAGTGTATATAAATCATAGTACATTCAAACATATTCTTGTAAAAACAACACTAATGACTTGGATGTTTAACTCACTAAATGGAAATTGAGTTAAGATTACTCTTATCAAGTTCATATAGATGACTTGAGAATTTATAAATGGAGTAATTATGTGTGTCAAAATTATATCCACACAAAGGAGATCACAAAATTACTACATAAATAAATAAATAGCGATTTCACACATAATCTTAGAGTAAAATAATCAATGAAGTTTGCGTAAAACTCAATGAGTGGAAATCAAAATTTGAAATTCCCTTACCGATTTGGTAACTTACAAAACATACACCCCATGAAAGAAGGATCGTACAATGAATTTGTAAATTGTAAAGACCCGGAAATTCCATGGAAAATTTTTCCTTAAATACATGGGAATTTTACGAGTCCACGAAAATTAACGGTGCTTGATTCTGAGGCCCGGTGTACCCAGAATCAATTTCTGAAGTTTTGTTCGAGTACGTTCAGTAAACGTACGAGCGGGTTTTTATAAATTTTAAACTGGTGCTTGGAATTGAAATCTGAGGGAACCATTGAACTTGTAGTGTCGGTATTCACTTAATAATACTTTCACCTCGACGGCAGTTGGTTGAGAATAAAAGTTTGTTTTTGAGTTTTCATGGAAAATAAAATAAAATAAAGTGAGTGACACTTTATTTTATTTGAGCCGCCATGTGAGTGTTGGGTGGTTAAAACCTCCTTGTGGAAGTTGGAGGTGGGACCACCACACCTTAACCTCCCATGAGAGGTTAAGGTGGTGGGGCCCACCCGAACATAAACTCCTGTGAGAGGTTATGATGTGGGGACCACACGGGGCTTAACCCCCCTATTGATGGAGGAGAGTAAAACCTTTCAACTCTCCCTCATCAATAAGGGAGAGCCTCTTCACCTCCCCTAATTAATTCATTGTGCCAACCCCTTGAATTAATTAAGGTGAGCCTACCTAATTAATTAGTACAATTTTAATATCGTTCCAACAAATTAATAGGATATTTTAATCTATTATTTCATTGGAATATTCATTTTGGTGGCAGATTTGAGAGGGGGATTATTGGGAGAAAGTCTCCCAACGAAGAACCTTGTCTCCCAACAAAGAACGAAGAACGCTGATCCTTCTTCGACTTCTTCCTCGGAGATTTAACCGGCGTGGGGCGTCTTCAACCAAATTCCTTTCCACATCATCGTCAATGATTCGAAGCAGCTCGGAATTAGAAGCGTGCAGTGAACGCGACGAACGAAGATCTTGTTCGTCTACTTTCTATGACTCCATCAACAATCGACGAGCGATGAACAAAAGGTAGGGGTTGTTTTGTGTAATTTTTTTATTTCCTTTTCTCTTCTTTGAATGACAGGAATTTTTGTGGTGGATTGAAGAGTAATTGAAGTTCAAATTTCTTCTTCTTTGATGAACCAATTGATACCTCTCTAAACGTGGAGGGTGCAGGCCAAACCAACATGGCCCGACCCCTCCGCCCATCTTGTTTATGATTGAACTTTGGCTTGGCGATGAAGCAACGATGCAACGAAGGCGGCGGTGATAAAGGTCGCGCTACCCGCGGCGCTCTGGTGCTCTGAGCCGAACCGCAGCCCTCCGGCTGAGCCACCCTGGCAGCACCGCCGCCGGCCCATACCACCCGGCTTTCAGCAATCGCTGGCCTCCCGAACCACCATCGTCCACTCACCATCCCACCTTCCTGAGTCGTCGGCCCGCCTGGTCACACCCTGCCCAGCCACCCGTCGGCCCGCCTGGCCACGCCCTGCCCGGCCGCTTGAACTGGACGCCTTCCAGCCTCTGTGCGCACCCCTCGTGGCCTCCTGGACGAGCTGGCGTCCTGGCCCCCTCGTGGCCTCCCAGCCGAGCCGGCGTCCCGGCCCCCTCGCAGCCTCCCGGTCGAGCTGCCGTCCCAGCCCCCCTCGAACCCTCCCAGCCGAGCCAGCTCCTGGCCCCCTTGCAGCCACCCGGCTGAGCCGGCGTCCTGGCCCCCTCGCGGCGCCTTGGCCGAACAAGCCCGCTCGCGCCCTCCAGGCCGGGCCACACCGGGCCACGCCCTCACGTCACTCCAGGCCGAACCGGCTAAGCCAAACCCAATGAGTCGGCCCATCCAATGGGCCAAGCCAGACCCATCGGGTCAACACAGGTCAACCCGAACCAGATCGTCCCAGACTAAGTTGGTTCGGGTTGGTCGGACCGGGTCGGACCGGACTTGGGCCCACTACCGACCCTTTACTTTCTTTGGCCATAACTTTGTCACTGGACAACCATTTGACGAACCATCAGCGGTGCTGGTTTTCTTGGAGCACAATGGTTCCTTTGAGTATACCCCACTGGAGTTCAGGGTTTAGTTGAGATATGGTCAGGTTGGATCGTACACGAATCCAACCGGGCCCCCGAGACTAGAATTCTAATAACTCACAGACCGGGAGTCCGATTGACGCGTTGTCTATTGCGTTAAGACCCCTATGATGAGGCGGACCTTTGAGATACTTCTTCTTGAGACTTCATGGCAGTTGATGTATCGACACTTGGCTTGAAGTGCAGACTCTCCCGGAATCAAGAAGGCTTCGTGCGGAACCCTTTGGCTAGCTGTGCACTGACGACTATTCCTGGATCCTGTGTGGGTTCGATAGATCTGACTACTGTTCTTGGATTTTGTGTGGGTTCGACAGTTCTGGCCACTGTTCCTAGATCCTATGTGGGTTCAATAGCTCTGACTACTGTTCTTGGATCCTCTATGGGTTTGACAGTTCTGGTTGTTGTTCCTGGATCCTATGTGGGTTTGACAGCTCTGACTACTGTTCCTGGATCCTGTGTGGGTTCGACAGTTCTGGCCTCTATTCCTAGATCCTTTGTGGGTTTGACAGCACTGACGACTGTTCCTGGATCCTGTGTGGGTTCGACAGTTCTAATTTCTGTTCCTGGATCCTATGTGGGTTCAACAGAATAGATGATTTAGTGATTACATCTAATCATCACTAACTCTCTACAAAAGTTGTATACCTGTTTGAGCAGAGTCAGTAACTTGTGTTTTCTTCATGATTGAGATGGATTACTAGATAACTTAGGTATATGTATGGGCATATATCTAAGTGGGGTTATCTGTTGATTTCATACCATTTATTTTATCCTTGTTGTATTTTTTGATACCTTGAGGGTCTCGGGGTCCCTACTAAGTATCTTTATACTCACCCCTGCACGGGCTATTCCCGCACCTCATTGTGTTGGATGCAAACAATGGACAACGCTGACCGAGTCTGAGTGTACATGGACTGGACGGTACCCAGAGGTGGAACTCATGATGAGTCAGTACCCGGAGGATACTGACGGACGTGGAGTGCTAATGAGGCTTTATGTACCTACCCTTCATGTTGGATACGTGGTAGATGATCCAGGAGCTGCTTTTCAGCTTTCAGTTGTTTTGTCCTTTTTAGTTGTACTTGTACTTTACAGTTGGGATTGTATTTTTGACCCCTTTACTTTACATGACTCTCTTGTTATACAGTTTTACTTAGTGTTTTGTATCCATCTGTGTGTTTTTTTGTGTGTGTTTTCAGTTATAAAGGCAATGCCTTCCCAGTTTAGGGATTTACACCTTTGGTGTTAGTCACCATCCCCTGGCCTATGAAAGGCGGGCTTGGGGTAGTCACGGCACGGGCCCTAGGGTACGGTTTGTGATATAAATACCCATAAATTAAAGTATATTACACAAAGAACATAATCATGGATAGTACATACACCACACAAAAGGAAATAGTGGCAAATATAGCATGAATCTCACGGGAATAAAAAGTGAGATGAAAACCCCTTACCTTGTACTTTTCCTTAGTTGATGGTACATTAACCTTCTGTATAATGGTGAATTAATTGTTATTAAATTATACAAGAACCATATACATAAATATGATATTATATATGATCTTTTAATATTGCTTTGTTAATAATATTTCAGTAGTATCATTGTTTCGGGTGTTAAATGATTCGTTTTTTTATATGTTTTGTTATGTAAGTCATATTTGTTGTGGATAGGATGTATTTTACTTATATCCATAATTATATTAGGTTCTTAAACATTATATTTTAATCATAAAATGATATTTATTCTTTAATGGTTACGATGGGGAATGAATCTCATCGCGTTTGTGGAGACGGTGATCCATACGTACACACGAGCAACAATACCATTCTATTTATGGTGAAATTGTATGTAATTGGATGGTATATCATATATACAGAATCATTAACATGTTATATCTATTATTTACATCAATTATACTCATTAATATACTCATACAAATAATTAAGTGTTGAATAACAAACTACACCACGACGTGGAGATGGTAAGTTGTACGTACGCACGTATGGTGACTTTGTCTTTCATAGGATGGATAGAATAATAAATACGGTTGTAACATATTTATAATAACTATAAAAGTATGTATAAGGTACTGGATTTATTATTTTGGAATGTAAACAACAAATAAAGAGGAAGTGTAAGAAGAAAAGAACATTGAAAGAGGTGATGAAATAATTACCTCTTCTTCGGGTTCTTCTTTTTGATTTGATCAAAAGGGCTCCTTAGGTTGGATTTCTGATCAAAGTAAGGCCTCTATATTGAATTAAGGGTAGTTTGGAGGATATTTGATCAGGGTTTGGCCGAACCAAATGTCTTTGGAGGTGTGATTTTGAGATAATGGGAAGTACCATTTTATAAGATATGTGAGGGTCACTTTAAGAAAACCTTGAAATATTATTTTATTATACAATAATATTCGGTTTATAATGGCTTAAAAAGAATTTATTTTGAGTATAAGGTGTTTCTAGGTCTAAAAACTTTAAAAAAATTGGTTTTATACAGGTTTAGGTCACCATATTAACCTTATCTTTTAGATTTAACTCTTGGAAAAATAGTTTAACATTTACCATGTCTCCTTGTATTTTTATTTTATATGGTTAATAAACTTACTATAAAATGTCAAGAGAACCCCAAGTGGTTCATTAATGACATATAAATTATTATATAAGTCCTTTTTCAAAACATTATATTTTTAGGACTATTATATCATTTAATAGTATAGTATTTGTTTTAAAAACTCATTTATGTCAATTTTGACATTATTTAGTATTTGGTTTTTGTGAAAATTATAACAATCTTATTTCTTTGAAAAAAATAAATTGAATCAACCCTAACATGTAATATTAATTTATAAAATTTTTTGAGTGCATCAAAAGTCTCAATTTACATTTATTTTAATATTTATAATATCAATTATTTTAATCTTTCATTAATAAGGTAATTACTACATCATCATTGTGTCCTAAATAAATTTAATTATTTAATGTCTAAAAATTATAAATAAAATACCATGATGTATAAAATATTCTTATCTTTCTTATTAATATTTATAGTCAAAATTTTCTTATGTATAACCCTATGTTAAAAATGTTTTATTTATTAAAATTTGAATTTAACACTTTTAACTCTTCTTTAAATAAAATAATAATAAATGTCCTAATCTAAACCAAGTTGACCAAAAGGATCATATTTTATTACTAATTTTTATTTTGGTCTAAATACACTTATCCAATAGAATTATGACATGTTTTAGGGTAATTATAATATCATTTTTACATTTAATTACCCTATTTACTTTTAACTGTGGAAAATAAAATTCAAAAGTTACTATTCACCAAATATTATTTTCATCTTATTGAATCACATTTTACTTACTAATTTCAACTGTGTCTCTTGGATTTTTGAAATTCAATTCACAAAAGTGATAAAATTACATTTTATGCAAATTTTCTAACGTGCCTAGAAGGTGGGTAAAAAACGTTAAAAAAATCAATAAAATTTTATACATCTAATTTTATTATAAAAAGACTCCAATGAATTAAATTGAACTAATATGGGTATTATGTATCTATTTTTATGTAAAATAAATTTAAATAAAATAAAAATTTATTTAAATAAAAAGTTGGTTTTTAAACAATAACGTAGTGTTTTTCACTATTCATCAAAAATTGAATGTTTTCAGAAAAATATAAAAAATTCACCCTAAGATAATTTTGATATTACGAATCCAAAAATGATGTCTATTTTAACAAATTAAAAATATATAATTTTTGTTAAATAATTTAAAATTAATTGTTGTTGTCAAAACCAAAAAGTGGGTTTTTGAGAAGTAAAAACTATTAAAAGATTGATATGTGTTTATGTCTGGTTTAAAAGTGAAATTACTTCCAATGGCCAACATTGGATTAAATGATAAAAATATAATCTAATTATACTTCAAAACCATTCAAATGTATAATTTAACACTATAAATTATTTTGATTAAAAAAATTGTTTTCAATTAAAATTTAGTATCTTTCATTATTCATCAAAATATGAAAGTTATCAGAAAAACACCAAAAAAATTATCCAAACTAAATTTTTATGTTAATATTCTAAATAAGAATTTAATTTTATAAAATTGAATATATAGAAGTGTCAAATGTTGGATTTAGAAAGGGTTCTCCATTAAAGGGCGGAAAAATTGCATTTTATGAAAAATACCTCTTTTATCTAAAAAATTGAATTTGCCCTTATATTATGTATAATAAACACAAAATATAAATGTTAAAATTATATGGGATACATATAAAATTAAAAATGTGGTTATTATTATTCCTATTGTCTTTCTAAATGGTCGGTTTGATGGGTCATGGTGCGCTTGAACTCAGTGTTGTGTACATCGCATGCTATTTTATTATTCAAAGAGATGCATATCATGGAAGCTTAGGGTGTTACATATATCATGAATTAATTCTTCAATATGATCATTTGTCTCATATTGAACATCTTATCATCATTAGATCTTTACTTTTTTGTTATTTCACCATTCTATATCTAGCATGTATAATTATGACTAAAACCATAGCGAATTAGATGGTGTTTGATTTTTTTATGCCCAAATTTACTCATATTCAAACACTTCACATATGAATAGATTATCACATCTTTTTTTTCAATATTTCATTAAGAAAATTCCAATAAATTTTCAATCCCTTTCTCATATTCATCTCTAGTTCTTCCTGTGTTTATCCAATTATGATCCATTAATTACCTAAAAAGTCCCAATATAATATATGAATATATTAATATATATAAACATTTAAACATATATATAAACAAATAACTTAGATCATATAATAATATAAATATATCAACATGCACAAATTTTTGAAAAATAATTTAGAACTTAAAAATAATTTAAAAAAGAAAAAAAATACAACTAAAAAATAATTTTTAATCAGAAGTAATTATAACATCAAAAATAATTTATAAATTAATTTAAAAAAAACAATTTCGAACTCAAATATATTATAGTGACAAAAATTTTATAAATACAAAAAATAATAAATACAAATGGTTATATTAAAAATAAATTACAATAAAAAAACAATTTATAATCACAAAAAAATTATAAAATTAAAAAAAAATGAACAAAAATATTATACTTGGTATTAAGATGAAAATAATAAAATTAATGGATGAATTCAAATTATAATTAAAAAATAATTAATTAATCTTCCAAAAAATTAACTTACAAAATATGGAGGCCTACAATGAAAAATAGTTATTAGATTTCTATTAATTCACCCAAGGGTAGTGGAAATAGGGAAAATGTTGTAAGATTGAAAAGAAATGTTTGCAAAAGTGGAATGGAAAATTGAATGGAGAAAACCTTGGAGTGTGGTCATGAGTCAAGAGAATTAGGGTTTTTGTGGAGCAAATAATATTAAGGGTCATGGAATAAGGATGAAGGATAGAATATTGATGGGAAACAATGCAAAAATAAGTTAAAATTGAATGAGAGTTGAATATCGAGTGTGTTAGGGTGTCATCATGAGTCAAGAGGTTAAGGGTTTTATAAATATCATGTTAGAAAATGAGAATATATCCATGGGAATTATATTTTAAAAAAATATTTTAACATCTTTTTTTTGTAAAACTAATGTTAAGATTCATTCTGAAGACTATTTAACATTATTTTTATAAAAAAATTATGTTAAAGGATTCATGTGTCACTTTTAACATCAGTTATGAAAAAACCAATGTTAAAACTTCAACGCTAAATTGTTGTTTTTCTACTCATGGTGTTAATTAACTTTAATCTTAGTAATCATATTTTTATGCTTAAAAATGAAATTGGATTTATCAAATAATATGGGTATGTTGAACTCAAATATGAATTCCATTTTATTATATTTAATTTCTAAAATTTATAAAATCTACATTTTAATGTAAGTGCTTAAAAACACTTTTTACTGTGAAATATTACTTGTGTTTCCAAAATGTTAAACATGTATTTTATAAACTCAACATAGTATTTTAAAATGATTTATATTACTTATTAAATATAGATATCTTTTATAGAAAAATGGTTTTATAAACTTTTAATTCATTATTGTATTATGATAATGTCATAAAAGCTATAGTTTTAGAAAAATTGGTATTTTTCATTATTCACATAAAAATTAATTATTTTAGATAATATGAAAAGCATACCCTAAGATAATATTGACATTATTAATTTTAAAATGAAGTTCATTTCATCAAATTCAAATTCTAAAAATAAAACTTTTAGTGTTCTTAATCCTATTTTGTATGCATTTTTAATTAATTGTTATCTTTTTTTCTATCATAGGTTTTATTCTTGTTATAATTTCTTATATAATATGTCATGGATCATTTCAGTTCGGTGTTGTGTGTGAAACAAGATATCAAACACAATATTAATCCAGAAAAATATATTTAAAAATCTCGAGGTGTTACAAACCTATAGGGAATAAAGATAATTCTCTAATAGATGTCAATGTTATGTTGGAAGTAGAAGAAGACACTGTGAAAGTTAGGCATGATGAGAAACTTGAGACAACTCAGTTTAAGGAAATTAAGGGAGTAAAGACATCACCCACTTCCATAGATCCCATGATATTCAGTATTAAACAAAAATCACTTGTAAAGGGGGAATTTTTATGAGCACTAGCAAAAAGTGCTGATAAAAAGGTACATTTTTTCAGTGCTTTTCATAACGCTGATAAAGGTCACCTTTATCAGCACTTTTTTTAGTATTGATAAAGGGTATAGTAAATTATTTAATTTATATATACATATTTATATATTTTTAAACAATATTTATAAAATAATAAGTATATATATATAAATATAATATAAATATGATTTATATTACTATATTATAATAAAAATTTATTATTGATCTTATTTTAATTATTTTATATATATAAATTCATCAAATTTATATTAATCAATAAAAATGTATAAAATTATATTGATATAGATTAATTATAAAATTTATATATAAATATAAATATAATATATTAATATTTTATTTAAACGATTATATAAATATATAAATGAATATGTTTATTTAAAAAGTTCATATTTGAATTTATATATTTATATTCATATTAAATAGTTTAAAATAAACGTGCATATTTTTTTATGTATGTTTATTCATGTGTGTGTATTTGGATGTAAGTGTTCATTTTTGTGTGTTTGTGTGTGTGTTATATGTGTATATATATGTATTGTGTTGTGTGTGTGTGTGTTTATGTATATGTATGTTTGTGTGTGTGTGCATATGTGTGTGTGTGTGTGTGTTTATGTGTATGTGTATGTGTCTATGTGTGTGTATGTGTGTGTGTATGTGTGTGTGTATGTGTATGTGTATGTGTATGTGTATGTGTATGTGTATGTGTATGTGTATGTGTATGTGTATGTGTATGTGTATGTGTATGTGTATGTGTATGTGTATGTGTATGTGTATGTGTATGTGTATGTGTATGTGTATGTGTATGTGTATGTGTATGTGTATGTGTATGTGTATGTGTATGTGTATGTGTATGTGTATGTGTATGTGTATGTGTATGTGTATGTGTATGTGTATGTGTATGTGTATGTGTATGTGTATGTGTATGTGTATGTGTATGTGTATGTGTATGTGTATGTGTATGTGTATGTGTATGTGTGTGTGTATGTGTATGTGTATGTGTATGTGTATGTGTATGTGTATGTGTATGTGTATGTGTATGTGTATGTGTATGTGTATGTGTATGTGTCTGTGTCTGTGTATGTGTATGTGTATGTGTATGTGTATGTGTATGTGTATGTGTATGTGTATGTGTATGTGTATGTGTATGTGTATGTGTATGTGTATGTGTATGTGTATGTGTATGTGTATGTGTATGTGTATGTGTATGTGTATGTGTATGTGTATGTGTATGTGTATGTGTATGTGTATGTGTATGTGTATACATGTGGATGTACAAGCATATATGTGTGTATTTATGTGTATGTATGTATATGTGTGTGTGTGTACATGACAAGTGTATATGTGTATGTGTGTGTGTTTACGTGGAATGTGTATGTTTATATAGTGTGTGTATGTATGCATATGTATGTGTGTGTATGTTCATCCACGTGTATGTAATTGTATGTATGTGTGTGTGTATGTATGTGTATGTGTATATGCATGTATGTGTATGTGTATGTCTATGTGTGCATGTGTGTGTAGGTGTGTGTGTGTGTGTATTTATGTAGTATGTGTATGTATGCATATGTATGTGTATGTGTATGTATGTTTATGTGGTATGTGTATGTATGCATGTGCATGTGTATGTGTGTGTATGTATGTGTATGTCTATGTGTGTATATGTGTACATGTATCTCTATATGTATACATGTGTGTGTGTGTATGTGTGTGTGTATGTGTATGTGTATATATGCATGTGTCTGTGTATGTGTCTGTGTGTGTGTGTGTGTGTGTCTATGTCTGTGTCTGTGTCTGTGTATGTGTCTTTGTATGTGTGTGTGTGTGTGTGTGTGGGTATGTATGTGTACATGTATCTTTATGCATGTGTGTGTGTGTGTGTACATATGTGCATGTATATGTGTATGTATATGTGTATGTATGTGTACATGTATGTTTATGTGCTTGTATGTGTGTATGACTGCCTATTTATTTAAAATTACTTTTTCCTTTTTATCATTTCTTCATTTTTAGTATTTTCTATATTTTATTCATTTTTCATATTTATTCATTTAATATTTTTTGTAATATATTCAATTTTGATAGTTAATTATACATTTTAAAATGTTTATACATTTAAATAATAATAAAAAAATTAATCATTATAAAAAATTCTAAAGGTTAATAATTAAATGTATTTTTTATATACAATCAATACAATACATACATCAATAACTAGATATAATATTATTATTTATTTATTCACATTTATCCATTTTTTATGCGTTTTCAATTCATGTAATTAATGTTATGAATTCGCTTTTTTTAAAATACTTTTGTAATTCATTCAATTTTATTTATTCATTTTTAATATTCTTTCATTTAATATTATCTTTTTCATTTTTTGATATTTATTAATTTTTTATATTTTTGGAATTTATTCATTTTTTAAAATCAATACATATTTATTTACTAAGTTTTAATATTTTTCAATATGTTTGTAATTTATATGATAAATATTATTCATTTTTATTTATTAATTATTAATATTTTTAATATGTTGGAAATTTATATAATTGGTTTATTTAAATGAATTTTAATTTTAATATTTCTGTACAATCAATATAATTCATTTTTCATAAAATTTTTTATATAATTAATATTATTTATTTATTCATTTTTTATATGTTCATAATTCATGTGATTAATGCTTCAAATTTACTTTTTTTAAATATTTTTGTAATATATTCAATTTTATTCATTCATTTTTAATATTATTTTATTTAATATTATTTATTTATTTTTAATATTTATTAATTTTTAATATTTTTTGGAATTTATTCATTTTTAATATTTATTTATACATATTTATTTATTAATTTTTAATATTTTCAATATGTTTGTAATTTATATGATTAATATTTATTCAATTTTATACATTAAGTTTTAATATTTTTAAAATGTTTGAAATTTATATAATTAATTTATTTAAATCCATTTTTAAATATTTTCTTAATTTAAATTGTTTATATAATTCATTTTTAATAATTTTTTATTTATATAATTTATATAATTTATTTATTCATTTTTTTTTTATTTTTGTATGTGTTTACAATTCATGTAATTAATCTTATGAATTCATTTTTAAAAATATTTTTGTAATATATTATATTTTATTTATTTATTTTTAATATTATTTCATTTAATATCATTTATTCATTTTTCTATTTATTAATTTTTATATTTTTTAAAATCTAATCATTTTTAATATTTATTTATACATATTTATTTACTATGTTTTAATATTTTAAATATATTTGTAATTTATATAAATAATATTTATTCATTTTTTATTAA
Organism: Viscum album; assembly: GCA_963277665.1. NCBI lineage: Eukaryota > Viridiplantae > Streptophyta > Magnoliopsida > Santalales > Viscaceae > Viscum > Viscum album. The sequence continues at coordinate 965,844,490 of OY728150.1, forward strand.
TTTTTAATATTTTTAACATGTTTGAAATTTATATAATTAATTTATTTAAATGCATTTATTAATATTTTTGTAATTTAAATAGTTGATATTATTCATTTTTAATAATTTTTTTATTTATATAATTAATATTATTTATTTATTCATTTTTATGTGTTTGTGATTTATGTAATTAATGCCATGAATTCACTTTTTTAAAATATTTTTATAATTTATTCAAATTTATTTATTCATTTTTAATATTTCTTTATTCAATATTATTTATTAATTTGTATTATTTATTATTTTTTAATATTTTTAGAATTTGTCCATTTTTTAATATTTATTTATACATATTTATTTATTAAGTTTTAATATTTTCAATATTAATTTATGTAATTAATTTATTTAAATTTATTTTTTAAATATTTCTATGATTTAAATAGTTAGTATAGTTCATTTTTAATAATTTTATTATTTATATAATTAATATTATTTTGTTATTCATTTTTATTTGTTTTTTTACATTTTTTCACTAATTGGTTAATCGCTGATAAAAGTGTATTTTATCAATGGTAAAACATAAGCACTGAGAAATATCGTGCTTCTCATTGCTTTTTTAGCACTGATAAAAGTGATGATTTATTAGCTTTAAGAAAGTGCTGAAAAAATTCATATTTCTTGGCGCTTATACTTTTAATGTTGATGAAATACACTTTTATGAGCGCTTTTCAGTAAGAATTGATAAAACCCTTGACCCTCTTTAAAAAAGAACCTTAGCAGACCGTGTCTTCCTCATACCGTATTCAAGATCTCATGGAACCAAAGGTCTACAGCAACTGAAGTCGATTGTTTTGGAAAAATCGAACCTCAAAACCGAAAGAATGAAATTCTGAACTTGTTTTTAAGGAATTTTAGTCAATCTTTTATGTGTTTTGGGTGATTTTTTTGATCTTATCTTCTTTTTCTTGTCTACAACAGCCAAACTCATTTTTTTTTTTGAAATTATCATGAGAGACAAAAATTGAGATTTCTATCGATGTTCTTTCCAATATCATCTATCTTTAAGAGGATATTTGAAATACATGAAGTAACTAGTTGTTTATTAGTCAAGTAAATTCAATTCTAGATCTTCAATAACTTCATATTTTTTAACAAGTGTGATGTAATATTATTAGTCATTTTATTCCTTGGGACTAACAAGATATTTACCCTATTAATTTCCTCTATAAGCACACTTTCCCAATTTTAAATTGAACATAATTTAAAGGTACATTGATTGATATGCACTGGAAAACTAGGCCATGAGTTATAAACATTTTGTGCCACTACATTATGTGTTTTATTATCTAATTTATGTTTAAGTGTTTATCCTAAAACAATTCAATAGATCCGATTTCATTTAAAATAGTTTAAAAATCAAAAGAAATTGTTAATTTGTGTTTTCAAATTGAGACACAATACATAAAATTAATCAATTCTCATCTCCCTAAAAAATTATAAACATTTTTTCCATTATAATTAATAAAAATTTTCCAATATCGTTGAACTTCATTTTAAAAGTTTACATTATTTTCAATGATGGATCAATCAAAATTTGGAGATTCTTAAATTTTTAGAATTTAAAATTTTCAAAATATTAATTTTTCTAATATTAATAACAAGGTTGTTTATTTTGTGAATTCCATTACTCTTTAAAATTATTTTTGTGGTTAAATGCATCCTCTTCATGGTTTTAAAATTTTAAAATTTGGGTTTTTTGGTCAAAGCATTCATTTTTCCCATTTTAATTGCAATCTTAACTATTTTCAACATCTCATGGTATATTAAAATTATTATTTTGATTATTACCAAATGAAGAATATGAGTATGATATATTTCATAAATTTACAAATGTAATGACCATAATCGATGTGATTATTTTTCTTCAAACATTCTGGAAATATTGTGAAAAATAAGTAATTTGTTTTGATATATGTTTTGATAGTGAAGTATTATCATATATACCCCAATACTTATCCAGCTATAGAAATCCATAGGTTTCTTATGAACATTGATAGTGTCAGGGATTGAATTATCTTAGTCGATGAATCCGTTTAAAAAAATATTGATTTATGATATGCAACTTCTTGTAATAAAAATTAAGTGTTATAATATTTTAAATTTATATAATTCTTCATCTCTATATGTCCTAACAAGTTGTTGACATAATGAAATTTTTTGACTATATGTGTGTATATATAAAGAATGGCCTTTTAGGGTTATAAGCTCATGTATTCTGTGTATTTATTTATTTTGTTAAATATGAATATTACTAAATCAAATAGGATGGATATGAATCAAAAAGGGATGAATGTCAATCATATGACAAAAGAGTATGAGGATAGGGTGAAAGAGTTTATCAAGTTTGCAAAAGATCGTGTATATGACCATTCTCAAATCCTTTGTCTGTGTTTACATTATTATTGTTCAAGACTAATTTGTCCAGAGTAGTTAGAAAAACACTTTATCTGTCATGTAATAGATCAAAGTCCTAAATATTGGACTAAACATGAGGAAGAACTGAATGTAGCTAGTGACTAGGATAGCATTGCATTTTATGGATCATCTGATATGATTACAAGTGTGAATGATGATAAATATTGTATTGAGGATATGATTATAGGTGTAAATGATGATGAAGATTGTATTGAGGAAATGAAAATGATAGTTTAAGATGAAATATGTGATTGTCCAAAACTATTTCAGAAGTTAAAGAGTTGTGAAAAGATACCACTATATGCTGGTTGTACTAAATATACAACATTTTCAGCCATATTAAAGCCATATAATGTAAAATCTAGCAATACATGGAGTGTAACCAACTTTAATGAACTAATTTCTATTTTATATGATATGATACTATAAGATATTGAGCTTCCTTATCAAACATATGATGCTAAAAAAATTCTACGTTCAATGGGTAAGACCTCTGAAAGAATACATGTTTATTCAAATTAATTTATACTATTTCACAAGGACCATGGATCACTTCAAAAAAATCAAAGTGTGATGCCTCTCAATAAAAGAAAATTGAATCAAATCCTTTGAAATTTATATGGTACTTTCCAATCATTCAAAGGTTTAGGCACCAATATAGAAGTGAGGAGACTGCAAGGCAATTATAGTGTCATATAGATACAAGAAATCAATATGGGAAACTTCATTACCCAGAAGACTCTCCTCAATAGAAGAAAATTGATCGTGAGTATTCTAAATTTGGAAAAAATATGAGAAACCTTTATTTTATGCTATCTACAGATAAAGTAAATTCTTTTGGTTTACAATGTAACACTCAGAGTAAATGGACAATTATGATGGTAAATTATAACTTACCATTATAATTATGCGTGAAGTAAAAATACATTATGTTGTCTTTACTTATATCATGACCAAAATAACAAAGTAATGATATTTATTCTTATTTGGATCCATTGATAAAAGATCTAAAATTAATGTGATATTCAGGTGTTACGTTGCATGATGGTTACCGAAATGAATATTTCATGTTATGAGCCATGTTGTATGGGATGATAAATGACATTCCTACTTATGGAAATTTATTAAGATATATAATTAAATAAACTCAAAGGTGTCCCATTTGTGAACAATGTTCACACTCAGTTAGGTTGAAACATTTATCTAAGACTATCTTTCTATGAAATCATTTATTTCTATCCAGATGTCATAAATACCATTTTTGGATGACATCATTTGATGGAAATTAAAAATAAGTTACAACATTATCTCTACTAATAGGTGATCAACTATTTGAGAAAGTAAGGATATGGCCATCAATTTTGATAAACCTTCTTTGAAAAACTTTAAGAAAACTGGTTGGAAAAAGAAAATGGTTTTTTTAATTACCATACGGGAATTGTTTATACATCAAAAAAATTCTTGTTGTCATGCATGTGGAAAAAAATTTATTTGATGGTGTCATTGGAATATTACTAAATACACTCAACAAAATAAAGGATGACATTAAGGCTATGTTGTACATGAATGATATGGGGATACAGGAAGAGTTGGTACAAATTAAGGGTGAAAGATGGACTTTTCTTCCTCTGGCTTCTTACACTGTTTCCAAAAAAGAAGGATTTCAGTTTTGTAACTTTATGAATCATGTAAAGGATCGAAATTGGTATTCATAAAATATCAAAAATATCACTTCAAGGACTAATTTAAAGATAAAGGGCTTGAAATCACTTGACCATCATGTTTGATGAAAGATAAAATGCCTATAAATTTGCATTGCATTTTTTCTAAAAATTCATGTCATACATTAACCAAGTTTTGTTTATTTTTCAAAGCTATATACAGTAAAGTTATAGTCCCGATAAAATTTCCAACTATGGAAAAAAGAAATTATTATCAAATTTTGTAAATTAGAGATGCACTTATCATTGTAATTCTTTGATATAATGTTTTACTTGATAAATCACTTGGTTTGAGAGATTCGGCTATGTGGTCCTATACAGTATAGATAAATGTACCCCATTGAATGATATATAAAGATTTTTAAAGGGTGTTTAAAAAATAAAATTCATCCAGAAGGTTGTATTGTGTAGTGATATATTATTAAGGGGGTTGTTGAATTATGTACTAGCTACTTGTCTGATATGGAAAGCATTGGTCTGCTAAAATATAATTACAATTGGTGACTTATATGTGAATGAATTTCCAGAATAGATATTATCACAATTACCATTTGATAAAGTGAGTAGGCTCTCCTTTATGTTTTACATGAAAATTTAGAGGTTGCCCCATATATTGAAACCATAAATTAATTCTTTTTCATTTTAATCCATCAATGACTAAAAGCTAGATATCAAATATACATAATCGATAGTTTATAGGATGGTTTCAAGACCATATTTTTAAGGAGTCAACTATAAATATGAATTCAGTTTTAGACCAACTTCTATGGCTAGCCAAAGGACCAAGTGTGCATGTATTATCTTATAATGGTTATATAATTAATTGTTATATGTTCTATATAAAGGAACATGATGAATTAAATGCAATGAAAAATAGTGTGGTTACACTTATAATTGAATAAATTCATGTATCTCATACTAATTACAAAAAAACAAATTTATGTGAATATGTCATACTTTAGCATCATCTAACAAATATAGGAGTTGTATTATATAAAATTTCAAATGTTGTTTTTTCAATGAAAGTGGGTTGATAATAGGAGTGCAGTTAAAATCAATGAATTGATATTTGTGAAATTGGATTTCAGTAAGGAAGGGTGTAGGGAATAATTGTTCATAATGGTATCATAGGAAATACAAGTATTTTATATCCCAGATCCTACAAACAAAAAGTGGTCAATTTATCTGTTATTAACCAAAACTACCGCAGCATCAAATGTCAATTCAATTGAGGATAAACCTTTCACTGGGACATCACAATCATTTTTTTGTAGTCCCAATGTAGATGAGTTTTTTTATGTTATAGGATACCATAATAAGGGGATTTGGATACTTGATATAGGGGTCAAATCCCTTCAACATTTAAAGAAAAAGAGTGTTCAATGATCAGATTATATTTTTTTGTAATATACATTGCATTACCTCATAATAATATTTTTTCACTGTTTTATTTATGTGATCTAAATTAAATGTCCATCCACTTCTGTAAATAATATATTTTTCACAATTTAGTGCTCCAAATCCTGGGTAACAATGGGTTTCTCAACATTTTAATCCTCCCAATGTAGATGAACAATAGGATTCTCCACATGTAGATGCTACTAGTCCTAGGGAACAACATATTTAAAATGTTGAAACTAAAGAAATAGTAAAAGGTGAATAACACATTTCCTAGAAAAAATAGGAGTGTCACAACGTGATGGTTTTAACAAAAATTATTAAGGTGATAAGTATAGACATCAAATTCAAGGTTGGATAGAATGTACACGACTAGCCTGTTAACCCCAATGAGTCTATTTTCATTAGTTAAGTTAGGGTCACCACTCATATTCATGTGTCGATTAATTTAGATACATGGAATAATGTTATACCTATTGTTAAGTCACTAATTTAGGAATATATTAGGATAAAATTATGATATAATTTCTTCATTTTACTAAAAAATAAAGAAATAAAATTTTGATTTACTCTTCATTGTCCCTTGCGAAGTGCATTTATACTAGATGATCATTGAAAGAAATTTGTATTGATGGTCACTATAAAGTCTCATAGATGATTTTATACAATTCATATGAAGTTTTATCTTAGGGGTGTTGAAGGGAAAATAAACCCAAACTGACCATAGATATATGCACACATGATAAAACAAGAAACATGGAATGTGTTTATTGGTCTTGTGAGGAGTCATCTTTTCAGGCACATTGTGATTAGTTATACTTTACTTGGAAATACATGTATTATCACTTTTATTAAGTATTTTTAATTTATGAAACAACAAAGGTGTGCTGGAAATAATAATCATGCATCAAACCCAATGTACTCCTATCGTAAATCAAGGATGGGGTAAAATTTCACTTGAAAAATGGCATGTATTTTAAATCTATGGTAATACTTTTATATGTAATGAAACAACGCAATAATTATGTTTATTTGTTTATATATATATTGATGAATCAATATACAAAGCCACTTCCATCTAATATCATGTTCTATGGAAAGAGGCTCATGTAAATAAATACAAAATGTTAATAGATTAAAACAGACAAAGAGTATGAGAATCATGAGTAAATTTGACATAATAAAAATTTTCTCTTCTTTAAATCAGTATTATATAATAATGACTACTTATTTCCCTATATTTTTTATCAGGTTTAGACACGATAATTGTCATTGGTTGTACCTGATGAATAACTACTTTCAATGGCCTTAAAGAATCCATAATAATATGGTTGCATCAGAGGTGTGGGTTTTGGAGTGTTACCGTGAACATTTTTTGAGAAAAAAATGCACAAGGGGATATATATAAGAAAATGGAGGAGACACACACATGAATAACTAATCTAGAAGAAAAACTTAATTAGTAGTTTGATTTTTTTATAGAATGCTATGGGAAGGAATCAAATAGAAGAAACAACACAATAATAACCAATATATAAAGATCCCCCCCCAACTTTAAGGAAAATCATTCCCCCCAAAGGTCTGACTTACCAGTGATAATCGATTTTTTCATAACTTTTTCTATGAAATGTGAATTAGGAAGACACTGAAACCTTTCCTATATTAATATTCTATAGGGTGAAATTGATTGTGATTTATATCTATTATCACCTAATCACTACCATGTTGTTAGGGGTACAATGTACAATATCCATGAAGATATTTTACACAACAAAAAACTTCCAAAAGGTCATTTGAGAGTGGGGATTCATGTATCTTATGAGTCGAGCACTGAGCTACTTGTTACCCTTGATGATTGGGATGTTCATACAATAGAACTTGTTATTGTAACTTTCATAGCATGACCATTTGATCTTGTAAAAATACATGTTGACAACGAGGTATATCTTTTTTGTTTTATTTTTTTATACAAACCCTTTAACAATTAATGAAAAATAGATGAATTGAGTAATGTTATTTTAGATGGAGAAAAGGAAGGAGAAATAGAAGTTTGAATCAAAATAATATAAAGGATCAACCAATTGATCAAAAAGACCTTCATAGAGTACCTTTACCCCTCCAGTTCAACTTCCACATTTACTAATATTACAAGTTCATACATATACAATGTTCAAATATAGTGATCCAACAATCATTTATTTTGAAGAAAAAATTTATAGACAGGCCATTACAGACCTTTTTTTGGTAATTATAATTTAGATGAAATCCATGAGCATAGATTAATGGGTGTCTTGGTTGTAAATATATACATGAGGTTCATTTTCATAATCTGTTTTCCCAAGATTTGATCTACTATGTTAATTACAGTTTAATATTATTCATATATTTTTTAGGTATACATATTAGTAATATTTGAAGTAAAAACCCTGTGAACAAAAATTTAGACTCATTATTCCCACATCACTTCTACAGAAAAATGGTCATTGGAAGAAGAGGTATGTTTATAAATATTGGACAAACTAGTTGCAATGTTTGAAAAGAAACTTGTAGATGACAGGTTCTTTTTAATAACCATGATGCAGGTAAAACTATAAAATTTAATCACATTAAGTATATTTTCATTTCTTTCATTACTTATTCCTTTTTGTTTTTTATGAATCATTGGTTACTCATTTCAATCAATTTTAATACTCCAAAGATTTATTTCTTAGATTCAATACATGGATTCCCAATAAATCAACCACACATGATGATTTTTATCAATTTTTAATGCATTACATTCAATATTTTACAAATAAACTTTAAGTTATACATTTTATATTGTGTTTTCATGAAAAAAAATTATGATAGGTTGGGGTTTAAATATTTTCAAAATCATGGTATGAGGATGGTCCACAAGTATAAGAAGCCTATCGAATTCTAAAACTAGATAAGTATTAGGGTATATATCATAATATTTCACTATTAAAACAAATATAAAAAAATACTTATTTTTATCAATGTTTATGAATTTTATAAAACAAACTAATGAAAATTATATTGGTTACTACACTTGCAAATTTATGAAAGATATTTCATTACATCAACAAATTAGCATCGCATAAGAGGTATTTCTAATGATAATTGTGATTTCATTTAAAATATTTATTAATTGTTTGTTTATTTATATTTTTATAGTATTATCAAGATTATCAAAATTCCATATATTTAAAAGAGTAAATAAGTTTGTTTAGAAATGAATGATCAGAATACATTGTGTCAGAATGTATACAGACATCATGTAGAGGTGACTTCCTACTACTTATCAAGTTAATTTTCTCATCATTTAATATACTTTTTTTAGTTAATTTCCTTATTATTTTTATAGAATACTTATTTTGTTAATTTTCAAAAATATCATAAAGAGATACATTAGTCAATAATTTATTTTTATTCAACCATTTTTTTATCTATAAAGATCACAAAATGATCAGATAAAAATCAATTCTTGAAAAAATATTCAACAAGGATGATGTACTAAATTAACAATTATTCTCCCAATGGATTTATTTTTTATTTATTTGAATTTTTTACGTTTATTATTGTGTGTTTTAAGTTTACAAAATGTCTCAAAGTGTGTTTTTTTAGTTTAAATTGTCATTTTAGTTAAGAACATGTGTCACTCATTTAAAACCAAGTAAAAAACTCATATTTTCTTAATAAATTAGGAAAACAGTATATAAGTCATTTTTTATGTGTAAGAAGAATTTTCATGTCAATATAACATACAGTGTGGCTGGTATGACTCAAAGTGCATGTTTTTATTTAAAATTTATATTTTAGTTCAAAACATGTGTTATATACTCAAAACCCAAAAAAATCTCAGGTTGTATTGATATTTTATTGAAATGATCCATAAATTATTTTTGACACATAAGAATCAAACTCATATCAATCTGACACACGGTGTGACTGGTATGACTCAAAGTGTATGTTTTTGGTTCAAAGATTACATTTTAGTTAAAAACATGTGTTAATCACTAAAACCCAATAAAACATACTCAGGTTGTCTTTATAATTTTTTAAAATCATCCATAATTCATTTTTGATGTGTAGGAATCAGTCACACATCAATCTAACATGCGGTGTGATCGGTATGACTCAAAGTGTGTGTTTTTAGTTTAAAAATGTCATTTTAGTTAAAAACATGTGTCACTCACTAAAAAAAAATAAAACACACTCATATGGTCATGTTACTTTTGTATAATTATCTATATGTAATTTTTGACATATAATAATCATTCGCATGTCGATCCAACACATGGTGTGACCGGTATGACTCAAAGTGCATGTTTTCAGTTTAAAAATGAAATTTTAGTTAAAAATATGTATCAATCACTAAAAACTAAGAAAAAACACTTTAATTGTATTAATAATTTGGTAGAAAAATCCATAAGTCGTTTTTTATGTGTAAGAATCAATGACACATCAATCTGACACACAGTGTAGTTGGTATGACTCAAAGTGCGTGTTTTCAGTTTAAAAATGAAATTTTAGTTAAAAACACATGTCACTCACTAAAAACCAAGAAAAATTTATTATATTTTATGTATACTTTTGGAAAATGATCTATAAGTTATTTAAGATGTGTAGGAATCGGTCTCATGTCAATCTGACACATCATGTGACTGATATGACTCAAAGTTTGTGTTTTTAGTTTAAAAATGACATTTTAGTTCAAAACATGTGCCACTCACAAAAAAGTAAGAAAAAATTATTGGATTATATTTATAGTTTTGGAAAAAAATCCATAAGTCATTTTTTATATATATCAATCATCCACATGTCAATATGACACACGGTGTTATCAGTATGACTCAAAGTACATGTTTCAGTTTAAAAATGACATTTTAGTTAAAAACATGTCACTCACTGAAAACCAATCAAACACACTCATATTGTCTTGATAATTTATTATAATGATTCAAAAGTCATTTTTTACATATGAGAATAAACTGAATGTTAATTTGATACACAGTTTGGTTGGTATGACTCAAAGTGCATGTTTTTATTTAAAATTGACATTTTAGTTCAAAGCTTGCATCACATACTCAAAGCCAAAAAAATGCACTCGAATGTGTTTATAATTTATTAAAATGATCCATAAGTAATTTTTGATGTGTATGAATTAATCTCATCTCAATATGACACATGGTGTGGTCGGTATGACTCAAAGTGTGTTTTTATTTAAAATTGACATTATAGTTCAAAAGATGTGTAACATACTCAAAACTGAGGAAACATGTTCATATTGTTTTGATACTTTACACTACTATAAATGTTTCACACACCAATGTTTCTCTAGACATTTCTCTATATAGTTGTGTGGATTGACCCATACCAATGATTTCCTTTGAGCCATTGGTAAAAATGATCTAAATTTACCCTATACCAACAATTTCATTAAACCGCTGGTATATTTCTAGACCAATCGTTTAATAAACCATTGGTATAGCATTCCTTCATCTAGGAAGCTAGAAGCAACTTTTATCTTGGCCCAAAACTAGAACAAAACCCAAACACCCACAGGCACACCCCCATACAACTGCTAACCAATATAGAAAAATCAAGAAACAAATTAATTCATTCAACCAATTACAGTACACATTTAAAACAACACATATATGCATTCACATTAAATTATCAAAAATCATGTGTCATAAATGTCAGTCAACAATATATAGAATCAATATCCCTCTCATTGTAATCTATATCATCACCATCATCATAATCATCATAATTATCATCATCATCATCACCACCATCATCCTCACCATTTCCATCAACATCTCTATCATCATCATCATTACCATCACCATCATCACTATTTCTATCACTAACATCACCAGGAAATTCATTATCTTGACCACCACTAGGACCATCATCACCATCGATCGGGGCATCATATAATGAATGCATTATCGAGATGAATGTATCAAAAACCGTTGTGGTATCTGGTGGAAGTGATGGACATAGTGTTGCCATAACGTTCATAAATTGCTCATTGGAATTTTGACTTCATTCATGCTACTACATGTCTATTTTTTGGCCTTTTTTACCTCTGTATGAGATTTTTCTACCTCTTCATAAGTTGTTTCCAACTTGGTACTACCAGAACTGGCACCTGAAGTGGTTCAATATCTAGTGGAGAAAATAATCTTCCCTGGTCAAAAACATACTCTCCCATGGTGATCATATCATAATACTTGGTTTAAATGATCATTTGGCCCAAATTTGTCAACTTTTTTCTCATCAAGGGCCTCCAAATCACATTTTTTCAGATATAAATGAACTACTTAGTTACAAAATAGATATTAAAATTGGAAATTAGCAAAGTAAAACTTAAAATATGTTGTTGAGACAGTTCATTTACCACAATTCCATCTTTCTTCTTTCTTCTCAAGCAAAAAAAATTATCAAGGCACACATCCTTCAATGTTCAATACTTTCCTCTATAATGACAATGAATATAGAAAAAAATTATTCAATAATACAATATTTTTTAACAAAATTAACTCATTTTAACTAATATATAATTGAAAAAACCAAAACCAATTTAATTTAACTTCATAGAAATGTATTATATTGTCCCAAAATGTGAGAAACTATAATCAATAAAACCAAAATGAACAAATTAAATTTCACTAAATTTCTATAATTTTCCTATATCTCATCAGTTTTATAAAATATATATGCTTCTATTTTTCAATGATAAATCAAGTTATAAATCATAGAATTTCACACTACTTATTACATTATAAATCTTATAAGTTTATCTATATTTCATTCATCTATTATGAAGTCTGAATTGGATGTTTGGATTCTCTAAAAATTGACTGAAGTTATGAAATGTTTTCTATCCTACAATAGTTTTCCATATTATGTGTGATTATACTATTTAGCAACATCATTCTCTATATAATTTAGATTAAAGTGTTTTTTAATCCATTTTAAAGTTTAGGAAATTACCTAAATATAATTCAATAAGATAAAAATCTGAATTTATTGAATATAGGGTCTAAAAATTCACCAAATCTTAAGATGAAAAGTAGTGGGAATTTTCAAAAAAATTACTTAATTAAACACAAGTGTCGAAGAAAAATAAGTGCTTCCTCTCATGATCTAGCATCATCATACACCCTAAAGTGTGAAGATACTTCATAAAATTTTTGTTTTTTATTTCTTTATTACACTTCATAAAAATGAATATTCAATAAAATAAAATAGAGTATTAGTTAAAATCATTATAATTTTCAATTAAAAACCTCAAATTTGATTAATACCTTAAACTCATTACTCTTATAATGAGAAATAATTTCTTGATAATGTGTTTTTAGACACTCATTCGTGATAGTTATATCCTCTAAATCTATTCCAGATCTAGCAACCCAACCATTATACAACTCATGCTTATATTCCCTCCATATCTCACCTAATTCCATTAGTTGTGCAATCCTCATAGCCTCACCATCAGGAAAATTATAACAAATATACTACCAAAATAATAATTCATATAAATATAATAATAATTCATATAAATATAATAATAATTCATATAAATATAATAATAATATAACATTAAATATAATGAATTTTTTTACCCATATTTGAGCCCAATCATTATCCTTTACTTCATTTTCAAGGTGTCTCCAAGGGTGTAGCTTGGAGGGAATGATATAAGAGTGTTTGGAAAGCATCATAATAATACTCCTATATTCTTTTCATGTTTTACCAATCATTTTGTTACCCTAATTGTACTCAACCATCATCTTTGTGTGGTAGTTCCAAACTTCATATATTTTTGTATGCCCGTGTCACCTTATAGTGGCAGATCCTGTTGTGAAGGAATAAAATAAAAATATTATATTAATACATATTATAATTAAAATAAATTATGGAAAAAATTACTAGGGTTCTATACATATTCATGAGACAAGATGATCAATGGATATTATTGGATCCCAAGGTTTTGAAGGATCCTTGACCTATGCAGCACCAGTGGGGTCCAATGTAAGGTCCTAAATCCCAATAGCCCTTACATCACAGCTACCCTAAAATTAGAAGCCTATATAATTCTAAAAATGGATAAGTATTAGGGTATACATCATAATATTTCACTATTAAAACATATATAAAAACAAATTACTTAATTTTATCAATGTTTCTGAATTTTATAAAACAAAATAATGAAAATATATTGGTTATTACACTTGAAAATTTATGAAAGATATTGCATTACATCAACAAATTAGCATCCCATAAGAGGTATTTATAATGATAATTATGATTTCATTTAAAATATTTATTAATTTTTTGTTTGTTTATATTTTTATAGTATTATCAAGACTATCAAAATTCCATATATTTAAAAGAGTAAATAAGTTTTTTTAGAAATGAATGATCAGAATAAATTGTGTCAGAATGTATACAGACATCATGTAGAGGTGACTTCATACTACTTATCAAGTTAATTTTCTCATCATTTAATATAATTTTTTTAGTTAATTTCCTTATAATTTTTATCTAATACTTATTTTGTTAATTTTCACAAAGATCATAAAGAGATACCTTAGTCAATAATTGATTTTTATTCAACCATTTTTTTATCTATAAAGATCACAAAATTATCAGATAAAAATAAATTCTTGAAAAAATCTTCAACAAGCATGATGCACTCAATTAATAATTATTCTCCCAATGGATTTATTTTTTATTTATTTGAATTTTTTACGTTTATTATTGTGTGTTTTCAGTTTACAAAATGTCTCAAACTGTGTTTTTTTAGTTTAAATTTTCATTTTAGTTAAGAACATGTGTCACTCATTTAAAACCAAGTAAAAAACTCATATTTTCTCTATAATTTAGGAAAACAATATATAAGTCATTTTTCACGTGTAAGAGTCATTTTCATGTCAATCTGACATATAGTGTGGATGGTATGACACAAAGTTCATGTTTTTATTTAAAATTGATATTTTAGTTCAAAACATGCATTATATTCTCAAAACCCAAAAAAAATATCAGGTTGTCTTGATATTTTAGTGAAATGATCTATAAATTATTTTTGACACATAAGAATCAAACTCATATCAATCTGACACACGGTGTGACTAGTATGACTCAAAGTGTATGTTTTTGGTTTAAAAATGGCATTTTAGTTAAAAACATGTGTTACTCACTAAAAACTAAGAAAACATACTCATATTGTCTTGACACTTTTTTAAAATGATACATAATTTATTTTTGATGTGTAGGAATTAGTCACACATCAATCTGACATGCGGTGTGATCAGTATGACTCAAAGTGTGTGTTTTTAGTTTAAAAGTGTTATTTTAGTTAAAAACATGTGTCACTCACTAAAAATAAATAAAACACACTCATATTGTCATGATACTTTTGTAAAATTATCCATATGTCATTTTTGACATGCAAAAATCATTCACATGTCAATCCAACACACGGTGTAACTGGTACGACTCAAAGTGCATGTTTTCAGTTTAAAAATGAAATTTTAGTTAAAAACATGTATCACTCAATAAAAACTAATAAAAAACACTTTAACTGTCTTAATAATTTGTTAAAAAATCCATAAGTCATTTTTTATGTTTAATAATTAATGACACATCAATCTGACACACAGTATAGTTGGTATGACTCAAAGTGCGTGTTTTCAGTTTAAAAATGACATTTTAGTTAAAAATGTGTGTCACTCACTAAAAACCAAGAAATAATTATTATATTTTATTGATACTTTTGTAAAATTATCTATAATTCATTTATGATGTGTAGGAATAGGTCTCATGTCAATCTAACACATCATGTGACTGATATGACTCAAAGTTTGTGTTTTCAGTTTAAAAATGACATTTTAGTTCAAAACATGTGTCACTCACAAAAAAGTAAGAAAAAATTATTGGATTATATTTATAGTTTTGGAAAAAAATCCATAAGTCATTTTTGATATATATGAATCATCCACATGTCAATCTGACACACGGTGTTATCAGTATAACTCAAAGTGCATGTTTTAGTTTAAAAATGACATTTTAGTTAAAAACATGTCACTCACTGAAAACCAATCAAACATACTCATATTGTCTTGATAATTTATTATAATGATTCAAAAGTAATTTTTTAAATATGATAATAAACTGCATTTTAATTCTATACACAGTGTGGTTGGTATGACTCAAAGTGCATGTTTTTATTTAAAATTGACATTTTAGTTCAAAGCTTGCATCACATACTCAAAACCAATAAAATACACTCTGATGTATTTATAATTTATTAAAATGATCCATAAGTAATTTTTAATGTGTATGAATGAACCTCATTTCAATATGACACACGGTGTGGTTAGTATGACTCAAAGTGTGTTTTTATTTAAAATTGACATTATAGTTCAAAAGACATGTAACATACTCAAAACTGAGGAAACATGTTCATATTGTTTTGATAATTTACACTAATATAAATTTTTCATATACCAATGTTTCTATAGAAATTTCTCTATATAGGTGTGTGGATTTACCCATACCAACGATTTCCTTTAAGCCATTGGTAAAAATGAGATGAATTTACCCTATACCATCAATTTCATTAAACCGTTGGTATATTTCTAGACCAATAGTTTAATAAACCATTGGTATAGCCTTCCTTCATCGAGGAAGCTAGAAGAAACTTTTATCTTGTCCCAAAACCATAACAAGACCCAAACACCCACATCCACACCCCCAGACAACTGCTAAACAATATAGAAAAATCAAGAAACAAATTAATTCATTCAACCAATTACAATACACATTTAAAACAACACATATATGCATTCACATTAAATTATCAAAAATCATGTGTCATAAATGTCAGTCAAAAATATAGAGAATCAATCTCCCTCTCATTGTAACCTATATCATCACCATCATCATAATCATCATCATCATTATCATCATCATCATCACCATCATCCTCACCATTGCCATCAACATCTCTATCATCATCATCATTACCATCACCATCATCACTATTTCTATCACTACCATCACCAGGAAATTCATTATCTTGACCACCACTAGGACCATCATCACCATTGCTCGGTGCATCATATAATGAATGCATCATTAACATGAATGTATCAAAAACCGTTGTGGTATTTAGTGTAAGTGATGGACATAGTGCTGCCATAAAGTTCATAAATTGCTCATTGGCCTTTTGACTTCATTCACGCTCCTGAATGTCTATTTTTTGGCATTTTTTACCTTTGTACGAGCTTGTTCTACCTCTTCATAAGTTGTTTCCAACTTGGTACTACCAAAACTAGCACTTGAAGTGGGTCATTATCTAGTGGAGAAAATAATCTTCCCTGGTCAACAACATACTCTCCCATGGTGATCATATCCTAATACTTGGTGTAAATGATCATTTGGCCCAAATTTTTCAACTTTTTTCTCATCAAGGGCCTCCAAATCACATTTTTGCAGATATAAATGAACTATTTAGTTACAAAATAGATATTAAAATTTTAAATTAGCAAAGTAAAACTTACAATATGTTGTTGAGACAGTTCATTTACCACACTTCCGTCTTTCTTCTTTCTTCTTGAGAAAAAAAAATTATCGAGGCACACATCCTTCAATGTTCAATACTTCCCTCTATAATGACAATGAATATAGAAAAAAATTATTCAATAATACTATATTTTTTAACAAAATTAACTCATTTTAACTAATATTTAATTGAAAAAATCGAAACCAATTGAATTTAACTTCATAGAAATGTATTATATTATCCCCAAATGTGAGAAACTATAATCAATCAAACCAAAATGAACAAATTAAATTTCACTAAATTTCTATAATTTTTCTATATCTCATCAGTTTTATAGAATATATATGATTCTATTTTTCAATGATAAATCAAGTTATAAATCATAGAATTTCACACTAATTATTACATTATAAATCTTATAAGTTTATCTATATTTCATTAATCTATGATAAAGTTTGAATTGGATGTTTGGATTCTCTAAATATTGACTGATGTTCTAAAATGTTTTCTATCCTACAGTAGTTTTCCATATTATGTGTGATTCTACAATTTAGCAATATCATACTCTATATAATTTAGATTAAAGTGTTTCTTAATCCATTTTAAAGTTTATGAAATTACCTTAATATAATTCAATAGGATAAAAATCTGAATCTATTGAATAGAGGGTCTAAAAATTCACCAAATCTTAAGATGACAAGTAGTGAGAATTTTCAAAAAAAAATACCTAATTAAACCCAAGTGTTGAAGAAAAATACGTGCTTCCTCTCATGATATAGCATCATCATCCACCCTAAAGTTTGAAGATACTTTATAAAATTCTTGTTTTTTATTTCTTTATTACACTTCATAAAAAAATATTCTATAAAATAAAATAGAGTATTAGTGAAAATCAACATAATTTTCAATTAAAAACCTAAAATTTGATTAATACCTTAAACTCATTACTCTTATAATGAGAAATAATTTCTTAATAACGTGTTTCTAGACACTCATTCATGATAGGTATAGCCTCTAAATCTATTCCAACTCTAGCAACAACTCATGATTATATTCTCTCCATATCTCACCTAATTCCATTAGTTGTGCAATCCTCATAGCCTCACCATCAGGAAAATTATAACAAATATACTACCAAAATAATAATTCATATAAATATAATAATAATTCATATAAATATAATAATAATATAACATTAAATATAATGAATTTTCTTACCCATATTTGATCCCAATCATTATCCTTTACTTCATTTTCAAGGTGTCTCCAAGGGTGTATCTTGGAGGGAATGATATAAGAGTGTTTGGAAAGCATCATAATAAAACTCCTACATTCTTTTCATGTTTTACCAATCATTTTATTATCCTAATTATACTCAACCATCATCCGTGTGTGGTAGTTCCAAACTTCATGCATTTTTGTATGCCCATGTCACCTTATAGTATAAGATCCTGTTGTGAAGGAATAAAATAAAAATATTATATTAATACATCTTATAATTAAAATAAATTATAGAAAAAATTACTAGGGTTCTATATATATGTATGATCCAAGATGATCAATGGGTATTATTGGATCCCTAGGTTATGAAGGATCTTGACCTATGCAGCACCAGTGGGGTCTAATGTAAGGTCCTAAATCCCAATATCCCTTCCCACTATAGAAAAAAGTTGGTTGTGAAGTGGTCTTTCATGTTGTACCACCATAGAACACCTTGTGTCATCTGATTATATGACGTGGTCCATGAGGTTGTGTCGTGGTCCCTTAAGTAAATGTCTGCCTATAAACACCCCTAAGACCCCCAAACCTGAATTTTATTCCACTTATTCCTCTCTAACCCCAGGTTACTAAGGGTGATTTTAAGGTTCTTAAAATCACATTTCAACAAGTTTTAATCCTAACTTCCTATGATTGATCTATGGTGATCCGAGGTACGTTTTGTCTCCTTTTTTTAGCAGTTTCTCTCCATTTGATCTTGTTTCCTCTTGTTTCTTCTTTCCATGCTTTTGAGTTTTATCTCCACTATTCTTATGGTGTTTTACATTTTCATTTATTAGTGTTTTTATGGAATGATTTATTTGGGATATCATAGTTTCCTTGTGGGACAGGTGATCATAGATCCACAATGTTGGTCCTTATCATGCAAAGAATAATGATGCTTTCAAGGTAGGGGATTTGTTACTTATATTTTATTTACATGCAATCATAAATTTAGTATGGTTTATCCCTTTGTATGGTAGTATAATTAAACTAATAAATATTGAACTATATTAATAAATAAATTGGATAGTGATCACGTGTTGATGCTTTAAACTATGATAACGGTTTTCCTCTTGATTTACAAGACAATGAGCTATCTATACTATGTTTGTGTAGGATGTTTTTATAATTGGTTTAGTATGTAGAAATTGATTAAATTGGTAAAGAATGTAAAGATGTAATAATTTCTAGTTGGATAAGGAATTAAAGAATAGGTATGTTTAATAATTTGGTGTTTTTGTTAATTTGATGGTAATAAATTGAATGAAAATTACATATTTAATTGAATATAGTATTTCATGAGTTGATGGAATTTATAAAAACGTGAATAATATTAATTATTATTGAGAATAATTATAAAAAATTATGTTAATTGAGAATTTTTCTTCTCACGATTTGATGAGACTGGTTTTATGTTAGAGAGCATGTTTAAACTTTTGGTAGCTTGTTATAGATAATGCCTTAGATTTACTATAGTTGGAACCTATGAATAATGAATCAGTTAATTTAGGATGGAATAAAATTGGTTGTTTGATAAAGATAAATATTTAGGGATAAGAGTGCCCATTTTTTATAAAATCTGGATGCCTTGTGTTTGGGACCATGAGAATTTGTTTGCATATGAAGTTTAAATGTCTTGTTTTTAGGGACTATATTTTCCTATTGATTATTATTGTTTGTTTATTACCCTTTTTATGCTCTAGATATGATTATTACTATGTGATATGAGCTCAGGATATCTAATCTTGGGATGGATTATGAGATATGTGTGGTAAGGCCTAAGATTATGGTAGCAGTTAGCGCTTGTGACAGCAAGATGCATTGGGATATGCATTATGTTTCAGAGGTGGAACTGAAGATAATGGAATGGTTTGAAGTTCATATTACTCATTGATGTGCTTAAATCTAAATGTTTTCTTGATAAGAATTTGTTTAATGTTCAATGATCGGGTTTCTTGTTTATCTGCATTCCTTTCTCTACTGCTTGAGGCAGCTGGATATACTTGGTTGTATCTCTTGATGGTAGCTTAGGATGTTTTCCTAGAGTACCTGTAATTATGGAATGATGTTAATAATTTTTAATAAATGACTTAACTCATGGGGTTGGTGTTACTGAAATGAAAATGTGATGATCACAAGAAACCATGGACTTGGTTTGGATTATGCCTAGAGAGCATGGACCACACCTTGATGGAAGATGAAATGTGTAATGTGGATTAATTTTAATATTTAATTAATGGATAATGAATTGATTAGTGTAAATAAAATGATAAAATGTAAAATAATTAATTCAATGTATCTCTTTTAAAATCTTGTGTGCTTATAGGATACCTAGTTCTTAGTAGTGGAAACTGAGAGTCTAAGAGACATTAGTTGCAGTCGAGTCTGAGACTGGGTTATTATCATAGTGTGGTTGTGAGTTGTATTATATCATGTGTATTCTATGATTTCATATTTTACCCCATCCATGCCGATTAGGGTGACTGTCACCCATTGGAATTTGGGAGGGTGTGTTCCCCAACATTCTGATGGGAGGATGGATGGCTGATTACCCCCTCTAGCCCTACTCTCTTCTCTTGTTAGTTTATGTGATAGTATGCATGGAGGTTAGTATCCCTATATATATGTGTGTGTTTGTGTGTGTGTGTGTGTATATATGATTGCTTGTGTTTATTTCACACATATGCATCTCCATATATAGTATCTAAAGGATTATGATGTGTATAGGTTGTGATGGCTTTGGGTACTTTACTTTGTGTATGGGTTGGATGGCTTGATGTATAATCCTAATGTATGATACACATCATTTGGGATATGGTGGCTCTCAGAAACTACTTGGTTACTATATGGAGATGTGATATAGGATGATGTGATAATGTGATGCACGAGTTTCATGTTGTGATACTTATCCTAGGTGTCTACGAGTTGGCTTACTTTTGGAGAGAGATGACCTGGGATGAACGATGTCGGGGCAGAGTGGAAAACCAGTATGGAAGAGTTAGTGAGGTACCCTTATTATTGATATTATATTATATGATCTCTTTTATGTGATACTTGGTGATTGATAGCCATAGTGATGTTGGGAACTTAGTATGCATGTTTAGGTGATAAGTTAGTTTCACTATTGTCATTGTGCCTTAACATGATTTATTTATCTTTTGCACGAGAGGATTCGGGGAGGATCCTACTGAGTATACTATTATTCTCACCCCACATATATATAAACTATTTTCAGGTCAGTGGGTTTAGTTTAAATATTGGACTGGATATTACTATATTAGGGTTTTGCAAGAGATGTATGGGCTTCATGGTCGCTGCCAAGTTTACCTTTTTGGTATATGTAGTTTCCTTTTCAGTTGTTTTAGTACTGTATGAAATTACATGTATACACTTAGGATCTATTTTATCTTTATGAGTATGTGTTTTTTGATGTATATGTCTTATCTCTCTCTTCTGCATGTTCTCTTATAGGGTAATACCTCCCATTTGTATGTCTATTATACTCTCAGTACTAGTCACCAACCTGGGGTCTACTGAAAGTGAGACTCAGGTGGTCACCATCATCTTTCTCTCATTTACAGCCTAGGAAGGGTACTCTTTGTGGGGGAGGGTTTCATGAAAGATTTATATCATAGGTTCAGGTTGATGGATATGATGGAGTTTGGAGTTATACACCGGTGAGATTGCATGGGTTGGTAGGTAAATAGTGTCATCTAAGTTTAGTAAGTGATATAAACATTGGAGACTGGTTGAGACATAGGTATTTAGGGCCCCATGTGATCCGATGCATGAACCTTTAATCTTAATGATCCTACTAAACAAATTGATACTATTTTTGGGGTAAATACCTAGGAAAGGATCATGTGTCGTTCTTCTTTGCGTCTGTATTTGAAATAGATAGACCTTGGGATAGGTTAAACCTTAAAACATAAAATGAATTAATTAATTAATTAATTTTAAATATTCCATATTCTAGGTTTAGGATTCTAACCATTTGTTCTTCTTATAGGTGTGGCTCTAGGTTGACATCCTCATTAGGTTTGCGCCAAAGATGTTCAGTAGGATGTTCCAACAGATCGTTGTGGAATATAGGTAGATGATGAAGACACTTGGAGGAGGAGGAAACTCCAAGAGTTTTTATGTCAAAGTATATAGAACTATGAGGGATCTCTTTTCTAGAATTAGTCACAAAAAGACTAGTTAGAAAAGGTGTAGATCGCTTTTAGTTTGATTGGTACTCAGAAGGACCACTGATTTTCATTGGCTATGATGATGCTACATGAAGTAATGAGGTAGTGGTGGACCTTATTACTCAAGGATTGAAACTAGTCGATAGTCTCATGGGAGAAGTCCTGAGACCAGCTTTAACCATAGTTCCTTTATTTGACCGTAAAGGTGACCAGTCACCAAGAGATGATTACCCTTCAACAGTGGAGTTCTAGTGTGGGGGAGTTTAGAATCCATTTTAGGACCCTTATCCAATATGATCTAGAATTTTTTTCAGATGATTAGGCTAGGGAGAGGCATTTTTAGGAGTATTTGTATCCTGATATCTAGCTTCAGGTCTCCCTATTTATGCCATTGACTTATCTTGAGGTTCTGGAAATCACAGAGGTTATTAAGAGGATGTTGGCCAGAACCAGATCATCATAAGAGGGGAGTCTTCAGGGTTCTTCATGAAGCATAGTTGTGTTCTGGGGTTCCTAGTTTCTTGGTTAGAAGAGTTTTTGGCCAGCTAAGGGTAGGTCTCATCCCTCATCGTTTAATTTCTCTAGGGGTGGATGATCTCATAACTATAATAAGGGATTATATGCATTCTTTTCTTATAGAGGCCAACTTCATTAATGGTTAGAGTGATCAGACTTTCTGAGTAGTTATTGGGCATTAGGTTTTCCACTTTAGGTTCCTCTATTTAGTCAATTTTAGTGGAGTCAGTAGTAGTAGGGTGTTCTAGTTTGGGATCAACAGAGATGATATGAGGCAGGTAGAGTAAATCCTCAAGATAGTATTCATCCTCAGAGAGTGGAGTGTGTCCTAGAAGGTGGTCATTAGTATGATTAGAGAATCAATTTCATAGGTCATGGTCAACTTCATGATTTAGCATTACCAGTGTTAAGCGAGCCAAACATCTTTCAAGGTACTCTTTTCTTGTTTTATACATGAGTGCATGCTTTGTTTGATCTAGGATCTATGTAATCCTTCATATCACCTTCCCTTGTCCATGCTTTGGGACACGAGTTGGAGAGGATTCTAGTTACCATGGTATTGACTACACCAGTTTTAGGTTAAGATTATTTGTATGAAGTATGTAGAAACTATTATCTAGTGTTAGTACAACACTTCTCTTTATAATACTTCCTATGTTTATGTATATATCCAAAAAAATATCATCCTCAACATGGATTTTTTTATTTGTTGTAGGATATCATGGATTTTTTTAGGAGTTAGGTTGTGTTCTATGGTGCCAGCAGTGTTTGTTGGTGAGCGAGACCCTCAGATGAGTCGAAGGTGTGATTTTTTACTTACCTTCCTTGATGGCCGAGCTGATGTTGAGTTCATTAGGGGGTTTCCATTATTTTTTCCCATTTTTGTATAAGAGTACTCTGATGTCTTTCTAGAGGAGGTTGTAGTGTTACCCCATCAATGAGATTTTGAGTTTAAGATCGAGTTACATTCAGTTATGTCACATATTTCAACGTCTTCGTATAGGATGGTTCCTTTTGATTTGAGATAGCAACAAGTATATCTCAATGATTTGTTGTAGGGAGGCTTTGTTCATCCATGTGTGTCACCTTGGGGTGCACTAGTTATGTTCATGGACAAGGATGATGTAATTTTTTACCTTTGTATTGATTAACATCCCTTGAATATGGTGACAGTGAAGAACCACAATCCTCTCTCATAAATTGATGATTTATTCGATCATATGAAGGTATAAAGTTAGTTCTTAAAGATTAATATGTGTTCAAGATATCATTATATGTAGGTGAAGGATGTTGATATTCTTAAAACCACTTTCTGGTGTCATCATGGGAATTATGAGTTTGTTGTGATGTTTTTTGGTGTAACGAATGATCTATCCATGTTCATAGGTTTAATGAAAACAATATTCCAAGAGATCCTAGATAAGTTTGTGGTGGTTTTCATTAATGACATCCTCGTGTACTCTGTGTTCAAGGAGGAGCATGTAGAGCATCTGCCTGCTATTTTGGGAGTTCTTCATTATCAGCAACTATTCAGGAAGTTGTCGAAGTGTGATTTTTGGGCTTGTGAAGTTTTTTTCATGTGGAATTTGGTATCCTAATAAGTAGTGGTTTTGGATCCTTCAAATATAGGGTCAATTGTTTCTTAGGTATCCCCCATGACTATCGTAGAGGTAAGAGGTTTCCTTGGTATTGCAGACTATTGTAAGAGGTTCTTGGATGATTTATCTCAAGTTGTGACTCCTCTAAATATCCTTAACCAAAAAGGATCAGGTGTTCTTATAGACTAACCAGTATCAAGTAGCTTTTGATTACCTGAAAGAGAAATTGGTTAGTTCTCCAGTCCTTTATTGTCCAATAGAGGGAGTTCAATTTGATATTTTTCATTATGATTTATGTCTTGGGTTGTGTTGTGTTCTGATGTATTAGATACCAGTTGTTTCATATGGGTCTCAACAGTTTCATCCCCATGAGAATAATTATTCCACCCATTATCATGAGTTATCACCGATTGTGTTTTCCTTGAAGTTGTGGTGAAATTACCTCATCATCTATAATTTTATAGTTTTTACCAATCATAAGATCCTGAGGTATTTCATCTCCCAACATGACTTGAACTTGTGGCAATGATGGTGGATTTAATAATTATATTATTACGACTTCAAGACTTTGTATACACTAAGAAAGTGAAATGTTGTAGCTAATACACTGAGCATTAAGTCATGTAGTGATGCCATACATGAATCTGAAGATTCCAAGATATTTATGGAATAATTATTAGTGATGAATTTAGATTGTTGGTGTACAGCACTAGATGTTGTTCCATGGGAGTCTTTTTATCCCTTTAGTGATGCGTGAGATGGTTCTCTATGAGTTCCATAGCTTACCCTTGGTGGTACATTCCGGTGTGAAAAATATGTATTAAGATCTGAGTGTTCAGTTTTGTTGACTTGGGTTAAAGTGTGTAGTTGTAGAGTTTGGGTCTTGATGTTTGGTCTACCATAAGTTAAAGGTCAAGCACTATGTTCTCGATGGTTTGATCTAGCTGTTAGATATTCCCCAATGGAAGTGGGAGGATATATTTATGGTCTTAATTACCATTTTACCACGATATTAGGGATTCTATGGAACTATATGGGTGATAATGAATCATTTGATGAAATCATAAAACTTTATAGTAATTAGGGAGTTGAGCTCAGAATAGGTTTTGTTGAGGTAGTATCTAGAGGAGGTGGTGTGACTCCATGGAGTCCTGAGGGTGATTATCTTCTATCATGATCCTAGTTTAACCTATAAGGTTTTGAGAGGTCTCCAACATGATTTTGGGTCTCAGTTATACCTTATCACTTCTTTTTATCCACAGAATGATGGTCAGACATACAAAAATATCCAGACTCTTGAAGACATGTTGTGTTCTTGTGTCCTGGATTTTGTAGGTTTGTGGATGAGGCACCAGCCCTTATTTGAGTTTTCTTACAACAATAGTTTTTACTCCACCATTGGTATAGCACCGTTTTAATATTTTTATGACCGAAATTTTTATTCTCCGTTGTTCTAGACTAGGGTTATAGAGGCATCAATTTTTAGGAAAAAACTAGTACAGAATACAGCATAGACATTTTAGGTGATTCATGATAGGAAAAAAGTAGTGAAAGCTTGTCAAAAATACTATGCTAATCATAGAAGGATACCTCTGGAGTTTGATGTTGGAGATCACATGTTCTTAAAGGTGACTCCTTTTTATGGTCAATGAAGGTTTGGTCATGGGAGTAAGCTTTCTCCCCAGTTTTTTGGGCCTTTCGAGGTGTTGGCTTGTGCTAGAGATGTGTCATATCAAATTGCACTTTCCCCACTAATGAGTTGGATACATGATTTTTTCACATTTCACAGATCCATTATTACCCTCATGATGACTCTCACATCATTGATTTGGGAAAGATCAATGTTGATGATGACATGACCTTCAAGGAGTGGCCTGTGGAGAGGACCTCCATGAAAAGATGTTCCACAGGCATGTTATTCCCTTATTTTATACCTTTTGGTGACATAGTGGCATAGAGGATAGTACCAATGAAAATGATTCATAGATACACGCTCAGTACCCTAAGCTATTTGATGTTTAGATATTCTCTTATTATAATGCTCATTGTGGTTGTTGAATGTTTTAATGGTTTATGAGATAGTTTCCTCTTGTTGCTTATTGTGTATTTACTCTCATTTGATAGGTATCTCCCCCAAGAGAGTGATTATGATATGGTTGTTATTGTTGCGTGGTTTTGTAATTATATGTCTGATAAGGTGCTTCAGCTCCTATGATGCCAAGATCCCTGAGAGGTGTCTTGTAGGGTAGTTGTTCGAATGACCCCTTTCTATTTCTTTCTCTCTAGGTTGGTTTTGAATTCTCAAGGATGATAATATTTTTATAAGTATCTGATGTAAGGGTTTGGATCCTAGTATCTCTTCCCTTTGTGATTTTTGGGTGTTTGGGGCACTTAGAGGAGGTTCTGAGGAGTTTAGAGAGTATTTAGAGGAAGATGGGGGTGTCATTTCCAAAAATGGCATGGCTACAGTGTGGAGGGATGTGTTGTATCATAGTGCTAGTATTTGTGGAATAGTGGATCCATGTTATGGTGTAGAAGATCTTAGGAGTAGAAATGGGGATACCTTTTTTAGGAATAACTGCAATGTGGTGGGGAGGTTACAACCTAGTGGGGTTTTGAGACTGCTTCCAAATTGGGGGTAGCTACAACATGGAGGCATGTTGTGGCGTAGCCCTTCCCATGGTATATAATCACTGCAGTGTAGAGTAGAGAGGATATAGAATAGTGGCTTTGAGTGCTTCTACCAATTTTGGGTTGTAAGAGCTTGTTTGCATGTGAAGGTTGAATGCCTTGTTTATAAGGCCTAGATTTCCCTGTTGATTATGCTTGTTTGTTTTTTCCCTTTTTATGTGATTTTTATATGATCCTTGATATGTGATATGATCCTATTATGGATTAACCTAGGATATATGATCCGTGTATGGCTAATAAAATATGGGTGGGAAGGCCTGAGGTTGTGGTAGCAGTTGATGCCTATGACGACAAGATGCATTGGGATATGCATGAGGGTGTTGGGGATGGCACCAGATATGATAGAACATGTTGAATCTAGGATTACCTATTGATGTTAGAAAATCTATATTCTTTCTTAATATGAATCTATTTAATGTTTGATGGTCGGGTTTCTTATTTATCTGCATTCATTTCCCCACTGCTTGTGGCAGTTGGATGTGCTTGGTTGCATCTCTTAAAGGTAGTTTGGGATGTTTTTATGGAGTACCTGGAATTATATAATGATTTTAATAATGTTTAATAAATGAATTAACTCAGGGGGGTGGTTTTGTTTGAATGAAAATGAGATGATCATGAGAAATCGTGGACTTTGTTTGAATTATGCCTGGAGGGCATGGACTTCACCTTGATGGAAGATGAAATGTGTAATGTGGAATAAGGTTAATGGTTAATTAATTATTAATGAATTAATTAAATTAAAAGAAATGATAAAAAGGAAAATAAGTAATTCAATTTAGGTTTTTTAAATGCTTATGTGCTTATAGGATACTTAGTTCCTAATAGTGGTAGTCGGGAGTCCGAGAGATGTTATCTTAAATCAAGTCTGAGACTAGGTTATGCCCATAGTTTGATTGTGAGATATATTATATCTTGTATATTATGTGATTTTATATGATACCACACCCATGTTAGTTATAGATACTTACACCTAGTGGACTCTAGGTGGGTGTTTTCTCCAATATTCCAGTGGGAGAATGGATGGTCGACTGCTCCCTCAGGATCCGCTCTCTTCTCTTGGTAGTTCATGTGCTGGTATGAATGAAGGTTAGTTTCCCTTTATATATGTATGTAGAGGGATATGATGGATTGTGTTTATTTCAAACATATGTATCTTTGGATATAATATCCAAAGTATTATTATAGGTGTGATTTGTATAGGTTGTGATAGCTTGAGGTAATTTACTCAGTGTACAGGCAGTGATGAATTGAGGTATAATACTCCATGTATGATACACATCATATGGGTTATGTGACTCTCAAAAACTAATCAGTTACTATATGGATTTGTGATATGGGATTATGTGATGATGTGATGCACAAGGTACATGTTGTGATACTTAGCTCAGGTGTCTATGGGTTGACTTACTTTTGGAGAGAGATGGCTCAGGATGTATGGTGTTGGGGCAGAGTGGTAAACTAGTGGGGAAGCAGTAACAGGGTACCTTTTTTGTTGGTATTATATTATATGCTCTCTTGTATGTGATACTTGGTGAGATATAACCATGGTGAGATTGGAAACTCAGTATACCTATTTAGGTGATGATTTATTTTCACTATGATTTATCATGATTCATTTCTATTTTGCATGATAGGATCCATAAAGGATCCTACTAAGTATGCTGTTATGCTCACCCCACATATATATAATTTTTTTTCAGGTTGGTAGGTGTGGGTTGGAGATTGGGCTGGGTATTATTAGCTTGTGGTTTTTCAGGAGTTGTTTGGGCTTCGTGGTCACTATCGAGTTTACATTTTTGGTACTTGTAGTTTCCTTTTCAATTGTTTTAGTATTGTATATTTTTATTTTTATTATACCCTCGGTGATAGTTGTTAACCTAGGGCCTATTAGAGGTGGGACTCGGGTGATCACCATCCTCCTTCTCTCATTACCGGCCCAGGAGGGGTACTCTTTGGGGGGAGGGGGTCATGACATCCAATGTCTACTTGTGTGGTTCAGAATGTGTTAGAGAAATATTTGAAGAAGTATGAACATAAAATCTCAAAGAAAATGGATCAATAGGAAAAGAAGATGGCATAGACATCTATGAAAAAGGGTAATATGGATGGGGAATGGGATCCATTATCATATATGGAAAAGAAATACAAATAGGATCAAATGTAAATGGTGGCGAAATTATAGGTGGTCTAAATATCCTGGACACCTCTAATGGAAGTGTGGGATAAGAAAGTGTGCTACATGGAATATCTTAAAAAGGGGAAAGGTATGATCAGGTATGATAAGTGGTACAAGTAGCTATAGTGCCACACCCTCAAATTGTTAGGCTGAGCACCGCTGCCACTAGGTTGGTCAGAGAATAATTTTCACCTAGGTGTTGGTTCCTGATTAAAATTTAAAAAAAAAGATTAATGACGTGACATTATATGTTATTGATATATATATATATATATATTTGAAATAGAATATTCAAAACAGCCACCACAGGAGGAATGTGCATCTTTCTTATGTGAAGATTATTATCAGACATCATCTTTCTTCATACCTCTTCAACATTTTTCATTTACTGCATTTTAAAAGAAATATGCATTTAATTAAAAATTAATAACTAATGTGTAAGACCCACAAGAAAGAATAGGTGGCATAACTTAATTAAGTTATACCAGTTATCAAGTAAAATAAAGGTTATATAGTGACATAACATAATCATATTATATTTAGTGGCAGGAATATCAAAACATAAAAGATGTGTCATGGAAAAATCTACACATTCTAATTGGCATGTTTAACATGAGTATGATATAGTTTTATTCTTCTATTTTCAATCTGATCCAATTCAGTTTTGGGTAGGCCATTTGGTTCATTTTGGTAAATCGATTAATTCACTTGTCCATTTTTTTCAGGTTAGGTTATTTGGTTCATGTTTTGGGTTGGTCCATTAGGCTATTTTTTTGGTTAGGCCATATGTTTTATTGTTTTTGTTTTTCATTCTTGTTAATTTAATGTTTCAATTCAATTCATCTTTCACTATGGGAAAAATAACTTTTTACAATGGGAGCATCAACCCATCGCAAAAAGTTAGGCGCGGTTTGGCATGGTTTTCATGCCAAACCGCAGGAAGGGTATTTGTGACGGAGAGGCACCTCCCGTCGCAAATAACAGAAGGTGGTAAATACTATTTGCGACGGGGGAATTCCCCCATCGCAAATAGTGCATCCGTCAAAGGGTATTTGTGATGGGTTCCGTCACAAATACCTGGCGGTAATAAATACTATTTGTGATGGAATGTTATCTCGTTGCAACAAGTGTGTCGGCTGGTCGCTATTTGTGATGGGACCCGTCACAAATACCCTTTTAACTACCGATGGTAATTAATGCGATCGAAGGTATTTGAGACAGGTCCCATCATAAATAGTACCGACGTAACTAATCTAACCTATATATACCCCTCATCCATTTTTTCCTTCCTTCCCCTAAATTCCTACTTTCTCTCTCTCTCTAAACTCTAATTTTAGAGTGAAAATTTTTCTGAGTTATTTTTTCTTACGAAGAAGTTGTGAAGTCGTTTACACTTATAAGAGATCAAGTTTAAAGGTATTTATTTTTTATTTAATTTAGTATTTATTTCATTTTTTATATTAATTTTAATTATTATTGATTAGTTGTAATTAAATTAGATTTAAATTATTTTGTCATCGGTATTTATTTATAATAATAAATTGAAATTATTAGTACTAATTCTTAGTAATTAGTAGTAACTAATAATTATTAATGATAATTATTAATGTATATAAATAATTAGCAGTAATTAGTAATTAGTAGCTGTAATTTGCAGTAATTAATAATAATTAACACTAATTATTAATAATTAGGGGTAATTAGTAATAATTAGCAGTAAATAGTAATAATTAGCGGTAAATAGTAATAATTAATAGTAAATAATAATAATTAGGAAAAATAGTAATAATTAGGAAAAAATAGTAATAAATATTTACAATTAGTAATAAATACTAATAATTAGTAATAATTAGTAATAATTAGTAATAAATGGTAATAATTAGTAATAAATAGTAATAAATAATAATAATAAATAATAGTAATAATTAGTAATAATTAGTAATAATTAGTAATAATTAGTAATAATTAGTAATAATTAGTAATAATTAGTAATAAATAGTAATAATTGGATTGTTTTGGTTTTATTTATTTTGTTAGGATTAAATACAGTTCAATTCAATATTATAAAATTCAACTCAAAGAAGATCGCAACTAGTTTATATTAAAAATGAATATGAAGGTCAATTTGGATACAAAATATTTGCAATCAACATTAAAGAAATTTGAATAGTACCAACCTGAACAACCCAATTTGAGCTAAACCAAATTAATTGACAACACATATGAATGATTTTATATATTACCCACCATAACTTCAAGTTCACAATCAACTCTAACAATTAGACTATTTGAGTAATCATAAGTAATAAATTGATTAAGGCCAATGGGGTTAGTGATGGTGTCAATTTCATCCCCACTATCATTAAAAATATGTATTGTGATATCTTTAATAATTACACCAAATGCAGGTTTGAGACAATTTTTACAAAAAAAAACTTGTTTTCCAATTATTTCAATATATATGGCTCATCAATATCAAGAATACGAGTCATGTCAATAACTCGAAATTCACGGTCATCAATAAATGTTTCATATCTCATTACTGAATCAAACCACTTTAATTTCATCATAAAGACTCGACCATGAGAATAATAATACAATATTAGTATTTTCTCAACAACTCTATAATAAGATACATTTCTATATTAAGGCCTACTATTTGATACACTGGTATAATAGTCTGTTGTTGTAGTTACCATAACACCATCATGTTATGTTCAAATGTTCATTTATTGTTCAATTATAATAAATTTGTACCCATTGATCACAATTGATTTGCATTCACAAACCATTAAATTAAGACCAAAATCCAAAACTCTTATTTATTTAATTTACTTACTTGATGTGGTCATCGAACAAATCATAGTTAAACAAGATTATGTGATGTGTCATCTCCTAATATCCAAGGCTTAATATATTCAATGTATATGATCTATTAATTTACCTGTTTAGTGAAGTGATAGAAAACTGGGTTTGATTTTATTATACTACTCTTAGTCATTTCTCATTGGTTGATTATGTCTTTTGGTCACATCAAAAAAATACATTGAAAAAAAAATCCATACATTTTTTATCCAAGTGACCTTTCATAATGGATCCTTCGAGATGATTCCTATTACAGACATAATTCTTCAATGTGTGCATATTTCTTTCATTTGGATACATCCAATGAAAAGAATTTGGTCCTCTAAAAAATTATTTCAGTTGGAATATGGATAGTTATATGTAGCATGCATGTAAAAAAAGATGTAGGAAAAAATTTCTCTAACTCACACAAAATTAATGGTGACTCTTCCTAATTTTTTTTAAGAAAGACTTGGAAAAAAATTAGCACAAAGATATCTATAAAAATAGCACAATCGAATCACTTCCCCCCTTACATTATTGTATATTAGATGATGGATTTCTATTGGAAAAAACTCAAGAAGAAGGATGTGATAATCATGAGTCTTTAAATACTTCAACTTCAAATCTCTTCTATTAACCCATTTTGATATATTACTTGAATATCCATCAGGAATCATGATAGTCTCTGGTACTTCTAGAAATTTATTTTTTTAAGGTGTCATCACATAATAAGTACATAGAAATTTCTATTTATTTTCATTGATATACAAAGGATGTAATTATAGTCAAATAACCCAATACACTAAGTCACTTTGAGATCATAAATCATATTTTGTATTATCCTTTACATTTATAATAATTGAAAGCAACATTTTACATATTTTTTTAATGTGTATTACATCTAAAAAATGACTTAATAAATAGGTTGACTAATAAGGAAACTTAAAGAATATACTTTTCTTCTACCAATTGTAACTGGATTTAATGAAAATATTCTTTCTCTTTCTAGATTTAATCTGAACATTATTGAATAAAAAATTGACATATTTAAATTTATTGAACACATCAGTTCCAAATATATGTTGAGGTGGATTGTCGATCTCCATGGTATTTTAAAACCTTCGACGATTATTCCTATATGGATTATCCATTGGAAAGAATCATCGATGTCCCATAAAACTGAAAATATGACGATGTTTAAGTCTTCTAGATTGTGCATTATTTATATAAAATAGTATATTAAAGTTTTCCCTTCATGATCCATCCATACGCCATTGCATAAGTAGGAAAATATTTTATTTTCCACATAAACACAACATGAATACGAAATATATATTTCAAATAAAAATTCTATGTGCACACACCCACATTACAAAGATGCTTCAGCTCTTTTATTAAAGGTTTAAAGTATACATATATATCATTGACAGGATCAAAAGGTCCATATATGAGTATACTCAAGAAAGTGAATGGTTTTTTCATACATATCCATGGAGGAAGATTATAAATGTATATGAAAATAGACCATGTGTTATGTGAAGTGAGAATATCACAAAAAAGATTAAAATTGTCACATGATTGACCCAACCACACATTACACACCTCAACAATCCATCCAATGGCCCAAAGGCCTTGAAATTTTTTTATTATATGATAAAGCCCCCCTTTTGAGGGAAGAATGGGGAAACCCAAACAGACTTCATAGACATAGGACAAATCAACCTGAAGGAAAAAAGAGTAAAACCAGAATGTGAACATGAATCTACCCCTCCCCAACATTTGATCATGATGAAGCTCTCCACTTTGTAAGACATTTTGGCAAGTAAGTGTCCTGTGTCAAAGCACAGGCCTGATCTGATGGTTGATTCCATACCCTCTCAAACAACCAAATTCGAAACACACTGCACAGATGAACCGCTAGCTCTGGATCATCCTCTGAAGATCATACCATGTAGTCAAGTCCGGCTACATAACCTTACCACCTTTGTAAACAAACCAACCACACAAAACACTTCCACCATTGCACAATTTGACAAATTCCACCATTCTCTGGTCATCACCACTGACTAGACTTCTGACTTCAATGCCTCCACACATCCAAAAACAAATCACAAGTTAAGAGATCAAAGACATAACCCATCATTGAAAACTTGTCGCCGCCAACAATTCTGCTCACGGAGACCACAACCGACCACCCAAAGCACACACCCAGCCGAGCACAACAAAAGGACCTAGATCGCTACCACCCAATGCTAAAGAAACCTGGATCAATTCCACTCCCACCGCAGAAGACTAGGAAACGACCTCGCCCTTCACTGTAGAAACAGGATCTGACCAACTTTCGCTGCAAGGGACCGGTTCACGGCCACCCGTCGATGCACCGCCAAGGAGAACCACCTGACCACCCTTCACCGTAGGAGAAATACTGTGCTGCCAAGGATGAAAGACGGTCGAACGTCAATGCCACACAAAACCACTTTGCGGTCGTTCCAGGCCCTTCAATGCGCCACTGAGGAAGACAACCACCACCCTTCACCGCCGAAGACAGATCCCGACCACCCCATCACACGAGTGACTGGATTTCTCTGCGCATCCAAGGAGGACATCCGGGCGATCCTTGTCGCCACACCGAGGGAGAGGCCACCATGTCACAAACACACCGAGAAAGCGCCAAGGAGGAGAGGCGTGTCCAAAATTGGGGCGGAGAAAGAAGTGGTGGCGATGGGGGAAACCCTAACGAAGAGAAACCTAGCGCGAGGAGGGGAGGAAACCAATGCCGCTCAAAGGCCTAATTTCTTACACACCACAACTACAATATTAGGATATCGAGCATCAAATTTTCTCCATGTTATTCCATTCTCAAGATGAATGAACTCTCTATTATCTTTATTTATCTCAGTATCATGACATCGTATATTTGTTGATAGGTCATTGGAAATGATAATATTTTAGACTATGGAAATCAATGGAAAGTTTTGTTGGCCCTCTCTAGTTTTAATAATCACAAATCATGTCCAATCATGTTCATTTATGTCAAATCGTGGTTAGTTAAGTTCAAAAATGTTTAATTATGTTTATATGGGTTTCATTATAAGTTTAACATATTCTGTTGATGTTTATACTATAAGTCAGGTAAATAGACAAAATGGATTAGTATGAGTCACCAACAGTTAAGTCACAGAATGAATCACCAATGGATATATGACTGAGTCGCCGACAGAACAAATGATTCACTGATAGAACAAATGACTCACTAATAAACTGACTCGTTGAAAGAAGAAATAACTCGTTGATAGAACAAATGAGTCACCAAAAAAACAAACGACTCACCAATGATATGACACACTTATAGAACAAATGAGTCACTAACAGAACAAATGACTCACTGATGAACTGACTCACCAGTAGAAGAAATGACTCACTGATAGAAGTATGAGCTACTGACAGAAGGATTCACTGACGCACTAACCTACCGAAAGATGGAGTTACTCACACACTGACCTACAGATAGAAGGATTCACCGACACACTGACCTATCAATAGAAGGAGTCACCAATGCACTGACCTACTGATAGAAGGAGTCACCGACGTACTGACCTACTAAAAGAAGGAGTCACTAACACACTGACCTACTGACAGAAGGAGTCACCGACAGAATTACCTACTGTTCAATACTTAGAAAAAATTTCTTAATCATAAATTCAAAATTAATTCTAATGGTTATATTTATGAAACTTATTACTATTTATTATATTAATGACCTTGTTTGTCTTTTTTATCCATTTTTAGAGAACAGTACGAGGTATGAGGAAGCCCTCATGCCTATTGTCAACCTCTACAGTATAAAAAGAAATAACCTAAGAAAAAATTAGTAACAAGAGATATAGAGATAATATGTGAAGTAAATCAAGAGAAATACATGAAGAACACTCATTATTGATAACTATGAACAAGAAGGATTTGTTGACAACCAAAGTCTCAATATTCTTACAGCAACAAACCCTAGTGAAGAGAACCTTTGAAGGGCATCTCACCTCACTGGAAACCAGAACACAGAGCTTCCACGACACTCTATTTTGGTATCGTTTCTAGAAGAGGAATCCAATTATACATCTACTTTACGCAAGGATCCTATAAGCATAAAAAACATCACTCAAAGCATTTTAAACCATCTCTCATTATTTCTCCTTTGTTATGTATAATTTTACTACTTTTTGAGCAGTGTGTGTGTGTCTGTAGTATAACCACACACTGTATTCTGTGCTAAGATGGAGTATATTGGATATACTCACTCACTCATATTTTTACACCACATTACATCTACGTACAACTATGGAATAGTTCCCTATGTGACCTGGTTAGTTTCCCATGTATAACTATGGTAGAGGTCCAGTTTGACCTAGACAGCTTTGTATGCTGTTGTGAACCCTGATCCAGGGTGTGGATCAAGTTTATTAATATAAACTATATTGTGTCAGGTGATCACCGAGTAGAGAGGATTAACTCTCTACTTGAGACTGAACCACTTATTTTACTCCGCTGTGTTTTTCAAATTTAGTTTTCTCTACTTTTTCACATATTTCAGAAAACTGAATTTTACTTTGATATTTGATCTTAGATAGTTTTATAATTGTTTTTTATTTAGTAAATTAGTTTCAAATTTTATATAAATATTTTAAATTGATATAGATAAGAATTAATCAATATTTTGAGAAATTAATTGAATAATCAAAACTCTTATAAATCTACTACTTTGGTTAACTGGGTTGTTTGACTTTTAAAATTAGGGGAATTTTAAATAAAATTTTTAACAGAAATTTTTATAGGAACTAAATTCACCCCCACCCCCTATTGAGTGTCCTAATCCAACCAATATTTAGTATCATAGGTTTTTTTAATCTTCTTGTTTCAAAGTTTTCAAATCTTTTTAAATATTTTCAACTGTGATTTTAGTTGTGTTTTAAAGATCTCTAAATTTATATTAGTTCTAAATTTTTAGATTTTTAAAAACCTATTATTTATTCTTTGTTATGGATAACAAATTGGAAGGTGTTTCTACCAACAAACCTCTATTCTTCAATGGAACTAATTATGCTCAGTGGAAAATTAAGATGAAAATTCATTTAGAAAGTATGGGTTTTGAAATTTGGTCTTTCATTGTTGATGAATATAAGATTCCTACTACTGCCTAAAATACATTGTATGGCCTAACAAAGACTGATTATAATAATAACTGAAAATATATGAATTCCTTATATTTTTCTTTAGGAGATGTAGAATTTAATAGGTTTTTTTCATGTAAAACAACCCATGAAATTTGGAATACTTTAGCTATTTTTCATGAAGGAACCACTAATGTTAAGGAAATGATACTTAACACATATACTATTAAATATGATAACTTCAAAATGAAGCATGATGAACCTATCTATGAAATTTATCTCAGGTTTAATGAAATTATAAATACTATGATCTCTCTAAGAAAGGATGTTACAGCTAAGGAACAAGTCATGTGAATTATCAGATGTCTACCAGACAGATAGAGAGGAACCCCAGTGTCAATAAGAGAATCTTGTGATATTAGTAAGTTATCAGTAAAGGAGATGATAGGTAATCTGATGATGTACAAGGAATAACTAAAGGTTAACAAAGAAGAGGATGATGAACCAAATAGAAAGTCAGTGGCTTTCAAAACTATTACCTCCAAAAAAAAAGAGAAAATAAAAGTTCATGTTGAAAGCTCTAGTAATGAAGAATCACCATCTGATAGCGATGAGGAGATATATTAGTTGGCTAGGATATTTAAGAAGTTTTACAAAAGAAAGAATTTATTTGGGAATCCCAGCTACAAAGGAAAATATGATAACAAGGGTAACTGGAAAAAGGACTGGAAGAGAGGTTATAACTCAAATGAAATAGTCTGTTATAAATGTAAGAGAAGAGGACATGTAAAGGTTGATTATAATAAGTTCAATTATAAGAATAAATATGAGAATAAGGATAAAAATTATAATAAGGAAATGAAGTCCACCTAGAGTGCCTCTGAGGATAGCTCTAGTGAGTCAGAGTCTTCACATGATGAGAATGGTGACAAAGCTAACATGTGCTTCATGAAAAACACTTCTGAGGAAGCATGCTTAAAAAGATCATGTAAAAGATCATGTTACTTGGATAGTGGATGTTCAAGACACATGATAGGGGGACTACTAAAGTTTCAAGAATATTATAAATATTGATGGTGGGCATGTCACTTTTGATGATAATTCTAAAGGAAAAAATAATTGGCCTTAGCCAAATTGGTAACACTAATTCAATTTTAATTTCCAAAGTAATTTTTGTTGATGGATTAAAGTAAAGTATTCTTAGTATCTCTCAGTTATGTGATGATGGTTTCAATGTTAAATTTTAAAATGATGAATATAATGTTTTTAATTCTAAAAATGAGTTAGTATTTATTTATTTTAGAAATGTGAATGTATATGTTGTAAACTTGGACTCCTTAGTTTCTCAAAATGTTTCTTATTTAAGCATCTTTCATAAAGAATCTTGTCTTTAGCATAGAAGATTAAGCCACTGTAATACTCACTAACTTAGAAATCCTATAAGGAAAGTTTTATTTAGGGATCTACCCAAACTATAATTTCCAAACAATAAAGTATGCAATCCTTTTCAAAAGGTAAAACATCACAAAATATCTTTAAAATCAAAGAAAGAAGTTTCAACTTCTCAACCACTTGAGTTGGTTCACATGGATTTGTTTGGACCATCTAGAGTTTCAAGTCTTAATGGGAAAAACTATGTCTATGTTCTTGTAGATGACTTCTCTAGGTATACTTGGACATTATTTTTATCTCAAAAGAGTGAATATTGTTCTTACTTAACCAATTATGCTAAATCTATAGAGAACCTTAGTGGTCTTAGAATTAAATCCTTAAGAAGTGGTCATGGATGAGAGTTTGAAAATCAAGAGTCTGAATATTTTTTTCTCACAAAATGGCTATAGTCATAACTTCTCTGATCCTAGGACACCCCACCAGAATGGAGTTGTAGAAATAAGAAATATAAATTTATAAGAAATATCCTAGAATATGATTAATGAGTATGACTTACTTGTTTATTTTTGGGCTGAAGTTTTCAATACATATTGTTACATAATTAACAAAGTCTTAATTATACCAATTCTTAAGAAAACTCCCTATGATCTATGGAATAATAGGAAACCCAAAGTTATCTACTTCAAATTATTCAGTTGAAAAGTTTACATTCTTAATATAAAGGACAATCTTGACAAATTTTCATCCAAAAGTGATGAAGGTATTTTCTTAGGTTACTCAATCTCTAGTAAATCCTATAGAGTTTTTAATAAAATAACTAAATATGTGGAAGAATATTTACATGTTAAATTTGATAAAACAGATCCACATGAACCTAAAACCCCTCTTGAAAATCTTAAGGATGATCTGTCCAATTTGGACATAAATTCTAGACCCCCTGACCCTACTATTAAGCAATCTGTTAAATTCTCCAATTCTGGAAAATCACTAGACTCTGACCATAGTGAACCTAAACCTACTGATGAAACTGAAATAAATATTCCTTTATTTTCTAGATCTATTAGAACCATTAAGAATCATCCTTTAGATGTTGTAGTTGGAGACTTGGATAAAGGGACATAGACTACATATTCTCTTAGGAATCAGGTTGAACATCAAGCCTTGTCACAGCTTAAACCTAAAAACATTAATGATACAATAAATGATGAATTTTAGGTGATGGATATGCAAGAAGAGATGAATTAGTTTGAAATAAATAAATTTTGGAAACTAGTAGATAGACCTAAAGACACCTTAACCATAGGAACTAAATGGGTCTTTAGAAACAAAGTAGATGATGTAGGCACTATAGTAAGGAATAAGGCTAGACTATTTGCACAAGGATATAGTCAAGAAAAAGGTATTGACTATGAAGAAACCTTTGCACCGGTTTCTAGACTTGAATCCATTAGAATCTTACTAGCATATACAGTTCATATAAATTTCAAACTATATCAAATTGTTGTTAAAAGTGCATTCTTAAATGGATATATAGTTGAGAATGTTTTTGTTGAAAAAACCCCTGGTTTTTCAAACCCTCATTTTCCAAATCATATTTTTAAGTTAACAAAGGATTTATCTTGTTTAAAACAGGCTCCAAGAGCTTGGTATGATAGGCTAAGTACTTTTCCTATTTCTAAAGGTTTTACAAAAGGTATATTTGATCTTACTCTCTTTATAAAAATAATTTATAAAGATGTTTTAGTAGTTCAAATCTATGTTGATGACATTATTTTTAGATCTTCAAAAAATTATTTATGTATTGATTTTTCAAAAATGATGCAAAGTGAATTTGAAATGACTTTAATGGAAGAACTCAAATTCTTTCTTTGATTTCAAATCTTTTAAAATAAAGAAGGTGTTATTTTAAATCAAAGTAAATATACTAAGGATCATTTAAAAAAATTGGCTTTGATGGTACAAAAATTAGTGATACTCCAATGAGTACCACTTGTAAGTTGGATCTTGATGAAAATGGAAAATCCGTTGATCAAACCATTTATAGAGGAATGATTGTAAGTCTACTCTAATTGACTACTAGTAGGCCTGACATCATGTTCAGTATATGTATGTGTGCCTATTTTAAAGATAATCCCAAATAATCTAATTTAAATGTTGTTAAAAGAATTTTCAAATACCTCAAGTATACTACCAACTTATTATTGTTCTACCCTAGAGGACAAGCATTTGATTTAGTTAGTTATCCAGATGTTGATTTTGGTGGTTATAAGTTAGATAGAAAAAGAACCTCCAGAACATGTCACTTTTTGGGCAAGTCTCTAGTATCATGGTTTAGTAAAAAGTATAATTATATTGCATTATCTACTACTAAGGATGAATATATAGTAGATGGTAGTTATCATGATTAGATTTTGTGGATGAAACATACTTTTCTAGATTATGGATATCAGTTTAGACATTTACCTATAAATTGTGATAATAAAAGTGCTATTAACATATCAAATAATCCAATTTCTCATTCTAAAACAAAACATATTGATATAATAAATCACTTTTTGAGAGATCGTTATCAAAAAGGTGATATAACTCTGGAATTTATTGGCACATAACATCAACTTGCTGATATATTTACTAAGCCATTAAACTCTGAGAGGGTGAGTTATATCAGACATGAATTAGGGATGATTAATTTGTAAGGACATACTTTTAATAACTCTCTGGTAAAACTAAGTGTAGATGTCACACTAATAGAACATTGACAATGTCATGCCGACAGGGTCACACTGAAAGTGTCTTACCGACACCAATGATGATTTCTCACCAACACTATTGTCTCGCTCACACTGACAATGTCTTGTTGACACCGACACTAATGTCTCACCGTTGGTCACTCGCTGATGGAACCCACTATCTGTATCTATTTTACTTTACCAAAATGATGAAGTTTTGTTTATTTCATTTTATTTTAGCCCAGTTTACTCGATTTACTACTTATAAATCCCTAAATGATAAAATTGAGTCAATCCATCCTATTTCTTACTCTTAGACTTCCACTCTAACACTCCTACCCTTTCTCTATTTAACCTTAGACCTTTCATCTTCCTAACTTCAACCAAACCTTCAGAATGGCTAGAGTAAATCACTTCCTTGAAGGATCTAAAGATGAATCGCAACCCACTAAGAGGTATAAAAGAGATTCAAGAAGATCTAAGCATGTTAATCCAGGTCTTACAAACCGTGTGGAAACTCCTAAGAAGGAAGTGTTCATCGAATAGTTATTATCTACTAAATATCTTCTATTAAGAGTGTTTCAAACTCAAGGGTGGCTAGATTGGTTTTCAAATAATGAAAGGGAATTTTATCCTAAGATTTTTCACGAGTTTTATCTTCATCCAGAGTTCATTATAGAAGGTAGTGATATGTATTGGATAAAATCAATGGTGAATGGAAGGATAATATATTTTTCTTCAAGGAATTGGGTATAATGCTTCAATGTACCACATGAAGGAGTCTTTGATGACTACCATGGAAGTATTACACCTACCAGTGAGTTGTTTTTCTATGATAATACTTTGAGGGAGATGACTGGTAATGAGGATCACAGAAAGCCTATAGCTTCATAGTTGGATAGAGAAAGTAGAATTTTATTTAAGTTTATCCAACATCAGTTATGTCCCAGGAAAGGGGACTTTTCCTCACTAAAATATCAAGATGTATATATCTTGTATTTTCTGAAGAAAGGGAATAAAGTGAATCTGTGTAGGTATTTGATAGTACACATCAGTGAGATGATAAATCCATATTGTAAGGATAATTCTTTGTTCTATCCAAGAATGATATCTGTTATGCTAAAAGCCAAAGGATATGTAAGTGAGGATGAAGAAACCATTTCTGATTTTAGTGGTATCTACCTAAGTAAGGATATTTTCAAGAGAATTAAGATAAATTAGAATCCCTATAAGAGGGAGTGGGTTGAAGATAATGAGAAGTTGTATGAAAATTTCAATCTTGTTGAGAATCCTACTAGGCCGAAAGATGTGGCCGATCTTGGTCTAAGACCAGATGATGAGGTTGTTTATTCTAATGAAGATGAAGCTAATTATTCTAGAGAAGAAGGGTATCCTATAGATGATATAATTGACCTAGATATTATTGAAAGTCCAAGGGGGTTTTCATATAGTCCAGCTAGTCCACCTTTAGCTCTACTATCCAAGTAACCTATTTTGGTTGATGATGATGATGATGAGACTGAGGAGTCGGGTAGTGTGCAATATGAAATCAGATAAAATGGTTCAAAAGAGTAATCTGGAGAATAAGAATAAGTGGATAGAGAAAAATAAGAAAGTGACAGTGGCTTTAATAGTAAGGAAGAAGAGGATGAATAATTTGGTGATAAAAGTGAAGAAAGTGATAGTGCAGGTGAAGGAGATGAACCTGATTAGGAAAGTGGTGAAATTGGTTAAAGTAACAATTATTATGATCATCCTGGTGATAATCAAGGTGACAATATAGAACTAGATGGTCTTGAGAATCATTAACAGATTGTAGAACATCCTAGTCCTACAGAAGCTGGTGTTGAGGTAGAAGAAGTAGTTGAGGTTGGTAATGTAGACAGAGCACTGGTAGGACCAGTACCTTAGTTGGTGTATGTTATAAGGAGACCTCAAGTTGATGGGTAGTAACAAGTGAGGAGATGTCAAATTGAGGGGGAGCCTCAATCTAGGCAAGTGAGAGTTGATACACTCACTCCTTTTAATGCTTCTGTGTTATCTGAGTGGGAAAAGCATCCTGGTTATATTTCTCTTGGTCTGGATTATCTAGATTCAGATGATGAGGAGAGGATAGTTGTTTCAAGAGGATCAGTAGTTGGGGAACCTCCAATAGTTGCATCAGCTCTGGTGTTAGTTCCTGATGATTATTTATCTAAGGTCGACTTCAATGCCTTTAAGGAATAAATGTTAGATGCTATGAGATCATCCCCTCAATCTCATCCTACACTTGTAGCACCACTCAATGATAAAGATATATATTTGATTATAGAAAGAGTTTTTTCCAAGCTCAAACCTTGTTTGGTATCATTTTTGGAATATGTTGAGATAGCTAGTCAGGATATGTCTGATGATATGGTCAAGTTTGTAGCTGTTGTTAGCCAACTGCTTAGTGAATACAAATCCATTGTAGACCAAGCTCTGAAAATTCATGGCATCTCTCTTGAATCATCTATTGAGTATGCTATTACAACTCTTTATTT
The DNA here is from genome assembly GCA_963277665.1 of Viscum album. Taxonomy (NCBI): domain Eukaryota; kingdom Viridiplantae; phylum Streptophyta; class Magnoliopsida; order Santalales; family Viscaceae; genus Viscum; species Viscum album. The sequence continues at coordinate 965,888,730 of OY728150.1, forward strand.
GGACCTTCTGAAGTCAGTATTCAAGGATGCAGTGAATAGTTCCTTAACATCTATGGATCCACCTCACTATGTTTCTCCTGTTCAGTCTTCAGATAGTGAGGTGATTTGAATAGTGATAAGGGAATAAATTCAGTCAGTAATAGGTCATTTAGATATTTAAAGCATGAGTCAGTTAAGGAAAGATGTGAGAGACATTATTCTAGGGTCATTTAACTCAGAAACTCCTATATCTCACCCACCAGACATAGAGATGTTCATGACTATCATTAGAGAAGAGATGAGAACCATGATGGGAGGAACTGATCAGAAAATTTTATCAAAAACCAGGTAGAATGTGATCATGTCTATGACATGGTAAGATTTTATTCAGACAAGTATATAGCTACTCAAGAAGAAATCACTAAGAAAGTGGATTTTTTACTTTAATAGGATATACACAAAGCATTAGTTAGACAACCATTTCAAGTTTTTAGTTGAGAACCTGATAATTCATACAGTGAAACAAGCCTTCAGAGATCAAGTTAAGTTTCTTAAGGAGTTTACTCCTACAATTTCATAGTTCATTGATAATAAGGAAGATTTCACAAAGGCTATGCAGTATGATGGAGAGATAATCATGTATTTCATCAACCTTCTCAAGACTTATCTACATGTCCAAAGTACTGTAATTATTTCCCCTCCTACCACTTCTATCAGACTATATCTGGAACTTTCTAGCTCTACTTATACCAGAATCCCTTCTTTGACACTCTCTTATGCTCAAGATTTTAGGTAGATTCATCTTGTCATTTTTAGGGAGCTTACGGGCCCTCCTGCCTCCTCTATCCCAAGATTGGGCCCTTTAGTTTTTTCTAGAGTTCCTTTTCCTCCTCTCAAAATTCACTCTCAACCACCATCCACTACTTCTACATCTACTTCTCCTACCCCTGCAAATTCTGATAAGGGAAAGATAGTGATGGACCCCTCCTTGAAGAATAAGTAGTTTGGATCACTTGTTTGATAGGGCTAAATTGTTGTAATTTTTGTTTTGTTATTTTCCAATGTAATTTCACTTGATTATGAAATTCATTATCTATTCATTTGTTTCTTTGTTCTCTATCTATATATATTCTTCTTTAGTCTTTATTCTTTTGATTCAATTTACTCTTTTTGATAATCCCAAAAGGGGGAGAAAAGAAGAAGCATTATAGCATTATGAATTAGTTTACCTATGAAGATAGTAAGTAGAATGTCTAATTTTGTCATTATAAATCAACTGATTGTACTTTATAATGCCATGATTTGTGATTATTAAAAAGGGGGAGATTTTTGTCCCTCTATAGTTTTAATAATCAGAAATCATGTCCAATCATGTTCATTTATGTCAAATCGTGGTTAGTTAAGTTCAAAAATGTTTAATTGTGTTTATCTATATTCCATTATAAGTTTAACATATTCTATTTATTTTTATACTATAAGTCAGGTATTCAGACAAAATGGATTAGTATGAGTCACCAAAAATTGAGTCACAAAATGAATCACCAACAGATACAATACTAAGTCACCGACAGAACAAATGAGTCACTGACAGAACAAACGACTCACTGATGAACTGACTCACTGAAAGAAGAAATCAATCACTAACAGAACAAATGAGTCACCAACAGGACAAATGACTCATCGATGAAATGAATCACCAATAGAAAAAATGAGTCACTGACAGAACAAACGACTCACCGATGAACTGACTCACTAACATAAGAAATGACTCACTAACAGAAGTATGAGCTACCGACAGAAGGAGTCATCAATGTACTTACCTACTGATAGAAGGAGTCACTGGAGCACTAACCTATAGGTAGAAGGAGTCACCAATGTACTGACTTACCGAAAGAAGGAGTCACCGATGCATTGGCCTACTGACAAAAGGAGTCACTGACGCACTGACCTACTAACAAAACGAGTCGCCAACAGAATTACCTAGCATTCAATACTTAGAAAATTTTCCTTACTCTTAAATTCAAAATTAATTCTATCGGACATATTTATGAAACTTAGTACTGCTTATTATATTAATGAACTTGTCTATCTTTTGCAGACATTTTCAGAGAATATTATGAGGTATGAGGAAGCTCTCATGCCTATTATCGACCTCTATAGTATAAAAAGAAATCACCCAAGAAAAAAGTAGTAGCACGTGATATAGAGATAATTTGTGAAGTAAATAAAGAGACATACATGAAGAACACTCATTCTTGCTAACTGTGAACAAGAAGGATTTGTTGAGAACCAAAGTATCAATATTCTTATAGCAACAAACCATAGTGAAGAGAGCCTTCAAAGAGCATATCACCTCACTAAAAACCAGAACACAGAGCTTCCATGACACTCTGTTTTGGTGTATGTTTCCAGAAGAAGACTCCAATTCCACATCTGCTTTACTCAAGTAGCCTAGAAGTAATAAGAAAATCACTTAAAGCATTTTAAACCCTCTCTCATTATTTTTTCTTTGTTTTGTATAATTTTACTACTTTTCGAGCAGTGTGTGTGTGTTTATAGTATAACCACACACTGTCTCCTGTGCTAAGCTGGAGGATACAAGATATTCTCAATCACTTATCTTTTTACACAATCTTACACACACATAAAACTATGGAAGAGGTCCTTGTAACACCCCAGAATATTCTAAATTTAATTTAATTAAAAATGTGCTTTATTTAGTTTATTTCCTTTAAAAAATAATAATAATTTAAAATAATAATTTTAATTAAATTGATTATAAATTAATTATACAATAATTTTTATTAATAATTGTATAGTGTTCAAACTAATTTTATAGCATTATATTTTAACATGGATATATAGTTATTAATGAATTTGAATAACAAAATTCATCAAAATGAGTGTTTGATAAAATATTTCAAATAAATAAATTTCTTAAAAAAAGTATAATAATTATTGCAGTTATACTGATAAAATTTATTTAATGTGAAATAATAAATACTACACATTGAATATATTTGGAATTACAAATTTTTATTTTCAAATAATTTATAAATATATATAGTTACAATTATTTGTTTTAAAATTTTGAATTAAGATTAGATTTACAAAATTATTACTATTTTAAATCTATGATGAAAATATACATATATCTTTTAAACATGATTTATATCTATATGTATATGAAATTTTTTGAATTATAAATTTTGAATAAACCATTTCTTAAAACTATTTAAAATATATTATTATTAATATAATGGGGTAATTTTAATTTAATATATATAGTGTACATATATATAAATTAATAATTATTAGTTTTAAATTTAAAATTGTATTTTATAGATATATATATTTATTTATTTATAATTAGTTTAAATTATGTTTACTTTTATATTTTAATCGGAATTATATTATATATATAATAAAAAGTAATAAATGATATATATTTATATATAAATGCTACGTGTTTTGATTAAAAATATATTAAATAAGATAATAAAGTATTATATAATAATAAATCATTGTAATGATATAATAAAATAATAATATATTATTAATAGGTTGAAAAAAACAAAAAGGCAAAGAGTAAGAGTCAAAAAAAAGTGACGTCAAACCAAATTTAAAGATAAGAAAGAGAGAGATGATGAGTTGTTAAATTGTTATATAATAATTAATTGATAAAAATGGGGACAAAACGTGTTAAAAAATGGTGATTGATTAAATAATTTTAATGTATTATAGATAATTTAGTGGATTATTAGTTTAATATATATATATATATAACTTTTGACTTCTTTAAAAAATAAGATAATAATTGAAATACAATAATAATGGATTATTAAAATAACAAAATAGGGAGGATGAATCCCATAGGGATTTGAGATCCTCAAGGGGGAGTACACGCTCCGGTTGCAGGTCGTGAGTCCAGTGAAGTGTTGTTGAGGCCGCGTTTAGGGTTTTAGCAAGGTGGGTTCAAGTGACGTCGCGGCACCGGGGTTCTTCAGCAGGCATGTGGGTCTCATTTGGGAGAGGAAGCTGATGACAAGGAAGATTCGTGGCGAGTGTAGGGAGGTCATTCGAGGTCTGCATGATGCCTTTCGGCTTCATCCAAAGAATATGAGGTTCTCGGAAGGTTGTGCATCGGCTGGTGTCGAGCTTGGAGGTCTGTCGTGGTCGCAGCAGTAGTCTAGATCTAGATCTAGATCTATAGTCTCCGAGCAAGACTGTTGTCTAACGATCTTCGATCTACGTGAGGTAGGGTTTTTCTTTTGGTCTCCGAGTCTAGTTTCTGGGGTTTTGTTTCTTCTTCAATCTACTAGGTAGGCGTGCGATTATTTTGTTTTGGGATATCTGATTTGTTTTAACTCGAGCATTTGTCTTTCTTTAGACTATGAACAACGAATTTTTTAGTTTGGTTTGTGTATGTGTTAATCATTGCCTCTGTTATGGTTATATAATTTTAAATCCTTACAATGTCTCTAAGGGATGAATATGCTTTCAATATTTTTATCTTGTTTTTTTGATCCGGGTATAATTTATACATTGTTTTTGTTTTACTTTTGCTCTAAAACAAATCTTAGACAAACCTATTTTAAAATATATATATATATATATGTGTGTGTGTGTTTACTATACTCCTTTCAACAAGCTATATATATAAAAATACTATATAGACAATGAAGGGGAGTCTTTAAATTGACTGTGTTACTACTCGCCATCAGGGTTCTTCACTCTACTGAGGTCCTGCACATGCAATCAGGGTTCTTGCATACCCAACCTGAGCACTACACTTCCTTCTTGGTGAATCTGAGTCTTTCCACAAGGTCATTAGCATATCAAATAAGGGTTAAATATTTATCTCGAACATTTATTTATTTTATGATCTAATGTTTTGCAAGGAAAATTTATTTATTTCTTTATACTCTCTATTTTTTGGTTCGTGTAAGGGAATTCATTTGCTTAAATTATGAATTAATTTTATGATGCTAAGGGTTTATTATTATTAAACAAATTGCACTTATTTTAAGATGTTAATATATATATATATATATATGTAATTTTAGTTTCAGAATATATAAGGTAAGGGTGAACTAAAAATTATTTTTGATTGTTGGTTCATGGTTTTTATTAAATTAGGGAAGGGAAGTTTATTTATTTATTCTAATTTTGTTCTCTATTTTCTGGTTGTGCGTATGAGGAGTATCATTTATTTTTTTTGTTAAACATATATTTGTTTGAGATTTATTTAGGTTATAATTAATCGATTTACATTTTTCAAATATAAATCCATGATAAATATATATGTGCACATAAATATAAGTATGTGGTCATAAGATTTCCTCCACCATACAAATATATTTATATAAGTATTTGATTTTAAACTCAGCGACTAATTGATTCAAAGCGATATAAGAGGGTGTGACATATACATAATTTATATATATATGGTTTTATGTATACACCTATGGGCTTTAACCACAACCCTAATTAAATTGTCTTAAAACATACTTCGGTGGTTAAAGTATGTTTATGATATATTTAATTAAATTTTCATGAATGTATGTATTATAAAAAACAATTGTTTCACTGCAAATCAATTAGCCTTATATGATATGAAAAATAAGGCATGTCCATTTATTAATACATGACCGTGTATCAGTGCATGATTTGTGTACAAATGACATCTATCTTAATTCAAAATTAGTCATTTTAAACGATAAATGTTCATTTCCATGAAACAAGGATTTTGAAAATTGAGGAACTATCATTTTATGTGGTAACATCATCCATTCATTACATGTGTGTTTTAAATTAATATCACATGCACAAATAATGTTTACTAGTTTATGCATGCATGTGGCGTATCATAATAATGAGATAAGAAATTAAAATAGTGGTATGAGACTCCTTGAGAAATATTAATTTATTGGACATATGATGAATGTATTGGACTAGTATGTTCCGGGTTGGGGACTGGTAAAAGTAAGCCCTCCAGGTTGGGGTCCGGTTATAGCAGACCCTCTGGGTTGGAGTCCGGTTATAGAGGCTCTCCGGGTTGGATTCCGATTAGAGAGGCTCTCTGTGTTGGTGTTCGGTTACAGCGGCTCTCCGGGATGGAATCTGGTTACAAAGGCTCTCCAGGTTGGGGTTTGGTTATAGTTAGCCCCTAGGTCCTAGCACGAGGCCTTGACACAGAAATTAAAGTATGGTATTATACATTCCCTCATTATGTGTATGATAATTAATTAACCAAATGGATATTCGACTAGTAGAATATTCATGTTTAAGATCCAGTAATTATGAGTATCAGAAAAGTAAATGCTTGTGGCATGACATATGTTTAGAAATCAGTGATTTTAGTATTCGGTGTATGAAATTGAAGTTATTACCTTTACACGCAACTTTTATTATTCAATACTCTTAGATATTTAATTTGTGCTTACATATTCATATGTCATACATGTTTAGAATTTATTTTATTCATTACTCCAAATGAGCATGCCTATAATTGAATCATGTATCCTTGTAATTTTTTTATCATGTTTTTAATTGATCACTTTTATGATGTGTACATGTGTTACAGCTTTTCTTTAAGAGAAATGTTTTACGGAAAGTTTTAAAGAGTGTTTTCAAAAGTTATATTGGTTTATTTTTTTTAAATCCCCTTACTAGGCATTCGTATGCTCACCCTACATTTTTTATTAAAAAATTTTAGGTATCATTTTGAGTTAAAGAAGTATGACAGAAGTGGATGGTTTCCCAGAACCTGAACCAAATTCGATCCTCTATATGGGCATGATGTGTAGTCGATCAGTTCTTACTTTTTTAAAAGAAAAAAAATAATTACACATCATGATTCAAGGCACTGACTCCGGGTATTTTGGGGTCGGGTCCTTACAGTTGGTATCAGAGGATTCAGTTCAGATAACTCTGGAAAACCAGAACTGAAAAAAGAAAAATTTATTTAAGCATTACTAAGTATGATGGTTTCTTGGAAAATAGAAATTCCAATATTATGTCTCTTTAGGGGACTACGAGACTTTTGAAAACCTTAGGTTGTCCTATAAACAACTACATCTATTGTCTAACTACCCAAACATCCTCCATCTTTACCAAGAAATCAATATGTTCTATTACTGTATCACATTTGCACAATTTGTAGCATATAGGAAAAGAAAAAAGTTTCATGAAGCCCTTTTTCTATGTTTCACTTTGGCTGATAACTACCGAGCTGTAGGTAAATTTTTAGAAGCTGATTTGGATGGTGACCATCGATCGGCCTACCTATTCTAGGTTCTAAGTTTTAGTATGTACGGAGAACTCTACGACATCAATATTTTTAAGAATGACGTGGTGCGTGGGACTTATAGGGATTTGGTCTACTCTGAAATTTCTGACCTCCACGCTTCTCGTGCCTCTCTATAGAAGGCTGAGTGCTTTAGGCACAGGTTCGACCCTAGCTGTTCACAATGTGTCCGGGCCCAGGAAATCGAGCAGTTGAATACAACCTTAGGGATCCACCTGAGGTTGTCAACACCCTACCATCGGTGGTGTTCCAGGTAAAGGGACCTCGAGAGTGACGTGTGTCTGGCGCTGTTGTGGTTGTGTACAAGAATTTTAGAATTGCTAGGATGCAATTCTTTGTAGGAGGGAATAATGTAACACCCTAGAATATTTTAAATTTAATTTCATTAAAAATGTGTTTTATTTAGTTTATTTCCTTTAAAAAAATAATAATTTAAAATAATAATTTTAATTAAATTGATTATAAGTTAATTATACAATAATTTTTATTGATAATTATATAGTGCTCAAACTAATTTTATATCGTTGTATTTTAACATGGATATATAGTTATTAATGAATTTGAATAATAAAATTTATTGAAATGAGTGTTTGATAAAATATTTTAAATAAATAAATTTCTCAAAAAAAGTATATTAACTATTAAAATTGCACTGATAAAATTTATTTAATATGAAATAATAAATACTACACATTGAATATATTTGTAATTAAAATTTTTTATTTTCAAATAATTTATAAATATATATAGTTACAATTATTTGTTTTAAAATTTTGAATTAAGATTAGATTTACAAAATTCTTATTATTTTAAATCTATGATGAAAATATACATATATCCTTTAAACGTGATTTATATCTATATGTATATGAAATGTTTTGAATTATAAATTTTGAACAAACCATTTCTTAAAACTATTTGAAATATATTATTATTAATATAATGTGGTAATTTTAATTTAATATATATAGTGTGCATATATAAAGTAATAATTGTTAGTTTTAAATTTAAAATTATGTTTTATAGAAATATATATATATATATATAATTAGTTTAAATTATGTTTACTTTTATATTTTAATCGGATTTATTTTATATATATAATAAAAAGTAATAAACGAAATATATGTATATATAAACGCTAAGTGTTTTGATTAAAAAAATATATTAAATAAGATAATAAAGTATAATATAATAATAAATCATTTTAATGATATAATAAAATAATAATATATTATTAATAGGTTGAAAAAAACGAGAAGGCAAAGAGTAAGAGTCAAAAAAATGACGCCAAACCAAATTTAAAGATAAAAAAGAGAGAGATGATGAGTTGTTAAATTGTTATATAATAATCAATTGATAAAAATGGGGACAAAACATGTTACAAAAAAATGGTGATTGATTAAATAATTTTGATGGATTATTAGATAATTTATTGTATTATTATTTTAATATATATATATATAACTTTTGACTTCTTTAAAAGATAAGATAATAATTGAAATATAATAATAATGGATTATTAAAATAACAAAATAGGGAGGAGGAATCTCATAGGGATTTTAGATCTGGAAGGGGGAGTCTGCGCTTCGGCTGCAGGTCGCAAGTCCAGTGAGGTATTTTCGAGGCCGCATCTAGGGTTTCAGCAAGGTGGGGTCAAGCGACGTCGCGACACTAGGGTTCTTGAGCTGGCCTATGAGTCTCATTTGGGAGAGGAATCTGACACCAAGAAAGAGTCGTGGTGAGTGTGGGGAGGTTGTGTGAGGTCTGTGTGATAACTTTGGGCTTCATCCGAAGAAGACGAGGTTCTCGGAAGGCCGCGCATCGGCCCGTGTCGAGCTCAGAGGTCTATCGCGGTCGCAGCAGTATTCTAGATCCAGATCTGGATATGTAGTCTTCGAGCAAGCCTGTTGTCTAACAGTCTCTGGTCTACGTGAGGTAGGGTTTTGCTTATGGTCTCTGGGTCTAGTTCTGCGGGTTCCGTTTCTTCTTTAATCTACTAGGTAGGCATTTGATTGTTTTGTTTTGGGATATCCGATTTGTTTTAACTTGGGCGTTTGTCTTTCTTTGGACTATGAACAGCGGATGTTTTAGTTTCGTCTATGTATGTGTTAATCATTGCCTATGTTATGGTTATTTAATTGTGAATTCTTCCAATGTCTCCGGGGGATGAATCTTCTTTCGAGATTGTTATCTTGTTGTTTTGATCCGGGTATAATTTATACGTTGTTTTCGTTTTACTTTTGCTCTAAACTGAATCTTAGCCAACCCTATTTTAAAATATATATATATATATTTACTATACTCCTTTCAATAAGCTATATATATAAATACTATATAGAAAATAAAGGGGAGACTTTAAATTGATCGTGTTACTGCTCTCCATCGGGGTTCTTCACTCTACTGAGGTCCTATACACGCAGTCGAGGTTCTTGCATACCCAACCTGAGCACTGCACCTCCTTCTTGGTGAATCCGAGTCTTTCCACAAGGTGATTTGCATATCAAGTAAGGGTTAAATATTTGCCTCAAACATTTATTTATTTTATGATCTAATGTTTTGTAAGGAAAAATTATTTATTTCTTTATACTCTCTATTTTCGGGTTCGCGTAAGGGAATTCATTTGCTTAAATTATGAATTACTTTTATGATGCTAAGTTTTTGTTATTATTAAACAAATTTCACTTTTTTTAAGATGTTAATATATATGTGTGTGTGTGTGTGTGTAATTTTAGTTTCAGAATATATAAGGTAAGGGTGCACTAAATATTATTTTTGATTGTTGGTTCATGGTTTTTATTAAATTAGGGAAGGGAAGTTTATTTTTTTATTCTAATTTTGTTCTCTATTTTCTAGTTCTGTATATGAGGAGTATCGTTTATTTTTTTTGTTAAACATATATTTGTTTGAGATGTATTTAGGTTATAATTAATCGATTTATGTTTGTCAAATATAAATCCATGACAAATATATATATGTACATAAATATAAGTATGCAGTCCCAAGATTTCCTCCACCATACAAATATATTTATGTAAGTATTTTATTTTAAACTCGGTGACTAATTGCTTCAAATCAATGTAAGAGGGTGCGATATATACATAATTTATATATATATGGTTTTATGTATGTACCTATAGGCTTTAACCACAACCTTAATTAAATTGGCCTAAAACAAACTTCGGTGGTTAAAGTATGTTTATGATATATTTAATTAAATTATCATGAATGTATGTATTACACAAAACAATTGTTTCACTACAAATCAATTGTCCTTATATGCTATGCAAAATAAGGCATGGCCATTTATTAAGACAAAATCGTGTATCAGCGCATGCTTTGTGTACAAATGAAATCTGTCTTAATTCAAAATTAGTCATTTTAAACTATAAATGTTCATTTACATGAATCGAGGAATTTTAAAATTGAGGAACTATAATTTTATGTGGTAATCCCATCCATTTATTACATGTGTTTTTTAAATTAATATCACATGCACAAATAATGTTTACTAGTTTATGCATGTATATGGCGTATCATAATAATGAGATAAGAAATTAAAATAGTGGTATGAGACTCTTTGAGAAATATGAATTTACTGGACATATGATGAATGTATTGGACTAGTATGTTCCAGGTTGGGGACTGGTAAAAGTAAGCCCTCTGAGTTGGGGTCCGGTTACAGCAGACCCTCCGGGTTGGAGTCTGGTTACAGAGGCTCTCTGGGTTGGAATCTAGTTACAGAGGCTCTCTAGGTTGGAGTCCAGTTACAGAGGCTCTCCAGGATGGAGTCCGGTTACAGAGGCTCTCCGGGTTGGGGTCCGGTTATAGTTATCCCCTAGGTCCTGGCATGAGGCCTTGACACATAAATTAAAGCTCGGTATTATACATTCCCTCATTATGTGTATGATAATTAATTAACCAAATGGATATTCGACTAATATAATATCCATGGTTAAGAGCCAGTACTTATGAGTATCAGAAAATTAAATGCTTGTGGCATTACATATGTTTAGCACTCAGTGATTTTAGTATTCGGTGTATGAAATTGAAGTTATTACCTTTACGCGCAACTCTGATTATTCAATACTCTTAGATATTTAATTTGTGCTTACATATTCATATGTCATACATGTTTATAATTTCTTTTATTCATTACTCCAAATTAGCATGCCTATAATTGAACCGTGTATCCTTTTAATCATGTTAGCATGTTTTTAATTGAGTACTTTTATGATGTGTACATGTATTACAACTTTTCTTTAAGATAAATGTTTGATGAAAGGTTTTAAAGAGTGTTTTCAAAAATTATATTGGTTTATTTTTTTGTTTAAACCCCTTAATGGGCATTCGTATGCTCACCCTATGTTTTTTATTAAAAAATTTCAGGTATCAGTTTGAGTTAAAGAAGTATGATAGAAGTGGTTGGTTTCCCAGAACCTGAACCGAATTCAATCCTCTATATGAGAAGGATGTGTAGTTGATTAGTGCTTGCTTTTTTAAAAGAAAAAAAATAATTACACATCATTATTCAAGGAACCGGCTCTGGGTATTTTGGGGTCAGGTCCTTACAATCCCTATGTGACCTGGTTAGTTTCTTACATATAACTGTGGTAGAGGTCTAGTTTGACCTAGACGGCTTTGTATGCTGTTGTGAACCCTGATCCAGGGTGTGGATCAAGTTTATTAAAATAAACTGATTGGTGACAGGTTATCACTAAGTAAAGATTATTAAGTCTTTACTTGAGACTGAACCTCTTATTTTACTCTACTGTGGTTTTCAAATTTAGTTTTCTCTGCTTTTACACATATTTCAGAAAAATGAATTTTACTTTGATAATTGATCTTAGATAGTGTTTATAATTGTTTTTTATTTAGTAAATTTCTTTCAAAAGTTATATAAATCTTTCAAATTGCTATAGTTGAGAATTAATAAATCTTTCAAGAAATTAATTGAATAATCAAAACTCTTATGAATCTGCTACTTTGGTTAACTAGGTTGTTTGACTTTTAAAATTATCGTACTTTTAAATAAAGTTTTTAACAAAAAAATTTATAGGAACTCAATTCATCCCCCCCCTCTTAAGTGTCATACTCCTACTAATAAGTGACACATTATATGGTATATGAGATGGTGTTACATTAGGATTTGGATTCCATCAAGATGTTACACATTTTATACAATCGTTTAGGCAAGCAGTTTCCTCCCAGAATAAGTTTAAATCTTTCATATAAGCATGATTTTTTTAGAAAATACAATTTGGTCAATTAACTTATATGTCATATAATGGTTCAAGGGAATATATATATCATCTGGAAGTAAGTCCTCCAAAAAATTAACAATATAATCGATGGTATTATTAGAAATTTCATACATTGTCTTACCATGAAATAGTCATATTAAAAAGTTATAGCTCTTTCATTTTACCACGTTGTCGATATACTGGATTCATGGAGCCATACTTAAATTTTTTCACCCTTTAAACATCATAATTTTCATAACATACATCATGTGTACTCATATAATTATATTCTTTCATTGACATACTTTATTTCTCATAATTATGAATAAATGGAAACCGATCATATAATAAATTCTCTAATCTATTCCTCTCCTTCAAAACATGAATGTTTTGAGAGTGTATTTTCTCCCCATTATGATACCATATATAATAGTTTGTTTGAAAACCATATTTTTTTATATGGTAGCTAACTTATTCATGACTTAACCAAGGTATTATAACACAATTATAACATGGTTAGTGTATAACACCTCTATTTGAAGCATTGTTAAATGAAAAATCTAAAAAAAATATCCATTTTTTTTAAATTGATTGAGATTCGATCAGTTTCATACATCCAACTTATATTAATTCTATTAAAAAAAATTATATGTCATGATATAAAATCAATGAAATAATATTGAATTCAAATCCAAAATATATTTAAGGAAACAAGACTTTATCACTTTATCCCAAACACTTTGAAAAAAAACAAACAAATATTGAAATCAAATCCATTTTAAATCACTCTCTATATTTGTTCATAAATACCAAATTTAGCATACATGAATAAATCATTATAAAAAACTTAGTTTATCATGAAAAATAAAATTTGATTAGGGAAAAGACCATTTAGAAATAATTCAAACTATATATTTATCAATTATATCCTTAATTTCATAACTCAATCCCATGAGACAAAAAAATACTATATATATATATGACCATAATATTGAATTCCATTATATCAATAAGAAATAACTATACATAATACCACAAAATAAATTGTATGTATAGCATAACTAACAAACTATCCCATATAATAATTATAATGTAAAAGACAAAAATGTATATCAAACATGAACCATGGTATATATTGTGGTCTAAAGTTCATAAGTTACAAACCAAACATGGAAGTAGTTGATTTTGGTTAATAACTAGATTATATAAGTAGTAAAATAAGTAAGTGTTCAGTGTAGAATAGTTCATAACAAACACTTAGTCAAAACAGCACACACATGGCATAAGTCATAACAAAAACATCTCTTTAGATATATAAAAGGAAATAAAATGATCTTTTATATAAATATTTTTTCCACATAATTAACATAATTTTTGAAAGATTTTCCCATAAAAAAAAGTCCATCCATATTCAACCTTTTATTAAAATAAGACCAATCTATATATTCAAACCATATATTATATTTTAAATCTAAACATATTTAAGACATGAAATGAAAAATTTCAATTATTAAAATAAAACATTAAAATGAATAATTTTATACCCCCTAATTTATTCAAAAAACAATAAAAGTAATGCAACAAATAATTATAGATTTAACTCATATATCACACAAAATAATAGGTTCATATTAGATTTATATATATGTATTGAGCAACTGAATTAAAAAAATAAATTACCTACAATCAAATTTATTATATAATAAAATAACAAATATAATCAAAACTAACCCTCGTTTAATGAATTGGGAAGAATCCTAACATAAAAGAATATAGGTTAGTGTTTTATACCTAGAAAAAAAATGATGGTTGATAGAAGAGATTAAGGATTTAAAACTCACCAATTTGATGTTCAAGAAGAATGGAATTAAAACAAAAAGTTAGGAGAGATTGTTGTGGATGGGGAATAAAGTCAAAGGCCCACTCATAGGATTCAATCTAGATGGGAGTGAGATGGGAGGAGGGAAGGATGCAAAGCTGGGTTATATGGGAAAGGCTATACCAATGGTTTTTAAAAACCATTGGTATAACCTTACTCTATACCAATGGTTTTTTAAAACTATTGGTATAGTATGATTTATACCAATGATTTAAGGAAACCATTGGTGTAGACATCAAATAAACAATTTATACCAATGATTTTTTAAAACCATTGGTATAAGTCATTGGTATAACTCGCCTCACTATTAGTGTTAATAAACTGACCCATAAGTCATTTGTGACATGTAAGAATCAACCTCATCTCAATCTGATACATGGTGTGACTGATATGACTCAAAATGTGTGTTTTCAGTTTAGAAATGATATTTTAGTTCAAAATGTGTGCCACTCATTTAAAATTAATCAAATTCAATTGTATGGTTTTGATACTTTAGTAAAATAATCCATAAGTTATTTGTGACTTTTAGGAATCAACCTCATGTAAATATAATACATGATGTGACCGATGTGACTCAAAGTGCATGTTTTCAGTTTAAAAACGACATTTTAGCTAAAAATCCATATCACTCACTAAAGAATAGAAAAACACACTCAGATTATATTAATACTTTTAAACAAAAATACATAATTCATTTATGATATGTACAAATTATTTTCACATCAATCCGACAAATGGTGTGACTGACATGATTGTGTGTGTTCTGAGTTTAAAAATGACATTTTACTTAAAAACATGTATCACTCATTGAAAACTGATAAAACACACTAGGATTATCTGGATAATTTAGTACAAATTCCCATAAGTAATTTTTTATGTGTAATAATCAAATACACATCAATCTAACACATGGTGTGATCGATATGACTCGAAGTGCATGTTTTTATTTAAAATTGAAATTTTAGTTCAAAACATGTGTCACATACTCAAAACTAAGAAAATACACTCAGATTGTCTTCATAATTTACGAAAATGATCCATAAGTCATTTTTTTGTGTATAAATTAACTACATTCCAATATGACACACGATCTGATCAGTATGACTTAAAGTGTTTGTTTTTATTTAGAATTTACATTTTAGTTCAAAAGACATGTGACATACTAAGAACTGATAAAACACATTCATATTATTTTAATACTTTATAAAAATTATCCATAATTCATTTATGATGCATAGGAATCAACCAAACTAAATCTGATACACGGTGTGACTGGTATGATTCGAATTGTGTGTTTTCAATTTAAAAATGACATTTTAGTTAAAAACATGTTTCACTCATTTAAAACTGATAAAAACACTCAGATTGTCTTGGTACCTTAAGAAAATGATACATATATCATTTGTGATGTGTAAGAATTATTCACATATCAATCTAACACACAGTGTGATTGATATGACTCAAAATGTGTGTTTTCAGTTTAAAAATGACATTCTAGTTAAAAACGTGGTCACTCACTAAAAACCTAGAAAACACACTTGGATTGTCTTGAAATTTTAGGAAATTTATCCATAATAATTTATTATGTGTATGAATCAATCCTACATCAATATAACACATGGTTTGACCGATATAATTGTTCATGTTTTTATTTAAAATTGATATTTTAGTTCAGAACACATGTCACGTACTTAAAACCAATAAAATACACTCGGATTGTCTTGATACTTTACAAAACTGATCCATAAATCATTTTTGATGTGTAGGAATCTGATAGAGATATTTACTAGAGCATTATATAATATATATATATATATATAGTATGAAAATTATGATTTTAATGCACATAAGGTTATATTATTTTATGCAATATGAAATAACAGCAAAAATGAAAAATTGTTATCATTTTTGTTTCTCACACATATTATATCATTCAATGATCCATTACATGAGATAAAATGGATGAAGGATTTATATTCATGTATGTGATACATGTAATGGAAAATAGCATTTATTCATGTGTTATAAATGCATGAATAAATGAAACAACACCTTTATAGCATCCTTGGGTGTTATATAAGTCACTATCATGAGATGGTAGTGTGGGTGTGTGTGGTTATACTTATGTTTGGATGAAGATCCCTATACCCGTAGCTCTCTTCGTTATTCTCCTTTTCGCATGAGGCACTAGCATGTCATGGATGAAGGATGGATCACATCCAAATGTCAGATTATTTTGTACAACCATTAGATACACTATATAGAGGGTATGTCTTTTGACTACCCTTATATAAACTTTATCAAACATGAATATATTGCAGTAACTCTTCAATGAAAGGTACGCCAATTATATTAGTAATTCCTTATTTTTGTTTATCATGTTTTTATTTATCTTTCATGGGATATCCTCAATCATGGGTTCTTCTTGATTAAAAAAATATTGTTTCGTCTTCACATAAACCCAGTAGTGGTATCAAAGGGATCCCATGGTTTAGATTTATGAAAACTCACATGAAATGAAGAATAATTGAAAAAATAGAGCTTGTTTTTGTTTTCTAGAAATTTGGTTTCATGAATGGTTTAATTTTATATACCTAAGATATATAAAGGTAACTATATACTTACCCTTATGTAGATCAGATGTGTAAGGGTAACCAAGGCTTTACCCTTACATGGAGTGGTCTGCGTAAGGGTCATATCTCCTTACCCTAATGTAGATTGGTCAATGTAAGGGTCACCTAGAATTACCCTTACACAATTATGGGAACCTGAGGCTTACTTTTATGTGAAGGGTTCATGTGAAGGTAGTATGTATTGTAACCCTCACATGGAAGGTTTTCATAAAGGTGTTATGTAAGGGTATGATATTAATTGCCCTTATGCGTAAACGTATTGCATGGTTTTAAAATCTCATATAAAGGTAAATGGTTTATGGATAAATGTTCTGCAATTTTTTAAGGGGTTACGTAAAGGTAATTGGACACTTACCCTTATGTGAGAGGCTAAGTAAACATAGTTAAGGTTTTATTAAGGGCCATGTAAAGTCCATACCCTTATGTGATCCAGCTACGTGCAGGTAGTATCCTTATGCATCTGTTCCTAGAGGTCGTGTAAAGTTATATCGATACTTACCCTTACATGAAGCATTCGCATAAGGGTAATATCCTCAGTGCCCCTACACAACATGTTTTATTTGAGTTGTGTAAAGGTTAATAGTGTCTTACCTTTATGTAAGAACTTCTAGTTGGCGTAATTTAAGGGTATTACCCTTGCACAAAGTGTTTGTTTAAAAGTAGAGGATAGTCACCCTTACGTAGAGTGTCTGCATAAGGGTAAAGTGAGGATACCCTTACGCAATAATGGGTTCCTGTGTAAGGGTAAACAGAAAAATTGTTAAAATATATTTTTAACGTATAAAATTGGTCTATAAAATGTTTATAAATCATTATAAAATGTAATTTGTGATATTTTAATTTATAAAAGGTTTATAGATTAATTAATTATAAATTTTTTATAATTAATTAAATGTTTATGAAACATTTTATTCCAAAATATTAAATGTTAATATTTGAAATACCTTTTAAAAAAATTATATGGCATGACTTACGACCTAGAAATAAAAGTGATTATTTATCATACGTAATAATTTATAAAGGGATATATTATGAAATAAGGAAAAAATATAAAATGTTTATATTTAAATTATGAATTATTCATAATTATTTATTTTTAATTATTCAAAATAAAAGGGGGCCTTATTTGGATATTATTTAAGACACATCAAAAGTGTTTTGATTATTGATATGATCAAGGTTTAAATAATGATTAAGTATATGGTATTTAGATTATGTAAAATGGTTACATAATATAAATTGGATTAGAAACAATCAACTCAATCATTTGAGTTATAAATGGGAACATGAAAATAACCTTCAGAAACATGATCCTTGATCAAAACATCTACAATGAAAACTCTCAAATTGGGTATGATTAATAGATCTATGAGGTTAATTGGATTGGTAGTTTTGATAGTGAACTTGAAGAACATCAAGGAATTATTGAAGGATGTTTAAGTCAAGAAGAGATTGATTTACTTTGTTCACATGAGGGAAATTTGTCTCCTTGGATTGAATCTCTTTCAGATAGCTCATTTGATGATTTTCTCAAATCACCAGTGAATGATACCATTGGTTAAATAAATAACATTAAGTCCATACCCATTCATGACACTGATCTGGCCAATTTAGTGGATGAAAATTTTGTTCATAAGGAACCAATTCTATCAAGAAATCCATATAAAGAAACCTAGTTAAATACAAAGTCCCATCCTTCCTTGGAAATTGATAACCAATATGATCTAAAATTTAAGGTCTTACCTTAATCACTCAAGTATGTGTTCTTAGGGGACAATCGAGCCTTTCCTGTTGTCATTTCTTCCTCTCTTGAATCCAATCAAGAGATGATGCTTCTGGATGTCCTAATAAAGCATAAGAAAACAATTGTATGGACCCTTTCTGATATTCCTGGGATTATCCCACTCATTAGAACTCATAGGATTATTCTTGAATCTAAATCCAAACCATGTCATCAACCTCAGTGGATACTCAATCCAAATCTTATGAATGTGGTAAGGAAAGAACTTCTTAAGTTTTTGAAAGCAGGTATCATTTACCCCATTGCTGAGAGTGAGTGGGTAATCTCAATTCAAGTTGTCCCAAAGAAAGTTGGAATCATTATGATCACCAATGAGGATGGTGAACTTCTCCCCACAAGGATTAGTAGTGGATGGAGAGTCTCTATTGACTATAGGAAGCTCAAATCTTATACCAAAAAAGAACATTTCCCCTTACCTTTTATTGATCAAATCCTCGAGCAAGTGGCAGGTCATTAATTCTATTTCTTCCTAGATGGATTCTTAAGTTATAATAAAATCGAGGTATCCTTAGAGGATCAAGGAAAAACAACCTTTACTTGTCCATTCAACACTTTTTCCTTCAAGTGCATGACATTTGGATTATGTAATGATCTTGTTACCTTCCAGCGGTGCATGATGGGAATATTCTCAGACGTGGTGGAAGATTATTTAGAGGTCTTCATGGATGACTTATCCATATTTGGGGATACTTTTGAGGGATGCCTTCTGAATGTTGAAATGGTTTTGTCAAGATGTGAGGATAAGAATCTCATCCTAAATTGGGAAAAATTCCATTTTATGGTAAAGGAAGGACTTTTTCTAGGTCATCTAGTCTCTAGTAGAGGGATTGAAGTTGATAAATCTAAGGTCGACATCATTCGTCACCTTCCCTCTCCTAAAACTGTTAAGGAAGTGAGATCCTTTTTAGGACATGTTGGTTTCTATAGAAGGTTCATTAGGAATTTCAACTCTATTTATTGACCACTTTGTGCTCTATTGGTGAAATATGCTCCATTTTTATGGATAGAAATCTATGAGTAATCATTCTCTACACTCAATTCAGTTCTTATATCTCCACCTATCATGAAATATTCAAATTGGAAACTTCCTTTTGAGCTCATGTGTGATGCGAGTGACTTCTTTTTAGGAGCATTCTTAGGAAAACGGTGTGATAAAACTCTATGTGTCATTGCTTATGCAAGAAAATCTTTAAATGGTGCACAAATCAACTACACCACCACTAAAAAAGAGTTTATTTCTATTGTCTTTACCTTAGAGAAATTTAGGTCCCATCTCTTAGGATCACCCATCATTATCTTCACCAACCATTCATCCCTGAAATAATTTTTCCAAAAAAAGATGCCAAGTCTAGATTGATTAGGTGGTTACTTATTCTTCAAGAGTCTAATTTAATCATTAAGGATAAAACTGGTGTTGAAAATGTTGTAGTTTATCACCTTTCTAGGATGGAATTCAAAGACAACTCACATCACCTTTATATGTATGATTCATTTCCTGATGAGAACCTTTATTCTATGAGTGATTTACCATGGTACGCTGACATAGAAAACCATTTGGTGATGGGTGACATTACAAAATTACTAAGGACCCATGTTAAGAAGAAATTCCTTTCTGATGTCAAACACTATGTGTTTGATGATCCTTACATCTTCAAGTTTTGTCATGATCAAATCATTAGGAGATGTGTTCATGAGTCTGAGCAAGAGTCCATTCTAAAATTTTGTCATTGAGAGGCATGTGGAGGCCACTTTTCCACAAAGAAAACCACTAAAAAGGTCCTCCAAAGTGGTTTATACTGGCCTAACCTCACTAAGGGTTCCTTCCGATTCAGAAAAATTTATCCTCAATGTCAACAATTAGGATCCATTACTAAAAGGAATCAAATGCCCCTCACTCCAATTCTGGTTTTAAAAATATTTGATTGTTATGGAATTGATTTTATGGGACCCTTAACAAACTCTAGGGGGTACCTCTATATCCTCTTATATATTTACTATGTCTTGAAATGGGTTGAGGTCATTCCCACAAAGTCCAATGACCATCATGTTGTGATTTGATTTCTGAAAGAGCATATATTTTCTTGATTTGGAATTCCTAGGGCTATAATCAGTGATCGAGGAACCCATTTATGAAATCTCCTATTATCGTCACTCATGTCTAAGTATGGGATTTCTTATAAATTTTCCACTGCATACCATCCTCAAACCAATGGTCAATCTTAATTATAAAATAGGGAGATTAAGTAAATTCTTGAAAAAATTGTCAATCCCTCTAGGAAAGATTGGTCCAAGAAACTCCTAAATTCCCTTTAAGAATACCATACATCATTAAAAACCATCCTAGTAATGTCACCATATAGGTTGGTTTATGGAAAATCATGCCATTTGCCTATTGAAATTGAGTATAAGGCCTTTTGGGCAATCAAAAAAATGAACTTTGACATTTATTTGGCCGAAGAAAAGAGGAAATTAGATCTTAATGAACTTGAGGAACTTAGGATAGAGGATTATGAAAATTCAAGGATAAATAAATATAGATTTCAAGACTACCAATCTATAAATATCAAATTCAAACACTTTGAACTGGGAAAATTTGTGCTATTATATAGTTCAAAACTTCATTTACACCTGAGAAAGTTTAGGTCTAGATGGTCAGGTCCATACATAGTACATAAGGTGTACCACTATGGAGCCATAGAAATACAAGATCCCATCAATGTTAAAACCTTTAAAGTTAATGGTCATAGATTCAAACCATTAATTGAACCATTCCTAAAACATGAAGTTGATGAATACTTGTGTGAACCAACCTTAGATGAGGAAAATACTTAAATAATTAGGGGTTTAAGTCAAGATATCAACATTAAAAAAAGCGTTGCATGGGAGGAAACCCGTTGTTTTCATGATTCCAATTATTGTGAATCATCTCTATTTTTCAAACAAGATTAATAAATCAATTTGATATTTAAAAAAATAATTAATCAATCAACTCTGAATATGATAGTACCTTAGACTGTTGACCTATTCTTCTATTATGAGTATGGATGGGTATGAAAGGGGAGTGTTGTATTCATTTATGTCACGTGGTGTGATCCTTGAGTAATACATTACCTAGAAATTTAAAAAGAAAACAATGTATCATCATTTTATTTTATTTTATTTTTATGTGTTCTTAATTTAAAAAAAATACAAAAAAAATTAAAAAATAAAATAAAAGGACATGTCATAGGTCGTGGGGAAACCCCCGTCACAACCAATGAAGCCGCAAGGACTCGAACCCAGGACTGAAGGGAGATATGGGCACGTGCTTTCCACTGACCTACAGATTATAGAGCTTCCTTACTCTATAATTTTTGTATATATAATTATATTTTAATTTATATATATATATATATTGTTTTTTTTCTTTGTTCTACTATGGAACTCTGTAAGTGACATAGATATTGAAGGATTCAATTGGATTTGCATGAACGTCAACTTCAACCACCAGGTGACTTCATTCCATGATTCTCATTTTCAATATCTTATTTTAACTTTTCTCCTCTACCCCCTTCTAAGTTTTATTTTCTTTAAACACTAGAGACAGTGTTATTCTAAGTTGGGGGGGTTAAAAGGAAAAAAACCTTATGAAATAAAAAATGTGTGTAAATGGAAGGAAAAATTCCTTTAACTTTGAACATAATAAAACACATTGAAAACTTTGAAACTAGATATCAAATAATTTAGCATGACCTGATTCTGATGTTAATTCATGTATTATTTCATGAGCATAGATTTTTGAAAGTGTGGCTGTCTAATGTGATATTTCATCATTTATATTTGCATCCAAATAAAAAAATATCACAATTCATGTCCTTTGGATATTGGGGTATTATTTTTAGTTCATGGGGTCCCCCAAATAAATAGCATATGTTTGGTGATCATTTTAGTTTTAATATGAGTATTCAAAAAACAATTCAAAAAAGAAATCAATAAATTTGCTCGTAGAGCAATAAAATGACCTAATGCATGGCTTTCGGAACTTGGGGATCATGAATTCATAGTTTTCTAGACCTGAATTAGTAATTGTATCTCTATTTGTGGTAATTTGACTTTGTTTTTTACTGAATTAACTCGATACGATGACTAATTATGTGGGCTTCACTTGGTGCCCTAAGGTCTTTGAGTCTGGGAGTCATCGGCAAAGTCTCGCTACATGGGTTGACTCTATTGAGTGAAATTTAAATTACCATGGTAAAATTGAAAAAAAAAACAAAAATATATATATATAAAAAATTGAATACTCATCTTAATATTGAAATTTTATTCCACCTATCACTTCCACCATTTCCCCCTTGAATAAAGATGAACCCCAGTGTCTATTGTGATACACAACACATCATCATGCTTAATTGATCTTGGATGAAATATGGTGATGAATTTGAAAAAAATAATTATATTGGGATTAGGATATTCTTATGAAACTATCTTGTATTAAAATATTTTGATGGGTTTCATAATTTTTTTTATAAGGGTTTTTGGTGATCATTTTGTATTAAAATGTTTTTGGAAAAGGGAATTCAAATTTCATATATTTTGCTCGGGACTAGAAAAACTCAAGTTGGGGGGTGATTAGCCAATTAATTAGTATAATATTCATTGTTAATATATATATATAATATTCATGTGATTCATTATTCATAAACACTATTTTAGTGCATTTTACACTTTGAACATCATTTCACAATATGATTGTAAGTCTTTTTTAAAATGCACTATTACATGGTACATTTTTGAACACCATATAAAATACCTAATGATCTTGATTTTATTTTTATATTTAATTTTCAGGTTTTCATTACATTGGGAACAATTCATACTTTTAGAGTACTTTAAGATTCCCATTGGAAGACCACCAAAGTGGTCCTTGAACTAACAACATTCTAGGCGAAGTGAACTGGACAACAGCCCAATAAAACTATTGTAGAAGCCAAGATCCAATCCCAATAAATCTTAAAATTGAACTGAAGATATAGAAAATAAAGGGTAAAATTTAATCAAATAGTTATAAGAGCTAATTCATATGTTTTAATGGAATTCTAAGCGGCCCAAGTTGAAGATGAAATTTTGGGCTAGATTCTGTGGCCCAGAAAAACATCCCACCATTTAGATCATATTTCACAAAAAAAAATTCTATTTGGGGTGAAATTTTAAATGAGGTTAGGAGAAATCAGGGTATCAATTTTATTATTCTATGGACCACTTTATTTTGGCCATCTAGAAGGTCATTTATACACCTTTGTTCAATGGATGCAAGCTGGATTCCACTTCGGGTCGAGGGTGAATAAGTCCACTCTCCTTACTTTCCACCACCCTAGGCCTACCATACTCAAGTGGGATGATTTTTACTATTGGTGTCTCTACCCAAGGCTTCCTAAATGAATATTTAAGTTAGTGGTGGTGTAGTATTTTATCATCTTTGGTGCTTGTTTAATTGTAATGTTATGTTGCGATTTTGTTTCCTTGAGTTTGTCTTTCTCATGTAAGTTGTTCAATTAACCTTAGTTTCTTAATAAAAATTATTATTCTTATCTTATTATATTCTTATTCATATCACGTTGATACCATTGGTTCAAGGTGTGAATTTATTCACACCAAACCTTGTAAAAATTATCACACAACGATAGAGTGATTGTTATTTCATTGTCTTTTTTTACTTCTTCAATTCCTCCCTCATGAGTCTACTTACCGCTTCCATTGAAACTATAGAATCAATGGAGGGATAACCCACTTAAGGGTTTATCAAAGGGAGTATAAATAGGCTAAATTGGATGTTATTTCTCACTCCATTAATTTCTAATCACTTCTTTTAATTGAATTTTTTTTTGACGATCTTTAAAATCCTTCGTCCTTGTTGAATTTAAGGCCACACACTGAAAGTGCTAATACAAATCTTTACCTTGGAGTTCTCAAAACTTTTATCCTTCAAGTGTATAGGTGATTAGTATTAGGGTGTTTAGGTATTAAACCAAAAAGTGATGATGTTGTTTGATCTTCTTAAATGAACCCATCTCAAATATAAGAAATTGAAATAGTTGAAAAAGGAATGCATCCAATCCACCCCAAGTGATAAACTAGGATCAAATCATTATTTTAAATTGAATTAACTTTAAGTATCTTAGATATAACTTAAACCCATATAAAATAAACCCAAATTGGCCACTTCATATCTAAAAAACAATCCATATAATATACGTGTCTGTAGGTTACTTCTTAGGTCTCTAAGGATTCGACAACCCAAGCTAAACTACAAGCGACCGCTTAACCCTAAAATCTTGGGTAAATTTGGGAGAAACCATATGTGATATAATTTTCTTCATCACAAAATACCTTCATGATACCCTTTATTAATATCCTTCAACTAATCATGTGAAACACTTTTTCTTTGAATCAAATTACTTTAGAAAACTTCATCTTATTAAGGATGGGTAAAGAAGAATTTATAGGCACAAATACACCAAATTAACTCCACAAATCATGGTTAGTATTTCATTCCACTGACTTAGTAATCAAAATCACGTGCTTTGCGTGATCCCATCATGAGATCTAAATACATTCATGTGGTAGTAAGCTTCATTGTCATCCAGTGCTTTTTGTAATCCCATTTTGAGATCTAAAGTCAATCATGAGTTCTTCGCGTGATCCCATTGAGAGATAAAATATAAATCATGTGGTCAGTGGAATTGTCTTCTAGTGTTTCTTGAGATCTCATCGCATGATCCAAAGACAATAATGCGGTCGCATGATTTCAAATAACTGTGTGATATATCCATCATTTTTAGATTCTTTGTCTTTATGCACTTCACATGATCTCCCTATGAGATCCTTTGACAAACATATGATGTATTTAGGTGCTTCACGTGATCTATTTGAAATATTCTATAAAAAACATGTGGTGATTCATGTTAATCCTTCATATGATCTATTGGAAGTTTATGAAAACACATGATTCCTTCACATGATCTTTTATAACATTCATGCTACACATGATTAGTTCATACATTCTCACTTCACATTATCAGTTCTGAAATTCACACTCCATGAGATCGGTTCATACATTCACGCTCCATGTGATTAGTTTTATCATTATCGCTCCATAGGATCAGTTTAAACATTTGCACTCCATATGACCAGTTTTAACATTTTCACTAAGTGTGGTCAGTTTAGTCATTTACGCTCTACATGACCATTTCTAACATTTTCACTCACTCTTCATGACTCCTCTGACAACCAGCCTTCATCAACAATCTCAAACCTTGTAAACAAACATAATCAACCCAAAAGTTACATCAGGAAGGATTTTTTCCTACAATATCTCCCTTTGGGTTTGTTGAAAACACTTATAATCTTCAAAAACCAAGTTTTTGACAAGTCATGTGCATGAAAAACCATTTTCCTTCTGTAACCCCAGATAGTGATTAAGGACTTCCTTAACACATACTTTAATTCCACATAAGTCAAGCTCGATATGATAAATAAGAGTAACATGAAAATTTCATTGATAAATCACTTTATTCCCGAACCTATTGCTAAAAACATTCTCAAAATCAACTAATAGAACAAGTTCAATTGTCATGATCACTTATCAACCACACTACAACATATTCATTGTTTAACGACGGTTTACTAAACTGTCGCTAAAAAAAATTAACTGATTTCACAGTGGTTTTTTATAAACCACCGCTAAATATTATTTTTTTTATTAAAAAAACACACTTTTTCCCCCACGCTCCACCCTTCTCCCCAGATCTCCCCTTACCCCCCCCCCCCCCCAACCTTAAACCCTAGCACCCCCCCCCCCACACCAGCACTCAGATATCTCCCGAGCCCTCCGTTGCACCACACCCTTATCCCCTGATCTCCCCTTCCCCCCAACCCTGAACCCTATCACCACTATTCTTACCCCCTCACCAGCGCTTAAGAATCTACCGAGCCCTCTAATATTGTGCCCCCAGAGCCCTTGTTGGCCCTATAGTCATAGACCCCGACCTGTCTCCCCCGCCCTTTCCCTTTATTGAGTCATCGTCCTCACCTAATCCTTATCCCTGTCATTGCCTTCTCCCAAGCCCACACTGGGGGTGAGGTAATATAAGTTTGATTTCTATCTTCCTTTTAATTTAGGGTTTCAGTCTTCAATTTTTTATCTTAATTTTTATTACTCTAATTTTGCACCATTAGTCTTAGTAAATTGTGTTAAAAAAATTCATTTTCATCAAAAGGTGCATCAAATTAAAAAAAATTGTTTACCCTAAACTAACTAACTATGTAGTTAGTGGTAGTAGGGGTAAATCCAATAGAGAACAAGGGTAGTTCCTAAGACTATGGATTTGAACAATTATTTTAAAGACATGAAATGATATGAAAAAAAAAGAACAAAATATATCAAATATTAGATCTATAGGATGAAGGAACTATTTTTGAATGAAATGATAAAATGTGTCTCAATTTAAAAAAAAATAGGGTTATAATCATTCACTTAATATTAATTGATGCTTTAGTTGTTATGGAATTCAAAGATATGGGTGAGTCCATGGATCATTACTCACACAATCACCCTAGCTAGGCCCAACCCTTTGTCTAGTGTAATATTTAACTAGTATTGTATGACTCACTAATCTTAATGAAAAGGATAGTAAATCCTGTGGTTATATTATTTTTTATTCTTGATGTGTTGGTGTTCCATCACCTTAATCCTATTGGTCCAAAAATTCAAAGATAGTAAAATTACAAATTTTACTCACAACACAATCAAATAAAAAATCTATGAAATGAAACATAATTAAAAAACAAATATCTATCAAAAAAATCATTATAAA
Organism: Viscum album; assembly: GCA_963277665.1. Lineage (NCBI taxonomy): Eukaryota > Viridiplantae > Streptophyta > Magnoliopsida > Santalales > Viscaceae > Viscum > Viscum album. The sequence continues at coordinate 965,916,429 of OY728150.1, forward strand.
CATCATATAAAACACATAAAAAAATAAATTCATAATAGAATATAAATATAGGTAAAATAAATAAAATAATAGTAAATAGAAAATGAAAACCCCAAACCCATAAATATTCAGATATGATTCCTTATTCTGGAACATTATTAACTTGAGAAGTAGTCCCTCATAATAAATTTCCTCCCCAACTAACACCAGTTACTATCCTATGGTTAAAATTTGAGTTCATATCATTCAATATTCATCTAGTAGCTTTCTTACCTTTAAATTTGTAAAAAAATAAACATTGATCAAATCAATAATGAAATATGGAAAATATGTATGATTTCATAGGTGCACTTATTAATTATGAAACCTTTTTTATTTATAAAAATATCATAAAAATCATACATCAACACCATGCATAGATATTGGATATATTAAAAATTAGTTACATGAATCTTGGAAAACATTGAACAGTTTTTAAAAATGTTTTTCCCTTAAAATGGTTAGTTTTTCCTTGAAACACTTATATATAGTGGTATATACCCATAATAGTTTATATGAAATATTTTTGAGTTTGTGAATTATTTTTTTTTTGGTTTTTGGAAAATTATATAGTGGTAGATATAGTTTAAGTAAGATTTTATGTTTTGATTGTTTTAGGAAACACTTGTGTAAGTTTACATCCCATTTTAATAGACCTTTAAGGGAGAATATGATTTTCCATAGGAAATGGTATTGATGGTGTTATGGTTCTTACCCTTGATGTAATATATTTAACCCTTGTAAAGATAATGTGAAAATTATAGTTGGTAGGGTCTGTAAAGGGTGTGAGGGGTTTATAGGGTGATAGAAATTATAATGAAAAGGAATGTGGTTTTTACATGATTTTTTTAAATTTATATATTTTCATTATAGTTTCCATAAATGGGGTTGTATAGGTTACAAGATCATCACATGTTCTACACAAGACCAATTTAGTAATTTGTGTGAATTTAGAAAAATTTTGTAACACACAGTCACTATATAACTTGGGTATAATTTTTTAAAAATGCAAAAATTTTAAATGGTTGATTTTTTAACCCCTTATTTAATCCTAATTCCATATAAATCATAAAAAATTATAAAATAATTAAGGATGCATTTTTCATAAATGTTATAAAACAAATTTTAATTTATATATACTTTATATCTATTTACTATATATATGTTAGCATAAACATATCAGTTGTTGAGGGTATCATTTATTAAATTGAATATTGTCAAGAAATTATGATTTTTTGGTTTGGAAGATTTGGATCAAGGAGTGATTTGATCCATAAATTCTTTTTCTAAGGTATTCTTTACCAAAAAAAACAATATAAAATTAAAATTTTGATTATTATTGTTTTTTTTAGCACCAATTATCATATTTCTCAATTCTATGAAACTACTCACTAGACAACACCCCTTTATATTCCCATTGATTATTTATTCATTCAAATAATTTACATTTTAATTAAATATTGAATCTATTTAATTCCAACTAATTCCAATTTACTAGATTTTACCATTATCACTTTTCCTACTTAGTGATAATTATGTGTTTTAATTTTTTTTAATAAAGTGTAGGCATATTGTGATATATATGGATAAAAGCTGGATCACATTACTGAGGAACACACCTCTTTATGCTAAGGGTTTAAAGGATTTTTTAGATTTTATAACTTCCAATCATTTCATTGATGGGAGAATAAGATTTCCATGTCCTAAATGTAAATTTAAAAGATGGTTTAAGAGATATGAAGTTTATAAACACTTGATATTGAAGTAATTCTCTACTCAATATTTGTGTTGGATTTGGCATGGATAATCGAATGTTACATAAAGTTTGAGCATTGATTTCAATTGATGGAATGAGATTCCAACTTCATAAACAATGGAAAATGAAATTAAAAACCTTATAAAAAATGCATTCAGCATTGTAAGACACCAACATCAACATCAAAACATATCAAAACTACTAGTCGATGGTGCTACAAATAAAAACTTGACAAGTGATGTTTTTGGGACTATAGGGCAACCAGATCAAGATTGTAACATATTATTGGATTATCCTCTTGATTCTATAGAGACTAATGTAAGAGATAACTTCACTGAGAAGAAAAATGTTTTTTATGGTTTAGTTGATGATGGAAATCAAGATTTTTATAGTGGATGTTGGAAATATTCAAAACTTTCTTTTCTGCTGAGGTTGTACCATATCAAATGACTACGTGGAATTATAAATAAGGTGATGTCTATAATATTAGAATTGTTGTGTGTTGAATTTCCTAAAGCAAAGATCCATGAGTCTTTTTTATGATATAAAAAACATTGTTAATAATCTTGGTCTGAATTATAAAAAATACACGAGTGTACCAATGATTGTATGCTTTATTGGGGAGAGGATTCAAGCAGATAGGATTGAAAAAAAATTCTTCTTCTATATGGTAGTCAATGGGTGATTTTGGAAGTATGAATAAACATACTACTATGAAGAATAAGAAAAGTAACACACCTACAAAGGTTTTGCATTACTTTCCTTTAAATCCTTGATTTCAAATATTATTCATGTCATCAAAAAATGTCGAGTACATAAAGTGGAATTCTATAGATAATAAAAATGATGGGTTAATGAGAAATCCAAGAGATTTGAAATTGTGTAATATATTTGATTCATTGTATCCAAATTTCTCATTTGATCCTAGGAATGTGTGATTGGGACTGGTTGCCGATGGATTCAACCCATTTGGGACTTTGAGCACCAGTTATAGCATTTAGATGGTTGTTTTGATCCCTTATAATCTGACTTTATGGATATGTATGAAAAAAATTTCTTTTATCAAATTGATGATTATTCCTGAAAAAAATTCCTAGAAATGATATTGATGTATAATTTTAGCATCTAATTGAAGAATTATAGGAGTTATGGAGCAAGGATGTCGAGACATATGATGTATCTTCTAGAAAAATGTTTAAAATGAAAGTTGCTCTAATATGGACCATTAGTGACTTCCCTAGACTTGGTAATTTAGCTATTTAGAACACTTACATGGTTTTGGCTTGTCCTGTTTGTAAAAAAATGTTCCTTTTGGTGTCATAAAAGATTTCTCAATGCATCTCATAGATTTTGGTTGAAAAATTCAAAATTCAATGGATCTATTGACCGTAGACCACCTCCAAAGTTGTTGATGGGTTCTAAAATATTGTCATAAATTGGGAATGTTGAAACATAATTTTGGAAGGTGTATAATTTTAATGATAGTGGTAAATGGGTTTTAAGTGCATCATCAAGTGAAATTGGAAAGCAACAATGGAAGAAAAAAGTATATTCTTTAAAATTTTGTATTTGGAATTTAATTTGTTGTGGAATAATCTTGATGTTATACATATTGAGAAGAATTTTTGTAAAAATTTGATCTTAAAATTATTAATGGGAAAGTAAAATTTAAGGAATATCTCAATGCTCGGAAAGACTTACAAACAATGAACATAAAGCATGATCTCTATCCATATGAGAATGGAAAGTATGCTCCAGAAATTTTTGCAATGAAAAATAGAGATAAACATACATTACTTAGAATTTTAAAACATGTGAAGGTATATGATGGTTATTTAAGTAATATCTCAAGGTGTGTTGCCTTAAATCATCATAGGTTACATGGATTTAAAATTCATGATTCACATATTTTGTTATAACGGTTACTACCATTGGTATTGAGTACATTATTACCTGAAAAGGTTACTACTACTGTACTTTAATTTTTCACATTATTCATACAACTATGTGAGAAAACTATACAACCATTTGAGCTTGAAAACATTTATGATATATTTGTATTGACACTTTATGAAATGGAGATGGTCTTTACTCTATTGTTTTTTACTATCATGATGCATTTAACTGTGCATTTGGTCAAAGAAGCTAAATTAGGAGGTCTCGCACATTGTCAATGGATGTATCCAATAAAGAGGTACTTTATTTATATGTTTTTAATATTAATTAAAAAATTATTGGAACTTAATTAAAAACACAATTATGTTTTATTTATTTTATTTCACATATATCTTGGGCATTTGAAATCATACGTGAAAAATAAATCTCAACCTGAAGGCTCTATTTCTGAAGGCTATTGGGAAGAGGAGTGTATTACCTTTTGTTCTATATACTTGGATGATATTGAAATAAGATTCAATCGAGTTAGACATGTTGATGACACATCGACTCAATCTCAACTACATGGGAAATCAAAAATCTTTCCTACTATTGGCCGATCAGTTGGGAGGATCTCAAATGTTACACTCATATAAATGGAATTATTACAGGGACATAGATATGTGTTGTTGAATAATGATATTACAAATCCATTTATTAAAGAGTTCAGGATACAAGAAAAGAGACGAATGAGAGGTTGAACACAAAATTAGAAAGATATAAAAAAAGTTATTAATAAAGAACTTGTAGAATGGTTTGCACGACGTGTAAGTTCACAAATACTACAATCAATATGGATATTAGGTTGAAACATATATTTTGTAAATATAATAATTTATATTACTTTTTGCAGATCATTAATACTGATACTCGAGCTGAGTTGTTAGAATATTTGAAGTTTCTTACTCGAGATCCTCTAAAATAGGCTAGAAAGTTTGACACTTACAATGTGAATGACTTTAAATTTCATAAAGTCGATTGGAAAGAGTGTTTGAAAACACATAATAGTGGTATATGTACATTTTCCAAAGTGAGATACTATAGAAAGTTGAATGATATTATCAAATTAAACTACCACAGGCATTTTTTAGTTAATTATTCAAATTAAATTGGGTCAATATTATTAGGGGTGTTAAAAGAGATTCCTTTCAATTTACTTATGTGAACTTCTCTCGCTTGAAGGATGTCAGTGACCTTGAATTACATGATCCTTATATCTTATCATTGCAAGAAAAAATGGTATATTATGTGGAAGATGTCGTGGATGAAGGGTGGAGTTGTAACGACCCAAACTTTTGAATAATATTTGTTTCTTGAATTTGTGTATTATTTTATTTTATACTCAACAAAACTATATCCTTTAATTAATAAAGTGAGTGTAATTAAAATATTACCACTGGGTTTTGACTTTTATATGATCGTTGGTCAATATGACTATTGGAAACTAAATTCTTAACATTATTATTGTTGTTTATAAATATAAGTGATCATGGTTAATTGTTGGGAAAAAATCCCTCAAGGCATCATTGAAGCATTTTTGAGGTGATTGTGTTTGTTGACAAAGTGGACATCAGTGATGTGATTGTTGACAAAGAAAACCATTACATACAAATTTATTGACAAAGGGGATTTCATGGTGGAATTTTGAGTTCAAGAGATTTGGTCAATGATCCATGTTTGATTAAAGAATGTCGACAAAGGAATGGATGATCTGGAGGCGGCATAAAAAGAACAGATACAAGGTGGTGTCATTTTCCAGTGTTTGCCAAATTTTTGGGCCTGAAAATTGACAAATGAAGAAAAGTATTTTTGGAAAAGGGAATTTTGCGCTGAGGTCTTGGAGGATAGTAAACTTGCACTCCATATTTTTTTGAAGATCAGAACATCAAAATATGGCAAAGGGACAAGGGTCGCGCAAGTATTGAGTTGGTCGCACAAGTGACTTGCGTGTCGTGAAGAGACGTGTGCGTCGATGCCTAGGAGGCTTAGGAACTTGCGCGCCTATTGTTTTTCAGGATTAGAACATAAAAATACGGCAAAGGAAGGTGGGTCGCGCAAGTATTGGTTTGGTCGCGCAAGTGAGTAACGCAACAGAGGCTAGGGAAGTTGAGTTGTGCGCCGAGACTTGCGCGTCGGAGGGGGACTTACGCACCGTCGCGTAGGTAGTTCAATTTGCCTATAAATACTGGACCACCCCTCCTCATTTCTCACCGGAGTTCAACACTTTGAAGATTCAGAGCTCCCGTCGCGTAGGTGTGGTGGTCGCGCAAGTGGTGGTGTGTCGCGCAAGTGGGACTTGCGCGCTAGGGAAGGAAGTTGTACGCCAAGTGTTTGTTGTGCGCTTGAGGTGGTTTGGGCAGAAAAGGAAGTGCGTCGTGCAAGTTTGGAGAAGCTTAATCTTGAGTCACACAAGTGTTAAGAAATACTTGCGCGCCAGTTTTGACTTGCGCGTCAAGACTTGCGCGCCGCCTTAGAGAAGGGTGTCAAGTAAGGTTGATTTCTGGCAGTGATTTAGGTCTGTGTGGAATCTGGGGGATTGCCCGGTACCTTTGGTGCAAAGGGAAATTCATCTAAGGGTGAAGGTTGAGCTTCAACAGAGCATCTACATACATAAGAATATGCATTCCTTCATGCAAATGAATAGACCTACAGGTCTATAAACTGTGAGTGGATTCCTTCCAAGAGCAGTGAGCAAAGGAAGAGAAAGAAGATGATCCTCTCCACTGAAAGTGAGCCAGAGAGAGAGAAACAGGGAGTGACCCTTGGGAAAGCAGTGATATGACCCTAAACTTGTAAAGGCAGTGAGCCTGGGCTTAGAAGTGATCTAGCCCGAACCTTGTAATCCACAGCTAGTGAAGTTTAGTGGAATTGGTACGACCGGAAACCTGTCGGCGTATGCTCCTTGGACATAGCCCTTAACGGTGAACCAAGTAAAATTGTTGTGTCATGTGCTTACTTTACTTTTTGTTTATATTGTGCAACAGGAAAGAGAGAGAAGAGTGCTTTTCTTAACAGCAAACACAAGATCAGAACGGGCTTTAATTTTAAATTAGTCATACCCTGATTCACCCCCCCCCCTCTCAGGGTATTCAGCCTTGTGGATCTAACATTAATTAATACAGAAAGAAGAGTTGATGTCCTCATCCAGTAGACTCGGGCCATACGAATCCCTTCTATCAGAGCTTGGGAAGGAGGTTGATTCACTAACACTACAACAAAACCGCTGTTTAGCAGCGGTTGTTTAGCGGTGGTTCTAGGAACCCCCGCTAAACCTTTTGTAAAAAAGGTTTTGCGGCGGTTTATAATAAACTGCCGCTAAAAATTGGTTTTTTTTTACACCTGACCCTTCCCCCCACCCCGACCCTCCTTCCCCCGCTTCCCCCGACCCCTGCTTCCCCCGAGACCCCGGCCCCCCGCGACCCCGGCGACCCTGCGACCCCGACCCCGGCAACCCCAGCAACCCCAGCGACCCCGGCGACCCCGCGACCCCCATCCCCCCATGACCCCCGGCCCCCCGCGACCCCGGAATCTGCACCATCTTCCCCTCTAGGTAGGGTTTTGTTGCTCCTACTGTTTTTATGGTGTTTTTTAGCCTGTGAAAATATTGGAAGATAGTGTTTTTGTAAATTTATTTGGCAAACGTATTAATGGTTTCTCTTGCAGTTGCTAATTGATGTTGCAACATGAATTCTTAAAGGATTCATGTGAATATCAGGAAAGTCATCATAGAAAATTATCCCTCACTAGTTGATCAAATATTAATATAAGCCATGTTTTTGGATGTTCAAGAATTAGATCATAGATTGGCCAGTAGTCCTGATCATTCTAATGAATTTTATTCTGGTCTATAGAAAGATAAGGCCCAAAAGTTCATCCAGGAAATGGATCCTTAATTTTTAGGTAGAACATATGTCTAGCATTATTTTGAGTGGTTTGAAAATGTTGAGAGGATTTTCTTATTTTTTTATAGTCATAAAGCGGTCAAGTTAATGTGTTCTTTATTCATCTTGGAAGTTCCTAGTCACAAATAGTGGGAATTAGTCGATCAGGTTAGGAAACATGAGCATATGTGTTAGAAGTAATTACAGGTTCTCTTTAATGAACAATATTTTCCTATTAACACACCTATTTCTATGTCCCATGAATTTTGGTATTTCCATTAGGGGGATCAGAATATGTTGGAGCGTGCTAACCATTCAACGAAACCAGTTCATTTCTCACCAGATGTGATTTCTTATGAGAAAATAAAGTCCACTACTTTTGAAATGTGATTCCAAAAAATATATTTTTCCCCTAGTATTCTTGATTATGTTTAATATATAAGATGATGTGGTTGCACGATCTCGGATTGTGGAAATTTAACATGTTGGTAAATCTAGATTCTATAAAGAAGTTCTAGTAGAGGTCCAAGGTGATCATTTAATCCGGGAAAAGAAAAAGAAGTGTGAAGAGTATGAGGATAAGGGAGGTTGCAAATTTGGCCACACATCCCAACAACATTCAACTGCAACCCACTAGGGGTGGGTGATTACTGTGCTACAAATGTGGAATGCTGGTAAATGTTTGGTTAGCATATACAATTATACCAACACCATGCCATTAGTGCGAACGTATGGTCCACTTGCAGTAGTTCTGTATGGGTATTGTGATGAATTAGATTGCTGCAAGATCCTCAATTCATAGAGAATTTCCATCTCAATCTAGTACATTAAATATTATTGGTTATCATTTTATTGGTTGTGGTGGTAACGATGAGTCCCCTTATGGACAGATTCATCTCATGGTAGATCCACAAGTCAGTAATCAACCACATGTATTACATAATTCAATGCACCCCTACTACATGAAATATACAGTAGTTAAATCTTATTCATGGCATGTAATAGTACAATTTTAAATTTTTATTTCTTAATTAATTGACAATAATTTATTTTATGTAATTGCATATAACTATTTTACTTCTTCCCATATTGTATAATTGTTCATGTGACAGACCATGATTATGCATTATTCATTTATTTTTATTGTTCTTATAGGAAAGAATTTGGAATAGTGGTTTAAATGTCAGTTCTACATTCTCACTATATTAGGATTAAAATTTGAATGGCAAGTTAATGTTTTAGAAATAGATATTATTGTTGTGATCCTCGAAGTAGATTTTATGGTTCGTTTAAAGTAAAATGTTGATTGTTATCATTGTTGAGTGATCCTTGTGGAACCTAATGGGTGTAAACATGTTTTTTAAGGAGAATGTGATCCTTAATTAGGATGAACTAGAACTCTACCTCTAGATTTAGGATATCATATTTTCTAAGTATCTTCTCTTTTTATAGAGGATGGTGGTGTAGGTTTTGAGAATAGGTTACCTCCAGAATTCGATGTAGAGTTCACCATTGGATTATTTTTGGGAACTCAGTTGATATCTCTTCTCTTATATCATATGGACCCCACTTAGTTAAAGGATTTAATTATATAAATGGTTAATTTGGGATCTAAAGGATTTATTTTCCTGAGCGTCACTCCGAAGGACTCCCTAGTAACTTTTTTTTAAAAAAAGGCTAATTGATCTCTATTGTTTTTCATTGAGTAACAGAAGTTAAATGAGGTCAAATTCAAGAATAAATACACCATACCCTACATTGAGGCCCTTTTAGGTCCAAAAAAGGGTAAAAGTTTGTTCTATGAGATTAACCTAAACTCTTTGAATTATCAGGTCAATGATATAGAGGAAAAAATATCCAAGATTGACATTTGATATAGGTATGGGGACTTTGAGAAATTTGTCATACAATTTGGACTAATGAATTATATAATTAGTTTTCATGGATCTTATAAACCAGGTGTTTCACCTATATGTAGATTCTATTATCATGGTGTTTATATGTGAAATATTTTTCTACTTGGGGAGTGAAGAAGAGCATGGGCAGTACTGGGGGAATAATCTAGGCACTCTTAATGATCACTACATTTATGTTAATCCCTTAGAGTGTAGCTTCTCATTTTGATAAGTAAAGTTTCTAGGCCATGTAATCTCGTAGCATGGAGTTTTAGTGGAAACCAATAAAACAAGAGTAGTTATTTAATGGGTGAACCACAAGATCATATTAAAGATTGAGAATTTATTAGGAATGGAAGGATACTACAAGAGTGTTGTCATAGATTTATCTTGGAGTTCTTCACCCATGACCAATATTACCTATAATAGGTTAAGGGTTAAATGTATCCTAGTATGTTAGGAATACATTGTGGTGCTCAAGTTGTGATTGAACACTCCCCATATATATATCTAACCTAAATCTAGAAAAGTATAAGTGGAATAATGTGTTCAATTATGTTTGATTATTGGGTTTGTGTTGAAGTATGAAGATCATGTAGTGTCATTTGGCTCTCCCTAACATCAACCACTTGAAATAAACTACCCAAGTAAAAAAATTAAAACTATTAGTGGTGATGAAAATGTCGAAGAAATGATGTCACTATATATTTGAATATAAAATCATGGTTTACTCAGATCATAAGAGTCTGGACAACATTTACATCTTCAATGATTTGAATATGAATTATCGATGATGTGTTTATAGACACCCCACTCACCACAAGAACCTCAATATTGATAGTACTAGATCATATAATTCCACAAAATCAGAAATAACATTACCCAAAGAAAGATAAAACCAATATTTGATAACATCAACCACTCATGAGACTTTTTATTAGTGACAGATCAGTATGGGAGTATGTCAATAACCTTTCAAGGTTTGTTATATATTCTCCAAAGATAGAGGTCATCAATTATGAGAAAGATCATTTCTTTGGTGATGGTCTTCACCCAGACCTTGGTACATCTCTACTTTCTTTGGGCATAACATCCATTTTGGAGGTTGTCACTAGGGACATGTGAATGGAAGCTAAATATTCTTGGAAATTGATGGTTGTTCATTTCTTAGTTTTATTAGGTATTCAAAAAATTAATAGTGGGAATGAAGAGAATCCAATTTGTAAGGAGTAGAGGCAGGATGAACCATAACATGATGAAAAGGCCCATTCTTATAGAAAGAGTTCATCCATTTTGTGCTTCTAGTTTAGGGACTTTGAGGAATTTTGAGACCCATTTCTTGATATATCCTTGAATTTTTCTCTATTATAGAAATTTTGTTCATCGTTATTTTTTTTTGATGATGGGGTTATAGAAGATGTCTCATGTTTTATTCCTTGTTTTTTGTGTAGGCACATTTTGATATACATGGATAAAATCTAGATCACATTACCGAGGAACACACCACAGTATGTTAAGGGTTTGAATGAGTTTTTAGATTTTGCAATTTATAATCGATCCATTTAAGGGAGAATAAAATTTCCATATCCTAAATGTAAATTTAGAACATGGTTGAAGAGATATGAGGTTTATGAACATTTAATACTGAAGCAATTCCCTGCTCAATATTTGTGTTGGATTTGGCATGGAGAATCTAACGTTACAGAAAGATTGAGCACTGATGTTAATCCACATAATGAGGTCCCAAGTTCATCAATAATGGAAAATGAAATTCAAAACCTAATAAATAATGCATTCAGCACTGCAAGACACCACTATCAGCATCAAAACATATCAGAACAACCAGAATATGGTGCTACAAATTGCAACATGACAAGTGATGTTTTTGAGACTGTAACACAGGCAGATCAAGATCATCACATATAATTGGATCCTCCTCTTGCTTCTGTGGAGCCAAATGTAAGAGAAAACTTCACTGAGGAAAATGTGTTTCATGATTTAGTTGATGATGGAAATCAAGAGTTGTATAGTGGGTGTTTGAAATATTCAAAGCTTTCATTTTTGCTGAAGTTGTACCATATCAAATGTCTATGTGGAATTACAAATAAGGAAATATCCATGATATTGGAATTGATTCGTGATGCATTTCCTGAAGCAAAAAATCTCAGAATCTTTTTATGATATGAAAAAAGTTGTTAACAAGCTTGGTCTGAATTATACAAAAATACATGCGTGTCCCAATGATTGTATGCTTTATTGGGGAGAGGATTCAAGTAGATAGAATTGAAAGAAATGTTCTTCTTCTAGATGGCAGGAAAAGGGTGATGTTTGAAGTCCTAATGAACATAATTTCATGGAGAATAAGAAAAGGAGCACATCTGTAAAGGTTTTGTGTTACTTTCCTTTGAATCTTCGATTGCAAAGATTATTCATGTCATAAAAAACTGTTGAACACATGAAGTGGCATTCTGTAGATAATAACAATGATGGGTTAATGAGACATCCATGAGATTCCCAATCGTGGAAGACATTTGATTCATTACATCTCGATTTCTCAGCTGATCCTAGTAATGTTCGATTGGGATTGGTTGCCGATGGATTCAACCCATTTGGGACTTTGAGTACCAATTATAGCATTTGGCCAGTTGTTTTGATCCCTTATAATCTACCACCGTGGATGTGTATACAACAAACATCTTTTATCCTTTCGATGATTATTCCTGGAAAACAAATGCCTGGAAATGATATTGATGTATACTTGCAGCCTTTGATTGAAGAATTGCAGGAGTTATGGAGCAACGGTGTTGAGACATTTGATGCTTCTTCTAAAACAATGTTCAAAATGCATGTTGCTTTAATGTGAACCATTAGTGACTTCCCTAGGCTTGGGAATTTATCTGGTTGGAATACTTACATGGGTTTGGCTTGTCCTGTTTGTAACTTTGATTTTGAGCCCAAACGGCTACCTCATAGTAGAAAATGGTGCTTCTTGTGTCATCGAAGATTTTTCGATGCATCTCATAGATTTCGGCTGAACAGATCAAGATTTAATGGTTCCATTGATCGTAGACCACCTCCAAAGTTGTTAAATGGTTTTGAAATATTGGCATAGCTTGAAAATGTTGAAACATAATTTGGGAAGGTTCATCATTTGAATGATAGCAGAAAATGGGTCCGAAGTGCATCGTCAAGCGAAACCGGAACACAATAATGGAAGAAAAAAAGTATATTATTCAAAATTATGTATTGGGAATTTAATTTGTTGCGGAATAATCTTGATGTGATGCATATTGAGAATAATTTCTGTGACAATTTGATTTTCACATTGCTTAATGAGCATGGAAAGTCGAAGGATCATCTCAATGATCGCAAAGACTTACAAGCAATGAACATAAAACGCAATCTCTCCACCAAACCTTAGTTAAATAGGAAATTTATCTGATAATGAATACTAAATTGATGTTACATCAATGAAATGGGAACACCCATTTCATATAATTCATAGGACCAATGACACTGTGCATTCTTGGTATTTTCTAGCCTACTCAAAAAATCAAACCCAAGGGTCACGTTATCCTACATAACCATTTAACATGGATGATGAATTCTTGAGTCATACACCTTTGAAATTAAACTCACACAACTAACTAAACTAAATAAAATTAGATTGTCATGTCAATCCCACTAATCTCAAGCATTAAAGATGCTCATAACACCTAGAAGTTTTACTTATCTCGTGATCGCCTACCAACTTAGGGAATCATTCCACAACTAGAGTCCTACTCAATCCCAAAATACATAAAAAAACACATTCTATGACCAAAAACTAAAAATATGCATCCAATAATTCTTAATATGTCCAAGGATGCTAGAAAAACTAGGTTAACCCCTCACATAACACGAGGAATCAACTCTAATTCTAGGTTTATTCCTAAAAGGTCACTAGAATCTCCCACCTAACCTATATTCCAACATAAAAAGATGTCAACTAAGACTCACTGGAAATATCCACATTCCTATAAAATCTATATCCCAATGTAACTCTAAAACTATTCCCATAATAGGATTTTTTATAACAATATATTTCTAATGTGGTATTTAATCTATTTCATCAGTTCAAATTTATTATAAGTATTAAGGATAGTTTCTAGGCCACAAAACCAAAAAAAATCATTATATAAATGGGTTGGTACTAATATAACTACTAATTCATCAATTATCAATTTTTAAAAGTAGAGTGGAATCGCTATGGATGATCTATCCTAAGAAAGTGAAGTTATAAGATTTAGAAGAATCCAGTTTGGGATGTTACAATGTTGTATCAATGGAGTTTTATCTTCCTAGTATTTACTATTTAGGATATTGTACACATGAGTATGAGGAATGTGTTGGAACCTTTGATAGATATATGACTGTTGTGTTAATAATACTTTCTCTAATAGGAAGTCTTATTTTCCAGAGTTTCAGATTTTTGTTCTATTTTTAAATATTAAAGTTGTATATTATTTCCCATTGAGAGAAAAACATGTTTTTTGGATGTTGTGATTTATTCTGGATATTCAGCTCTTGGTCATTGGTGGGAGGCCAGGGATTGTTTTTTCTAGTTTTATTTGTTTTTCAGGGCAGTGGTGTAGCAGAATCCAAAAATTATTTTTTTTATTCTGGGCAGCTTTTCACGGCAGTTTTAACCGCCGCGAAATGTATACTGGCGGCGGTTTAAACCGCTGCTAAAAGTAAAATAAAATTTACTTTTAGCGGCAGTTATAACCACCGCTAAATAGGAGAATTGGGGCTACCTCATTCCACGGCGGTTCTTGTTACTTTAGTGACGGTTTTACGGCCGCTGGAATTTGAGTTTATTCGCGGCGGTTATAACCGTCGCGAATAAAGTGAGATCCAGGGCTCGTAAAACCGCCGCTAAATTCAGGAAAACCACCGCGAAATGAGGCACCTACGACGCTTTCCTGAAACCACCGCGAAATGTTAAAAACCGCCGCTAATAGATTGTCGACGCCCTATTAGGTGGTGGTTTCTGTAAACCGCCGCCAAACAGTTTAGCGGTGGTTTAAACCGCCGCTAAATGCAAAAAAAACCACCGCTAAACGGCGATTCTGTTGTAGTGTAAGCTTTTCTCTGGATCAAGCCCAAGCTGAGCTTCAACATGTGAATCTTGAACGGAATCACCTACCGGAGAAGTTCAAGCTGATAGAAATCACCACTCGGGCAATGTTGTCTGAGCCGCCCCAAGATTCTATCACCATAGCACATCTTACACTTTGGTCTTATGAAGGTGTTATAAGGGGCTATGTAATGAGACCTTAGTTACATTGTGTAATCCTTTTGTATAAATAAAATTGTTATTTCTTATTATGTTAAATTTGTGGATTTCAAATGTAAAAATAAATATAGGATGAATTTATATTATTGGTGAATTTTCGAAAAATGGTATTTTAAAATATTTTTGTATACATTAAATAATTAATAATGTGAAATAATTTTCAAAAAATGGTCTTCTACAGTTGTTTTGAGTAAGAAATTTATAGTTTAATAAGATCAACTTAATTTTTAGTGAATAATAAAGTATGAATAGTAATATTACCCTTATTAATAGTAATGTGACCAATGGAATAGTAAAATAACTTAAGAAATTATAAATATAATTTAGGCATCTTGTTTGGTAATGTGATGTTATAGCATAAGTAAATAACTGTTTCAAAAATTATTAGTTAAGTATTAGTATTTTTTTCAGGTAAATAGTGATTTTACTTAAAAATTAAATATCCTATAATTATAAAATTATTTTCATAAAATGGAGTTCATTTTTTAATTCAGAGCATCGATGTTAGGTTAGGTTGAATTTAAGATATTTTTATAAAATGTTTTGTTTTTCGGTGAATAGTAAAAATACAATTTTGAATTCTCGTGTGATTAATGACATCATTAATGATGTAATAATGATGTAATCATTTTGGTTGACTTGTGAATAATAAGATGTTATATGAGGTGTCCCAAGTGGCCAATACCATGGGAAAATAGCATGGGCTATCCCATATTTTTGCAAATATCACTGATGAGGTGTCCCTTGGAAATTAATAAAATATTCCCTCACTTTTGTTATAAATACCAAACCATTACCTCATTACTTTAATTTAAAATTAATCATCAATGAATCTATAGTCTTTTTACCTCCCAAGTATTCCTCCCAAGGTTCCCTCAATCCCCCCCAAGGTCCCAACCTTCAACTTTTAAAGTTGCTCTTCAAGGTAAGAGAACCTTTCACCCTCCGCTTTTAAGTCATGACTTCCTTTATGTTATGTCTTCTAGTTTCCATCTTATTATGTTGGGGTATTCTCTTCTATGTCCTTATTTCTATACATTTTATTTCCAAATTATTATATACCCTTTCCAATAGCATCAACTTGTTTTTCTGAATTTTAAGCAATGATGTTAGGCTGCCGAATTTTTCGTAAAAGAAATTGCATCTTCTCTTTTCTTTCAAGTTTCCTTTTCATGTGGTATGTTATTAAAATATACATAAAATGATCTTATTTCTTTTTATTGTGCACTCATATTGTATTGTGAGTTATTTATTTTTGGGTGACCCCTGTCCCCTCTCTTTTCAATATTTTTTAAAACCATGTTGTATAATCGTTATGTTGCAGAATTTTCGTCTCAAAATATCTCTCTTTTTCTTAAGAAATTATCTTATTTTATTTATGTGAATACCCAAACCTATTTAATTTATAAAGGTATTAATCAAGACATAAAATTTATATATTTGATTCTGGAATTTATATACATATAACCCTCACTCCCTTTCCATGGGTTATAAATGACATAATGATCTTATTTTTAAGAACTTTTAAAACATCACGATCTTGAAATGAAACCCATTTCTTTTATTCTTCATGGGTTATTTATGAAATGTTTGATTATGATCTATGTGGATCACATGAAAGTAAATAAATATTAAGGGTGCGCTCTGATAGTGCTCCAATGCATTGAGTAATGAAATTAATCTCTAGAGATGACAAGTTTCACGATACCTTGGTGAATAACATTGGTAATTTTTATGACACCTTGGGGATTAACCATGGTGATATGTTCATGAATCTATAAATTAAATTTTGTAGCCACATATTAAAGTTATTATTAAAGTTCTTTTCATTATGATATGCCTCTACTTCCATTTCTCATGTCTTTATATTTTTCATCAAGTTCTTATTGATATCACAAGTAAACTGATTCCCTTGATTTCTTTACTCGGCCTTATGTTCACCCTTTCCTTTGATGTATGTCTCTAGGTTATGAGATGAATTAATTGTACATAGAATGAACTTTTCAAGAATATTTTTTCAATGGGATTTATAAGAGTGTTTTAATTTTTCATGTATTATGCTCCTGATTTCTAAGACACTAGACTTTAAAGATCCTCTATTTGTAAAATGTAATGAAAAGTTATATAATAAAAGGAAGGATGTTATAGTCGTTATCAAGGGATAGTTTAGTTATTTATTGAAATTATGCTATAAAAAATTTAGTAAGAAACCTATAGAAAAGTTTAAATATAGGAAAACTTCCTAGTATTTTGGTGAAATATTAAGTAAGTGGTTTCCAAACAAATAAATCTCAGTCTGGATATGAACAAGTGGATATAGATCTGGTACAGATGTACCTAGGAGTGAAAACTCCAAAAACGAGTTTCGGGCTTGACTCAGGGTATCCTGGTACACGAAAATGGGCCTTGCTGCACTCCTGGTTTGACACTCCCAGGGGATATGTTTGGTTAATCATAAGCTTTTTATGAATCATTATGAATGGTTTATAGAGAAATGTAATTGTTTAAGAATGAAGTTTTAAGACATAAAATCCTTTATAGTTAAAAGATTCATAAATTAAAAAAGCTTCTCACTAAGGTTTTATTATTTTAGAAAATGGTGGGCAATAGGAGGAACCTTGAAAATAGTGACCGCAATGGACCATGAACTGACAGCACTCCAATGGAAGCTGGAATGGAAACTTTCACAAGAATGATGAATCAACTAACTCAAGTTATGGGAAATAACTTGAATCAAGCCGAGTGACCGATCTCAAAATGAAGGGAACAATATTCTATTGATTTCTTTATGCATCAATAGCCAACAACCTTTAGTAGATCTACTGACCCATTGATTTCTGAATAGTGGATCAGTACTATCAAGAAGATCTTTTCTGTGCTCCGCAGTTCAGAACAAGAGAAGGTCACCCTGGTTATTTATCGCTTAGAGGGAGAAGCTGATCAGTGGTGGGAACTGATTAAAAACACGAGTCCAATAGTGGAGGTTGAAGCTTTAGAGTGGTAAGAGTTCAGAGGGATTCTCTTCAGTAAGTATTTCCCTCATTCCATGAGAACAAGAATGGAGAAGGAGTTTCTCGAGCTGAAGTATAAGGAGAATGAATGTGTGGGAAGCTACGAGATAAACTTCACAAGGATTTCACATTACACCTCTAGCTTTGTCATGGATCCAAATGGTAAGGTTGATAGATTATTTGGTGGACTAAGACCTCATCTATGGAAGAATCTAGCCAACTTAGACTATGATATCTATGAGAAGATTGTGCAAAGTGCGATGAAAGTCAAACTAGAGTTTGGTGAGATGAAATGGTCTCATAAATCCAATGATAAGAAAAGATCGATGGAGCCAATATTAGGGTGTAATTTTGATCAGGGAATATAAGGAAAACAATTGCAACGTCCCACATGTAATAAATGTGGGAATAAACATTCGGGGAACTTTCTACTCAGAAGCGGGAAGTGCTACAAGTGTGGAAGAGATGACCATATCGTGCAGAATTGTCGTAGTGAGGAGAATCCTCAACTCCCAAACACTAATGACAAGGGGAAGATGGTGTAGGACATACCTGATGTCCAATGCTATAAGTGTGGAAAACTTGGGAACTTTTCCAATTAATGTCCAAATTCGAGGGCAGTGGAGGGGAATCACCATCAGCCTCAGCAAAGTCCAAGGGATCAAGGTCATACTTTTTCAATCACTACGAATGAAGTTGAAGCACCAAATGATGTGGTGGCAGGTTCTCTTGTTGTTCTCTCAAAGCTAAAAAGCACTTTGTTTGATTATTGTTCTACACATTCCTTTATTTCCTCCAAGTTTACAAAGAATTTAGAATCAACCCCCAAATTTCTAAAAGTGGAGTTATCACTCAAGACTCCTGGTGGGATTATCCAAGAATCATCAGTGTTTAGAAACTCTAGTATTTACTTTAGTGAGCACAATATTATCACAAATCTAGTAGTCATTCCCATGCTGAAATTCGACATTATACTAGGGATGGACTGACTCTCAAAGTATAATGCTAAGATCAAATGCAGAAGTAAGGAAATCTCAATAGTCTTGAATGGAAAACCTACAGTTATCTTCCAAGGAGAGATATCTCAATCTGATATTTGTCTAGAATAACCTTTTATATCCTTATTTATGGAGTTGATTGGTGAAGAAGAAGAATGAAATGAGAGTATAAGGATATAAAATGTCCCCATCATCCAGGAATACATTGACGTATTTCTTGAGGAGTTACCCAGACCTCCCCTAGAAATAGAGGTAGAGTTCTCCATTGAACTCATACCTAGATCTCATCCAATATTAAAGACCCTGTATAGGATAGAAAATGTGGAGCTGGAGGAATTAAAGAAACAACTCCAAGATATTTTGGATAAGGGGTTTATCCATCCAAGTGTGTCTCCTTGGGGAGCACTTATTCTATTTGTAAAGAAGAAGGATGGATCAATGCAGCTATGCATTTATTATAGAGAACTAAATGGTATCATAGTGAAGAAAAAATACCCTCTTCCAATAATTGATTACTTATTTGACCAACTTCGTGGGGATCAGTTCTTCTCTAAGATTGATCTTCTTTCTAGCTATCATAAATTGAGGGTGAAGAAAGAAGATATTCTAAAAATTTCCTTCTGATCAAGATATGGGCATTATGAGTTTTTTGTTATGCCCTTCAGACTGACTAACACACCTTCTATTTTTATGTATTTTATGAATAGAGTCTTTAAGGACTACCTTGATAACTTTATAGTGGTTTTTATTGATGATATTCTGATATATTCCAAAAAAATTTAGGAGCATGAGGATTATCTAAGGGCTATATTGAAAACTCTACTGAAGGAGAGGATTTTTGGAAAGTTTGGAAAATGTGAATTTTGGTTACAATAAGTTGCTTTCTTGGGGCACATTGTAACCAATGAAGGAATCACAGTTGGACCTAAAAAGACAAAAGTTGTATAGGAGTGGCCTCAGCCTACAATAATAACTGAGATTTTTAGTTTCTTTGGATTAGCAGGATATTATAGGAGGTTTGTGAAAAACATTTCACGAATTTCTAATACATTAACCAAGTTAACTCGAAAAGGGGTCAAGTTCATATAGATAAAGGAGTGTGAGGAAAGTTTCCAAGAGCTAAATAATAGATTGGTTATTGCACCCGTGTTAACTCTACCCTCAAGTGGAGAAGGATTTGTTATTTTTAGCGATACATCTCTAAAAGGGCTTGGGTGTGTCCTCATGTAAAATAAAAAAGTCATATCTTATGCATCACGATAGTTGAAGACTCATGAGAAGAACTATCCTACGCATGATCTGGAGATGGCTACGGTCATTTTTGCTCTGAAGATATGGAGGCACTATCTTTATAGGGAGAAATGTGATATATACACAGACCATAAATGTTGGAAGTATATTTTCACACAAAAGGAATTGAACATGAGACAGAGTAAATGGTTGAAACTTCTCAAAGACTATGATTTTTCAATTCATTATCATCCCGAAAGAGCAAACAAAGCCGCTGATGCATTAAGCAGGAAAGACCCGGTTGTTCTTTCCATGATGCAAATTCAAAGATATCCTTTGATCAATGACCTGGTAAAGCTATAAGTGGTAATTACAAGGGAAGGTACATCATCAACCCTAACCCAAATGATTTCTCAACTGTCATTACTGGAGAATATCAAGAAAGTTTATAAAGAAGATCCTTTGTTACAGAAGAAGTTTGAGGCTATGAAGGATGGTAAATTTACTGAGTTCAATATTGATCAAGAAGGTGTACTGAAATTTCGTACAAGACTATGTGTTCTATCTATTCTGTAAATAAAGAAGGAGCTGATAGATGAAGATCATAGCTCTACTTTCTCTATACATCCAGGAAGCACAAAAATGTATAGAGACCTTCATGATCATTATTGGTGGGATAGTATGAAAAGGGAGATTGCTGACTACACTTTAAGGTGTTTGGTATGTCAATAAGTGAACGCAGAGCGACAACTTCCTAAAGGGGTATTGCAACCACTACCCATAACACCATGGAAGTGGGACAATATCACAATGGACTTTGTGACTGGTCTCCTGAGAACTTCCAAAGGAAACAATGTGATATGGGTTATTCTGGATCGTCTCACCAAGACTACCCATTTTATCTCTATTTGGGAAGATTTCTCTCTTGATCAAATTTCCAGGATTTGCGTGGAGGAAGTGGTAAGGCTTCATGGAGTTCCACTTTCTATCATATCTGATCGAGATCCAAAGTTCACATCAAAATTCTGGAGAAGTATTCAACATGCTCTGAACACCGAATTGAATTTCAGTACGGCCTATCACCCCCAAACTGATGGAAAATCTGAAAGTACTATTCAAACACTCAAGAATATGCTGAGAACATGATCAATGGAATTTAAAGGTGGATGGGATCAATATCTCCCTTTAGTTGATTTCTCTTACAACAACAGCTTCCACTCGAGCATTCAAATGGAACCCTATGAAGATCTATATGGTAAGAGATGTAGAAATCATACTTTTTGGCATGAATATTATGAGAGAATGCTTCTTGGGCCTGATCTTGTGCAAGATATTATAGAAAAGGTTCATTCCATCCAGCAACACATTAAGGCTACTCAGAGTCGGCAAAAGAGATATACCAACAACCATCGAAGGGACTTTGAGTTTGATGTTGGTGAAAAGGTCTTTCTTAAAATTTATCCTTGGAAAAGAGTCATGAGGTTTGGGAAGAAAGAGAATCGCATCCCTAGGTACATTGGCCCCTATGAAATCCTTGATCATGTAGGAGCAATGGACTATCGGCTTGCACTTCCACCAAATATAGCACAACTTCATAATGTCTTCCATGTATCTCTCTTGGAGAAGTATATATCTGACCCTTCACATGTACTAAATCCAGAGGTGGTACAACTGGAACATGACCTCTCTTATGAGGAGTAGCAGGTGAAAATATTGGATCGTAGAGACAAGGTTCTACACAACAAGACTACCCACCTTGTTAAGGTGTTGTGGAGGAACCACAAATGTGAAGAATCCACATGGGAACCAGAGGAATCTATGAGGTAGAAGTACCCACACATTTTCTTTTCTGAGGGTATGAGTTGAAATTTTGGGGATGAAATTTCTTAAGGGGGGAAGAATGTAATGACTCAAACTTTTTAATAATATTTGTTTCTTGAATTTGTGTATTATTTTATTTTATACTTAACAAAACTATATCCTTTAATTAATGAAGTGGTTATAATTAAAATAATACCACTGGGTTTTGACTTTTATATGACTGTTGGTCAATATGACCATTAGAAACTAAATTATTAACGTTATGATTATTATTTATAAATACAAGTGATCATGGTTAATTAATACAGAAAGAAGAGTCGATGGCCTTATCCAGTAGACTCGGGTCATATGAAGCCCATCTATCAGAGCTTGGGAAAGAGTTTGCATCACTAGGCTTTGCTCTGGACCAAGCCCAAGCTGAGCTTTAACATATTAAGCTTGAATGGAATCGCCTACGGGAGAAGTTCAAGCTGATAGAAATCACCACTCATGGCAATGTTGTCTGAACTGCCCCAAGATTCTATCACCATAACACATCTTACACTTAGGTCCTATGTAGGTGTTATAAGGGGATATGTAACAAGACCTTAGTTATGTTGTGTAATCCTTTTGTATAAATAAAATTGTTATTTCTTATTATGTTAAATTTGTGGATTTCAAATGTTAAAATAAATATAGGATGAATTTATATTATTAGTGAATTTTGGAAAAAGGGATTTTAAAATATTTTTGTATACATTAAATAATTAATAATGTGAAATGATTTTAAAAAAATGGTTTTCTACAGTTGTGTAGAGTAAGAAATTTAGAGTCTAATAAGATCAACTTATTTTTAGTGAATAGTAAAGTATGAATAGTAATATTAACCTTATGAATTGTAATGTGACCAATGGAATAGTAAACTCACTTAATAAAGTATAAATATAATTTAGGCATCTTATTTGGTAATGTGATGTTATAGCATAAGTAAATAATCATTTCAGAAATTATTAGTTAAGTATTAGTATTTTTTTCAGGTAAATAGTGTTTTTACTTAAAAATTAAATATCTCGTAATTAGAAAATTATTTTCATAAAATGGAGTTCATTTTTTAATTCAGGGCATTGATATTAGGTTAGGGTGAATTTATGAGATTTTTATAAAATTTTTTGTTTTTCAGTGAATAGTAAAAATACAGTTTTTAGTTTCGGTGTGATTAATGACATCATTAATGATGTAATAATGATGTAATCATTCTGGTAAACTTGTGAATAGTAATATATTCTATGATTCATCCCAAGTATCCAATACCATGGGAAATCTCGTGGTTTTTCAAATACCACCGATGAGGTGTCCCTTGGAAATTAATTAAATATTCCCTCACTTTTTCTATAAGTACCAAGTAATTATCTCATTCCTTTCATTAAAAATTTATCATCAAAAAATATCTGGTTTGTTTACCTCCCAAGTAGTCCTCTAAAGGTTCCCTCAATCCCCCCAAGGTCCCAACCTTCAAGATTTCGAAGTTACTCTTCAAGGTAAGGGAACCTTTCACCCTCCTCTTTTAAGTCATGACTTCCTTTATATTATGTATTCTAGTTTCCATATTATTTTGTTGGGGTATTCTATTATATGTCCTTATTTCTATCCATTTTATTTCAAAATGATGAGAGTCCCTTTCCACTCTCATCAACTTATTTTTCTGAATTTTAAGCGACGTCGTTAGACTGCCGATTTTTTCGTAAAAGAAATCGCATATTCTCTTTTCTTTCAAGTTTCCTTTTCATGTGGTATGTCATTCAAATATACATACCATGATCTTATTTCTTTTTATTTTTTACCCATACTATATTATGAGTTATTTATTAGTGGGTGACACTTGTCCCCCCTCTTTTTAATATTTTCTAAAACCATGTTGTATAACTGTTATGCTACACAATTTTCATCTCAAAATCTCTCTATTTTTATCAAGAAATTATCTTATTTTATTTATGTGAATACCCAAACCTATTTCATTTCCAGAGGTATTCATCAATACATAAAATTGATATAATTTATTCTAGAATTGACATACATATAACCCTAACTCCATTTCCATGGGTTATAAATGACATAATGATCTTGTTTTTAAGTACTTCTAAAATGCCACGATTTTGAAATGAAACCCATTTCTTTTATTCTTTTTGGGTTATTTATGAAATTTTGTTTATGAATAATGTGGATCGCATGAAAATAAATAAATATTAAGGGTTATCCTTGATAGTGATCTAATGAATTAGGTAAAGAATTTAATCTCTAGAGATGACAAGTTTCACGATACCTTGGTGAATAACATTGGTAATTTTTATGACACCTTGGGAATGAACCATGGTGATATATTCATGAATATCTAAATTAAATTTTTTAGCCACATATTCAATTTATGATTCAAGTTATTTTCATTATGATATTCCTCTACTTCTATTGCTCATGTCTTTATGTTTTTCATCAAGTTCTTATTGATATCACAAGTAAATGGATTCCCTTGCTTTCCTTACTGGGCCTTCTACTCACCCTTTCCTTTGATGTATGTCTCCAAGTTATGAGATGATGTAATTGTACATAGGATTAACTTTTCAATGGGATTTATAAGAGTGTTTTAAGTTTTCATGTATTATGCTTCTGATTTCCAAGACACTAGACTTTAAAGATCCTATGTTTTTAAAATGTAATGAAAAGTTATGTAATAAAAGGCAAGATGCTATAGGAGTGTAGTTGCTCAAATAAAACAAAGAGACTTGTATGATATGGGTGATGAAGTGGAATATTTTACCTCTGACATTGAATCCCATCAACAATAATAAGAGAACTTATTTGTCCATCATGATATTGAAAATATTAGTCTTTCAAGGGTTGATGAAGTAGATGAAGTAATGAAGGAGTAGGAAAACAAGATGATTGAAGGAAAAAATGATTGTATATGAATTCATACATTCATTTATCAACCAATTTTCTTATTTGTGTAGTCATTCATTATCATAGATATGTATATATTTTTCAATACTATGCATATGTTATCATTTTTAAATTTTTTTCTGCATGATTTTTTTGAAATATATATTCTGAAATTGATTTTATTTGATTAAATGATAGGAATACCTAGGAGGAAGCATTTTACTGATCCCAGTAGACTCTCAGTCGACGTTCCCTTGACCATAGCGATAGATGGTGATCCATCGGTCTCCCTCCCTATAGCATCTGAGACACCCTCCGCTTTCCCCCTACACCATCTCTCACACCCTCCATTCCATCATCTTCTGGCACACCCTCCATCAGTATCCCATCAATAGCTCAGCCAACGTCTCCCCATTCAGTAGGCTCAGTAGTGAGGAAATAGTTTGCCACTCCTGTTTCTTCATGGGGATATTGGAGGGTGACAATTATAAGTAAAAAATTTAATACGAATAAAGTTATTGTACTTTTTTTATATTACTAACTGATTTTCATAAAAGATGGAAAAAATTATATTATGGAGAGAAATATGAAAAATTTAAATATCTAAAATCTGAATGGATTGAAGATAGTTATCCCATTTAACTGTTATGAGGTCCCCACTATAATATCTTAGGTATTTATAGAATAATACATTTTCATATATATTAATATTTTTAAATTTAATATTAATTTTAGTTTAAAGGAGACACTATGTATGATAGCATACCCGACACGCAACAACAGGTTTCTCCGAAATCTTACGTTACACACAACACTGAGTTATACCGAAAAATAATACAACAATAATATTATTATTTTAAATGGTAGTTAACGCCTAGTTGTTGTATTGGCGGGAATGAAAATAATTAACTATATTATGATTTTACATATTTTTTAATTTTTTTTACATTTATCCAATGAATTTTGGAGGCTTAAAATGAGAATTAATCCAATTTTAAGCATAAAATACTCTAATATTTTTAAAAGGTTGTTTTACCTCCTTTTAATGGAGAACCCTTTTTAAAAATAGTTTTGAAACTTTTATATGTTCTATTTGATAAAATAAAATTATCCTTCAGAAGTGGTACATAAAAATTTACTTCAGTTGAAATTTTGGTATTTTTCTGATAAAATCCATATTTTTATGAATAGTGAAAAATATTGCATTTTAATTCAAAACCGCCTTTTCATTTAATTTATTTATATAGTTAGATTATAATTTTATTTGGTTTTAAAGTGTAATTGGATTAATTTTTTATCATTTAATACAATTATAGTCATTGGAAGTAATTTCACATTTAAATTGGACATAAACATATGTCAATCTTTTAATAGTTTTTACTTCTTAAAAACTTGCTTTTTGGTTTTGACAACGGGAATTAATTTTAAATTAATTACTGAAAATTCTGTGTTTTGAATTTAGAAAAATGGGTTCCATATTTTGAATCATAAGGTCTAAATTTTGTAAATAGGTACCTTTTATTTTTGGATATTATGAACATTAATTTTAGTAATTATTTTTATTTACCATAGTTAAAGGGTAAATCAGGTAAATAAGGGTAAAAAATAATATTATAATAATATAAAAATATCCTAATATGTGTTATAATCCTATTGGATTAGATATGGCCAACCATAGGCATCCTTGGGTCGATTTTAGGACCCCATGGAGCCAATTGGGTGTGATAATGACCTTTTATTATATTTATTTTAAAGAAAATGGAAATATAACATAAACATGTATCTCCTAACTAAAACAATTTTAATTTGGTTTATATAAATGATATCTTAGACTATAAATATTAATTAAAAATATAAAAATATTTCCTACATCATGGTATTTTATTTATAATTTTTATATATTAAATAAATTTATTTATTTATGATATAATGATGATGCAGTGATTATTAATGAAAGATTCAAATAAATGATATTGTAAATATTAAAATAAATGTAATTTGAATATTTTTATTCTATCCATGAATTTTTTGGATTACATTAACATGTGAGGGATGAGTTAATACCTTTGGATCAAATTAATAAATTTTTTATGAATTTAAAAAAAATCAATTACTAAATAGTGTCAAAATTGATGTAAATGAGTTTTTAAAACAAATATTATTTTATTAAATGATATAATAGTCCTAAAAATCTAATATTCAACCAAATGACTTATATAATGTTACAAATGTCGTTAATGATCCACTTATGATTCTATTGGTATTTTATAGTAACTATAGTAACCATATATTATGAAAATACAAGAAGATATGGTAAGAGTTAATGTTTTTAACTAAGGGTTAAAGCTAAAAGATAAGGTTAATTTTATGACCTAAACTTGTATAAAATCTATTAGTTGAGAGTATGTTTACCCATCCTCATCTTATACTAGAAATTTATCACTTTTTAACTATTATAATTCAAAAATAAATTTATAATAAAATAATATTTCAAAACTTTCCTAAAGTTCCCCTCCTCCCTCTTATAAAAGGCTACCACCTCTACCCACTTACTCACACATCTCAAGCCCCTTGGATCGTCCAAATTATGCTCAAATAATCTCCCAACATACCTAGATTACTTCTATAATCATTACCATTGGAATAAGGCAACTCAAATAATCTTTTTGGCTCAAATCAAAAGGAGTTACCCAAATTTGAGGTAACATCTTCTCTCAAGCTCTTTTCCTTTATTTTCCTTATCCACCACCTACACTATTTTTATTTCATTATTTTATAAAAAAACCAGTATAATAAATATATTAGGATGTTTTTATGCTAATTTTTTGACCTAAACTTACACACACCTCCATCTAATGGATATAGAACATATTGTTTCTCTGTACGGCGAATTACTGTCTCATGAAACGATGATTGTTCAATTTTCTCCTACCACCTATCATGGTGGAAATTATGATGGCGCTATATTTATATATGATATGTATTATATTTTTATTATCTCTATGCTTATGTAATTTTTATTTACAACATACCTTTATGCTTTTCATAATGTGTAAATATGATAATTTCATTTGAGGAAGTGTGGACTACCGCCCTCTCAAAGTGATATGACTCGTTCATGCCATACATGGAATGTATAAAGGATGTAATTAATGAAATTATGTAACATATATAACATGTATATTATACTGGAATTATAATATACCTATTTATCATTTATTTTTCATTCCTTTAATATGAAAAAGAAATGAAAGTAGTGTTCATGCGTACGTACAGCCTACCGTCTCCATGAACGGTGAATTTCATTTCTTATCCCCAAATGTTATGGAATCTTATAAATACATATATATTTGATATATATGATATTTAAATCACTAATATAATTTTTTATATAATATAATTATGACCACATGGATAATTTTCATCAAAACAAGTTCATTTTTGACTCAAATACTGAAAGTTGATAAAACGTCTGATATGAACTCAAATAATTAACTAATTTCTATAACATGGTAATAAGTGATATAAAATGAGTAATAAACTTTAAAATGGTTCTAAAGAAATTATAAATTAACCTAAGTTTATTATTCAGGAAATTAAATAACGAATGAGACAACCCGGACTCAAGGTAAGATATTTCGTCTCAATCTCCTTTCATTGAAGCATTTCTTGATAATATGAACCTTTATTCTTTTATAAGGCATTTATACAGCCACTATGAAATTTCATATCCATATTTTATATATAATAATTTTATTTATTGTTTTGATAAATGTATTAATTCATGGAGATTAATATTTAAATGTTCAAAGTGGTATGGGACACCTTGAACATTTAAAGATTTAATTATCAAATATTTTTCTTTGTGATATTAATTTACACATTTATTTATATGGATATAAAGGGATTATACAGTAAATTTTATGAATATCCTTAAATTAATTCAAATTTTTCAAAATGGAATATTTTGATACAAAGCGTTTTACTTTTGTTACAAAATGATAAGAGGAATGTTTTTTGTTTTAACGTATACAGCAACAACAACTTCTCTGCCACCATAACTATTATTTGATATTTGGATTCTTCTATAAGACTTAATGTCTTTTAAAATAAAAATTAATATCTTATTCCTTTATTTTGGTACCTTGGTATTGAAAATAGGTTCTTAAATGAAAATGTTATTTTTATACAGAAATATTTTTCAAATGAGATTAGAAGAAGCTTTCAAAAGGGGTTTTGTGATGAACGTTTTTTATTCATGAAATGGTACAGGAGAATTATATGAAATAGGTGAGATCGATATATCTTATACAAAGGGTTGAGTCCCATTATATCTCTCAGTTGAACTTGATATATCTTACAATAAGGGTTGAGCCCCATTATAGCTCATGGGTGAGCCTGACACAACTTATACGAAGGGTTGAGCCCCATTATAGCTCACAGGTGAGCCCGACACAGCTTATAAAAAGGGTTGAACCCCATTATAGCACATGGGTGAGCTCGATATAGCTTATATGAAGGGTGATCCCCATTATAGATCTCCAATTTTTAATTCAATCATGTGGTTGTTTCAATTGGAAGATGTTTGAAAGGGTTTTATGTATATGATGCTCTAAGTCACCTAAAGGATTTTTAATTTCTTTCTATTGGTTTTAGTTTTTTTCATTGAGAAAAAATTATGAGTGTTATTCATGTGAAAATGTTTTGGTTCATCCTCTCAAATAACATTTAATGGGTTATCAGGTTTTAACTAGACTAATGGTTTTTCTTTATTTTTATGTCCCTTACTGAGATTTTTGTGATCATTCCAAGTTTTTAAATGTTTTCACTGGATTTAAGGGAGAATAGAGTCAAGGATGGAATCAAGGAAAGTTTATGATGATTAAACATGAAAATAAACCATGTTTATTTTTTAAAAAAAAATTATGTTATAGAAGAAACAAATACTATTGGAAGTGTCCACTTTGTATTTCTATGTTTTTGTTATGTAATAGTTATGGCCTAATTCTATAATGCTATAAACCTAAAAATATCCTCAATGTGAATTATTAACATAACTCAATATTATGTAATGTTTAAGGTTGGGGCCTTATAGTTGGTATCAGAGGTCGGTTTAGACAACTTTGGAGATTAGGATGACTTCTTAAGAGATAGGGAGATCATATGAGTTTATAATTTTTAGGTTGATCACATGTTCAATGTCTTACAAATCCCTTTTGAGGCTTTATGTTCAAAAATTTTAAGGTGATTAATGGTAATTTTGGAGACATTTTTTTTAGGTAATATTGCATTATTACTTTTTGGGATGGAAAATGAAGGCATGAGATAAAATTTGAGGTTGAAATATGTTATGTTATTCTTGAGGATCTTATCTCATTTTTTGAAATGTTGTAAAATTATATAGTTTTTGAAAAAGGAAAACATGCAGACCATGTGACGACCCATCGCATCAGACAAAATTATGGGAATCGAACCCACAACAGAAGTGCGACTAGGATTTATCACCTACCACTAGCCTACGTGAATTTCCTGGTTTTTATGACTTATTATTTTTAGTTAAATGATTTTATGGATCAAGAATAATTTGATTTTGGGAACTTATGTTTTATCAAATGGATATCCTAGTATAGGAAAATGATTTTGTGATTAAGTGATAAATGTTATTTTGGAAGACGTTCGCTCTTTTGGGAACACTATATGTCTAAGAAAAATAGAATACTATGGGATTTAATTTGAGGAGTAATGGTTGAATTTTGTTTTGGAATAATCTATGTTTTTATTATGGACATATGGAAATTTAAGTTATTTATGAAAATTATTAACCTATTATGGAGAACATGTGATTAGGTTAATTAATTTTAAGTATGAGACTTTAAGAGCAGTTAATGTTATTTGGAGATAAATGTTAAGATTTATTGTGTAAGACTATATGATCAAATCCTTATGAATTTTGGGTTTAAATCTTAGTTTATATTATTTTGAATAATTTTAAGGGCAATTGTTTATTGAATGTTTTTTGTTGAACTTTGGATATTGTTTGTTGAATTTTGGAGATTAAGAGTAATATTTCTTTTTATAAAGGATTGTTATTTTTGGGGATTATCTAATCTTGTACTAACCATTTTGGTTTTGGTTATTGTCTAAAAATATGATAAATATATAGTTTATCTTTTGTGGATTATGTGATTCTCTAGGAGTTGATTCTAGCACTTCTGGTGTGACCAAGTCATCTTTAATACTAATCGTTTGGATAAAAGATGAGTTTGTGGTAGATATTTATCAAAGGATGAAAATCTACTTAACAAGAAAGTATGTTTCCTTATGTTCTTAGTCAAACTCGTAAATAAATTCCTCAATTTTATGAAAAGGATATTAAAACAAAAACATTTCTCATTTACTTTTCCTATTGGGAAATCAAAGACCATTTAACCCATCACAAGTTTATGGTTTTTTGGTTGTTAACTTTCTCCTGGTCATGTTTTCTATCACTCTCCATCAGAACAAGATGGTTAGTTTTTCTTACATATGCATGTTTTCCTACATGGAATCCTAGTATATGTTATCTAGAGTGACATTTGTACTTCTCTTTATTTCTTTTAAAGTGATATTTTTATTGACTCTTTTTCCGATGTGGTATTTTCAACGAAGTTTCTGAGCCCAATTTTAAAATTGTGAGGATGCAATTTCCAAAAGGGGAGAATGATGTAACATCTTAAGTATTTATAGAATAATACATTTTAATATATATTAATATTTTAAAATTTAATATTAATTTTAGTTTAAAGGGGAAACTATGTATGATAGTGTACCTGAAACGCAACAACGGGTTTCTATGAAATCTTACGTTGCACACAACATTGAGTTATACAAAAAAATAATACAACAATAATATTATCATTTTAAATGGTAGTAAATTCCTAGTCGTTGTATTGGAGGAAATGAACATAATTAACTATATTATGATTTTATATATTTTTTAAATGTTTTTACATTTATACAATGAATTTTAGAGGCTTGAAATGATAATGAATCCAATTTTAAGCATAAAATACTCTAATATTTTTAAAAGGTTATTTTACTACCTTTTGATGGAGAACCCTTTTTAAAAATAGTTTTGGTCACTTTTATATGTTATATTTGATTAAATAAAATTATTCTTTAGAATCAGGACATAAAAATTTACTTTGGTTGAAATTTTGGTATTTTTCTGATAAAATTCATATTTTTATTAATAGTGAAAATACTTCATTTTAATTCAAAACTGTCTTTTCATCTGATTTATTTATATAATTAGATTTTCCTTTTAATTGGTTTTAAAGTTTAATTAGATTAATTTTTTTATCATTTAATCCAATTATGTTCATTAAAATAAATTTCACATTTAAATCGGACATAAACACATGTCAATCTTTTGATAGTTTTTACTTCTTAAAAATTTGCTTTCTGGTTTTGATAGCGGTAATTAATTTTAAATTAATTACTGAAACTTCTATATTTTGGATTTGGAAAAATAAATTCCATATTTGTAATAATAATGTCTAAATTTTATAAATATCTACCATTTATTTTTAGACATTATGAATAGTAACTTCATTAATTATTTTTATTTACCATGGTTAAAGGGTAAATCAGATAAATAAAGGTAAAAAATAATATTATAATAATATAAAACTATCCTAACACGTGTCCTAATCCTATTTTATGAGATATGGATGACCATGGAAATCCTGGAGTCGATTTTAGGACCCCATGGAGCTACTTGTGTGTGATAATGACCTTTTATAATATTTATTTTAAAGAAAAAGGAAATATAACATAAACATGTATCTCCTAACTAAAACAATTTTAATTTGGTTTATATAAATTACATATTAGAATATAAATAGTAATTATAAATATAAAAATATTTTCTACATCATGGTATTTTATTTATAATTTTTAGTCATTAAATAAATAAATTTATTTATGACACAATGATGATGTAGTGATTACCTTATTAATGAAATATTCAAATAAATGATATTATAAATATTAAAATAAATGTAATTTGAATATTTTTATGCTATACATGAATTTTTTGGATTACATTAACATTTCAGGTATTAGTTAATACATTTTTATCGAATTAATAAAGTTTTTATGAATTTAAAAAAAATCAATTACTAAATAGTGTCAAAATTGATATAAATGAGTTTTTAAAACAAATACTATTTTATTAAATGATATAATAGTCCTAAAAATCTAATATTCAGAAAAATGAATTATATAATGTTAAAAATTTAATTAATGATCCACTTTTGGTTCTATTGGTATTTTATAGTAACTATAGTAACCATATATTATGAAAATACACGAAGACAAGGTAAGAGTTAATGTTTTTAACTAAGGGTTAAAGCTAAAAGATAAGGTTAATTTTGTAACCTAAACTTGTATAAAACCTATTGGTTGAGAGTATTTAGACCCATACTCATCTTATACTCAAAATTTATCACTTTTTAACTATTATAATTCTAAAATCAATTTATAATAAAATAGTATTTCAAGACTTTCCTGAAGTGCCCCCTCCCTCTTATAAAAGGTCACCACCTCTACCCACTTATTTGCACCTCTCAAAC
Source organism: Viscum album (assembly GCA_963277665.1). Lineage (NCBI taxonomy): Eukaryota > Viridiplantae > Streptophyta > Magnoliopsida > Santalales > Viscaceae > Viscum > Viscum album. The sequence goes on from OY728150.1 coordinate 965,949,840, forward strand.
CCATTGGATCATACAAATTCTACTCAAATAAGATCCCAAAATTCCTAAATTACTCCTAGAATCCTTACCTTGGGCATAAGGAAACTCAAATAATCCTTTTGACTCAAATCGAAAGGAGTTACCCAATTTTGAGGTAACATCTTCTCTCAAGCTCTTTCCTTTATTTTCCTTCTCCACACCCTATGCTCTTTTTATTATATTATTTTATAACATCACCAGTATCATAAATATATTAGGATGTTTTTATGCTAATTTTTTGACCTACTCTTACACACACCTCCATCTAATGGATATAGAACATATTGTTTCTGTGTACGGCGAACTGCTGCCTCACAAAACGATGATTGTTTAATTTTCTCCTACCACCTATCATGGTGGTCATTATGATGAAACTATATTTATATATTTTATATATTATATTTTTATTTTCTCTAGTATTCTGTAATTTTTATTTACAATATACATTTATGCTTTCCATAATGTGTAAATACGATAATTTCATTTGAGGAAGTGTGGACTACCGCCCCCTCAAAGTGATATGACCCGTTCATGTCATACATGGAACGTATAAAGGATAAAGTTGGTGAACTTATGTAACATATATAAAATTTATATTATACTGGAATTATAATATACCTATTTATCATTTATTTTTCATTCCTTTAATATGAAAAAGAAATGAAAGTAGTGTTCATGTGTACATACGACCTACTGTCTCCATAAACGGTGCATTTAATTTATTATCTAAAAATGTTATAGACTATTATAAATACATATATATTTTATATATATGATATTTAAATAAAAAATATCATTCTGGAGATAATGTACTTATGACCACATGGATAATTTGCATCAAAACAAGTTCATTTTTTACTCAAATACCGAACATCGACAAAACATCTGATATGAACTAAAATAATTAACTAATTGCTATAACATGGTAATAAGTGATATAAAATGAATAATAAATTTTAAAAAGGCTATAAATCAATTAAAAATTAACCTAATTTTATTATTCATGAAATTAAAGAATGAATGAGACAAGTCGGACTCAATGTAAGGGATTTCATCTCAATCTTCTTTCATTGAGGCATTTCTTGATAATATGAACCTTTATTATTTTATAAGGAATTTATATAGACACTATAACATTTCATATCAATATTTTATCTATAATAATGTTATTTATTATTTTGATAAATGTATTAATTCATGGAGATTAAGATTTAAATGTTCAAAGTGGTATGATACACCTTGAACGTTTAAAGATTTAATTATCAAATATTTTTCTTCATGATATTAATTTACATATTTATTTATATGGATATAAAAGTATTATACAGGAAATTTTATATCTGTCTTTAATTTCATTCAAAGTTTTCAAAATGGAATATTTTTATACAAATCATTTTACTTTCATTACAAAATGATAAGAGTAATGTTTTTTGTTTTAATGTATATGGCGACAATGACTTCTCCGCCACCATAACCATTATTTGATATTTTTCTTCCTCTATAACCCTTAATGTATTTTAAAATGAAAATAAATCCCTTATTCCTTTATTTGGGTATCTTGGTATTGAAAATAGGTTCTTAAATAAAAATTGTATTTTTAAATGGAAATGTTTTTCATATGGGATTAGAAGAAGATTTAAAAAAATGGGTTTTGTGATGAATGTGTTTTATTCATGAAATGGTACATGAGCATTATATGAAACGAGTGAGCCCGATATAGCTTATACGAAGGGTTGATCCCCATTATAGCTCACGAGTGAGCCCGATATAGCATATATGAAGGGTTGAGTCCCGTTATAGCTCACAGGTGAGACTAACACAGCTTATACGAAGGGTTGAGACCCATTATAGCTCACGAGTGTTCCCGATATAGCTTATATGAAGGGTGATCCCCATTATAGATCTCCAATTTGGAAGTAAACCATATGGTTATTCCAATTGGAAGATGTTTGAAAGGGTTTTATGTATATAATGATATAATTTACCTAAAGGATTTTTAATTTATTATTATTGGTTTTAGTTTTTTTCATTGAGAAAAAATTATGAGTATTATTCATGTGAAAATTTTTTGTTTCATCCGCTCAAAGAACATTGAATGGGTTATTAGATTTTAACTAGACTAATGGTTTTTCTTTATTTTTATGTCCCTTACTGGTCTTTTTGTGATCATCCCAATTTTTTAAATGTTTTAATAGTATTTAAGGGAGAATAGATTCAAGGATGAAATCAAGGAAAATTTATGATGATTAAACATGAAAATAAACCATGTTTATTTTTTAAAAAAAAATATCTTTTAGAAGAAACAGATACAATTAGAACTGACCACTTTGTATTCCTATGTTTTTTATGTAATATTTATGGTCTAATTATCTAAATATCTCAACCTGAAAAGATCCTCAATGTGAATTCTTGAATTAACTCAAGATTGTGTGATGTTTAAGTATGGGGCCTTATACCTATGAATGATGCCACAGGATAATTTGGCCAGATTCTAGGTTAGCTGGCGACAGATATGGTTACCCTTCTGATTACGTATGTTGATTGGAGGCATATACCTAAATCTTGTAAAAATTAAGTTTTTGATTCATATATAAAGGTAATTTTAATACATTATGGTGTAATTGAATGTCATTATGTTATTAAATTCTAATATTTTAAAAATGAATCTCTTTTTACAGATGTTTTTCCACTTTCCCATTGTTGATCTTATAACACAAAAGTGGACATTGAAAATTTTGCATAAGAAATGGAAGGATTTTAAATAGGTATTATGTAAAGAATTCAATGATACATCATTGTGCACTCATCAACTGTATGATAAGGTACCCAACGGGGTACCTAGAGAGCAATGAAAGGGTTTTTTTATATTCATTTTCATGAGAAGCATGTGGCATTTAAATATATATTATTATATTAATCTCATTTTACATTTATACATGCATATGATAAGGAGATAAAATTTCATACATTACTATTAAATTACATGTTATTTATTTTAGTATGTTTCAAGGAAGAATGCATTGAGTCGATCTAAGCAAATCAGCCCTCACACTGACAGGTTAAAGATTTTTTTCAGAAACCAATCAACTCTGGTAATATTTTCATTTGTTTAAATATTTATAAGGCAATATTATCTATTTCGTATATTAAATTTTTGATTTATCTTTGTTTTATGTAGTCACAGAATTTAGGGCACCAAGTCTCCCCAATAAAACTATGGTTGGATATTCATAAAAAATATTTTGGGAGTTATGTTAATGAGTCTGCCAAAGAAGTTGGGGTATGAATTCATTTTTCATTGTAATAACTTATTGTCAGTTTTCACCATGTTAATATGTATTGATTTAAATATGACTGATATTTGATTTATAGGTAAAAATTAAATAATTATGGGATGTCAATCTCGTGCAGTCCTTCTCATTCTCCCAGGATGACCGAGTTGGTAAAGTCCTTAGAAAGGAGCATCCTAGTCGAGTGTGTAGGATGGGTTTGGGACCATTACCATCTGAGGTATTTGGAATACCATTGAGGATTGCAGCTGCATATATATACTTCTGGTTGTAGTCACTCCCTACCTCGAGATGCTCAAAGAGAGTTTGTTTCTATGAAAAGCACAATTCAACAACATGTGGCTCAAATATCCACTTTGCAGAAAGAATTAATTGATTTATATCAGAATATGACCGGATCCATCCCCAATGATATTGCATGATGGATGATAGTGAGTAGGTAAATCAGACAACTTAAAAATCATTTATTTCATAAGATTTTATTAGTTTAAAGTTTAAATATAAATATAAAACACTATTTAATTTTCAATATAATTGTCTTGCAGGTTCTGGTAGTAGGAAGTGGACAAGGAGATGGAGAGGGTTTTGATCAGAGTTCATCAGGTAGTGATTAGTGGTCTCTTTTATCTCTTGGACCAATATGGAAAGAGAGGGTTTGTTCATGTATCATTTGTGGCACAGAGTGTTCACATGTCATTTTCATTATTTCCTATGTTTTATTATCATATTACCAAGACTATGATCATGGTTGGTTATTTAAAGAGGTTATAACCATTTATATCGTGTTTTTTGGTATAACTATATAGTGGAATATTAATTAACTAATCCCCTAAATGGATAAAATACATTTTATATGACTAATTGGTTTGATTATAATTAGGTTTCCACTAAAGAAATTTCAAATTAAAAATTAAAAAATACTTTCCCCCATGACTTGTAATTTACATCTTATTTAACTGAGCCTCAGCGGTAAAAAAATTGGTTCACGTTAATGGTAAAAATTGAATTACAAGATGTCTTGTTTTCCTTTTTATATGGTTTAATTAAAATAAGATTATATGTATGACATATAATGAATTTTCCACTATAGATTGTACTTTATATTTCATTTATCTATGCCTTTGTATGTAATGTTCTGGTTCATGTAAAATGGGAAGGTGTAAATATTATGAACCCTATATATGTATGATGTGAACCCAGTGGGTGTTAGTTATTAACCATATGTAGGGGTGCTTGGGGTTGTGAGAGCATATGAGTTATATGATATCCCATGAGAACATAAGACCCTAATGTGATGGGGCTGATAGTGATCTCATGGTTTGTGAGTGACCCTTGAATGGGTGGGATGGGTTAGATTCTGAATTCTATATGAGACCATGTGAAGGATGTGTAGTATGTTGGGTGCAATGTGATCTTGGAACGGAGGTGAGTTTCATATCAAGAGTTGTGGCCCATGTGAGATAGACATGTTAGAGATGTGGTGGATCATATGTGAGGCTCATGTGAATAATAACATATTAAAATGGGTTCAATGTAAGGGATGTTTAAATTACTAGTACTCTTTAATGCAAAGCATCCATGTTTCAGTAGAGTATACGGTTTTTTAGGGCAGGACCAGTTTGGTTCCTAGTCCTTTCGACTTAGGATGAACCTTTAAGAATGTGGTGTGATAATAAATAAAACCCAATGGGACTTTAGAATGAAACATGTTTCTTTAGGGTTCATGTGAATGGTTTTATCTTGGTGAGATGCCTCTGGTTCTGAAAATAATTGGTGGTGCTCTTCGCTTTGCGATACTAGCATGCGTGAGAAGCATGGCTAGTGTATTGTACATGTGAGATGAGTTTTGGTGAAACATGGCCCATCAGAGTTTTTGGTAGGTCTTTGGGATCAGGTTGTGAAATATAATGAATCTTTGGAGCTTTAGTGGAATCACCAGATGTATGAATTTAGCAGTGACACATTGTGCCTTCTGGATTTTGGTTTGGGCAGTAAAGGAGTAGACTCCTATGATGCTTAAATAAATAGGAATCCATGTGTGTGGGTCATAGATCGATGTGGGTTTAATTAGAGGCCTGAGGTTGTCATGAACCGAGGCTCTATGATGAGAATTTTGATGTTCTAGGAGTGGAAATAAGAATGTGGAAGGATCAAGGTTGAAAACATAAAAAATCTTGGTGTTGAACCTTGATTGAATCATCAGGGGTTGACATGATTGATATGGGAGAGTAGATCATGAGGATCAACACATGTGTAGTTCTAATGAGACCCATATGGGTATGTCATCTAGGAGTGTTAAGGGATTACATAGATAGTTTTGAGTACATTGTAAGTCATTTAAAGTGTGTCCCTTATAATTTCTAGAATATTAAGGGAATTGATAAGCATTGAATGTTATGATATAGTTATTCATGAATTTTGAAATTAATGTTAATATTGTTATTAATAGTGCTAAATTTATTTGGGTGATGGTTTATATGTGATGTTTCCACTGTGCATTGTTTATTTGTTTTCTTCTAGGGTTGAGTGTTGTTATAGGGATGTAGATTCTTCAGCTTCCTTTTTTTTGAAAATCATCATTTAGTAGCGATTTAAACCTCCGCTAAATATTCCATATTATTTTTTAGAGTTGGTTTTTTTCGCGTTGGTTAAAACCATCATTATATCAATTTATTATTATTTAGCGGAAATATTTTTCATTTTTTTAGTGGTTTTATGGTCAAAAAATATTTAGGATTTGACAGCGGTTTAAACCACCACTAAATACACGTTCTGCGATGCTTACCAAAAATCGCTGCTAAATAGAAGGAACCATTGAAGTTTGGATGTCAACACCAAATTTAGCGGTGATTTTTTGAAACTGTCACAGAAACATTTAGCAGTGGTTTAAACCATCATCAAAAACAAAAAAACACCACGAATAAGCGATTTTCTTGTATTTCTACTTGCATCATGAACATTTGTCATGATTTTTCTTCGATGAAATACTTTCTTTAGCATCTTCATATTTAAAAACTCCCCCTATTTTGTTTCTACCCCTATTAACTTCCCCCACCATCTTGATCAAGACATTTTATCCCCCTTTATCAATGAACCCAAAGTCACTCCTTTGAGGTTTGTAACATGATAAAGAACATATATTAGCACATAGGGGAAAACACATCATACATCAGGGAGAGGGGGTCCCACATCCACATTGTTCAAGTGTGGGGAGTCGACTGAACTTCAAGATCTAGTTTATATCATTCAAATGCTTCTTTAGGTAAGGCCTTTTTTAAAATATCAACAACCTGTAGTTCTGTAAGTACATACTCCAATTTCACAAACCCATACTCCACCTTATACATAATAAAATGATGCTTGATTTCAATTTTCATTGTCTTTGAGTGATGACCATGATTTTTGTAGAGATTTATAGCACTTGAATTATCTAAATGTATTCCGTTTGGAGACTTCACTTCAACTCTCATATCTTCAATCTACTACTTTATCCATAATAACTGAGTGTGCACTTGAGTAGCTACAATATATTCAGCTTTTGTAGTGCTTAATGAAATAAAATTTTGCTTCTTGTTTAGATATAAAATGCACAATTCACCAAGATAAAATACACCATCTAATGTTGACTTTCAATCATCTATTGAACTAGCCCAATAGGTATCTATAAAACCCAATAATTCTTACTGATATTTTTCATTGTACAGTAAACCGAAATCCATTATGCCTTTTATATATCGAAGTATTCTCTTCACTATAAGTAAGTTTCTTTCTTTGGTATTACTTTAATATTATGATGTCTGACATGTGGAAAAAACAATATCAAGTCATATTGATGTTAAATACAATAGTCTCCCAATAATCTGTCTGTATTTAGTGATATTGACTCATTTTTCATCATCATATCATGAAAATTTCTTCTAGGTAGCCACTAGAGTTTTCCTCTCTTTATATTATTTTATTCCCAATCTTATCAAATTCTCCTTAGAATATTTTGATTTAGAAATAAATGTGTCATTTCATACTTATATTCCTGTAAACCAAGAAAAAAATTCATCTCTCAAATCATTGACATTTTGAAATTGCATTTCATAAATTCTATAAATTGTTTTCACTAATCTTCATTAAATCCACCAAATACTATGTCATCAACATAAAACAGCACAATCATCCTTTTATTACTCTCATTATTGACATAAATATCATAATCAACTCCACCATGTTGAAAATCGGACTTCTTCGGATACTAATAAAGTCATGAGTATCATGCTCTTAGTGTCACTTCAACTCATATAGAGCCTTCTTTAATCTAAAAACTTTGTTATCATCTTCATGGATGAGAAAATTGTCTGGATGTTTAATATAAACCTCTTCTTCTAGAACTCCATTTAGAAATTTTGACTTCACATCCATCTAGAAAACTTTGAATTTCCTTTTCACTGCCATGGAAAAAAAATAATTGAATTATCTCTAGCCTAGAAACAAGTGAAAATGTTTCATCAACATCAATACCCTCAATCTAGAAGTATCCCTTGCATACAATTCGTGCTTTGTTTCAAATTATTATACCATCTTCATTCAACTTGTTGCAAAAAACCCATTTGATCCTGATTACATTCTTATTTGTCAATCTTGAAACAATCTCCCATGTCTGATTCCTTTTGTTTTTTTCAAACTCTCCTTTCATCGCTTGAATCCAATTTTCATCTCTTGAAGCTTATTTAAAACACTTTGGCTCTGCCTATTATAAAAAAAAGAAAATTTTTGTAGAATCTTTATCCTCCTTGTTTGTACTAGTGTTTTCTAATCCCCAATGATATTTTAATTATTGATTTTGGCTCAGCTCTTTGGTTTCTAAATAAGTTTATTCTTATCATCATCTAAGTCTTCTTCTAAGTTTTTCTCAAGAACTCACACACCCACTAAGATGCTCATATCTTCATCACTATCCTCCTGAAATAGTTTATGAATTTGTTGAAGATTATACTCATTTTCCACTATAACAATAACATGTATCTCTGTTACTTTTCTCAATACCTTATTGAAACATTTATATGCTTTTATTTTTCCTGAGTAACTAAAAAATATCCCCTCATTCCCATGAGATTCAAACTTCCTATATTTCTCCTTATTGAGAATGAAGCAGTTACTTATGCAGATTCAAAATAACTTCAATGTTAGTCTCTTTCCATACCACATCTTGTATGAAGTCATCTATTAATTTGGACACAATAAGGATCTATTAGAAATGTAGACTAATTTCAACATTATTTCTTTCCAAAACTTCTCTAGAATCTCTTTTTCCATAAGAATCATTCTAGATATGTTGTTGATAATCTGGTTTCTTCTTTCAACCACTCCATTTTGTTGTAGAGTTCTTACTACTGAAACTTGGTTCTTTATCCCATGTTTCTCGAGATAATAATTCACTTGAATATTTTTTAACTTCGTTCCATTAACAGTTCAAAACTTCTGATTTTTTTGACCCGGCATCTTTTGAACTTCCCTCTGATAATGTGTTATGCAACTGAACACTTAAAACTTGTGGGTGATAATTGAAACTCATGTCATTCTACTAAAATAATTAATTAAAAGGACATAATATCTCTTCTCATCAATGGATCTTCGTTAAATAGGTTCACACACATCAATGTGAGTTAGTTCAATCACTCTCATTAACCTTTGATCTTTCACCTTATACGTCTTTCGATTAATCTTCCATTGTTTTCAAGCATCACATGTATGAGTATAATCACATGATAACTTGGGGAGATCTCGAGTAGCATCACATTTCACTAAGTTTTCCAAGGATGTTTAGCTCAGATGACCAATAAATTCATGCCACAACCTATTCTATTCTTCCTTGGATAGAAAGCACATGTATTCTTCTTCACTAACAAGATAGAGATTCCTATTGGTGTGATTTCATTAAAAAACAACTGTACTGTATTTTTCCTTTATAATACATAACTTTTTGGTAAATCTTGTAGCATGTCTCGAGTCACACAGTTGACTGACACTTAGTAAATTGTGACTGTGGCCTTTAACAACCATGACATCAACACATCTCATGTATTTGCCCCCAAAATTGGATTTACCTAATCCAGTTATCTTCAGACCTTCTTCATTATCAAATATTACAACACCTTCTTTGTTATATTTGATCCATATCACTAGATCCTTATTCCCTGTCATATGGGAGGTACATCCACTATCGATGATCCATATTCTAGTGTGATCTGATGTTTTGAAGGCAATTTCTGCAATCATTATCTTCTCAACCCTTTTGTTTCTAATCCATGTATTTGACTTCATACTTGATTTTAACTGATATTATTGATCTTCCTTGTATTATGATGGTCTAACCTTATCTTGTAAATTTTCAAATTTATTTGGAATCCTCAAATCATTTAATGATCCATGTTTCATGCAACCACTTTGGGTCTATTTCAGAACATTACCCCGCATTGTTGATAAGAAATATCTAGCCATGTGTCTAAATCCCCCACACCAACAACATTTACCATCAAATTCATTCTTATAATACTAAAATCTGTTTGGATGCCTCTGTTTCTCTAGTGCTCTAGATACCTCTTGGACATGGAACATGAATTTTGATAATTTCCCATCTTTCCACATTAGTAACACCTGATACGGGGTGTATTCCTATGCATCATTACCGCACCACTGATTATCCCTTAGTACATTTGAATCTTTTGATTCTTATTCATACCCAGATCAATATGCACCCTAGGAGTGGGGGCTTGTGGTCTAACATCAACCATCGTTGCTTTCTATTTTCAATTAATTCCCATACCATCTGTATCATTATGATGCTTCATTTTCTTCTCTGGATATTCCTTTGATTGTTGTTTCGGACCTCCATATTCAAATCTCAATCTTTCTATCACTTGTACGACCTGCTTTCCCAGTTTCATATCAGGATCCAAGAATTTCTCTTGATCTTTTTTCTTTCTTTATAGGGGTGATGACTTCCTCCTCAAGTTATTTGATATGTTTAACTCATTATTTTATTGTGTTAGTTAGGCTATAGATAACCTTGGTCTATTCTTCGAACTTGATCTTGAACTCAATGAATTCCTATGAGCTTCCTGGATTTTATGATTTGAGATTTTAAATTTCTACCTTCATCTCATACTTTTCTTCTTACTATTATTGCATGTAAAGTTTTTAATCCTTAATCACCCTGTTGGATTTTTTTATTTTGGATCCTCAAACATCTATCTCCTAGAGATATTCTTCTAATTAAAATTGGAGATCAACTATTCCTTCGACTTCCACTTTATCATTGTCACTTACTTCCCTTGTTTTATAATTTCTCACAGCTGCCACCATAAAATTTTCTTTATGATCCTTGCAGTCCTCCATATCTTCTGCCTTAGATTCTTTTGAAATATCATCTTCCTATGATAGTATATTCTTCTTTCTGAATAATTTTCACTTTGTGTTTTTCTTATCTTTCACACTGGAAGAAGACTTCTTCCTGAGAGTTCCATTTTCATCCTCATCATCATCTTGAAAAATCTTGGGACCCTTTTTTGCAAGATTTCCTACCTTTACATAGTGAAATAATGTAAGGGGAAGTTTTCCTTTAAACTTTCCTTTTCTCCTCTGAATATTTGAGTAAAGGAATGACATAACATCATTCACAACTTCTTCTCCCTAGTCATCTTCTATAGTGAGCTTTTTCATGGTCTTAAATGCCACCTATTTGGACTTCGCTTCTTCCATATAATCATTATCATTATTTCTCATCTTGTATGCGATAATAGTACTGTTAAAACTATCCAATGCCAACTCCTTTGGATATTTATCTTCTAAAAAAACTTTCATATTGAACCAAGGTGTAAGTCTTCTTAAGATGTGTTTGACGGTCTTCACATCTTCTAAAATCTCTCCGAGACCTTGATTATCTTCCATGACAACATTCACCCGATCAAAGAATGCATTTATAGACTCATTAGGGTGCATCCTCGGGTCCTCATATTTGTTCCATAGAACCTGAAATTTAGCTTCTTGGATTTATGAATCACCTTCATAGATATTTAATAAATTTTCCCACATGGAATGTGATGATTTACATGGCATCACTTTCATATTGATCGTGTTGGATAAGGCACCCCCTAGGGCATTGATACCTCTAGTGTCAGCATCCAACTCCCTTCGATATACTTCTAATAAATCTCCACTATCCACACTAGAAAAAATACCACACATCACAATTGTAAACACATCCATACCCAATGATTGGAAGTAGTTCTACATCTGGTTCTTCCATAGATGAAAATTGTTTCCATAAAAGATCGTAATCCCTTTGTGATTAAAAACTTCCATCCCTTCTACTAAGAGATAAAATCTGACTTTAACCCTCCCTTTGATAACAACTGTTAGTCCAACTAGTAAAAATACCCTGATGGGGGTGAATAAGGTTATGGAGGATTAAAACAATTGTCTATCTAGATTTTTTTTAAATAAAACTCTCTTCTCTATCCTTCTCATATCACATATTTAATGAGAATTAACACATGCACATGACATAACAGTTTTACTTGGTTCACCCTCATTGGGTCACATTTAAGGAGCATACGATGGTAATGTTTTGATGTACCAAATCCACTAAATCTCATTATCAATGCAAGGTACAGATCAGACTCACTATCCCTCTTAGTTTACATCCATTTATAATTAGAAATTTCACTACTCTTTCTCTATTTTAAAGTGAATTTACTTCTTCTCTAGTGGAATATTCTGAAAATCAATTGTGATTTGAATCACATTTGTGTGTATCTTTATGCTCTTGCTTCATCAAAGAGATGACAACCACCTTTGTACAATATTTTTCTTCTTGGAGTGTGTGACCCCAATGCAAAACTCCTCCATGAGACCTCTTCATGAGATCTCTCCACAAGAATTCCCCGTGAGACTCCTTCACAAGACTCCTTTGTGAGACCCTCTAAAAATCACACAGATCACGTGATTACTCCTAAAGACCTTCAACGGATTAAGCTGTCATGACCCACCTTCACCAAGATGAGGGAAGGGATAACATATTTCCAGACCCTTCCTTCTTCAAGTTGAAGGAGGGATAATGACCCCCGAGACCCACCTTCAATATGTCCCGGAGTTTCAACTAACACCAAGGGTATGAAATCACACACAAAATGGAAGGCATTACCCTTTTTATTTAGTAGGACCGGAAGATAAGATAGTAAGTCCCAAGAAACACCAAAACTGGAAGTAAAATTAAAGCCAAACAATCCATTCTCATATGCATGGTTCAATAATAAGTGCTACAACACAAGAAAATTCCAAAGGTAAATACCAAAGAAAAGAAAAACAGCAACAACAATTGTCCCAATGTCTGAACTAGTAGGGTCCTGCACGGTCCTCTAAGTCCTCTTGGAAACCTGAAAGCAGTTTTATAAACGTAGGGTGAGTATACAGGTATACTCAGTAGGGAAAACCAAAATATCTCGTGCACAAGTGGGGAGGCATTCTAATGCCTCGTGAAAAAAAGGAGATAACCAAAGCACCTAATAAGGAAACTATCCACCCAAACCTCACCAAGGCACACTCCCCAAATAATGTAAGTCAAGTAAAGTAATAGTAATAACACATCGATGTTTGGGTACCTTGCACCACTTTCCCACTGGTTATTGAAGACATCCTACGGATCAGACCTTCCCCACCATTTTCACTGCAGTCCCACTACTATACCCCGCCCGCACACACTTAGGCTACCAAAACCACACATCCCACCCGCAAACACCTGGGCCACAACCACATGTACCCACGCCCGCAGACACCTAGGTCAAAACAACTACCGCCACGCCCGAAGACACCTAGGCCTCATCCCGAAGACACTTGGGAAACAACCTGCCCGCGCACACCTGGGCCAACCACCACAACATACCATGCCCAAAGAGTCTTGGGCTATAATAGACCTCGGGCCATCACAGCCTAACCAAAGAGTCTTAGGCTACTCGAGAAATGGAGTATAAAAGGAGCTAATAACCATCCACTCATAGGAGTGTTAAGAAAAACACCCTCCCCCGTGAAATGGGGGTGTTTGGCATGAAGTGCTCAATGTGGGTAGGGTGAGAATAAGAAACATGAGAATTAAATTATACATATAGGTAAACAAGTGCTCATCCCAACCTAGGGGTTCCTACACTATCCCATACACAAACACCCCCATTACTATTCATTCATAAAAAGCACAATAGTTATAACCAAGTCACAACTCATTCCCGGAAAACAATCCCCCATTGAACCCATTCTTGTTTTCATATTCACGTTATTCCATGTAAGTAATTATTTACTATCGGGCAACTAACAGGCATAGCCACAAGCCAAGGAAGGAAAAATAACCAAGCAACAGAGTAAGCATACACACCTAGTTCTCTTGTAAAGTCACAACAACAAAAGGGATTTATGAGATCCCTCAAAGTACTGGAACCAAACTAAGCCCCACCATATGGTCCCACACGCCTTAGATCCACAAACTAACAACTGGATCCCATACCCATCCATATCACCCCACAATAATCAAATAGAATAACCACACATATTACCAAGGCAGAGCAAGGGAGTTTCCAGATTTAAACACACCATTCATTGAGTTCCTTATTTTCTGTTGGGTTAACCAGGGTGATCATACAAGGATTCTTGTTCACTATACATCCATTTAATCAACTGAGATTATGTGATTAACCAATTTCCATGTTACAGCCATTCAATCATAGAATTAACCAGAAAAATAGAGGATCATTAGTGCACAAGGAAGGACCACCAACGACCATGATTTTAAGTGGACACAAGCCCATAAAATCCATAATATATAATCAAGGATAAAAGAGTACAACAGAATCATCAAACACACCACTTCACTCTTTAAAATTTTGTTCATTGTCTTTGTTAAGGTTTGGTTTCATCCATTCCCGAAGGAAACATTATTATACCCACCCCACATGATACACAATAAAGTGAGATGAATGAAGAACCCTACTTTGATGATCAACGACTGAAGTTTTTCCCCATGCGTCGAGAATTGGGGATGCGTGACTTGCAAGGGAGGAACTTTGAAGACTCTAAGGGTGAGTAGGAAAGCTCCAGCACAGGCGCACCACTTTCCTAGGGAAGGGGGACTCCAAATGAACCAAGGAGAAGAAGGAAACCATCCAATAAGAAGAAGTAAAGGATTCCAGTGTGATAAAAAAGGTGAGATCCTGGATTTACGGGATATGAAAAATCTTGAACAGCTTTAAAGGCGGATCGTGGTTTCACCATGCAGTTGGATGGTTACACACAATGGAATTAATTATTATTTAATAATTCCCATCAGAGAGGTGGACATAACAACTGTGCATTAAACAATTCCCTTTAATCAAAGGAAAACACTTAATAGGGACGGAACTGGAAAGTACGAGAAAAGGTGTGACACCGAGAAAAAGCCATACGTTTTGGTAAGTCAAGGGTCACCCGACTCTTGGGGGATTTTAGATATCATTTATGGGATTTAAATGGCATTGAAAGGGGTTTTAAAAAAAAATTACGTCAAAATATATGTTAGAAGGGTGGGACTGGAAGAAGAAACAAAGGTGTGACACCGTTTGGTGAGACATCGTAAGCGGTGCCACAGTCACGGTGCCACCGTTTCAGTGTGCAACCGCGACGGTGCGACAGTTACAGTGCCATCATCATAGTGTCACCCTCACGGTGCCACCATCACTATGCCACCCTCACGGTGCCACCGTCACAGTGCCACCATAAGCGGTGCCACCGTAAGCAGTGCCACCGTTTCAGTGTGTGACCATGACCGGTGCCACTATTTTGGTGGAACCGTTTGATGGAACTGAGTTTTTGAAAAACTCCTTAATGATTCATTGTTTGGGCCATTACATCAGATACCTCTCAAACTATTATCTTCCTCGAGAATCAAAACTAGACCCAAAGAAAAGAGAGGGGTCCAAACAACCCCCTCAAAAGATACCTCTCGGGAGAAAACCTCCTCAACATCTAGGAACACCTCTCTCTCAAGTAACCACACAACATATAAAGGTGTCATTTTTCAGAAATATGGATTAGGGAGTCTTTTCCCCCATGTCAATATACTATCCGCTTTGGGAGGCTCTGACTCGCCCGCACATATTTAATCACATCCACCTTAATGCGTCTTGATTATGGATCGGGTCCTCCATTCCCCACAGTCAGGACTCTTCGCACACATTCAGAGAATAAGGAAAACAACACATTTCATAGTTAACAAGGTCAAGCACTACATCACAAACAAGTACGAAATAGAATAGAACAATACTCAAAATAGCTATGGGTACTGGGCACGCATCTGTGCCTCCCATTCCCAGGTACTCTCCTCCAGCCCACCATTCCTCCATAACACACGAACCAAGGGGATGGTTCATCCACGAAGCACCTTCCCCTCACGATCCTCGATCCTCACTGGTCACTCTACGAATGTCACATCATCCTTGATATCCATTTTTCCTCAGTTGAGGACGTGTGAATCATCGTGTAGATACCAATGAAGCTAAGACACATGGAAGATGTCGTGCACTCTCAGTAGCAGTGGTGGTAGTGCTAGCTGATAAGCCACTTCTCCAACCTGCCGCAACACCTAAAAGGGTCCGACGAACCTGGGATAAATCTTACTCCCCCTACTGAACTTCTTTTTCCCGCGCCGAGGGGAGACCTTCAAGAACATGTGGTCCCCGACCTCGAACTCTAAGGGTATTCTACTATTATTTTCATACAACTTCTATTGGTCCTGAGCCACTTTCATCCTCTCTCGTATAAGATGAACCTTCTCCATCGTGCTCTGCACCACTTCCGGGCCAAGAACACCTGCTTCCCCGACCTCTATCTAGCACATGGGTGAGCGACACGACCTCCCATACAAAGCTTCGAACAGAGCCATGACAATGTTATAGTGGTAGCTATTGTTATAAGCAAACTTTAACAGAGTCAAGTGTCTCACCCACGATCCCCCAAAGTCCAAAACACATGCTTTTAGAATATCCTACAACGTCTGGATGGTACGCTCTATTTTCCCATCTGTCTGGTGGTGGAAAGCAGTGTTGAGGCATAGTTGGGTGCCAAAAGTATGTTGCAATCCTTTCCAGACTCGTGAGGTAAACCGGGTATCCTGATCGGAGACTATGGACCTCGGAACACCATGCAACTGCACCACCTCGTTCACGTACTGATGTGTTAGGGCATCCATCGCACTCAACTCCTTGATTGCCAGGAAGTGAGATGATTTCATCAGCTGGTCCACCACTACCCAGATAGCATCGCAACCCCCTTGAACTCTGGGTAGTTCTGTGATAAAATTCATTGAGATGTTGTCCCACTTCCACTCGGGAACATCTAAAGGGTTTAACAGACCTCCTGGGATGCGGTGTTCAGCCTTCACTTGCTAACACATGAGGCACTTTTCCACAAACTCTGTCACTGCACGCTTCACCCCAGGCCACCAAAACTGACCCCTCAATCCTTGGTACATCTTGGAAAATTCTAGATGTACTGCCAGGGGTGAGTTGTGGAACTCACCAAGAACTCTCTCGCACATCGTCTATGGAACAAACAACTTCCCTTATAAAATAATCTGATTCTGACAATCCTCCAGCCACCCTTCCAGAGCATTTCCTTGGTTAACTTGATCGCACATCACTTCACTCTCTAAATCTCCCCACTGGGACTCCTCCACATGCCGCAACAGAGAGAACTGCACTTTCATCTAAAACAGACAACCTCTACCACCATCCACCCTTGCATCTAGGTGTAGGGCAACCAACTCCTCTATCACCTTCCAAGCATCTTTCGACTATCGAACCGCATCCTTCTGTGAATTCCTGCTCAAGGAATCATCCACCACATTCCCCTTTCCTGAGTTATAGGAAATTTGGAAGTCGTAGTCCTGAAGAAACTTCATCTACCTCCATTGTCGCAAGTTCAGGTCCCGCTAGGAGAAGATATACCTCAAGCTCTTGTGGTCCATGAAAACCACAAAGCACTCCCCGATGAGGTAGTGCTGCCACAACTTTAGTACGAACACTACCACTGAAAGTTCCAGATCGTGGGTGGCACTAACCATCACCCCCTACTGCTGCATTAGCACACACCCCAAGCCTTGTCCTGAAGCATCACTAACACCTCAAATGTCACCCATTTTTCTAGAAACCTCATTATTGGGGCACTAACCATCTTCCCCTTCAAATGACTGAAGGTTTCCTGGCACTAATCACTCCATATAAAAGCCTGGTCTTTCTTGGTCAAGGCTGTCAAAGGTGCTACAACTCGGGAGAAGTTGGTTATGAATCTCCGGTAGTAACCTACTAGTCCTAGGAAACTACGAACCTATGCCACGTTCTTGGGTGTTTCCCAAGATACAACCACTTCGAACTTCAACAGATCAACCTCTATTCCCTGCTCGGACACCACGTGTCTAAGGAAGTGCACCTCTCGTGTCCAGAACTTGCACTTGGACAACTTCCCATAGAGTTGGTGCTGTCAGAGGACCTATAAAACCATTCTCAGATGCTCAGTGTGATCCTCCTATGATCTTGAGTAGATCAGGATGTTTTCAATAAACACAACTATGAACCGGTCCAGATATTCCTAGAAGATGGATTCCATGAGCCCCATAAACAGGGATGGCGCGTTCGTAATGCCAAACGACATGACCACGAACTCAAAGTGACAATATCTACACCTGAAGGCAGTCTTTGAGATGTCACCCTCCTTCTTCCTCAACTAGTGATATCCTGACCATAGGTCGATCTTGGAGAACCATCCTACCCCCTTAAACTAGTCAAAAAGGTCGTATATTCTCAGGAGAGGGTAATGGTTCTTGACCGTTACCTGATTCAGTCTCTGGTAGTCTATACACAGCCTGAGACCACCATCTTCCTTCTTCACGAACAAGACTAGAATGCCCCATGGTGACGTGCTTGGGTGAAAAAAACCCTTCCCCATCATATCATCAATCTGAATATGTAACTCTCGCAGCTCAAAAGGAACCATCTGATAGGGATCCATCGAAATCGGACGGGCACCGGGTTGCAAGTCTATCCTAAACTCAACATCACGTCGAGGGGGTAGAGTCACCACCTCTTCAGGGAAGACGTCCATGAATTCAATGACGATCCCCAGGACTTCCACCATCTCTAAGTCTGCTGACTCCACTGACATCTCGGCTAACAAGGAAAGAATGGGCTCCACTCGTCGGTTGCCTTCCTGGAAACCCCGCTCGCCGATGAAAATCACACGTTGTTCGTCCATATCTGAAAACACAATCCTTTTTTGGAAACATTCAATAAAATCGCATACAGAGGACAGCCAGTCGATGCCTAGAATGACATCATATGGATGCATATATAGCAAAAGAAGGTCCCCAATGGATTGATGTGGTCCCAACATTAGTCTACATCCTCTGCAAACACGAGACAAGCTGGTATGACCTCCGACTGGCGTACTCAAAACCAGGGGTACAGGAAGTCTCTTTGTGTCTAGGCCCAAAGCATGGGCTAGACTGGGTGCAACAAAGGAGTGAAAAGCTCCTGAATCAAACAAGTCATAGGCAAAAGTACTAAACAAGTTGATCGTACCTCGAACGACTTCCGGCCCTGCTAGAATTGTTGCCTCTGCAGCGTGTAACTGCCCACGCCCATCTCCTCTACCCCTCAGCTATTGGCCGCCTCCCCGACCACGCCCTGATCGAGGTCCCTGAGGAGCACCCTGAGGTCGTCCTCCTCCCACAACATCTGCTCTCAAGGGAGCAGGAGCTCACTGTCCCTATTGTTGTTGCTGAAAGGGCGTGGCTGGAAACTGTTGCTGTTGAGGTGGGTGCTGAACTGGTCCACCCTCACTGCATTGCACTCGGTATGGGCACTGATTCAGAAGATGCCCACAACTGACATAGATGAAGCATCTCGGTCATGGGCCCAAAAAAAGGGCGAGTACTAGGAGATCGAAACTGGAACTGTTGGGACATACTCCCCACTGGTCAAAACTTGGAAGGCCCTGACGCTGGAGGTCTGCTACTGACGGCCTTTCCCTTTGAAGAGCCCAATTGGATCCCCTCTCATGGCACACCTCCCAACGTGTGTATCCTCTCCATCACTTCATCCTTCTTCTGTACTTCTGAGTACATCAGTAGGGTGAAGGGAGCAACAACATACTGAAGAGAAGGTCAGAGTGCCTCCTCTAAACGTCTCGCCCGAGACTCCTCATCCAAAAAGAGGTCCAGAGAAAAGTGAAGGAGATCCTTGAACTTGATCCCTAACTCTCTCACTGACATACCCCCTTGATGAAGGGAGAGTATCTCCTACCTCTTCTCAGCCTTCATCGTGAAAGAGAGGAATTCTGCCCAGAACTCCCTCTCAAAGTTAGTCCACGTAACCTCAGCCTCCCTCTTCTCTCTAAGATAGAGTGTCCACCATTGATGTGCTACTCCCTGCATCCGAATTACATATAGAGGAACCCAGTACTCTTTAGGATCCCGGATCAAGCTGAAAGCTATCACCAGCTCCTTAATCCATCTCTTTGTATCCATATCCGAGACGTTGCCCTCATACTTACTGAGGGTTTGCCGTTGAAAGGCACAAAGCGTCCTCTACCACTGATCATCCTCCTCCTCTCGGTCATCCCTCTACCGATCATCCAAATCAACCTCCTAGGCCTCGATCGCCCGCACTACCCGTGGTATTCATCCAGGTGTCATAGCTACAAGGTAAACAAGGAATACCTAAGCTCGAGTAGTGTATAATATTGCTTTTAATTTTTCTTAGACTTTTTTTAAATCATTTTAAATCCCAAAAATATTCAAGACACACAAGAACACAAGTCATTATGATGTATGTACCTTTCCTAGGGTCTCTACCCTGCAATCAGCGTAGCCTCACTTGGTCGTTCGGTAGGCCCAGAGTCCTTGCATCGGATCACGGGGGCCCCTAAAATCTTGTGTCCGAGTCGGTATTCCCTAGCCTATTTCACACACCAAGATTGCCTAACATTGTTTCCCTACCATCTCATGCAATCCTCACTATGCCTAACCCCGAGCTCTATCCTATCTCTCAACCCTCCCTCTGATACCATTCTGTCAGGACCCGCCTTCACCAAGATGAGGGAAGGGACATCCGATTTCCAGACCCTTCCTTCTTCAAGTTGAAGGAGGGATAATGACCCCCAAGACCCACCTTCAATATTTCCTAGAGTGGTGACTAGAACCAAGGGTATGAAATCACACACAAAATAGAAGGCATTTCCCTTTTTATTTAGTAGGATCAGGAGATAAGATAGTAAGTCCCAAACAATACCAAAACTGGAAGTAAAAGTAAAGCCAAACAATCTATTCCCATATGCATGTTTTAATAATAAGTGTTACAACACAAGAAAACTTCAAAGGTAAATACTAAAGAAAAGAAAAAACAACAACAAAAATTGTCCCAATGTCCAAACTAGTAGGGTCCCACACAGTCCTCAAAGTCCTCCTGGAAACCTGAAAGCAGTTTTATATATGTAGGGTGAGTATACATGTATACTCAGTAGGGAAAACCAAAAGAACTCGTGCACAAGTGGGGAGACATTCTAATACCCCATAAAAAAAGGAGATAACCAAAGAACCTAATAAGGAAACTATCCACCCAAACCTCACCAAGGCACACTCCCCAAATAACGCAAGTCAAGTAAAGTAATAGTAATAACACATCGATGTTTGGGTACCCCGCACCACTTTTCCACTGGTTATTGAAGACATCCTACGCGTTAGACCTTCCCCGCCATTTTCACCATAGTTCCACTACCATACCCCGTCCGCACACACTTGGGATACCAAAACCACACATCCTGCCCACAAACACCTGGGCCACAACCACACGTAACCATGCTCGCAAACACCTGGGCCAGAACAACTACCGTCACGCCCGAAGACACCTGGGCCTCATCCCGAAGACACTTGGGAAACAACCTACTCACACACACCTGGGCCAACCACCACAACATACCCCGCCTGAAGCATCTTAGACTATAATGGACCTCAGGCCATCATATCCTTCCTGAAGAGTCTTGGGCTACTCGGGAAAGGAAGCAGAAAAGGAGCTAATAACCAGCCACTTATAGAAGTGTTGGGGAAAACACCCTCCCCCATGAAATGGGGGTGTTCAACACGAAGTTCTCAATGTGGGTGGGGTGCAAATAAGAAACATGAGAACTAAATTATATATCTAGGTAAACAATCACTCATCCCAACCTAGGGGTTTCGACACTAGCCCATACACAAACACCCTTGTTATTATTCATTCATAAAAAGCACAACAACTACAACCAAGTCACAACTCATTCCCGGAAAACAATTCCACATTGAACCCATTATTGTTTTCATATTCACATGATTCTATTTAAGTAATTATTTACTATCGGGCAACTAATAGGCATAGCCACAATCCAAAGAAGGAAAAACAACCAAGCAGTAGAGTAAGCATTCACACCCGGTTCTCTTGTAAAGTCACAACAACCAAAAAGATCCGTGAGATCTCTCAAAGTACTGGAAACAAACCAAGCCCCACCATACAGCCCCACATGGACTTAGATCCATAAACCAACAACTGCACCACAACAGGGGATCCCATCCCCATCCATGTCACCCCGCAAGAATCAAACAGAACAACCACACATATTACCAAGACAGAGAAAGGAAGTTTCCATATTTAAACACACTATTCATTGAGTTCCTTCTTTTCTGTTGGGTTAACCAGGGTGATCACACATGGATTCTTGTTCACTGTACATCCATTTAATCAATCGAGTTTACGTGATTAACCAATTTTCATGTTACAGCCATTCAATCATAGAATTAACCAGAAAAACAGAGAATCGTTAGTGCACAAGGAAGGACCACAAATGACCATGATTTTCATTGGAAACAAGCCCATAAAATCCACAACATATAATTAAGGATAAAAGAGTACAACAGAATCATCAAGAACACCACTTCATTCTTTAAAAGTCCATTCATTATCTTTGTTAAGGTTTGGTTTCATTCATTCCTGAAGGAAACATTATCATACCCACCCCTGCATGATACAAAGTAAAGAGAGATGAAGGAAGAACCCTACTTGGATGATCAATGATCGAAGTTTTTCCCCACGCGTCGAGAATTGGGGATGCATGACTTGCAGGGGAGGAACTTCAAGGACTCTAAGGGTGAGTAGGAAAGCTCCAGCATAGGCGCACCACTTGCCTCAGGAAGGGGGACTCCAAACGCACCAAGGAGAATAAGGAAACCAGCCAAGAAGAAGAAGGAAAGAATTCCAATGCGATAAAAAGGTGAGATCCTGAAGTTACGGGATATGAAAAATCTTGAACGACTTTAAAGGTGGATCGTGGTTTCACCATGCGGTTGGACGGTTACACACAATGGAATTAATTGTTATTTAATAATTCTCATCAGAGAGGTGTCCATAACAGCCGTGCATTAAACAATTTCCTTTAATCAGAGGAAAATGTGTAACAGGGGCAGAATTGGAAAGTATGGAAAAAGGTGTGACGCTGAGGAAAAGCCATGTGTTTTGGTAAGTCAAGGTTCGCTCGGATCTTGGGGGATTTTAGATATCATTTATGGTCTTTAAATGGCTTTGAAAGGGGTATTAAAACACTTTTACGTCAAAAGATATGTTGCGAGGGTGGGACGGGAAGAAGAAACAAAGGTGTGACACCGTTTGGTGAGACACCGTAAGCGGTGCCACGGTCACAGTGCCACCGTTTTGGTGTGCGATCGTGACGGTGCGACCCTCACGGTGCCACTGTCACGGTGCCACCGTCAGGGTGCCACCCTCACGGTGCCACCGTTTCAGTGTGCAACCGTGACTCGTGCCACCGTTTCGGTGGAACCGTTTGGTGGAACTGAGTTTTTGGAAAACTCCTTAATGAGTCATTGTCTGGTCCATTACATCAGCAGATCACATGATTCCTCTACAAGACCTTCAACAGATCATGCAGATCACATGATTCCTCCGTGAGACCTTTAACAGGTCACACAGATAGTGTGATTCCTCTGTGATACCTTCAACAGATTATGTGGATCACGTGATTCCTCCATGATACCATCAATGGATCACACATATTGCTTGACATCAATAGGTTCGCTTATGCCTGGCATATACATCTCTTCACGAGATACCTTCATGAGACTCCTTCACAAGATCTTTCGCAAGATCCTTCAACCGATCATGCGAAACACTTTTGCTCTGGATCAAACCACTTTAGCAAAGTTCATCTCTTATTAAGGATGGGAAAGGAGGTATTTATAGGCACAAATCCATCACCTTAACTCTACAAATTGCAGTTAGCCATTCATTTCTCTACCTTAGCAATCAGCATCACGTGCTTCGTGTGATCTCATCACAAGATCCAAAGACAATCATGAGTATTTCATGTGATATCATCACAAGATCCAATGATAATAATTCATTCAGTGACATTGTCTTCCAGTGCTTCATGAGATCCCGTCGTATGATTCAAAGACAATCATGTGGTCGCTTAATTTTGAACGACCGCGTGATATCTCCGTCATTTCTAGATTCTTTGTCTTCATGCACTTCACATGATCTCCCCGTGAGATCCTTTGATAGGAATATAATGTCTTCAAGTGCTTCGCATGATTTCTCTATGAGATCCTCTAACAATTATGCAATGCTTCACGTGAATCCTTCACATGATCTATTATAACTTCATGCGAACACGTGATTCCCTTGCACAATCTATTCCAGAATTCATGCTCCGCATAATTAGTTCAGACACTCGTGATCCACATGATCAGTTCTAAAATTCACGCTCCATGAGATCAGTTTAGATATCCACGCTTGCGTGATTAGTTATGACATTCGCGCTCTGCATGATCAGTTCTAACATTCGTACTCACTCTTCATGCCTCCTCTGACAACTAGCCTTCATCGATAACCTCAAATCTTGTCAACAAACACAATCAAACCAAAAGCATCATCATGAAGGATTTTTTCCAACAGATACCCTACTTACACAAGTTTATAGATTGACTTAGCTAATTTGGGGGTGGTTGGGTATGTTGTTGATCATGTTGTCGGTTATAACTTAACTAATATGAGATTTTTCCTCTTGTATGACGAGTATGACATATGAACCCTTGATTGAGATAGACCGTGGGAGTGTATGACCACACCTAGATATTATATATCTACCCATATAAGGGACATGTGTTGTGCTTATCCATATGGATAAATCACATGTGATGTATTCATTGGTCAAATTAGTCTACACCCAAAGAGTTGAGAACAAATGGATTGGTTGTATAGGATTGAAATGCTCTGTGTCCCACGGTCACTCGATGTCTTGGACAGGGGGAAAATATGAGAGTGCGCGTTAGCATATGATGCAGGCTGGTGGACACAAGTATAGAGATACATTTGTTTGATGGAGATCATGTTGGATCCCTTTATAGCTTAAGTAGCATTGACACTTTGATGGAGGTCTCTCTTTTCTTACACTTATGGATCCAGATATTCATATTTATTTTCAAGCCATAAAGGCTCGTGGGGTCACACTTTGTGGTTGATTGAATGAGGATTGAGTTTGACTTAGAGTGATACTCTAAAAGTGTTTTAGAGTTAATCCAAAAGTGTTTTGGATGGGTATTCATAGGGTATTATATATGATGTGATACAAGGTGAAGTTAATGATGACTTTCCAAAAGTGTTTTGAAAGATATCCAAAATTAGTTTTGGATATGGTTTCACAAGTTATTGTATATGATATAGTATAAGGTAAAATGGCACAAAGTCTATTAGGATTTAGTGCAAGTGGTAGATTGATGGAGATATGCTCTTAAGTATTGTGTGTATGTGTGTGTGTGATATATATATATATATATTGCATTCAAATAATTAATTATTTGCATGCATATAGGGGTATATTATTTTATACAATATGTGATAACAACAAAAATTATAAATTGTTATCATTTTTGTTTCCCCCACGTATGTTATAATTCAATGAGTTGTTACGTGAGATGAAACAGGTGGAGCAGTTATATTAATGTATGTTGTACATGTATTGGCCAATAACATTTATTCATGGGTTATAAATGCATGAATAAATGCAACATCACCATTAGAGCGTCCTTGGGTGTTATATAAGTCACTATCATGCGATGGAAGTGTAGGTGTGTGTGGTCATTCTTATGCTTGGTTGAAGCTCTCTATACCCGCAACTCTCTTCATCTTCTCCTTTGCACATGAGGCACTAACATGCCGTGGAGGAATGATGGATCTCATACGAACATCATACGGTTTTGTGCAACCCATTAATACACCATGGAGAGGGGACATCTTTCAGCTACCCTTGTATGACCTTTATCAAACACATGTGAAGATGGAGATGTTGCAATAGCTCTTCGGTGAAAGGCACGCCATTTACAGCAGCAATTATTCATTTATGTTTATCGCATTTTCATTTATCTTGCATGGGAGATCCTCAATCATGGGTTTAATTGCTTCCTCTTGATTAGACTAATGTGGTTTAATCTTCACATAAACCCAACAGAATCAACAACACATTAATCCAACACACGGTGTAACCGACATGACTCGAAGTGTGTGTTTTCAGTTTAAAAGTGACATCTTATTAATGCATTGTTTTATGTTTATGTTTAATTTATTTATATATATATATATATATATATATATATGTATGTATTATAAGTACACTCTTTCTTTGGTTGGGGCAGTTTGTTCGACAATTGATGGTATGATCACACTCTTTTGGAAGGGGGTCGTAGTCAAAAGACCACAGAAAATTGATGTTTTTGAATTGTTGATCTTTGTTATAAATTGTACATACCAATGTAACCGCACATATCATTGTTTTAAATGTTTATAATCATTGTATAATATATTTTTTTTTTGTATTGTGATGTAAATTTAATTGAAATTAAATTTTCAATTTGATGCTACAGTGTGTTGTAGTTTCAGCAACACACTGTTATAGTTTGGCCTTTATCAACTTTAGGAATAACGTTGATAAAAAGTCAATTTATCAATGTTAAAAACGCGCTGATAAAGTGTCACCTTTATCAATGCTATAAAAAACGCTAATAGAGCCCCATTTATCATACCCAAACTAGCATCGATAAATGACTGCATTTATCAGCATTTTTTTAGTGATGATGAGAGACTTTTATTATCGCTATTTTTAATGATGATAAAAGTTAACTTTTAAAGGCGCTTACAACATCAATGTTTTTTAACGTTGATGAAGACCATTTCTAACGCTGTTAAAGCCTATATATGCAGTAGTGACCTTTTGGAAACACGGAATTTCGGTCCCCGTTATGTGATCTTAGCTCACTTGTGGCTAGGTCTCGACCTAGGTGTAATGGTTCCCTCAAACCCTTTTGTGGTTTTCAGTGTTTTGGAAATTGGGCTGTTTGGGGATGTGTTGGTTGTGTTTGTTCACACTTAACCTGAAAAAAGTGTCTTCCTAAAAATCTAAAAGGTAATGGATTTTGATGGAATTGGTTGACACAGAGATAGTGGTTTTATGACATGTTTAGTTGTTAGTTTTATAAAAAACTTGTTATGTTGGTGTGGTTGATGTATACGTTGCTTTGATTATAATTGTCATGAGTTGAGCATGTTTTCATAAAACACATATGAGCTACTTGATTTTCACATGAATGTGGTGCATAGAAAGTCATTGAGAAAATCCTAATAAGTTGTGTCCTCACCGCCTGCATGCGCATCTTGGCGCACACAAATGATGTTTGGCTTTAGTTGTAGTATACGGGGATCGTTGATTCATTGGACTTGGACAGAGCAACAAAGACCATATAGTGGAGACTGTTGGAAGATATGTAGTAAGGTGTGGTTTGATTAATTGCATGAGGGTGTATTTATATTGTTGAATATTTGCATTATTGTTGGTTGTATTGTTGTATGCATTTACATTCATCGACTCCACTGCATATTGTATGTACATGCACATGGTTAGCAGACGTGTTGGCTTGATCCACCAGTCCCACACAACATACACGTCAAGGGTTGTACATTTATTACCAAGACTTTGGTGGTACGAGTAACATTTTAATTCGGTTACTTTTTGATTTGGGTGAGTTAGGGGAGAGGTGACAGTGTTAAAGCAATTTGAATTAATAATAATTATTGATAATTTATAATTCAATTTTTATAAATAACTGGATTTGCAGTCGACCTGACACCAATGTTTGATCAATTTAATTCAATAGATTCAAATATCTCCAACTATTTGATTCCCAGATTTTAGGCAGTGCGGGATTTTTTTGGGGGAATTTTCCCCCTCCCCAACACGGACGGAAAAAAGCGAACCAGTTTTTCCGCTTCAGCGTGGGGGCATCTCGCCGAACTCCCAACTGTCAAGACCATCCCCCGGGAAGAATCCGTCCTCCGTTATCTCGAGAAAATCTTCAGCCCTGCAGCTCTTGAGAAGCCCTAGCCGCGAGCGTTTCCAATTATGCCGTCTCTAATTTCACCCGGGAAGATCCTCCGTATGGAGCTCGAGAACTTCAAGTCCTACAAGGGCTTCCAGGAAATCGGGCCCTTCTACGACTTCACTGCCATCATTGGTCCCAACGGCGCTGGGAAGTCCAACCTCATGGACGCCATCAGCTTCGTGCTTGGCGTCCGCTCCGCCCACCTTCGTGGTGCTCAGCTCAAGGATCTAATCTACGCGTTCGACGACAAGGACAAGGAGCAGAAGGGACGCAAGGCCTTCGTCCGCCTCGTCTATCAGCTGGGCAACGGCTCCGAGCTCCAGTTTACACGCGCCATCACTGGCGCTGGGGGTAGCGAGTACCGAATCGACGGGAAGGTCGTGTCATGGGATGACTACAATGCAAAGCTGAAATCCCTTGGAATTCTTATAAAGGCCCGCAACTTCCTCGTCTTTCAGGTGCGGTGCATGCCCCCCCACCCCTCTCGCTATTATTTTCTATGAACGTGGTGTTTAGGTCGCGGCGTTTCAAATGACCATTAGAGCTCTCCAATTCAGCTGGATTTTCATTTGGTTGAACCTGTTAGCCATAGACGTGCATGCGCTGACAGCGTGGGCATAAATTGGTCTTGAATATTTTAAACAGAACGTTTCTAGAATACTAATTAATATGAAAACATCATATATTTATGATATTACCATTCAAGAGTAATATCTAAAGCAACATTGGAAGCATTAGAGACTTGAGGAAAGTCCAATTTTCATGATTGATCCGTGACGTCAAACTGCCATTCCACCTTTTCAACTCTGGCGCTGAAGTGTTTTTTTTAAGCTCGTTGGAATATTCTGGATTGAGGACACAGGGGCGTCTTTTTGAAGCCGGAGGAGTATTTGATAAGTTCATTTTTGTTAAGTGATAAGCATTTGATTGGCTACATACAGTCAAAAGCTTACATTGTATGCGTTTAGTTGCTATTTTAAAATTACTTAACCCGAGCCCTGTCCGACACAGGGGTAAGATTTATAATGGAATGAGATTTGGAATAAAAATGAGAATGAGAATTAAATGAAAATAGGAATGAAAAGAGAGTGTTTGGTATGCGTAGTAATGAAAACAAAATATTCCATTGAATGGTACCTGCTGCGATAAAAATAGAAAAAAAAGATGAAAATGAATGAATAGAGAAAGGACAAAAGACTTCTTATAAATAAAACATACAAACCATTAATTAAGGGTAAAATAATCTTCTATCAATGATCATTTCGTGAACAGTGTTTTCTCCATGAAATGCATAACGTCAACAAATCTCTTCTCCCATTCCTTCCCCATTTTTCATTCTTTCCCACTTCACATCTAATCACCCAAGGAAAAGTCTCAAATTTATTTATTTTCTATTGAAATTCCTTGTACCAAACGTGACCTTAGCTTTGGCATCAAGACTAAGTTTTACAAAACTTAGTTTTATATTTTGTTTTTAACATATTTGCTAGTTATTGATAAAACATGATTTTTCTTACGAAGGCTTTTTTTCTTATATTTGATTACAATATTTCATTACCATGTCTTGAGTGACAACAAATAATTAAATTATGCGTTAGAGCATGCTTTAAATTAAATATCAATCAAGATTAAAGAAAATATCATTTTGTATTTCTAATTTTTATTTTCAACATGGAAGATGATGCCAGATTTACTTGCATGCTTCATATGTATTTGGCTTCATGATTCATCATTTATGCATCATCTTATAAATACATTGATTCATATTATATTATGTTATTAAAAACTGTAGATTGGGAAATCCCCTTGCCTCCTTTCCTCAAAGTGAGGCGGAGACATTCTTTTATAATGAATGAAAAGGACCACATCGGACCACAAGTCCGATGTGGGATACAGACTCCAACACTCCCCCTCAAGTTAGGTGTACCTAGCTTGCACACATAATGAAAAGAATGCAACAAAAAAAAAGATGCTAACACTCCCCCTCAAGCTGGACATGCCCAGCTTGATGACAAATACAAGACAAAAAACAGAAGAAACGGAAATAATAAAATTGTTGTTGATGCTGCTCCCCCTCAAGATGGTAATATGATGCCGCTGAAAAAAAAACAGGATGGGTCATCGCCGGAAAAGTGCGGGGCCGAACAACAGAGCGCCGGGAAATCCACACTGGCGGGTCGGTCGTCAGAGCGTCGGAAAAATCCGCACTGACGGGTCGGAGACATTCTTTTATAATGAATGAAAATGACCACATCGGACCACAAGTCCGATGTGGGATACAGACTCCAACAAAAACCATCAATCACATATAAAAAACAAAACTATTTACCATCACACTCATCTATTTGGTAATTTAGACAGTGATACTATCACAACCCCCTCCCCACAAGGTGTACCCCTCTTAGGCCGACAATGGGAGAAGAGAGATAGTGACACCCGAGTCCCGATTCTAGTAGGCCCTGGGTTGGCGACTAGCATCAAGGGTATAGTAAACACACGAATGAGACATTACCCTCTAATGAGAACACATGCGAAAAAGAGAGATAAGACAGACACCAACCAACTCCTCCACAAACTACAATATAAAAGTAAACCCAAGTGCATATATGTAATGTCATGCAAGAACTACTATAACTAAAATGAAAACTGCAAGTACTAAAAGAAAATAAAGATAACACCGACCACGAAGCCCAAACAGCTCCTCTTAAACTCCAAGCTAGTAGTAACCAGCTTGATCTCCAACCTGCTCCAACTGACCTGGAAAACAATTTATATATACGTAAGGTGAGTATAACAGTATGCTCAGTAGGATCCTCCCCGAAACCTCACGTGCAAAAGGAAAAACACACACGCTAAAGCATAGTGGACAACAAGTGAAACTAACTCGTCACCTAAACAAGTATACTAAGCTCTCAATCTCACCATGATTACTCTCACCAAGTATCGCATACAATACTATATAATATAATAAAGAATATCAAGGGTACTTTGCTACTACTTTTCCACTGGTTTGCCGCTTTTCCCCAACGTCGCACGTCCTGAGCATCTCTCTCCAAAAAGGCTAACCCGTAGACACCTGGGCGAAGCACCACAACATGCACATCGTGCAACATACTACCACGTCCTCATAACCAAAATTAACCAGGTAGTTTCCGGGAGCAACCATAGCCCGCATAATGTGTATCGTACATCGAATATTATACCTCAAGCCATCACAACCCATACACCGGGCAAGGAACCTCAAGCCATCACAACCCATACACCGAGCAAAGAACCTCAAGTCATCACAGCCTATACACGTTATACCTATAGTAGTCCTTAAGAAACTACATCCAGAATACATGTGTGTGAAATAACCACAAGCTATTACAATCCTCTACACATATATGAGTAAAACTAACCGCCATGCATACTAACACAAGTAACTACCAAGAGAAGAGAGTGAGGCCAAATGGGGCAGTCAACCATCCATCCCCCCATCGGGATGTTGGGAAAAACACCCTCACTGGGCTCAAAATCTCCGGAGTGTCAGTCGCCTTAACCGACTGGGTGGAGTAGCGTATGAAAACACAAAAAATACATGATATACACAACCACACTATGGGCATAACCTAGTCTAAAACTCAACTGCAACTAACGTTTCTCGGACTCCTGACTGCCACTGCTAAGACCAGATATCCTACAAGCACACAACCATTTAAAGAGCTACATTAAGTTATTTTATTCCTTTTCATCAGTTGCACTTTACGTTAATTAATTCATTACCATTAATTAACCATTATTATTTTCTACATTACATTACATTAGCATTACAACAAAGTTCCATGCTCTCCAGACATAAGCAAACCGAGTCCACGACTTCTCAGAATTATAACCTCATCATTGCATCCCAGCAAACTCCAACCCCACGGGTTAAACATTTATTCATTTATTAATATCATTACTTTCCATATTACTGTTGGATTGGTGTTGCCCGATCCGGTTGGGCCGAATGCTTGTGGCCCGCAACTATCGCGGGTCGAGCTCCGCGGTGAGCTCGTTGGGGGTTGCAGGGGGCAACGCGCCCCTGCTCCGGGGGTCCGGGGGCCGAAGGCCCCCGGCCCAATTTTTTCGGCACTGTAGCATCTCTGACCACTGTAGCGGAGCTGACCGACCGACACCGACATGCACTGTAGCGGTGCGGACTTCGGGGTCAACAGTACTGTAGCGCTTTTGACTTCCAGCCGACAGACACTGTAGCACTTTTGACAAAGTGAGCCGCCGATCACTGTAGCAACGCGGACTACTATTCAGAACAGTAGACCGTCTTCTTCATATGTAGCCCATTTCGGGCTAGGGTTTGTAATGTTGGAAAATCCTCTGTAATAGCTCCCGAATCATAGTGAAAATCTGCCTCTCCCGTGGACGTAGGGATTTTTCCCGAACCACGTAAATCGCCGTGTTCCTTGTTGCTTTTCTTTCTTTCGTTTTCTCGTTTTCTGTCGTTCTGTCTCCCGGTGATTCCGTAACAATTACCAGGTACTCTAGGAAAACATTCTAAGCTACCAAACTAGACATACAACCAAGCACATCCACCTGCCTTAAGCAGTAGGGAAAAAAACAGATAAACAACCTGACCGTCGGCCAAACAACAGATTGAAATAAGCATTCAACTTTCATATCAACGGTTAAGCCCAGCTGCAACCCGTTCCGTCATCTCGGGTGTCCTCCCCGACACCCACATGCATATACCGATGCATCTTGCCACTCCAGGCGTCAACTCCTGCCACAATAACCGGGCCTCCCCGCCCCTCATACCACAACAACCCTCCAGGCTCGGCCATCCCAGGTTCACGTCACATTCGGGCCTCCCTGCCCTACATACCACAACAACCCTCTAGGCTCAGCCATCCTCGACTCACATCACATCACAAGCAGCAGGAAACAAACATAGCAACCGGACTCTTGGCCCTAAAACAAGGCGTTCAGCCTTCACACACAACGAGCTCTCACGACTCCAAAACACAAGGCACTTGGCCTTTACAAGCAATGGGCAACTTAGGCCCTTCAAAGACATTATCTTTTATCACACAACCGATTCTTATTCCATCTTGAATTAACCGATTCATTATCACAAGTTCCAACTACGGACAACCTAAGCAACAAGTTATCACAACTATCACAAATTAATTAAACAATTAATTTAACATGCCTTTAATTCTTTTATCAACAAGCATCATCATGCTTCAGGTTTATTAACCAATTCAATTAAACATGCATACTTGCATCAATTTGACTAACATCAAATTACAACAACAACCAGATTTATTAAACATGACTCTTCAATTCTTTTTGCCAATTAATTATCAATTAATTCCGACTTTACGTTTTTTACCAATTCACATGCTAAACCAAACACTGCATAGATATCACACTATCTAGCAAATCAAGAGGCAACCCGTTATCATGGTACAAACAACAACATCGCCAAGCGATCAATACCAATTCTTTAGTCCGGTTCAAGTAATTATTAGGTTAATTCTATTACAACCCAAAGGGCTAAATTATGCTAATTCTACGGTTACACGTAAATAAATAGAGAAGCAACGAATCCCTTACTTCAAAAGGGTGTCAACGTTTTTCGCATGAGAACGGACCAACGCTGCGGATCCCGATCGCCTCTCCCGCAAGAACTGCATCCACCCGAGGACGCCGCGCCACAACCGCGCCAACACACAACCAACATAACTCCATTAGAAACATGAAGATCGAGCGCCATCACGTGTCAGAGGAACGGGAGGAAACAGATCGAAGAAACCGCAAGAACGGAGGTAGACCATATCTGAGATCGAAGACGGATCACTACGGATCGAAGGGGGAAAACCAGAAATCGATCCTTGACGAATGAATCCGCAAAATGTTGAAGAGGGGGCTACCGGGTAGCCTGGAATGAGAGGGAGAGCCGCTGCAGGTGTAGGGTTATGAATAACCCGAGCGGCTAAAAACGCTTAAAACAGAACCGCAGCGGGGAGTTACACGACGTGTAATCCCCTTTCACGTCGTGTAATCCTCAGGGTTCGGTTTCTGCCAAAAAACGCGTCGCCTCTTCTATTTTTTTTAAACCCCGATTTAGTACACGTCGTGAAACCCACTTTCACGCCGTGTAAAACATTTACACGTTGTGAAATCTTCCTGCTTCTAGCTTCTAGCAACCGAACTACTCCAGACTTCCTCCGAGCCTCCTCCGAGCACCTCGATCTTTGGAAACATGCAAATGGTCGATCCACGCGGATTTGGGTCCTTACAGATACAATCTTATTATCATATTATAATAATATTTTATTGAAATTGATGATGTGGATAAAGTTTAAAATTTCCTTGATTGATCATATATTCATTATATGATCGAACTAATATCTTTTTATTAATCAATGATATAATATAATTTTGTCGTTATCATTTTCCATTCCATATTGTTTTAGCTATTGTTACTTATCTAGCTATAAGGTGATAACTCAGAAGAATCTAGGAGGAATTGGTTCTGTATACATCTATACTGCACAACGGTAGTCTTTATTTACAATAGTGGGAGAAGAAACAAAATTACAGTAGGAGGAACCAGGGAGAGACCGCCTCCTTGAGCTCCTTGCTGCGAATGGTAGGTTCTAGAGAGAGACAGCCTCTCTTCATACTGTTAACCAGAGTCACGTCGCCTGGTAATAGATTTCCTCTTTGTCTACCATTGACTTCCACATTTATGTCTCTTCTTCCATAAGAACATGCAGCGACAACCTCACTTCACTTTCTAGATTCTGAACCCTGATCCACCTGCAATTCCAACCCCTTGATCTTCTCAATCGTTTGCTCCTCCATATCTCGAATCTTGAGAGCAACCTTCTCCTCAGTTTTCTGCAATTGGTCATGAACAATTCACTAGAATTCAATTTGTCCTTTAACCAACTTTTCAAGACTTGCATGTACGGCCACATTCGATTGCTCAAAATCCTGTTCCTTCTCATTCTTCTGCTGTTGATTCTTCAATGCCGATTCAATTTAGGTGATCTTGCTCTCCATTCTTGTCTGCATTCAAGCTGCAAAGTGCTTAGACTTAACAATCTCTTAATGGAATTACCAAATTGTTATGTATCTAGCTTTGAGGAGAATCTAGGAGGAATCGGTTCTGTATACATCTATACTGCACAGTAGTAGTCGTTATTTACAATAGAGGAAAAGGAAACAAAATTACAGTAGGAGCCCGCTTCCTTGAGCTCCTTGTTGCAAATGTTAGGTTCTAGAGAGAGACCACCTCTCTTGGGCTCCGCTTCCAGCAGGGCTCTTTCCGGATATTTTCCAAGTGAAGTTTCCCCCAGTCAAACCAACAACTATATCTATTCTTCCTTTTTTGATAGGTTTGTAAAATAGGAGGTCTAGGCAAGCTGCCCGAAGAGCCCACCTCACCACTAACAGCTATAAATTAATAGAATTACATTACAGGTTGGTATCCATAAATATTAATGTAAAGTAAACATGTATTAAACCAAGCACTACCATTATAAATACTTGAACTGATGCCATTGTAATGGTTGTATGAATTTTAGAATCACTTTACCCCACAACTAAAACCATACACGTGATTGATGGTTTTTTAATATTTTGAATATGATATTAACTTTTTAATATAATGAAAATTGGTTGCTTGGTTTTTATACAACTAGTAGATGAAGTTAAGTTTTCCATTCCATAATTTATGTATGTGTATTTGGGTCACTTTGATTTTATGCATGTTATATATGTGTACGTGTGAGTGTGTCCCCATGCATTTGTGTATTTTTTTGTGTGTATTTGTGTATTTTTGTGTGTGTATTTTTGTCTATGTCTTTGTGTGTGTGTTTGCGTGTGTTTATGTTTGTGTTTGTGATGGGAGCAGAAGACTACTTGTATATATATCTGTGAATCGAACCAGAGAACTACAATGGAGTAGTAGAAGAAGAATGAATGGCACTTCGAGAGAAAGTGCTCCTCGCTCAAACCTGAAGGCTGACCCAAGCCGAAGCCGATTCCAGGATAATACTCCCTTATTCCTCTCACCCTACTTATTTATAATGGAGCCCCCACCTCCACGTGGTTCCGACCTAACAATATACTAACCACATTCTCTCCCTATTTATCAACTAATATTCCCTTGATATAATGATGCTTTTACCCCTGCCCCCCTATAGCTAGGTCTTTAGCACTCGCACCACCTTGAAATTCAGTCTTGTCCTCAAGACTGAAGAAAGGTGTCCTTTATATGCAAATGAGCCCGATGATCTTCCAAATTCTTCTCAACACGTTTATGCGTCGAGCAGAACCAAACATCATTTGGATGCCCAACACTGCTAAATGAGGACTCTGTTGTTGAAGTCTGTGAAAAAATATCTTGCTCGCACCTGGATGCCAAACAATCTCCCATATTTGTCTCCTTTTTTGCTCGGAAATACGACGGGGTCCTCCACGGAGTTGGAACCCGAATCCCTCCATCATATTCAGCATAACTAATTCCACCACTGTCACCAAATAAGACAGCGTCGGTGCAATACGCTCCTGCACCTCTAAATCGCCAGTCATCCCAGGATGTACTGTTGGCAGTGCGAAGGAGTGAGGAGGCAAAGGCGACTCTAGGCAATCTTCGGGTTGCATCTGCGGCCCAGGAGAAAGTTGATGGTCCAAGAACTTTACCTGGGCATCTGTCTCGAGTTGTGGCATATGTTCCCGACAACGTCCTACAACTTCGAAGAATTCTAGGACTGCCATTCGAGGAGTCATCACCAGTTCGTGGTTTAGCTGGCGTTGTTGGATTGAGGCGAGGGTCGCTTGGAGCTGCCTGAGTTGCTAGATCACCTCATCCCTCCACATTGTCATCGTTAAAAACAACAGTGCGCTTTGTGGCGGAAGGCAAGCTGGTGGTGCACGACGGTGCTGCACGAAACTAGTTGGCGGCTCCCTGTTTTTTTGTTGTTTTTTTTCTTCTAATCGTGTGCCTGCCCCCTTGGATTGTTGCAGTAGCGCTCTCCACTCCGTCAGGTGGTAAAAGTGGGAACGCCGACTGGTCGTACGCCTCCTCCTGGACGAGCGAATCACGAAGGCCGACGGTGCGTTCCTCAAAAAGTGAATGGGTGGCGCGTTGCTGCTTCTGCGGAAGGCACCGACAATGTGCGCGATGTGTCGTTGTGGAAAATGAGCCACCGTGCGCGACGCGTCAGAAGGCAAAGCGGGCGTTCGACGGTGTGTGCCTCCTTCAGGAGAGGAAGAACGGGGCATGCGTTCGGCTGTACGGGCCTACCACATTAGTGTTGCCGGTGCATGCCTCGTTCGAGTGAGCTGAGAACAGGGCGGCCTTGGAGAGCGGAATGTCGATGCCGTTGTGGGTGCTTCGTTTGAGTGATTCTGGTAGGACGTCGCGTCGTACTAGATGTGAGATGGAAGAGGAAGAACAGCGCGCGTCGGTGCTGATGATGGCAAAAGTGAAGAAGACAACGACAGTGGATGCGGCTCTGCGAGATCGGGCGCAACAGAGGAAGAACGGTGCATGCCTGTAATGACCCGGATTTCCCCAGGCCATTTCTTTGTGAAAAAATCCAGTGTTTGTGGTGTTTTTGGGGGTCGCCGTAGTTTATTTCGGGAGTTTGCCAAAAATCCAGTTTCACCAAACGGTTTCACCGAAACGGTGGCACCGTGACAGTGGCTCACCCTTTGCCAAATTTCCAATTTCCCGAGTTTTTCCAGTCCCGCCCCTGTTACGTGTTTTCTTTGTTAAATAAGGGACCTATCAATTCTTAGCCGTTTTTAACGTCCTCTCCACCGTTTTCAAGGGAATTATTAAATCTAAATTAATTCCTAACGTGCGGAGACCTTTGAAACTGCCAAACCGTGTGGTCAAACCACGATCCGATTTTCAATCACTTTGAAATCGTCTCCCTGGTTTTTAGGATCTCGCCTTTTCTTAAACCAATATCTCTTATTCTCATCTTCCTTTTGTTCCCTTTGGTGCGCCTAAAGCCTTCTTCCCTAGAGGAGTTGTGAGCTTGTGCTACCGGTTCTTCTTAGTGTTTCTTGCTGTTCGCGCGGTCCCCTGTTCAGCGCAAAAAGGAGTTTTGGTGGCCTGTTGTTTCAAGTTGGGATTCTCCTACCTCTATTTATTTGTGTATCATGCGGGGTGGGTGTACTAATGATTCTCTGTGAAGAACGGGTGATTTTTTTTAAACGAGTAATAAATGAGGGGGAACATGATGATTAAAAGATAATAGGTAGGGAATTGAAGATGCTTGATGTTGATCACTTGTTTTATCTGCTATCTTTGTTTCTTTTTATGGTTTGTTGTGGCTGTATGACTTCTGAAAATCATGACCGTTGGTGGTCTTTGCTTCTGCACTAGTGATGTTCTGTTTTTGTTGTGATGCTTTGTTAACTGGCTGCAATATGAAATCTGTTTAATCACGTATATTTGGTTAAATAAATGGATGCCCCAGGATCAAACCTGTTGTGTGATCAACCCTGTTTATCAAAGTGGAATTAAAGAACCCCGGTTGGCTAAATCTGAATATCCTTGGCTTGATGGTGTGGTTGTGCGGGCTATGTTCTATTGGGGTTTTGTGCTTTGTGCGGGCTGTGTGGTGCGATCGTTGGTAGCATGGTTATGGGTGCAAGGGTGGACAGAGGGGATGGTCCAGTGTTAGGGGCGTGGTGTGCTTGTGCAACGGGCTGCTGTTTTAGTGGTGCTTGTTGTGTTTTTGTGTTTGGGGTGGTACAGGAGGCGTGGTTGGGAACTCAGGTAAAGGGTTTGCTTGATTGTGGAATGGATGAATTTGTTGTGCAGTGGGACTGCTTCTGGGCAGTGGTTGGGCAGCGGGGCTGCAAGACCGGGTTGTGTTGTGACTTCATGTTTATGGGTGTGTTGGGTGTGGTGTTGTTGTGCAGCGGGGTTGCCGGTTCTAGTTATGAGAGGGTGATTGAGCGGGATAACCTTGAAGAATGACAGTAGACAGTAGTTGAACGAGTGTCTAGGAAAAAGGGGGTGTGTAGTGGGACTGCAGGTTGATTGTTCTCTGTTGTTTTTATGAATGGGTGTTAAACTGAATTTTCTTACCTTGGTCCCTATTTCCTTGTATGCCTTGGTAGTGTTTAGTGGCCTTTAGCCTTTTGAAAACGGTTGCAGATGTTGTGCTTGGTAGTTGCCCCGGGTAGTGCTGGAATAAATTAAAGTGAACCCCTTAATTAATGAATGGTTAGTGGTTAAATGAAAAGGGGTTAGACTTGTGTTTTATTGTGGCTGTTTGTGTGGTTGTGCATATAGGGGTAGCAACAAATGTGGTTCTGTATGGGCTGGTTGTTTGTTTGAAACCGTTGGTTGGGCTGAGTGTTTGATTACTTATATGTATAAATTGTATTTCCTTGTGATTTCTATACGCACCCCACCCTTGTTGAGCACCATGTGCCGAACACCCTCATTTCATGGGGGAGGGTGTCTTTCCCAACATCCCGGTGGGAGGATGGATGACTGGTTACTGACTTTCTTTCTTGCACCCTCTCCCGGGTTCTTACCGCTCGAGCGTATCCGGGCAGGCTGTAATGGCTTGAGGTTTACCATAGTCCAAGATCCTTCGGCCAGGTTTTGTTGTGGACGAGGGGCCCAGGTGTTTGTGGGCCAGGATTGTTTTCCCAAGTGTCTTTGGTATGAGTCCCAGATGTCTTCGGGCGAGAGGCGTGGTTGTTGTGGCCCAAGTGTTGCGGGCCAGGATTGTTTTTCCAAGTGTCTTCGGGATGAGGCCCAGGTGTCTTCGGGCGAGAGGCGTGGCTGTTGTGGCTCAGGTGTCTGCGGACGAGATGTGTGATGTGGTTGTGGCCCAGGTGTCTGCGGGCGGGATTTGTGTGTGGTTTGAGGCCCAGGTATGTGTGGGCAGGTTGTGGCAGTGAGACTGCATTTTGGAAGAGCGGTAGCGTCAAAACGTTAGCCGTTAGAAATGAGCAGCTAACCAGTGGGAAAGTGGTGCGGGGTACCCAAATGTCGATGTGCTTATTACTACTACTTTACTTGATTTGCGTTATTTAGTGGGTGTGCCTTGGTGAGGCTGGGTTGGTTAGTACTCCTTGGTAAGTGCTTTGAGGTTCTACTGTTCTCTCATAGGGGCATTAGTATGTTCCCTCACTTGTGCACGGGTGGTTTTAGTTTTCCTACTAGGTATACTTGTATACTCACCCTACGTTTGTAAAACTATTTTCAGGTTTCCAGGAGGCTTTGAGGATCGTGCTGGACTTTACTACCTTGGGCGTCAGGATAGTTGTTGTGCTGCTGCTTAGTCTATTTCTTTTGGTACTTGCTTCGGTGCTTTGGTTGTACTTTTGTCGCAGTTTACGTTTAAATCATGCATGAGTTGGATTTTGGTTTCCTTTATATAAATGTTTGGTGGTGTTAGATTTTTATCATCTTATCTCCCGATCTTGTTTTCATTAAAAAGGGTAATGTCTTCCATTATATGTGAGATTCTATACTCTTGGTGCTAGTCGTCACTCTGAGGCCTATTGAAGGCGGCACTCGGGGGTCATTATCTCTCCTTCATCTTGAAGAAGGAAGGGTGTGACACTTTGCTGTCCTTTCCCTCATCTTGAAGAAGGCGGGTCGTGACAGAATGATATCAGAGACTGATGGTTGAGAGATATGATGAAGTTCGGAGTTCGGCATAGTGAGGATTGCATGAGATGGTAGGGAAAAAGTGTTAGGCAATCTTGGTGCGTGAAATAGGCCAGGTAAGACCGGCTAAGACACGGGATTTTAGGGCCTTTTGTGATCCGATGCAAGGACTCTGGGCCTACCGAACGACCAAGTGAGGCTACGCTAATTGCAGGGTAGAGACCCTAGGAAAGGTAAATGCATCATAATGACTTGTGTTCTTGTGTGTCTTGGGCGTTTTGGAAATTTAATTTAAATAAAGAGTTAAAATAAATCTTAAAAGAAAATTTCACACTACCCGGGCTTAGGAGTTCCTTGTTAACCTTTTTAGCTATGGCATCCGGACGTCGCCCACGTGTGGTACGAGCAGTTGAGGCCCAGCAGGCTGACTTGGTTGATCAGCGGAGGATCAATTGAGAGGAGGAAGATGACTTGTGGCAAAAGACCCTTTGTGCTTTCCAGCGGCAGACCATGGGAAAGTACGACGACAACATTTTAGACTTAGAGACGGAGGGGTGGCTTGAGGAGCTGACAATCACCTTTACCTTGATTCGTGCTCCGAGGGAGTACTGAGTTCCTCTGGCAGTGAGCCAGATGCGAGGAGCGGCGAGTCAGTGGTGGACGTTTTACCTCGGGGAGAGGACGGAGACCGATGTCTCATGGGCTGACTTTGAGAAGGAGTTTCGGGCAAAGATTCTTTCCTTGATGATGAAGGCCGAGAAGAGGTCGGAGCTGCTCTCCCTCCAGTAGGAGAGTACGTCGGTGAGGGAACTGGGGATCAAGTTCAAGGATCTCCCACGCTTTGCTCCGGATCTCTTTTTGGATGAGGAGACGCGAGCGAGACGCTTGGAGGAGGCACTTCGACCTTCTCTTTAGTATGCCGTCACTCCCTTTACCCTACCGACATACTTAGAAGTTCAGAAGAAGGCCGAAGTAGTGGAGATGATGCACTCGCAGGAAGGTGTACCGCGAGAGGGTAGCATGTTGGTTCTCCAAGACCGATTTGCGGTCTGGATATCATCAGTTGAAGGTGAAGGAGGGTGACATCCTGAAAACTGCTTTCAGGTGTAGGTATGAGCACTTTGAGTTCGTGGTCATGCCTTTCGGTGTTACGAATGCACCAACCGTGTTCATGGGGCTCATGAACTGTCTTCCGCAAGTTCCTGGACTGGTTTGTCGTCGTGTTCATCGACGATATTCTGATTTACTCAAAGTCAGAGGAGGAGCACGCTGAGCACCTTAGGATAGTCTTGGAGGTCCTCCGACACTACCAACTCTATGAGAAATTCTCCAAGTGCAAGTTCTGGATGCGATAGATGCACTTCCTTGGACATGTGGTGTCTCAGCAATGGATAACAGTGGACCCATCAAAGGTCGAGGCGATTGTTTCTTGGGCAACACCCGAGAATGTGGCAGAGGTTCGCAGCTTCCCGGGTCTAGCGGGCTATTACCGGAGGTTCGTACCCTACTTCTCTTGAGTTGCAGCTCCGTTGACAGCTTTGACCAGAAAAGACCAGGTCTTCGTGTGGAGTGAGCAGTGTCAGACAACTTTCAGTTACCTGAAGGGGAAGCTGGTCAGTGCTTCAGTGCTTAGGTTGCCAGAGGAAGGGGTGATGTTCAAGGTGTTCTGTGACGCTTCCAGTCTAGGCTTGGGATGTGTGCTGATGCAGCAGCGGGGAGTGATCTCTTATGGGTCTAGGCAGTTACGTCTACATGAACGTAACTATGCCACCCAAGATCTAGAGCTTGCAGCGGTCGTATTCGCGCTGAAGTTGTGGCGACATTACCTCATCGGGGAGCGCTTTGTAGTCTTCACGGATCACAAGAGCTTGAGGTATATCTTCTCCCAGTGAGACCTGAACTTGCGACAACGAATGTGGATTGAGTTTCTCCAGGACTACGACTTCGAGATCTCTTACACCTTAGGAAAGGGGAACGTGGTGACCGATGCCTTAAGTATGAAGTCGCAAAAGGAGGTAGTTCGGGAATCCACAGATGCTTGGAAGACAATGGAGGAGTTGGCCGCTTTGCGTCTGGATGCGAGAGTGGATGGCGGTAGAGGCTGTCTATTTCAGATGACAGTACAATCTTCCTTGGTGCGGCAAGTGGAGGAGTCTCAGTGGGGAGACTCAGAGACTGAAGTGATGCGCGATCGCGCTGTCCAAAGTGATGCTCTAGAGGGATAGTCGGAGGATAGTCAGAATCAGATGCTGTTCCGTGGAAAACTATTTGTCCCAGTGACAATGCGCGTGGGAGTTCTCCGTGTGTCCCATAACTCACCCCTGGCGGTGCATTCAGGAGTTTCTAAAATGTACTGAGGCTTGAGGGAACAGTTTTGGTGGCCCGGGGTGAAGCGGGCAGTGTCGGAGTTTGTGGCAAGGTGCCTAGTGTGTCAGCAGGTGAAGGCTGAGCACCGTGTTCCCGGCGGTCTGTTGCAGCCCTTAGATGTTCTCGAGTGGAAGTGGGATGACATCTCGATGGATTTCGTCACAGGATTACCCAGGACTCAGGGAGGATGCGGTGCTATTTGGGTAGTAGTGGATCGGTTGATGAAATCAGCTCACTTCTTAGCGATCAAGGGGTCGAGCGCAGTGGATGCCTTAGCACAAAGGTATGTGGATGAGGTGGTGCGACTGCATGGAGTTCCAAGATCCATTGTCTCGGATCGGGATATACGTTTTACGTCGCGAGTCTGGAGGGGATTGCAGCATGCCTTTGACACTCAGTTACGCCTCATCACTGATTTCCACCCTCAGACGGATGAACAGACAGAGAGGACCATTCAGACGTTGGAGGACATGTTACGGGCATGTGTTCTGGACTTCAGTGGGTCTTAGGTGTGCGACATTTGCCCTCAGTAGAGTTTGCTTACAATAATAGCTATCACTTTTCCATTGGTATGGCTTCGTTCGATGCTCTATACGGGAGGCCGTGTTGTTCACCCTTGTGTTGGACGAAAGTTGGGGAGACAACTATCCTTGGTCTGGACGTGGTACAGAGTACGACAAAGAATGTGCAGTTTGTCTGTGAGAGGATGAACTCAGCACAGGACCGACAGAAGTCGTATACTGATCATAGGAGGAGGCTTTTGGAGTTCGAGGTTGGGGATCATGTATTCTTGAAGGTTTCCCCTCGACGTGGGCAGCGGAGGTTTGGCAGAGGGAGCAAGCTTTCTCCCAGGTTCATCGGACCTTTCGAGGTGTTGGGACGAGTTGGCGATGTGGCATATCAGCTGACATTGCCACCGCGGTTGGAGAAGATCCACGACGTCTTCCATGTCTCTCAGCTTCGTTGGTATCTACACGATGACTCCCACGTCATTGACTGGGGAGAGTTGGATACCGAGGATGACGCGACGTTCGTGGAGCGACCAGTAAGAATCGAGGATCGTGAGGTGAATGTGCTTCGTGGACGGATCATTCTTTTGGTTCGTGTGTTATGGAGGCTTAGTGGCCTCGAGGAGAGTACTTGGGAGCGAGAGACACAGATGTGTGCCTAGTACACAAAGCTGTTCTGAGTTTTGCTCTTGTGTTTTGCTTTGTGCTTTGCTTATGATGTAATGCTTGACTTCGTTTGTTGTGACATGAGTTGTTTCCTTGTTCTCTGAATGTGTGTAAAATGTCTTGACTGTGGGGAGGGGAGGATCTGATCCCTAATCAATACGCATTAGTGCGGATGCGATTGAACCCGTGCGGGCAAGTCAGTGCCGCCCAAAGCGGATAGTATCTTGACATGGAGGAAGGGGCTCCCTAATCCATGTGTCTCGACAGTGTGACCTTTGGTGTTTGTGTGGTTGTTTGGGGCAGTAGCGGTCGGTGAAGTGTTCTTGGATGTCGAGGTTTTCTCTCCAGTTTTCAAACAACGTAGGGTGGTTTGACCCTGAGAGGTATCTTATGGGGTGGTTGTTCGGACCCCTCTTTTTTCGAGTTTGGTTTTAAATTCTCGGGAACGAGAATAGTTTGAGTGGTATCTGTTGTAATGACCTAGATTTTCCCGGGTCATTCCTTTGTGAAAAATCCAGTGCTTGTGGTGTTCTTGGGGGTTGCAGTGGTTTGTTTCGGGAGTTTGCCAAAAATCCAGTTTCACCAAACGGTAGCACACCAAACAGTGTCTCACCTTTTGCCAAATTTCCAATTTCCTGAGTTTTTCCAGTCCCG
This sequence comes from Viscum album, assembly GCA_963277665.1. NCBI lineage: Eukaryota > Viridiplantae > Streptophyta > Magnoliopsida > Santalales > Viscaceae > Viscum > Viscum album. The sequence goes on from OY728150.1 coordinate 965,994,525, forward strand.
CTTCTGTTACGTGTTTTCTTCGTTAAATAAAGGACCTATCAATTTTTAGCCGTTTTTAACGCCCTCTCCACTGGTTTCAAGGGAATTATTAAATCTAAATTAATTCCTAACGTGCAGAGACCCTTGAAACTGCCAAACCGCGTGGTCAAACCACGATTCAATTTTTCAATCACTTTGAAATCGTATCTCTGGTTTTTAGGATCTCGCCTTTTCTTAAACCAATCTCTTCTTCTCATCTTCCTTTTTTTCCCTTGGTGCGCCTAAAGCCTTCCTCTCTAGATGAGTTGTGCGCCTGTGCGAGAGCCCTCCCTGTCCAGTTCTTTTTGGCGTTTCCTGCTGTTCGCACGATCCCCTGTTCAGTGCAAGGAGTTTTGGTCGCCTGTGGTTTCAAGTAGGGATTCTTCTGCCTCTCTTTATTTGTGTATCATGCGGGGTGAGTGTACTAATGATTCTTTGTGAAGAACGGGTGAATATTTTTTTCTTAACCGAGTAATAAATGAGGGGAAAGATGATGATCAAAAGATAACAGGTAGGGAATTGAAGATGGTTGATGTGGATCACTTGTTTTATCCGCTATCTTTGTTTCTTTTTATGGTTTGTTGTTGTTGTATGCCTTTTGAAAATCATGGCTGTTGGTGGTCTTTGCTTGCGCACTGATGATGTTCTGTTTTTGTTGTGATGCTTTGTTAATTGGCTGCAATATAAAATCTGATTAATCACGTATATTTGGTTAAATAAATGGATGCCCCAGGATCAAACATGTTGTGTGATCACTCCTGTTTATCAAAGTGGAATTAAAGAACCCCGGTTGGCTAAATCTGAACATCCTTGGCTTGAAGGTGTGGCTGTGTGGTGTGTTCTGTTGGGTTTTGTGCTTTGTGTGGGTTGTGTGGTGCGATCATTGGTAGCATGGTTATGGGTGCAAGGGTGGACAAAGGGGATGGTCCAGTGTTAGGGGCGTGGTGTGCTTGTGCAGCGGGGCTGCTGTTTTAGTGGTGCTCATTGTGTTTTTGTGTTTGGGGTGGTACAAGAGGCGTGGCTGGGAACTCAGGTAAAGGGTTTGCTTGACTGTGGAATGGATGAATTTGTTGTGCAGTGGGATTGCTTTTGGGCAGTGGTTGGGCAGTGGGGTTGCAGGATTGGGTTGTGTTGTGACTTCTTGTTTATGGGTGTGTTGGGTGTGGTGTTGTTGTGCAGCGGGGTTGCCGGTTCTAGTTGTGAGAGGATGATTGAGTGGGATAACCTTGAAGAATGACAGTTGACAGTGGTTGAACGAGTGTCTAGGAAAAAGGGGGTGTGCAGTGGGACTGCAGGTTGGTTGTTCTCTGTTGTTTTTATGAATAGGTGTTAAAATGGATTTCCTTACCTTGGTCCCTACTTTCTTGTTTGCCTTGGCAGTGTTTAGTGACCTTTAGCCTTCTGAAAACGGTTGCAGATATTGTGTTTGGTAGTTGCCCCGGGTAGTGCTGGAATAAATTAAAGTGAGCCCCTTAATTAATGAATGACGAGTGGTTAAATGAAAAGGGGTTAGACTTGTGTTTTATTGTGGCTGTTTGTGTGGTTGTGCATATAGGGGTAGCAACAAATGTGGTTCTGTGTGGGCTGGTTGTTTGTTTGAAACCGTAGGTTGGGCTGATTGTTTGCTTACCTATATGTATAAATTGTAGTTCCTTGTGATTTCTATATGCATCCCACCCTTGTTGAGCATCATGTGCTCAACACCTCTATTTCATGGGGGAGGGTGTCTTTCCCAACATCCCGGTGGGAGGATGAATGACTGGTTACTGACTTTCTTCCTCGCACCCTCTTCCGGGTTCTTACCGCTCGAGCGTATCCAGGCAGGCTATAATGGCTTGAGGTTTACCATAGTCCAAGATCCTTCGGGCAGGTTTTGTTGTGGTCGAGGGGCCCAGGTGTTTGCGGGTCAGGATTATTTTCCCAAGTGTCTTCGGGATGAAGCCTAGTTGTCTTCAGGTGAGAGGCGTGGTTGTTGTGGTCCAGGTGTTGCGGGCCGGGATTGTTTTTCCAAGTGTCTTCGGGATGAGGCCGAGGTGTCTCCGGACAAAAGGCGTGGTTGTTGTGACCCAGGTGTCTGCGGGCGAGATGTATGGTGTGGTTGTGGCCCAGGTGTCTGCGGGCGAGATTTGTGTGTGGTTTGAGGCCCAGGTGTGTGCGGGCAAGTTGTGGCAGTGAGACTGCATTTTGAAAAAGTGGCAGCGTCAAGACGTTAGCCGTTAGGAATGAGCACCTAACTAGTGGGAAAGTGGTGCGGGGTACCCAAATGTCGATGTGCTCATACTACTACTTTACTTGCGTTATTTGGTGAGTGTACCTTGGTGAGGCTGGGCTGGTTAGTACCCCTTGGTAGGTGCTTTGAGGTTCTACTGTTCTCTCACAGGGGCATTAGTATGTTTCCCCACTTGTGCACGGGTGACTTTAGTTTTCCTATTGGGTATACTTGTATACTCACCCTACGTTTGTAAAACTATTTTCATGTTTCCAGGAGGACTTTGAGGACCGTGCTGGACTTTATGAGCTCGGGCGTCGGGATAGTTGTTGTGGTGCTGCTTAGTTTCTTTCTTTTGATACTTGCTTTGGTGCTTTGGTTGTATTTTTGTCGCAGTTTATGTTTAAATCATGCATGAGTTGAATTTTGGTTTCCTTTATATAAATGTTTGGTGTTGTTTGAAATTTTTACCGTCTTATCTCTCGATCCTGTTTTCATTAAAAATGGTAATACCTTCCATTTTGTGTGAGATTCTATACCCTTGGTGCTAGTCGTCACTTCAGGGCCTATTGAAGGCGGGACTCAGGGGTCATTATCTCTCCTTCATCTTGAAGGAAGGGCTTGACACTTTGCCGTCTCTTCCCTCATCTCGAAGAAGGCGAGTCATGACAATGCCTCTGTCGATCGATACCGGGAAAACACGCAACGATAGGATGCTCCAATAGCAGGGAGCAACGACAAGTCAAACCAATTGATAGGAGCATAAGACTACTTGTATATATATCTGTGAATTGAACCAGAGAGCTACAATGGAGTAGTAGAAGAAGAATGAATGACACTTCCAAGAGAGCAAATGCTCCTCCCTCAAACCAGAAGGCTGATCCAAGCCGAAGCCGATTCCAGGATAATTCTCCCTCATTCCTTTCACCCCTGCTACTTATTTATAATGGATACCCCCACCTCCACGTGGTCTCAGCTTAACAATATACTAACCGCATTCTCTTCCTATGTAACAATTAATATTCCCCTGCTATAATGACGCTTCTCCCCCTTGCTCACCTATAGCCAGGTCTTTATCAGTTTGTGTGTGCGTGTATTTGTGCCTGTGTGTGTTTGTGTGCGTATATGTGCCTTTTTGTGTTAGTGTTTGTGCATGTGTTTGTGTGTTTGTGTATGTGTGTTTGTGTTTCCTTGTATTATGTATGTATGCATGTGTATTTGTAGGTGTGTATTGGTTGGTCAAAGTCATGGCTCTGTAAATGCTTTCCATTGCACTTGCAAAACCAAGGTCCCATGACCCGTTTGATTTTTTTTTCCGTTCCTCGTTTTCATGTGTTTTTTTTTTAAATTTAATATGAAAACATGTTTTATAAAATTGTCTTCATTTTCAAAAATTGAATCATTGCCCAGTGGTTTTCAAAAAAATGAGAACAACCAAGTGTTTTCATCATTTTATTTTGCATTTAAGTTATCAAGTTGTACATAAAAATCCTAAATCCTAAAACTAGTCTAAAATTTAACAATGAAAACCTTAAATCCTATAGTTTAAATGCTCAAAGTCCCACCTTTCCTGAATTCAGAAACATAAAACTCTCAAAATTCTAAACCCTTAATTTAACTCCTTAAAACTCTAAAATCCAAAAAATTAAATTTTAAATCATATACGATATCATCTGAAATCTGAAATCATAAATCATAAATCATAAATCATAATCCTCAACTTTCTAAAACATTAAATTTTAAATGTTAACACGCCAAACATCAATCTTTTACTCGAATTTATTAACTATAATCTTTTAAAATCAAAATACTAAGATCAAATATTTTTAACTCCGTCACCTTGAAATATTAAAATACAAAAATCTCAAACTCTTAATCCTTAAACCCTAATACCCATGTCTAATTTTTATGTTTGATTTTATCTAAATTTTTTCATTTTAAATTTCTTATCATTTACCATAAATTTTCTTATGTTGATCAAATATACTACGCTTTAACATTGATATTAATTTTTACTTCTAAAGATTTTTATGATTTTTGATTATCAAAAGTTAAAGTAAAACTAAAGTTCTATATGCATATTTATCCGTATCATATCAATAAAAAAATTAAAATATTTTTTTGAATGAAAAAAATAAATATTTATTTTATAATTATCAACTTTAGTACACACTTCGACATCTATATTTTTTATAAAAATGAATATATATGTAGATGGGTGAATTCCCCTTACCTCAATGTGAGGTGAGGATATTCTTTTATAGATTAGGAAACCAATATACAAGACGGGTAAGTCCGATGTGGGACTCACCCATTTACACTTAAATGAGTTCCAACACTCCCCCTCAAGCTGGACATGCCCAGATTGGATAGAGTCCCACACAAAAAGAATAACAAGACAATCTCAAACTCTCCCTCAAGCTGGGCCATGGAGGCTGTGAATACCCATCCTGGAAGTGAGAGACTCAAGACGAGCTCCAGGAAGACCTTTGGTGAAGAGATCGGCAAGCTGATCGGCCGTCGGGATATGGCCGAAACCGATATGGTGCTGCTCCAGATGGTGGCGGAGAAAGTGACAGTCCACCTCGATATGCTTCGTCCGTTCATGGAAGACGGGATTCGAGGCAATCTTCGTGGCGGCCTGATTGTCACACCAGATATGAGCAGGAGTCGATGCTGGGAAACCGAGCTCCTGGAGAAGATGACGAAGCCAGAGGATCTCAGTGGTGACAGTGGCCATGGCTCGATACTCGGCCTCGGCACTCGAACGGGAGACCACAGTCTGCTTCTTGCTGCGCCAAGAGATGAGATTACCGGCGAAGAATACGGCGAAACCCGAAGTAGACCTGCGGGTAGCGAGGCAACTGACATAGTCCGCATCACAAAAAGCTTCAATATCCAGGTGAGCATGATGTGAGTACCGAAGGCCACGTGCAAGGTCTTTCTTGATGTACTTGGCAATGCGGAGGACAACATCCCACTGAGAGCAGGTGGGATGTTCCATGAACTGACTGACTTTGCCAACGGCACAGGCAATGTCGGGACGCGTCATGGTGAGGTAGTTGAGTTTACCGACCAAGCGTCGATAGCTCTCGGGATGAGGAAAGAGTTCCGAGTCGGCATGAAGGGAGCGTTCCCCAGGCTCCAGGGGAGTGTCAACTGAGGTGGCGGTGCTCAACCCGGCATCCTGCAAGATATCAAGAGCATACTTGCGCTGGCAGAGAGAGATAGTGTCCGTAGTTCGGGAGACCTCGATGCCAAGAAAGTAGGTGAGAGGACCAAGATCTTTGGTGTGAAAGTGCTGGTGAAGATGCGTCTTGAGGCTGGCGATGCCTCTGGAGTCGCTCCCGGTGATGATGATGTCATCAACATACACTACAAGCAAGATACAGCCGTGTGCCGTCGTACGGAAGAAGACGGTGTGATCTTTCATACTCCGAGAGAGGCCAAAGGCGGTGACGACAGTGCTGAAGCGGCCAAACCAGGCGCGAGGAGACTGTTTGAGGCCGTAGAGGGAGCGACGAAGACGGCAGACATGGGAGTCGGCACCAGAGGCAGAGAAACCAGGGGGCTGCTGCAGGTAGACTTCTTCGTCAAGAGAGCCATGGAGAAAAGCATTCTTAACGTCGAGTTGATGAAGCGGCCAGTGGTGATGAGCAGCCAGAGAGATGAAGAGGCGGACAGAGGTCATCTTGGTGACGGGAGAGTAGGTCTCAAAGTAGTCGACGCCATATGTCTGAGCAAAGCCCTTGGCGACAAGCCGGGCTTTGAGGCGACAGAGAGAGCCATCAGGATTGAGACGGATTGTGAAGATCCATTTACAGCCGACCGCCTGTTTGTTTGCCGGAAGGGGAACAAGATCCCAAGTATGGTTGGCATCCAGAGCCTGCAATTCATCCCGCATTGCGGCTAGCCACCCGGGGTGAGATTTGGCTTCACCGACCGTTCGAGGAAGCGACACGGTCTCCAGAGCTGACAGACCCCTGTAAGAAGATACAAAGAGAGGAGTAGTCTGACAGGATCAAGTACCTTTCCGGAGCGCAATCGGTACATCGCCGGGAGCTGTGTCAGGAACATCAGTCGAAGCGGGAACAATGGTTTCCTCGGCCGGGATGAGGGGTACAGCGGAAGGACGACGAGAGTAGGTCTGTCCAAAGAGATGACCGGTCGGAGGAGACACCAGAGGTGGGTGAACCATGAGCGGAAGGCAATCATCGATGGTAGTGTCAGGAGGAGGAGAGGGGAGAGTGAAAGGAGAGCTCTCGACAAACGATACGTCGACAGAGGTGATATACCGGCGGAGGTCTGGAGAGAAGCATCGATACCTGCGCTGAGTGCGGGAATAACCGAGAAAAATGCAGCGAAGGGATTTGGGTGATAGTTTGGAGAGATTTGAGCGAGTGTCCCGGACATAACAAAGACATCCGAAAACGCGGAGTGGAAGGGAGTGAGGAGGGAGAGAGGGAAACAAGGTATGAAAAGGAGTCTCCCCCTGAAGGATGGAGGAGGGAAAACGATTGAGAAGGTAAGTAGCAGTGAGGATGACATCCCCCCAGAAGAGAAGAGGTACCTGGCGGTGGAAGAGGAGGGCACAAGCGGTTTCCAAGATATGTCGGTGTTTGCGCTCGGCCACCCCATTTTGCTGAGGGGTATCAGGACAGGAGGTCTGATGGATGATGCCGTGGGCCCTCATAAACTGCTGAAAATGAGTGGATAAGTATTCTCGCCCATTGTCAGATCGAAGACATTTCACAGGGATAGAAAACAGTGTCTGGATTTCCTGAAAAAATGTCTGAAAGGTGGAGAGAACCTCTGTTCGATCGCGAAGAAGGTAGAGCCATGTCATACGAGAATAATCATCGATGAAAGAAATGTAATATTTATAGCCGCATTGACTCGAGGTGGCACAGGGACCCCATACATCAGAATGCACCAAATCAAAGGGTTGGGCGGCCCGTGTGTCAACTCGAGGAGGATAGGATGTGCGATGGTGTTTCGCAAACCGACACGACTCACAAGGAAAGGATAAACGGGGGCTAATATCGGGAAAGAGCTGATGAAGTGCTGTGGCGGAGGGGTGACCCAACCGAGAATGGAGGTCGGCGGCACGAGCAGGGACAGATGTGCAGGCGATGGAAGTCGGGCCATCGAACATGTACACCCCATCCCGAAGCTGACCTCTACCAAGTTCCCGGTTCGTCGTCCGTTCCTGAAACACAACAGAAGACGAGGTAAATATGGCATTACAGTTGAGGTCCTTGGTTAGCTTGCTGATGGAAATTAGGTGAAAAGGACTGCGGGGAACATGAGCCACCGAGGAGAGGTGAAGGGAGGAGGAAAGGGAACAGGTGCCAAAGTCGGCGATGGGGAGAGTGGAGCCATCAGCAACAGTGATGGCCGAGGATCCACTATAAGGGCGGTAGTCGGAGAGTATACCTGCATCCCCGGTGAGGTGGTCAGACGCACCTGAGTCAAGCATCCATGCAGGGGTGCGATGACTGAGAAGAGCAGTGGGACCTCCGGAATGGGCAAGAGAAGCGGATGAAGAGCCCGACATGGTGGTGGCCCGGTGATCGTGAATCAGCTGGAGCTCAGCCAGCGAAAGATCCAATGATGGGGAAAGAGCAGCAGGTGATGACGCATCGCGGATCGCAGTCTGGCCCTGCCGGGGGTGCGAATCGGGACGACCATGTAGGACCCAGCAGCGGGCTATCAGATGGCCGAGTTTGCCGCAGTGCTGGCAGAGGGGGCGAGGTCGGCCATCTCCACGGCCGCGTCCTCGTGGGCCGGTAGGGCGGCCACCACCACGGCCTAGGAGCGCAGTGTGATCCAGGATGGGAACGGGTGGGGCAAGGGCCCGATGAGCCTTCTGCAGGCGATGATAGACCTGTGGGATATCCAGTGTAGACGGGCTGGCGAGCATCTCAGTAGCCGTCGTGGCGTAGTCCGGTGCGAGGCCATTCAAGAGATTGAAGAGGCATAGCTGGTCCCGTTGAGTCTGCGCCTCTGCCGGAGTCTGAGGAATAGGCCAAAGTTCTTGCAGCTCGTCGCGGAGACCCTTCCATTCCATGAAATAGTTTGGAAAGGTCCGGTCCTGCTGGCGGATGTGGGAGAGACGCTGTAGAACATCTGAGACCCGAGCCAAGTTATTGGTCTCGGAGAACATTACAATCAAGGAATCCCATAGCTCTTTGACTGTGTTGGCAGTCCTGGTGACATCCTTCACGGACCGGTCCATGGAGTTGACCAGTAAGGCGAAGATTTTGCTGTCCGCCAGCTGCCAAGAATCGAATTTGGGGTTAGTGAGGGCAGGGGGGGTTTCTCAAGATGAGAATGAAGTCCCATGCCGCGGAGGGACATCAAGACTGTCTTCCGCCAGACGGAGAAGTTTGTGGCATCCGGGCGGTCATCAACAAGCCGTGAGGAGGCCGTGATCAGGGACGGAAGAACGGAGGAGGTGTCCATGGGGGATGGGCGCTGGACCTGGCGGCCGGAAGTCGCCAGGTGGAAGGGAAGCGGCCTGGCAGGGGCGCTGCGGGGGCGCAGGCGCAGGGGCTAGGGCGCGGGCGTCGGGCGAGAGGCCGGCGAGGTTGAGGGCGCGGCTGGGAAGGGGCGCGCTGTGGGAGGGCGCCGGAACCGGGGCCGGGAGCCACGTCGAGAGAAAGAGCGCCGGGAGGGGGGGGGGGCGCTGAGGCTAGGGCGCGGGCGTCGGGCCGAGGGCAGGAGGCTGGGGCGCTGCGGGATCTGGCGGTGAGGGCGAGGGCGCCGTCGGGGCGAGGGAGCCGCGAGGGCGAGGGCGCGGGCGCCGGGCGAAGGCTTGCTGGGACGAGAGGTGCGCCGGGAGGGAGGGCCTGCCGGGAGGAGAGGTGGCCGCCGGGAAGGGCGGGCCGACGGGATGCGCAGAGGAGGAGCCGCGTCAGGACCGGGCCGTCGCGCAGAGAGTCGTGCCGGGGTCGTCGGGTCTGGACGCCGGAGAGCAGCGGGCGAGCGCGACGGCAGGGGCGAGCGCGACGGCAGGGGCGAGCGCGACGGCAGGGGCGAGCGCGACGGCAGGGGTGAGCGCGACGGAGAGGCGCGGGCGAGCGCACCTGAGGTCCGCCTAGGGAGGAAGCCGACACAGAGGCGGGAAGCCGAAGGAGGGCAGCGGCGATCCGCCGGGAGAGGAGCCGTCGCCGCGGGGCCGGCGCCGGGACTGCGGCGGAGCAGGGGGAGATCACCGGGAGGGAGAGGCCGTCGGGAGGGCTGCGCGCAGAGAAGGCCGACGGGAGATCACCGGGACAGGAGAGGAGGCCCGCCGGGAATGGCTAGGGCAGTAGGGAGAGAGGCGGGGCCGGGAGGACGCCGGGAATCCGCAAGGGAGGGAGGGTTCGGGATAAAAATCCCTCTGATACCATGTAGATGGGTGAATTCCCCTTACCTCAATGTGAGGTGAGGATATTCTTTTATAGATTAGGAAACCAATATACAAGACGGGTAAGTCCGATGTGGGACTCACCCATTTACACTTAAATGGGTTCCAACAATATATATGAATATATATATTTAGTTAATTTTTTTTCATAAAAACATCTTCATTATTATCTGACTTGTTTCAGTTTTTGCTTCTAAAGAAATAAAAAATGAACATGAAAATTCAAAAAATAAAAACAAAACTGAAAACTGGCAACAAAATCAGATGGGGCCATAAGTTTTTGGTTGCCATTTGTGCCACTTCAGTAGCAGAATTATGTTTTGACTTCCAAAATTTAGTTTTCTGTGGCAGCCAAGGATACTCTTTAGTTTCTGTCATTTTTATCATCAATTGACTTATTGGAGTCTGACTATTGGAACCTATCTGTCCAACTTATTGACTTTGATGCAACTTATCAACTTTTTTCAGGGTGATGTAGAGTCAATTGCTTCTAAAAATCCCAAAGAATTGACAGTTCTGCTTGAGCAGATCTCTGGGTCTGATGAGTTTAAAAAAGATTACGAGGACCTTGAAGAACAGAAAGCACGTGCTGAAGAAAATTCAGCTCTTGTTTATCAGAGGAAAAGGACAGTGGTCATGGAGAGAAAGCAGAAGAAGGAACAAAAAGAAGAGGCTGAAAAGCACATGCGTTTGCAAGATCAACTGGTAGGCATTTATGTATTTTCTGTCATGTGTGAGTTTGGCATAATAGTTGGCTGTGCACCTTCTGTAACGTAGCTGCTTGACAAATATTATGATGGGGAGGACTGAAGGCTGTTTTCTATATTTATGTTTCATAATAGGACACATTGCCCTTTTTTACATGGGTAATTTTTGTTTTCTTTTAGTAAGCTAACGTTGTATAGTTTGCTTTGGCATGCACTCTTTTCAAGTCAAAAGTGCTGCTAATTTCGCAAAAAAATTCTGTCTAATCTTTGCTATGTTGTATTATGCTAGTCTTTGTCTTTTTACAATTGTGTTTCAGGGTTCCTTTCAGCGCATTTTTCAGCTCTTGATAGGCTTTGGATGGAGCCCAAAAACTTAGGATCCATTTGACGAGACTAAACTGCTTATAATACCTATCAGTTATGATAAACAGTTCGAAAAAACAATCGGTGTTTGTTCTGTTTCCGGGAAAAAACACGTACTTAAATTCCTGTAGAAAAACGCTTTCAATAAGCAATCTGGAAACACTTAGACATAGTCACTTATCATAACTGATAAGTTCCATAAACAGTTTTCAGCAAATATTGTTAATCGAATCCTTAAACAAAGCCCGTATGGTTCAAAGCCTGAACTGATCTTAAATACCACTGGCCAAATTACGCGAAATGTTTCCTCTACTTTTAGTTAGTGCCTTACTAAAGAGGGTTTTTGACCATTATATGGTTTGAGTAAGTGAAGGAAAATTTTGCATGGGAATTTTTTTTCCATGCAATTGATGTACAGTTTTGTATATCATGTTTTTTTTCCCTGGATAAGTTGGATTTAGTTTAATTAATCGGTGTGAAAATACAGGAAAAAAGCTATTGTGGATTTAGCTATGATGTTGCTGTAAATATAAATAAACAGTTGTAATCCAAGAATCTAAAGTCATAATTGAAGTATATTTTATTATATTATATTGCTAAATCCTAGGTCCCATTTTAAAACAGTTCACCCCCTCTCTCCTGTTGTGCATGATTAGGAATCCTCCCAAAACAGGCTTATCTGGGGAGCCCATGCTCCTTCCCTTTGTACGTTTGATGCTTGTTTGTGTGTGTGATTTCCTTTGGAACTTGTGTTGCATAATTAATACCGTTCCCTTTTCAAGACACCGATTTGATTGTTCACATTTTTTTCTGCAGAAATCTTTGAAGAAAGAGCACTATTTATGGCAGCTGCTTAACATAGAAAGGGATGTTACTAAGATCAATGATGATATACGAGCTGAGCAGCAAAACCTTGACAATATCATGGCCGAAAAAACCAATTGTGAGCATGAAGCAAGTAAAATGAAGAAAGATCAAGCCAGGTATCAAAAAGAGATTGCACAATGTGTCAAGAAGATTGGAGAAAAGAAAAAGAAACTTGACAAGAAAGTAAGTTGCTTCTGCCTTTTCTACATAATTCTGGAATATAATAATCATAATTACATTGAATGCAGAGTTTGCTAGCTTACTGTACAACCATTTTTGCATTCATTGATTATAATTTATGGAATTATTGGTATTTCATTTCATGCTTAAACTTTGGAGGTTGATTTTGGGATTAAATTGAAATTGGGTTTCCTTTTAGATTGCTAATGATGGACCAAATGAAACTTGATACTATCAATGTGAAAGTACAGCATCCTCCTCCTGAGTTGCACCCAAATCCCATGTGACATTCCCACTTTTTTATGGCGCGCACCAGTTTCCTTTATGTTTATTTTTCGCACAATGCTTCTCCATCCCTGAATTAGTAAAAATGTCTACACATTTCATGGATGAAACCCAATGGCCATTTTTATGATCAGTAATGCCGTTGAATCCTTTTTAGGGCAGACTGGTGCTGGTTTTTGATCTTATTTCTGCCAGGAAACTGAAAGGAGCTAGCCAATATTGAATAATGTGGTCTCATTTTTCTTGCTAGTGTTTGTTTGTAGACTTTGTTTTCATTTTTCTGGATTTTTGTTTCTGTTTATTTCTCACAAAAAAGAAAAGAAAAGAAATTTATATTTTATGGTAGTACCTTATTTTATTTTTGCTTTTATTTCATGTTCATGGTGATCAATGCTGCGATATCCATCCCCTTCTTCCTGTTTTTCCCCTCTATATCAATGCTGCCAATAGAGTGGTTGTAGTGTTTGGTATAGCAGCCTTAGCAGCTGCTATAATAATGGTGGAGTGAAGCTGAGAAAAAAACAAAGAAATATTAATAGCTGCTATGTTAGCCTGAATTCATTGTCGTTTATTAAATTAAGAACTTTAATAAAATTTATCATCTTTTGTTAGATTGTATATTTTTTGTAAAAAAAAATTGTCTTCTGATGTGTCAATAGCAATTGCCACTCTGTTTTCTATTCTTTCACAGCAGATTTTGGCCTTCCTTTGCTATAATTTTCAATTCATTATTGATGGCTTTGCTATAAATTTTCTTTAAAGAACATTACTGTTGCAAATTCATTATGTCAAATTTGTGCAGCCTTATCATCAAAACCATGACATCATTACTTCCTACATTCCCCACAACATTTACATGTTGTAATGCAATATATCAGTTCCTCAAGCCTGATATTAGGTATGAGCAATTAACTATGCTTGCTATATTTTAATGATGGCTTTAATGGTTTATCAAAACATGCATTATGCTGAGCTGTTTGTATGCTGCTTCTAAAAACAGCCATCCAATGTTTTATTTATTGCTGAGGGCCCACAAACAGAAGTGTAATTGCAATTTATTTAAAATTCCCTTTTCAGCAACCTGAGCTACTGAGACTAAAGGAAGAGATGTCCCGTATAACTTCAAAGATTAAAAGCACTCGTAAGGAGCTTGAAAAAAAGAAAGAAGAAAAGCGGAAGCATGCTGGTGAAATACAAAAGCTGCACAATGACTTGCAAGACGTAACGAAACAACTTGAAGTCCTGAATGAAAGGGGCCAAGATGGAGGTGGGAAGCTTCATTTGGCTTCTAACCAGCTAAAGGAATATAACCGAATGTAAGTTCAATGTTTTGATATTCTACTTTTGTCTTTATATGAGGGCTTAGATTTTGCTAGTAAGTGTTGCTTGTATAATTTCAAGACTTGCATTTTCATCTTACCAGTGAAGTAGTTTTGGGGTCAGTTACATCGGGGCTGAAACAAAAGATTGTTTTTGGTCAGTCCTGTGTATTTAGCTACATTACCCAGCTCTACAATTCGCAGCTGTCACATATGCTTCCATATCATTTCTTCCAATTGCATCCGAAGTTCTAAATTTCTACCCATTGCTTGCGTTAGTCATCTTTAGCCGATCACTCTTTTTGTACTGGGCACTCATAAGTCTCTTTTGCAAGTTGAAGCTAACACCCATCTTATTTTAGATTGAAACTGTCAAATGTCATTTTGTAGTTTTACCACAAATTCAACTATAGGTTTGCACACTTAAGTCTTCTTTTGACAACACTTAATGAAAACTGCTTATAGGCTCTGTTTGACAACACTTAATGAAAACTGCTTATAGGCTCTGTTTGACAACACTTATTGAAAGCTTCTTATATAATTGATCACTTATGATAGGTTCTTTTATACAAGTGTTCCCAGATTGCTTATTGAAAATGTGCTTTTCTGCTACTTAAGTGGTTTTCTTCTGGAATTTAGGTGTGAAGTGTTTTTTTTAAGAAACAGTAACGCTGTTTATTTTTTCAAACTACTTATCACAAGTGACAAGCGCTGCTGTCAAGCAGAGCCACACCACTTATCACATATGACAAGTGCTTATGTATAAGCGTTTCAAGATTGATTATTGAAATAATGCTTTTCTTCCATTTATCACATATGACAAATGCTTATGTATAAGTGTTTCTAGATTGCTTATTGAGATAATTCTTTTCTGCCACTTATTTATGTGGGTTTTTTCAGGAATTTAAGTGAAGACTGTTTTCTAAAAACAGAGCAAATACCACTTATTTTTTTTTCAAACTGCTTATCATAATCAGATGTTGTGTTGGTTAGCATGGTGTGTTTTCATAAAAGACTCCTGAATAATTGAAGGAAATTTTGCCAATTCTGTCTGGAAATATTTTGCTACAATATAACAATTATGTTATTTTGTTGGTCCCATCAGAAATCAACGAGCTCCCCTGCTCTTTCTGTTGGTTACTTTTGTTGGTGAAAGAATAAAAAAGCTAAATCACACAAAAGCTGACTATATGGTATCAATGCTTGTACATATTAAAACAAATGTAAAATTAAGTTACAAATTTGAAATTAAATTTAATTTTCTTCTTGCATATTGCACTGCTCGTATGATAAGTTATTGGTACTTGGGTTGGAGTGTTGCCATTATGGGAGTAGGTGGGGGTGTTGAGTTGCCTCTTGGGCCAACTTAAGTCACATTCAGCCTCTGTTTGACGACACTTAATGAATATTGCTTGTAGCATGTATCAATTATGATAAGTGCTTCTGTGCAAGCGTTTCCAGATTGCTCATTGAAAAAGTGCTTTTATGTCACTTAGGTAAGTGGTTTTCTTTTGAAATTTAAGTGAAGTGTCTTTTCAAAAACAGAATAAACACCACTTATTTTTTCAAACTGCTTATTGCAAGTGCTACGTTTTATAAGGACTTTCCAATGCTCACTTGAACTTTGATGTTTCAGTAAGGAAGATGCCGGGATGAAAACTGCAAAGCTTAAAGATGAGAAAGAGGTTCTGGATAGGCAGCAACATGTTGATATTGAAGCTCACAAAAACTTGGAAGCAAATTTTCAACAGTTGGAGAGCCGTGAACATGAACTAGTGGCACAGGAGGAACAAATGGAGGCAAGACTCAAAAAGATTGATGATGCATCTAAAAAATATACGATGGAGCTTGCAGATGGGCGAAAAGAACTGAGTGATATTACAAGTCAGCACCAGGATCTTGGGTTAGTGTAGTTTCTTGTACATGTGATTTGAATTGCTTTCTTAAATGTCGCCCCCTTCCTGCATCAATTTATATTTACTGTGTAATGTGTTCATTTGATCGGATGCTTTCTCTACTAAATGCAATTTTTATTTAAATATTAATTTCTTTTGTACAGGAGTAAGCAAAATAATCTGAAAATAAAAATTGGTGAAATAGATGATCGTTTGCGGGAATTTAAGGCCGATAAGCGTGAAAATGAAAGGGATGCCAAGTTGTCTCAAGCCGTTGAGACACTGAAGCGTCTGTTTCCAGGCGTCCATGGTCGCATGACAGATCTTTGTCGGCCAACCCAGAGGAAATATAACCTTGCTGTTACTGTTGCCATGGGTAGATTCATGGATGCTGTTGTAGTTGAGGATGAGAGTACAGGAAAGAAGTGCATCCAGGTACGAACTGTTATGAATGCTCTCTCTTTTTAACAAGTTGTTTTGGCTGATCTGTCAATGTTTTCTTTCTCTATTAATGTTTGATAGCCTTCATTTGGAGCTTCTGCTAACACCTTGTTCATCATAAGCCTGTTTCCTTTCTGCCCCAATGCTCATTTTTTTAAGGGAACCGACATGGCCCTTGTCTCTTTTAGGGCCCATTTGATGTGATGGAATTTAGAGGAGGGAAGTGGAAATGAAAGTATAAAATGAAATGAGTTGTTTTGTAGGAAAAATTCTCTTTCTATAGGATCCATTTCCTTCCAAAAGGGTGGAATTGGTTTCCATCCTATGAACCATGGAAATTCCATGGGATTGAAAATTAATTTATAGATTTTAATGTAAAAATATTATTATAATCATAATTAGATTTAATTATTATAATTATGATGATTATACTTGTTGAACCCCATTTTATTATAATGGGTATTTCCAAGTCCCACATCGGAATATCCTGCCTTGTAATTTATATTACCTATCTATAAAAGAATATCTCCGCTTCACATTGAGGTAAGGGGAATTCGCTTTCTACATGGTATCAAAGGAGGTTATGTAAATCCTACCCCTCCCTATCTATTTTTTTTCCTTTTCGGCACACTTAAAATTTCCCCCCGCTGGGGGGGGCGGCCCCTCGGCCCTAGGGCAGTCGACCGCCCCCTCACGGCCTGCGCGTCGCTCTCTGTCTAGTGACAGTCTCCTCTGGGTGCGGTCTCCCGGCTACGTCCTCCCTCCCGCCCTCCCGTGACGCTTTTCCGGCCGCCCTCCCTGCGACTTTCCGTCTACGTCCGACCCCGCCTCCCTTCTTGGTGCGCTCGACGATGGACGCCCTGCCTCCATCACCGGACTCCTCTGCGTCCATTCCCGTCTACGTCCGGCCCCGACGGCGTCTCGCGCACCTGCGGCTTCTCCCGTGCACACTCTGTCACGACCCCCTCCCCACAAAGTGTACCCCTCCTAGGCCGGCAATGTGAGAAGGAAGATAATGACCCCCGAGTCCCGCCTCCAGTAGGCCCCGGGTTGGCGACTAGCACCGAGGGTATATTAAACACACAGATGGGAGACATTACCCTCTAAGAGAACACATGCGAAAGAGTGAGATAAGACAGACACCAACCAACTCCAACTCAGACAACAAAATAAATGAAATCCCAAGTACACATATGTAATGTCATGCAAAACTACTACAACTGAAAGGGGAAAACTTCAAGTACCCAAAAGAAAGTAAAAACAACAGCAACCACGAAGCCCAAACAGCTCCTCCAACCCCAAGCTAGTAGAAACCAGTCTGATCTCCAACCTGCTCCAAGTGACCTAAAAAAAACAGTTTATACATACATAGGGTGAGTATAACAGTATATTTAGTAGGATCCTCCCCAGAGCCTCTCGTGCAAAAGTAAAGAAAGCATGCTAAAACACAGTGAACAAAAAGTGAAACTAACTCGTCACCTATATAGGTATACTAAGTTTCCAGCCTCATCCTGTCTACTCTCACCAAGTAACGCATACAAGAGTATATAATATAATTGTTAAATCCCATTTTTATTATTTTGGGTATTTCTGAGTCCCACATCAAAATACTCCTGTATGTATTTTGTATCCTCAATCTATAAAAGTAGGCCTCCGCCTCACCTTGAGGTAAGGGAGATTTCCTATTCTACATGGTATCAGAGGGATAATCCCTTTAATTTTTTTTCTCCGGCTCTGCTACGTCGCCCCACGCCCCGACCGTCTCTCCGGCGGCCTCCCGGCAACACTCGGCCCCGCCTCCTCCACCAATCCCGCCCCACCCGGCGGTCTTTTCGGCTCCCCGCAACTGTCGCCACCCGCTCCCGCAACTCCAGGCGCGCAGAATGACCGCTCCCGCATCTCCCGCTACACACGAACTGCACTCCCGTTCCAGCAACTTTCGGCGCCGTCTCCCTCCCGATCCAGAAACTGCTGCGACGTCCCACGACGCCTCCTCCTCCTACGGTAGGACCCGCTCCCGCGACAACATCTCCCTGCGCGTGCCGACCCCTGCAGTGCTCTCCTTCGGCTGTCTTGGCGACGACGGACCACCCTCGGCCTCTCCGTCCCGGCGTGATCAACCCCGCCGCGTCTCTCGGCTCGTCTCCAGCGGCTCCCGCCCTACCCGTCGTCGTTTTTGGCTCCCGCACCTGCCTGCTCCCACAACAATCGGCTCCGCACCGGCCGACTTCCGCACCTGCCGGCTCCCGCATCTCCAGGCAACTGCCCTCCCTCAGACGCGACATGCCTGCTTCGTTCGACAACTCCCGACCCGCCCTTCCCAGCGGCGACTCCCAGCCTGCCCGTCGCACAAGGCTGCTCGGCTCCCGCGACTTCATCAGCGGCTACGCCTGACCCCGCCTCTCACGACGCATCACAGCTACCGCCTTCTTCGGCGACTACCGACCCCGCCGTCTCCGTTCGGACCTCCCGCAACGACCATCTATTCCCGACGCTGCCCGCCCTTGTTGCTTCCCGACGCTGCCCGCCCTTGTTGCTTCCCGGGTTCACCCGACACCACCTTTTTTTTTGCGGCCTCTCATTGCAGGCACAGCGCACCGCTGAACCTGTCATCATCTGCCGATGTCCGAGTCCTCCATGACAGCCTCTTCTGCTCTGCCCCATATGATCACCGCCTCGTCGATGAGCGGCTCGACTCCACCAACTTCTCCATCTGGCGGAAGACGGTGTTGATGTCTTTTACCGGAATGGACCTTGATTCACACCTTGAGGATCCTCCACCGGAATCCACCGATCCCAAATACCGTCCGTGGAAACTTGCTGATAGCAAGATTTACGCCTTGCTGGTGAATTCAATGGATCGCTCAGTCAAAGATGTCACCCGGATTGCGAATACGGTCAATGAACTTTGGGATTTCTTGACCATCATGTATTCTGAGACCAACAATTTGGCTCGGGTCTCCGATGTCCTTCAAAAACTGTCGCATATCCGACAGCAGGACAAATCCTTCCCCGCACATTTCATGGAGTAGAAAGGTCTTCGTGATGAGTTGCAATAATTATGGCCCGTTCCCCAGACACAGACGGACGCTCAGACCCAGAGGAACCAACTCTGCATCTTCATTATTCTCAATGGCCTCGCTCCTGAGTATGCCACAACGGCTACTGAGATGCTCGCCAACCCGTCTACACTGGCGATACCACAGGTGTATCATCACTTGGGCAAGGCCCAACGTGCTCTTCCCCCGCCCACCCCCATCATCGATCACTCTGCTCTCGTCGGTCGTGGCGGGGGACGCTCCTCGGGCAATCGTGGATGTGGCCGTGTGGAGGGCCGTCCTCGACCCCTCTGTCAGCATTGCAACAAGCTCGGCCACCTGATCGACCGCTGCTGGATCCTTTATGGCCGCCCATCTCAGCAACCGCGACAGGGTCAGACGGCGGTCCAGGAGGCTTCCTCATCAGTCTCAGCTCTTCCACCATCTTTGGACCTCTCTATGGTAGACCTACGGCTGCTTTACGATTCTCGGCCCTCTGCAGGACCCGGTCCGTCTTCGGCTTCTCTAGCCCACTCTACTGGTTCCGCTGCATTCATTGGCCGTCGCTCACCTGCATGGATGCTCGACTCAGGTGCCTCCGACCACATCACCGGTGATGCTGGTATGTTGACCTCCTACTGTCCTTATGCCGGTTCCTCAGCCATCACCGTCGCTGATGGTTCCTCTATCCCCATTGCGGGCTTTGGTGCATGCTCCCTGACTTCCTCACTTCACTTGCCCTCTGTGGCACATGTGCCTCGCAACCCATTTAATCTTCTTTCTATCAGTAAGCTTACAAAGGATTACAACTGTGCTGCCATATTTACATCATCTGTTGTTGTCTTTCAAGAGCGGACTACGAACCAGAAACTTGGTAGAGGCCAGCTTCGGGACGGGGTCTACATGTTTGATGGCTCGACAACAGTCGCCTGCACCTCTGTCGCTGCGAGAGCATTGAATCTTCATTCTCGGTTAGGGCACCCACCCGCCTCCACCATTCATCAGCTTTATCCAGATTTTAGTCAGCATCTTTCTTTTCATCGTGAGTCTTGTTCTTTTGCAAAACATCATCGCACTTCATACATTACTCGGGTGGATACACAGGCCTCACACCCTTTTGATCTGGTTCATTTAGACGTGTGGGGTCCCTGTACCATCCCGAGTCATTTGGGGTATAAGTATTATATATCTTTCATTGATGATTTTTCGTGAATGACTTGGCTATACCTCCTTCGAGAACGCTCCGAAGTGTTTTCCACCTTCCATACATTTTACAATGAAATTCATAACCAATTTTCAATCTTTGTTAAATGTCTCCGCTCCGACAATGGACGTGAATATCTCTCCACTCCCTTTCGGCAGTTCCTCCACACGAAAGACATCATTCATCAGACCTCCTGTCCTGATACACCCCAGTAGAATGGAGTGGCCGAGCGGAAACACAGACATATTCTGGAGACTGCTCGTGCCCTCCTCATCCATCGCTAGGTGCCTCTCCTTTTTTGGGGCAATGCCATCCTCACTACTACCTATCTTATAAACCACCTTCCTTCTTCTATCCTTCAGGGGGAGACTCCTTTTCGGGCTTTGTTCTCCTCTCTCCCTCCTCACTTTCTTCCACTTCGGGTGTTCGGATGCCTCTATTATGTTCGTGACACTCGTCCCGACCTCTCCAAACTTTCTCCCAAATCCCTTCGGTCCATCTTTCTTGGCTATTCCTGCACTCAGCGCGGATATCGTTGCTTCTCACCGGACCTACTGAGGTAGTCATCTCTGCTGACGTTTCATTTGTTGAGAGCTCTGCGTTCTCCCTTCCCTCTCCTCATCCTGACTCTGCCATTGATGATTGTCTTCCTCTCATCATCCACCCTCCTTTGGTGCCCCCATGCTGCGAACACCCATTTTGGTAGGGTCTACTCACGTTGTCCATCAACTGTATCCTCCGTCCCGGCCAATGACACCGTCGTCTCCGCTTCGTCCGATGCTCCTGCCCCGACACCAGATGACTTGCCCATTGCCCTCCGGAAAGGTACTCGCTCTTGCCAGAGTACTCCTCTATTTGTATCTTCATACAGGAGTCTGTCAGCTCTGGAGACAGTATCTATTCCTCGCACAGTTGGTGATGCCAAATCTCACCCGGGATGGCTAGCAACAATGCGGGATGAGTTGCAGGCTCTGGAAGAAAACCATACTTGAGATCTTGTCCCTCTTCCAGCTGGCAAACAGGCAGTTGACTGCAAATGGATTTACACTGTCAGGCTGAATCCCGATGACACTCTTCATCGACTCAAAACCCGCTTTGTGGCAAAGAGATTCGCACAGACTTACGGTGTTGACTATTTTGATACCTTCTCTTCGGTTGCCAAAATGGCCTCCGTTCGGTTATTCATCTCTCTGGCAGCTCATCATCATTGGCCTCTTCATCAACTGGATGTCGAGAATGTCTTCCTCCATGGATTTCTTGAGGAAGAAGTTTATCTGCAACAGCCCCCTGAATTTTGTGCCTCCGGCGCCGAGTCTCAAGTCTGTCGACTCCGCCGCTCTCTTTACGGCCTCCAGCAATCTCCTCGTGCTTGGTTTGGCCGCTTCAGCATTGTCGTCACTGACTTTGGGCTCTCGCAGCATGAAGGACCACACTGTGTTCTACAGGACGACCCCCGCTGGTTCCATCCTGTTGGTCGTTTATGTGGATGATATTATCATCACCGGCAGCGACTCTGCTGGTATCACCCACCTCAAGGGGCATCTTCACCAGCACTTCCACACTAAGGATCTCGGTCCTCTCACACATTTCCTGGGCATCGACATATCCTATTCTCCGGACACCATCTCCCCTGCCAACGGAAATATGCGTTGGATATTTTGCAGGATGCTGAGCTGACACAAGCCACTGCTGTGGACACTCCTCTGGAGCCTGGGGAACGGTCTCTTTATGCCTCCTCGGAACCATATTCACACCTAGAGCGGTACCGTCGACTGGTGGGCAAACTCAATTATCTCACCTTGACTCGCCCCGACATCGCCTGCGCTGTTGGCAAAATGAGCCAATTTATGAAGCATCCGACCACCTCTCATTGGGATGTTGTCCTTCGCATCGTCAAATACATCAAGCGTGACCTTGCCCGTGGTCTTCGCTACTCCTAGCATGCTCATCTACATATTGAGGCCTTTTGTGATGCTGATTATGCTGGTTGCCTTGCTACTCGGAGATCTACTTCTAGGTTTGCCGTCTTCTTGGCAGACAACCTCATCTCCTGGCGCAACAAGAAACAGACGGTCGTCTCTCGCTCCAGTGCAAAATCTGAATACCGTGCCATGACCACTGTCACAACGGAGATCATTTGGCTTCGACATCTTCTCCAGGAGCTTGGCTTTCCTACACAGACATCTGCTCACATCTGGTGTGACAATCAGGCAACCACCAAGATCGCTTCGAATCCCGTCTTCCATGAACGCACGAAACATATTGAGGTGGATTGTCACTTTCTTTGTCACCACCTAGAGCATGATCAAGTCTGCTTTAGCCACATCCCGACGGCGGACCAGCTTGCCAACATCTTCACCAAAGGCCTCCCTGGGGCTCGCCTAGCCTCGCTCAGTTCCAAGCTGGGCATCCACAGTATCTGCGGCCCAGCTTTAGGGGGAGTGTGTCTGGTCTTGTATGATTTCATCTTTCTTTTTTGTGGGACTTGTTGTCCAAGTTGGGCATGTCCAGCTTGAGGGGGAGTGTTAAACCCTATTTTTATTATTCTGAGTATTTCTGAGGCCCACATCGAAATACTCCTGTATGTATTTTGTATCCTCAATCTATAAAAGTAGGCCTCCGCTTCACCTTGAGGTAAGGGGGATTTTCTATTCTACAATAATAAAGAATATCAAGGGTACCCCGCTACTACTTCCCCACTGGTTTGCTGCTTTGCCCCAATGTCACACGTCCTAAGCATCTCTCTCCAAAAAGGTTTGCCCGCAGACACCTGGGCGAAGCACCACAACATGCACCTCGTGCAACAAAACCACCACGTCCACACAAGAAAGTAACCAGGTAGTTTCCGGGAGCCACCACAGCTCACATAACGTGTATCATACGTCGGTCATTATACCTCAAGCCATTACAACCCACACACCGAGTAAGAATCCTCAAGCCGTCACAACCTATACATGTTACGCCTATTGTAGTCCATAGAAAACTATATCCAGAATATATGTGTGTGAATAACCACAAGCCATTACAGCCCTCTACACACATATATGGGGAAAACCAACCGCTGTACCTACCAGCACAAGTAACTACCAAGAGAAGAGAGCAGGGCCAAAGGGGTAGTCAGCCATCCATCCTCCCACCAGAATGTTGGGGAAAACACCCCCTCGGGGCTCAGAATCCCCGGGGTGTTAGTTGCCCTAACCGACGGGGTGGAGTAGCGTATATAAACACAAAAAGTACAGACTATACTATAGTTCACAACCCCATTATGGGCATAACCTAGTCTTAGACTCAACTGCAGCTAACGCCTCTCGGACTCCCGACTGCCACTTTTAAGACTAGGTATCCTATAAGCACACAACCATTTAAAGAGCTTTATTACATTACTTCATTCCCTTTTTATCAGTTTCACTTTACGTTAATTAATTAATTAAACATTAATTAACCATCAATAATTTTCACATTATATTTCATTAGCATCACACCCGAAGTACACTGTTCCTTCAAATTACAACCTCAGCATTGCGTCCCAGCAAGCTCCAACCCCATGGGTTAACATCATTTATTCAACTATTTATTTACAACATTACTTTCCCATATTCTCAGGCATTCTAGAAAAACATTCTATGCTACTAAACACAAGGGGGCTCAACACGGTGAGTAGATGAACTACCCGTCGAGTCTTTGCCGCCTATAGCAAGAGCGTAGACCCATCCTCCCTTGAGAAGCTAAACACGGAAAGCACGTGACATACCCAGCGCGTCTTCGCCCCTTTCGGAAGAAGGGTAAGCAAGACCAGCTGCCTTGAGCAGTGGGGAAAGTAAAGCAGATAAACAACCAATAAGAATCAGTAAGAATCCAAACATTCACATCCAACCCATTTCATCATTCCTGGTGTCCTCCCCGACACCCATATGCATAAACCGATGCATCTCGCCACTCTAGGCGTTAACTGCTGCCACAACCAGTAGGCCTCCATGCCCCCACATATCACAATAGCCATCCAGGCTCACATCACAACACAAGCAGCAGGAAAAACAAACATCATACCAGTTGAGCTCTTGGCCTTTAAACAAGCAAAAGGGTAACTCAGAACTCTACAAGGAATTATCTTTTATCAAACAACCAGTTCTTTAATCCATCTTGGATTAACCGATTTATTATTTTTAGGTTCCAAATTCGGGAAACCTAACCAGTAAGCTATCACAAATAATTAAATATGCTTACTGCACCAATTTGATTAACATCAAATTATAACAAGAACCAGATTCATTTACATGCCTCTTTATTTTTAACCAAACAATTATCGATTAATTCCCGCTTTACGTTCTTTACCAATTTCCATCAAGAATAAAAAGCTAAACAAAACAAGCATAAATATCACACTATCTAGCAAAACAAGAGGCAATTACATACAATCGATATCAATTTATTTATCCGGTTCAAATATTTATTATGTCAATTCCATTGTGATCTCGTGAGATAAAACATGCTAACTATACAGTTGCACGTAAAAGAAAAGAGAAGCAACGAATCCCCTACCTCAAACGGTTCTTGACGTTCTTTATACGAGAACGAGCCACACAACAGGTTACGATCTCTTCCTCCCGTGACAACTGTATTCAACTGAGGATGCAGAGACATCACCACACCGATCAACACCCAAGAAAAGTCTATTAGGAACATGGAGATACCATTCCATAAAAGGGCAAGGAGAAACAGAACGAGATGAACCCAAAAGAATGACGATAGATCATACCTTATATTGAAGATTGATCGATACTGCTTGTTTGCATCAAAACAGAGTGGAACCAATGCAAGGAGGAAAGTTTGATCGCACAACTCCTACGGGAAGGAATGGAATGTTCGAGCGTCTCACACCCGAGAACAAGGAGGAAGAACTAGGGAGGAAGATATCTCGCCCTTTTAGAAGATTTAACGGAGCAGTGGTTTAAGATACGCTGGATTTTCCATTAAAAGCTGATCGCATTAAACCGCGCGGTTTGACAAAGTAAAAGCATCCCGAGCCTTAGGGAAATTAATATAGGAGTTATGACCTTTGAATCGGCCTTAGAGTCCTTAAAACAAGGCTTTAAATGCATTTTACGTCAAAGGAAACGTGGGCGAAACTGTAAGAAGTTGGAAACACTGTTCATTAACACGAAATTTGGCAGAGGCCACCGTTGGAATCTCACCGTTCTGGAAACACTGTTCATGAATTCAAAATTTGGCAAAGTGGTCACCGTTGGAACCTCACCATTCTGGAAACACTGTTCATGAACTCAAAATTTGGTGAAGGAAAGAGGTCAGCGTTGGAACTTCACCGTTCTAGAAACAGTGTTCATGAACTCAAAATTTGGCAAAGGAAAGAGGGCACCGTTGGAACCTCACCGTTCTGGAAACACTGTTCATGAACTCAAAATTTGGCAAAAGAAAAAGGCTACCGTTGGACATCACCATTGCACTATTCACATAAGCCTACCGATGACATTGTTCACATAAGGTTACCGTTGCACTGTTCACCTAAGGTTACCGTTGCACTGTTCACTTAAGGCTGCTGATGACACTGTTCACATAAGGTTACTGTTGACACTGTTCACGTAAGGTTACTGTTGCACTGTTCACCCAAGGCTACCGTTGCACTGTTCACCTAAGGCTACTGTTGGAACTATTCACAAGGCTACCGTTGGGACTGTTCACCGAATTGGAAATTTGGAAAAGTGTTTGGGATATGTCACCTTAACCTCCCGGAACACCTCAAACACCAGATTTTAGGAAAGGAATGGAATAGAGAGGTCCAGGCCATTACACACCCTCCCTCTCGACGCCCGACGACTCCACACGCACCTTCGCCTCCCGTCGTCATCCGTTCCTGCGTGACTGTGGCTCCTCCCTATTCGTTCCGACTCCAGGCGGCCACGAAGATTGTATCGAATCCCGTCTTCCATGAACCGACGAATCATATCGAGGGGAACCACCACTTTCTTCGCCATCATCTCGAGCAGAACCATATCAATTTTGGCCATATTCCGACGACGGATCAGTTTGCCGACATCTTCACAAAAGACCTTCCGGGAGCTCGTCTGGACTCTCTCACTTCCAAGTTGGGGTATTCACACCCTCCGCGGCCCAGCTTGAGGGGGAGTGTGTATGGTCTTGTTTGATGTCGTTTTTCTTAAAGACTGATGTTTTCCTCATCTTATATGCCACGAGAATATTCTGAAGTTCATCCAAAGATAAATCTTTATTTTTTAAAGCTGACACTTTGACATCAAATCTTTCTGGAAAGTTTCTCATCAGTTTCTTAATGATAGTAGAATCTTCCAACTTCTCACCAAAACCCCTGATATTGTTGACGATCTCATTAGCTCTTGTAAAATATACATCAATAATTTCTTCATCAGCCATCTTAACTTCTTCAAATCCGCTTATCCAGATTTGTAGTTTAGCTTCCTTAACTTTCTTATTTCCTTCACAACTGCTTCTCAACTTATCCCATATTTGTTTAGTCGTTGACAAGCCCATAATTTTTTTTAAAAACATTGAGCCGTCAACATGGTATTCTGAGCTTTGCGATCAACTTTCAAATTTCACTTATCAGCAGCTGTCATAGCAACTTCATCAATGGGAGGAAATCCCACTGTTGGTGCTGAATCTCTAACTTCAAGGCCAAGAGATAGAAGATAGAGTGACATCTTTTTCTTCGAACTGTGATAGTTTCTACCATCAAATACAGGAACACCCCTGTCGTTCACTGAATTAAAAATCGTCATTCTCTGAGTTGGATCTTTCAGAGGGAACCTACTCTAATACCACATGAAGTTCCTTTGGAACAATGCAGGATCACTGAGAGGGGGGGTGGATTAGTGATTTCTTTTTCTTTTACAAGAAACGTTTCTTAGTGTGGTAAATAAACTTTTCTTAACCTCTGAAAACGTGTTTACAATACACTCAAATATAAATTTCAACCTCACCTTTCATATGCAACAAATATAAAGAGATTAGCACATGATATTTACAAGGTTCGGTACAAAGACGTACCATGTTGATTATTCCCCCCAATATGAATTCTTTTACTAAATTCTTTTCGGAATACAAAGGCACAAACAACAACTGGTTCTATAGCTCAGTAATCATTCTTCCAGCTAACCTTGGTTTTACCCTCCAACAATCAACTCTTCTACTACAGTTGGTTATACCCCCCAACCGTCCTTCTCATATCCACTTTCTTCACTGCTGGTTATACCCCCAGCTAACAAGCCTTTTTAGCAACTGGTTATACCCCCCAACTACAAGCTCTTTACTTCTCTTCTGATCTGCTATAGAAAGATTTTCTCTTTCTCCACAAACAAGTTGGATCACCTTTAATTGCGTACAATCTTCAAGATCTTCAACAACCCTCTTAAGAGTATGTTGGTCTTGAAACTTCCTCTTGATCTCTGTAAGACCTGGATATGCTCAATCTGAACTTTTCCAAAACTTTGTTCGGAAAACTTCCCTAGCAATTGTTTGCCTGATGACTTCGTTCGGTATCCCTCTGTCTGATGGGTCTTTGTCCTTTGGGTCTTCGTTCGATGCTCCTCACCATGCTTTGGTTCAGTGTGATCCGTTTGATGCACCTTCGTCCGATGACTCCGTTTGATGCTTCTTTGTCTGATGAAGCAAGTTCGGTCTGGTGCGCCTCCACCTTCGATTGAGTAAGAACTCAATCGGCCACACCAACTTTTGTTTCTTCTCCATCCGATGGAACTTGGTCCAATAGCTCTTCTTCAACTTGAATGTAATCTCGGTTGGAAACTTAGTCTGCCACAAAAGCTTCAACGCGTCAGCCTTTCTGTACGGGTGAACAGTGTTCTCAACAACTTTTCATATTGTACTCGCACCCCCTTTTATAGGTGCACCCGAAGTAGAAAATGTGGGAAACCAATTTCACTTTCCCGCTCAAATGAAATTCCCTGAACACGCCTCAATTATTCTGGAACATTCTCAAACATTCTTGAAGCTTCAAGAAAGCTCCCCTTTCTTGGAACTTCTTTAAGCTAGATGTTAAAGAGCTTTTGCAAACTTCCTTAACCTCAGCAAGATAACAAACGTTGATAGATCAGCTCAGCATCATCAAAATATTAAGGACTTTACAAAGTGTTTGTAAAACTCCTTAAAACTCCTTTGTTCCTTGGAACATTTCCAGCTTCCTCCATCCGATGAACTTAGAAACTTTCTCCATTCTTTGGACCTTCGTTCGGTTTCCCTTTGTTTGGAAACCTCCTTCCATTGTGCTCAACATTTCTTTGTCCGATGATCTCACCAAAAGTCTGTCCGTTGGAACTTTATCGATCATCAGTTTTGTCCATTCAGTAGCCTTTATACTTCTGTCTGTCCGATGTGGCTTCGTACAACTTTCCGTCCGGTGCAACTAAATGTCAGTGCCTAACCTCTGTCCGTTGGATCTTTCGAATGTTTGTCCGATGGACCTTCAACTGTTGCAACTTCATAGAAATCTTTGCCTCATGCTTTATATGGATTTCCTATATTCGATAGCTTTTACAAGCTATCTTTCATCCGACACACTTTGTACTCTTCCATTCTCTGTCCGATGCAGATTTTTAACATTCTTTTAATTGATCAGACTTTCTCCAATTTCTTTGTCCGATCATTCCGCATCTGGTCTCATCTCCGCCCGATCTCATTGTGCAATTTCAACTTTGCATTGTCGCTTGATCAACCTTTACTCAGTGCATCACAACCCTTACGCAGCTATCAGATTACCCTTACGTGGGTATTGAAAAGCCCGATGTACCTTTACGTAGGTAACGCAAAGCACAAGTTACCTTTATGTAGCCTTCGCGGCTTAACCCTTACATACTTCTCTTGCAACTTCGAACATCTGCTATATCTTCGTCTGATCATATTTGTCCAGTGGACTGTGTTCGTTGATCTGTGTCTGGAAATCCACGTCCGGAAATCTCAAAACTCTTCTTTTGTACTCCAGCTTGGACATTTCTTACTCTGTACGAATGTGTACAAACTTCGCTTGGATCATGACGATGTTAGGAACATGAAGAACGACATAGCATTGTTTGACTATGTTAAGGTACTCCATAAGGAAAGTTGCTGCAACTTCCTTGAGTAACTTTCTTTCGGAACTCTCTCTTCAAACACATATTGATATATTGACAACAAATGTAACCAAACTCACTTTGGAGTAACAATTTATAATGAATAATAAAGATGATATACTACTTAAACTCCATGAGGGAAGTGGCTTAAGTTAGCGGGGTAAGGTCTTGGTGGGGTCCAGCGAACCGTTCAGATGATATTAGTAGCAGTAGCCAGTGCGATGGAAGGATTGGTTAGAACTCCAGTATTTTGTTGGAACAGAACGGGCGGGAGACAGTGGTCTGGCTTCTGACTCCCTCTTCATCTACAGCAGGCGGACGACTAGGAGGACTCTCCGTCTTCAACTGTTGTTTTATTCCTTCTTTCATAGTTGTAATACAGAAAACCGGTAACATCATTCCCTAATTCCTCTACAGTTTATGTTTCAATTGCTTGTTCGAACACACACACATGAATCATAACAACTTTGGCAACTCCGCTGGGGAAAGAAATCTAGATCGAGGCAGGCGCAATAGAGCTAGAGGCGATCATCTTTTTCTTTCCCTCTTTGATTCGTTTCAGCGCTGATTGTAAGGTCCGAAAAATTCTTTCATGCAAACTAGAATGGAGCACCGAGTGGCGTCGATCGAATCATCAATGGATAGTATTAAAGTTGTCATGGCTTCGATACAAGAAAACATGGAGAAGATGATGGGCGGACAGAATGATAGCCAACGAGTAGCTCTGGACGTGGCGCATCAAACAAATGAGTGAGTCATGCCGTGGGTCCGAGATCTGGAGGAGCAGACTTTGGAGAGACTGAACGGAATAAAATTGCATATTGAGCACGGTTCAGAAAATGGAAAACAGTGTCGAAGTGGGCTGAAAATTAAAGAAGGCAGAGATACTGGCAACATGGAGTGCGTGGAGCGTTTGCAGAAGTTACCGAATGTTGAGGCGATCGATCAGTCTATGAGCTGCGTAGCGTTACAAGGTGGAATTACCAACATTTTCCGGAGATGATCCTTTAGGATGGGTTACCAAGGTAGAAACATACTTCTTGATAAATCAAACTTCGGAGGATATAAAACTACATTATGCACAAATTTGCATGGAAGACACGATATTATACTGGTTTCTATCCTGACACCATATTACTCTAGGAATGTCTTGGAATTCCTTCAAGTCAGCGTTGCTGCATTGAGATTTCCGAAGAATTTGAAACAAACAAGCTCGGTGGACGAATACATAGAGGAATTCGAACAAATAACCTTGAGACTACCTGATTTTCCAGGGGCCTGGTATATGAGTCTGTTTATGGGAGGGCTGCGTCCTGAAATTGAAAATCGGATTTCCACGCATGTGCCAGCAAACAAATTTCGAATGATAATCTTGGCATGGAAGGTTGAAAGAGAGTTGATCAGCAAGGGAGTGCTACGGGGTGCTCGGTCTCAACCTCTTGGGCCACCTATTCATTGACACCCTAGGGTTACAACAACAAATCTTCCGACATCCCGCCCGATTACTGAACGTAATCGTCGTGAAGAAGAGTTGCGGGGGGTGGTTGGAGATGACTAATGGAGTGGAGTGCGAGCTCTCAGTCGACAAGAACGGGAAGAACGAAAACAAAAGGGGCAGTGTCATCTCTGTCAAAGGTTTTTCGGTGGATCCCATGAAAATAGAGTGTGTGCTCGGATGGCCGCGACCACAAACCGTTAAAGGAGTTTGCGGGTTCTTGGGACTAACCGGATATTATAGGAAATTTGTTGAGGGTTATGGTAAGATAGCTAAGCCTCTCACGGAATTAACCAAAAAGGATAATTTCCATTGGTCAGTCACGACTGAACAATCCTTTAATGCCCTTAAGAAGTGTTTAATTTCAGCCCCCCTTCTTGCCTTACCTGATTTCCAACAGCCATTTACTATATAATGTGATGCCTCGGGTCAGGGAGTCGGGGCTGTTCTCATGCAGGCTGGACACCCAATAGCATATTTCAGTAAGGTGGCTGATGCCAACCTTTCAAATTCAGTGTATGAAAGAGGTCATGGATCTTGTCCTAGCAGTACGACATTGGAGGCAATATCTGGTCGGGAATCATTTCTTTGTCCTTACAGATCATAAGGCTCTAAAGCATCTCCTCAGTCAGCGCTTGCACACAACAAATCAGTAGGATTGGCAAGCGATGCTCTTGGGATTCGACTTTGAAATTATTTACAAGTCTGGCCGCTTAAATCAAACGGCCGATGCCCTGTCCCGCCGGACTGCTGATGCTCTCAACTCCAGCCCTGGAACTATTACTTTGGGGTCAGTAGTTTCTGAACCTCTGGCTCGAATTAGATGTCATTAAAGCTGAAAACCAGCAAGATCCGGTGCTGAAGAACCTCATTGCTGCTGTCCAGATTCAACCCTCTTCCTAGCCCCGGTATTCGGTGTGCAACGACCTGCTATATTACCAAGACAGACTTGTATTGTCTCCTACATCCAGCTTAATATCAAAGTTCCTACATTACTACCATACTTCTCCAGTAGGAGGCCATGCTGGATTTCATAAGACCTATAAATGTTTGGCTGTTGGACTCTTCTGGAGGGGCATGACTAAACTGATTCAGCGATATGTTCGAGAATGTGACATTTTCCAGCAACATAAGACCCAAACTCTGTCTCCAATAGGTCTCCTCCAACCTCTTTCGATTCCAGCGTGGGTTTGGGATGATATTTCAATGGATTTCATTTCCAGTTTGCCAAAGTCCCAAGGATATATTGTGATTTTAGTGGTTGTAGATTGTTTCACCAAGTATGCCCACTTTTTATTGTTGCGCCATCCCCACACAGCCAAGGTGGTAGCAGAATTATTCATCAGGGAAGTGGTACGTTTGCATGGCATTCCTAGTTCTATCTTGAGTGGCCGAGATCCAGTCTTTGTCAGTAATTTTTGGAAAGAGCTATTTCGTTTGGAAGGCACCACACTCAAGATGAGTTCTTCTTATCACCCTCAGACGGATGAACAAACGAAAATTGTTAATAAGTGACTTGGAACCTATCTCCGCTGTTTTGCATTCGAACGACCTCACACTTGGTCTCGGTATTGTTACAATACCGCTTCCCACTCTTCCACCAAGATGACTCCATTTGAAGCAGTATATGGCCGACCACCCCCTCCTGTGCAGCGTCTTGCACGGCAGCACGGGACACTACCCCGGTTGATACAGTGTCAACTCTCCTTGCTGAGCGTGGTCAGATGTTAGAACAACTCCGGCATAATCTCACCCGAGCTCAACATATCATGGTTCGGGCAGCTAACAGGCACTGACGGGATGTCACTTGTAACATTGGTGACCTCGTTTTTCTCAAACTCCGGCCACCAGTCCAGTCTTCCAAGTTCCACATGCTCACTCCTAAGTTGACAGCTCGCTATTATGGCCCCTTTCCAATTGAAGCCCGAGTTGGAACTACAACTCGGATACATCCAGTTTTCCATGTTTCCCAGCTCAAACGAGCAGTGGGAACCTCTCCAGTACACTCTGAACTACCAGAATTGTGGGACAACGCTTCTTCCATCGGTCTCTTGCCCGCAACAATTTTGGCTGCCAAATCCGTGCCTGGACATCCTCTGGGCGTCTGGTGGTTGAATGGCAGGGTAGACCTTCTGAGGAAGCCACGTGGAAGGATGCAGAACACATTATGTTCTAGTTTTCAGACTTGCACCTTGAGGACTAGGTGCCAATTGCCGAGGGGGAAATTGTTAGCTATCTGGGTTCAGGTCCAGGTCCAGAGGGTGTGTCCCAACGGTGCCCACACCCGCCTATTCTGCATACTTACCAGCAGAAGGGTAAAAAGGGGAAAGTGGCTTAAGTTAGTGGGTTGAGGTCCTGGTGGGGTCCAGCGAACCGTTTGGCTGGTATTAGTAGCAGCGGCCAGTGCGATGGAAGGATCAGTTAGAACTCTAGTATTCTGTTGGAACAGAACGGGGAGGAGGTAGTGGTCTGGCTTCTGACTCCCTCTTCATCTACAGCAGGCGGACGACTAGGAGGACTCTCCATCCCCAACTGTTGTTTCATTCCTTCTTTCATAGTTGTAATACAGAATACCAGTAACATCATTCCCTAATTCCTCTGCGGTTTATGTTTCAATTGCTTGTTCGAACACACACACACAGGAATTATAACACTGCAACTTCTTTGTCTTTTTTTTGTTACTTTACTAAACGTAATAAAAATTTTAAAATTCAAATGGGAAGCTATTAGTGCTACGAAGTAAGAGTTATAAAATGTCATATTGGAAGCAAGTGCCCATGAATATGTGTATGGATGCTATTGTAGAGCCGGGCATATTTTTTAGTACCCAAATATACATGATGCTTGTCTCACACACACCTAAAATCTCTATGTTCTGAGTGTACAAGTTTATCTGTCCTGCAAGTTGCATTCGCATCCTGTTTTACAGCTTTCATATTCTTGCTATCTAGCCTAAAATAACCGGTACCCACTTTATGTTAATTCAATCAAAAGGAGCTTATGCCTTCTTTCTATATAATTTATTAATTTATACAGTTTCCTGAGGCTGTTTGAAATTTATATTGCTCAGATATTATCAATTTATCCGAGCTGTTGTTTATTTCCAGTATTTGAAGGAACAAAGGCTTCCACCTCAGACTTTCATACCCCTACAATCTGTCCGCGTAAAGCCGGTCATTGAGAGGCTGCGAACCTTGGGTGGTACAGCAAAACTAGTTATTGATGTGATCAGATATCCTTTTTAGAGTGCGTTTTTTATTTCACCTTTTCTCAAGTGAGGCTATTTCAATAATTATGGCATCTGACTTGAATTTCTCTCTCTTTTTTTAAATTATTTTGGAAGGAAATATTGTCTGTGATATGGTTTTTCTGGGGTAACTGCATAAATATTTTAAATTTCACTTTTTTTCCCTGAAAGGTTATGTTAGTTTTGTTGGTGTTTTGATGCATGGAAATGCTCATTTTCATAGAATTGATGTTGCATCTCATTTAACCTGCTGCTACTTTGATCTGTAGCAGTATTGTTTACATAGCTAATCTGACTTTGATTTAGGCACTCATAAAAATGCGTCGTGTGATTGCAGACACGTGTTTATTTCATACTTTTATTGACGAAGTTCGATGAAAATTCATGTTGTAACAGTTGTTGCAGAGCTTTGGTGACTGTCATCCGTCAAAAAACCTTATTTGAAATTTATCAAAACTTGCAGACAAAAAAATTGCTGCTGCTGCTTGTACTTCACGAAGCTCTAATTTATGCAGTATTTTTTCAACTAGGGTCTTAATAAATATGTTTGCATCTGAAAAAGGATTTGGTGCCAAAATCACTGTCAAGTATGCTCATAATGTTTTTTAGGGTCAATATTTTACATTAAAGCCAATTAGTAAATGAGCAGAGTAGTTTACTTTGTTATTTCAAGTGTCATAATATTGGGTCTCAATTTGATGCAAGTTTCCTTGTATTGTTCTTTGTGGGTAAGCATAATATGGGAGTTAGCATGTTCACAATACAAATGGTGAACCCTACATAATATTTATGTTTCTTCTGTGTTAAACTTCACTCTTAGGCCTATCATACCTTGAATTTAATGTTATGTTAAGATTTCGCCTCAAAATTGATCAGAAATTGAGAGGAATATCTTGAATGGGCTTTTCGAAAGTCATATTATTTTGTCTCAGTTTATCTTCAAATGTCAGAATGCAGCACGTTGCATTTGTGAGTGCATTCTTTTGCAATATCCACCCTGCTTTTTTATCTGTTAACAAAAACTCGAGTTCTCAACTTAACGTTAACACATTTGAGCCATTCTTGGAGAAGGCTATCTTATTTTCTGTCGGGAATACCCTAGTATGTGACGGTCTTGATGAAGCTAAAGTCCTGAGCTGGAGTGGGGAGAGATTTAAAGGCGAGTTTCTACATGATTATCCTTGTTTGCTATATTATATCAATATCGAGTTAGAACTGAAGCACCTCTGCTTTTATCAGTTGTAACCACCGATGGGATCTTGCTCACAAAATCTGGTACAATGACTGGTGGTACCAGTGGTGGGATGGAGGCTAGGTCAAAACAATGGGATGACAAAAAAGTTGAAGGTTAGTGGTTGAGTCCAACTACTATCTAATTCGATTGTAAGATCACTCAGATGTTCAATTTATTCAGGTTTAAAAAAAAATAAAGCACAATTTGAGTCAGAGTTGAAGGCTCTTGGATCAGACCGGGATTTTCAGCTAAAAAATTCTGAAGCATGTGGAAAAATTAGTGGGCTTGAGAAGAAGATTCAATATGCTGTGATCGAGAAGGTAAATTTTGCAATTGATAATATTTGTATTTATTTTTTCTTTGTAGGCTGCTTGAAATGGCGGGCTTTTAATGTACTGAATTCCCTTCATCTAAGATTAAAACATATGTAATCAGCAAGAAAGGAACAGGTGCTTCATTTCAACGTTCCTAGATTTTTGGTATATCCAGTGGGTGCTTCACTTGCAAAGGCATTGCAGCTTCTGGTTTGTTTTTGTCAAGTATAAGAATGGAGACCCAAACCCAAGGTACTCTCTAAAGCAGGCCTTGAGGTTATTTTATAAGAAATAATAAAGACCACAAGTCCGATGTGGGATACAGACAACAACACTCCCCCTCAAGCTAGGTGTACCTAGCTTGGACATATAAAGAAAAGAGAGCAAAGTAAAGACAATACAAAGCAAACAAGAAACGCTGCAAACACTCCCCCTCAAGCTGGATATACCCAACTTGATTTCAAGACGAAACAAAAGAAAAGATAAACCACCATGGGTGCTGCTCCCCCTCAGGAAGGTGATTGGATGATGAAAGAAGCCGCTGAAAAAGACGCGCCAACGAGACGCTGGGAAAGCCGCATAGGCGGGGCCGGACGATGGAGCGCCGGGAAATCCGCACTGGCGGTGCCGGTCGATAAAGTGCCGGGAATGCTGCATTGGCGGGCCAGTCGATGGAGTGGAAGGTGAATTTTGCAGAAGGAGGCCGACATGGAGGCAGAAGATGCCGCAGGAGGAGGCCGACATGGAGGGAGTAGCGGACGAGGGAGATCCAGTTGCGACAGATTGGATTTGGCCAAACGGGAGGGAGCAACGAATGACGTGGTGAGTAGAGGTTGATGGACTGGAGGGATGGAGGGCGACGCGCAGCAGGCGCTCGCTATGGGGGTCGTCCGACAGGGAGGAGAGGCAGAGGAGCCGTCATAAGGAGGAGAAGTCGGCGACGGGATTGGGCCAGATCTGGGAGAGGGGGGGGGGGGGGGCGCCAGGTTCGTTGTACGCACGGGTGTCGCGGACCAAGAGGTGCCGCTGTAGGAGGTGCCTGCAGGAGGGTGACGAGAAGGGAGGCCGTCGCGCGCAAGGGGTGCCGTAGGGAGGGTGCGCTCGAGCGGGACGGAGGGCCGTGCTGTAATGGCCCGGACCTCTCCAGTCCATTACTTTGTGAAAATGCGGTGTTAGAGGTGTTCTGGGAGGTTAAGGTGGCTTTGGGGTGCGTTTGGGTGAACTTTTAAGGAAAACTAAAGGGCTACAACTTTCGCACGGGAGGCACACGGTTTGTCTAAACTGTGCGGCCAAACCGTGCGAGGTTGGTGTTGGAGGCAGTGGCTAACGCACGGTTAGCACACGGTTTGTCTAACCGTGCGGGCACTTAAGTTAGATCCTAAAATTGTGGATCTAACTCGTTTTGCCTCTAAATGGTTCGTTTAAGCCCCTAAACAATCATAACTCGGGATTACTCTTCCTTGAGGGTAGGAGAACCTCTCCCAAGCGTTTTGGAAGCGATTTGAAGGTTTCTCTTGGCGAATCGAAGCCGGTTCCTTGAGGTATGTGATCTTTCTTGATCGTTCTTGTTCGGTTTCTTAGATCCACTTGGATCTACTCCTCTTCCCTCAGTTTCTTAGATCTACGCCTGTTATGGGTAGATCTAAGTGTGTGGATGCCAATTATGATGAGCTTTGGTCTTGATCTTGCTAGGATGGGAGATCTAAGGTGGGTTTTTGGAGAATCGACCCGGGTTTCTTGAGCGAGCGTTCTTCGTTTGTTGGGGTTTTCATCAAAAACCCTTGAAGTAGGGGATTCGTTGCTTCTCTTTCTTTTACGTGCAATTGTATTGTTAGCATGTTTAATCCCCCTAGATGACAAATGGAATTGACATAATGAATATTTTAACCGGATAAATAAATTGATATCGATCGTATGTTGTTGCCTCATGTTTTGCTAGATAGTGAGATATCTATGCTTGCTTTGATTAGCTGTTTGTTCCTGATGGAAATCGGTAAAGAACGTACACCGGGATTAATTGATAATTGTTGGCTAAAGGTAAAGAGACATGAAAACGAATCTGGTTCTTGTTGCAATTTGATGTTAATCAAATTGGCATAGTAAGCATGTTTAATCTTTTGTGATAGCTTACTGGTTAGGTTTCCCGATGTTGGAACCAACGAATTAAACCTGTTAATTCAAGTTGGTTTAATGATTTGATTGTTTGATAATTCCTTGAAGGGTTCTGAGTTACCCTCTTGATTGTTAAAGGGCCAAGAGCCCAATTGATGTGATGGTTGCTTTCCTGCTGCTTGTGCTGTGATGCGATCCTGGATGGTTGTTGTGATATGTGGGGGCATAAAGGCCTTTTGGTTGTGGCAGCGGATGA
Organism: Viscum album; assembly: GCA_963277665.1. NCBI lineage: Eukaryota > Viridiplantae > Streptophyta > Magnoliopsida > Santalales > Viscaceae > Viscum > Viscum album. The sequence goes on from OY728150.1 coordinate 966,032,233, forward strand.
CGCCTAGAGTGGCGAGATTTATCGGTTTATGCATGTGGGTGTCGGGGAGGACACCGGGGTTGATGGAATGGGATGGATGTGGTTATTGGTTGCTTGCTGGTTCTTTGGTTGTTTATTTGCTTTACTTTTCCCCACCGCTCAAGGCAGCTGGTCTTACTTACCCTTCTCCCGAAAGAGGCGAAGACACGCGGGGTATGCCACGTGCTTTCCGTGTTTAGCTTCTCAAGGGGGAATGAGTCTACGCTCTTGCTATAGGCGGCAAAGACTCGACGGGTAGTACATCTACTCACCGTGTTGAGCCCCCTTGTGTTTAGTAGCATAGAATGCTTTTCTAGAATGCCTGGGAATATGGGAAAGTAATTCTGTAATGAATAATTGAATAAATGGTGTTAACCCATGGGGTTAGAGTTTGCTGGAACATAATGATGAGGTTGTACTTTTGAAGGGACAATGGATTTTGGGTGTGATGCTAATGGAATCTTTAATGTGGAATTGTTCATGGTTAATTAATGTTTAAAGAATTAATTAACAAACAGTGGAACTGATAAAAAGGGAATGAAGTAATCTAATAAAGTTCTTTAAATGGTTGTGTGCTTATAGGATGCCTAGTCTTAGAAGTAGCAGCCCAGAGTCTGAGAGACGTTAGCTGCAGTTGTGTCTAAGACTAGGTTATGCCCATAGTGTGGTTGTGAGTTATAATATATTTTGTACTTTTTGTGTTTCTATGCGCTACTCCACCCTGTCAGTAAGGGCAACTGACACCCCGGGGATTCTGAGCCCTGGGGGGTGTTTTCCCCAACATTCCGGTGGGAGGATGAATGACTGACTACCCCCTTTGACCCCGCTCTCTTCTCTTGGTAGATACTTGTGCCATTAGGCACAACGGTTAGTTTTCCCCATATATGTGTGTAGAGGGCTGTAATGGTTTGTGGTTATTCACACACATATATTCTGGATATTGTTATGTAAAATAATTGAGAGGGAGAAAAGAGGAATGGACTCTGTATATTGATGTAGCAGCAGAATTAAAGTAGCAGAATTACAGCAGAAAACACAACGGAAATATAGGAAAATACAGAAAGGAGGTAGAAGAGGAAGAAGAATAGAGAGAGTAGAACCCGAGGAAGACCACTTCCAAGAGCCTGGCAGAATCCTCCCAAGGATTGAGCCCCACAGCAGCCAGCTGGAAAACCTTCAGGATGATTGATGCCTTCCTTAACACAGCCCCCCTTTATTTAAAGGCCCACCCAGCCTCCTCTAACAAACTAACTGCTTTTAAGTGGTCCCCCTCCAGCCAAGAATATTCCCCTCTCCTCTAACAGCCCAACAACCTCCAGCCAAGTATATTCTTCTCTCTCCTCTAACAAACCAACAACCTCCAGCCAATAACAAACTCTAGCACCTGGACAACCCCCTTTATTCCTAACAATTCCCTCCCACCTAAAAACCACCTTGTCCTCAAGGTGGAATAAACTCAACCTTTGCTCGACTGTGCATTGGAACAGCAACACCTGGTGGCGGCTTTGGTGGAGGCCTCAGTATCATTGCATCTTCATTGGAAATCAGCAACACACTTGGGAAAATTAAGACAACCAGTGCAAGTGGTCCGTATTCCTCTTTGTCCTTCCTTCGGTCCCCAATAACTAGCACATGATACTCTAATTGTTGTGCAGCACAATAGGTCTTCATTTCACCATAAATCTCAGCCAACCCTTCAAGCACAATGTCCACTTCTTTAGGCTGTTTTGGTTGTCTAGCAGCTATAACAGTTCGCCATACACAAAATTCAGTGCCAATTGCATTCAGCTGGCAGTCTAAAACAGTCACCACAGCTTGTGTATAAACTGGGCTCCGAAACCGATCTCACGTAGGCATCACCAGCTAAATTATGTACCTTGGCTTTCAGAAGTGAGAAGTTAGCAACAACAGTTGAAACATAATATAACTCTGTCCGGTGCGGTGGTTCTTGTACCATTTTACCCCTTTTTCTGTCACCAGCATCCCATGGAATGCCAACCGGCTTCAATTTTTCTTTAACATGATTCTCATAGGGAGAAGTTAACAGCCAATTGAGCAAATTAGAGCAATCAAGGTAGAGGGAGAACTGCTGGCCACATTTAATTGCGGCTGAATAAGAAGTAAGTAGGCCAAAAAAATGATCCCTTGCATCCCAACTGAAGCCCAATATCACCGTGATCCGCGCCTCTCCAATTAAAATAGGTGTATAATGTTTCCAATACAATACAACGTTGTAACCTTTAACACCACAAGCTCCTGATTCTGCTCCGTTTATGAATACTCCCACACAAATTCCGGAAGGAACCTTACGGCCAAACCCGAATCTTCTGCCTCTAATCCAACTAAATTCATCTGCAAATGAATCCTCTCCCAGAATGCACATATAAACAGGTCTGAAACTACCTGCTCCAAGACTGTTTGAAGGAGCAAAATCTTCTGTGACAACCTTAATTTCAGTAAAGCTTTGTTGTCTCTTCACCTTTCTGTTGTCACCACTTTTAGAACTAGTATCGGGACTGCTCCTTTCCAGTTTATCCTCGTTTGAATTCAGATCAATAATTACCTCTTCTGGTTGTTTTGGAAGGGACGCAAACTTCTCCTTTACGTCTTCCAAAGCCTTTGTGGGCTGTTGCTTGTCATACTGCCATTGAAAGAACTCCCACTGCTCCGTGTCGTTCCCATATTCCTTCATCAATGCTGGCTTCAACTGCTCCCAACTCACATCAGGGTTTTCAGACAGCCAAGACAAGAACCAGCGCAGAACCGTGTACTCCATACTTAGCTGCGCCCAATGTATTTTCATATCCTCTGCTGTTTGAAAAAACTGGAAATATGCCTCTGCTTTCGTGATCCAGCCCAATGGATTTTCTCCAAAAAAATAAGGCAGCTCAACCTTCTTTGTCATTCTTGTCAGACTTTCTGTTCGATCAAAAGCCTTCAGCAGCTTGCTTCCACCTTGTCTGCAACCTTCCTCTGCGTTTTTGCACCTGCATAGATAATCAGTGTACCCCACTCCGTCTCCCAGTCACCGTAATATGTTCCTCCAGCAACTCTAGTCCCAAACGGTCCTCTGTTGTGTGCTTTTTGAAGCCATGAAACCTGAGCGGAGCGTTCTCCGCAGTTCGCTGCGTCTGAATGCTTGCAGATTGCACGAATTCTTCTTGTTCTTGAACCAGCTTCTCTAAACCTTTCTGAATAGTCTTTAACGTCCGCTGTACCTTTTCCGCAGTCGATTCGATATTAGCAAGGCTGTTCTCCATCCTGTGGTGGAGTCGATTCTGCTCTGACTGTCCTCCAACGCTCGTTTTTTTTTTCCAGCAAACAGCGCCTCCAGGTAAAAGTCGCATGTTCTGGCCAAACAACGCTTTCAAGAAAGAGCCGCAAAAATCAGTTCCACAGCATGAGCTCCCTCTTTGAACGTCTCTCCCGCAAAGTTCCCCAGCGGAGTCGCCAAATTGTTATGTAAAATAATTGAGAGGGAGAGAAGAGGAATAGACTCTGTATATTGATGTAGCAGCAGAATTAAAGTAGCAGAATTACAGCAGAAAACACAACGGAAATATAGGAAAATACAGAAAGGAGGTAGAAGAGGAAGAAGAATAGAGAGAGTAGAATCCGAGGAAGACCACTTCCAAGAGCCTGGCAGAATCCTCCCAAGGATTGAGCCCCACAGCAGCCAGCTGGAAAACCTTCAGGATGATTGATGCCTTCCTTAACACAGCCCCCCTTTATTTAAAGGCCCACCCAGCCTCCTCTAACAAACTAACTGCTTTTAAGTGGTCCCCCTCCAGCCAAGAATATTCCCCTCTCTCCTCTAACAGCCCAACAACCTCCAGCCAAGTATATTCTCCTCTCTCCTCTAACAAACCAACAGCCTCCAGCCAATAACAAACTCTAGCACCTGGACATCCCCCTTTATTCCTAACAGATATAGTATCCTATGGACTACTATAGGTGTAATGTGTATGGGCTGTGATGGCTTGAGGATCCTTACTCGGTGTATGAGCTGTAATGACTTGAGGTATAATACTCGACGTATGATACACGTTATGCGAGCTGTGGTGGCTCCTGGAAACTACCTGGTTACTTTGGTTGTGAGGATGGTGTGGTGTTTCGCCCAGGTGTCTGCGGGCAAGCCTTTGTGGTGCACGAGGTGCAGATTGTGGTGCTTCGCCCAGGTGTCTGCGGGCAAGACTTTTTGGAGAGAGATACTTAGGACGTGCGACGTTGGGGCAAAACGGCAAACCAGTGGGGAAGTAGTAGCGGGGTATCCTTGATACTTTTTATTATTATGCTATATTCTTGCATGCGTTACTTGGTGAGAGTAGCCATGGTGAGGTTGAAAACTTAGTATACCTGTTTAGGTGACGAGTTAGTTTCACTTGTTGTTCACTGTGCTTTAGCATGCTTCCTTTACTTTTGCACGAGAGGCTTCGGGGAGGATCCTACTGAGTATGCTGTTATACTCACCCTACGTATATATAAACTGTTTTTCAGAGCACTTGGAGCAGGTTGGAGATCAAGCCGGTTTCTACTAGCTTGGGGTTTCAGGAGCTGTTTTACTTTCTTTTGGTTACTTGCAGTTTTCCCCCCTTTTTGGTTGTAGTACTTTTGCGTGACATTCCATTTGTGCACTTGGGTTTCTTTTATATTTCCAGTTCTGAGTTGGTGTTGATTGGTGTCTATCTTATCTCTCTCTTCCGCATGTGTTTTCTTAGAGGGTAATGCCTCCCATTTGTGTGTTATTATACCCTCGGTGCTAGTCGCCAACCCGGGGCCTACTGGAGGCGGGACTCGGGGGTCATTATCTCCCTTCTCACATTGCCGGTCCAGGAGGGGTACACTTTGTGGGGAGGGGGTCGTGACACGCGCGGTGGACGAAATTCGTCGGGGCGGCGCCGCGGAGCCGGGAAACCGCGCTGCACAGGGAGGGAGGTGCCGGTCATCCATGTCGGAGGCGGGGAAACGTCGGTGGCAAGGCCCGGAGTCGTCGGGAGGCACGACAGAGGCGGGGGCTGGGGACTGCGCCGAAAGCGGGGAGCCGAGAACCGCGACGGGAGGAGAAGTGTGCAGCAGGGGGGGAGCAAGATGCGCCGCGGGAGGGCGGGCCGGGATGCGCCGCGCTGATCGGGAGGCGGAAGGAAGGGAGGGGCCGGACAGAACTGGGAGTCCGCAGGGAGCGGTGCTGATGGTGGCCAAAGGGCCTGGGGCCGTTGCCCCCCATCGGGGGGGGGGAATCCTAGAAAAACCTAAGGCTTGAAAAAGAAATGGGAGGGAAGATCGGGTTGGATTAAACCTTCTTTGATACCATGTTAAAGTACAAGTATGGTGACCCAAACCCAAAGTACTCTCTAAAAGAGGCTTTGAGGTTATTTTATAAGGAATAATAAAGACCACATCGGACCACAAGTCCGATGTGGGATACAGACTCCAACGGTTTTCATGCAAGAGACATTTTTTCTATGGAAAATTATTCCACTCTCCGACCACATTTTTTAAAGATTCAAGTAAATGAGGTCAATCAGGATTGTTTCAGAGAGAGGCTTCCTTGCCTTTGACCGCGGCTTTTTCAGATATTAAAAGAGATTTTCTCTTTTTGTAGTTTGCTTCTTGCCATATCTAGGTTTTATTTTTATGTCACCGGTCGCACTTCGCTTCAGATGAACAGGGTTCTTAAAGTGAGAGGCACGTCTTTAGTATTAGTTTGGGATGCTGTGTTTTTTTTTTTTTTGCCTGCTTTGCCTCTCTTTTTATTTATCATTCCTCATTTTTGTCTTGGCTTTCTTCCCTTTTCAATAAATTATTCTTTGCTCATAAAATGTTGAATAAGATGAAATGCTTAAAAATCAGGTTTGTTTCAGTAGGCTGCTGTGGTATCATGAAGTTCTCAGTATTCTCAAGGAACTTTCATAGATTAAAGGAAGTTGATGCTCTTGCTGAAGCATTTTTTAGGGTTTGGGGACGGGGCTGAGGCATTTGGCCATTGGCTTCTGGCGGCTTTTTTATTTGGTGACCGAGCCGGGTTTGTATCCCCATATGCCAAACTGAAATTTTGTCAGCCCATGGATATGTGATAAATAGAGTTGCGTGTTTTATGGACTTGTGAACTGAAATTGTTTTATGACAGCAAAGATACATTTTGATGTGCTGATATTTTCTATTCAGTAAGCATCTCCATGTTTTATAACGCAACCATTGTAATTCTTCGTATGCTTGCAAATCATTTGATTTCAGGGAAGTATTGCTGACAAACTCTCAAGACTGCGGCAGGAGAAGGAAAATATTAAAAAGGAAATTGACTGTACTGAGCCTGAACTTCGAAAGGTGCTGTCATCTAGTATTTAGTTGTTTTATTGTGGTCCTAATTTTTTCCTTTACCGACTTTTAACGGTTAGTGTTCCTTGCAGCTCAAGCGTACTATTGATAAAAGAACTACAGAAATCAGCAAACTGGAGAAGCGGATCAATGAAATTGTGGATCGAATATATAAGGCTTTCAGCGAATCTGTTGGGGTAAAAAATATCCGGGAATATGAAGAAAACCAGCTCAAGTGTGCCCAGCAGATGGCTGACCAAAGGCTTAAATTGAACAATCAGTTATCGAAGCTGAAGCATCAGTACGTCTCACTCTTTTAATTCTTTGGATTTTTTATTTCCTTTTTCTTCGGGCTGCAGCAGTCTTATAGTTGATATCATAAGTTTAATTGGATATTGCCAAACGTTTACATAATATGGATGGAATTACTGGAGCCTGTCGTTGTACAAAAAGATTATTACTTGCATCCACTCATTGGGCGAGTTTCTTTAAGATTGCATTTGCTATTCAGGTTTTGCTATGTTAATTAGTAGACACTAAAAGGGAATGAACAGTTGTTACTATATGAGTTGATTCAACGGTGCCTTAATGAATTATTCACCATTATGTTATCAGTTGCTCGTGGTTATCTTTAAATGTGAATGCACTGACACAAGTATGTGGAATTGAAACTGTTTATAACACTTTAAGTGCTTCCGTATAACGGTGTAAATCCGACCTGAAAGCTCGTCCGATCCAGCCCGAAGCTCGACTGGGCCCGGCCTAAAAAATCCCGACCCTGGCTGGGCCTGTCTCAAGCCAAGGGGTTGCTTGGGTCAGGCCTTGGGCCACTATATTTTTTCCTAGGCCGGCCCGGCGGCCTGCCCTGCAGGCCCGAGAAAACCCAAAAAAAATACCAGAAAACTTATTGCGGTAGGGGAGATTTGAACCCCCTACCCTTTGTTAGGTCCGATAGGAAGATGACGGAAGGTCTAGAGGAGGGTGAATAAACCAGATTAAAATTTCTTAAATGAATCAATTAAAGTTTTAAATTAACTATAAAAAGTAATTAAAAGAGTTAATTATCAGCCGAATAAAAGAAAGAATGCCATGATGTTTTTTATAGTAGTTCGATCCAATGTGGACCTAGTCTACTCTTATACGTCTCTATTCGGCGAGAGATACGTTGTGCACTATATGGATTTTTTGAAGGGAATCATAATCCAATTATAACCTACTTTTTCTAGTGGAAATATAACCAGACACCTGACTTTTGTATTGGTAGAGTCACAACCCAATTACAACCCTGACTTTAGATACCGGAAGTAACAACCTGAACAATCTTAACTTTAGAACCCGAGAGTCACAACCCGAAGATTGTGATTGTTTTTTTATGTAAAAGCATAAAGAGAAAGTGAAGGCACACGATAGATAGAAAGTTTTACAGACTCAAGCAACCAGAACGAAATAGATAAAAGAAGAATAAAACATAGGTATTGGTTCTTGAGTGTTTGATCTGCTTGATTGTCTCATTAGGGTAGTATAAGAAGTCGTAGAAGTTTTGTTCAGCCTTGAGAGATCGTCCAACAGTAGTGAGAAATGTTCAGCACAGGCAGAATGCACAACACTTCGCAGTATCAACACCACCACACTCTTCACACTATATCACTTGAAAATATGAAAGCGCTCGTTGAAGATGTATTGTATTAGAATTCTTTCACTTGCACACCTTGTACAACAACAAGACTCAAACTTTTTTATAAAACAAATAAACTCACCATTGTCGAGAGAGGTTAGAGAATTCAAAAATTAATAATATCGGAATATCGGAAAGAGAGGGATATTATCGGTGCATAATAATTGCTCAACTCACGACCGAAAATTAAAACAATGAAGAATAGTTCGAACCAATTTGAAATCACCTGTTAAATAGTTTAAACGGTCTCCATAAGAATAGGTCAATGAAAGATCCTGTGAAAATAGCAAGTTTGAATTTCAAATACGAAATTCAAAAGCATTTCGTTCAAAACAAGCACTAACACGTGGAGAAATTCAAAACTTAATAACACAACATTAAAGATATTAAAACAAGTTTGAATGAGTTTAATATGGACTAACATTAATTTAGAAACAATAAAATCGAAGAAAACAACATAAATTAATAAACATGATTTTTGAGTTTCAAGGTGTAAGTTTAATGCGTGAATATAGAACATACTTTGATCTTCATGAAAACATTTTTAAAACAATGCAAAACACTTCGCATAAGTTCTACATAATTAACACAAATTTATAGTGATTTGAACAATTTAAATATATGAAATAAACATGCACCAAATCAATATATGAAACACACCGTAAAATAGAGTATAATTTCTTGTAGGATTTCACTGAACTACATAGCCAAATTCACATTGGTGAATTTGATGTCAGCATTTTTCTTTTATCTATGTGAATTGACCACGTAGGCGAATCACATAGACGAATCACGTAGGCGAATCCCGTTGGCGAATCATGTATGTGAATCCCGTAGGTGATTCATGTATGCAAATTCATCACATAGGCGATTCGCTACGCAAGAGAATCACGTATCAGAATTTATCATGTAGGCGATTCATATAAGAGAATTCCTGAAAACTGAAAACATATTGACTTTTCAAATTCCAGAGCTAAAATATATCTTGATAAAGGCAGAAACAACTTTGGGTCCTTTTAAATGTTTAGACAATTTCATTAGCTTTCTAAAGAATCAAGAATTAAAAGACAATTTCATTAGCTTTCTAAAGAATCAAGAATCACTTTAATCGGTTTCTATAACTCAAGTTATCATAAAAAAACAGAAGCAAAACAGCTCTGAAAAACAGCAGAAATCAAACTGAAAATATGCAGTGACTTCAAACCTAATTTCAGACATGATAGCGACCAATTCAACATTTGATGTCTTCTAATTAAATGCAGAAAATCTTCTTAATTTTCCAACAAAAAAAGAATCATTCAATTTGGAGTTTTGTAACTCAAGATATGGTCGAAATACGGAGGGTAATTGATTCTGAAAAATCGGATATGTGGTTCACAAGTCGGCTACATGAATTTTAAATCGGATATGTGGTTAAGCAATTGGCTATGCGGTGAACAGTGATTTTGGTGTATGGGAACAGTAAAAAACATATCTAAATGATATTTAATAGTTCCAAATGACTTAGCCCCACCGTTGGTGATGGGGTGAGGGGCAGGTGGCAGGTGGCGAGGTTAAGTCCTTGGACCTGTGATTTATTGCAGTTTTCTTCTTTGCGTTGTGTTCCGCAGTGGCGGATGTAACCGACCTAGTAATAGTTCCAAATGACTTGCTTAGTTTAGGAACACTTCATGAAACTTGTAGAACATGTTATGAACAATCAAAACATGAAATCTAAAGATATTTTAAGCAATGAATATTATGATATGATCAAAGTTAAACATATTTTAATCAATATACAATTCAATGTATTAAGACATCTAAAAGAAATAAAACAAATAAACCTTTGTAATTATCAAAACATAAAATGGTTCAAGGAGCCACTTAACACCTTTGTCTTCCAAGGCCGCGTCTGAACCAACTAGTCCAGGCGTTGCGCCTAATATAATTATATAATATCTATAATTATATATCTATTTTATAAAAAATATTATAATGGTAGTTTTCTTAAAAAAATTATTATTTTCTTTACTTTGATATTAAAGGTCTGATCGCCCAGACCTGTGCCCCGGCCGGGCAAATCCGGCCCAACCTGAAGAATCTGGCCGGGCGGGGCCGGAAGGGGCCTTTTTTTCACCCCTACTTCTGTATAAGTGTTTCCAGATTGCTTATTGAAAAAGTGATTTTCTGCCACTTATTCAAGTGGTTTTCTTCAGAAAGCTAAGTGCAAATAGTTTTTCAGAAACAGAACAAACACCACATTTTTTCAAACTGCTTATTATAAGTGAAGCGCTATAAGCACCTTTCAGTAAGTGCTGTCAAACATAGCCTTGATACATTAGCTGAGGCTGCAAACCTTACTGCGTTAGAGCAAATGACTTGTATCAGCTTGTGCATTTTTCTATAAAGACCAGAAATAGGCCTCTGTATTCTTGATAGCCTTGTTGTTTACTCTTTCTATAAGCATAGTGGTTCAAGCATGCTGAAGGCTTGACCTTCTCTTGCTTTAATTTTTGGTCTCTGTTCTCAACAGTCCATGTTTTTGTTTGTGGCCTTCACTTTATCGTCATCTTTTAATGTGTCATCTTTTATTGTATTTTTTAATTTCTGTTCATACTACGCATTTTCCGATTTATAAGGTTTACAATTTCTTTTTTAAATGTAAATTTTCAGGTTGCAGTACGAGCAAAACAGGGACATGGAATCCAGGATTTCGAAGCTTGAATCCTCTCTCAGTACTTTAGAAGACGATTTGAAAGCAGCTCAAAAAACGGAGACTGAAATGAGGACTGTGATGGAGCAAACCACTGCTGAGATCAATGAATGGGAAAGCAAAAAAAAAGGTATTGTTTTCGTTTTACTACGTGCATCATATTTTACTGAAGTAATCCAATGCCAGTTTTTTTTTTGTGCTTTGTTTCTTTTATACTATATTAGAGTGGGAGGCACTGTTGGAAGATTGTGTCAAGGACATGAATGATTGGAAAAAACGTGGCTCCACTGCTGCAAGCAACATCAGCAAACTGGAGCGCGAGATAAATTCAAAAGTTAGATTATAATTTACATCTTCCCTTAAAATCCATCGAAATGCAAGCTTGGTATGGTAGAATTCACCCCTCTTCTTTTTTTCCTTGTGTTTGCAGGTGGCTCAGATTGAGCAGTTGAAAGCCCAGAGGCAGGACATATTAGAGAAGTGTGAAATGGAGAAGATATCACTCCCCACTATTTCAGACCCTATGGAAACAGAGGCCTCTAGTGAAAATCCAGCTTTTGATTTTAGTCTGCTGAGCAGAGCTCATTTGCAGGACATGAAATCTTCTGAGAGGGAGAGGCTTGAAATGGAATTTAAAGGGAAAATAGATGGTCTCATATCAGAAATTGAAAGAACAGCACCAAATTTGAAGGCTTTGGACCAATATGAGGCCTTGCTCGAGAAGGAAAAAAGTGTGAATGAAGAGTTTGAAGTGGTTAGAAAGGAAGAAAAGCGAATAGCTGATGAGTTCAGTATGGTTAAGCAAAAGAGGTCTTGCTTGTTGGCATAATTTGATGCTTTATGTAGACGGTATATGATATGATACAACTTAATTCGATGAGTAAAACTCGCAGCTCCATGAATGCAGGTGCGACTTGTTCAGGGACGCCTTCAGCCATATATCGTGCAATATCGATAAAATTTATAAGCAGCTGACGAAGAGCAACACCCACCCATTGGGCGGGACGGCATATTTAAACCTGGAAAATGAAGATGACCCGTTCTTGCATGGCATCAAGTACACCGCCATGCCCCCAACGAAACGCTTTCGTGACATGGAGCAGCTCTCTGGCGGGGAGAAGACTGTTGCTGCACTTGCCTTGCTATTTTCCATCCATAGGTAGGGATTTTGCATTCCTAACAGTTATCATGCACTGGGCGTGGGACTCCTTTGACGGGTTCATTACAGTTATAGGCCTTCCCCGTTCTTCATACTGGACGAAGTGGATGCTGCACTGGACAATTTAAACGTTTCTAAAGTTGCGGGATTCATCCGGGCGAAGTCATGCGATGGAGCCGGAGGAGAAGACAACGGGCGTGGGTTTCAGACGATCGTCATCTCACTGAAGGATAGTTTCTATGACAAGGCTGAGGCGTTGGTCGGTGTTTACAGGGATTGCGATAGAAGGTAAGGCTTCCCATTTTTGGTTCTTATTTAGTATGGAAGTGAATTTATGGCGGGTGTTAAACTCTGCAGTTGTTCAAGAACCCTGACATTCGATCTCACCAAATACCGGGATGCGTGAAACACAACACTGAAAGCTGTGAATAATAGATGAGGTGATTGCACTGTTCTGTTTAGCGTCAAAGATTTGTTCCTTCAATCCAGCTACTAGATGTGTCTGTACAGTGACCCACTTTATTTCATAAATAATACTTTTTTTTACATTCAACTGTTGTTTTTTAAATCGTTCATGGCGCGAGCTGTCACTGATTATACCTGTCTAACTCATCATTACTAATCTTAGACCATCTTATCCGATCCAACTCAATGCCTCAACATTCCTAAAAAATAATTGAATATCATGGAATGTCCGAACTACCCTATTAATCATTCCCTGCAATTGACTTTTTGGATGGGTCGTTAATGTGGTAAAGATTAAAACATTTAATTAGGGTGAGCGATTGGTCGGTTTGATTTTTTTTTTATCAATTGATATTACCCACTTATATTTTAAAAATAACCGAACCAAATCGATTTTAATATATAAAAAAATTAGGTAACTGATCATGTATAAAATGTGACGGTTAAATCGAAATAATCGATTTTTTTATAAAAAAATTAAAAAACATTCAGAGATGAATTTTTGTTGCCTAAAGGTGTGTTGATAATTTAAATTTTCAAAACTATTTAAACCAACATTTTAAGCACTTATCTTATGTTTAAATTTCATTATAGTTTCTCAAATTAATATTTTTCTTTAAATATTATTTTTTAATAAACAATCAATTTAAAATATATTTTTTAAAAGTTCGTTAAGTTAATTTGGGTTAACTAAGCAAGTAAAATGGGCGGCCTGGGTTTTAAAAGTCTAGACCTATATGGGTTGAGGCTCGTTTTGGCTTCGCCGGTTTTTCACACGAGCTAGATTTTATTAGTCCAGCCTGGGTTTAAATAGGATGTACCCATAAAGGAGTTTGAATATTTACCTTATTTACCTTAAGGCGGGCAATATATTTATTTATCCCATATATATATATATATATATATCCTTTTTAAGATATTATTATTATACCTATTTTGAATATTTTAAAGAGTTTTTTTATACATTTTATCGGTGATGCCGCCTTTCCTCACCTCTATAAAAGGGCAGCCCCCCTTCTCCTCACTCAATTTCCCCCTTCATCTCTCATAAATCTTCTCCGTCTCTTTCTAAAAAATTTATTTTATGTGCAGGTTTTTGTGAAACATCATTTAGACGTATTTTTATTTATTTAATTTAATGTTATTTATTTATTTAATTTGATTCTTTTTAGTTTTAAGTATTTCATTTTTTAAGTAGTTTAGGTAGTTCTTAATATTTTTTTATTAGGTTTTGTAATTAGTTATATATAGTTAGAAGTAATTATTGTTAGTAGTATAGATTAAGTATATATTAACTTAGGATTAACCTAGGATTAAATATTGTGAAATTTTGGTATCATGAAGATTATGTGGTTATCTAATCAATCAAATCTCTGTCTGGATACAAATAAGTGGATGTGGCTCTGACACATATGTACCTAGAAGTGAAAACTCCGACAAGGAGTTTCGGGCTTGACCTGAGGTATCCTTGTACACGACAACGAGTCTTGGTGCACTATTGGTTTGACACTCCTGAGGATATGCTTAAGATGATTCATATTTTCTTTATAAACTATTAAAATATCTAAGAAAAGAAAAATCAAATTAGTATATTTATCAATAATAAAATGATAATTATGATGTTATAAAATGAAATAAGGACAAAAACATTAATGAATGAAAGTTATTATTAGTAATTAAAGATGTTTAAGTAGTTTAATTAGTTATATATAGTTTAGAAATAATACTTATTATTAGTAGTGACTAATTATAGACTAATTAATGATAACTTAGGATTAAAAATGAATACATATGATTAGTTAATTATAAACAACTAATGAATATAATATGATTAAGGATTAAAGAATTAATAATTAAAGAATAACTTAATAATGATTAATTAGTGATTAAAGAATGAGTGATTAGTTAAAAAAGTTATTATTAGTAATTAAAGATGTTATGTATAAAGTAGTTTAATTAGTTATATATAGTTTAGAAATAATACTTATTATTAGTAATGACTAATTATAGACTAATTAATGATAACTTAGGATTAAAAATGAATACATATGATTAGTTAATTATAAATAACTAATGAATATAATATGATTAAGGATTAAAGAATAAATAATTAAAGAATAACTTAATAATGATTAATTAGTGATTAAAGAATGAGTGATTAATTAAAAAAGTTATTATTAGTAATTAAAGATGTTATGTATTAAGTAGTTTAATTAGTTATATATAGTTTAGAAACAATACTTATTATTAGTAATGATTAATTATAGATTAATTAATGATAACTTAGGATTAAAAATGAATACATATGATTAGTTAATTATAATTAACTATTGAATATAATATAATTAAGGATTAAAGAATAAATTATTAAAGAATAATTAATAATGATTAACTAGTGATTAAACTTTTGTATAAAGAAACATTACTAGCATATTTTAGGGTATGGAAAGACGTCCTAAAATTTCATTCTAATAAATATTATATGGTCAACCATCATTGTTAATATTTGTTACAGTATCATAATTTTGATGAAAGAAACATTTTTTGATGTAGAGAGTCATGTTTGCCTGTGTGTACTACTATGGAGAGATTATTCAAACTGAGCAATAAACTTCTTATAGTACACAACCAATAACGGTGGTTAATACAACTGATTGTGTAACCATAAGTGACCTTCAAGAGAGAATTCATGGTTCCTTAAATCTGGGACCCGATCAAGAGATCAAGTCTATGAGCTATAGACATTTGCAATTCCCGACAACACTATGACATTTAGCTTATCCATTGGTTGGTGATGCGCAGTGGGTCCAAGCAATTAATTTATTTTCTCAACGGTCAGATGGTAACATGATGGAGTTATATGTTGATGTTGCTACTGTACAACAACAACGTCCAGTTGTACGAAGACGTAGAATTACAAGAGTGGTTGAAGACAATCCACCCCATGAAATTGAGCATATTCCAAATGATGTAATAGAAGAGGACAACCTAGATGATCTCCCAGATATACATGCCAATCCGACTTCCAATGAGAAGTTTCGTAATGATGGATCAGATGGTGACAATAGTGGTGATGAGGAGGAATCAGCTGAAGTTAGGAATGAGATTTCGAGAAATGCATTAGTTGTACATCAACCTCGACCTACAATAAATCATCCACCACTCCTTTCATCTTGATCAGAAGCAATGGCACGTGTGCCTGAATTTGACAATAATGTTCTCACACCGGCAACTGAGTTCCCCGGAGTTATACCAGATAAGTTCAGTGAGTTGGACAAAACCTTATATATTGGAAGGAATTTTCCAAGTAAAGATGCATTAAAAAACACGCTAAAGAGATTTCACACTGAGAGACACTACAACTATATAGTTCACGAATCATGCCGTAGTAAATATGTCATACGGTGTGAGAAGTATGAGGATGATTGTAATTTCGCTTGAGGGCGATTCCAGACATTACTTTTGTAGGTTGGAGAATCTCGAGAATTGAAGCAGCTCATACTTGCATTCAGCCAAGCCTCACACAAGATCATACTTCATTGGATGCAGAATTTGTGTCATCTATTATTGTTGAGATGATTAGGATATGTCAAGATGTTCCAATTGCCCTTGTGCAAGAGAGGATTCAACAAACATTCGGTTATAAGATTTCCTATAATAAGACATTGATGGTGAAACAGAAGGCAATTGTGAAGGTCTATGGTGATTGGGATGACTCATATCGGGTGTTGCCACAATTGCTAGCCATACTGAGACATCATAACCAAGTTGTTTTCCATCTGGATACAAACGAACATGTGTCTCGCGATAACCGACTTGATCCATCTCGTGTTCAATTTCATCGGTTGTTCTGGACATTCCTTCCTTGTATCTTCGCATTTCGTTTCAACAAACAGTTTATTCAAATTGATGGAACATTTCTATACGGAAAAATACAAGGGCGTATTGTTGATTGCGGCAACCCAAGATGGAAACCGTTCACCTCTTCCGCTTGCCTTTTCCATTGTAGAGAAAGAAAACTATGAATCATGGAGTTGGTTTCTGACATGTATCAGCAACCATTTCACCAACATTCGGGGTGTTTGTTTGATATCTGCTCACCATCGGACAATTAATGAGACAATCAATGCAGATCCTGATACATGGAGATACCCAAGTGCACATCATCAGTTCTGCATTAGACACATTGCTAGCAATGTGCATAAAAAATTCCACAATGAACCGATGAAGAAGGCAATCACGAGGCTTGTATTTGTTATTTTTTACTATTTCAACATAAAGATAAAATCAAATTATGTGAAATATCATCTATTCTGTGTAGCATATGAGTCGGACCAACGACGGTTTTAAGAACATTTTGAACAAATCCGCTAGGCTAATCAAGAAGTTTATGATTATATGATGCGGATTCCAAAATAAAAATGGACATTGGCATATGACAGAGGGAAGAGGTACAGACACATGATGAAAAACATTGTGAAGTGCATCAATGGTGTCTTTAAAGGGCTTCACAAGCTACTTATAACCGCCCTAGTTCAGGAGACATTATATTGATGCGTGAAGTACTTTGTTGATAGACAAAAACTAGCATCAGAAGGAATACAACAGGGGCTAAGATACAAAAGACACTTTCAACGAGAGATTGAAAAGAATATTGAAGAAGCTTCTGGTCATCATGTCTGCCTTTTTCGACGAGAAGACTCCCAATTTGAAGTTCAAGAGTGTTCAGACCCCATCACAAATCACATCGGTAAAAAATTGGTGGTATTACTGGAAACAAGGCAATGTCAATGTGGAAACTTTCAGGCCTTACGGTTTCCATGCATACATGCCATCACAACATGTGCCTCTGTGAACATATCATGAGAATCATATGTTGATCCAATGTACCAGATGAATACCATTGCTAACTGTTATGCTGCACCATGGACACCTATTGGGGAGTATCATTATTTCCCAATGCTCGAAGACCATCCAATAGTGATACCTGACATCAATCGGTTGCATCCTTGTGGGAGACCGAAGGCCAGTAGGATGCGTAATGAGATGGACTGGCCTCAAGAATAAGGGCACAGTTTGAGATGCACAATATGCCATAAAGAAGGTCATAACCGGAAACGATGCCCTAACATTGTTGGGTCGAGTTCACAGTTTCATCCAGAATGATGGATTGTCTTCATTGTGACATTCTTATATTGTAAATTAAATTTTGTTATCTCTTATTTTTTTTCTCTCAGTTTTCTAAACCCCAAAACCCAAAAGCATAACACTTAACCCAGAAACATCTTTCCTAAACCTTAATATCAAAATTCGAAACCCTAAACCCTCAAACCTAAACCCTAACCCAAAACATCTTCCCTTTACCATGGTTTTTGATAACATTATGTGTGATATTTTAATAAACTTTTATATAACAAAATAATAGTATTATAATGATTAGCATAAGTTATTCAATATAGATAATTAGATAAATTCCTAAAACATCATTAGTATTTCACATGGTTTATCTTAATCCAATACATAATTAGTTAATCATAAAGCTCCTCCAAAATATGTCTAACCAAATTCAAGACCCAATAATTTAGAAATATTGTCTCTACGATTCTAAAAATCAGTATGCCATTATTCCAAAAATGTATAATCTTAGTGACACATACCTAATATCTAAATACCCTATTAATCTTAAATCCTTAATAAAAACATGCATTCTTTCAAGAATTAACTTTCTCCTTATTCCTTAAATAAAATATTAGATAATAGAATTTATTTTATAAATCCAAAAGCAGAACACTTAACCCATATTGTAAATTAAATTTTATTATCTTTTTTTTATCGGTTTTCTAAACCCCGAAACCCAAAAGCAGGACACTTAACCCAAAAATATCTTTCCTAAAACTTAATATCAAAATTCGAAACCCTAAACCCTCAAACCTAAACCCTAACCCAAAAATCATAAACCTAAACCCTAAAACCTTACAAAAAATCCAAAAACATAGATATATTCCCTTAAAGCACGTATCAATTAATCAAATTCTTACAAAGATATTTTCATTAATAAAATTCTTTCACAACATAATTTTTTCCATCTATTTTTTTCTCTTGTTTCCTCTTATTATCTTTATTTCATTTAGAACCAAAAGACATGGAGAATTATATTTATTTTGGTAAAAATAACTTCATAAAACAATGTGAATAAACATGTCATGTCTTCCATTCTACAAGTCATAACATTATGCTAACCATAACATCATATTTACATTTTACACTTACGACTCATTTCATTTGTTTATATGTAGATGGATGATACCATACTACTCACTCAGTAGGATACCCATATTTCACAGGTCGTGTTAGAGGGTCATGCAGATCGATCGATCAGAGTGCATCGAGCACACCATTTTCATCACAGGGAGCCTCCACATGCCATTAGACCATACTTGCGTCGTGCTGGCTTCTATGACCTTGCCGTATCAAATTTCACATTTATAGACCATTACCTACTTACTTCCCTCATTGAGAGGTGAAGACTGGAGACACACACATTCCACCTGCCTGAGGGAGAGATGACCATCACCCTTCAGGATGTGGCAGTGCTTCTCGGTCTTCCTATCTAGGGGGACCCGTTATTGGACTCACTCGTGCAGCTTGGCTAGACCTTGCTCAGCGCTTGTTAGGCGTTGATATTTTGTCCAACTATAGGGCTACAGATGGAGCACCCATATCTATGCCTTGGTTGGAGTCATAGATTCCACATTTACAGGATGATGATGACAAGCAGACTGCCATGCGTTATGGTCATGTATATATATTACGACTCATTGGCGAGACTATGTGTATTGATCACTCGGGAATGCAAGTGCACATGATGTATCTACCCCTACTAGAGGACTTTGATCAGGCCGAGACGTACAGTTGGGGATCGACCTGCTTGGAATACACGTACAGAGCATTATGCAGGCTATCCTATAGGGACCGCACAGGTCTCAGGGAATGTGTCATCCTTATTCAGATGTGGGCATGAGAGCGCATCCCCGCATTCCACCCTGAACTTGCTGGTCCGTCAGTCGAGATGGCGGTGCTGCATGATGCTCCACGTGGACGCTGATATGATCAGTCATTTCTATTGGTTTCTAATGTTATTATGAGTTATTGACTTTAATTTCTCATTATTTGTCACTATCAATGATGTATTTTACAGGTGGTGTCAATGACACATTTTTGACGCGGTTTCGAGACAACATTTGGGCGTATATTGGCTACAGTTGGACTGTCTCTTACCTAATCAGGTATGTATATACAATCTATCACTGCCCAACATATTTAATAATAGCATCATTTTTGGTTTTTAGTTAGGTGATTTTTTGACAAAATCACATGTCATTTCAGATTTCATGGCTTCCATACTGGAGTATTACGGACCAGTTGCCACTATACTGCACTGTTGGGCTTGAGGATGCTATGGCTATAGTGCCCCTCATTCACTTCCATATTATTGAGTGGCAGCAGCCTGATAGAGTCATGCACCAATTTTGCTGTACTCAGCCGATTCCATTGCCGTCGAGACAGACAGAGCGACTTCATGGGATGAAGCTGACAGGGAGGCAGGATAATGACTGGTCCCGAGTACATACCAACTTTATCGACTGCTGGCACAGATGTGCAGAGTTTTGTATTCAGGGTGTTCCTACGAATCAATTCTTTCTTTCGGAGTAGGTTGAGTATGAGCCATGGTATAGACTGAAGTCTATGCTATATTTTACCCAACCCGACATAGAGATGTAGAGGATGGTAAGTAAATAAATTTCTATTAGTTTGTTTATTGAACTATTTTCTAATTCAATTTGAATCTCTTTACAGGGTAGTCACACAGAACACCTTGTTCGCATGAGCGATGAGGAGGAGGAGAGGGTTTTTAGCTGGGCAGCCATCCATGCTACAATGCTGGAGGCGAGGGCATCTTTTCATGTGCTTTTCGAGAGCATCTTCGTGCATCTGGCCTAGAGAGAGGAGGTTCCCACCCCAGAGGAACATCCTGCAGCTGCTGCTGGTGCTGAGGAGCCATGAACACGATTACGTAGATAACGTCATGCTGCATGTGAGGCCTCACCTGTTCCATAGGTAGAGGTCAACCCTCTAGTAGTCCAGGATCAACCGATTCAGGATGTGCCTCAGGTGGCATGGGATCCGTCTTTCCTGACAGGATATCCGCAGTTCTCTCCATCTTGGGTTCCAGATCCATCACAACCTTGGGATCCATCGCAGCCTTGGGTTTCAGATCCATCGTAGTCTTGGTATATAACTCCATTACAGGCTTGGTTCCCCACTGCGATGGAGGCAGGTCCTTCCACCACCCTAGTCGGAGAAGGATCCGGAGGGCAGTACGAGATGCAGTTGACAGCTCCTCCTACTGACACACAGATAGAGGATGTGCCAGTCGATGTTTCAGTGCCTGAGGATCAGACTTCTCCAGGTCATCAGACTCCACTGCGCACTCGACGCGGACGTCCTATTCATATACCACTATGTGGGACAAAATCTCCTTGCCACTGACATAGACATTGATTATACATATTTATTTACATGTTTTATGTCTATTGAAATCAAAATACTATTATTACTATTAACACTTCTTATATGTTTATCCAGTATTTCAATTTTCATTTATATTTTAGGCACAGTTTATATTTGACAGCTTTCAAAGTTGACTACTTGAAACATAAAAATAATTAGTAAATTTCAAATAAATAACTTTAAAAGATTAAAAAATCTACAGTATAAAAACAATGTAAATAAAATTTAAAAGACAACCTAATCATCTAAAAAGTTTTTAAAAATAAATAGTTTCATAAATAAAATAAATAAATGATAATGAAAGGAATGTAAGAAAAGTAACTCAGAAGTGAGAGCAAAAAGAATAAATGTCGAGGAGGATCCTAAGCCACCTACTTGACTTTGAAAGCCCATAAAATATAAACTATAAGACCCATATAAATAAAAATTAAAAATTCAACTACTTGTTATATGTTTAATCAATGTTTAAAATTTCATTCATATCAGTCTTATAGTTTATATTATATAGGCTAGAAAAGACATGTACTTGAAACATTTTTAAGTTTCAAGAAGGTTGATTAGAAAGCTTAAAAATTATTTTTCATCAACATTTTATAAGAAATTATTTTAATTTTTGACTACTTATTATATGTCTAACCAATGTTTAAAATTTCATTCATATCGGTCTTATAGTTTATATTATATAATCTAACAAAGACACGTACTTGAAACATTTTTAAGTTTCAAGTAGGTGGATTAGAAAGCTTATAAATTATTTTTCACCAATATTATTTAAGAAGTTATTTTTATTTTGGAATACTTGTTATATGTTTAACCAATTTTTAAAATTTCATTCATATCGGTCTTATATTTTATATTATATAGGCTAGTAAAGACATGTACTTGAAACATTTTTAAGTTTCAAGTAGGTGGATTAGAAAGCTTATAAATTATTTTTCACCAACATTTTTTAAGAAATTATTTTTATTTTGGACTACTTGTTATATGTTTAATATTTTTTTAGAATTTTATTCATATTTGTATTATAGTTTATATTATACAGGCTAGCAAAGACACGTACTTGAAACATTTTTATGTTTCAAGTAGGTGGATTAAAAAGATTATAAATTATTTTTGATCAACATTTTTTAAGAAATTATTTTTATTTTCAACTACTTGTTATATGTTTAATAAATGTTTAAAATTTCATTCATATCGGTCTTAGAGTTTATATTTTATAGGTTAGCAAAGACACATACTTATATTTTTAAGTTTCAAGTAGGTGGATTAGAAAGCTTATAAATTATTTTTTATCAACATTTTTTAAGAAATTATTTTTATTTTCGACTACTTGTTATATGTTTAATCAATGTTTAAAATTTCATTCATATCGATCTTATAATTTATATTTTATAGGTTATCAAAGTCACGTACTTGAATAAAAGATAAATTATGTTGAAACATTAAGTTATATATATATATATATATATATATAACCATAATAACATAATAATAAAACATTACAATTTTAAATATATAAAAAACATAATTAAAATATTTTTTTTTACTGTTTTAGGGCAAAGACGGCATCGACGGTGTTGTCTTTTAGCGGTATTTTTAATTTTTTTTAACCTAGGCTGTTTTAAAAAAAAATTACAGATAGAGTATAAAAAAACTTTATTTTAAAGGATGGTGCCATGGATTTTAGAGTTTCTTTTTCTTAAAAAAAGGGATCCGGGGTGCTAAAAAAAAGAGAAAACCAAGCATGATCGAAAGCAGATATGTGAGCAACAATTTTTAGGGCATGGACACCAGCGGACAATGACAAATCGAGATATGCAATGAGATGTTGCAATGACACAGCGTGTTCAGTTTTGATCTTTGAAGGGTGAAATTTTGTCACAAGATGATTATCAGAGAGGTGATAGAGGTGCAATAAAGTATGGATTTTCACATAGGTTTTTTATGCTGTATTTGCAATTCAAGTTTCAGGTTTTACTTGAATTTTGTACTCCTGGATTATTGTGGAATTATTCAGAGTTGCCCCGTGATTTTTTAATCCTTCGCATTGAAGGGTTTTTTCACATTAAAATCCACGTCTCAATTTAATTCCTGCTATTTACTTTTCCGATTCCATTTTTGCCGGCGATTCTCATAATTTTTGTGTCACAAATGAGTTATTATGCTGAGACCGATCTGTTTCCTTCCCAACAATTGGTATCAGATAGTGTTTCTTGATGATTGAATATAGGTGTTTCACACTATGCAATTTCTACCCACATCGAACTGTTTAGCGAGAAAAATGATTTTACTCTATGACAATAACGAGTAAAAAATATTTTGATCCATGAGATAACAATGAAGGTTATGAAGAAAAAACTAGAAGCCATAGTAGATGAGTGATGGTGTTTGATAGGATATGATAGAGTTAGTGACAATCACGATTCATATGTATTTTCCTGATAAAACTTTGCAGGAGATGATAAATCTGACAGATCCAGAGGAGACCTGGGTGAAGCTTGAATGCATACATAAATCGAAATACCTCACAAATCGTTTATATTTACAAAAACGATTGTATTATTTTCAAATTTCAAAGAATAAAGATTTAGGTAACCATCTAGAAAAGTTCATCAAAATTCTAACAGATTTGTCTTCAGTAGCTATCAAGATCGATGATTAAAGTAACGTGATACCTATTGAAATGGAATAAGAAGACAATGCTTTTCTTCTCTTGGATTCGTTACCCTATTAATATGATAATCATGTCATAATTTTGTTGTTTAGGAAAGACTCTGAAGTCGGATGATGTGATTTCACCATTGTTGATGAATGAGACTTGGTGAAAGACTAATTTTGATGATTCTTCTAGTAATAATGGTATTTTGACTGCGACAGATGGACGTGGTAATCAAAGAGGTCATCCGAAGACAAGAATAAAATTCAAATGCTTCTTTTGTGACAAGGAGGGTCATGTGTAGAGAAACTGCCATGTTTTGAAAAATATTAAGGAGAAAAATAAGGTGCATGACACCGATTTTGAGGATACCGACGTAAGTCTTATACAGGGTGAGAGTGATTTACTTTCAGTCAACATTGATTATCGCAAGTCAGATCTATACACTGAATGAGTGGTTGATTCAACATCGTCATACCATATTACACCAAAGAGGGAATTATTTTATTCATATGAAGATGGTGACTTTGGTGTATTGAAGATGAACAATGGAGATTCTGGTGATTTCATTGGTGTTGGTGATATTTGTATCACTATGAATGCAGGTTGTACACTGTAAGTTCCCAAATTTCATGGAGGTAGTTCTTGTTTAGATTTTGGATTATTTCTCTCAATTTTA
Organism: Viscum album; assembly: GCA_963277665.1. NCBI lineage: Eukaryota > Viridiplantae > Streptophyta > Magnoliopsida > Santalales > Viscaceae > Viscum > Viscum album. Next base: position 966,056,463 of record OY728150.1, read on the forward strand.
GTTAATTAAATATTCAATGGGCGTACGAGGAAGCTTGAGGGTGTTCCGGGTAGGGGTGACCATGGGTCGGGTTTGGGGTTTTTTTGGACCTGACCCAAACAAAATAGGTTGGGTCGGGTCAGGTCATCTGTATTTTTTGTTTCGGACCCGACCCGACCTAACCTGCCTCACATCGGGTTGGGTCGATCGGGTTATGTAAAAAAAAGGTCACCGCCCTAGATTATCCTGCACACCTCCTTCCCATTCTCCTCGCGCGACTGCATCTCTTCTTCACCAGACAACCATCTAGGGTTCCACGGGTGATCTCCTTTATCTTAGGTTGGTAGTGAATTGTGATCTCCTTCATCTCATCGGAGCACTTGGCCAGGTCTGTGATCTCTTGACATTTTCATCTCAGGCCGTCGCCACTAACAATTTCATCTCAGGCTGCCACCATTGGCATTTTCATCTCAGGTTGATCATGATATCCTTCATTGGAACGCTTGATCGGTTTCAAGAGGAGCGACTATGGAAGATCTCGATTTTCTGGCTTCATCAGTGTTGGTTCAGCCGAATTCATCGAGGAGGAGGTGCGCATCGACGAATCTCCTCCGCTAAGGCGACACTTAATTTTCTCCTCTAGTGAGATTGAGAAGATGTCAACATTCGATTTGGGATTTCAACCGGTGACACATGGAAACATTTCTTCATTCGCTTCGCAGGCTTCAGTTCTTGGTCTTCCTCACCATGTCAGGATGACCTTAGTGACGAATCGACCCAAAAAAGGTGGCAGTTGGTGGAAGGATCAATAGAGGGTGTGGGATGCTCATTTCTCTCTTTTGTAGGTTCTATGTGGTGGATCTGGGGTCATGGATGGAAGTTGTGGTGGAGACGGAGGTGGAGGTGAAGGCGGCGTGAGGGTTAGCGGCAGTTGCACCGTGCGATAGAGGTAGTGGAGGAGGAAGACAGTGAGGGAGAGGCAATGCACGATAGAGAGGGAGGGAAGGGGGATGACATGCACGGAAGTGGTGATGACAACGGGTGGTGAGAGCGGCGGCATGCGGGTTCGCGGGATGCATAGGCAGGGGTAGTGTTGGGTTGGTTGGTCGGGTTGGGTAATTTTTCTCCCAACCCGTGACCCAACCCAACCTGACCACGGGTCAAACCAAAACGATCCTACCTGTGCAGATGAAACCTTGAACCCGACCCAACCCGGTCAAGTTGGATCGATTTGGTCGGGTTGGGTCAGGTTTGGACACCCCTAGTTCTAGAGGCTTGAGATAAGAAAGAAAGGGGAATTGGGACATTCTATGCATGTTGTACGATTTGCACACGGTTAGTGAAAACCGTGCGAGGGGAGATCCAAACCACGTGGTTTGAGACAGTGGCATTCCACATGGTTGGTGCATGGTTTTTCAAATCATGTGGCCCTCCCCAAGTAATCATGCGACTCAACTCCTCTTGGATAGAGGAAGATGTACAATTTGTCAAACCATGTGGCCAAACCATGTGCCCATTAAAAAAATGGAAATTTCCAGTTTTCCCCACTAGGATTTTTAGATCCTCACATGATTTTTCCTCCCATTCTTCCCCTATCAACCCTAGTGACTAAATCAATCTCCCAAATCTTCCCAAGGGTGGTTCTCCTTCGATTCTTGGCAGTTTGGAGTGTCGTTAGTTGCGAATCAAAGATTCGGGTGAGTCTAATCCCTCTCTTACTTCTATTTTCTGGATTAGGGCTTGTAGCTTGGGTTATCTTCTTTAAAAACCCTAAAATCCTTTCTTTCTGGTGGATTCTATATTGAAACTTCAAGGGGTGCTTGAATCTGGATCTAAGACTACAATTAAGAGTTCGTTCATCAATAAATTCTAGGTTGGAGTACTATAAATTATATTCCATAGTTGTTGGATTTATTTGTACACGTTTGGTTGTGTTCTTGGTTATCTCTTATTGTGATTTTGGTACCTTTGGTTTGATAAAATGAGTGTCTAAATAATGAATTGAACCCCTCTTGATCCCCGTGGGATGTGTTGAGGATGATTTGACCAATTTAGGGCCACCCATGGGGTGCGACGACATTCCCAAACCTAGACATTGGTAAGATTAAATGTAGAGTTGACATGTGATAAAATAGAGCCCATGATGAACATGTTAATATGGTTGGTTGAGTTGAAAATGGAATAATGATAGTTATATCTAGTGTTGATAATGGCATAAGGGGTTTTTTGACATGACATGAAAATGGGTTAATTGGGTTAATTGAGATTGTGACAAATGACTTATGAATTATGTTAGAAATACCTAAGAGGGTTAGTGCATATGAAATGGTGAATTTTTTAATGGGTAACGGCTTGGGAATTGAGGAATACATTAAATGGGATTTCATAAGGGAATTGATGAATATGTTAAATGAGATTATATAAATGGAATTATTGAACATACATAATGGGTTGGGGCATGGGAATGAGAATTATGCTAAATGGGCTATGTAATGTTAAATGGTAAATGTGTTATTGGGTTATGGCATAATATTAATTCCCATGTTGATTGTTATGGTTTGTGATTGTATGTATATTGTTTTGATTATGGTTTTTGATATGGTATGTGTGCGGTGATTGGATAAATAAGCATGTGCACATGGATTGGTAGTGTGAGGTATTAGCTTGAGACTTTATGCCCATGGTTCCGGTTAGACCGAGGCTCTAAACTCCACCCCAAAATGCACGGGTTAGGGAAGAGGACAGAGGATCTATTCCCATAATGGTTTCATTCGATGAGACCACTCAGGCTGAGGCTTCGAGGTGAGTGTAATGTATTTGTTGTGATGTGTTTACCTTAGTGAGATAGGGACTTGAATTATTCCCTTATGCATAGTGATCGAATGTCTTAGACCCTTGTGTAAATGATGTAAATGCCTAACCCATGGAACACATGATGAAAATGGATTAAGTAATCAAGATAGTATAAGTGATGATATTAGTATAATGATATAAATGTTTAAGTATGTATTGTTAACTAACAAAACATGAGTTATCCTTTGGTTTACCTTTTCATCTATTTCATACTTGCATGCACTATCTGTTAGACTTGATATTTTGTAGACACCATTTATGGTGGCCTATTGAGTTGTACTCACACCCTGCTCAAGCCACCATTAGGCACCAGAGCAGTCTTCATTGTCGCAAGTTCGGATAAGGGAAAAGGCTTGGTGATAGAGAGTTGATTTAGGCTCGGGATATGCATGGATGAGGATCCAAACTTGGAGTCAGGACCCATTTTGGAGATTCAACTATTTGTCTTTATTTTGTATTTACTTCACTTTTGTCACTATTAGCAGGACATGACATTGTTATTATTGGTTTTTGGTTTGTAACCAGGTTTGGGAGATGCTTGGTTATGCATGTTTATTGGTTATCACATATTGTTTCTCCCAGTTAGATTCTTATCTATTGTGTATTACTCTGGTAAAGAGGGTATAGTCTCCCCATGTGACTTATTAGACCCTCACTACTAGTCGGAAACCTCTGGTGTATAGGGAGGCACGCTTAAGGTCATGTGGCGACCCGACTCAGAGCACTAGTTTAGTGTCTTCTAGGTTGGGAAAGTTACAAAGTGGTATCAGAGTGGTTTTTTTCTATGGTCTTATTATTTGGGATGATAGATAGGAGAACATGATGTGTCAGGTCTTGGAAATGAGCTCATTCTTGGAAGTAGATAACCCATATATGAGGGAAAATCCAAGTACCCAGGGTGTGAATTATTGTTCTTATTGTGCGTTGTTACAGTTGAATGATATTTCACTGTTGGTTGATCACTTGTGTGATGTGATTGTTTGGTGATATTTTACTTGTGGCCGAAATGGCATGAGGATGTGCATTCATGCATCATTATAGGAACCTATAGAGATAGGTAGCATGAATCATGGTAGGCACACATGGGATGGTTGTGTGGGATATGAAAGGTGGAATTAATTTTACTTTCTCGAGAAATTTAAAGAAAATAGTGTCTAATAAGAGTGATGAAAATGTGTAAAATGGAAGGAATGTTAGAGAATGGTTAAATAATTGTTCTTAATGAAGGGTTGAAAATGAGTTAAAATGTTTTCTGTAGTAATTTGTGAAATGGAAGATGTGCCTAAAAGGAAGGATTTATACTGTGAGTGTGGAAATGGTTTAAAAAAAGGTGTCTAGTGAAAGACCATGTTTATGTAAATCAGTTTACCCGATGTTGACCATGAACCATGGTGGGTATGGTAGAGGGAAAAATTATAAGTGAGATGATATCCATTGGGATAGTGTATGTGAATGGTTTGTTTACAACTACTGAAGAGACTTTTTGTGTGTGAATTGTGGAAGCTTTATGTTATGTGTTCTAAATCTCGTGTTTGGAATTGTAGAGAAATTCCACCATGAAGATGTATTCCAGCAAGGCTACAAGAGGATGTTGCTGAGAATTATCCCCCAGTAGCGGAGAAAGAAGACATAGTGATTCAGGATAACAGAGAAGAGTAGTTTCATGAGAAATTTTTCCATTTTATGCAGATGATGGAATGAGACTCAGGGCGGGTTGTACCAAGTATGTTCGATATGAATAGAGATTTTTAGATACAACAAAATTTTTCTTTTATTAGAGAGGGTGGTCCATAGGCATTTGAGTTCTGGATAGAGTCCATCCAGATGATTCTTGACCATTTGGAGGCTCCTTCTGAGAAGCGAGTCAAGTTGGCGGCCTATATGTTGCGAGGTCAGGAAAACCGTTGGTGGGACATCATGGTTCAGAATGAGCAGGAATAAGAAATGATATTGAAATATTTCCAAGAAGAGTTTATAAAACAGTTATATCCAGAAACCTTGAGGTAGGAGAAGACTGCAGAGTTTATGAGTTTTACCCAAGGGGATATATCAGTGATGGATTATGATAGCCATTTCACTGATTTACGCCGCTTCGTTCCAGTATTGGTAGGAGATGAGGAAGCTATGAAAAAATGTTTCTAGGATGGGCTTAGACATGAGATCAGGTCCCAAGTGAATATTTTCTAGTTGAAGAGGTTTGTAGAGGTAGTGGATCACACCCTTATCTTAGAAGGGAACCTGAAGGGGTCTTCGGGTAGTGGAATTGTGGTGCCAGTTGGATGGATGAGTGGTGAGGCTTCTGAGGTCAAGAATAATCATTTTGGGAGTTTCCATCAGGGTGGAAGTTCATAGGGTAGTCAGAAGAGAGGGTCAACCTCTCAGGGTGCAAATCAGGGTTTCTGTTATCAGTGTGGCCAGATGAGGCACATGCGTGGTCAGTATCCCTAACCACCAGTTGAGTGTCAGTCATATGGAATGATGGGGAATGTGTAGAGGTTCTATAGGAATCCTCAATAGCTGGTCATGGATGAGGGATCAAGACCAATTCTGAGTGTAGGAAGGGGGTCGATTTCCCCATATCAAGCAAGCAATTTGAGCTCCACGGGCTATACTGGTCAGGGTGGTGGATGTGGTACGCTGGTGAAAGAGCGTCCATATCAACAGAGTAGTGCAACATCTGGGACTCAGGCCAGAGCCCAGGGTAGAGGGTTAGGTTAGATTCACACAGTTCAGTCTACACATGGAGGTGGCGAGGCCAAACCATTGACTGTTTGAGGTACGATCCTAGTAGCTTCCATGCTTGCTAGTGCTTTATTTGTTATAGGCACCACACATTCTTTTATCTCTTCTCAGTTTGTAGTTGTGTTGGGATTATAAGTGGAATGTGTGTTTCGGGTTATGTTAATTGATACTCTGTTGGGGGTGTGAGATGAGGATATTAGACAATGCAGGGGTTTTTCTCTGGAGGTCGGTGGGTACCGTTTTCTTTGGGACTTGTTCATCCTCGAGATGTTAGGCTTTGACCTGATTTTGGGCATGTATTGGATGGTGTTGTACCAAGAACACATTGACTGATATCATCATCAGGTAACATTCATTTCTCTTGTGGGAGAAACTTATGTCCATCGTGGGGAGTGGGATGTTCGAGCAAGCTGTGCAGGGCCAGTTTGTCAACAGTTGGGTGAACTCACAACCCAAGTGTCTTGTCCAATGCTTGATGATAGGGGAGTATAGAAACCGGTCTTCCCTAACATTATGGACCAATTTTAGGATGTTTTTCTTGAGGAGTTCTCGGGGCTGCCACCTGAGAGAGATGTTGAGTTCATGATAGAGTTACTATCGGGAGCGGAACCAGTTTCCATTCCGCTGTATCAAATGGCACCAGTAGAACACCAGGAACTTAAATCTTAGTTGGAGGAATCAGAGAATAAAGGGTTTATTCATTATATTATTTTTCCTTGGGGATCTCCAATGTTCTTCACCAAGAAGGATGATAGGTCATTGCGGTTATGTGTCGATTATAGGAAGTTGAATCAGATGAAGGTTAAGAATTGATACCCACTTCTGAGAATTGATGATCTTTTTGACTAGCTGAGAGGTGCATCGGTGTTCTCCAAGATTCATATGAGATCGGGATATCACCAGATAAGGGTGAGGCCTTATGATTTACCATGTAATGCCTTTAGGAGAAGGTACAAGTTTTATGAGTTTTTTGTTATGCCGTTCGAGTTGGACAATGTGCCAACAATGTTTATGGCCCTAATGAATTGAATCTTTTACCCTCACCTAGATCATTTTTTACTTTTCTTCATGGATAACATCTTGGTGTACTCTAAGTATCATGATGATCATGCTAAACATATTGACATCGTATTGAATAAACTTAGAGAGAATTGGCTATACACCAAGATTTCCAAGTACCACTTCTAGATTGATAGGGTGTATTTCTTGGGTCACATCATCTCTGAGGAATGTGTGTTAGTGGACCCATAGAAAGTACAGACAGTTGTGTCTTGGGAGTAGTCCAAGAATGTTTCGGATATCTAAAGTTTTCTGGGCTTGGAAGGATACTACCAAAGGTTCATTAAAGAATTTTCCCATTTGGTGGCACCAATTTAAGGTTTGACCAAGAAGGGAATCAGGTTTGTATGGTCAGAAGCATGTGATAATTCTTTCCAAGAGTTAAATAAGCGGTTGAATATAGCACCGATCCTGATCCTACCAGAGCTAGGCAAGAAGTATATATTGTTTTGTGACGTGTCTAGTTTTGGGATTAGAATAGTGTTGATGCAGGATGATCGGGTTGTTGTGTATGGTTCATGATAATTGAGGCCTCATGAAAGAAATTATCCTACGCATAATCTTTAATTGGATATAGTGGTTCATGCCTTAAAATGTTGTTGGCATTACTTTTTGGAAGAATGGTTCATAGTGTATACTGATCATAAAAGTCTTAAGTGAATTTTCTCTAAGTGTGATTTGAATATTTGACAATGAAGGTGGGTTGAGTACATGAAATCCTACGATTTTGAACTTACTTATAAACTGGGAACTGGAAACAGTGTTGCAGATGCCTTGAGTCAGAAAACTCAAAGTCAACCGGTTCAAGAGTCTAGATCTGAGTGGAAGTTGATGGCATTGTTTTCTAAAATGAATCTTGAGGTGTAGTATAGACAAGGTAAGATGACCCTTTAATTCATAGTATTTGAGTCCATGCTTGTGATCCTAGTTAAGGAGAGTCATATTGAGGATCTGGAGTGTTTGGATATGAGGGAAAGAGTTAAATGTGGGGAGTCACCTTTGGGTTGGGCTGTTGGAGACGTTGGGATCGTTTGTGTTTGTGGCCGTGTTGTTGTGCTGACGTGTATGCGAGAAGAATTGATGTGCAAGTTTCATGAATCAAAATGTTTTGGGAATCTTGGTTTGACTAAGATGTATCATGGTCTCTATAGGTAGTATTGGTGGCCATGAATGAAGAAAGATGTTGTGATTTTTGTGGCGTGATGCCTTATCTTTCCGTAGGTGAAGGCCGAGCATCAACACCTCATTGATTTTTTATAGCCATTTATCATTCCAAAATGGAAATGGGATGATGTAACAATGGATTTCATGGCAGGTCTTCATAGGACACCTTGAAATAATGATAAAATCTGGGTAGTTTTTGATCGATTAACTAAGGTGGATCATTTCTTACCGATTCGAGAGACCTTCACCGTGAATTAGTTGAGTGATTTGTACATTCAGGAGATAGTGTGGTTTCATGGAGTACCGTGAACCATAGTTTCAAATCATGATCTGCGTTTTACATCACACTTCTGGTAGGGATTGTAGAAGGTGCTTGGTAACTAGGTGTTCTTGAGTACAACTTTTCACCCATAGATGGACGGATAGTCAGAGCGTACCATTCGGGTACTGGAGGGCATGTTGAAGGATTGTGTCCTAGATTTTGGTAGATTTTGGGACACACATTTGAAACTTATTGAGTTTTCATACAATAATATTTACCAAGCTACAATTCAGATGGCACTGTTTGAGGCACTTTATGGTAGACCATGTAGATCTCTGTTGTGTTGGATGGAAGCTAGAGAATCAAAGTTGTTGGGGACAAGTCTCGTGTAGGAGACATTGGAGCAGGTTTAGTTGATCCAAAAGTGGATGGAAATAGATCAAAGAAGGTAGAATTCATACACAGATAGGTTTTGTAGACCTCTTGAGTTTGTGGTGGGTGATCATGTGTTTCTTTTTCAGGACCCGACCCAAGCCGGGGCTCGAGCTGCAACTACCCCAAACCCGCCTCCATAGGCTAGGGGGTGGCGACAATCACCAAAGGTATAACTAACTTGGGGAGGAATTTTCATAAGAACCTGTACACACACACACACAACCATATTAATGCAAAATTGTATAGGGATAGTAGAAAAGATGCAACACTGCAATAAAATAAACCAAAATTGCATGGACCTCTAGACAATACAAAAGTAAAGTAGTGTATACTGAAAATTAAAGAGGAAAAATACACACCCAACTATAAATATGTCCCAAACTAAAAAAACTAGAAAAGAGTAAACAACCGAGAGAACCCATCTCCTATATCCCAAGATACAACCACCATACGCGGGCCAAGAACCCAGTATATCTAAGCTCATATGAAGTCATGGTCGACTTATCCGTTGTCTGTAAAAGACCCGACACGTGTAGGAAAAGCACATGTAGGGGTGAGTATATACATACCTAGTAGAACGCCCAGAAAGGGTGAAGGATGAGTAATAAGAGATATAACTAAAGATGAAACCAGTAGATAGAACATGGTACAATGAAAGTGTACAACTCAACCCAACAAGATAGTGAAATAATTCTCATCCAAACACAAGGGGATAAACATGGTGAGTAGATGAACCACCCGTTGAGCCTTCACCACCTATAGAAGGAGAGTTGTTAGGAAAAAATCCCTCAAGGAATCCTCTCAGTGTTTCTGGGGTGATTGTGTTTTTTGAAAAATCCAGATGACTGTGAATGAGTTTGGTTGATGTTGATGAAGCAATTTTTTAAGGTGGCACAATTTTCTAGTGTTTTCCAATTTTTTGTACCTCAAAATCAAGAGTTTGTTTTTGGAAAAGGAAGGATTTATGTAAAGGAGTGAACAATATGCGGACCGCAGAGCATAGTTTGTATACTAGATAGGAGGTATGAAAAAATGGAGATGAAAATTGGAAAAGGGAAGATTTCCACATAGTAGCATTATGCGGACCATGAAGGGCGCTACACCGACCGTGTACGAAAAATGGTTTGCGGATGAAAAGTAGTTTACATGAGGCTTTTTTTTCACTTAATGTCCATCGTTTGAGGATGAGAGGTAATGATTTTAATACCTACAAAGGGATTTAATTCGCAGAAGAGATTGGCCGCCATGAGGAAAGTGGGGCGCTATGTGGACTGCATAGCACGACCTACAGTGAAGGTTGTGCCACATCGAAGATTTGAGTAAAATAGATTAGAATATTTTGTGGAATTATTTTCCTATATAAGGACTGATAATACCATTATTATTTAGAGTGGTTTTTATTATAAAACATCATTTCTCTGGAAAAAAATCAGCAAAGTCCGAAGTGGTTCATAAGGGAGGATTCCACAAATTGAAGTAGTTCACGAGAGATCATTTTCGTGAAGGAGGCAGTTCACAGGAACGATTCATGAAAGGGTTTTGTAGAGAATTATATCCTACAAAGGAAGAAGGGTCCATAGAGGAGAGGTGGTATGTGGGACATCAACCATCCATGGAGGAGAGGTGGTATGTAGAAGAAGAATTCATCCACGAAGTAGGGACTGTCCGTGAAAGACAAAGGTGGTCCATGAAGCACTCCCACCATGCAGTGCAAGGTAGTTCACATAGTACTTGAGGATGTTCATGAAGGGACTAATTTTTTTTGCAAAAGTAATTTTCATAAACTAATAGTATGTATAAAAGTGGATTTCATCTACGGTTGAAAACAAGACTTCAACAGAGCATCTATCTACAGTTGAGGATGCATGCATTCATGAAAATGAAGGGAACTACACGTCCATAAACTATGAGTGGATATTTTTTAAGAGTAGTGATAAAAGGAAGAGGAAGACGATGATCCTTTCCACTGGTAGTGATCCATACAAAGAGACATAGGGAGTGACCCTTAGGAAAGAAGTGAGCTGACCCTAAACCTTGTAAAGACAATGATCCTGGGCATAGAAGTGTTCTTGCCTGAACCTTGTAATTTGGAAGTGATACTTAGTGGATTTGGTATATCTTCACATCATTTTTGTATGCTCCTTGGAAATATACCAGTGAGGGTGAATCAAGTAAAATTGATGTTTCTTGTGCATGATTTAAATTCTATTCATACATTGCACTGGGAAAGATAGATACGAGTGTTTTTTAACAATGAAACAAGATTTTAAGGGGAAGTTGTTTTAATCTGTCATACCATAATTCACTCCCCTCTCAGGGTATTTAACCCAATTGGGCTAATAAGAGTAGAATCATCCAATCATGAGAAGCCAAACATGGAAAAAATATGGCATACCCCACACATCATCACCTCTCCTGGAAGGATAATATCCAAATACAATGTATGAATCCATAATAAATAATATATATATGCTTAGTCAAAGAATCCCAAACAAGAGATTAAGGATATATTCACCTCACAACTCAACCCAATAAGAAGAGTAGCCAACAGTTCTAAAAGGATCCATCAATGATGCCCAAAATCCCACGCGTCTGCCCTGAAGACACAAGTCTAAGGAACTCAATCACCACACCTTGATACTATTCACTTTGTGCAACATTGACTCACTTGCACGGTTTTAGGCCATGTTACAAGGATGCGTCTCGACGGGGAAAGCATTCCTCTTCATTGTGAGTCCAAGGCTACGTCAAACCATGCCTCTTAACTATGCCACATGGTCAAGGGGACAAAAATATAGGTAAGGATCCCATGTTCTGTTACAACAAGAGGTTCTTACTCTGGTAGTCACTGAGGAACTCCATTTCCCAGCCCTTCTGGAGGGTAACTCTCAGGAAATGTCATTGGGGAACTGCACTGCCTAGCCATGCTAGAGGGTAATGCCTAGAAGAGAAATCAGGGAACTCCACTGCCCAACCCTATTGGAGAGTAATGCTTAGAAGAGCTATTGGGGAACTCTACTGCCCAACCATGCAGGAGGGTAACACTTGGAAGAAGGTCATTAGGGAACTCCACTACCCAACCCTACAAGAGGGTAACTACCAAAACATTGAGGAAATCCACTGCCTAGCCCTACTAAAGGGAAACTTAGAAGGATCATTAGGGAAATCCACTTCCCATCCCCACTAGAGGAAAAGGTCTCTGGTAATCTCATTTGATCACTGCCATTATCGAGTGTCATCTAATAAGATTCTGATCTTGTAACATCTCACTTCATATCTCGAAATCCTCTACTGAGGGAACCATTGCATCCTATGTGAAAAAAACACTTAATATATGCTACTCGCGGGCTAAAATTCGATTTCAAACGAAGGAGATACATATGTTAGAATATTACTAAAAGAAGATCAAGTAGAACATGATGTGTGAGGGGGCACACATGTCTTGTGTCCCTTGGCCATGTCCCTAGATGAAACATAGATCCCAACTGTGTAGGGGTACACGCCGTGTAGGTGGAATACACGGTGTGTCCAACCTATCTAGGGACTAGGTCATGTGTTGCTAGTAGTGTCTATGTACTCAGACATCATTTCCATGTCGGGCCACACAGAATGCTGCCCGTGTGGTCAACCTGTGTCTATGTAATTCTACTCGGACTCCCACCCATGTGGTCCGCCACATGGGTTGTCCAACTGGGATAGGGTAAATGATGTGTAAGGGAGTACTACATGTCATGTCATCCTTAAAATATCCAAAATCCTAGCACCACCACTGAGGGAGCTACACGCCGTGTAGTTGGGTTTTCTACAGAAAGTCCAGATCTAAAAATCCAAGATCTATGCTTCATTTCAGGCCGATCCACCACAGGCCCCACCATAAAACGATCCGAAATTAATGGATCTAAGCGTAGTTCATCATTTTCGGCCATCGTTCGCCATAAATCGACCATCAGAGGTTCACGAGGGTTTCACCACTTGAATAGTATGACACCATGGACCCATTCATTATAATCTTATAGTTTAACAACCGAATTAGTTATCCACACCTAGCAGCGATCCCAGATCTATGCTTTGCTCACCAAATCGTTCCTATTTCATTGATCCTCTGCAAATATGGGGGTCCGATCGAGCTCAACATCTCCCGACAAGTCGAACCGGGACCATAGGGATCCAAGCGATAAAGAACACAAAGAATCATTGATAGGAAGGAACCCAAAAAAAGTTTATATGTCACCGACCAAGCGTTCTTGGACGACGATAAAGAATAGGGGCCCAAGGTTAGAAGAACAATTCATAAATAATTTAAACTCCAATATCTAGGCACATGAGAAGGGTTTCAAATTCATATATTGTAGAATGAAGAAAAATATACTCAAAAAATTTAATTAAGGGTATAAAAACACTAATTGATGAGTCCTACCACAGCTTTGGATCAATCACTGATGAAGAACGTGCTTGCACAATGATTGGAAGGAGATGAAACATTCGTTGCATTTGGATCTGATCTAATCTGATGTTCCGTCATCATTATCCAAGGGGTTCATCAATGGAGGAGGAAGGGAGATCTCGATGGTGATTCCAGAAATTGTGAGGCCAACCCTGTCCAAAATTCCATAACAATGAAAGTCTTGCGGGGCAAGACTATGTTGTTGGTATAAGTTTTATAGAAGCATGGTAATGTTCAAGAAGAAACTTGGGAAATAGAGTCAGATATGCGGGCTCAATGTCCTGATCTTTTTACCTTGGAGGCTTAGTAATGCTTAGGAAGAGTGGCTTGAGGATGAGCCATTATAAGGTGGGGGTTGTAAGATCTCGAATTTCATGGAGGAATGTTCTTGTTTAAATTTTGGTTTAAATATCTTAATGTTGGTTAATTAAATGTTCATAGGGTGTATGAGGAGTATCATGGGTGTTTTTGGGGATTGGTACATGAAAGAAAGGGAAATTGGGTCATTTTGTGCATGTTTCGTGGTTTGAGCACGGTTAGTGCAAACTGCGCGAGGGGAGAGACAAACCATGCAGTTTGAGATAGTGACATTCCATACAGTTGGCACACAGTTTTTCAAACTATGCATCCCTCTCTAGAAAACCATGCGACTCAACTCCTCTTGGATAGAGGTAGACACACAGTTGGCACACGGTTTGGAAAACCATGATCGCTTTAAAAAAATGGGAATTTCCAGCTTTTCACCATCAGGATTTTTAGATCCTTACCCAAATTTTCCTCCCATTCTTCCTCTCTCAACCCTAGTGATGAACTCAATCCCCCAAATCTTCCCAAGGATGGTTCTCCTTCAATTATTGTCTATTTGGAGTGCCATTAGTTTCAAATAAAAGATTCAAGTGAGTCTAATCCATCTCTTACTTCTCTTTTCTGGATTAGGGTTTGTAGCTTGTGATATCTTCTTCTAAAGCCCTAAAACCCTTTCTTTCTAGTGGATTCTAGTTTGAAGCTTCAAGGGGTTCTTGAATCTGGATTTAAGGCTATGATTAAGAGTGCGTTCATCAATGTATTTGAGGTAGGTGGTCTAGAAGCTACATCCCATAGTCATTGGATTGATTTGTGCATGTTTGGATACGTTATTGGTTATCTCTTGTTGTGATTTTGGTGCCTTTGGCGAGATTTGCTAAAATGAGCATCTAAATGATGAATTGAACCCCTCTTGATCCATGTGGGATGTGTTGAGGATTATTTGACCGATTTAGGGCCACCCATGGGGTGCACCGATATTCCCAAACCTAGACATTGGAAATGTTAAATGTAGATTTGACGTGTGATAACATAGATCCCATGACGAACATGCTAATATGGTTGATTGAGTTGAAAATGGAATAATGATAGTTATGACTAGGGTTGATAATGGAATAAGGGTTTTTTGTCATGACATGAAAATGGGTTAATTGGGTTAATTGAGATTGTGTCAAATGGATTATGAATTATGTTATAAATTATTAAGAGAGTTAATGCATATGAAATGGTGAATTTGTTAATGGGAAATGACTTGGGAATTGAGGAATACATTAAATGGGATTTCATAAGGGAATTTTTTTATATGTTAAATGCGATGATATAAAGGGAATTATTGAACATACATAACGGGTTGGGGCATGTGAATGAGAATTGGGCTAAATGGGCTAGGTAATGCAAATGGTAAATGCGTTATTAGGTTATGACATAATATTAATTCCCATTTTTATTTTTATGGTTTGTGATTTTATGTGTATTTTTTTGAGTATGGTTTGTGATATGGTATGTCTGTGGTGATTGGATAAATAATCATGTGCACATGACTTGGTAGTGTGGGGTATTGAATTAAGGCTCTATGCCCACGGGTCAAGTTTGAATGAGGCTCTAAACTCCACCCCAAAATGCACATATTATGGAAGGGGAAATAATATATATTCCCCTAACGATTACATTCGATGAGACCACCTGAACCAATGATTTGAGGTGAGTGTAATGTATTTGTTGTGATGTGTTTACCCTAGTGAGATAGGGACTTGACTTTTTCTCTTATGCATAGTGATTAAATGACTTAGAACCTTGTGTAAATGATGTAAATGACTAAACCATGGAACACATGATGAAAATGTATTAAGCAATGAATATGGTATAAGTGATGATATTAGTATAATGATAGAAAATTTTAAGTATGTATTGTTAACTAATGACACCTAAGTTGTCCTTTGGTTTTCCTTATCATCTATTTCATACTTGCATAAAATATCTGTTATACTGTATATTTTGTAGACACCATTGGTGGTGGTCTACTGAGTTGTACTCACATCCTATTCGAGCTGCTATTGGGTACCTGAGTAGACTTCATTAATGCATGTTCAGATAAGGGCAAAGGCCTGGTGATAGGGATTTGAGTTGGGCTCAAGATATGAATGGATGAGGATCCAAACTTAGAGTTAGGACCCATTTTGGGGATTCAGATGTTTGTCTTTATTTTAGTTTTCCTTCACTCTTGAAACTGTTAGCAATACATGGCATTATTATTGTTGGTTTGTGGTTTGTACCCATTTTTGGGAGATGCTTGGTTATACATGTTTATTTTTTATCACATATTGTTTCCACTATTTAGATTCTTATCTGTTGTGGCTTACTTTGATAAAGAGGGTATAGTCTTCCAACGTGACTTATTAGACCCTCACTACTAGTTGGAAAACTCTAGCATATAGGGAGGCGTTCTTAAGATCATGTGGTGACCCTACTCTGAGCACCAATTTAGTGGCTTTTGGGTCGGGGATGTTACATACGCTGACATTTAGTGATGTGTGACACATGTCAGGTATACACCATATTTTTTATCTTCTTATACTCTTAATAATGATGGGTTCATGAGTTATTTTGACAATAGAAGATGAAAATTATTTAGAGGATCGATGGTATATACGAAAGGTAAAATAAATGACACACTTTACATGACAGATTTAAAGGCATGTGGTGGAGTGAAGAATGAAATTACAAAGAGTATTTCATTATATTTGTGGCACAAATGATTATCGTGCATGGGTCGAAGACCATAAAATAGGATGAATAATGTTTGGAAGCCTAATCAAGTCCGGTCAAGTGTTTTAGATCTTACGCCCAATTCTTTTTCTTCAAAGAGTGTCACTATTGAAGAAAGAATTAAAATCAAAGATCGAGGTGATGTGCTGATAGTTATAGACTGCTCAGAGGATGTTGAGAATATTGAGAAATTAGTTTCCCCATGTACTCTTGATTATGTGGTGATCACTATTATGGGGGGGCCAAGTGTTGGTTCCAGTCTTATTCAACAGGGTAGTGAATACACAGGTATATCGAAGAATTTGACATTTGGTTTTTGTTTGTAGGGGGAGCTATTAGGTTTCTTTAAAAGTTACAGAAGGGTGTCATCATATTTTCTACAGAGGTTAACATTTAGTTCAATACCAACCAATTTTTCATTCCAAAAGAGTTTGTTTGAATTCATCTTCTTTATTCATGGGAAGAAGGGGGATATTGATAGGGTTCAACCCATGTTTTTTTTCAAAGAAGCGATAAAACTGGATAAAGGAGTTTAAATATTTCCTTCTAGAATCACATGGTGAGGGGGGTATTTATTTATTTGAAAAATATATTTTTTAAGATAATATCATTATACTTATTTTGAATATTTGAAATGATGCTGTACACATGGATTTTAGATTTTCATTTGCTTATAAAAAGGGAACAGTAGAGTTGCTGCACAGAGAAAGAAAACCAGGTGTGGATGAAAGCAGACACATGGGTGATGATTTTTAGGGTGTGGGAAGCACTAAGTAATGAAAAATAAGGTTGTTCAATGAGGTTCTTCAATGACACCCCATATTCATTTTTGACCTCTAAAGGGTGACATCTTATCACAAAACGATTATTAGAGAGGCGATAGAAGTGTATTAGGGTGTGGATTTTTACAAAGGTTTTCTATAATATATTTGAAATTCAAGTTTAAGGCTTTACTTGAATTTTTTAGACTCTATAATTGTAGTGTAATTATTCATATTTTCCCATTGGTTTTTTAATCCTAAGCATTAGAGGGTTTTTCCACGTTAAAATCCATGTCCTAATTTATTTCCTTCTATTTACTTGTGTGCTTCCATTGTTTTGGTGATTCTCAATATTTTTGTGCCATAACTAATTTATTATCATAGGACCAATATAATACCTCCCCAATAGGATTGAATGACCCAATACTAAGAACCATTAGTTCCATGGTACAATGACAATTCCATGGCCAGACCGACATGCTCTTGAAGAGAACCCCCATTGCCTGGACAATGACAACAAACTCCCCTAGTTCCATGGTACCACACTGACATGATCTCTCAGCACCACCACCAATGTAGATGCATCCCACTAATATTTATCGAAAAGCTGTAATTTATAACATTGGGATGAAAAAAAGGGAGGTTTCATGAGCAGGAGGCCATGAAGTTCATGAAAATGGATGAAGGTATCCATGATGGAATGGAGAGGACGTTGGTGATCTTCGTGGTGATTATGGGGAGGGTTCATATGGAGATGGAGAGGTGGGAGGAGATGATGAATCAATCATGATCTAATTTAATGAGAACACTGAATCCTAGGAACAAATCTTTATACATGTAGTCCTTCCCCCAATCACCCTAAATGAGAATGTTGTGGGTCTAATGAGGTGTGGTGTGGGAAGATTGTGTCACCTGATAATTTTTTTTTATGAGATGTGGTAAGATCATGTTTTTTTAGAGGCATGAGAAGATCTAGGATGGGAGAATATGTTGCACCTAGGGAGGCATGAGATATCTAGGAAGATCTGTTAGGTATCAAGGCCATCAGAAGATCACCATCCAATAGCTCTAAAATTGCTTGTTGGGGAATTTTCCCTACCATTAAATTTAGTATATCATGTGTCCCATATTACATCCAAGGAATTGGAACTAGAAAATTGGAACCATCCAACCTCCAGCTACTGAATGTTATCTCATGGACCAAAAATGCAGAACAAGGCACCAATAGGATCCAAGACACCATGATACATCCCAATGAAATCAATTTCCTGAACTAGGAAGATTAAACACCTTATCCACCATGTTGATCCACTCTTCATTCTTATTCCAATAACTTCATGGTATTCAAAAATATCTTATGTGAACAATAAACAGGAAATAAAAAACATACGTCATAAATGGAAGAAGCAGAACACGTGAAAAAAAACAATTCCATTAGGAATTTAGTCTTACTCCACTAGGGGACATAATGAATCTTTCATTAAGGAAGAGATTGAGTTACAAGGGAACCATATTCTAGAATGTAATGCCCTGACCCTTTAAGATTAGAGTTGGTGCCTTATTTTATTACATTGGAATAGATAACAGGAAGATGCATCCTAAAGGACCGATCATTTTAGTAGTTTTGGAAACAATATACATACAAGAGTTCAAAATTACAACTCGAAACTAAAAAATAACATAACAACTTTAACATAAAATCCCATAATCTCTTATATTAACCCTCTAATTCATTCATAGAATAATCATCCTCATAACCTGGAAGGATAAAACATAAGAAAGGGGTGAGCTCAAATGCTCAGTAAGGGTAAGAAATACAACAGAAGATATCATAAACATAAACATTAGGCATGGTGAATAACTAAAAACACATGCCTTTAAAAATAAACTTGAACACATTATGCTAGAAATAAGAACTGAATAAATAATTCCATAATAAAATATAATCACGGGTATTCTACTAGTAAAATAATCACATGAACTATAAATACCATTTTCATAATGAGGGGATTCATAATGAGGGAAATCATAACCATACCATCAATGCCTCGTGCTAAGACCATAAATATCCATTTTGTCAAGGCCTCATGCCAAGAACATAGTTTGTCTCATGAGACCTACTGATACAACGAGGGGCTATAGCGGGACCCACCCGACACTTACTAAGTCCAATGCATTCCTCTTATGAATGGGGATACACATAAACAACATACACATTCATATTAAAACTAACATATAAGATGTAAATAACTTTCCCTAATCATTAATCATAAACACTAACCATTCAGAGTAATATGGTGAATGGTTTCAAGATAGAACATCCACGGTCAAAATAATCGTAAAATATTCAATAAAACATGGTGGATGATATAATAGGAGATAAACCTCAATGAAGTAAAAGATTCAAAAAATGACATTGACATAGATGAAGATACTTTTAAACGAGACCATTGAAAAATCCTTGAGTAAATAATTCTTAAACATCCCAAAGTGTCTCATACCACCTTGAAACATTCAAATCATAATCCCATAGAATATCATGAGAATAAGGATACTTTTGATATTATATACCAAATGGAAGTACATACAAAAAAATCAATAAAAAAGTGGTGAAAAAGGAATATATATCATAAAAGTTAAAGTGAGATGAGAAAAATCCTTTTTTTCTTTATAAAGAAGAGTTCCTTTGGAAAAATCATTTGTATTTGTCAAGAAATTAGATTATAAATATGTATATACTAGAAAATAAAAGGGAAGTTCATTGAAATTATATTTTAGGCTTAAATAAAATCTTATTGAGGTGAAATTATTTAAAAAGAGTTTTTAAATAAGCTTTAGAAATAAAACATTTTAGTGCGGTTTAAGGAAAATATTAAAGGATTTTAAAGCGCAAAGGAATGTTTGATTTCATAAAACCATAAATGAACCAAAATATATTTTTATGTTAAAATGTGTTATTTTATAAATATAAATATGTCTTAAAACATATTATAGAGTTAACTTCAAAATAGGTAATAATTTGAGAAGTTCCTTGAATCGAGCTTGCATTTCGGAACAATTTTTTGAAATATTATTTTAAAACATGTAACTCCCCATAAAATAAAGAAGGATTATAATTGGTAAAAATATATATAGAACATTCACACATAATTTATGAGGATTACATAGGAATAAATAAGAATTTCCTTGAGGTGAGTAGAGAATTAGAGTAACCCGAATGAAAATGGAGGTTCAGGTAGAAAATACTCAAAAACTTTGTAATCAATTGAACCGTATGATCCAAAATTAATAATCATAAAATGATACATTTAATATCATGAAAATAAATAGATTAATGATATAAAACATCAATGGTCAGTATACATACACCATAAACAAGTAGTAGTAGTGAATATGGAATATCTCACAAAAATGGAAGTGAGATGAAGAAACCCTTACAAACATTTTAACATGGTAACATGTGTTCTTGTGAGATATTAATGAGTGGTAAAGGGGTATCCCATAATTTATATATCATAAGTTCAGTATGGGGGAGGTTCAAAAACTTACCCCATCATTAGGAATTAAAAATAAAAGAACACAACATAGGAGGGAATCTTGAATAAAAGTGAGAGAGAGGATCCCTTACCTTAAATCTAAGGGTGTACTTTTCTTGATCTTAATGACCTGAATAACCAAATTAGGTTCATTAATTAACAATTATAGAACCATTTATAAATTTATTTGTTTTATTATGAATTTATTAAGTTCATTAATGGCCTTTTAGATGGGTTAAGGGATTCAATTTCATTGTTCATGAGTGCTCGTTTTCATAATATTCATGATCGACTCACTTATAAAAGAGTATGGTAGTTCACGTAAGATGGGAGTTGAAGTAAAAAATTGATTTTATATGTTATTAATGAACATTCATAATATTAAATGGTTATAAAATTCATTTGTTTATTTGGAGTGAAGGTGAATCATTATATAAAACATTAACAATAAACACTTCGATTAATTTGGTGATTTTTCTCACAATTACCTTGTTTTATATTATTATTTTACATCATGAGTGCATAAGGATTCCAGAACATTACATAAGATAAAATAAATATATAATAGTTTGTTTCAACCATAAAAATGATTTCATTAACATAGTTAAAGAAGGTAAATCAAATTAAAAGCATCGTCGTCCTTTAATGTGATAAATCAACACATCTCCGATGATGTTTTATTTTTAGCATAAATGAGGGGGAAAGGAGAGATGAAGATGAATTATCCCATTATCATAAAAAAATTTCAGTTAATTTATGGTACTATAATTTTAAAAAAATTTGGATGAGGATAAGTTAGGAAAGAAAATAGAACAAAGGAACATGAAAATGAAAGAAAAGAAAAGAGAAAATTTACCTCTTGAATTAACCTTCCTTGAGAGCCTCCTAAGGGAAGAGGATTTGGTCTTTTTGTGAGACCAAGGGTTTCTAGTCATGGGGGAGGAGATTGGGTAGATATTTGGGTCGAATTTTGAAAAGGTACAAGGCTTGAGAGGATTGAAGAGAAGAGGGTGGAAGAGGTGGTATTTATAGTGGAGGGGAGGAGGGTTTTATTAATATTTTAATCATTAGTTTATTATTTTTCCATAAGACAAGATTTAGTGATGATTACATGAACAAAAATAGTAATATGTACATGTGAGTTAAAAGCATTGGTTCTCACATCAGCAGAACATCATCAATGACTCAATAACTTAATTATTTAGCATTTATTATAAATTATCATATTTTACTATTCACCAAAAATTTAAGTATTTTAGAAAAATACAAAAAATTCACCCTAACCATTTTTTGATGCGTAGAATCCAAAAATGAAGTCAATTTTTCAAAAATAATTTTCTAAATATGATTAATTTAATTTTTAATTAAAATCATAATTTACTTGAAAAATACAGTTTTTAAAACATTTATTTACTTATTCCAAAACATAGGTAGATCACAATTTCACTTAAATCTTATATATATACTATCATAGGTGAGGTTACTATTCATAAGTGTTTTTCATTATTCGTAAGGGTAACATTAATATTCATAAGGGGTGGTAAATTTATGTTTACTAGATAGGTTATAACAAAGTGGTGTTTTTAGAGACTCAGTGTTTCATGCATTCAATATTAAATTTATTTTCAAAATAATGGGGTGTTACATTATCCCCTCATTATAAAAATTTCATCCTCAAAATTTGATATTTCACTTTGAAAGTTATTGGTTGTTACTTGAAAATTTCCTTGTGAAAAACCCATATCAGAAATAGGGTTAATAGAATATCCTCATTAAAAAGGTTAAGGGAAAGGAGGTGGTCAAAAAATAGTAATAATAAATAAATAAATAAATAAATAAATGAATAAATTATCCTTTTGAATGGAGTGATATTGATTGGAATTGAAAACCTGGGCATAGAAGAAAAACCAAACTATGAATTTCTAGTGATAGAAAAAAAGTTTAGATAAAAGTAGATTACCACAAAACCATAAACTACAATTATGAAAAATTTCATTAATATAATAAAAAATCATGATAATAGAACAACATTTAAGACTCTTTTTGTAAATTTGAGGGATTATTCCACTCTATAAGTGTATAAATATACATTTATATTTCATAAACATGATCTCATCCTTTGATTGTTCCTTGAACTACCTATACTTCATATTTTAGCATAAGTTGCATTATGTGGTGTCATTAACCTCTAAAACCTCATACAATAATCAATTTAAACCACTTCATAAATGGTTTAACATTCCAAAATATAGAGATCCAATACTTTAGAATCATTCCCATGGTAGTTAGTACTATCAAATTTACTTTATCTATATATATCATCTCTCTATTCAGAAATTGACATCTCAGTATTATGACCATAATAAGGGTTGTCTATCCCTTGACCATACATTTTCCAAAAGTTTGACTTGATACTAAGTCAATTTTCCTTAGTATCATTAATCATACGACCTAAAATCCTTAAAGAAAAAGTACTATAGTACAATTCCCATATATTTCATAATTCTTATAACCAAGGCATTGGTGATAAAATATTCAAAAGACATGTTTCTTGACTAGGAATATTAATCATTCCACTTCATCTATGGTAGTATCATAACTTGATATTTATCCAGTAACTTTATTTGGGATATATTCCATTGATTATTGGGACATTTATTCACATAGTTTTCCATCTACTTGCAGTTATATCATTGTACATTGAAAACCTTTTTGTTACCCTTGAAATCACGAACTTGGTGTCCTTTTTCTTCACACTTATAACAAACTCCCATTCCTTTCAAGCATTTACCAGTGTGATTCTTTCCACATTTATCACATGTGGGAAAACCCTTATTTCCCTTCTTCTCTTTATCCATGTTTTTCTCTACCATCCACTTCTTCATTTTCTTCCCTTAAAATCCATAGGACTCATAGAATTCCTTACAAACCTTGTTAACACATGGTACTATTTCTTCATACGACGATGATACTTGGTAGACTATATTCCTTTGAAATGATGGTTTAAGACCATTAGATATATGATCATTCTTACTATTTTCATCATGTGCATTAGTGAAGTTATCATTCCTTATTCTAGGCACCATTTCTAATCCATTCCATATAATATATTAGCTCATAAAATTATGAACTCTCTATATCTCTAAACATAGTATAACATATAACATAAATTTATGCATCATAAATCCTAGAACCATATACTTTGGTTAATTTGGGGGTATAAATACTTCATAATGGTTTGTAATAAGCTTATAAATTTACTAAAGCATATCCCATGAGAGTGTCGAACCAAGAGTGCAGCAAGGCCCATCATCATGCACCAGTTCCCGTTTGAGTCTAGCTCAAAGTAGTGTTTTTGGGTTTTACCCCTAGATACATCTGTACCAGAGCTACCTCTACTTGTTTGTATCTAGATAGGGATGTATTTTCTTGATAAACCACATAATCTATTCCTTACCAAAATTATAGGATGTCCTTGTGTTCTTATCCCTAAATTCTATCTTAGGGTTTTGTTCACTAATCTACTTTTTTCTATATCTAGTTTCCAAGTTTTCTACTAAACTTCCTTTGATACCAACTGTAACACCCCAACCCCATAATATTGTAGTTGGTGCCTTATTTTATTACATTAACATAGATAAAAGGATGATACATCCTGAAGGACTGATTAGTTTAGTAGTTTTGGAAACAAGATACATACAAGAGTTCAAAATTACAACTTGAAACTAAAAAATAACATAATAACTTCAACAGAAAATCCTATAATATCTTTGATTAACCCATGAGTGTGATATTGATGGAGATGATCCCGTAAGGGGATCCACGTAGGGTTTTCCCCCACCACTATCTTCCTCTCCCCCGCTGCGGCTTGGCTTCCCTTCGATGCTTCGGCTAGTGGGTCCATGGTATGTGGTATCTCTCATGGTAGCAGCGTCTCAAAATTCATGGCGATATCATTGTTTTCTAGCCTTCTTCTTTCCATAAGTTGGACAGGGATCTCGGTGGCATGGTGACGGTCTAAGGTTTGAGTTCTCATCTACTGTGGTGAGGATGGTGTCCTGGTTCCTCATCGTCTGGTTAAATTGGGTGGATCTAGTCGCCGTGTGTGTTCTTAAAGGTGGTAGTGAGATTGCTATTTAGGTTTGTGGTGGTTTTTCTCATTCTCTATCTAAAATTTTTGGTTTCTTTCTGGGTGATTTAAATGTGATTTTGGTTGTGGTTTGGATCTGGTTTCGTGTTCTGCGGTGGGTTTACTTCGGCGTTGCGGTGGCGGTGTGGTCTTAGTGATGACTTTTGATTTATTATTGGGTTTGGTAATTCTTTAAATGGTGGAGCATGAAGGATTTATTAGCTTTAGTGAATTTTTTCAGTATGGATGGAAGAGTTTCAATTTTTGAAGGTTTCATCGCAGACTTGATTTTGGTGTTTTTTTTCAATTGTGTTTGTTTGCTTTGAAACAATGAAGTTTTTGTATGAATACACTGAATTGGTTGAATGAACTCTTAGAATTGTGTGTTCTTTTGGCCTTGTGGTTTAAGGTTTGAGGGTCACTGCAGCTGTCTCACAAGGGGTTGCTCCATGGGGGTTAGAGTAGAGGGTTTTCTCTGGGTCTTCGCTTCGGAATCAGATGCTTGAGTGGGTATGTCTTTGCCATCGATTCCAGGCCCCTGCATTCATGCACAAGATAGTTAGATGACATCGAGGAGTAGAAGGAATTTGATCTTATTGTTTTGATGGTGGTTAGGGGCTCTTATGTGTAGAATTATGTGGTTAGGATTTGAACTCTTATACCATGGTGGTTTGGTTGTTTTACATCATGAAGTCATGTATGATTTCTCACTTTTTTTTAAAAGTGTTTGAATAATTAAAAATTTAATTTTCAGTTATTCAGTCTTAGATTAACCATCTAATTTATTCATAGTATAATCATCCTCGTAAATTAGAAGAATAAAACATAAGAAAGGGGTGAGCTCAAACGCTCAGTAAGGGTAAGCAATACAATAGAAGATATCATAAACATAAACATTAGGCATAGTGAATAACTAAAAACACATGTGTTTAAAAATAAACTTGAACAAATTATGGAAGGAATAAGAGTTGAATAAATAATTCCATAATAAAACATAATCACAGGTATTGTACTAGTCGAATAACCACATGAACTATAAATACTATTTTCATAATGAGGTAATGAATAATGCAGGACATCATAACCATACTATCAAGGCCTCATGCCAAGACCATAAATATCCATTTTTTCATGGCCTCGTGCCAAGACCATAGTTTGTCTCATGAGACCTACCGATGCATCGAGGGACTATATCGGGCCCCAAACAAAACTTACTAAGTCCAATTAATTCCTATTATTAATGGGGATAAACATAAACAACATACAAATTCATTTTGAAACTAACATAGGAAATGTAAATAACTTTCCTCAATCATTAATGATAAACACCAACCATTCATAGTAATATGGTGAATGGTTTAAAGATAGAACATCCATAGTAAAAATAATTATAAACCATTAAATAAAACATGGTGGATGATATCATAGTAGATAAACCTCAATTAAGTACAAGATTAAACAAAATATGTTGACATATATGAAGATAATTTTAAATAAGACCATTGAAAAATCCTTGAGGAAATAATTCTTAAACATTTCAAAGTGTCTCATACCACCTTGAAACATTAAAATCATAATCCCTTATAATATCATGAGAATAAGTATAATTTTGATATGATATAACAAATGGAAGTACATACACCACAAGTAAGAAATAATTGGTGAACAAGGAATATATATCATAAAAGTTAAAGTGAGATGAGAAAAATCCTTTTTTACTTTAGAAAGAAGTGTTCCTTTAGAAAAATCATTTGTATTTGTCACGAAATCAGATTGTATACATGTATATCCAAGAAAATAAAATGTAAGGTGATTTGAATTAGATTTTAGGATTAAATAAAGTCTTATTGAGGTGAAATTATTTAAAAAGCGTTTTTAAAGAAGCTTTAGAAATAAAACATTTTAGTGCGGTTTAAGGAAAATATTAAAGGATTTTAAAGCGCAAAGGAATGTTTGCTTTCATAAAACCAGAAATGAACAAAAATATATTTTTCATGTTAAAATGTGTTATTTTAGAAAGATAAATATTCCTTAAAACATATTATATAGTGAACTTAAACATAGGTAAGAATTCGAGAAGTTCCTTGAATCGGGCTTGCATTTCAGAACAATTTTTTAAAAGATCATTTTAAAACATGTAACTACCCATAAAATAAAGAAGGATTATAATTGGTAAAACTATATATAACATTAAAATATAATTTATGATGAGTATATATGAATAAATTATAATTTCATTTAGGTGAGTATAGAATAATAGCAACCCGAATGAAAATAGAGGTTTGGGTAGAAAATATTTGAAACTTTGTAATCAATTGAATTGTATGACCCAAAATTAATAATCATCAAATAATACATTGAATATAATGAAAATAAAGAGTTTCATGATATGAAACATCAATGGTCAGTATAGATACACCATACACAAGTAGTAGTAGTGAATACGAAATATCTCACAAAAATGGAAGTGAGATGAAGAAACCCTTACAAACATTTGGCATGGTAATGAGTGTTATTGTGGGGATTAATGAGTGGTAAAGGGGTATCCCATCATTTATATATCATAAGGTTGGTATGGTGGAGGTGAAAAAACTTACCCCATCATTATGAATTAAAAATAAAAGGAAACACCATAGGGGAGATTCTTGAATAAAAGTGAGAGAGAGGATCCCTTACCTTAAATCTAAGGGTGTTCTTCACTTGATCTTAATGACCTGAATAACCAAATTAGGTTCATTAATTAAAAATTAAATAACAATTTATACATTTATTTGTTTTATTATGAATTTATTAAGTTCATTCATGACATTTTAGATGGGTTAAGGGATTCAATTTCATTGTTCGTGAGTGCTTGTTTTCATAATATTTATGATCAAATCACTTATAAAAGAGTATGGTAGTTCATGTAAGATGGGAGTTGAAGTAAAAAATTGATTTTATATGTTATTAATGAACATTTATAATATTAAATGATTATAAAATTCATTTGGTTATTTGGAGTGAAGTTGAATCATTATATAAAACATTAATGATAAACGCTTGGATTAATTTGGTGATTCTGCTCACAATTACCTTGTTTTGTATTATTATTTTACATCACGAGTGCATAAGGATTCCAGAACATTACATAAGATAAAATAAATATATAATAGTCTGGTTCGACCATAAAAATGGTTTCATGAACAAAATTTAATAAGGTAAATCAAATTGAAAGCATCTTCATCCTTGAATGTGATAAATCAACACATCTCGGACGATGTTTCATTTTTAGCATAAATGAGGGGGAAAGGAGAGATGAAGATGAATTATACCATTAGCATAAAAACATTCCATTACATTTATGGTACTGGAATTTTCATACCATTTGGATGAGGATAGGTTAGGAAATAAAAGAGAACAAAGGAACATAAAAATGAAAGAAAATAAGTGGAATTTTACCTCTTGAATTAACCTTCCTTGAGAGCCTCTTAAGGGAAGAGGATTTGGTCTTTTTATGAGACCAAGGGCTGATTGTTGTGGGGGAGGAGTTTGGGAGGATATTTGGGCAGAATTTTGAAAAGGCACAAAGCTTGAGAGGAGTGAAGAGAAGAGGGTGGAAGAGGTGGTATTTATAGTGGAGGGGAGGATAGTTTTCTTAATATTTTAATCATTAGTTTATTATTTTTCCATAAGAAAAGAATTAATGATGATTCCATGATAAAAAATAGTAATATGTGCATGTGAGTTAGAACCATTGGTGCTTACATCATCTGAACATCATCCATGACTCAATAAATCAATTATTTAGCATTTATTATAAATTATCATATTTTACTATTCATCAAAAACTCAAGTATTTCTAGAAAAATCCCAAAAATTCACACTAACCATTTTTTGACATGTAGAATCCAAAAATGAAGTCCATTTTTCAAAAATAATTTTATAAATATGATTAATTTAATTTCTAATTAAAATCATAATTTACTTGAAAAATATAGTTTTTAAAACATTTATTTACTTATTCCAAAACATAGGTACATCATAATTTCACTTAAATCCTATATATATACTATCATAGGTGAGGTTACTATTCATAAGGTTATATCACTATTCATAAGGGTAACATTGCTATTCATAAGGGTATGTTACTATTCAAAAAAAATTAAGTTGGTCACATCAGACTCTAAATAACTTACTGATCACAACCGTGTATGTTAGATTTTTGAAATTCAAATCATAGGGGTGGTAAAATTATGTTTACTGACTAGGTTATAACAAAGTGGTGTTTTGTAGAGACTCAGTGTTCCATGCATTCAATATTAAATTTATTTTCAAAATCTTGGGGTGTTACACAGAACCATACTTAGAACAAGTTACAAGGGTATCATTTCATATACCCTACCCAAATAACCATCTAGTAGTGCCTCCAATTACTATTTTTGGACCCAAGCACTTCTGTCTGAATGTCCCCCACAGGGAAAAATTCTATCCCTTCATTTTAGACCGACTCTCACTCAATCCTATTTCCTTTGGCTTCAGACCTCTGACACATTGGTGCTCTGTCACAACACATCACACAATCAAGCATCCTCATCCCATCTTTTGGAGATGAGTTCTGAAACATCTAGAAATTCCTCATGGTTTCACTACATTTTTAATGTCACATATGACCCTCCATCCATCCATGACAATCGGCTGATCATCATCAATTTAATGGGCCTTTTTAGTGAACATTGCTATGAAATATTCTCCACTTTTACCACATTCATGTGCCCACTTCTAAAATCACATCCTTCAAATAGTTCACTCCCATGCTAGTGTCTGGATCATCCTCTACACTACAAATATCATTCTTGTAAACCCCTTCAGATCAATCTGACATGACCTTTGAGACGCCAAAGCTACTCCTACACAAGACTATTTTAATCTCACACAACCTCCCCAAAATCAGTTTCTTCCAACATCCTCCACTTCCTTGAGAACTTCCATGCTACATCCAGAAGTTATTTTCCTCTCAAATCACCCCATCCTCTAGAATGTGGTTTCTCCCCAAGTTCATGCATCTAAACATTCCTCCTTCCATATTCCCATACTTGAACACCACTGCCACTACTTTCGTTTTTCTACTACTACTGACCTGAATCCAAAAATCCATGGTGAATGGTGAAAATGTCTCCATCGGGTTCTTCAGGGTGTAAATTTTGAAAACATAACTTCCTAAAATTTCAGCACTTAGCAGTTCTCAAACCAGAACCTAACAAGAACATGTTTCATTAAGGAAGGCTAAATGTGAGAAGTTTTCCTAAGGCAGACTGTGGAAAATATTTTTGAAGCAATGGTTAGAGGCTCTTAGATCAACCGATGATTATGTGGGAAATCTTACACGGGTATGGGCCCATTTAAAAAAATATGTTTAGGACCATTTTAAAAATGAGAAAAAAACTAAGTTTAACACACACTTTACCATCGAGCTTTCCCATAAAGCCTATGGACCCAAACCTATTTTTGAATCCCTATGTTTAATCGAGTTTTTTCTCACCCCTATATTTAATGATATATGGATATATAATATAATTCAATTCAAAAATAAAATTTTACACCCTTCAGGTCACAATTATGTTTTATTTTGGGTCTAGTTTATCTCTCTTGAGGTTTTAAAGGTTTTTGGGTGTTGGGGGTGTAGAATTTGTAGTTTTTGGAGAAATAGGTAAGGCACACAATTTGTGCATGGTTGGTCATAACCATACTCTATGACTCTTTTGGTTCCAGTGATGTTTTTTATGATTTGAGATTTGTTTTTCAAATCATATGAGAGTGCATGAAATACGTGAAAGTGGATGGGTTTGGATATAGAGGCTTCTACATAGCTTGTGTATGGTTTTTCTAACGGTGTGACTATTCCTAGGTAACCATGCAATTTTTTTTCAAGTGAGAGTAGCTACCATATAGTTAGCGCATGGTTTGTCTAATCATGTAGCTTAACTGTGCGACCCATATAACTTTCTTAAAATTAGAAAATTACTATGAAAAACTTGCTCATTTTAACCTCTAATCTCCTCATAATCTCTCATTAGATCAAACCAACCATTCCTTGACACTCTAAGAGGTTTTACCTTTGGTATCTTGGATACTCTCCTTCAATCTTGGTGGATCTCTTTAAGGTATGTTTTTATTTCCACCCAATTTATCCTCCTATTTCTAGATC
Source organism: Viscum album (assembly GCA_963277665.1). Lineage (NCBI taxonomy): Eukaryota > Viridiplantae > Streptophyta > Magnoliopsida > Santalales > Viscaceae > Viscum > Viscum album. The sequence goes on from OY728150.1 coordinate 966,087,080, forward strand.
TATCCTCAATATCTCTTTTTTCCTTCATGTATTTAACCTCTTAAGGGTATTGATTGCTAGATCTAGTGGTTTTTATGGGGTATTAATGATGTTTCTTTGGATATAGGCTTTTGAGGACCCGATCTATTTTTTTCCAATCACCATTTTTGATGGCATCTAAGTTTCCTCAGTTGGAATGGTAGGTGTCTTTGTACAATGGTTCTTTCTCATGATAAAATTATTATTCTTGTTGAAAGGACTAATTAGGATTCATGTAATCACTGAGAGGGGGAGGAGTGAATTAGTGATCTTATCTTTTTATATTTTCTTAATAAATAACCTTTTCCTTTGATTAATGAGAAATGATCCTGTTGAAAAACAACAACCAAACACAACCATGTGAACAAAATTATTTACAAGGTTCACTAATCAATAAGAGTATCTAGTCCTTGGAATGGTTTAGAAGTAATAAAAAACGACATAAACCATTAGAAAATAATCCTTTTGATGATTTTTAATAAGAAAATAGTATCATTTCACTTGTGTATCACTATAGTCAATTGAAAGTGCATGTGATCCTCACAAAAATAAAATATATAACAATGTTTTGTAACAACCATAAAAAACATTCACCAATAGGATTTGATACATTTTAACTATGATGCATGGAATTTATTCACACTTTCACTTCTTGTAAGTATTTATTCTACCTCTTCACTTTATTACACAACAGTGAGCAAGAGACTTATTTTGTCTAGTATCAGTTCATCTGGTAAGTTTTTCCGATGCGTCTGTACAATATACTTAGTCTGATGAAACTTGATTTGATGCCCTGCTCATACGATAAACTCTGTTTGGATGATCACTTATATTTGACTAATCACCACTTCTTATTGTTCATCTGCTGGCTCTTTAACCTGTTTTTTTAATTAGTTGTTCACATCTTTCATCCGATATCATCTAATAGGAAAATCTATCTGATAACCTTCAGAATGATGCCTCTTAACACTATTCTTCTGATTTTCTCTTCACTTCTATAACACTTCACCCGACTACAATGAATTCCACTCACAAATATCAATGCACCAACCCTCTTTATATAGGCATCACTTCTCCGCAATTAAAGGGTACAACATAGACTTCAAATTCAAATATGTTTCTTAAACTTTGAAACATACCACTTAAAACATTCAATGATAGACCACATTTAAACTTCCTCAAAGATATGATTCACATATTCTTAAGAAACATTCCATAAATCTTAGCGTCAAATTTCTTCTTTAAACCACTTGAAACATTAGATTGAATAATCTTTAACGTTTACTTATCTCTCAATTAGAATCATTATTTTCCTCCATGATTATTGGAATGTTGATCGACCAGCTCAGTATCATCACATTTAATAACTTTACAAAAATTTCAAAAATATCCTAAAATCTTATATCTGGTACACCTTCATAACATTATTTCAACTGATTAAACTCCAACTGGTGTTCCCACACAACATCATAGGAACATCTCAAAAGTATTTCTATAGAAACTTCCTTCATATGATGAATTTATTTAGAAAACCTTGATTGATGCCTTTTCTAGGTAGCCTTTGACCGATGAACATCATTCAGAAAAAATTTTCTAATGAATTTACAAAATAATCTTTTGGTGAACTTGATATGACGACTTTGAGATTCCCATTCTGATAAACCTATGCCAAAAATTATATCTGATGAACTTATAAAAGTTTGATCAATTTAACTTCATACACACTAACTTCATTGCTCCATATCATGATATTTGTATAAGTTCATCTAGTAGACTTCATACAACTCTTTGTCCTATCCAAATTTGTTCACAAAAAACATAAAAAATTTAAACATTATTCCTATGATTAGAATAATTTATAAAAGTATGATAGATAACACTTTGTATCGACACAAATCCATAACTTCATAAATGTTTAACATTGAACCTTTCTCAACTGAACCTTTAGATGATAACATCAGTCAGATGATATTCATAAAACTTCATAGAAAGTACTTTGTACACATGAACCACATTCTCCTCCTTTGTACACAAGATTAGATCATGATATATTTTAGTACTCATGATGTTTATAACTTTAGGATTGAAAAGGTATCACTATATTTAAAAGTTCATCAAACATTCTGTCTGATGGAACTTTTGAGAATTCTTAGATAACCATTCTGCGCCACACCCTATCCAATGAACTTAGACCAATGCACTCTGATCACTAGACTCGGTTCATTATGATTGATACATTGGTATATGTCTGATTACTTTCGTAAGAAAACTCAACAATGTGAAGTGATTTATGTTAGAAAACAAAATAGAACACTTTGAGAAAACCTTTTCCTTCAGATTCTTAAAATAAATCCAAACTTATTGGTCCCAACACTTATGTTTTACTTTGGTTTGGTTTATAAAAAATTATTTATTTGATAACAAGAGGTTTGTTTTATGAAATTTCATCTTTTATGGCATGGTAAATGTTTTATAGTGTTTTTTTCATTTTAAAAATAGTTTTATACACATCATGTGTTAGATAAAATTCCTCAAAGATGGTTTTGACTCTAAAGTGGATTTTCAAGCATGGGAGTGGTGATGCTTCATTTGTGAAAATGTTTTATAAAATAATGGGCATGTTTTAATTGATTTTTTTGTTAAAACATAACACTTGGTAACCTTGGGAGTTTCGGGTTATGAACACATGAAAACCATAGTGAGTGTGGCACCACTAGAGGTTATGGTTGTGATATCTATAGACTGTGCTAGAACTCGATATCGTAGGAATCATGTTATGTCAGATTAGTGTTACTTGAAAATCCTAGTATGTATTCCCATAGGCTAGATCCCAACTTGTGATTGGTTTTATACATGATGTTAATGTTTCATGTTTGATTTCTCACATGTTTATCCTATGAAATTTCCATGGATGATTATAATTATTGACCTCTATTTATATTTAATGTATATTTTCATGTTCTTGGTTTATTTGAATATGGAATTATTTAAAAGAAACCAAAGGATTTTTTATGTTAAGTTTTTTCAAATGAAATTTATTTATAAACTTGTTTCATTTTAAATATATAACTAATAGTTTCATGGTGATAAACTAGGGGTGTCCATGGGTCGGGTTGGGTCGGGTTGGGGGGTTTTTTGGACCCGACCCAAACAAAATAGGTCGGGTCGGGTCGGGTCGGGTCAGGGCAGCTTTTCAACTCAGACCCGACCCAACCCGACCCATCTCAGATCGGGTCGGGTCGGGTCGGGTTGATCGGGTTATGGCTAAAAAAAATCGCGTTGCTTATTTGGGATCCTGTCCCGCGGTTGATCGGGTTACTGAAAAAAACCCTCATGGGTTGCTCAGGTCGCGTGCTCCTCTCAGCCGTTCGCAGTAAGCATTTTTGAATCCTTGAAGAAGACTTGTTTCCTGATTCAATCTCTGTTTCATTCTTGGATGGCAGATTCAAGGTTCGTCTGCTATCCTTCGTCGGCGATGGGCATGGCGACGGCGCTGGAATCCATGGACGATTCAGCAGAGTCCTGCATCAGGGCGGAGTTCCGGAACATGCTCTCGAGCTTTCCCAGATTAAACACGGTCAGCCTGTTCAAGAAATCCTGAAGCTCTGTTCCCCATTGAAGCGTGGAGAGTACCGGCTATCCTCCGTCGGCGATGGGCATGGCGACGACGCTCGCATCTCCGGAGAAATCCCCAGCTCAAACCCAGCCTCCTCGTGATATATTCCACGAATGAGAGTGGGGTCGCTGGATTCATCTTCCATTGAAGCGTGGAGAGTACCAAGATCTCCATTCTCTGAATCGTCTTCGCCTCGAACACGTACTTCGCATCCGCCGCCTAACCGAATCAAGGACCCGGAAAAACCCTAAAACAATTGAAGAAACGAAGACCAATCGATCGATCGATTGATCAAGCGCAGAGCAAATGCAGGACGCATCGAACTCACTTGGAGATCGACCAGGAGCGAGACACGGAGCTCCTCCATCTTAGCGGCGAGGGAGAGGCAGGCCACGGCGGCGAGCAGGATGGGGAGGAGGTCGGGTTGTTAAGTCGGGTTGGGTCAATTTTTTCCCAACCCATGACCCGACCCAACCCGACCACATTACAATACAACCCGACCCAACCCGTGGTATGATTTATTTTACCCGACCCAACCCGACCCGACCCGGTCGGGTTGGGTCGGGTCGGTCGGGTTGGGTCGGGTCTGGACACCCCTATGATAAACACTTAATTGATTCATGGTGGTATCCTTCTAGGCATTTTCCTCACACCTTGCATATGCCTTGGGGTGTATACAGATTTGGTTTTGTAAGATTCAAGTAAAGGGGAGAGTATCATGTAGTCTGATGAATTCTCTTGGTTTATGTTTAATTTATGGTGGGTTGGGAAAGCAGTGATAAACAATTACATAGAGACTTGGTTTTAGTATTGGTTTTGTTTGGTTTCCAGGATTAGCCTTCTTGATTTGTTTTGATATGTCACATGGTTATATACTTATTCTTCTATGAAGTACTTTAGTTTTTTATCTTTATCTTGTTATACACAAGACATTTTTCTATTGTGTTTTAGGGTGAAATAATTTCTAATGTTTTTTATGTTGATACCCAGGTGATTTTCGCTAGCTCGCAGTGACTAGGAATTCACTTCAGGCCTTGTAGTGAGCTAACTTGAGTGACATGTCAGGTCAAAAAAGGGTGGTTCATTACATAAAATCACTCAAATATTAATTAAAATTTATTAAAATTTTATGAAATAATATGATTATTATAGATGTTATAATTTTTCCATGGGTGTTGATTTTTGTGGACTCCATTCCTATAGGTGGAAATTTTCATGACCATTAAATTTCCAAGCTCTATCTCATGTCTTCAATTTTATCTATTGGACCTTAGAGAGTATAGATCGATCAAGAAAGTTTATTGTATTTTAATTTAATATGCATGTGTTTGTGTGTGTGTGTTAATGTAACATCCCAGGTTTTTGATCGGGTCAAAAATAATCAACTTGTTTGAATTTTTGTATTTGATGGTCAGACCAAACTTTTTATTAATCTTCAAAACCTAATTTTGAGAGTTTTATTTACCTTGAGCCTTGTTTTTAGATGGGTTTAAAGTATTGGTAAGTTTATCATGGTTTTAAATGAGTTTCGGATGCATTGGTCCCCATAAACTCAGTTTCAAGAAAGTTTAAACATCAGCGCACAATTAGATTTAACCATGCGACCTCCTAGGAGTAACCGTGCAACCCACCTACAACACTGGACATAGTTTGTCAAACCATGTAGGTGGGGGTGCACCGCCATGAGATACCTCTATAGTTTTTAATAGAGGTGATACAAATGGATTGTGTATGGTTTGAAAAACCATGCACCTAACCCATGCGAGTGTGGTGCTTGGAAAGTGATCATCACACGATTAGAGCATGGTTAGCCAAACCATGCGGCCAAATCATGCGGGTCTTTAAAAACAGAAAAATTACAATTTCCCCCTCCCTCATTTTATCTTCCCCCTCCCTTCTTTCATCTTCAACCACACACATAGTAGAGGGAGAGTCCTCCTCTTTCCCTCTTTGGAGGAATTGAGGGAACTCCATCATCTGAGCTCCGATCCTTGATCCATCAGTCTCATTGGAAGTGTAACAGTAAGGATTAAACTCCTCTTTCTTCTATTTCTATTTTATCTCACCACACATAATGATAAATCCATTCAAGTTATTTTCAGGACATTCATCTAAAATAGAGATTTATCTTATTTTGGATCAAGTTAGAGACTGATATCAGACGAGTGAGAACCTACGAGTATAAGGTACATGGTGCTAAGATTTTTCCAAAATTTTATAAGTGTTTTGGGGATATATTATAAATACACCCATGTGGGTTGTCCAAGTGAGACCCTAATAAATTAATTATTGATTTTAAATTGTTCAATTGATGATATGAGATGCCTATGGGATTGCTCTTGCTTCACTAAAAATGGTTAAGCCAAGTAAGGGGATTTGAAAAACCTGGGTGGGTTAGACCGGTTGGGTGATTTTAATTAATTAAACTGTTTATATTGATTTCTCGGGTTCTATGAGAACGTGACTAGAATGACTTGAGGATTGAGATGATGATGATCACATGCATTGAGGTGATGTAGTTCATAAGGTTGGGCATGGATTTAGATATATAGGATGATAATGATCACCAGGTTGAGGTGATGAGGTCCTCTGGATGAGTACATGGCTTGTATGACTTGAGATGGTGTTGACCATCGGGATTTAGTGACATAGTCACAAGGGCGTAAGGTTCTGGATGTTGTGCCTTAGGTATGTTTGGTGAATGTTGTTCACTGTTGTTGGATGAAACACTGTTGGATTAAGGTGCACACAGATAAGAATCAAATGATGTTGTGTTGACCAATCATTGTGGGTGGATCCCCCCATAGATTATGTAGTTTGGTGGATGATGTTTACCATCAGATATGTCAGGAGATCTCACCATAGAAATCCGTGTGGATGGTGATAGACCATCATGTTATGGTTTTGAGACCATCAGTTGAGGGTTGAGGCTCACCGTATTACATGAGGATGATGGTCCGAGATTATGGGAGGATGGATATCGCCATGCCTTAGGACGTTGACCCAATGATGGTTATTTTTATATTAGAGGATATACTTCACCATACCTTGGGATATCAGGCTATGAGCCAATGGGGACTTTCTGAGTTCTGGTATGACGGACTAGGAATTATTGATTGGGTGTGCCGTTTGGATGTCGGTTACTTGATTGATAACATAGGATGTGTTAGATGGCAAGAGGTGCCGGTTATACATTTATGGGAGGTTCTTGAGGGCTCTCTGGATATGATACTCTTCAAGGGATTCCTTGGGCACTAAGCCATGGTTCCTCACCACTGAAAATATATATATACAGAGACATGTTGTATTCCATATATATATATATATGGGGGAATGTATTTAGAGTTATTCCAATGTTGGCTGACATAGGTAGAATGCTCACTTGTGGCTGTTGAGCACAAGTGGAGCGGGCTGTGTACTATTATGTGTGTGAGTAGATTTTTATTTATGATTTTACATACACATATATAATTATGGATATAAGAGAGGAACATATTGGTGGTGGCCTAATGAGTTTACAATCACACCCTACATGGACCCCTCAGGACACATGTAGACTTTATGATTTTGAGATAAGGTAAGGATTCAGGACCGGAAGCTGGACCTTAGTGATTAGAGTTTTACCTTTTACATGGGATGGATAACATTGGACCATGGTGGTTCTTGTATTAGACTAGAGTTTCCTTTTAAATTTTGCATGCCTTTTATATGTATGTACTGAGATGGTCAGCCATGAGAAACCTTGTTTACCTATTTCTTATATAACTTATTATGGAATGTTTTATCTATAAATGGTATTATGATTTGGGATTATTTATCACTACTACCAATTATTATTATGCATCTTCTGTGTTGTATCCTATTTCTTCCACTAAGTTATAGTCCTTATTGTTATATATATATATATATATATATATATATATATATATATATATATGTATTTATGGACCACTATTATCACCACCACCTGAGGGTATATTCTCCCCACCATCACTAATCAGACCCTCACTACTAGTTAAAAACCTTTGGTGTATGGGGAGACGTTCCTAAGGCTTAGTTTCTGACTGACCCGGAGTACTGTTCGAGTGGAGAATAGGGTCAGGATGAAACAAATATCATCAAAATTGTTTTCTTTTTCCTTTTTTGTTTTACTATTTGGGCTATAGTAGACCATGGACTCAAAAGTTTTTAGAACTAGGTATTGATCTCATGTTTGGGTGCCTACAACCCCATGCATAGGGGATGAACAAAGTTGTATGGGGTGAGAAATTGATGTTATTATTTTCAATTTTAAAATTGATTTGATTTCCACTTAGAGTGGCTCACTTGGGTGTGATTTCATTGGATTATATGGTTTGGATTTTGAATCGGTATGGAAATGGAGTATTATATATGCATCATGGTAGACACATAGGGTAATGTCATATATATATATGCATGTGCCTATGATTTTTTTGGGAGCATAGAATGTGCTAATAGGGGTTGGGTTGTTTAAAGTGTCGATAAAGACACTAAACAATGTTTTCCTACTTATCCCCTTTTGGTGGAATTCTACTCAGCCAGCCTAGGTATGTGGTTTCTTTGAGACTGATATGTGAAATCTAGGTCTGAATCTATTATGAGTAGTTAAGTATATTGAAAGGGGGTGAGTTGTTTAAAGTGTAAACAAAGAATATAAATAGTGTTTTTTGTATATCCTCTTTGGTGGCATTCTACTCAGCTACCCCAGATTGATATACATGATATGTGATTCTTGACTCTAATATGGGTAGGCAAGGGGCCATGAGGCCAGATTATATGTGTTTTTTACTCTAGTATGAGTAGGCAGGGGGGCCATGAGGCTAAATTATTTGTGACACCTGACTTTGATATGAGTAGGTAAGGGTCCATGAGTCTGGATATCATGTGACATGAGTGCAGTAGGGGAGTGTAAGGGGGTGAGATGCGCTGCCTATTACAACTTTAACTATCTTCAATATATATATATATATATATACTATTATGGTTGTTTGACCTTCATGTTTGGTCTTTAGTGGGATACCACCTAGACGACTTCCAGTGGAGTGTCAGGAGGGTGAAGATATGGTTCTTCATGAGTGTGCATGGGATGTGGCCCCTAAGGGTTGGGATGAGACTACTGAGGGTCGGGATGATCATGTTCCAAAGGTACAAGCTCCGATACAGGTGGGATATTCACAACAGATGAATAAATTTAGGCCATGGTTAGATGAGCAGCTTAGAACGAGCTTGGTTTGGGTCATCTAGGGTGTTGATCGGGGATATCAGGGAGCTAATATATCCATGGAATATATAACTTGTGAGTTCTAGTCACAACACCCACCACTGTTCTAGGGTAAAGGTGGAATGTAGACAATAGAGAATTAGATTGAATTTATGCAGTCTATCTTTGATCAGATTGAGACATCCCTAGGGAGGAGGATGAAGTTGATGAAGTACATAGTCAGAGGATCAGCCAATTGCTGGTGGGATGTAAAAGTACAAATAGAAAAATACGAGGGACTGGATTGAAAGGATTTTAAGGAAAATTTATTCGAGTACTTCTTCCATGAGATGTTAAGGGCGGACCAAACCTATGAGTTCATGAACCTCCATTAGGGATACACTTCTATCATGGACTATGTAGTTAATTTCATAGACCTATCCCATTTTTTCACTTGCTATAGTGTGTAATGATATCTCCAGGGTGAAGCATTTTGAGGATGGCTTGCGGCGTGCCATCAAGGTGCAGGTGAATATCTTCAGACTGGAATCTTTCTTCGAGGTGGTGAATCAGGATCTGATATCCAAGGGGAATTTGATGGACCATCCTATTTGTGATGAGTGGTAGTGTCAGGTAAGCCTAGTGGCGATGATTTAGGTAATAGGAAGATGGTCTGTGAGGAGTCTCAATATAATAGTCAGGAAAAAGATTTAGATAGACCACTGAGGAGTGGCTCTTTAGTGGTGTGCTTCCAGTGTGGGAAGCTGGGGATTTTCTGAACATAATGGGAGTGGCCTCCAAAGGAGTGCTAGGAATGTGGTCAGATGAGGCATCTAGAGAGGTTCTGCAGGAAGCCTTCTTAGATATCTAGTAGTCACGGTCTAGGTCAAACTTAGGGATCTAAGGTAGGATCAGAAGTGATACCATGGGCTGATAGCTAGGATTTAGTTGCATGTAGAGGTCATAGAAGAGATAAAGAGACCCAAATGTGGGGTTAGTGTCCCATATCCAGTACAAATCTGAAGGGATTCCATACCTTAGGTAGTTAGGTTTTAGGACAAGTGCACACATTTGAGCTTCTAGGTGTAGAGCAGGCCAAAGAGTTATCGACAGTTATAGTTACATTGTGGGCATGATCGGGTTTTCCTTTTGTTTTTTCTTTGTCCAGTTTCGATGAATGAGGTGCATGTGGATTTTTTTGGACTAACCTAGTGCTGGTTAGTATATTGGAATCGGTTATGTTACACAATGTATTTATATGAGGTGCATGGGCACTAGGAATTATTGTGGGCATCGATGCAATTCATGTTTTGTATGAGGTGCATAGGCATTAGGACTATGATGGGAATGCATATATATATATATGATTAAATATTATTTTGAGAAACTATTGATATGTAGGAATTATGGACATCTGATGAGATGTAGGACTTGATGGGTGTCAGATATGAAACATGCATGATTTGGGAATGTGATGAGTTATAGGAATAATGATGCTTCATGGGAGTATTTTTGAGTCTAGGGATGGTTGGTGGACCATCAAAAAATGTTGTTTGGGTCAAAGTGACTGGGTTGGTAACTCCTAAGGTGGGGATCACCTTGAGGGTAGTTGACCTACGACTTAATAACTAGGGTGGATTGGGTTTATATAGATAATATGGGTATGTTTGGTACCATATCTAGGTAAATATTTATAGCTAGGGGATGAGAAATGTTAAGGTGGGGAGATTTTAATATCCTAGGTTTTTGATTGGGTAAAAAATCCTCAACATGTTTGATTTTTTGTGTTTGGTGGTCGGAAAAACCTTTATCTTAATCTTTAGAACATAATTATGAGAGTTTGATTAACCTAAGGCCTTTTTTAGATGATTTAAAGGATCAGAAAGTTCCTCAGGGTTTCAGATGAGTTTCAGGTGCATTGGCCCTTGAAAACTCAATTTCAAGAAAGTGAAAATAGAGGCACACAATTATATTTAAGAGTGAAAACTTCTAGGAGTAACCATACAACCCACCTACAAAATTGGATACAGTTTTTTAAACTATACAAGTGGGGAACCATGGCCATGTAAAACCTCTAAAGTTTTCAACAGAGGTGATACACATATTTTGTGCATGGTTTGGAAAACCATGAACCTAGACCATGCGAGTGTGGTGTTTAGACAGTGAGCACCTCACAGTTGGCACACAATTAGCGAAACCATGCGTCTGAATCATGTAAGTATTTAAAAAGGAAAAAATCACTATTTATGCCTCCATAATTTTATCTTCCTCCCCATTATTTCTTCTTCACCCACACAAACAATAGAGGGAGATCCATCCTCTTTTCCTCTTTATAGAAATTGAGGGAACTCTATCATCCGATCCCCAATCTTTGATCCACCAGTCTCATTGGAAGTGTACCAGTAAGGCTTCAACTCCTCTTGATTATCTTTCTATTTCATCTCGACGCATGTAATTATAAATCTATGTGATATATTTTTCTCTATTTTCAGTCCATTCATCTAAAACATCAATTTCTCTCATTTCATATCGAGTTAGAGGTTGATATCATATGAGCGAGAACCTATGATTATAAGGTAGGTGGTACCTAGCATTATCCTTAATTTTATGAGTGTTTTGAGGGTGTGTTCTAAATAAACCCATGTGGGTTATCCAAGTGAGTCCCTAATAAATTAATGCTTTCTTTTAAATTGTTTAATTTATGACGTGAGATGTGTCTGGGAATTCTCTTGCCTCACTATAAACGGTTAAGTTGGGTAAGGGGCTTCGACCAACCTGGGAAGGTTAGACCAATTGGGAGATTTTAATTAATTAAACTGTTTATATTGATTGCTTAGGTTCCATGAGAATGTGATGGGAATCATGGAATCCCACCTTTTTATTACATAAAATTTTCATTACATTGTACAAAACAGAGGATCTTTTAAAGTTTAGTTTCTTAGAAATAAGATACATAATACATGAAATTTTAATATATTCTTATAAAAAACTTTAAAGGGTTATTCATAAGTCCATTATAAGTAATTTTATTTCATCTCATAACCTAGGGATATACATCAAAGGAAAGGGTGAGCATAAGGTCCAGTAAAGGAAATCACAGGGAAAAGTTTACATGTGATCGTGAAAAATATCAATAAAAACATAAGGAATATAATTGTGGCATGAGAAATAGAACATGAGGTATATCATAATAAAAATAACCTGAATCATAACTTGGAAATTTGGATACAACATTTATTTTATATATTCATAAGAATATTTCCAAGGTCAATCACTAAGGTGTCATAAAAATTACCTAGGTTATTAACTAAGGTATCATATAACATGTCATCTTTAGAGATTAAATTCTTTACCTAATGCATTGGAGTGATATCAAGGTGAAAAATTTATATGTATTAATTTTCATGTGATCCACATAGATTATAATAAATTATTTCATAAATAACCCATGGAGAATAAAAGAAAATGAGTTCATATCAAAATCACGACGTTTCAAAAGTTCTTAAAAACATGATCATTATGTCACTTTCAGCCCCCAATAAAGGAATGTGGATTTCATGTATGTTAATAATATAATTAAATAAATCATTTTTACATCTTGGTGAATACCCCTAGAAAATAAATAGGTTTGGGTATTCATAAAAAGAAAAGAAAATATAATTTCTTAAGGATAAGAGAGAAATTTTGAGAAGTAAAGTCGGCAACATAACATGTATAAAATGTGGTTTTAGAAAAAGGTAAAAAAGAGGGGATAAAGGTATCCCATTTATGAAACATAATTTGGTAGTAAGGTATTGAATAAAAATTAAATAATGGAGAGTTAATATAGAAATAATAATACATATACAAAAATAGGTTCTTGAAACAAAGAGAAAAGAAGGATATTTCCATTACCTTGAAAAGTAACTCCTAAAACTTGAGGATTAGGACCTTGGGGACTTGAGAACACCATGGGAGGAATACTTGGGAGGTAAAACTATCAAATATTTATGGAGGATGAATTGTGAGTGAAAGGAAATGGATAAATGGGTGGGTATTTATATAAAAAGTGTAGGATTTATTTATTAATTTCCAAATATAATCCTTATAAACTTTCTTCACACTCCTTTGTCTAGATGAACTTATCCCCTTTAGAGTTAAATTGGTTAGTGGATTAAAAATTCATTATTTTTTTTCAAAAAACTCCTATAATATCCTGCTAAACCAAGAAATCTATGAATCTTAGTTATCATTGTAGGATGAGGAGAATCCTCTAAAACCTTTATCATATAAGGTTTAAATGAGATTCCTTTATTAGTTACAATGTTCCCCAAGAAAGAAACTTGTTGTAACCAAAATTCACATTTAATAAACTTTCTAAATACCCTCTCATTCCTTTGAGTTTTCAATATAACCCTTAGATGATCCTTATGATCCTCATGACTTTTGGAATATATCATAATATCATCAATAAAAACTACCACAGAGTTATCAAGGTAGTCCTTAAATACTCTCTTCATAAAATCCATAAATATAGCAGGATCATTAGTAAAACTTAAGGGCATAATAAAAAACTCATAATTCCCATTTCTTTATTGGAAGCAAATCTTTATAATATCTTCTTTCTTCACCCTCAATTTATGATAACTAGATCGAATATCAATCTTGGAGAAGAATTGAGCTCCATGAATATGGTAAACAAATCATCAATCCTTGGAAGAGGGTACTTGTTCTTTATTGTGATCCCATTAAGTTCTCTATAATCAATTCATAGCCACATTGATACATCCTTCTTCTTCAAAAAGAGAATAGGTACTCCCCAAGGAGACACACTTGGTCGGATAAACCCCTTCTTTAAAAGATCTTGAAGCTATTTCTTTAATTCCTCTAGCTCTACATTTTATATTATATATTGGGTCTTTGATATTGGCTTGGATCCAGGTATGAGTTCAATGGATACATATACGTATCTTTCTAGGGAGGTCCAAGTAACTCCTCAGTAAATACTTCAATGTATTCCTGAACGATGGGGATATTTTATATTTGTATACTATCATTTCCTTATTCATATTCACCAATCATTTCCATAAATAAGGATATGGGAGGTGATTCTAGAAAAAGATCAGGCCAAAATATCTCTCCTTTGAAAAAAATTCTAGGTTTTACATTCAAGAATACTAATATTTCTTTACTTTTATAGTTTATCTTAGAATTATACTTTGAGAGACAGTCCATCCCTAGTATAGTGTTGAATTACAATATGGAAATGAATACTATATTTGCGATGATATTGTGATCACCAAAGTGAATACTAAAGTTTCTATAAAATGTTGATGCTTGGATAATCCCTCTAGTAGTCTTGAAAGATAACTATACTTCTAGAAGTTTAGAGATTGATTCTATATTCTTTTTAAACTTGGCGGAAATAAAGGAATGCATAGAACCAAAATCAAACAAAGTACTTTCTAGCTTTGAGAGAACAACGATAGTACCTTCCAACACATCATTTAGAGCCTCTAATTCATCCATTGTAATAGAAAATGACCAACATTTATTCCTTGGACTATGATGGGGTTGATGGAGATTCCCCTCTATTACCTTCTGATTTGAGAAGTGATTGGAAAAGTGCCCAAGCTATCCACACTTAAAGCATTGGACTTCATGCTGGACCTACACCATCTTTCCTTTGTCATTAGTGTTGAGAAGTTGAGGCTTTAACTCACTACGACAATTCTGAGCAATATATCCATCTCTTCCACACTTTTAACATTTCCTGCCCCTAAGTAAGAAATACCCCAAATGATTATTCCCACATTTGTTGCATATGAGAAGTTTCACTTTCTTTCCTCCTATTTCGTGATCAAAGTTCCTCAAAAAGTTTGGATCCAAAGATATCTTCTTTTCATTCGATCTATGGGTCCAATATGTCTATCTGAACTCTAGTTCAACCTTCATAGAACTTCTCACTATCTCCTCATGATATCATAGTTTTTATTGTCTAGATTCTTCCATAGATGTGGTCTTAGTCCACCAAAGAATATATCAACCTCTCCATGAGGATCCATGAAAAAACTATAGGTGTAATGAAAAATTATTGTAAATTTTATCTCATAGCTTCCCATAGATTCATTTTCATTCTAATTCAGATCTAGGAACTCCTTCTCTATTTTGGTTTTCATTGAACGAGTGAAATATTTATTGAAAAAGGATCCCCTGAACTCTTCCCACTCTATAACATCAATACCCATTCTTAGATTTGTGTTTTTAATTAGTCTCCACAATTGATCAGATTCTCCCTCCAAGCAGTTACCTCTAGGTTAACTTTATCTTGTTCTGAGAAATAGAGTGTAGAAAAGTTCTTTTCTATAGAGCTTATCCACTATTCAACAATCAATGGGTCAATATATCCACTGAAAGAAGGTGGACATTGATTCATAAAGGACTCAATGAAAAGTTGTTCCATTCGAGGTGAATCTAGTATCTCGACTTGATTCAGGTTATTTCTCATAACTCGAGTCAGTTGATTCATCATTCTCATCAAGTTTTTCATTCCAGATTCCATTGGAGGTCTGTCAGCACATGATCTGTTGTTCTCACTATTTGAACGGTTCCTCCTATTTTCCACTACTTTCTAAAATATAAAAACCTTAGTGAGAAACATGTTTCTTTTAATAATATTATAATTATAAAGGAATTTTATCTCTTAAAACATCATGCTTAATTATGTTGATCATTATAAAAAATAAAATTTTTAATAAATCATTCATAATGGTTTATAAAAATCTTTCGATTAACCAAACATATCCCCCAGGAGTGTTAAAATAGGGTGAAACAAGGATCGTTGTCATGAACCAGTTCCCATTCAAGTCTAGATCAAAGAGGTATTTTCATGTTTTACCCCTAGATACATCTATACCAGAGCCACATCCACTTGTTCGTATCTATACATGGATTTATTTTCTCGGAAACCACTTACTTAATACTTCACCAAAATACCAGGATATTTTCATATATTTTAACTTTTCCCTAGGGTTATTCCTAAATTTTTTAAATCTTAATTTCCACAAATAACTCAACCATTTTTTGATACCAACTATGGAATCCAAAATTTTTATTACATAAAATTTTCATTATATTATACAAAACAGAGGGTCTTTTAAAATTTATTTTCTTGGAAACAAGGTACATAATACATGAAAAATTAAAACATTATTCTAAAAAACTTGAAAGGATTATTCATTGTTTCATCCTAAGTACTTTTACTATATCTCATAACCTGAGGACATACATCAAAGTAAAGGGTGAGTATAAGGCCCAGTAAGGGAAAACATGGGGAATAATTTACATGTGATCTTGAGAAATATTAATAATAACATGAGAAATATAATTGTGGAATGAGAAATAGAACATGAGGAATATCATAATAAAAATAACATGAATCATAACTTGTAAATGAAACTACAACATTTATTTTAGACATTTATAAACATATCACTAAGGTTAATCACCAGGGTATCGTAAAAATTACTAAGGTTAATCACCAACGTATTATATAACATGTCATATCTAGAGATTGAATTATTTACCCAATGCATTATAGAACTATAAGGGAATACACTTCATATGTATTAATTTTCATGTGATACACATATATAATTATAAATCATTTCAAAAATAACCCGTGGATAATAAAAGAAAATGGGTTTATATCAAAATCAAGGCGTTTCAAAAGTGATTAAAAACACGATCATTATGTCATTTTTAGCCCATAAAAAAGGAATATAGGTTTCATGTATGTTAATAACAGAATAAAATAAATAATTTTTACATATTTTTTAATACACATGGAAAATAAATAGGGTATTCAAAAAAATAAAATAAAAGATAATTTCTTGAGGATAAGAGAGAAATTTTGAGAAGTAAATTTACAGCATAACAGGTATAAAATGTGGTTTTAGAAAAGGCTAAAAAAAGAAGGGATATAATTCTACCATTTATAAAACATAAATTTGGAAGTAAGTTATTAAATAAAAGTAAAACAATAGAGAGTTAATATAACATTCATAAGACATATACAAAAATAGGTTCTTGAAACGAAGAGAAAAGAAGGATATTTCTCTTACATTGAAAAGTAACTCCTAATACTTGGGGATTGGGAACTTGGGGGATTGAGGAAACCTTGGGAGGAATCCTTAGAAGGTAAAAATATTATATATTTTTGTAGGATAAATAGTGAGTTAATGGAAATGGAAAAATGGGTAGGTATTTGTAGAAAGAAGTGGAGGATTTGTTTATTAATTTCCAAATATAGAGCTTGGAAACCTAGGTTGTGGAAAATGAAAAGCCATGAGATTTCACATGGTATTTTACCATGGTATTGAACAATTGGGACAAATTTTATGTTATTTTAATCCAAAACATCTGAACATCATTTTATATTACTTAATTTTTCAAGAAAACATAAAGCTTCCACAAAATAATGTTTTTAAAGTTAATGTTTCCATTTTAAACTTTGGAAAGTAATTTATAGGTTTCGAAATTGAATAAAATATATTAGGAAAATTGATTACAATTAAATAAAATATTTTAGGTCATGTATTATTGTTAATTAATTATTATATCATTATTATATAATTATGAAGTCATTAAACATACCAAAAAATTCAAACTGTATATTTGCTATTCATGAAAATTAAAGTATTTTGGAAAATCCTCATAAATTCACCCTAACCTAATTTTGATGTGATGATTTCAAAATTGATATTTACTTTATCATAATATTTCTCTAAATATGAGAATTATAACTTTTAAATATAAAAAAAATTATTTATTAAAAATAATAGCGGATTGAAAATGCATAGTAAAATTTATGACACTAGGAAAAAATAAAATTATTTTATCATTTATATTTAAATAAGAGTGTTTTTATCATATTATTTTATTAAAATAAGTATTAATATTAATATATTATTTTATTATAAATATTTATATATTTTTTAGAAAGTATAATTTCTATCCAAAAAATCAATTTATCAAATTTCATCTTAATTTTATTAAGAAAAACCATTCTTAAAATAGAATTGATGGCATAAAAATTTTATTTATACAATGGAATTACACTATAAGTAACTAGGTCCTCAACACATAACCCCTTATTACACTCACATACACCCTAAGAATAAGGTGTGCAATGGTGGTAGTTTTGTGGGGTGCCTCGGCTAACATCGACCGAGTGGTAATCTCTACTAACTTGAACTTCACCCATAAGTGATTTCATTAAAGATTCAATTGTTGAAGACTGGATTGGGATTGGTCAAGGGTGAACCCCAGTGATTATACCTCCCTCCCAAGTTTTGATAGATGAGCTTCAAATGACACGACTCTACTAGTTGAGGCCATCAACTATTATTTTTGTATCAATTATCCTTTGCCAAAATTTTACTTATAAAAACTAATTATATCATTAAAATTATTATCAAGAGTATAGTTACCAAAGATCATATTAACCAATGGTCATAACTGATCAATGATCATATAATGGTTGAATCTAGATGCTCACATTTCCCTTTATATTTTCTTATTTATTAAAGAGATATGGTTTTTTTGTGTAAAATAAAAATATAACACACATTTTCAGGAAACAATTATTATTCAAAAATTATGGGTTGTTATAGGCATGGACCAAGGATTAAGGTGATGATGATCACCTAGAATGAGGCGACGTGGATCTTCTGGTTGGGTGAGGCCTAAAACATATGGGGTGATGATGATCATGGAGTTGAGGCGATGCGGTCATCTAAATGAGGGTATGGCCCATGTGACTTAAGATGGTGTTGAACATCGAGATTTAGTGAAATGGTCATAGGGGAACGAGGTCCTATATGATGCGAATTAGGAATGTTAAGTGAATTACACTCACCGTTGTGGTCCGAAGTGCCGTTAGAGTCATGTGTACATAGATAGGACACATATAAGGTGGTGTTGATGAATTGTTGTGGGAGGAGGTATCCGTAGATTATGTGGATTCAGGGATGGTGGTGACCACTAGATATGTTGGGGTGCTCAAATTAGAAATCAACATGGATGATGATGGACAATCAGGTGATGGTGTTGAGACCATCAGTTAGGGGCTAAGGCTCATCATATTACTTGAGGCTGATGGGTCAGGATAATGGGAGGACTGATATCACTATTCCTTGGGATGTTGGGTTATTGAGATGATGATGATGATTTTTATATTGAAGGATGAACTTAGCTATGACTTAGTATGTCAGGCTGTGAGCTAATGGAGACTTTCTGAGTTGAGTTCTAAGGGACCAGGACTTATTGATTGGGTGTTCTATTTGGACACTAGTTTCTCAATTGATGACATGAGAGGTGTTGGATGGCATGAGGTGCCTGTTATACATTTATGGGAGGTTCTTGAGGGATCTCTTGATATGATACTCTTTAGGGGACGCCTTGGGAACTAAAACATGGGTCTTTCCACTATAAATATATATATGTAGACACGTGTTGTTTTTTTTATATATATATTTTGGGGCATGTATTTAGAGTTATTTCGGTATTGGATGAAGCAGGTAGAATGCTTACTTGTGGCTGTTGAGCATAGGTGGAGTGGGTTGTGTACTTTTATGTGTGTGAATAAATTTTTATTTATAATTTTATTTACACATCTGTAAATATAGATGTAATACATGCACACAATGGTGGTATCCTACTGAGTTCATACTCACACCCTATACGGGCCCATCGAGATGCATTTATACTTTATACTTTTGAGATCAGGTAAGGATTCAGGCTTGGGAGAGAGACCTTAGTGATTAGAGTTATACCTTTTTCAAGGGATAGACGAAATTGGTCCATGGTGGAGTATCCTTTTAGATTTTCCATGCCTTATATATGTATATACTGATATGGTCATCCATGAGCGACCTTGTTGATCTATTTCTTATATGACCTTTTATGGAATTTTTTATCTACAAATGGTATTATGATTTGGGATTATTTATCACTACTTCCACCTATTTATTATGCTTCCACTATGTTTTATTCTATTTCTTTCACTGGGTTATGGTCCTTATTGTTATATTTATGTATGGAACACTATTATTATCACTACTGAGGGTATAGTCTCCCCATTATCTCTTAATAAAACCCTTTCTACAAGTCAACAACCTTTGACGTATGGAGAGGCACACCTAAGGACTAGTGGTTGACCGAACCAGAGTATTATTCAGGTGGTGAACCAAGTCGAGATGCTATAGTTAACATGATAATGGAAATTTAAGACTTTTGGCTTAAACTTTTTTCTACTTCTTGTCTTATCATTCTTTTTCTGCATTAGTATTGTGTTTTTTTGTTTTCATTTTCCATCATCTTTGTAATTCATCTATGATCGACAATTCTCTTCATGTATGATTCACATCACATTTTGTATATAATCAACTTAGATTTTTGATTTTTAAATAGTTCACAGTTTTAATCAGAGTTACTATTCCATTTTTCAACACATCATCAACAAAACCATATTCTTTGCACCATGATTCATGACGGTGTTACACCCATTACCATCAACACTATGAGATATTTTCCTCATGATAAGGTACCTAAAAAATTCCCAATACATCTCTTTGTCATTTCCCCTTACATGTACCAGTCTGACTAACTATCTAATTTGTTCATCACCCAAAATCAACCATCTCCCCTAAGGTTTTCATTATTTCCTTTTAGTTTTTAGTGATGAAGCATGAATTATCTCTTCTAAAATAATGTTTATTTTCCATTGATTGGAATCAAATAACACACAAACACAATTTTTTTTATAAGTATTTTGTCATGATAACTTCATGAAGAAATATTTTAAAATAAGAAATAAATGTCACGAACCCCTCCCATCAAAGATAGTGCAATGAAGGGAGAGAGATAATGACCCCTAGGTCCTGCCTCCAGTAGGCCCTGGGTTTGCGACTAACACCAAGGGTATAAAAATATCATGGTATGGGAAGCATTAACCTCAATAAGAAAACAAGATCAGGGGATAGGATGAATCCACCACAACCAAATCCATGACATAATATAAATAAACCCAAAATCATCCCACAATGTATGTGTATATAAAATAGATACATATAAAAGTATCCAAAATAAGTACCAAAGTAAAATATAAGGTAGAAACACATAAACTATACAAATATCTGAGCTACTAATTTTCAAAACGGTCCACATAGTCCTCTTGGAAACCTAAAAATAGTTTATATATATGTGGGGTGAGCATACAAGTATAATCAGTAGAAAGACCAAATTCTCTCATGCATAAGTGAAAAGAGAATACTAATGCACCTATGAGCAAACAGAAGAACCAACAATGCCTAAAAAGGTCATCCATCCCAACCCAACCTCACTAAGGCTCTCTCACTAAGTAACAATTCCAAGTATAATAACATAATATGAAGCATATTAATGGAAGGTACCCCACACAACTTTCCCAATGATTAACTATTCTCACATCCCAACAAAAAACATCCTGGTACTTCCACCTTTTCTGTATCAAAATACATCACATCACATACCACCCATAGAAACCTGGTCCATCACATCACATATCATCACATAACCAGGATAATAGGGTATCATGAATATGAAGGACATCAACCTTGTTCCCTACTCCTACCATGCATGACCCCCACAACAAGTCATCTCATCCCATCCCACCATATCCTGCCGGAAAGCCCCTGGTCCCTCACACCACATCACAACACATCTCAACAGTGACACTTTTGAATTCTACCCATCAAATCCCATGCATGTCATCATCACTTAGAAGAGGGAGCAGGGAAAATTGGGTGACCAACCATCCACCCTCACTATCAGGATGTTAGAAAAAATACCCCCAAACTATTGGTTATTGGTATTGGGTACTCGACATGGGTGGGGCGCATAAATAAATCACAAAAGAATAAAATTTATTTATATATATAATCCAAACACAACCCAACCTAAGGTTTAAATATAAAGAAAACAACCAATTCACAACATCTCCACTTTTTCTTCCACTTCTACATGCACCACACAACACAACAAGCCACACACTACGTCAAAATAGGAATTTATCAGCGGTTTCAAAAACCGTCACTAAATGTTTTCCCAAAAAAAATTAACAGAGACTAATAAAACCACTGCTAAATGTTTTTTAAATATTTTTTTTAGTTTTTTAAAAAATATTTAATTTTTTTAGCAGTGGTTTTTCAAAAAACCGCCAGGAAATAGCAGCGCTTTTAAAAAACTGCCGCTAAATAAAAGGAAAAAAATAATATATATATATATATTTAATTATGATCTATTATTTAATATCATATATAGTTTATTATTTATAATTTTAATTAATTATAATGTTTTAATTAATAAATATTTATAATTATTAGTTAATAATAACTTGAAAGTTAAAACAAATGTTCAATAAGTTGAAAATCTGGATTTGGTATCAATTAACCATAACTTTTGACTTGAGAGCCCATTTTAGATCTACAATAAGTCAAATCAAAGCTTATGAAATGAACTAAAACCAAATTAGATTTAAATTTTATAACAATTAAAAAAATAAAATTTATTATAGTTTCAAGAAAAGTGGAAAATCGAACTTGAAATTTAAACGACCATAACTTTTGATCCGGGTGTCCGTTTGGGCTCTACCACATATAAAATTGAATTCTATGATAATCTCTATGCTCTGTTGACTTGGGGGACATTGGTCACTATTTTTTCAATGTCAAAAGCAGCCTATAAGGCCTCCAAAAACAATTTTTTAGTCGGGGTACCCCGACTTTTTAACATTCAATGGAATTTCATCCATGTTTAAGGGGGTATTATTGTCTTTTTTTGGTGGAGATTGAATTTATTCATATACCTTACATTCATATTGATATTATTGTTTTTAAATTTTATCATTTTTCACAATTTATTTTTATTTATAATTAAATATATGAATGTTTTCTTATATTTACTTACAATAAATCACTTGTATAAATACATATTTACATAGAAATGTATTTTTAAACATATAAACTAAATAGAAATAAATATTTTTTATTAATTTCATTAAAAATAAATAATTATAGATTTTATTTACCTTATAAAAATGCATAAATTTTTATATATATACCTATACAAGTAATGTTTATATATAAACATGTGTGTGTCAATAAAAAAATCTATATTTATGTGTATATTCTAATTAATGTAAATAAATACATATATATATATGTAAGTATTTGTGTATATTTATATACATTTGTAAATATTTATACATATTTATATTTATATATTTTTATATCATATATGTGTAGATATATATAGATATATTTATATTTAATTGTGTTTATATATATATTTATATTAATATACAATTACATATCTGAGTGTGTTTATATATATTTATGAAACATCAATGTGTGTTTATATATATTTATGTAAATTTTCTTATATATATATATAGATATTTATATCCATTTACTATTTTATTATTTATTATTTATTATTTTAATATTTATTTATTATTAATTTAATATTTAATGATTTATTATTTAATATTTAATGATTTATTATTTAATGATTTATTTTAATTATTAATTTTCTATTAAATGGTTATTTAATATTTATTTAATATTTAATATTTATTATTTATTTATTACTTATTAATTATTACTTATTATTTATTTATTATTTGTTTATTTTTATTATTTATTGACTATTTATTGACTATTTTTTATTTAATATTTAATTATTATTTATTTATTACGTATTTATTATTTATTATTTACTATTTATTATTCATTTAATATTTGTTTATTATTTATTATTTATGTATTATTTACTTATTAAATATTAATTAATTAATTATTAGTTATTTATTTAATATTTATTTATTTTTTATCTATTTAATATTTATTTAATATTTATTTATTTGTTATTTATTATATATATATTTATTATTTATTATTTATTATCATTTATCATTTATCATTTATTATCATTTATTATCATGTATTTATTTATTATTATTTATTTCATATTTAATTATTATTTATTTATTACATATTTATTATTTATTTAATAATTATTCATAATCTATTTATTATTTATCTATAATCTATTAGTTATTAATCTTTTATTTTTTATCACTTCTTTATTATATATTCATTATATATATTCATTATTTAATATTATTTAATATCATTATTTTTTATTTGTATATATACAAGTATATTACATTATGTTTACTCACTTGATGAGAAGCTTGCTAGAGTGGTAAATTCTTTGCAGTATATCTAAGCGGTAAGGGGTTCAAATCTCTACAAGTACATATATTTTCTAGATTTATGCATGGCATGCATGACATGCCTGAAAATATGCATGCATGGTAAGATAAATAATAAGTAATAATCATAATTAAATAATAAGTAATAATAAATAATAAATAATAAATTAAAAAACCACTGCACAAAAAGCACCGTGAAATGATTCCCTATATGAAAATACGCAACGCTTTTATAAAGCATTGTGCATCATTTATCAGTGGTTTAAATCGCCACCAAATTCCAAAAAAAACATTGGGAAACACCATGTTTTTTTTGTAGTGACATGGCACAAGACACTTTTCATCTCCTCATTATAAGCCAAACCAATTTTCAAATTTCTGTTATCAATCCATTTCAATTGAAACAACCCGTTCATTACACATTTTCTAGCCCATTAATTTATATTTAATAACTAGCCCTTTAAACCACACAACTTGTTATAATTTATTTTTCTGTTAGCCAATTACTTTTACTATTTCCATCCCATTAATTTATATTTCAACATTATCACTTATTTAATTCTAGTACTACTTGGGAAACTACATAACAGAAGCATACACCAAAATCCCAACAACACCATCATCCTCAACCTCATGCCAACACGCCCACACAACACCACCATTTCATAGCTATATCCACTTTCCTCCACAATGGCCACATTCCACCACATTCCACCACATGCCACATTCCATCACAAAAACCACATCTCCTCAAACCACTCCATCATATCCACCTCATCAAGGCCACTTCTATGCAACACACCAAAACACAAAAACCACACCACACATCCACTTTAATAAATGCATTCCACACAAAACACATAACAATTTTTAGATTCATTCAAGGGGCTTTATCACATTCCACTTTACTTTTAAGGGAATTCTCACACAAGCATAATTTTCCAGGGGGAAAATTTTGTTTAATCAAGTATAAGTGATTAACCAATTCCATTTAGGGTGATATCAAAAAATCATAAAAACATGGTCTTTCTAACACCACAACTATAGTGTAAACAAAGGCTCTCAATATCCATAATTTTTAGTGGAGCATTAGCCCATACAGTTCATAAAATCAATAATAACAAAAATGGTAAAAACATGCGATTTAATTCCCCTTCCCCTTCCAGATTCAATTAAACTGATTAATTTATCTTAGTTAAGATAGATATGAGCATATTATCAAGATATAAAAAGAATAAAACCATCCTACATGATACACTGGGTGAGAAATAAAGGAACCCCTACTTGGAAGAAAAAATCTTCATACGATTTTCTGCACCAAAACAGGGGGTGTGTGCACATGATGGAACCTATACAGGAAGAACTTGAACCAACACTAACAACAGAGTTCCATAACTCCAAGGGAAAGGATTCCAAACCTACTGTCTTGAGAGAGAACAAGAAAGAAATAACGAAGGACAAATCTTTGTTTTATAATAAATAGATCTGAAACCATCAAGATTTGATATGGTTTTAATTGACCATTAATGGCAGATTTCATTAAATCCATGTGGTATACCCATTTAAAAGGATTAGTAATTTTAATAAATGGAATATATATATATAACCTTATTTAAAACAAATTTTAATTCCATTAATTAAGGATTTTGAACCATTTTTTGTCAAAAAGGACGTCAAAAGGAAAAAACTAGAAAATCTAGAAAATATGGAACATGCTACTATTAGGTGATACTATTAGGTGCTACTGCCAGTGTGCTACCATTAGGTGCTACCACCAATGTACTATAGTTAGGTTCTACTAATAGTGTTATACTATCAGGTGCTATGACTAGGGTGCTACTGTCAAGCACTACCGCCAGTGTGCCACCATCAGGTGCTACCACCAGTGTGCTACCATCAGGTTCTATATCTAGGTGTTACCTCTAGGGTGCTACCATCCGTTTCTACCACTAGTGTGATATCCCAATCACCTATTTTCTACAAAGTAACCTGCCAAAAGTTTTGGGCCATTACATCATATACCTCTCAAACTATTCTCACCCTTGAGACTCAAAACCAACCCGAAATAAAATAGGGAAGAGGTCCAAACATCCATACCTTGAGATAACACTAAAGGATCTCATTAAATTCGAAACAACAGTACTAACCAAACCCACTAACCAAAAAAAATGTTCACAAAACCTCACACAACCACATTATTACCATATCATCCTCTATATGGGCCAAGCCAACAACTACCACAACTAACACACAACAGATCCCCATGTACACAAATCAAGGAATTTCATCTCCCATGTTAAGATACTATCCGCTTTGGGTGGCACTAACTCACCCACATAGTTTCAATCACATCAAGGTATAAAATATCTTGATAAGGGATCAATTTTTCCCTTATTTGTATGTATTGAAGCTTTAATCACACATCATATCAACAAGGAAGAATAAAATCTCATATGAAATAGAAAGGTCCAAACATCATATTGTGAAACAAAACATAGTAAGACAAAAATCAAAACAACTTCAGGTACTGGGAACACATATGCATCTCATGATCCTAAGTACTCTCTTATAAGACACCATGCCTTCACAACACATGAACCAAAGGAATGGACCATCCTCAAAATTGCTTCTCTTGATGAACCTGGATCTCTACTAGATACGCCATGAACATCGCTTCATCCTCGATATCCAACTCTCCCTCGTCAATGAAATGGGAGTCATCATTAAGATACTGATGGAGTTGAGACATGTGGAAGACATCATGAATCCAGTCTAGTCATGGAGGAAGTAACAATTGATAATCCACTACACCAATTCACCCAAACACCTCAAAGAGACCAAAAAATAGGGATGAGATCATACCCCCTTGCTAAACCTATGCTTCCTATATTAAGGGGAAACCTTCAAGTACACATGGTCTCCAACCTTAAACTCCAAGAGATCCTATGATCAACAAGAGGATTCTACTTATCCTTCACTTATTTTACCATATTTCAAACTAATTGAACCTTATATATCATGATCTGCACCACATCAGGTCCAAGAATTAATGACTCCTAAACCTTATCCCAACATAATGTAGAATAACACGACCAACTGTATACAGTTTCAAATGAGACCATGTCAACATATGAGTGATAATTTTTATTGTATGAAAACTCAAACAGATAAATTCTTTTCCCAAGATCCCCCAAAGTCTAATATACATGGCCGCAACATATCTTCATATGTCTAGATAGTTCTCTCTATTTGTTTGTCCTCCTGAGGGTGGAAATTAGTGACAAGGCATAAATGAGTGACAAAAGAATATTGAAATCCCCTCCAGAATCATGAGGTAAAATGATCATCCTAATCCAATATGATGGACCTTGGGACTCCATGAAGTTGTACCTCCTCACCCACATACCTCTTTTCCAAAAAATTCACTGTGCCCGACTCCTTGATCTCTAGGAAGTGAGCCGATTTAATCAACCAACCCATGATTACCTAGATAGTATCACAACCTTTAAGATCTCAGGGAAATAATATGATTAATTCCATTTATATTTTTTACTATTTCTACTCAAGAACATCCAAGGGCTATAAAAAACTTCTAGGAACATGATGCTCAACCTTTACCTTCTAGAAAACCAAACACCAATCCACAAACTCTTGCACCACCCATTTCATCCCGGGCCACCAACAATGAATCCTAAAGCCATGGTAAATCTTATAATCTTCTAGGTTTACCACTAAAGTTAAGATATGAAACTCATTAAGGTCCCCCTCATGCATTTCTACTAGAATGAACAGTTTCACTTAAAAAACATCTGGTTCTGACCATCCTTCAACTATCCCTCTAGAGCATCACCATGGACAACATGATCATGCATCACCTCTACATTTGAGTCTCCACAATGAGACTCTTCCACCTGATGAATTAGAGAATAGTTCACTATAATCTAGAAAAGAACAACCTCCACCATCAACCACTTGCGTAACCAAGAACATGGACTCAAACTCCTCTATCACTCTCCAAGAATCCCAAGACTCCCAAACCACATCCTTCTGAAACTTATTACTTAAAGCATAGACCACAACATCCCCTTTTCCTAACATATAAGAGATCTTAAAATAATAATCCTAAAGAAAATACATCTACCTCCACTTACATAGATTTATATTACACTGAGAAAATATATTCCTCAAACTCTTATGATCCTTAAAGACCACAAAACACTCCCCAATGAGGTAATGTCACAAAAAATTCAGCACAAACACAACCAATATTAAATCTAGATTATGGGTGGCATACTTATGCTCAAGGGTACATAAATACCTATACCCATAAGAGATCTAAACCTTATATTACATCAATATGCATCCCAATCCCATATGAGAAGCATCACAAAAAACCTCAAACATCACCCCTTCCTTTGGAAACTGGAGCACTAAATCACTAATCAATTTCCCCTTCAAGTAGTTGAACGCTTATTGAAACTAATCAGTATAGATAAAAGATTGATCCTTCCAAATAAAATATGTCAATGGGACCAAAATCCATGATAATTTAGATACGAACCTATGGCATCCCACCTTTTTATTACACAACTTTACATTGCATTTTACACACAGAGGATCTTTAAAGTCCAGTGTCTTGGAAATCAGGAACATAATACATGAAAAACAACATAAAAAATTCTTATAATCCACTTTTAAGGCTTAATAAAGTTTTTCCTAAGTAAAATTACTGCATCTCATAACCTGGAGACATAAATTCATAGGAAAGGGTGAGCAGAAGGCCCAGTAAGGGTAAATAAGGGGATCAATTTACTTTTGACATCAATAAGAACTTGAATAAAAACATAAGGACATGAGAAATGGAAGTATAGGCATATCATAATAAAAATAACATGAATCATAACTTTAATATGTGGATAAAAAATTTCATTTATATATTCATGAACATATCACCAAGGTTTAACCCCAAGGTGTCATAAAAATTACCAAGGTTATTCACCAAGGTATCGTGAAACTTGTCATCTCTAGAGATTAATTCATTACCCAATGCATTGGAGCGCTATCAGGGCGCAACCTTAATATGTATTTAATTTAATTTGAGCCACATAGATCATAATAAAACATTTCATAAATAACCCAAATAGAATCAAATAAAAGAGTTTCCTATCAAAATCATAAAGTTTAAAAAGAGACTAAAAATAAGATCATTATGTCATTTATAACCCATGGAAAGGGAATGAGGGTTATATGTATGTCAATTATAGAATAAAATATATCATATTTATATATTTATGAACACCCATAGAAATGAAATAGGTTTGGGTATTCACATAAATAAAACAAGAGAATTTCTTGAGAGAAAGAGATAGAAATTTTGAGACGAAATTTCTGTAGCATAACGGCTATATAATATGGTTTTAGAAAAAATTGAAAAGAGAGGGGACAAGGGTCACCCACTAATAAATAATTAATAATAAAGTATAAATTCAGAATAAAATGGAGATAATAACATGTTATGGAAATTTTAATGACATACCACATGGAAAGGAAACATGAAAGAAAAGAGAAGATGTGATTCCTTTTACGAAAAATTCAGCAGCATAACAACGTCACTTAAAAATTTAAAAAACAAATTTATGAGAGAGGAAAGGGTATCTAAAAAATTATACATGAAATGTAAAGTAAATAGAACATATAAGAACATAACCTCAACATAAATAGATGGAAATTAGAAGACACAACATAAAGGAAGTCATGACTTAAAAGAGGAGGGTGAAAGGATCCCTTACCTTGAAGTGTAACTTTTAAATATTGAAGGTTGGGACCTTGGTAGGCTTTAGGGAACCTTGGGAGGACTCCTTGTGAGGTAAGGAGACCAGAAATTCGTTGAGGATGATTTTTGGAATGAAATGAATGAGGTAAATGGCTTGGTATTTATAGAAAAAGTGAGTGAATAAATTATTAATTTCCAAGGGACACCTCATCGGTGGTATTTGAAAAACCATAGGCATTACCATGGTATTTTCCCATGGTATTGGCCACTTGGGACACCTAATAGCATATATAACTATTCATAAGTCGACCAGAAATCTTACATCATTATTACATCATTAATGATGTCATTAATCACCCGAAACTCAAAACTATATTTTTACTATTCACCAAAAACTCAACTGTTTTAGAAAAATCCCTAAGATTCACCCTAACAAAATATGGATGCTCAGAATTAAAAAATGAAGTAAATTTTATGAAAATAATTTTATAAATATTTTTAATTTAATTTTTAAATAAAATCATTATTTATCCCAAAAATAAAACTTTAAAACTATAACTCATTTTGTAACACCTTAAAAGAGTAATCAAGGTCCCATAAAATTATCGAATAATTATAAGGCAATAAAGTAACAATTTACAATTAAATTTTATGAAAATAAATTTCCATTTTATATTATTAAATTAATTATAAAATTGCAAATAAAATATTTATGACATACAAAAATACCAAAACTTAAACTATGATCATTTTTTCACTTTTAAGATGTCTAAAATGTATTTATACATTCATGGGTGAAGTTTCTTATTTTTTTGGTCAAATTAATATACATTACTACTCATATGGGTATGTTACTATTCCTACTTTACTATTTAATAAAAACCAAGTCTAAATTTCTCACTAATCACAACTGTAGAAGACCATTTTTTGAAAATAATTTCACATTATTAATTATTTAATGAATACAAAAATATTTTAAAATACCCCTTTTTTCCTAAATTCATCAATAATACACATCCTATATTTATCCAGATATTTGAAATTCACAAACTTGGCCATAATAAGAAACACAAATTTATTTATATAAAAGGATTACACAAATCAGCTAAGGTCTCATTATATAGCCCCTTATAACACTAGCATAGGACCTAAGTGTAAGGTGTGCTATGGTGATAGAATCTTGGGGTGGCTCGGAAAACATTGCCCAAGTGGTGATTTCTATCAACTTGAACTTCTCCCTTAGATGATTTCGTTCAAGCTCCATACGTTGAAGTTCGGCTGGGTCTTGGTCCAGAGTAAAGCCCAGTGATGCTACCTCCTTACCAAGATCCGATAGGTGGGCTTCATATGGCTCGAGTCTATAGGGTGAGGCCATTCAATCTTCTTTATGTATTAATTAAACAAGATAACCATATTTATAAAAATACAACGTTAAGATTATAGTTTCCAATGATCATATTGGCAAACAGTCATATAACAGTTGAAACTCAATGGTCACATATTAATTATACCCACTTCATTAATTAAAGGATATGGTTTTGTTGAGTATAAAATAAAATAACACACAAAATTAGGAAACAAATATAATTAAAAAAGTTCGGGTCTTTACATTCTTCCCCCCTTAAGAAATTTCATCCCTGAAATTTTATCTCATACCCTCGGATGGGAAAAGTTGTGGGTACTTTTGTCGCATGGACTCCTCCAGTTCCCATTTGGCTTCTTCATATTTGTGGTTCCTCCACAACGCCTTAACAAGGTGGGTAGTCTTGTTGCATAGAACCTTGTCTCTATGATCCAAGATCTCCACCGGTTGCTCCTCATAAGAGAGGTCATGTTCCAGTTGTACCACCTCTGTATTTAGTACATGTGAAGGGTTAGGTATGTACTTTTTCAAGAGGGATACATTTAAGATATCATGAAATTGTACTAGATTTGGAAGAAGTACAAGCCGATAGGACACTGCTCCCACACAATCCAGTATTTCATAGGGGCCAATGTACCTAGGGATGAGCTTCCCTTTATTCCCAAACCTCATGACTCTATTACAAGGTGAAATCCAAAGAAAGAATTTGTAACCAACATCAAACTCCAAGTCCCTTATACGGTTGTTGGCATAGCTCTTTTTCCGACTCTGAGCAGCCTTAATGTGTTGTTGGATGGCATGGACCTTTTCTGTCATCTCTTGCACAAGATCAGGCCCAAGAATATTTCTCTCACCAACTTCATCCCAACAAGTAGGAGTTCTACATTGATTCACATATAGAGCTTCATGGGGTGCCATTTGAATGCTCAAGTGGAAGATATTGTTTTAAGAGAACACAAATAAAGAGAGATGTTGATCTCATCCACCTTTAAATTCCATCGAGCAAGTTCTCAGCATGTCCTAGAGTGTTTGAATAGTCCTTTCAGATTGGACATCAGTTTGGGGGTGATATGCCGTACTGAAATTCAATTCAGTGCTTAGAGCTTATTGAATACTTCTCTAGAATTTTGATGTGAACCTTGGATCATGATCAGATACGATAGAAAGTGGGAATCCATGCAGCCTTACCACTTTCTTCACGTAAATCCTGGCAAGTTGATCAAGAGAGAAATCTTCCAGAATAGAGATAAAATGGGTAGTCTTGGTGAGACAGTCCACAATAACCCATATCGAATTATTTCCTTTGGAAGTTCTTGGGAGACCAGTGACGAAGTCCATAGTGATATTGTCCCACCTCCATGCTGGTATGGGTAGTGGTTGCAATACCCCTTTAAGAAGTTGTCGTTCTTCCTTAACTTGCTGACATACCAGGCACCTTGAAGTGTAGTCAACAATCTCCCTTTTCATATTATCCCACCAATAATGATCAAGAAGGTCCCTATAAATTTTTGTGATTCCAAGATGTATAGAGAAAGTAGAGCTATGAGCTTCATCCATCAGCTCCTTCTTTATTTCTGGAATAGATGGAACACATAGTCTTGTATGAAATTTCTGTACACCTTCTTGATCAGTATTGAACTCAGGAAACTTCCCATCCTTCACAGCCTCAAACTTCTTCTGTAATAAAGGATATTCTTTTTGAGATTTCTTGATCTTCTCTAGTAATGAAGGTTGAGAAATAATTTGGGTTAGGGTTGATGATGTCCCTTCCCTTATAATTCCCATGTATAGCTTTACTAGGTCATTAATAAAAGGATCTTTTTGAATCCTCATCATGGAAAGAACAACTGGGCCTTTCCTGCTTAATGCATCAACGACTTTTTTTGCTCTTTTGGGATGATAATGAATTGAACAATAATAGTCTTTAAGAAGTTCCAACCATCTCCTTTGTCTCATGTTCAATTCCTTTTGTGTGAAAATATACTTCAAACTTTGACGGTCTGTGTATATATCACATTTCTCCCCATAAATATAGTGCCACCATATCTTCAGAGAAAAAATGACCGCAACCAGCTCCAGATCATGCGTAGGATAGTTCTTCTCATGAGTCTTAAACTATTGAGATGCATAAGCAATGATCTTTTCATTTTGCATGAGGACACACCCAAGCCCTTTTGGAGATTAATCGCTAAAAATAATGAATCCTTCTCTACTTGAGGGCAGAGTTAACACATGTGCAGTAACCAATCTCTTCTTCAGCTCTTGGAAAATTTCCTCACACTCCTTTGTCCAGATGAACTTGACCCCTTTTCGAGTTAACTTGGTTAATGGATTAGAAATTCATGAAAAGTTTTTCACAAACCTCCTATAATATCCTGATAATCCAAGGAAACTAATAATATCAGTTATTATTGTAGGATGAGGCCACTCCTCTACAACTTTTTTTTGCAGAGTCAACTGTGATTACTTCATTAGTAAAAATGTGCCCCAAGAAAGCAACTTGTTGTAACAAGAATTCACATTTACTAAACTTTCCAAAAAGTCTTTCCTTTCGTAGAGTTAGAAAAATAACCCTTAGATGATCCTCATGCTCCTCAAGAATTTTGGAATATATCAAAATATCATCAATAAAAACTACCACAAAGTTATAAAGGTAGTCTTTAAAGAATCTTTTCATCAAATCCATAAAAATATAAGGTGAATTAGTTAGTCCAAAAGTCATAACAACAAAATCATAATGCCCATATCTTGATCGGAAGGCAGTTTTTGGAATATCTTTCTTCTTCACCCACAATTGATGATAACCAGATCGAAGATCAATCTTAGAGAAGAATTGATCCCCACGAAGTTGTTCAAATAAGTCATCAGTTCTTGGAATAGGGTATTTTTTCTTTACTGTGATTCCATTCAGTTCTTTATAATCAATCCATAGCCACATCGATCCATCCTTATTCTTCACAAAGAGAACAGGTGCTCCCCAAAGAGACACACTCGGTCAGATAAACCCCTTCTCCAAAAGATCTTGGAGTTGTTTCTTTAATTACTCCAACTCCACATTTTCCAACCTATATGGGGTCTTTGATATTGGATGAGATCCAGGTATGAGTTCAATAGAGAACTCTACCTCTATTTCTGGGGGAGGTCCAGGCAACTCCTCAGGAAACATGTCAATGTATTCCTGGACGATGAGGACATTTTCTATCCTCAAACTCTCATTTCCTTCATCTTATTCACCGATCAATTCCATAAATAAGGATATAGGAGGTTCTTATAGAAAAATATTAGGTTGAGATATCTCTCCTTGGAAGATAACTGTAGGTTTTCCATTCAAGACTACTAATATTTCCTTACTTCTGTATTTGATCTTAGCATTATACTTTGAGAGCCAGTCCATCCCTAGTATAATGTTGAATTCTAGCATGGGTATGACTACTAGATTTATGATAAGATTGTTCTCACCAAAGTAGATACTAGAGTTTCTAAACACTGATGATGCTTGGATAATCCTACCAAGAGTCTTGACTGATAACTCTACTTTTAGCAAGTCGGGGGTTGATTCTAAATTCTTTGCAAACTTGGAGGAAATAAAGGAATGAATAGAACCAGAATCAAACAAAGTACTTTCTAGATTTGAGAGAACAAAAAGAGTACCTGCTAACACATCATTTAGAGATTCAAATTCAGTTGTCGTGATAGAAAAAGCACGACCTTGCTCCCTTGGCCTTTGCTGAGGCTGATGGTGGTTCCCCTATACTACCCTCGGATTTGGACAGTGATTAGAAAAGTGCCCCAGTTGTCCACACTTAAAGAACTAGACATCAGGTAGGGTCTTCACCATCTTCCCCTTGTCGTTAGTGTTTTGAAGTTGAGGTTTCACCTCACTACAATAATTTCTTGAAATATGTCCATTTCTTCCACACTTGTAGCATTTCCCGCTCCTGAGCAGGAAGTTCCCTGAATGCTTCTTCCCACATTTATTACACATGGGACGTTGCACTTGCTTGCCTAGTCTTCCTTGATCAAAGATCCTACCTAATCTCAGCTCCATCGATCTCTTTTTGTCATTGGATTTATGAGACCACTGCGTCTCACCAAACTCCAGTTTGACTTTCATTTCACTTCACACAATCTCCTCATAGCTGTCATAATCACGGTTGGCTAGATTCTTCCATAGATGAGGTCTCAGTCCACCAAATAATCTATCAACATTTCCATTTGGATCCATGAAAAAGCTAGAGGTGTAACATGAAATCCTTGTGAAGTTCATCTCGTAGTTTCCCATAGATTTATTCTCCTTCTGCTTCAGCTCGAGAAACTCCTTCTCCATTATTGTTCTCATAGAATGAGGGAAATACTTATTGAAGAAGATCCCTATGAACTCTTACCACTCCATAGATTCAACCTCCACTCTTGGCCTCATGTTTTTAATCATCTCCCACCACTGATCAACTTCTCCTTATAAGTGATAGACAACCAGGGTGACCTTCTCTTGCTCTGAACAGTGGAGCACAGAAAAGATCTTCTCGATAGAGTTGATCCATTGCTCAGCAATCAATGGGTCAGTCGATCCACTGAAGGTTGGTGGTCATTGACACATAAAGGACTCAACATAATGTTGTTCCCTTTGTGGTGAGATTGGTCTCTCATCTTGATTCAAGTTATTTCCCATAACTTGATTCAGTTGGTTCATCATTCGCATGAATGTTTCCATTCTGGCTTCCATCGAAGGGCCGTCAGTGCATGGTCCATTGCGGTCACCATTTTCATGGTTCCTCCTATTTCCCTCCATTTCTAAAAGAATAAAACCTTAATGATAAACTTATTTTATTTTTGAATCTTTTAACTATAAAGGATTTATGTCTTAAAACTTCTTTAAATAGTTACATTTCTCTATAAATTCTTCATAAGGATTCATAAAAATCTTATGATTAACCAAACATATCCCCTGGAAGTGTCATAACCAAGAGTGCATTAAGGCCTGTTGTCGTGCACCAGTTCCTATTCGAGTCTAGATCAAAGCGGTGTTTTCAGGTTTTAACCCTATGTACATCTATTCTAGAGCCTCCTCTACCTGCTCGTATCTTGACAAGGATGCATTTGTTTGATAAACCACTTACTCAATATACACCAAAATACCAGGAAGTTTTCCAATATTTAAAATTTTCTATAGGATTATTCCTAAATATTTTATAGCCTAATTTATATAAATAACTAAAATATCCTTTTATACCAACTATGGTATCCCACCTTTTTATTACACAACTTTACATTAAATTTTACATACAGAGGATCTTTAAAGTCTAGTGTCTTGGAAATCAGGAACATAATACATTAAAAACAACATAAAAAATTATTCTAATCCACTTGTAAGGCTTCATAAAGTTAATCCTAAGTACAATTACCACATCTCATAACCTGGAGACATACATTCAAAGGAAAGGGTGAGAAGAAGGCCGAGTAAGGGTAAACAAGGGAATCAGTTTACTTTTGACATCAATAAGAACTTGAATAAAAACATAAGGACATGAGAAATAGAAGTATATGAATATCATAATAAAATGAAATTAAATCATAACTTGAATATGTGGCTACAACATTTCATTTATACATTCATGAACATATCACCAGGGTTTAACCCCAAGGTGTCATAAAAATTACCAAGGTTATTCACCAAGGTATCATGAAACTTGTCATCTCTAGAGATTAATTCATTAGCCAATGAATTAGAGATCTATCAGGGAACACCCTTAATATGTCTTTAATTTCATGTTAGACACATATATAATATTAAAACATTTCATAAATAATCCAAATAGAATCAAAGAAATAGGTTTCTTGTCAAAATCATGATGTTTAAAAAGAGCTTAAAAATAAGATCATTATGTCATTTATAACCCATGGAAAGGGAGTGAGGGTTATATGTATGTAAATTACAAAATCAAATATATCATATTTATATATTTATGAACACCCATAGAAATGAAATAGTTCTGGGTATTCACATAAATAAAACAAGAGAATTTCTTGAGAGAAAGAGATAGAAATTTTGAGACAAAATTTCTGCAGCATAACGACTATATAATATGGTTTTAGAAAACATTGAAAAGAGAGGGGACAAGGGTAAAACACTCATAAATAATTCATAATAAAGTATAAATTCAGAATAACATAGAGATAAGAACATGTTATGGAAATTTTAATGACATACCACATGGAAAGGAAACATGAAAGAAAAGAGAAGATGCGATTCACACATGAGCCTCAGCCCAGTTGGTGAGGTATCCTTAAGTGCATCCACAAGACCCAGGTTCAAAACCAGGAAGAGACATATTTCTGAGTACTGTAGCAGTACTATAGCAGTAATGTACATTGTGCGGGTACTGTAGTAGAACTGTACACTGTACAGGGTTGTAGCAGAACTGTACACTGTGTGGGAACTGTAGCAGGCACTGTAGCAGGTAATGTGTGGTACTGTAGCAGTTGAAACTATTAAACTTGGGCACTGGTTTGGGCTTGGATTAATTAAATATTTAGGGAAACATAGGCCTTCAGGTCAGTAGAGATTTCAGACCACCTTTAAGGCCCTCAAGCCACCTCAAGGCCTTCATGCCTCATTCAGTTTCCCCAGACACACTAAAAAAAAACAGCTCCAGAAGAGTATTCTGAGCAGGTGCACTTACCAGAACAGATCCAAATGGATTTATCAGAATGAGAGGGTATGGATATGCCATTGGTACCAGCCAGTTCTTTCATGAGAAGCCTAGCCAGACGACCATGCAAAGGTGGAGAGCTACTATCATGATGCAGATGCTGGGGAGGGGTAGTTCCTTGTAGATAGTTTGGTTGAATTCCCAAAGACCTTCGGGTCATTTAATCTCCTAAGCCTACGGGCCTTGTAATATCTGATCCTAAAGGCCTTGTAAGGGTTCCCCCTCATCCCTAGAAATGGTGCTTATCAAAAATCAATAAAAAATATAGGCCTTTGGGCCATTCGGGCTAAGAGAAGATGTGATTCCTTTAACGAAAAATTCGGCAGCATAACAACGTCACTTAAAAATTCAGAAAACAAATTTATGAGAAAAGAAAGGGTCTATCAACAATTATACATGAAATAGATAGTAAATAGAACATATAAGAACATACTATCAACATAAATATATGGAAATTAGAAGACACAACATAAAGGATGTCATGACTTAAAAGAGGAGGGTGAAAGGATCCCTTACCTTGAAGTGTAACTTCGAAAGCTTGAAGGTCGGGACCTTGGGAGGCTTGAGGGCACATTGGGAGGACTAATTGGTAGGTAAGGAGACCATAAATTCATTGATGTTGATTTTTGGAATGAAATGAATGAGGGAAATGGTTTGGTATTTATAGGAAAAGTGAGTGAATAAATTATGAATTTCCAAGGGACACCTCATCGGTGGTATTTGCAAAACCATAGGCTTGCCCATGGTATTTACCCATGGTATTGGCCACTTGGGACACCTAATATAATATATCACTATTCATAAGTCATCCATAAATATTACATCATTATTACATCATTAATGATGTCATTAATCACACGAAACTCAAAACTGCATTTTTACTATTCACCAAAAATTCAACTGTTTCAGAAAATCCCTAAAATTCACCCTAACCAAATATCAATGATCAGAATTTAAAAATTAAGTCCATTTTATGAAAATAATTTTCTAAATATTTTTAATTTAATTTTTAAATAAAATCATTATTTATCTAAAAAATACAACTTTAAAACTATAACTCATTTTGTAACACCTTAAAAGAGTAATCAAGGTCCCATAAAATTATTGAATAACTATAAGGAAATAAAGTAACAATTTATGATTAAATTTTATGAAAATACATTTCCATTTTAAATTATTAAATTAATTATAAAATTGCAAGTAAAATATTTATGACATACAAAAATACCAAAACTTAAATTATGATCATTTTTTTCACTTTTAAGATTTCTAGAATGTATTTATACATTCATGGGTAAAGTTTCTTATTTTTTTGGTCAAATTAATATTCATTACTATTCATATGGGTATGTTACTATTCTTACTATACTATTCACTAAAAAACAAGTCTAAATTTCTCACTAATCACAACTGTAGAAGACCATTTTTTGAAAATCATTTCACATTATTAATTATTTAATGAATACAAAAATATTTTAAAATACCCATTTTCCCTAAATTAATCAATAATACCCATCCTATATTTATCTGGATATTTGAAATTCACAAACTTGTCCATAATAAGAAATAAAAATTTATTTATATAAAAGGATTACACAAAGTAGCTAAGGTCTCATTACATAGCCCCTTATAACACCAGCATAGGACCTAAGTGTAAGGTGTGCTATGGTGATAGAATCTTGGGGTGGCTCAGACAACATTGCCCGAGTGGTGATTTCTATCAGCTTGAACTTATCCCTTAGGCGATTCCGTTCAAGATTCATACATTGAAGTTCGGCTTGGGCTTGGTCCAGAGAAAAGCCCAGTGATGCTACCTCCTTCCCAAGCTCCGACAGATGGGCTTCATATGGCTCGAGTCTACAGGATGAGGCCATTCAATCTTCTTTCTGTATTAATTAACCAAGATAACTGTATTTATAAAAAAACAATGTTAAGATTATAGTTTCCAATGATCATATTGACCAACGGTCATATAACAATCAAATCACAACAGTCACATTTTAATTATACCCACTTCATTAATTAAATGATATAGTTTTGTTGAGTATAAAATAAAATAACACACAAAATTAGGAAATAAATATAATTAAAAAAGTTTGGGTCGTTACAGAACCTACGGTAATACCATATGATA
The DNA here is from genome assembly GCA_963277665.1 of Viscum album. Classification (NCBI taxonomy): domain Eukaryota; kingdom Viridiplantae; phylum Streptophyta; class Magnoliopsida; order Santalales; family Viscaceae; genus Viscum; species Viscum album. The sequence goes on from OY728150.1 coordinate 966,127,210, forward strand.
CTAAGAAAAATTTTAACCTCTTCCACATTCTTGGGGGATTACCAATAAGAAACTACCTCAAACTTTTATGGGTCCATGAATACTACTAGCTGGGACATTAAATTACCTAGAATATTCACCTCTCATGTATATAACTTTCACTTGGACAACTTTCCATAGAGATGGTGGCATCAAAGAACCTCCAAGTTGGCTCTGAGATGATCGACATGTTCCTCCTCTAACCTTGAGTAGATCAATATGTTATAAATGAAAATGACTATGTAGTAGTCCGTGAATTCATGGAACATAGAGTTCATGAGTCCTATGAACACAAATGGTGAAATCATGACACCAGACGACATGATTGAAAACTCAAAGTGCTCATACCTGCATCTGAAGGCAGTTTTCAAGGAATCTTTCTCTTTAACCCTCAACCATTGATATCCAAATTGCAGTTCAATTTTTGAGAACCAACTATCTCCCCTCAACTGGTCAAAAATATTGTCTATCGCAGAAAGGGGTAATGATTCTTGATCGTCACCTGGTTCAAACTTCGATAGTTTATACCCAACCCCATAATACCATCCACCATATTGAAGAAAAATACTGGAGAACCCCATTATGGAACACTAAGATAAAACCCTTCTACATCAGATAATCTATTTGAAACCTCATTCCCCACAACTCATAAGGTGCTATCCGATAAAGATCCATTGAAATCGGAGAAGCATCAGGTTGAAAGTCTATCCCAAACTCAAAATCATGTTGAGGGGGTAGTAACACAACCTATTTAGGGAAAATATCCATGAAATACATGAAAAAATTGATATCCTCCTCTATACTAGCCTCTACTGATTCCATATATAGCTTGATCATCAAAGAAAGAAGGAGATCCTCACGTCTACTACCCACTTGATGGATCCACTCACCAATAAAAACTATACACTAGCCATCCACATCCAAGAACATGACTAACCTCCAAAATTATTTGATAATGGAACACATAGAATACAATCATTAGATATAGAGGATGACATCTCACAGCTACATCTGAAGCAAGAAAAATCCTCACATGACTTATGTGACCCCATCACCAGTATACATCCCTAGAACACATCAAAAAAGATAGTTTGGACTCTGACTGGTATAGTCAACAATAGAGGAATGAGAAGCCTCTCTATGTATAGTTCCAAATCATGACCTAGTTTGGGTGCAACAAAGTAGTGTAAAGATCCAAAATAAAAAAAGCACAAAAAAGGGTGGATGATAAAACAATCATACCTCTAATGATCTATGACCTCTGTAGTGCTGTTACATCTGCTGTATGAAACAGAACATGCCTAGATCCTCTACCTATCTACTGATGGACGCCTCTATGTCCATGATCAGGTTGAGGACCTTGAACACAAGGAACATCCTGAGGCTGACCTTTACCCACCCCATCCACTTTGGTCAGAGCATAAACCTACCGCCCCTACTATTGTAATGACCTCGCTGGTAACTACTGCTAAGGCTAACACTGAATATGACCACCTCTACCAAACTGAGTTCGAGTAGCCACTGGATGCTAAAATTGATAATGACCACAAAAACCATAGATGAAATAAACCGGACCCAAACCTCTAGTAAAAGAATAAAAACCACTGGCCCCAGAAGGCCGAAAGGAAAGTTTCAAAGGTTAGATCCCTTCCCGTTGAAACTTTGAAGGACCTTGCACCTGGAACCTTCTACTAGAAAACCTTATCCTTGAGGAACCATACTAGTTCCCATATCATGGTAAAACTCCTCATGGGGTAATGTGATCAATCACATCCACCATTTTTTGACCTCCAGATACACTGACAATGTAAATAGAGTTATTGTATATTGAATTTAAGGATGGAGTGCCTCCTCTAGATATCTTGCATGAGACTCCTCATCAAGAAAAAGATCCGGGAAAAAATATAGAAAGTCCTTGAACTTGATTCCCACATCCCACATTGACATTATTCCTTATTGAAGAGAGATAATCTCCTACCTATTTTGTACCTTCATGGTTGAAGAAAGTAACTCCACTTGTAACTCTTTATGAAAATTGACCCATGAAAAATTATCCTTATTCATCTCCCCAAGGTACAACATCCACCACTAACGTGCATCTCCCCACATATGACTAACTACCAAGGGGATCTAGTACTCTGTTAGTGACCAAATCAAACTACACGTGATCTCTATCTCCTCTAACTTTCTATCTCTATATCTAAAACACTACCCTAATACTTCCCCATATCCTTCCACTAAAAGGCGCACAATGTCCTCTTCCACTGGTTATCCTCCTCAATAAGATAAACCATCTGACAATCAACCAGATCAGCCTACTGAACATCTATTACCTGATTTACATGGGAATGATGACCAGGATCCATAGTTTAAAGGGAAACAAGGATATCCTAATCCTGGCAGTATGTAATTTTATTAAGATTTATTTAATTAATTTTAAATTATTTTAACTTTATCAGAACCGAAACTACCCAATTCAAATAAGAATACAAGTCATTATGATGCATGTACCTCCCCTAGGTCTCTACCATGCAAGCTATTCCACCTCACTTGGTCATTAAATAAGCTCAAATTCCATGCATTGGATTACATGGGGTATTAAAATCTCGTGTCTTAGCCAGTCTCTCTAGCCTATGTCATGCACCAAGGTCAACTGACACTATTTCCATACCAATGCATGACATCCTCACTGTGCCTAACTAAAAAATCCATCCTATCTCTCAACCATAACCTATGATACCACTCTATCATGATCCCTGACACCAAAGATACCATAATGAATAGAGAAAGATAATGACCCTTGGGTCCCACCTCCAGTAGGCCCTCGGTTGGTGACTAGCACCGAGGGTATAAAAATATCATGATATAGGAGGCATTAACGTATATAAGAAAACAATATCAGGAGATAGGATGAATCAACCATAATAAACTCCATGAAATAATATAAATAAACCCAAAATCATCCCATAATGCATGTTTAAATAAAACAGATACATATAAAAGTCTCAAAAAACAAGTACCAAAATAAAAGATAAGGCAATGACAAAACAACTATCCAAATATACAAGATAGTAATGTTTAAAAAGGTCAATGTAGTCCTCCTAGAAACATGAAAATAATTTATATATATGTGGGGTGAACATATAGTTATAATAAGTATAAAAAACAAAGTCTCTTATGCATATGTGAAAAGAGCATACTAATACACTCAAGAGAAAACAGAAGAACCAATAAAAACTAAATAGGTAATCCGACCCAACCCAACCCCATCAAGTATTTCTCACCAAGTAACACATCCAATTATAATAACATAATATGAATCATATCGATGAAAGGTACCCCACATCACTTTCCCACTGATTAGACACTCTCACAATGGAAAATGTCATGGTGCTCCCACACCTTCCGTATCACAATACATCACATCACATACCACCCACAGACACCTGATACATCACATCACATCACATCACATCACATCACATCACATCACATCTCATAATATAACCATGTTATTAGGGTATCATTAACATGAAGGACATAAACCATGAACCATCCTCTTACCATGCATTACCCCCACCATAATCCATCTCATCCTATCTCATCATATCATGCCCGAAGACACCTGGTCCATCACACCACATCAAAAAAAATCTCAACAATGACACTTTTAAATTCTAGAAATCATATCCCATGCATTTAATCATCATCTGTATGAGAAATAAGGGAGGGTTGTGTGACCATCAATCCACCCTCACCACTGGGATGTTGGAAAAAACACTCCCAAAACTATTGGTTATCGGTATTGGGTACTCGACATGGGTGGGGTGTGTAAAGAAATCACAAAAGAATACGATATATATATATATATATAATAAATCCATGCACAACCCAATACATGGGTTCACTAAAAATATAAAAACCAACTCACAACAACACCACTTTCACTGCCACTTCTACATGCACCACACGACACCATAAGCCACAAGGCACGTGCCACTTTTAATCTTATCATTAAAAGCCAAGATAATTCCCCGATTTCTGTTACCAACCCATTTCAATTTTAAAAAACTATTCCATTAAAAATTTCCATCCCATTAATTTATATTTATCATCCCACACTTTAAACCACATAGTCTGTTACAATTTATTCTTCTATTATCCAATTCGTTTTACTATTTCTAGACCATTAAATTTTATTTCAACATTATCATTTACTTAATTACATTACTACCCAGGAAACTAACATAACACAACCATACACCAAAATCCCAAAAGAACCATCATCCTCAACCTCATTCCAACAATCCCACACAACACCACCATTTAACATCCATAAACACTTTCCTCTAAAATGGCCACATTCCATCACATTCCACCACATTCCACATTCCATCGCAACAAACACATCTCCTCACACCACACCATCATATCTGCCACAACAAGGCCACTATTTTGAAACAAACCAAAATAAAAAAAACCACACCACACATCCACTTTCATCAATGAAATAAACACAAATCACATAATTTTTTTTGGATTCATTCAAGGGGATTTATCACGTTCCACTTTACTTTTATGGGAATTCTCACACAAGTAAAATTTTTCAACGAAAACAATCTATTTAGATGAGTATAAGTGATTAACTAATTATATTTTGGGTAATATCAAACAATAATAAAAACAGGGTATCCCTAACACCACAACTACATTGAAAAGGCTCCCAACAACCATGATTTTCAGCATGAAATTATCCCATATAGTTCATAACATCAATAATAATAAAAATTGTAAAATAATGATATTTCATTCCCATTACCCTTTAAAATTAAATTAAATCAATTAATTTATCTTATTTAAGCAGAGTACAACCATATTATCAAGAGATAACAAGAATAAACACATGTCACATGACACACTAGGTGAGAAATGGAGGAACCCCTACTTGGAAGAAAGACGCTTCACATGATTTTCTACACCAAAACATGGGGTGCATGCACAAGAGGGAACCTCTATAGGAAGAAATTGAACCAAAACTAACAACAGGGTTCCATGAATCCAAGGGAAAGGTTTATGAATCTCCAGTATCAAGAGAGAATGAGAAAGAAAGAACAAAGGAACAACCTTTGTTTTTGAATAAAAAAATCTGAAACTATCAAGATTTGATATGGGTTTAATTGACCATTAGTGACATATCTCATCAAATACACATGATATACCCATTAAAAGGGTCTATAATTTTAATAAATGGAAGATAAAATTATCCTCATTTAAAATGAGTTTTAATTTCATTAATTAAGGATTTAAAACCATTTTTCATAAAAAAGGACGCCAAAAGGGAAAAACTAGAAATTCTAAAAAATCAGAAACATGCTACTATTGGGTGCTATTATTAGGTGCTACCACCAGTGTGCTGCCGTCAGGTGCTACCACCAGCATGCTTCCATCAGGTTCTATCATAAGTTTCTATTTCCAAGGTGCTAATGTTAGGTGCTACCACCAGTGTGCTACCATCAGGTGTTACTATCGGTGTGATACCATTAGGTGTTATAGCTAGGTGTTATCACTAGGGTGCTACTGTTAGGTGGTATCACCAATGTGATACTGTCCAGTACAACTTCTAGGGTGCTAACACAAGTTTGATACCACCAGCGTGCTACCATCAACCTCCCAAACACCCCTTTTTCCTCCAAAACACCTCTAAACTTCCCCATTCCTCCTCCAAACACCACTGGACTTCCCCTGGACACCTCAATCACTAGATTTTGTGACTCCACAAACATATTTATATTTTTAATAATAATAATTTGTTAGTTATATTGATAAATGGTATTATTACTATTTCGTTTGGTTTAATATTGGTTTCATCCAAAACAAATTCTTTCAGAATAAAATAAGACACATTTTATTCAATAGAAACATTTAAACATTACATTGCAATAAGACCAAAAAACCATAACTATCTTAGAATACCTACTGTAGGGCCTATCAGGATCATCATAATACCACCAAACACAACAACTAGACCAAGTAAGTAGTGAACATCCTTCAATTCTATCATAATGAAAAACATTATGAAAAAAACTATGGATAAAGTACTAAGTATTAAGGGAATGTAGAGCACTATTCTTATAAGTCGAAATGGTTTTTGAAGTTTGGAACACCCTAAATAGGTATTTATAAGGCCTTTTTAACTATTGAAGATAATTATGACTATTACCTCTCCTTCTATCCATTAGGATTCAAAATCAAGTGACTTTTTTTATTTTTATAAAACCTTTATAATGTCATTAAGTATGTCAAATATTTTAAAATGTTTAAATATTTTAAAAGTTAAATGATGACATAGTTTTAATTGAAGATATATTTTATATTTGGATTTTAAAAATATAATACTTATAACGATGATGTTTCTTTTAAAATGAATATAAATTTATAAAAGGATTAACATGTTTTTTATTAACTATAGGAAGGAATGATTTTATATATGAGAAAGTTAATATATAAGTTCAGTCGCTTTTAACATTTTTTTTGTTTAATAATTTTTTTGATAAAAAATTGGGTGAGTACCCCATATTTCGACTGAGGGAATCCTTGAAGGCCAAGCCCTCAAGGTCTCAATAGGAATCTCACAAAGGCATGAATGATTCATACTGAGTCATGCACGAGCCATGCATGGTGAGGCCTAAGTGCATGAAAGACCCATGTATAGGGCCTGGTTAGGCATGAGCAGAGTGTGAGCTAGGTCGCACACCGGTGCAGGTGAGGGTGGGCCAAGGCCAGTGGGTGGGGGTACTGGGTATAAGGACCCCACTATGTGTGTTTTTGTCATTGAAATGAAGGAAAAACATTGATTTATTTAATGTGGTCCTGAAACCCTCCCCGTTTTGATGTGGGATGCAAATTTTTCTACAGAACGCAATCTGAATCATTCGATCTCACCATGAGAGATCCTGACCGTCCGAACTAGTCCAACCTTTAAACCCCCATCACTATGATTTTATGAGCCATTATATTGGGAAACGCTGGATCCTGACCATTAAAGATTTTTAAAAAAATACGGAACCCACTATAGTTGTCCGATCAACCCTGATCTAATCTCGTCTGCTCATCTTTTTTTTAAAATGGGCGGAGCCACCATAACCATCTTATCAGACTGAGATGATCATAACCCTCTGTTTCTTTTCCCTTCTTCCCTTCATCTTTTTAATCATGCCTTACCATTCAACATCACCTCTTCAACCTATATTATTATTCCTCATCCCATGAGTCCTCCTATCACTCCCCTCAGACCTAACCGTTTCTTTTTCCACAAGTCCACCTTGGGTGCATTAATTTAATGAAAACCCAAGCTGTTTCCCATGAAATTTTTCCACAAAATATATATATAATAATAAAACTGATTTATTTAGGATTTAACTTGATTAAGGTTCTTTTTCTTGTCAGAAATAGTTAGATTCGAGTTGATTTGGGTTTCTTAGTTTATTTTTTATGTTTAAACCGTGGTATATAAAAAATATATAAATAGTTTATATAAACCCATCTTACACACATAACTGATGAGGATAGAGGTATTCACGACCCTCAAAATTACATTTATAAACCTACACTGGCACAGTGGTGCAAGGTCAATCCATAGAGAAGGTGGGTGAGTTTTCTAAGGTTTTAAACAAAATAAACTCCACTGTTGTCAGTAGTGGAGGGAGTGAACATCTTTTTATTTTTTATTTTTTTATTTTTTTATTTTTTTAATGATGAAGTTGAAGCAGGATGAGGAAACAAGATTTTTTATAGAGAAACTAACATTTACACTAAGTACTGATAAACTAGAGAAATACAATAAACTAATATGAACCAGTAAGGCAAGGGAACTCAGATCAATAAAAGTCATTCAGGAAATCTAATATACTAGTTAAAATAGTTTAATTCTTCACAAATTTTATTGAATCACTTCTCAAGGACATGCTGAAGAATCCACCTTGCCAGGGAATTCAACAGGCAGATGATTAAGTCTTGGAATTCACCACACCAAAACTTAATCACACTAATAAGAAGTTTTAGAAAGATAATGTTTGGAATTAAACTCACTATAAATTTCCAAATTAATGATGTTAAAGTTTCAATAGATGAATTCAAAATCAAACTCTCTAGTCAATATTGAAATTTTGAATTTTGAAATCGATTGAGAGGTGAAAAAACTAAACAAATAATCATAATTCAATCTCATTGATTGATTGTGATTTTGAAAGATGTAAGTATGTGAATAAATTCAAATGAAAATCTAGAAGAATCAAATTCCCGATCTGAGAAAATATTAGCCTATGATCATATTGATTTTCACACTAAAACACACGAAAACAGAGTACAAAATCTTGAACATAGAAGAAGGAGAACTCCCCAAGTGATGCCTATCTTTAGGCTTCTTAGCCTCCAACTCGTCTCCAGTACTGCTCCCGAGAGTCTTCACTCTCGAAGAATATCACGTGGAATCAGAATGAGAGTCCCTAGATCTCCTTTGCAAAGGTGTGATAGTGGAATTAATATCAACCCCCAAAAATCTGTTGCTACTCTGTTCTTAAACCTGCGGTCATCTGCTACGTGTCACTGCATGTATTCCACCAATATAACTTTTCTTTTACTGTTGCACCATACACATGTGTGTTTTCGTGAACCACACGTCGCATTCGTTTTTCCCTTGAAACTAACTCCCTGTGAGTTAGTTGGAAGCACTTGGACGTTTTTTAGACTTTGGTATGAACCTGCACAAGAAAGAAAAAAACATAACAGTTAAAAACACGAATAAAGTTTAATTAAATACAAATATAGTCATTAAGTTTTAATTAATAATTTTTACATTTAAAAAATTATTTATTAATTTATTTTATTAGAATTATTAATAATAAGTTATTATAACTTTATTTTTAAATAAGATTATTATTAATGTTTAAAAGGTTTTATTAATTTTCAATTAATTGTTATTAATTTTAATGTTATTATTTTATTAGGTAATTAATCCTTATTAAAGATCACCATTAAAGTTTATTTTGGTTTGATAATATAATTTATTTTAATTATTAAAATTAGATTAATGTAATTAAATTAATTATTTATATTTATAACTTCTTATTAATTATTTTAGTTTTTAAATATTCTATTTAATTAATTAGTTAATAATTTACTTAATTAACATTTTACATTAATTACTATTAGATATTTTAGTACAATTAATATTTTATTATTATTATGTTTTTATTTTAGTTTAAGTTAATTTAATTTTAATTTAATTTGTTTAATCATATCTTCCATGCGGGGGGGGGGGGGGATTTGGTAGCTTCCTCCATCCAGTAGCAAGGTGGCGTGAAGAGAAAGTCTCTACGGCTTCAGCAGCTCCCTTCAACGGATGGCAGGAGAGCTCCTGCTTTGGTCTGGCAGCACTTAATAGGGCAAGCCGGTGGGTCTTTGAGGTTCTGCGACAACTTCCTTTTGATGCGGGATGGTGGGGGATTCTTCTCCAGGAAGCATGTGGCTTGCGGGCTCAGCGGATCAGCGCGGTTCAGACTCATCATCCCAGCGGCAGCCTCAGGTACTACCAGCGGTGGTACACCACCTCTCTCTCCCTCAATCTAGATCCATCAAACCTTGGCCTCAGCTCGAACTATTTCACCGCGGCATGACACGACCAGATCCAAGTCGGTGGCTTGGCTCAAAGGTGGTGCACAAAGATCTCCGTGGAAGAAGGGATTTCTTCAGGTTGAGTCTAAACTCGGCTTCAGATTTGAGAAAGGTGGGTTTTAGGGACTGATTTGTTTGGATGGATAAATTCTTCTGGGTGTAGATGGTTTTGATTTTTCATGTAAGACTGGTTTTTGATTGATTACGATGGTGAAGGCATGTTTCGCAACGATGGATGAAGTAGAGGGATGTATTGGCATGATGATGAAGTGGAGAAAATGTGTTGGTATGGGTAGTTGAAGAATGCATAGGTTCAGAAGTGAGACCGATAGATGTGTGGGAGAGAAAACAGTGAGTGAAATGTGAAGCTATTGGTGTGTGTTGTGACTCACCGATAGAATGAATGCATCGGTCACTAAGTGGCTCACCGATAGAAGGATGGAAGCAGGGGAGGATTGGTGAGTTGGACATCTCACTGATGGTTGAGAAATAAAACGATTCACCGATAAAAAAAACCAAAACTGGTGTGAGCGTGAAACCGATGAATGAAGATGAATGGTAAGTCAATGACTCACTGATAGTTAAAAAAACATCGGTGTGACGTATAAAAAAATAAACAAATAAAAACATAAATTAAAAACATTAAACTCTAAATAATTAATTTAAAATAAATCAAACAAATGTCTAAATGATAAATTAAATAAAAACACAATTAAATTAAGTCACCGTTGGACAATCCAATGGCGAGTCACATGTACACAACTAAAAATTTAGAAATAATAAACTTAAAACCATTAATTAACTAAAACTAAAACTTAAATTATTTAAAGTAATTAATTGGTTAACTTATTAAAAACACAAATCTAAATAAATTAACTAAAAAAACTTAAACTGGGTTATTGATTATATTAAACCTTAAAATAACAAATTTTAATAATTAAATGTAACTTTTTAATTAATAAACTGAATTAAATTAATAAAAGAATGAATTTAGTAGTTGTTGACTCTAAATTCTTAACTACTTTCATTAATTTAGAATATTAAGGAAATTAAAGTATTAAAATTATAAACTAAATAATTAATGAACAAAAAGAACACTTAAAAACACATTCTTTTATTAGATTAAAACTTAAGTTATTTACTTATAGAATATAAACTACCAGAATGATTAAACAAATAAATTAATAAAGTTAATTTATTTTAATGAGTCTAAATTAAAGGGAAGGATATTATATTAAAAAATAAATTAATTAATACACAAATAAGATGATTAAATGATTAATTAACAAAAGAAAAAAATTATTAAATAGTGAGCAGAATAAATATAACTAATCAAAATAATAAAATATATGAGATTAAAAATTAATAAATCTAAATTAACTATTTTAATGACAAAAATTACATAATTAATTATAAAATTTGATAAATTAATGAATTTAATTAAAAAGGTACAAAAGTACATTTATTTAATAAAAAATGTAAAAATAGTTAATTAAAACATTAAATATTAAGTAAAAAGATGTGGAAAAACTATGTAAAATAAGGCCACATCAATAACCTTATGGGTTTTCTTCTCCTCAACCGTCCACCATCCTCTTCTCGGCTCAACCTCACCCTTGAAGACAGGTAAGGGTTAATTTAACCTCATTTTTATATGTAAAAACCCTTATATACACTTATGTGTATATATGATTTTATATAACTTCAAATGCTAATCTGTTTTGGGTTTTTCAAGTGATGATTATCAGTAATTAACTGATGTTTTGATACATATAATACTTTTAAAGGATTTACAAAGAGTGGTTTTTGAGTTTGCTAAACTCATACATATATATAGGTATATACAGTTATATATATGTATATAGTTTTTAATCCTAATCCAATTAAGTACCTTTTCATCTTAAGTTAAGAAATTATTTTAAAAGGTGATCTCTATCCTTATAATTAGTCTATTAATTCTTGATTCAAAACCTATATGTATATATAAGTACCACAAATACATATATACATGTATTTCTTCATTTTAAGAAGTTTTAATAGTATTAACCTTGTTATGATTTTATGTTTTGAGAGTTATATTTTGATTTATTCAAAATATTTTTGTAAATAAGCATATTAACCTTTTTATGATTTTATGTTTTGAAAGTTATTTTTCGATCTGTTCAAAATGTTCTATACAATACACATGTGATCATATTTGTATTTAACCATTTTCAAAAAATAAATAAATAGAAGATAAAGGATTTGTACTATAATTATTTTCTAAGTCCTCATTGTGCTAGGGATTAATTAATCAAGCTAAGTTACTTTTCAAAGAAATACAAGTGTTTATATTTCTACATGTTTTACATTTGTAATCAACCCTTGAATTGGATGATTCCAATACATATATTAATTGATTATATGATCACAAATACAATTTTTATATTGGAAAACAATAAAAAAACCTTGTCTTGTTATTGTGTGCCTATTTTTTTTTAAAAAAGGTCATCACCTTGTTATTACAATTAACATTACATACATGCATCTCAATTATTAATTTTAGGAAAAAGGGATGAAATTATCTTTTGTTTAATACATACATGTACATGCATAAATACATAAATATATGTATAATTAACATAAAGTATTATCAGAACTTATATATGGAGAGTATATAATGTTAGATCATAATTTTAGAAGCTCTCATGTCAGTGAAGTGAGTTTAAATATTTTCTTATGTTTTAATATCTCACAATAAATGAATGTATTATGTTTATAAATATTATATTTTCATTCATGACAAATCTTTCATAATGAATACTATTAGTTATTAAAGTTTATGATTTAATTTGTTTGACATGAACATTTATCAGTGTATGGTTTAAAAATGAAAGATAAGTATCTTAAATTCAAAAACATGTATTTTTTCATATAAAAGGTCTAATTTCATGAATTAAGGGTTTTGAATTTAAGAATCATTATTTTATGTGACATACCTAAACAATATATTATTTTATGTTCACTAGATATCATCACATGTGAAAAAGTGTGTTTATTTGTTCATGCATGTCATTGATAAAATTGATTCATGCATGCCATTGATAAATTTGATATAGCCTTAGCCTAAATTATACTACCAAACCATGCAATATTTTATATTAAAGTTTTCATTTATTGCATGATTCACTTTAGTTATGAATATATATAGTTATTGTAAGTATGGAATTTATCTTTTATGATATCTTATGGATTAAGAAATTTAGTTATTCAAAGTGGTATGAGACACTTTGAATAAAATACATAATTTAATTATTCAAAGTGGTATGAGACACTTAGAATAAAATACATAATTTAATTATTCAAAGTGGTATGAGACACTTTGAATAAAAGACACAATTTAATTATTCAAAGTTGTATGGGACACTTTAAATAAAAGACTTATTAGACATATGAGGAATGTATAGAACTTATTATGTGATGGGTGAGGCCCTCTATAGCCTCTCGATGCATCGGTAGGTCTCATGAGAAAAACTAGGTCATGGCATGAGGCCTTGACAGAATGATTGTGTATGGTCTTGGCACGAGACCTTGACAGAATGATTATGATTATCCTACATTATGCATTCCCTCATTATGTTATTAGTATTTTACCAACCATGTGATTATTTGACTAGTAGAATATCCTTGGTTAATAATCTTGTACTTATGATTATGGTAATAAAAGTACATGGCATAATGATGTAAGTACTTTATAAATGAAGTTTATCATTATAAATTCATCTTTCATTTCATGAATTAAATTTTATGTGATAAGTGATTTATGATATTGATTCTTGTGAAATTATAAGCAAGTATTATTTCTTGTGCTAAATTGTACCTTCACCCTTACAAGTCACTCTTAATCTAGTTTGATCAAATGCCGACTTATATGCAGCATTTCATGCATTATTGTATAAGCATATTTTGAAATGTGTTTTAGCCTTTAAACGAATATATAAATTCTTGTATATGAGATTTCCATAAAAATTATCACTTGTAACCTTTGAAAAATGATCATGACGTACTACAATAAATGTTATTTTCTTTTAAGAAATTTTTTTATGTATGTATAATTATTATGAAGGGATTTTAAAAAAAGGATTTTATTAATTATTTTTGAAACCCCTTACTGATCGTTTTAAATGATCACCCTATGTTTTTAATTTTATTTTTTATAGGATTAGTATATTTTTCAGCTTTGAGTTATTATATGTGGTGGCAGCATTATAGATTTTATCTCGTATAGTTCAGAAGAAAATCATCAGTTATATCTGGTTTTCTAGAACCTAGACTGAGAAGATCCTATGTGATGAGATGTGATGTGTAATTTTATCAGCATATTTTTATATAAAAAATTACACACCATGTTTTAGGCACTAAATCTGGTCCTATGGGGTCAGGGTATTACAGTTGGTATCATATAAATAATCTATACAATTCTGGAAAATTAAATCAAAATTAAAAATTTAGTTATGATTTGATGAGTAGAAATTTTTCTTAAACTTTTTAGATGGAAGGTAGGATAAAAACAACAAATATTTTGTCTCTTTCTACTAAGATACTAGAAACAATAATTTACAAATCATGTATGAATGAATTTGAGCCCTTTGGAAACCTTCGTTTGACCTGCAAATATCTTTACCGCATATCTATCACTCCTATAATACTTCATTTCCATTGAGGATTATGCTTTGTTTATTTCCTCATAGTGCATGATCAACTTCCATTCTATGCACGCCAGGGAAAGTAATTTGAGGGTCTATTTAAATGTTTTACCCTAGTAATTTTTTTTGTCTCTAGTGGATTTCCAAGAAGCTGCAAGAGAGGGTGGCCTTCACGCAACATACCTATGTCAAATCTTTTCCTACAATTTATATGGTCAAATTAGAGACTTTGAAATTCTTGAGGTTGAGCCTTTTCATTTGTTCTATAGACATCAAGTCCATTTCAATGTCTCCCAACTTTAAAAACCTCATTCCTCTATCTCGAGATACTATAGTTGTGTAAACGAGTTTGACCCAACTTGCTTGTTCTATGTTTGGTCCAAAGAAATCAAGAAATTTAAAACTGTAATGAGGATTCATTTAACCAGAAGGAAATTGGAAAATCACTAACACTGGTGGAGCTGGTGAAGGTATAAATTAATTGTTTTCCCATTATTTTTGTTAATTAATAATACTTAAGATGGTTATGTAGGTACATAAAGGTGGATGTCAGAAGGTCAATGCCCGTAAGACTGCCAGAGTATGATCGAATTGAAAGGATGCAATTCTTCTTAGGGGGAATAATGTGACGCCCCATACATATTTATATTTTTAATAATAATAATTTGTTAATTATATTGATAAATAATATTATTATTGTTTTTTTTAATATTGGTTCCATCCAAAATAAATGCTTACAGAATAAAATAAGTCAAATTTTATTCAATAGAAACATTGAAAATTACATTGAAATAAAGCCTAAAAACCATAACAATCCTAGAATACCTACTACAAGGCCTATCAGGATCACCAGAATACCACCAAATACAACAACTAGACCAAGTAAGTAATGAAAATCCTCCGAGTCTGTCATAATGAGAAACATTATGGCAAGTACCATGACAAAAGTACTAAGTGTCAAGGGAATGTAGAACACCATTATTATAATCCGAAATGGTTTTTGAAGTTTGGAACACCCTAAACATGTATTTATAAGGCCATTTTAACCGTTGAAGATAATTATGACCATTACCTCCCCTTCTAGCAGTTGGAATTCAAAATCAAGTTACTATTTGTATTTTTATAAAACCATTATAATGTCATTAAGTATGTCAAATATTTTAAAATGTTTAAACATTTTAAAAGTTAAATGATGACATAGTTTTAATTGAAGATATATTTTATATTTGGATTTTAAAAATATAATACTTATGGCCATGATGTTTCTTTTAAAATGAATATAAATTTATAAAAGTAAAGACATGTTTTTTTGTTAACTATAGGAAGAAATGATTTTATATATGAGAGATTTAATATATAAGTTCTATATCTTTTAACATTTTTTGTGTTTAATAATTTTTTTAATAAAAAATTGGGCGAGTACCCCACATTTAGACCGAGGGTAGGCTTGAAGGCCAAGCCCTCAAGGTCTTAGTGGGAATTTCACAAAGTCATGAATGATGCATACTGAGTTTCGCATGAGTCATGCATGGTGAGGGCTAAGTGCACGCAAGACCCGTGTATAGGGCTTGGTAAGGTGCGAGCAGAGTGTGAGCTGGGTCATGCACCAGTACGGGTGAGGGTGGGCTAAGGCCCGCTGGTGGGGGTCCCGTGTATAAGGACCCCTCTGTGTGTGTTTGTGTCATCAAAATGAAGGCAGTAGTATCAAGTTATTTAAGGTGGTCCTGTAACCCTCCCCATTTTAATGTGGGACACATATTTTTCTATAGAACATGATTTAAGTTATTCGATCTCTCCATGCGAGATCCTGATCATCCAAACCAATCTAGCCTTCAAACCCCCATTGCCACAGATTCCTTGCCGTGATTTTATGAGCCTTTAGATCGGGCAACGCTGGATCCCAACCATTCAACCTTTTTACAAAACCGTAGAACCCACCGTAGATGTCTGATCAACCTAGATATAATCTCGTCCTTTTATCTTTTTTTAAAATGGTTGGATCCATCATAGCCATCCGATCATATTTAGATAATCACAACCCTTCATTTCTTTTCCGTTCTTCCCTTATTCTTATTCTTCCTCGTACTGCACCATTTGATGTCGCCTCTTCATCCTCTATTATTATTCCTCATCCCATGAGTCCTCCAATCACTCTCCTTAGACTCAGCCGTTTCTTTTTCCACAAGTCCACCTTGGGTGCATTAATTTAATGAAAACCCAAACCATTTCCCATGCAATTTTTCCCTAAAATATGTATAATAATAAAACAACCAATTTATTTAGGGTTTACCTTGATTAAGGTTTTTGTTCTTGTAAGAAATATTTAGATTCGAGTTGATTCATGTTTCTTAGTTTATATTTTCTGTTTAATCTGTGGTATATAAAAATATATATAAACAGTTTATATAAACCCATCATGCACACATAACCCTATGGGCTTTATTCTCCTCAACCTTCCACCAACCTCTGCTTGGATAAACCTCACCCTTGAAGACATGTAAGGCTATATTTATCCTCATTTTTTATATGAAAAAACCCTTATATGCACTTATGTGTATATATGGTTTTATATAACTTCAAACCCTAATCTATTTTGGGTTTCTGAAGTGATTATTATCAGTAATTAATTGATGTTTTGATGCATATAATACTTGTAAAGGGTTTACTAAGAGTGATTTTTGAGTTTTCTAAACTCATATATACATATATATATATATATATATATACGGTTATATATATATGTATATATTTTTTAATCCTAATCCGATTAAGTATCTTTTCATCTTAAGTTAAGAAATTATTTTAAAAGGTGATCCCTATCCTTATAATTATTATCTTCATTCTTGATGAAAAACCTACATGTATATATAAGTACCACAAATACATATATACATGTCTTGCTTCATTTTAATAGTATTAACCTTGTTATGATTTTATGTTTTGAGAGTTATATTTTGATTTTTTCAAAATATATTTGTAAATAATCATATTAACCTTTTTATAATTTTATGTTTTGAAAGTTATATTTCTATTTGTTCAAAATGTTTTATACAATACACATGTGATCATATTTGTAGTTAACTATTTTCAAAATAATAATAATAATAAATGGAAGATAAAGGATTTGTACTATAATTATTTTACATGTCCTCATTGTGCCACATATTAATTAATCAAGCTAAGCTACTTTGCAAAAAATACAAGTGTTTATATTTCAACATGTTTTACATTTGTAATCAACTATTTAATTGGATGATTCCAATACACGTATTAATTGATTATATGATCACAAATACAATTTCTACATTGGAAAACAATAACAAAAATTTGTCTTGTTATTGTGTGCCTAAAAATTTTAAAATATTTTATCACCTTGTTATTACAATTAAAATTAAATGCATGTATCTCAATTAATAATTTTAAGATAAAGGGAAGGAATTATATATTTTTTAATACATACATGTACATGCATAAAAACATAAATATATGTATAATTAACATAAAGTATTATCAGAACTTATATAAGGAGAGTATATAATGTTAGATCATAATTGTAGAAGCTCTCATGTTAGTTAAGTGAGTTTAAATATTTTCTTATGTTTTAATATCTCGCATGAAATGAATGCATTACGTTTATAAATATTATATTTTAATTCATGAAAAATCTTTGACAATTAATACTATTAGTTATTAAAGTTTATGATTTAATTTTTTTGACATGCCAATTTATCAGTGTATGGTTTAAAAATTAAAGATAAGTATCTTAAATTCAAAAACATGTATTTTTGCATATAAAATGTCTACTTTCATGAATTAAGAGTTTTGAATTTAAGAGTCATTATTTTATGTGACATACCTAAAAAATCTTTTATTTTATGTGCACTAGATATAATCACATGTGAAAAAGTGTGTTTATTTTCTTATTCATGCCATTGATAAATTTTATTCATTCATGCCATTGATAAATTTAATATATCCACAATCTAAATTATACTACCAAACCATGGAATATTTTAGATTAAAGTTTTCATTTATTGCATGATTCACTTTAGTTAAGAATATAAACAATTATTACAAGTATGGAATTTATCTTTTATAATAACTTATGGATTAATAAATTTAATTATTCAAAGTGTATGAGAAACTTTGAATAAAATACATAATTTAATTATTCAAAGTGGTATGAGACACTTTAAATAAAAGGAGTAATTTAATTATTCAAAGTGGTATGGGACACTTTGAATAAAAGACACAATTTAATTATTCAAAGTGGAATTGGACACTTTGAATAAAAGAATTATTAGACATATTAGGAATTCATAGGACTTATTATATTATTGGTGAGGCCTGCTATAGACTCTCGATGCATCGGTAGGTTTCATGAGAAAAACTAGGTCATGGCATGAGGCCTTGAGAGAATGATTATATATGGTCTTAGCATGAGGCCTTGACAGAATGGTTATGATTTTTCTGAATTATGCATTCCCTCATTATTTGATTAGTATTTAACCAACCATGTGATTATTTTACTAGTAGAATATCCTTAGTTAGGAATCTTGTGCTTATGATTATGGTAATAAATGAACATGGCATAATGATGTAAGTACTTTATAAAGGAAGTTTATCATTAGAAATTCATATGTCATTCCATGAATTTCATTTTATGTGATAAGTCATTTATGATATTGTTTCTTATGAAACTATAAGTAAGTATTATTTCTTGGGCTAAATTATACCTACACCCTTACATGTCACCCTTAATCTAGTTTGATCAACTCCTAACTTATATGCAACATTTCAAGCATTATTGTACAAGTAAGCATATTTTTAAATGTGTTTTAGACTTTAAACGAATATATAAATTCTTGTGTATGAGATTTCCCTAAAAATGATCTATTGTAACCTTTGAAAAATGATCATGACTTACTACAATAAATGTTATTTTCTTTTAAGAAAATGTTTTATATATGTATAATTTTTATAAAGGGATGTTTTTAAAAAGAATTTTATTAATTATTTTTGAAACCCATCACTAATCATTTTAAATTATCACCCTACATTTTTAATTTTATTTTTTTACTAGATTAGTAGATTTTTAATCTTTGAGTTATTATATTTGGTGGTAGGATTATGGAGTTTATCTCATACAGTTCAGAAGAAAAGTATCAGTTGTATCTAGTTTTCTTGAACCTAGACCAAGAAGATCCTCTGTGATGAGATGTGATGTGTAATTTTATCATCATATTTTTATAAAAATAATTACACACCATAATTTATGTATTTTATATGGGCTTCTAGGGTCGGGTTGTTACAGATTTCCCATAAATTAATAGGCTAGAAGGTCTGAACCTTTACAATACATGTCAATTTTCATCAAAATTTTATGAATCCTATACGTAAAATATATGAAAAAAATCCACCATCCATGAATAATTTTTTAAACATAATGATTTTACTTCAATGTTTTTGATAATAAGTAAATCAACTTGTGGATAAGATCAGCCACAAAATTAGATGTAAATATTTAATTGTATATTCAAGTTATTTGTCTTGATGGAATCATAAAATCCAATCAAATAATATTATTTCATTCTCTGAAGTAAATATGAATATTTCTTTAAATAATTTTTTTACTTCCCTAAAATGAATTTAAATATATTTTATTGATATTTATGAAATATTTTGTCCATGAAAGATGATATAAATATAATGTTTTTTGACATTATATTGATGAATATTTTTATTTAATAAAATTTTCCTCTACTATATCAATATCAAAAATAAAACTTTAATTATTTATCACGACCTTATGAATTATGAATATAATCTCATGTAATTGACTCGATATCAATATGTTATTTCTCTTAGAGTTCATAAACTAGATAATTAACTTATATAATCAAAAAAATATGCAATTAATTTTACTAATTTAAATATTTAATCAATAATTATAATCCTAAATAAAATTAGTATTTTTTTCATGAGATGGACATTATTGATAAATTATAAATTACCTTTTTGAAATCATGAAATATGATTAATGATTTTTCAAATTCATTCCTTGATATAAATTTAATTTTAATAGTTGTGTTTTATTTATTGTAGTAAATAAAATTATTCATGATTTTTTTATAAAATTCATGTTACCCAAGTTTAAATATTTGATGAAATGATATTTTATTCATTCCTTGAAGTAAATGTGATTATAATTTTTTTTAATTATAATAATCTAAAAAATTATTCCACATCGCTTCTAATACCATATAAACCTTCTATAAAATTTGTAAGGACTTGTATTCCTAGTAGACATATTTTAAAATTATTTGTATCAAAACTTCCAAATCAAATAATATCTACTAGGTAATGGACCTTACCTATTGTAATTATATTATGAATTTATTGAATATGTATAGTGAAAAACCATAATGATCATATACACACCTACCTTGAAACACAAGTTTTATAAAACATCATTTTAATTAAATTCTCCTAAAGATATCATATATGTTTATTGTTAATAAAATATATTTAATATATAGTATATTCTCATGTAAGTACCTTAACCAATAGTGATAAATTAATCTAAGCCTCCATAAAAGAAAATATATGTATCCATGATAGTACATAAATTTTAATAAAAGGATTATTTTTCTTCTCCAAAATATGTATGAAATTTATTTATCTTTAAATATATTCTTGAAAATGGATATCATATTGAGATAATGGATGGAGAAGATACTCAATACCTCTCTATATATAAATCATTAATTATAGAAAAAATTGATTTAGGATAATTTTACAAAGTTTATTTTTTATTTATACTTTGTGAAATCAAATTAAATATGGAAAATAAAAATTTTAATAACCCTAATGAATTCATCATTGAAGTTTTTGTTATATTTTGGAAGTGGTCAGGATGGTTCCCAATAATTCTTTTCATCATTGTAAATGGAAAAAAATCTAAATAAATTAATGAAAGAAACCTAGGAATCTTCTAGAGTGGATATTTCATACACAATCTATAATTAATTTAAAATAAGAAATACCATGACTTGATAATTCTTCATTTTGTTCAATTCAATTGATGCTCTTTTCTTTTCACTATTTTGATATAAAATTCAAACTACGAATCTATTTGTATCCACACATGCTCCAAAAATATCTGAATAATGACCTTGATATTTTGAGTACTAGAAAGGAGGAACCAAGTGCCTTGAATTGTTCACTGTTAATTACAATAAGAATAATATATTTTTCTCTCTTCATTATTGAGAGGGAGGGGGATGATTTTCTCTCTATGTTCTTGATATAATTCATAGATATTATTTCTGGGGCTTGAGATAATTCTCTATAGTCAAATAATTGTGTACAACAACCCTATTTATCTAATATGATATAATTGAGATGATATAATTAGGGTTAAATAATTGATAATTGCACAATATCCATTTATATAATTTTAAATTCTATGTAAACCACATCTAAAATAATAATAATAATAATATTATTATTATATTCTCATGACATTTGCTGAACTCAAAGATTAAAATGTCTTCTCATTTGGTCTCTTAACACATCCCATCAATCCTCCTTGGAATTTATCTAACCATGAATAATAAAATATTATAAATAAATATTATTCATTCAATAAACAAATAAATATTACATTCACTAAGATCATGAATAAATATTTATTTTAATATTCACATAACTAAATAAATATTTGTCTCAATCAATTCACTAAAGCGTTGAATAAATAAATATTTATTTATTACATTGTGAATAATAAACAAGAGATAAATAAATATTATATTCATTAGACTCATGAATAAACATTTATTTTAATATTAAAATCCCATATTATAAACTCAAATATCCATTTATTGATTTTTTTCTATCAATTTTACTTGAATAATTATTATTCTATAATCCAAGAATAATATTTATTCTTAATATCAAATTCAATATAATTTAATGAGATCATGAATACACTTAGTGTGTGACCCTCTAAGCATCTTTATTAGTGGAATTAGGTGAACTTACCTAAAGTTTAAGATAATTATTTAGCAACACATCAAGACAAACATATAGATATCATAATGAAAATAATCTTTATAAGAATTCTACTATATAATATATTCCCCTTTTCATGATATCACATCAAGAAGTGTGCATAATTTTGTCATCATCCTATATTCCTGATTTATATTTCTCTGTTTCCATGAAATGAACTTGCTAATGAACTACCATGACTATGTATTTAATCAGATAACTTTATTTCAATCAAATTTCAATGTCTCAAATTTTTTACATGTATTATTTTTAAATATTTTAAGGAATTAATTCGAGACCAGGCGCTGAGAAGGCGTGTGATTCTGAAGCCCGGTGTGCCCAAAATAAATGTTTAAAATATTTTAAATATGTTAAATAGTGTACACAACTGGTTTTCTTGAAATATTGGAATATATTATAAAAGGGTTCCCATATTAGAAATATGAGGGCACCGTTGCATTCAGAATAGTAGCTTTACCCTAGGTGAGGCCTAACACCGGCCTGCGCGGGTTGGCTGCGAAAGTTAATTTTTAGACGTTTTAAAGGATAAAATAAATTAATAAATTGTTTTATTATTTTAACATTTCATAGTGACTTAGAGACATTTCTTTTAATTGGATTTTTAAGTGGGGATCCATGGTTAGGCTCATAACCCTGAAAATTCTTGGAGGCTCTGTACAGAACCTAGAGAATTATATCGATGACAAACGACGATAAAAGTTGGACCAAAGATCAATGGGAGTTGTTCTTGATGAATCTCTTCAATGGAGACAATGTGGTGATCAAATATCTTCAGTCAACGATCTGACCCCAAGGTAGGGCATTATGATTTCAATTCATTTTTTTTGTTCTTATAATTAATGATGAATGTGGATCAACCCATGAACAGGTTGACCCACAGTTCGATCGTTCTTGCAGGAGGGTTTGATTGCGGAAATTTGGGGATGATTATACTATTTTTGTTGTCTTGATTTTTCTTACAGAATGGATCAAGTCCATAATGAACAACAACTAAGGTTAGTTCCATGGGTTCTTCCATGTTCTTTTTCTCCCCTGAAGTTCTTCTCGTTCTTCATGGTTTACAAACGAACGATCATTGTGCCTTTGTTTCATGGTGCAATGATCTAAAATTGAAGATCCAGTATTAGTATGACTCGACAGAGGCGTGAAGATGGCTAAGAAAGTAGATCAAATGATGGTGGGTGTTGATTTATCATTCTTCATCGAAAATGAAGAATGACAATGATCTTGTTTTCCAAGTTGATTCAAGGATCAAATATTACTGATTCGGTGATGGAGGACTAGACGACCCTGGAAATCAAGTTTCCTAACTAGGCATGGCTGAAAATGATGGTGGGAGAATTAGAAGAGATGACGGAACGTGGACCATAGTTTCTATAAAATTTCACAGAACACGGTGTATAGTCCGGACTACACAGCGTGTGTCCCCCACTCAGTGGCAGCTAGGGTTTTGGGAGGCATTAAAGTATCACACGACATGTGACCCCTGTCATACAGTATGTGGGCCATTCCCCAAGGCTCGGTGTGTATCTCAGGAGCTACACAGACATTGGTTGGAGTATACATCTTGCCTACAAAGCATGTACCCCACCACATGAACATACCTAGACTAGATACCCGAGTTACCCCTTGTACTAGTAAACGGGCATGCGAACACGGGTTGAAACCATATATTGGGACATGAACAGAGTAAACGGGAAGACCTAGAATAGTAGGACATGGTGTGTATATAATCCCGCCTTTTTATAACATAAACTTTCATTACATTTTACAAAACCGAGGATATTTAAGGTTTAGTGTCTTGGAAACCAGGAACTTTAAACATGAAAACATAAAAGATTATTCTTAAACACTTGAAAGGCTTATCCTCATGTTCATCCTAGGTTCATTACTGCATCTCATAACCTGGGGAAATACATCAAAATAAAGGGCGAGCAAAAGGCCCAGTAAGGGAAACAAAAGAAACATTTTACATGTGAACTTGAGATACTTCAATAAGGTCATGAAAAGAACATTAAGGCATGAGAAATAAATCATGAGGAATATCATAATAAAAATAACATTTTTCATAACATGAAGATGTGGCTGCAACATTTAATATAGACAATCATGAACATATCACCAAGGTCCATCCCCAAGGTGTCATTTGAAAATTACCAAGGTTATTCACCAAGATATCGTGAAAATTGTAATCTCTAGTGGTTACATCATTACCCAATGCATTGGAGCGCTATCAGGGCGCACCCTTAAATTTGAATTTATTATCATGTGATCCACATATATCATCATCAAAAATTTCATAAATAACCCATATAGCATAAAATAAATGGGTTTCATTTCATAATCATAACGTTTTAAAAACTGCTTTAAAGACATGATCTTAATGTCACTTTAAACCCACGGAAGGGGAGAGCGGGTCTCATGTATGTAAATCCAAGAATTTAAAATAGAAAATTTGGATGTATATGTGAATAACCCTATAGAAATAAGAGCTTTGAGTATTCACTTTATAACATAAAATAATTTTGATAAAAGAGAGAGGCATTTTGAGACGAAAATTCTGCAGCATAACAGCTATGTTTCGGGGTTTTAGAAAACATTGAAAAGAGAGGGGACATGGGTCCAACATTCATAAATGAACCATAAAACAGTAGAGGGGAAGAATAAGAAGGATATATTAACATGGTAATGAAATTTTAAGGACATACCATTTGAAATGAAAAGCATGGAAGGAAGACAAAAATTAGATTTCTCTTATGAAAATTCGGCAGCCTAACGACGTCACTTAAACTTCAACAAAAATGATTTGAAAAGATAAAATAGGGTCTCTCATCATGTGAACATAATATTACATTATGATAGACATATAGATCATACCCCAACAAAAAAAATGAATTTGAAAGACTTGACATGAAAGTAGAACTTTGAAAAGAATGAGAAGGGTGAAAGAATCCCCTTAAAAATTCGGCAGCCTAACGGCGTCACTTAAGCTTCAAAAAAATGAATTGAAAAGATCAAATAGGGTCTCTCATCATATGAACATAAGAGTTCAGTATGATAGATATATAGATCATACCCTAACATAATAAAAATGAACTTGAAAGACTTGACAAGAAAATAGAACTTGAAAATGAGAAGGGTGAAAGAATCCGTTACAAAAATTTCGACAGCCTAACAACGCCACTTAAACATTCATAAAATGAAATGATGAGAGTAAGAGGGGGTATATCATCATATGAACATAAAAATTATAGTATAATGAATATAAAATAACATACTCCAACATAAGAACATGGAGCATAAAAGAAATGACATAAAAGAGATCACTTGAAAAGAAAGAGAGAGGTCGGATCCCTTACCTTAAAACGTAACTCTTAAAACTCAAAGGTTGGGACCTTGAGGGATTGGGGGCACCTTGGGAGGACTCATTGGGAGGTAAGTAGGCCAGAACTTCGTTGAGGATGGTTTTGGAGTCGAAAATATGATAGGAGGGATTGGTATTTATAGGGAAAGTGAGGTGACAAGGCATTAATGGCCAAGGGACACCTCAAAAGTGGTTTTCTCAAAAGCATGGGCCCTCCCATAGTACTTCCCATAGAGTTAGGCCACATGGGGACCCCCACACAATAATTCATCCTCTTTAGTCGACCATCCCTTAAAATATCTCATGACATCATCACGACACAGTTATGATGTCATTAAACATATTGAAACCCTAAAACTGTATTTTTACTATTCACTGAAAATTCAACTTTCTCAAAAAAATACCAAAATTTCACATTAACCAAATATCAATGCTCTGATTTAAAAAATGAACTCTATTTTATAAAAATATTTTTCAAAATATTTTTAATTCATTTTTTAAATAAACACACTATTCACCGAAAATTCATTTTTTTCAGAAAAATCCCCAAAATTTACCTTAACATAATATCGATGCTCTGAGTTCAAAAATGAAATCCATTTTATAAAAATAATTTTCTAAATATTTTTAATTTAATTTTTAATTAAAAACACTATTCACCCAAAAAAACTAATACTTGAATAATAATTTATGAAACTGTTATTTACCCATTTTATTGAATCTCATTACTTAATCTAGGTGTCTAAATTATATTAAAACTTTCTTTGAGTGAAATTACTAATCCATTTGGTCACATTACTAATCCTAAGCGTAAAATCACTATTCATACTTTACTATTCATCAAAAATCAAGTTGATCTTATTAGACTCAAAATTTCGTACTGAACATAATTGTAGAAGACCATTTTTTTGAAAATCATTACACATTTTTATTTATTTAAGGTTTACATAAACATTTTTAAAATATCCTTTCTCTAAAATTCATCAAAAATATGCATACTATATTTATTCAGACATTTGAAAATTCATAAACTTCATCATAAGAAGAAATCCCAATTTTTATTTAAAACAAAGGATTACACAAGGCAGTTACGGTCTCCTTACATAGCCCCTTATCACACCAGCATGGGACCTAAGTGTAAGGTGTGCTAAGGTGAGAGAATCTGAGGGAGGCTCAGCCAACATCGCATGAGTAGTAATTT
Organism: Viscum album; assembly: GCA_963277665.1. Taxonomy (NCBI): domain Eukaryota; kingdom Viridiplantae; phylum Streptophyta; class Magnoliopsida; order Santalales; family Viscaceae; genus Viscum; species Viscum album. Next base: position 966,154,223 of record OY728150.1, read on the forward strand.
CTATCAGTTTGAACTTCTCGCAAAGGCGATCCCGTTCTAACTTCACACGATGAAGTTCATCTTGGGTTTGGTCCAGAGCAAAGCCCAGTGGTGATACCTCCTTCCCAAGTTCTGTTAGATGGGCTTTGATCGGTCCAAGACTACTGGGTGAGGCCATCAAATCTTCTTTCTATATTAATTAACCAATATTGCTTGTATTTAGAGACAATAATCAAAACGTTTAGTTTCCAGCGGTCATATTGACCAATGGTCAAATAACAGTCAAAACCCAATAGTCTCATTTTAATTATACTCATGTTATCAAATGAAACATTTTTGTTGAGTATAAAAATTAAATAAAATAACACATAAAATTAGGAACAAGATTTATTCAAAATTTCGGGTCGTTACAATCTTCCACCCTTAAGAAATTGCATCCTCACAATTTTTAAAATTGGGTTTTCAATTTTCATTGAAATTCCCACATCGGAAAAGGAGTCAGTAAAACTATTACTTTAAAAGAAATAAAGGGAAGTACAAAGGTCACCCGAGTTAACCCACACTAGGATTCCATGTAGGAAAACATGGACATGGAGGAGAAAACAAAGGGTCAAGTTCTAAGGGAGAGTGATAGAGAACATGATTAGGAGAAAGTTAACCAGAAGAAAATCCCAAACTTATGATGTGTGTAAATGGTCTTTGATTACCTAGTAGGAAACGTAAACCAACAACATTTTTATTTTACGTTTCTTTTCATAATTTCGAGGAATTCATTTACTACATAGAACAAAAAAACAAGAAAATATACCTACCTTCATGTAGAGTTTCATCCTTTAATAAGTTTCTACCCAAAAATAATCTTTTCTCCAAACGATGAGCATTAAAAAACACTTGGTCTCATCAAAACACAAGAATCAGCTTCTAGAGAATCACGTATTCTACAAAAGAAAAACTATCTATCTTTAAACATTTATCCCAATAACAGAAAGGGTAAGATAAAACAACTCTTCAAAAAGAAAGATTCCCATAGAAAGGGAAACTACTTTTAAATCTTCAAAGTTCCACGGTACTACCCAGAGTTCATCATAGACCATTCTGTAAGTAACTATCCTTAAAATTCCTCAAAATAACCCAAACTAAGATTGAAACCCAAATACAAGAAGGATTTGATAACATAGTCTTCCAAGGTAAACTTTATCATTCATCTCCAAAAAACATCAACCACTCCTAACATCTTATAACAAAAGTAACTAACCTAAACATATTTACCCCAAGATAGGTTAATCATTTCCATAAGTAACCTAAATTACTATAAGTCCGCCTTAAATTCATCGATTCTTTAAAATATAAGTCAACCTTACTCCTTAATGAAAATACCATAGTAATCTATTTACCTCGATCATATAGGATCCCCAAAATGATGAACGTCTTCCAAAATAATAATCATCTTTTAATCCCCTAATCATCTCTGTCATATTAATACGGCAATCATCGCATTTCCTATCATATTGGTTGTTGGGACATGTTCTTCCATTTCCCACCATTAACTAAGAAGATAAAGTATAATTAGGGGCTTAAATACTTCTCCAATAATCATGAAAAGGAAACTTTAAGCATAAAAGGATAAAATTGTAGAATAAAAGTATATCCTAACTTGTGATCCCCTAGGTTACAATCTAGGTTATCCATGATCGTATATTCTTATGTGAATCTTTATTTTATTTTATCTTTGTTCCTTTAATAATGGTTCATACTAAGCTTATGAATTTACCAAAGCATATCCCCCGGGAGTGTCGTAACCAAGAGTGCAGCAAGGCCCGTTGTCGTGTACCAATTCCCATTCGAGTCTAGCTTAAAGCGGTGTTTTCGGGTTTTACCCCTATGTACATCTGTGCCAGAGCCACCTCTACCTGCTCGTATCCAGACATGGATGTATTTTCTGGGCAACCCCTTACTCAATACTCACCAAAATATCTGGAAGATTTACTATATTTAAACTTTTATATAGGGTTCTTCCTAAAGTTTTCATATCCTAATTTCCACAAATAACTAAACCATACTTTGATACCAACTATAGCATCCCGCCTTTTTATAACATAAACTTTCATTACATTTTACAAAACCGAGGATCTTTACGGTTTAGTGTCTTGGAAACCAGGAACTTTAAACATGAAAACATAAAAGATTCTTCTTGAACACTTGAAAGGATTCTCCTCATGTTCATCCTAGGTTCATTACTGCATCTCATAACCTGGGGACATACATCAAAAGAAAGGGTGAGCAGAAGGCCCAGTAAGGGAAACAAGAGAAACATTTTACATGTGAACTTGAGATACTTCAATAAGGTCATGAAAAGAACATTAAGGCATGAGAAAGAAATCATGAGGCATATCATAATAAAAATAACATTTTTCATAACTTGAAGATGTGGCTGCAACATTTAATATAGAAAATCATGAACATATCACCAAGGTCCATCCCCAAGTTGTCATTTGAAAATTACCAAGTTTATTCACCAAAATATCGTGAAAATTGTAATCTCTAGTGGTTACATCATTACCCAATGCATTGGAGCGCTATCAGGGTGCACCCTTAAATTTTCCTTTATTATCATGTGATACACATATATCATCATCAAAAATTTCATAAATAACCCATATAGCATAAAATAAATGGGTTTCATTTCATAATCATAACGTTTTAAAAACTGCTTTAAAGACATGATCTTAATGTCACTTTAAACCCACAGAAGGGGAGAGCGGGTCTCATGTATGTAAATCCAAGAATTTAAAATAGAACATTTGGATGTATATGTGAATACCCCTGTAGAAATAAGAGCTTTGAGTATTCACTTTATAACATAAAATAATTTTGAGAAAAGAGAGAGGCATTTTGAGACGAAAATTCTGCAGCATAACGGCTATGTTTCGGGGTTTTAGAAAACATTGAAAAGAGAGGGGACATGGGTAAAACATTAATAAATGACCCATAAAACAGTATAGGGGAAGAATAAGAAGGATATATGAACATGGTAATGAAATTTGAAGGACATACCATTTGAAATAAAAAACATGGAAGGAAGAAAAAAATTAGATCTCTCTTATGAAAATTCGGCAGCCTAACGGCGTCACTTAAACTTCAACAAAAATGATTTGAAAAGATCAAATAGGGTATCTCATCATGTGAACATAATAGTTCATTATGATAGAAATAGAGATCATACCCCAACAAAAAAAAGGAATTTGAAATACTTGACATGAAAGTAGAACTTTGAAAAGAATGAGAAGGGTGAAAGAATCCCCTTAAAAATTCGGCAGCCTAACGGCGTCACTTAAGCTTCAAAAAAATGAATTGACAAGATCAAATATGGTCTCTCATCATATGAACATAAGAGTTCAGTATGATAGATATAGAGATCATACCCCAACATAATAAAAATTAACTTGAAAGACTTGACAAGAAAATAGAACTTGAAAATGAGAAGGGTGAAAGAATCCGTTACAAAAAATTTCGGCAGCCTAACGGCGCCACTTAAACACTCATAAAATGAAATGATGAGAGTAAGAGGGGGTCTCTCATCATATGAACATAAAAAGGACAGTATAATGAATATAAAAGAACATACTCCATCATAATAACATGGAGCATAAAAGAAATGACATAAAAGAGATCACTTGAAAAGAAAGAGAGAGGTCAGATCCCTTACCTTAAAACGTAACTCTTAAAACTCAAAGGTTGAGACCTTTAGGGCTTGGGGGAACCTTTGAAGGACTAATTGGGAGGTAAGGAGACCAGAACTTAGATGAGGATGGTTTTGGAGTCGAAAAGATGAGAGGAGGGCTTGGTATTTATAGGGAAAGTGAGGTGACAAGGCATTAATGGCCAAGGGACACCTCAAAAGTGGTTTTCTCAAAAGCATGGGCCCTCCCATAGTACTTCCCATAGAGTTAGGCCACATGAGGACCCCCACACAATAATTCATCCTCTTTAGTCTACCATCCCTTAAAATATCTCATGACATCATCATGACACAGTTATGATGTCATTAAACATACCGAAACCCTAAAACTGTATTTTTACTATTCACTGAAAATTCAACTTTCTCAGAAAAATCCCAAAATTTTACATTAACCAAATATCAATGCTCTGATTTCAAAAATGAACTCTATTTTATAAAAATAATTTTCTAAATATTTTTAATTCATTTTTTAAATAAACACACTATTCACCGAAAATTCATTTTTTTCAGAAAAATCCCCAAAATTTACCTTAACATAATATCGATGCTCTGAGTTCAAAAATGAAATCCATTTTATAAAAATAATTTTCTAAATATTTTTAATTTAATTTTTAATTAAAAACACTATTCACCCGAAAAAACTAATATTTGAATAATAATTTATGAAACTGTTATTTACCCATTTTATTGAATCTCATTACTTAATCTAGGTGTCTAAATTATATTAAAACTTTCTTTGAGTGAAATTACTAATCCATTTGGTCACATTATTAATCCTAAGCATAAAATCACTATTCATAATTTACTATTCATCAAAAATCAAGTTGATCTTATTAGACTCAAAATTTCGTACTGAACATAATTGTAGAAGACCATTTTTTTGAAAATTATTACACATTTTTATTTATTTAAGGTTTACATAAACATTTTTAAAATATCCTTTCTCTAAAATTCATCAAAAATATGCATACTATATTTATCCGGACATTTGAAAATTCATAAACTTCATCATAAGAAGAAATCCCAATTTTTATTTAAAACAAAGGATTACACAAGGCAGTTACGGTCTCCTTACATAGCCCCTTATCACACCAGCATAGGACCTAAGTGTAAGGTGTGCTAAGGTGAGAGAATCTGAGGGAGGCTCGGCCAACATCGCACGAGTAGTAATTTCTATCAGTTTGAACTTCTCGTGAAGGTGATCCCGTTCTAACTTCACACGATGAAGTTCAGCTTGGGTTTGGTCCAGAGCAAAGCCCAGTGGTGCTACCTCCTTCCCAAGTTCTGTTAGATGGGCTTCGATCGGTCCAAGACTACTGGGTGAGGCCATCAAATCTTCTTTCTATATTAATTAACCAAGATTTCTTGTATTTAGAGACAATAATCAAAATGTTTAGTTTCCAGTGGTCATATTGACCAGTGGTCAAATAACAGTCAAAACCCAACAGTCTCATTTTAATTATACTCCTGTTATCAAATGAAACATTTTTGTTGAGTATAAAAATTAAATAAAATAACACATAAAATTAGGAACAATATTTATTCAAAATTTTGGGTCGTTACAGTGTGTGAGCCTTTCTACATGCCCTGTATAACTCTTCTACATGACATATTCTGATGACATGGGCCATTAAAAATAGGAAGTACCCAGGGTCAAGGGGCACAGTGTGTGACCCTACTACACACTGTGTAACCCTTCCTACATTGCTTGAATCTCTTGTCCACCATATCTCAGAAAAGTTTTTTTAGGGTTAGTTCCATTGATTTTTTCCTTTGATGGTAAGTTGGTATCATTTTCTATTCATAGGAGTATGGTCTCTTCAATAGTATTTTACTAGATATATTTAGGAATCCCCTCTGATAAGCCTAGAGCATGATCCTATTTCCATTATTGTACCCTAAGTAGAGTCTTGGTATTGACATGACTAATCTTACCAGACATCGATCCTATACTTAGTAGATAAATCCAAATGAGTCATGGTATCACCCCATGTCCCTAGAAGTTATCCTCAACTATGTATCGTGATCTTCCCCACTCACAGATTGAGTACTCCTGAATCGATTGTATCATATCTCTCTTCAGATTGATCAGTGTATCTCTATAATGACAGTTCCTGACAAATAGTACTTCTCAAGAGGATGTCATCGGTGCTATCTAACTCAGGAGTGTGTGCTCCCAGATGAGTTACTTTGTGGAATCTTCAGAATGAATCTCTAGTTTTGGTATGTGGTAGTTCTGACTTACCTCTAGATTATGGGTCGGGTTTTGAGTATATCTAGATATGTTCTTATTATATATATTATAGACATATACTATGTAGATATGACTGTACCTTTACTTCATGTATTTATTTTTGGTTTTTGGGGTGTCCTACTGAGTATTGTTATACTCACCCCTGCATGGGCTTTGCTCGCACATGACATGTCTTATGAAGATGATCAACCTTTTGATAGAGTCTAGGGTGGACCCGGACCAGACATAGCTTTGTGAGTTCATACAGGCTGAGGTGTTCCTATGACTTTGAGTAGTAGTCCCAATAACTTTTTGTTTATAGGCTGGACTTTGTAGTGTTCAAACTATTTCTTTTGGTGGGCTTGTATTATGGCCCAATTTACTTTAATGCACTTTACTTTCCTATCGTACTTTGTTGGTTGGGTTTAGTGGTATGCATGCATTTTTTTCTTAGTGGTTTTTACATTTTAGAATTTGTGAGCTTGGAGATGTGTGCGTACATATAGGTACTTAGGAAATGCCTCCCATGTTAGTGATATGACTACTCAGTGCTAGTTACTAGCCCCTGGACTATTAGAGGAAGTCTTGGGGAATCACGACACGAACCCCACTGAGACAGGTCGTGATAGAGTGGTATCAGAGGTGGTCAGTTCTACCTTAGAACTATGAGTTTATGAGATTATTTTGGGGAAATAGTGTTAAGTGTTTTGAGTTCATATTTCAGGACAGAGACTCCGGTATTGGTAAGGGAGGCCGACATATCCATACACGAGGAATCTGATAACCTGCTTTTTGAATTGGTACATGAGAACACTGGTTTCATGGAAAATAATGGTATATGTATCATATAGGAATGGGTTTTGTTTCCATGTACTTATTGAGTCAGATTTACAAATATAATCATTGACCATGGTACATCTTGTTTTCTTACAGAATGCCTCTGAGATGCATACTATATAGGATTTAGCAACTCGATAATGAGGATGAACCCCTCACTAATGAGGTTTTAGTATAGGGACTAGTTTCCCAGATGTTTCCTCCAGGTGGTGCACCAACTATACCACCGCCAATGGAGCATCACGTGGTACCTGAATTACCAGCTGATGTGGAGTGCAGACTGAGTGCACTCCATGAGTTTTAGAGACATAGACCGATTAGGTTCTGAGGTGATACCGAACCTCAGGTGGTTGAGGACTGACTTGAGGCGGTGAAGAAACTTTTCTGTCTAGTGAGGACACCAACGGACTAGATGGCGATCCTAGTGGAGAGCCTTCTTTAGGGTTCAATAGGGAGATGGTGGAGTTTGACCACATAGACTCACTACGAGGAGACTCTTTCATGTATGGAGTTTGAGCATATCTTTAGAGAAAATTTCTACCCAATTACACTTAGATAAGTGCGTATACATGAGATTTTTCAGCTACAGTAGGGTAGCTTGACGGTGGATGACTATTCATTGAGGTTCATCAACCTCTCCAGGTACTCGATGGATATGGTCAGGGATCAGTACTTCCGGGATTAGACCTTTTAACAAGGTCTACATTGGGACATTCAAGCCAGTGTTATAACACTATGTATTTTGACTTATGTTGGAGTGCTCGAGTGAGCTTTGGTGGTCGAGAGCTTTTTGGCTGAGCTGATGCAGCCAGTGACTGTCAGCAGTAGGCAGATAGGTGAAAGTACCTCAGTAGTGGGGAGATGAAGTCATACATAGGGATATAGAAATGGGAGATGTTACAGGAGGTCCTAGGATAGAGGATCTGTGGTTCAGGGCTCTAAGGATGGATATAGTCGGCCTAGGGAGAGGTGATGCTACAAATGCGATGACAAGGGACATCTCACTAGAGATTTCCCAACCCATTGAGATATTGACAGGGGGATGATGGATGTAACTCTAAGGTAGAGGAAACAAGTGAATCAGGAAGATCTTCTAGGAAGTATAAATAGTAGAGGAGTAGGGAGAGTGGAAAGAGGTGGTAGAAATTTCGAAATACTACCACCAACACCCCTAGGAGGTCCACACCAGGCTTAGGGAGATAGAGGATAGGGGTGGGGGAAGATACATGAAGTCGAGGCACATGAACCAGGAACTCCAAGGATTATTCGAGGTACAATATATGCCTTTTCTACCATATATTCCATGCTTATAGACATAGGTTCCAGTCATTCTTTTCTCACCAATTACCTTGTACGAGACCTTGAGATTATGATAAAACTATTGACTCAACCCTTATGCTTGGAGACACCTATGGAAGGAGGCTCGATGATTGAACAGTTTTTTCGATAGTGTTATTTGATAGATGAAGGTGAGAGTTTCAGTTGGAACCTCTTGGTGGTAGTGTTGAGGCATTACGAAATCATTCTTGGTACAGATTGGTTATCTTCATTCCATGCCCAGATTAACTATTTTAGGTGAAATGTGCGGTGTGTCTGCAGTAATGGGAAGAGGTTTTACTTTGTTGGTGAAAGGGAAACCCATGTAGCATAGGATGAACTCATGCATAGGAGGGTGTATCTGATCACTCTTGATTTGGATAGCCTTACCCTCAGATCAGCAGATGTTATGAGATTTCAGTTCCCAGTATTATTGGTGGAGTATAAGGATGTATTTCTAGAATATATTCCTTTGTTACCTCCCCATAGGGAGATCTACTTATGCATACTTACACCCTATGATGAAACTGATATCATCACCATCATATTGGATGGATCCTATATAGCTTTGCAAGTTGAGGGTGTAGCTAGAGGACTTACAGAGGAAAACGCTTCATGAGGCCCAATGTTTCACCCTGACGGCCGTGGTTTTGTTTTTCAAGAAGGAAAACAGGAGCTTGAGGTTGTGTGTGGATTAATGGCGCTTGAACTAGGTGAATGTGAAGAATAAGTATACACTAATGAGGATCTATGACCTATTGGATTAGTTGAGAGGGACATGATGGTTCTTGAAGGTTGACCTTCAATTAGGCTATCACCAGTTGTGAGTACGAGATGAGAATATACCAAATACGGATTTTAGATGATTCTAAGATCCTTATGAGTACTTGGTGATGCCCTTTGGCATAAAAAATTCCCCAAAAGTACTCATGGTACTCATGAACCATATCTTTTATCCTTACTTAGACCGGTTCGTGGTAGTTTTCATTGATGATATCCTTGTGTACTCGGTGTCTGAGGAAGTGCACACAAGACACCTATAGATGCTTCTGAATGTACTATGAGAGCACCATATTTATATAAAACTCTCAAATTTCCATTTCTAGATTCAGTTGGTCCAATTTATGGGACACATTATCTCAAAAGATGGAGTAGCAGTGGACCCAGACAAGGTGGATTCTGTGTTAGCATGTGAGCCACCTAGGAGCATGACAGAGGTAAGAAGATTCCTTGAGTTGACAAGCTATTACCAGAGATTCATACCTAATTTTTCTAGGATATCATCACCTATTATAGCTTTGAACTGAAAGGGGTATCCTTTCTTATATATAGAGAAGTTCCAGTAGGCTTTTCAGCAGTTGGGGTAGAGTTTGACGAGCACCCCGATCTTGAGATTTTTGGATGAGGGTGTAGAGTATGTAGTATTCTGCGATGAATCAGATACCGGACTAGGTTTCATCCTAATGAATATGATAGTAGTAATTTCCTATGATTCATACTAGTTGAGAACACACGATAAGAACTATGTGCCTGATGATCTTGAGTTAGCAGCGGTAGTTTTCACATTAAATATATGGCAACACTACCTGATGGGTGAGTGGTTTATGGTTTAATCCGAACATAGGAGTCTCAAGTTTATCCTCTCTTAGAAGGATCTGAAATTGAGATAGAGGATATTTCTAGAGTTCTTATAGGACTATGACTTTGATATTGTCTATAATCTCAAGAAGGAGAACATGGTGGCAGATACTCTCAACAGGAGATCTAGTTCACAGTTTCAGAACGATGCATAAGAGCAGTTGGCCTTTTGCAATTATCCTTTGTGGATGGAGATGAAGCAGCTCACCTCCAGTCAATTTTTGTCGCCCCTATTATCTTACAACGAGTCAGGGAGGAATAACTTAGGGATACCAACTACGAGACCCTACATGCTTAGAGGTCCATAGGGCATGCACCTAATGGATATTCACAAGGTGGGGAGCACTTCTTCCTTTTCAGAGGATGCACAGTTTCACTAGTGGCATTATGGGAGGAGGTTCTGAGGGAGTTTCATACATCCCTTTTGGTGGTACACCCTAGTGTAGTGAAGATGTACCGGGACATTCGATGTCAATTTTGGTGTATAGGGATGAAGAAGGCAGCGACAAAGTTCTGTTTTAGATGCTTTATGTGCTAGAAGGTGAAGACTGAGTACCGGGTTCTAGTGGGTTTGAATCTACCCCTTGTGGTACCAGAATGGAAGTGGGATGAGATATAAATGGAATTTGTGATGGGTTTACAACATACGTCTAGGGGACATGATACTTTCTAAGTGATCATTGACTGACTCACCAAGTCAGCCCACTTACTACCTATCAGGGAGCAGAGTTCAGTAGAGATCTTGTGATGCCTCTACATTTAGGAGATAGTTTGACTCCATGGAGTTCCATCGATGATAGTTTTTATCATGATGATCATTTCACATTCCAGTTGTGGAATTGATTACAAGTGGCATTTGGGACTTAGTTATGGCTGAGCATGGTGTTTCATCCCCAGATGGATGGCCAGATAGAGAGGACCATTTAGGTTATGGAGGACATGATGTGGGATTGCATCTTGGACTTCATTCGTAGTTGGGAGGACCACCTACCACTAGTGGAGTTTCTGTACAAAAACAAATACCACTCCACCATTGGTATGGAACCATTTGAGGCTCTGTATGGGTGACCCTAAAGGTCACCAATCTGCTGGACTAACCCAGGAGAGTCAGCATTCATGGTCCTGTAATTTATGCGAGCTACTATCAAGAAGGTGCAGATCATCTAGGAGAATATAAAGACTAAACAGAGCCATCCTAAATCTTATGCTGACAGATGACAGAGACCTTTGGAGTTTGAGTAAGGAGACTATGTCTTCCTTCGGGTCTCACCTTGATGAGGGTTGAGGATATTTAGCCAGGGTGGCAAGTTATCTCCGAGGTTTATCGGCCCTTTTCAGATACTACATAGAGTTAGTGAGGTGGAGTATTACTTAGCTCTAACCCCACAGTTGTATTGGGTACATGATGTCTTCCACATGTCGAAACTAAGGAGGTATGGGCATGACCCATCACACGTCATCGAATGGGGTGAGCTGGACATTGAGGATGGATCGACAATTGCTGAGTACCTAGTGTACATCGAGGATCGACATGAGGTAATCCTTTGTGGGTGAGCGATTCCTTTAGTGCATGTCTAGTGTCAGCACAAGAATCTCTAAAAGAGAACATGAGAGCAAAAAGATCAAATTCATATGCAGTACCCACATAGTTTTGTATAGCCTTTGTTTTTGGATTTTTAGGGATGTAAATCTCCAAGGTGGGGAGAATTTAATGTCCCAAACTTTTTTCGTGTATTATTTTTAAATATTATATAGAATTAATTCAAGACCAGGCCATGAGACATCATGTGATTTCGAGGCCTAATGTGCCCAGAATAAATGTTTGAAATATATTAAATATATTAAATAGTGTGCATGAGTGGTTTTCCTAAAATAGTATAATAAATTCTAAACTGGTGCCCCGATTATAAATCAGAGGGCATCGTCACATTCAGAGTAGTGACTTTACCCTAGGAGAGGCTTAACACTGGACGACACGGGTTGGCTGTGAAAGTTAATTTTTGGAAGTTTTAAAGGATACAATAAATTAATAATTTATTTTATTGTTTTAATGTTTCACAATGAAATAATTACATTTATTTTAATTATCCTTTTAAGAAGGGATCTAGGGTTAGGCTCGTAACCCTGGAACTTTCTGGAGGCTCTGGAGAGAACCTGGAGATTTATCTCGATGAAAAACGACGATTGAAGTTGGATCGAAGATCAATGGGAGCCATTCTTGATGAATCTTGCCAACAACGGAAATGCAGTAAGAAAACCTCTTCAATGAATGATCCAACCCTGAGGTAGGGCATTAACGATGAATGTAGATCAACCATTGAACATTTTGACTCGTGGTTCGATCATTCATGCAAGAGGTTTTGATTGAGGTAATTTGGGGATGATTATAATATTTTTTTTATCTTGATTATTATTACAGAATGGATTAAGGCCAAAATGAACAACAACTAAGGTTCATTCCTTGGGTTATTCCGTGTGCTTTTCCCCCCCAAAGTTCTTCGTGTTCTTCATGGTTTACAAACAAACGATCGTTTTGCCTTCATTTCATGGTGCAACAATTTGAAATTGAAGATCTGACATCGGTATGACTTGATGGAGGTGCAATGATGGTTATGACAGGGGATCGAATGATAGTGGGTGACAATTTATCATTCTTCGTTAGAAACAAAGAACAACGACGATCTTGTTTTCCAAATTGATTCAAGGCTCGAATCTTACCAATTCAATGATGTAGGGACTAGAAGACCTTGAATGTTACGTTTTACAACCAGGAGTGGCTAGAAATTATGTTCATAGCATCAGAGGAGATAAAGAATCATGAACTAGGGTTTTTCGAAAATTCTGCAGAACACTGTGTGTAGTTTGGACTACATGGTGTGTGTCCCCCACTTAGCAGCAACTAGGTTTTTGAGAGGTAACAAAATATCACACGGTGTGTGACCCCAATCACATGGTATGTGGGCCATTCCCTAAGGTTATGTGTGTATCTCGGGATTTACACAGACACAGGGTGGAGTACACAACTTTCCTAAATAGTGTGTACCCAACCACAAAACCAAACCTATACCAGATACACAGGCTACCCCATGTACCGGTACATGGGTTGGTGAACACAGGTTGAAAAAGTGTACTAGCATAGAGCCAGAGTACATGGGTGGACCTCGAATAGTAGGACACAACTTGCGAGCCTTTCTAAACATTGTGTATACCTCTTCTACACAATATGTTCTAATGACACAAGCCATTAAACACGGGTAGTACCCAGGGTCAAGGGACATGGTGTGTGACCCTACTACACACCATATACCCCTTTCTACATGGCTTGAATCTATTTTACATTTTATATCAGACAATTTTTATTAGGGTTGGTTCCCTTGATTATTCCTCTAAAGGTAAGTTAGTATAATTTCCTATTCACAGGAGTATGGTCCTTTCAGCAGGATTTTACTGGATATAGTCAGGAATCCCCTCAGAGAGGCCCGAATTAGGATCCTATATCCATTATTGTTCTATAAGTAGAGTCTTGGTATCAATATAAACAATCCTATTTATAACCAATACTCTACTTAGCATGTGAATTCGGATGAGTTTTGGTATCACCCCATGGCCCTGGTAGTGATCCTCCTATATGTATCACGATCTTTTCCACTCACAGAGTGAGTACTCCTGGAGTGAGTGTATTGTATCTCTCTTAATATTTATTAATGTGTCTCTCTTATAATGATTCCCAATGAAAATTACTTATCGATTGGACGCCATCAGTGCTATCAGACTCAGGAGTGTGTGCTCCTGAATGAGTTTTTTTTTGGAATCTTCAGACTGAATATCTAGTGTTGGTATGTTGTAGTTGAGACATACCTCTAGACTATGGGTCGGGGTTTTACTATATTTGGATATGTTATTATTATATGTAATGTAGAAATATACTATGTAGAGCTGACTGTACCATTAATTTGTGTATTTATTTTTGGTTTTCAGGGTGTCCTACTAAGTATTGTTATACTCACCCATGCATGGGATTTGTCCGCATGTGTCATGTACTATGTAGACTAATGACTTTTTGATAGATTATTTTGTGGAATAGGACTAGACATAGATTTATGAGTTCAGATAGGTTATGGTGTTCCTACTTCTTTGAGAAGAATTCCCATTACCTTTTTTTAAAGGTTGGACTTTGTGGTTTTCAGACTCTTTCTTTTGGTGGGCTTGTATTCTGGCCTAGTTTAATTTACTGCACTTTACTTTCATATTGTAATCTATTGGTTGGATTTAGTGGTATGCATGAATTTTATTCCTTAGTGGTTTTTACATTTTAGTATTTGTTTTCTTGGATATGTGTGCATGTGCATAGGTACTTAGGCATTGCCTCCCATGTTAGTGATATGCCTACTTGATGCTAGTTACCAGCCCATGGCCTATTGGAGACGGTCTTGGGGAGTCACAACATATACCCCACTGGAACAAGTCATGACACAAAGGGACTAGGCTATATTCTTTCGTTAACTTAGAATTGACAAATCATTTATTGATTTATTCAATTAATGGCATATCACTTATGTTGAATCCAACATATACCACCTTTCTGTGAACATATGTCATCATGGTTTTCATCAATACATAAAATAATGTGATTCATGATAATCCCTAATAATAATCACAGGTTTATGGACCAATATAAAGGTTTTAGATAGTAATATCTAATGAAACATGAAAATATTGAATTGATATTGGCGATTATTTCCTCATAACATCCCTTATTGGATATTACCAAGTGAAAACTTCATGAGAAGAAGTATTAAAATCTTATGAGACTTTAACACCTGATGGTCAAATATCATCCTTGTCTCATCATAAATATGTTATCTAGACCATATGATAAATGTTTTAAGAATATTTTCATATCATATCTATGTTATAATTATAGTGGATAATTGATATAACCTTTCTAAGAAATAAATAATCTCGGGACATTATCACATTAAGGTTATGCATAAAATCAATCATCATGTGATAATATGTTTATTAATATTCTAGTAATAAAAAGTAAAAAGTTAGTTGGTTCTAGTGCACCAAATCCAACAGATTCCCACTTTCACTAGAGAAAACTATTAATTGGAAAATCATTATCCCTCAAATGATAAGAATGCTTCTAATGAGGTATTACTATAGTTTTTTTTCATCCCATGTTCTACTATGGCTTTTTTTCTTGATGCGACTTCACTCCTTTGAGGTGATATTACCGAGTACTTGCCTTTTTTCCTCTATCAAGAACCTGTCATCTTGGTTAATAACATAGTATAAAGTTTATCATAAAATATATTATAATAATACTTCACTACCTTGGTATAATCCAAAAAATAGTAACATGTCATTGCTAAATTTATTCTTAAACTGCATTAAAAGATACAATAAACTTGATCTATGTAGATATGGCTAACATCAAATTTAATAATCTTATATTTATTATTTACTTAAGCCTATATGTGATATTAGATCAAATTTATCTAAAGGAAAACTATTTATGTATCCACTTTATAACTAATATTCCCATTTCTCAAACTACCAGGTACTCATCCATTGTACTTTCTTAAGTACTATAAAAAAATTCCAACTGTTACCTAGTAAAATTCTCCTAGTTCTATTTGATATTTTCCCTTTATGATTTATAAATAATAAATAATAAATAATAATTTATATCATGTAATATATACTATATCCAAATCATTTAATCATATAAAATTCTATACATAATAATCTCCTCTTGTGATTTAACACATCATATTGAAAAGATTTCACACCATGTGATATAGGCAAAAATTACCTCCTTTAATTGTTCCATTTTGTATTTTTCAATTCCATATGTACTATAACTCCATATAAGAAACCCCATAAATCTATATTTCTATATCTTTTTCCCAATAAATTGGGTTTTTTACTTTAAGTCATCCTTGAAGAAATATCTTTTATCATAGACTTAATGAACTATAAGAATAAACATATGTTTTTTGTATGTTATCAATAAATTTTTCTTGGAAAACTATGTCCTCACACTAACCTCTTGTAGAAAAATGGATTTATTTCATTCTTAATAAAACAAAACTTTCTTATGGGCCCAATAAAACAAATATTCTATGATCATAATGCTTTCTATAATCCATAAATGGTTTTCTATAACTTTCATAACCTTATTGGCATTATATGGTGTCATTAACCCTTTTTAGTTACATCATATAGATGTATTTTGTAAGGTTTACATTGAAAAAGGTGGTCTTGACATCCCTTTTTCAAATTTCACGATCATGGAAGGTTTATATGACAAGTATAATTCTAATGGATTTTAGCATGCCAATTGGTGGAAAGGTTTCTTCATACAGTATGTTTATACATTGCTTTAAACCTTTAGTAACCAATCATGCCTTATTGGTACCAACTTTACCATCAATTTTTGGTTTCTTTTTGAATACCTACCAATGAATCTAAATCAACTAGAGAAACCAAGAAAATACAGAACTAGATTTTGAAACATAGGATTCATTACTAAATTCATATGAACTTTCCAATATTATCTTATTGTTATTTACTACTTCTTTATAGGATTCATTAATATTATAATAATATATCACATAACATGGTGAATATAAAACCATATATTTGGTTTTATATTTTATAATAAATATGCATCTCTAGAACATATCCTATAGATAATTCTTTTGGATTTTAGTGTTTCAATACCAACTCAAGTTCGTCAGGAACCTTGAATTCATTGAAGTCCAATTTTCTACCACTATCTCAAAAGAGAATTGATTCCCTCTTATATAAATATAATCCATCACTTTAATAATACCTTTATATCTTATGTATATTTATATCCTAAGTATCTTGTCTGATAATTAACTAAGATAAACTTACTTTTTACCTAATTTAAGTTTTTATATAAAATCAAGATTAAAAAACTGTTCTCATAAAAACACATGATGTCATTATATAATGGATTTCTTTCATATTATAACTTATATGATATCCATTATTAAATATATTTGTCATATGGTTAGGTGATAATGCCACTATTTTTTAATCATTTCTTGAAAGGTATTATGGAAGACTTGTAATACCTATAAGACTCATCATTGATCCTCCTTTTAACACCATTATCACTCTGATGTGTATAAGGTAATGTGAGTTTAGAAAAATATTCACTCTATATTTAAATAATTAATGAATACTTGGTTATGGTATTCTCCAAATTACCCATACATAAGTTATTATATATTTTACCAAGTTTATTCACTATTTAACATTACATACCAAAAATATCTTAAAGGAATCTCATAAATTATATGAATTTACATTCAAATTATCCTTATAATAGTTCAAACATATCTTACTAAACTCATTCTAGAATATTTATGGAAACAACTTTATCTCTAAAGGTTTATTTGTCTTAAAACTAAATAAGCAAGTGTATCAAAATACCTAATAGTTTTAGCTCTTAAGAGTCTAAACACTATTCTAGTTATATATACTTGGAAATTTATATTAATTTTACTTGACCAAGAATTATCTTACCACAATTGGGCATGACTATTATATTTTATATTTATCATTCCTTTTTTGATATTGTATATCTATGATTTAATAATTATTAAACAATTAATTAAGCATGATATAACATAACAAATTAATTTCATATATGAAATAATTATTCATTGGTCCAAAACTAGATGCATGAATCCTAGGTTCAAATCTGAGTAGGGGAGAATCACCATGGTACTGTAGCAGTACTGTAACAATTCAAGTACTATAATAGGGTACTGTAGTAGTGGTACTATTCATCCAATTTAGGATTTTAGTCCATTTTTTGGTCTATTAGGACATTGGACATTCAGGACTTTAAAGTTGGCCCTTTAAGGATTTATACTATAGCAGCCTTAGACCGATGGAGTGTAACTTGATTTGATGGTTTTTACTTGTGAAGTCCATTTGTATGTGGGGAAGACCATCTATGAAGTATCAACTATACACCAAGATATAGGCCTTATGGACCTCTGTACAAGGAGATGATGTCATCCCCCAGATGTGACATTGGAGTGACTAGCTGGAGTGGATGGATGACAAGAATGTGAGGGGGGGGGGTGGATGTTCCAATATAGAACCTTTGGTCCACTTGTTTATGTTTCATGTGCTTATATTCATTTGGGTCCTGTATTTTGGGCCTTTAGTCCATGTAAGTCTTCCCTCCCAACCTAATTGAAATGTGAGTTTATCCAAAAAAATTATATAAAATTTAAATTAGAGTGTTTAGAACTAGAAACCAGGAAAAATATTTTGGTTACACTAAATATTTTTTTATGAGAATAAATCCACTTAGTAATGTGAAGTTGTGATATTCTCTTAGTTAACTTAGGAAATACCGTCCTTCATCTACTTTGAAATTTCACCTTACTTCTTATTTATAAAATTCCTCAGTTATTATATTTGGGAATAAATATATGAGTAACATATTCTATTTAATACCTAATAAGTGAAACAAAAATATTTCATGAAATAATGAATATACCTGAAGTAGAATCTTCTACTTGATTCTTATTTAATTAATTGTAGTTACTCTTCTAGTGAACTTTCTTTCCACATGTATAATATATAACCTTCTTTTCATTTATCTCCCTCTAAATATCTTGTCTCTTTAAAGGAAATTGTAATAGATCTATTGACTTTGAAATTTTCATAGTATTTTCAACCTTTTACCTCACCTCATTCACCACAAGGGGTGAGGAACTATGTTCCCAGCAATACTTATCAACTTGGTGAATCATATTCAAAATATTACTAAGCATCTTATCTATACTATCCATTTTTTAATTCTTAATGAATAATGATAATATAGGTGGTAAGGATGACAATAAGATATTAATGATTAATTTCTTATCCATATGGAAGCCCAAATTTTCTAACTGATCAATATAATTAAACATATTGAAGGAAAATCACTATCTAGCTACACCATCTTCTAGTTTAGACTTTTATAGTGTAGTGAAAATCTCGTATATATTTAGCCTTTATTTACTCTTTTTAATTTCTAAGAGATGAGTTATCATGGTGTATGCATCCATTCAATTATATTTCATCTTCATATATCTATATATAGTTGATAACATGATGCAATGGACATTTTAATAATCCTCCATATATCTCTTGTAATCATCCTTTTCACCTTCTCTCACTTACTAAGGTGGATAATTTGAAATAGGGGATTTTAGAATGTAATACAAATTATCCTATAGTAGTGAAGTGGAAAAGTGACTGCACTACTCTTGTAAATTTGTATCGGTGAGGATATTTTCTTTGTTTGGGAATGATTACAACATTCTTATGGTTTTGATTTCCATTTTTTATAATAAAAGAAAGTTTATTTTAGTACTTTATCTTTATTACCGATTGTGATGTAATAAATTAATTTTATTAGTCACCCATTATTTTATAAAATCCCAATGAACCTCACCATTAGATTCATAATATCATATTGCTTGGATATTATAGTGGAAAGTACCTATATTTACCTTATAATAACGTAATCTATGGCTATGAAAATCATTCAAAGGTATTTAGATAGGTATAGCTTTTCAACTGCATTGACTCACAGTTCCTTGATCTATTTAGTGGACTCCCCAATCATGGAATCCTCAACTAAAATTGCCTCAATGATTTCCTCCAAATTATATTAAGTAGGAGATAGTTGTTTCCATTATTTCCGAATTGGTTAAGTAAACTCATTATCTTGTTAAGACTCCTCGATAATTAAAATTTTCCCCAACCATGGCTTGACTGACACTTTAATTTTGGTTTTATCTTAAATTAGAAGTTGGAATGTGATGACCAGATTAATATTTTATCTGAGAATTTTTTTAACTAATGTATAAATATACTTTTTTTTCACATGATTGTTAATATTCAATGGATTTTTCATAATTAATTAACTATGCATGATAAAATAATTTATGCATAATTAATTTATTTTATTTCATCTTAGCTTGATTATGAATTTATTTAATTTATATGATCGTGTTTAATTATCCAAATAAACCATGGATCATATAAATAAATAAATAACCATGAAATGAAAAATAAAATAAATATTTGATATGATCATGAGATTTTAACTACTGGTTGGTTTATCGAGTAGAGATAAACCAACCTTAACCCTAGGGGAAATAACTCCTTGAACCAATTCTTGGATTGAGTTGCAACATTCCACCTTTAACCTATGTATCTCCTTGGTTATTTTCACCTCAACTCAAGTCCTAAATCATATCCTCTCATCGAGAGCTCCATCCTTTAAAATATTTACTCACTCATAGGTGATGGATATTGGGGGTTTAGGGTTACATAAAATAATCCTTGGTCATTCAGATCTGTACATAATAAAGGAGGAAAGGATGATACACATATCAATATATTTAATTTAATAAAAAAATTATCTCATAATAAAACCCATTTAATAAATAATTAAATTAAATAAAAACCCAACACATACAAAGGTTAGTCATGCTCATGATCATTCACCACATGTAATGACTATGCATTTAAACTTTTTAGCATTCATTTAAATTCATTCTTTTATTAAGATAAATTTACCTGAATTAATAAATTAATTTACTAAAATATATTAATAATCTTTCCAAACAATCCTTGATATTCCCATATAGTATAATTTTAAATAAATTTAATTAATTAATTTTAATTTAATATTATTAAACACATAGTGTGCACTGACGAGGTAACACAACATGTACCATTATGGTCAGATTAAATTTCGTATTAAAATTTAATATATATACATGAAATGTAATGGATATGACAAAATGTGTACCATTTTGGGTCTGATTAAATCTATTTATGGAGTTTAATACTTACACAACATGTTCTGTCACTTGACACAACAAGTGACTTATGTTGTGTATGGTCATTACCGTCTATTGTGTCCTTACAAAACATGTATTCCTACATGGAATGTTATTATATACATAGTTTATTGTTATATGGGTCAATACACATAGTATGAATGATGTGTATAACCACAAAACACACCTTTAATAAATGTTACATGTACCACTGACAATGCATGTGAAGTACATGGTGCATACAACTCCGTTACATGGTGTGTAAAACTAGTTACACATCAAACAATCCATGTATTTCCAAGTATCTCAGTTGGAAGTGAATTCAGAGTGTGTAATGATCATACATACTTTGAACACATGTATTTCCAAGATTTACATAGAGTCAATTCCATGTGGGGTTACACAGTGTGTACACTAGCTACACGCAATGTACTCCTTGTCAAACTGAGTGCCAATTAGAGGTCAATACATGATATTTACTGATACCACATACCAATCCACATGACATGTTGTGATTTATGCAACCCTACATGGGTATAAAATGTATAATTTTCTATTACATTCTATGTATTTGTGTCACATATCCAACAACCTTGACACCTCTGGATGTGATCTTCAAGCATTCTTTATCTGTTATTGGCATGTTCTTGGACATATGAATTTGAACAAACACATTATCTAGAATTTTGCATTAAAGAATGAAAAAATGGAAATTAATACTAACAAACCAACATGAAATTTATTTAAATAATAATAATTAATTATAAATTATAATTTTATGGATTTGATACTACTTGAAGGCTCTAAGTTGTAGAAAAAGCTATTAGGGTAGTCCCCAACAATGTTTTTTTATCAGTTTAAATGAAAAAATAAAAAGAAATTGATGAAAACAAAACCAAAATATTATATATAGGTTATTTAAAAATTTTTATAATTAATTTAAAACAAGACCTACCTCGACTCGATAGTTATTTATAGTGATCAATTTGATTTCCTCTCTTTTAATATCATTGTTGCAGTGTAAGATCAAAACTAGGACTCCACTAATTGTGTCCACATGTGCTTCATGAATCTAAAAAAACACCCTTGATATTTTGGATACTATCATGGATGAATCAACTGCCTTACATTATTCATCATTGTTCAAAATAAGAAGAATCTCTTATTCTCTCTTAGTTCTTAATAGGAAGGGAGGAGGATTTTCTCTCTATGTTCTTGAGATAATTCTTGCAGATTCTCTCTAAGGCTTGAAATAATTATCAATAGTCTCACTATTGTTCACACTAAACCTATTTCTATAAAATAATATAATCAAGATTATATACTTAGGGTTAAAAAATTGATAATTACACAAGAGACCTTTATCTAATTATTTGTTCTAAGTAAACCCCATATTAAATAATAATAATAATAATAATAATATTATTATTATATTATCATGACATGAAATAAAATCATGGATTAAAATACCATCTCCTTTATACCCTTAACTTGACCTATCAATCCTCCTAAACATTTATTGAACCTAAAATAATAAAATATTTAGTTAAATAAATAAATATTATTTGTTTAATAAAAAATAAATATTTTATTCACTAAAATCACTAATAAATATTAATATTGTTATTCATGTAAATAAATAAATATTTATATTAATTTAGTCACTAAATTTATGAATGGATAAATATATATTTATTTACTTTTGAAAAATAAATAAGATATAAATAAATATTACATTCACTAGACTCATGAATTAATATTCAATTCACATATTATAAACATGAATATCTAGTGATTGAATTTATATGATCAGATTAAATTGAATAATAATTATTTCACAAGATAAAAATTGTATTTTTTTATTAATATTAAATTTAATAGAAATTAACGAGATTCTAGACACACTTAGTGTGTGACCTTCTATGACTTTTTCTTAGTGGCATTAGTTGAATTCACCTAAATTATAAGATCAGTGTCTATCTGTATGTCAAGGAACCCAAATAGATAGAAGTTAATGTCATAATGAAAACAACCTTTATACAAACACTATTGTGCAATATATTCCCTTTGTTATGATATCACATCAAGAAGGGTGCATACTTGTCTTGTCATCCTATATGTTTGATTTATCTTTCATTGAATCCCCTAAATGAACTCTTTGATGAACTACTATGGCCATGGATTTAATTATATAGCTACCTTTCAATCAAAGTGTCTGAGATATCTTCTTCTATTAACTTAGATGAGACAAATCCTTTCTTGACTTACTCAATTAATTTCCTATCACCTATGACACACACAATATATGCTACCTCACCGTGAGAACATGTCATCATAGTTTTTGTCCATATATCAAAGTACATGATTCATGATATAAAATAATAATAATATCAAGTCTAAGGACCAATAAACACATTCACATATAAGATTATTCAATGAAACTTGAACTTGTGGAATTCCTATTAGCGGGGTCTTCCTCATAACCTGTATTCTTAGAGATTAACAAGGGAGAAATTTATGAGAAGATGTCTCAATGTCTTATAATCCTAAAATATATGATAGTAAAACATTATCTATTTTCTATCATATATATGTTTTCTAGACTATAGGATATAAGTTTTTATAATATTTCTATAATATCTCTAGGTTCTCATTATAGAAGGTAACTTCTTAACCTTTTGATTTGAAAAATACTCCTTGGACACTATGACATTAATGTTATGTAAAATAACAATCATTAAGTGATAATATGTTTATTAATAATTTATTAATTGAAAGTTCAAATTTAGTTGGTTCTATAGAACCAACTACAAAAATTATACGACATGATAATTTGGGTAATATAAAATCAATTATGATGGAAAAATATTGGTAAATTTATAAATGAGCATCAATTTATTGATAAAATGATAGAAATTCATCAGGGGGGTCTTGGATTTAATTAATGGATGTATGTTTACTAAATTTTTATTTATGATATAATTTTATTCATGATACTTTGAAGACCCCCATATAATTAAATATAATAATTTTCCATGATTTATCTACTATTAAGGTAAATTATTTATATATTAAAGAACTACATTGGAAGTTTATTTCAAATATTTATATACCATGTAAACCATATCTTTTATGAAAATGTATCTGGAAAATGGTCACATGAATTAATATTTTATAGTATATATATATCTCATGTTTTTCATGTTGATAAATATAGATCATTAACTACCTTACATAAAATGGTTTAACAAATCCATTTGTAAGAAACTCACCGCACTTATATGAGTAATTTTGTTATAAAGTGTTGAAAATGAATAATATGATATTGCTATTATATACACTAGAAAGGTGGTTAAAATGATTATATAAAATCATTTTTCATTGTGAGTAGAAATAAATAAATAAAATTTTCCCCTGAAGAGGAAATTGAATATATGAACAATAATATTTATATTTAGATATTATCTCATAAATGGCATTGGTAATAGATAAATTATATACCCACATTAATTATTTATTGATGATATATTCAAATTTTTTAATGAATTACAAAATCATCGATAACAATGGATTTTGAGTGATGTCCTCATCAAAATAATTTTCCAAAAATAATACAATTAATATGTGATATATTTAACTTATGAAGATTTGCATTGGTTATCTAAATGACTTAGACTATTGAATAAAAATTTCATTATTATAAAATTTTTATTCCTTGTAAATTTTATTATATATAAATTTTTAATATTTCCAATCAATTTTATAATTTATTATCTATATAAATAAATTATGAAAATTATATATTAATTTTTTAAGGGTTTAATGTTGTGAGAGTGGGTTCCCTAGAACTAAATAAAACTTTTACTTTCAATTTCCATGTATTGTATACTATGTTATATATAAAAATTTTATACCTATTATGATGGTAACATAAATTATACATGTACTATGATAGTAAG
Source organism: Viscum album (assembly GCA_963277665.1). Taxonomy (NCBI): domain Eukaryota; kingdom Viridiplantae; phylum Streptophyta; class Magnoliopsida; order Santalales; family Viscaceae; genus Viscum; species Viscum album. The sequence goes on from OY728150.1 coordinate 966,178,823, forward strand.
ATTAAAAATATGTATTATGGTCTAGGTAAATCATACTGATTGGACAAAAATGTTGTATGGATAATAGGTGTTGGGGAATCATAAGCATTCAGAATTCTTTATATGAAGTTCAAACTTGGTTTTATCAAGTATATGAGATCATGAGGACTACCCCACCATTAGAAACACCACATGTTTTAGGTGTCATTGGATGTTCCTATCTATGAACATATATATTGGTCTCTCGACTTGAGATCATTATCAGAATTTTCCATTCAATCATTTACTTTCATGATGAAAATCTTGAAAGTTTATCTTCATAGTGAGGTAGCTTGCATCAGGTGCGTCATTAGTGGCATGATATTGACTGAATGATCAAGATAGGATTAGTTTCTTCTAAGTAGATGAATAATATATCTATAACCCTTTGTGTAAAATCCTCAACCTTTCTAGGTTTCTTAACCCTTTATTTTAGTTTTTTAATTCCTCTTTGAATGTGTTTGGAGGTGTTTTAGAAGTTTAAAAGGAAGTTGAGGAGTTTAGAGAGAAGAGAAAAATGATGAGGGTGGTACCCAAGTTCTAGGACATCATAAAGAACTCAATTTTATGGCATTGGGTACCCAATGAAATCCCATTGGCTATAGGGCCACTAACATTACCCCTAGGTACCCAGTGGACCAATACTGGGTAAACATTGGAATTATAGAATATTTTTTCTAGTTTTGGAGAAAATTTCATATTTTCATCTAATTTTTAACCCCTAAAACTAAGGGGGATTGTGATTAAACCCCAATTTTACCTAGTTTCCATCTCCGTGAGACTCTCAAATCCCTCTCCTCTATCCTAGGTGATCCCCTACTTCAATAATTATCTAATAGGATCTGATTGGTTCTAGATTCTTAGTGTAAGAAAAGTAAGGACGATTATACCCTATAATCTCCCTGTATTTATTGTTTATTCAAGGAAACATGTATAATTCCCTATTATCTATATCTAATCCTCATGAAACTTGTCTAATATCTTGGTTTCCTTACAGTATAACCATCATGGGAGATTTTCCTACATGAATCAAAGGCAATCTCCATGTTTTTCTTACCAAATTGATTATTACATGATAATAATAAACTAGCCCTAATTTTTTCCTTATCCTAGATTGTTTTATATTTAAAGTGGTGGATATCCTTCTTCTTCTAGAATTTAAGGTCTACACTATTTTTTTCGGTATTTGAACTCCTTATTCTTCTCATACTCATAGAGTGATAGTTTGGAAATACTTTATAATCAAGTGAACCTAATTGAAACCAATTGTTTTCAACTAATAAATTCTTATAAGATTTTTTTATGAAAATAATGAATTATTTGTCTAGTTATGAGTATTTTTTCCATGCTAGTATGTCTTTTCCATGATATTGATGTCTTGTGTTATATTTATATATTGGAATATTATTATTAATATTCCATTTATATTTAAAGTGATATAAATGGGATATAATTTCATAGTATATTTCTATTATATATTCCTCTTAATGTATTCATAGCTTTTTTCCATGCTCTATCTACTAATCATGGCTTATAGCTTATCATTTGATCTTTTATCCATGTTATGCATGTTGGAATATATATATATATTGCTGTATTTTATCTTGAGTAGGTTCCCATGTGTTGAAGAATAGGTGGGATGAAATGGGATGGGATCTCAACACCCTAACTTTTAGTATACACTTTCCCCTATCCCCGAAGTGATGATTTGTAATATTTACCTAACTCTAGTGTACCTAGTTTCCTTTCCTTTGATAGTATGGTCCTCTGAGCCATGACTTGAGTTTTTTTATCATAGGTATGAGGTATTATAACTCACACAACCCAATGGTCAATTAGGAAAAACCAAACACCTCCCCCTAAGTTTTGGTCAACCAGGTAGCCCATTATTACAATTTTTGAATGGTTTGTAGGCTTCTTGGTGTTATATTGGCCTATAAATCTAATTAAATATGAGTTTTAATCCTCCTATGGCTCTAAGACCCATAAAAGATGGACTGAAATCCCATATTGGTGAATAATACTACTGATGTAGTGTTCATTTGTTATAGTAACTGCAATAGTACCCACATTGCTACAATATATACTATAGTACCCATGATAATACAATTCTATAACACAATTATGGTACTACTAAAGTTCCACCTAAATCCCCCATCAATTGAGGGTAATCGGGGGTTGAAACCTTGACCTCAAGTATTCCAAATATGAGGTGGTATGTAATGAAACAACCTAGGATACCACTTGACCTGACACATGAGCTGACCTTCCACAGTGCCCGAGGTATGTTACTGATTTCCATAGGTTGGAAACAAGCACTAGGGTATCACAAGTGATAATGAAGGAATGATTTCACCCATAAGAATCCAAATAGAAACAAAAACTTCCAACCAAGAACCCAACATGAGGTATCTAATCATTGGAAAACATTCCAAAATAAATAGACATAAACAATAACTAAATTCCAACCACACAAGGAATAATGATAAATGATAAACAAAATATTTTACCAAAAAAGTTATAATTAAATGAAACTATTTTTTACAAAGATTTTAAATTTCAAAAAATAAATTAAAAAATAAAGGAAAAGTTCAAGGAAGACGATACACAACACGAACCTACCGGTCCAAAAAAAACCCAGGAGACTAAAAAAATAAACACCATGTAATTATCAAGTCACATCAATGAACCAAACATCCATGTGCTTCCCAAGAAGAGTGGAACTAAACCAAGCAAACTCTAAAGCTAACACCTAAGAACCTACACAAGGCATGAAGACTATATACCCACCAATGTGAGTATGCAGGGTATAGGCCAAAGGCTAGTAGGATACCACCATGAGTCTATTAAATTCCTTTTATAAAAGAAACTAGGTCCAATAGTTTGAAAATAAATAAAAGAAAATAGTTTTTAATTTCACTTTCATGGTTTCAAAACAAACAACACTTAACACATCCATATTAAAATTTTTCCTTTGAAACCCCAAATTAAACCTTCATTTCAACATTTGCAATACATATTAAAAAACAACAAATATTTTTTCTTAAAAACCTTTACACACCCTTCAAGTATAATAAAGAACAAGGAAAATCCATAAGGTAATTCATACCATATAAAGTTAAAAGGATAATTAAGACTATGAAAGGAAAGCCAAATAACCAATACATCAACATAATCACAAATCAAGAGGTAAGAAACTCACATAATAAATAAGAAATAATGAAAATGTAACATATGATACATATCATGAGGCAATTCCATAATGACTAATAGGACAACACTCAATGTACATAGGTGGAACCCCTAGCTTACAGTTCTTACGGTCTTACAATCATAACCCAAATTGCTCTCAACTAGCCTCATTATAAAGACATAATTTAGCTAGAATAATCTCAAATAAGGTCCACTATCCAAGGAAAAAATGAGTGAATAAACCATCCCCGGATCCCCATATTTGTGTCTAAAGGTTTCTTATGCAATAGATAAAGGTGGTGGGACACTTCCAAGCCAATTTCACTCACATCAAAACAATAAATCACAAGGATAACATCACAATAACATCCTTACCATCTACAAAACCCCCTTAATAGGATACCCAACCCATAATCATAAGAATAAACCACAATTCAATCATCCGTAACATGGATATATACAAACATTAACAAAAAATACAATGGGGATCAATAAGGTCATAATTAACTAATCAATCAAATAGAATTTTATAAAGTGCCAACCGATGATTTTCATTATACTTAATAAATATATGTTTTGGAAATAACTCTTTAAAACTATTTGTAATACAAACAAAAATCAGACGTAATTAATAAAGGAACACCATATCACAAACACAATCAATTCAAGGAAATGATTAAATAATTCCCAAAGTAAAGAAAAACTTTTTAAATATAGAAAACCTTAAAAAAGGGGATCCCAATTTATTAATCTATTTTATTCTAAAACTTCATGAACAATAATTTTTCTTCAATAAACCCATATTTTTTATTTTATCAAACATTTATAATTCATAAAACACCATTTGAAATAAATATGTCATTTAACTATGAAATTCACCCAATTTATCAAAGGGGGGAACCCAAAAAAATTAGAAAACCTTTTAAAAAAATATTTTAGGTATAATAATATCAATAAATTAGTTCAAAAATATATTTAAAACATCAAGTAGCCAAGTAAATCTCAAATAAAAGGTAATAGAACAAAAAACCTAACTGAAATGATGAAATCATGTTTCCTTTGATGAATACCACTAGAAAAGGTTTCAAGGGATGATTATCAACATTTAGAAACCAAAACCCAAAATTTATAAAAACGCTAGACATAAAAACCATCAAACCATGTCCACTAGGGTTATAAATATGGGATAAAGTAGAAGAAAACCAAGGAGGAAGAAGAAAATATCCTTAACCTTTTGATCTAGATGAAAATACACCAATGAATCACTCTAGATCCACCTTAGTAAGGCTTGGAAGGTGGAAAAAGATCCTTGAGAGTCACTTAGTCTGGAGGAGTTGGAATGGGGAAGAGTATAGGAGAATCCTAAAATAAAAATAAGAGTAAAAGACCAAAATACCTAAACCCAAGTAGGTTCATAGTTTTCCAAATTGTGTAGTAACCATGTGATATCCACTTCCCAAAACTACCCAGGTCACATGGTTTCAATGCATGATTTTCCAAACCATGCACCTATTAATGAAGCCCTATAAAATCTCCAAAAACTTCAAGGTTTCACCCTTGGACACTCTAAAACTCAAGAAAATCAATCATGGATAAAAAATATACAAACAAGTGAAACTTTGAGGTAAATATTCTCCCAATCATGACACTTTTTCCCCCATGAATCCATTCATAAATTCGGAAAAATAGGAATATTGAGATTACCTCCCCTTTAACAAGGGTCTGTTCCACTACCCAACTTCTGAACTCAAGACTAAGAATACAAAACATGAACAACTCACTCCTCGATATAACCACCACTAAACTATTTGGATCTCATCAACCAAAAAGGAACTAGGAATCCTAAGGAGTAGACTCCTCACTGGAAAAAACAAGGAGACAAACAAAATGAGATGTCGGGATAACCACTCCTTTGAAATAATTTGAATTAAAAAATATTATAAATAATACCACCAATCATAAGAGATTTTATAATCCTGATCCAAACTAAAGGAAAAAACATAAACATTACCTCTGGAGCATATGAGGTCATAAGATCCAAAATTAACATCACATCCCAACCAAAATAACTTTGAAAGATACACAAAAATAATGAGGAGAAAACATGGAGACCTTGGAACAATTATAAACACCATTTATAAATCTCCTAAATAAATGATAAATGAAGATATCAACACTACTAGATTCTAAAACATCTCTAACATAATTAATCCACACCAAAAAAACAAAGAACATAGAACTCCCTTAGATAACACTGAATATGATCCCAAAGAAAAACTCTCCAAAGAAAAGAAAAACATTAGGAGGATCTTCAAAATATAAGATCACTAAAACTAAAGATCTTTTCATCCATTATATAATTGTAAAATAGGACATATAATTGATTTTTTATAGGTCCTAACAAAATTAAAAATCAAAAGATACAAAATGGGACATTCTTCATAAACACTTCTCAAATTCCGACTCTCCAATGAAAACAACACTCCAAAAGACTACCTGGATAAAATATGGGTTTTATAATTCTTATAATGATTTATTTTCATCTTAAAAAACCTTTTAAGGTAACCGATATGACCACACAAATGAAAGGTATTTATATATGTCAAATAATAAGGATTGGAATGACCAAAATTCCCATATTGAAAGCACATGAATGGATTTCATTTTACAAAAAATGGAAAAAAAGTTTTATGATACAACTTTCCTTCATCATAACCACCTTATTATGTTCCTTACTAGCTAGATCACACTCATTTACACCTGTTGGGGTCATAGAATCATTTTCCATAGGTTTCCTTACCAATATTTCCTCAAAGATGATGGCCTTATAGACCACTTTCATGTATGTAGTCAGGACATACTAAAACATAGAAGAAAAAAAGGTTTGGATAAAGGACTCTAGAAAATAACCATGCATTATTTAATTTGTTATCAACCAAATCTATAGAGAAAGGCACTGGGATAGTGAGATGATCAACATATTCTTTCAGTGACTAGTCACCTTGATGAACACCCAAAAACTTCACCACCTTTAAATTGTCACTTTGGATAAAACTGCTAGATGAAGGTGAACATGAAATACCCCCAAGATATAACCTTGAATGGTTGGGTGTGGATAGTGATATTATACCATTCACAACCTAATTCTTCAAACAAAGGAGTGATACACCTCACCCTAGAGGTTTTAGGAGTTTTTATTGAATCAAATATATCTTGGACCTTAGTTAGTCACTTAGTTGACTCATGGGATCCTTGGTCACCAAAAAATACTAGAGGATATCAATTCAAAAAATCTCAAGAATAATTTATGATCATAGAAGTACAAGGCCTTTCCAATCCACCAATATTCTGGGTAGATTCATAGATGGGAATGATAACTCCCGAATCACCAAAACAACTACCCAAATCATTCCATTCCTAACTTACTAATTCTTTTCTAGGGGTCATATTCTAAAATACCACAAAAAAAAAATCACTCAATAAATTAACTTTAAATTCAAACACAAAGAGAATAAACACAAGATAAAAAATTTCAAACTGTTTCAATTACTAACTCAAGGGGGACAAAACAAGAAATTCAAAATTACTAAAACCCCATTAAATTTCCATTTCCAAAAGATTTAAACATTTAAAACCCAAAAGAAGAAGAAATATACTTCTTGAAAACTATTTTCACCTTCAAAAAAAAAACTCCAAAATCATTTTATTTACCCAAATCATCTTTTTAAAGGTTCAAAATTTTTTATAAAGACATCTCAAAACACACAAAACATGGTTTCCAAAATAAGATAAAATTCAATATCATAAAAAATTACTTTAGAAATTAATCAAATAAAATAAAAAATCAATAATATTCCACCAAAATACTCACAAAGAGACACCATCAATCATAATAGAATATGGAAACATCAAAGGAGTGAAAAGGAAAAAATTTCCAAACTTTCAACATGGTGCACAATTTGTCTATATAGTTTGAAAAACCATGAACCAACCATGAGAGTGCTAATAGAATTTGTTCAGAATGGTGCACATGGCCTACACATGGTTTAAAAGACCATGTTCTTTAATTTTATTCCCCTTATATTTACTCTAACTTAAATTTGAAACTAGTAATTTCCCTATATGTCTCTTGGGATATTCCTATAACTCAGATTAGTAGCAAACAAAATCAAAATATCTCAAAAATAAAAAAACATAAATTCCGAATTCAAAATAAAAACTCCCAAACACCCATAAAAACTCAAGGCTTCACATGAGAAAGAGCTAGCCAAGAACTCATATGTACCTTCCACCTAATTTCAGATGATCCTAACTCTTGTATACCATGAACCCTCAAATAAAAGAAGGGATCTTATTCTATTTTGTAATGAACCAACCTAGGTTTCCACCTGACCCAACACCCAATCCAATCCGACATAAGTCTTTAGGCATATTCCCTATCTCCATAGGCTGGTGAAGGGTGCCATGGTATCATAAGTGACAATGTAATAATGAGTTCACCCTCCAGAATCCAAATATAAACAATAAGTTTCATCCTAGAACCAGATATAAGGTATCCATGAATTTGACAACATTTCAAAATAAATAAATGGAAAAAATACCAAATTACAACCACACAAGGCATAATTATAAATTATAGTCAAAAAAATTTACCAAAACATTTTTAATTAGAAGAAACCACTTTTTAAAAAAGATTTTACATTTCAAATAAGAAACTGAAAACTAAAGCAGGAGGTCAAAGAAGCTGATACAAAACATGGACCTACCAGTCCAAAAAACCCCTGATACCAAAAACATTAACACCATATAACTCTCAAGTAACCTACAATAACCAAACATCCATGCGCTTATGAAGGAGAGTGTCATTGAACCAACCAAAATTAGAATCTAACACCTAAGAACCTGCACAATACATGAAGACCACATACCCACCAATGTGAGTATATAGGCTATGAGAAAAAGTATAGTAGGATACTATCATGGTTATATTTCATTACTTTTATAAATTAAACCATGTCCACTAGTTTTAAAATAAATAAAATCCAATAGGTTTTCATTTCACTTTCATGGTTTAAAAACAAACAACACTTAACACACCCCTCTTAAACATTTTCCTTTGAAAAACCAAATTCAACCTTCCCTTTAATCATTTAAAATAAAATAAACCCATATATTTTTATTAAAAACCTTTAAAAACCCTTAAAGGATAATAAATTATTTCTAAAATCCATAAGGAAAATCATACCATAGAAAGTTAAAAGGATAATGAAAATACGTTAGGCGAAAAAAATAACAATTGCATCAAAGAAATCACAAAATAAGAGGTAAGAAACTCACATACTAAATAATAAATATGGAAATAATAACATATGATACATATCACAAGGAAACACCATAAAAAATAACATATAAATACTTGATGTATATAGGTGGAATCCCTAGATTGCAGGTATTACGGTTCAACATGTGTCACCTAAATCTCTCTCAACTAGCCTCATTAGAGAGACACCCCTTAACTAGATGAATCTCAATTATGGGGCACTAGCCGGGGAAACACTCAACCAGTGAAGCAACCATCACAAAATCTCCCATTTAGTGTCCTAAAGTTCCTCATGAAATAGATAAAGGAGGTGGTCCACTTCCAAGAAAATCTTAATCATCTGAAAATAATAAATCCCAAGGCTAATATCATAATCACATCCTTACCATCTCATGAATCACCCTTAATAGGATCCCCAACCCATAATCACAATCATGAACCAAAATTCAATCATCCATCACATGCATATACATAAACATGAATAAAAAATACAACTGATCTCAATAAGGGAATAACCAACCAATCAATCAAATGGAATTTCATAAAGTTCTAACAAGGAATTTTCTTTATACTTAATAAGTATATGTTTTATAAATACATCTTTAAAACCATTTGGAATCTAAAAAAAATCCAAGGGAATTCATAAAGGAACACCCACACACAAACACATTCAATTCAATGAAATCACTAAATAATTCCATAAGTAAAACACACCTTTTTAAATATAGAAAAACTTTAAAACAAAAAGGGTATCCCACTTTATAAACTAGTTTTGATCCAAAAATATATGAACAATAATTTTTATTCAATAAAAAACCTCTTTTTAATTTTATAAAACACTTAGAATACCTAAAACACCATTTAAAATTTAAGTTTTTTTGAACTATGAAATTCACCCAATTTGTTAAAAGGAAAAAACAAAAAAATATGGGAAAATTTTGAAAATAACATTTTAGATATCATATTCATTAATAATTTAGTTCAAAAACATATTTAAAACATCACGAAATCAAGGAACTTTCAAATAAAATGAAATAGAATGAAAATAATTTCCTCAAGCGATGAAATCATGTCTCAATGAAAACCACTAGAATTCATTTCAAGGGATGAATTACAGCCTTTAGAAACTAAAACTACCAATTTAGAAAGACCCTAGACATAAAAAATATCCAACCATGGTCACTAGGGTTATATAAAAGGGATGAAGTAGAATAAAATCAAGGAATAGGAATAAAGTATCCATGAACTTTTGATCCAAATGAAAAGAAATAAAAAAATCACTCCAAATATACCAAAGAGAAGATTAAAATAAGGATAAAGGCCCTTGTGAGGCATCTATGTTGGAGGAGTTTGAGTAGGAAAGAGTGGGGGTTAATGATAAAATAAAAAGAAGAGGAAAAGACCAAAATTACCAAACCTGAGTTGTTCATATGGTTTACTCTCATAGTTTACCAAACCAGGTTGTAACTGTGCAATAACCACTATTCAAAACTACCCAAGTCGCACAGTTTTCACTAAACAGTTTCCCAAACTATGTACCTAATAGTGTAGCCCTAGTAAATCTCTAAAAACTTCAAGGTTTCACACCAGAACACCCTAAAATTCAAGGAAATCAGTCATGTATAAAAGATATACAAACAAGTGACACTGTGGGTGTCACATGGTACCACTCAAGCACAACCTCATCAACACCCTAACTTGAGTTTTACACACATACACACACACACAACTAGTTATATATATACATGTGTGTGGTATATTTATTTTTTCAAGCACTACCTCCCATAGGGGATGACACCAACATATCATCTTAGATCTTGGTTCAAGATTAAATAAAGTAATTCAATTATGGTCACTCTCGGTATTGGGTGTTATAGGTTAAATATAACATTCATGTTTTGTATTTATAATAAAAACTATTGGTTGTTTTTTGTTTGATTCACTATATTTTCATTATTTATATGTATACTATAGTTTATAAAAAGTGAATGTAGAATAGGGTGGAGATCGCTTACTGGGTATTGATATACTCACACTCTGTATGTGTCTTTATGTGATGTGTGTAGATGTTCTTATACATAACTCAAGTAAGAGTAATTCCATAAAGTATAGGAGATTGTCACATTTTTATTTGGAAGTTTTGGAGGAGTCTTTTATACCTTTTTGATAGACTAATATACCAAAAAAATGGGGATTTATTGGGTGGTTCTAATGGATTTTCTAAACTTGGGACTTCTCACCTTGGGCTACTTGGGTCCTATTTTGTGGGAACTTATGTACACATATAGTTGTATAGATCCATCCCCTTTTTTATACCTTATATATATTTTGTACCATGTTTTATTGGGAATTTATATTCATATTCATATAGTTTTTATACTATAATTTGTCTAGATATCCTAAAAAATTGGTACTCCATTAGTGGTTATCTATGTTATGGTCATATGAGTCTATCAAACCCAAAGGTTATACTAAAATTTAGGCTTGAATTTTTATTTACTTATTAATTTATTGAGTCACTCTTAATGAGGTAAAACCATATTATATATGTATTTTAGTTAAACCTTAACATTTATTCCAACCTTTAGTGATTAAGAGGTGTGCCTGAGGTATTGTGGCAACCCATCCCAATGTTGTTTGAGTAACTAGGTCATGATCATTACAAAAAGGTATCAGATATTTATAAGGGATCTTGGGTATGAACTTGAGAGTATCCATGATAAAGGACTATTAGGACTTAGGAATTAACCCATAAATATTTCTAGTTATCATAATTATTGTAGAATCTTGAGTTACCAGGGGTGGTTCATAATATCTTTTTATTTTATCTTCTTTGAATCAGTTATAGGTCCTTGAGTCACATGTATCATTCTAAGTATTGATAGGTAGGCACATTTAGGATGTATTTACACACTACATTCTTGCATATATTTGATTATATTATTATTGGAATTGATTTATGACCTATATAAACTTAAACATCAATAATAAATAAATTACCTTTTCTTATATATTTATTGTTGATGACTATTTTAATATTAATAATTGATTTCATTGATTGGAACCCCTAAACACTATTTATGTATAGTTTCTTTTTTTTATACATAAAGCATTACTTTATTTGATCTTAAATGATATCTTTATTATGTGAAACTATTTTTAAATATTTAAAAAACATGGTTCAAAGTGAAAAGTGTTTTTAATAGATAGAAAAAAGAGTAAGGGAGAAAGGAATGGGGCTAGACATATCCTTAGTATTGAAAACTTGATGTTGAGTTATCTTTTTTCAGGAAGGATTTTTTTAATATCCTTCTCCAGTTTAATATAGATCATTCCACCTAGATGACCACCTCCTTCCATGTAGAAAGGGTCCGGTGAGTATGGAAAACTAGTATGACCTGTAGTGGATCCTCAGGTCTTAGAGAGGATTTATCAAATGATCTAGTATGCCAATAAAGGAGCTCCATTAATGGAACCTATGACCTCTAATGTCATAAGATATTTTCAATACCATCATCCTATGTCCTTTCAAGGTGATGCATCTCCTTAGGAATATGAGGAATGGATGTATCATCTCTATTATATTTTTTAAAGACTTGAGACCCCAGAGAAACAATTGAGTCAAAATAGATACCTTCATATTATAAGTGGTGGGTTTTTTATGGTGTTATTTCATGCTTGAGGTTAAGAAGGACCGGGGTCTTACTTAGAATACCTTTCAAGAGATCTTTTTTTAAGTAACTTTACTTAGATATTGTGAGTCGGGTAAAGGCTTGGGAATTTATGAACCTAAGGTAGGGATATATGTTTATTATATAATACATATGTATTTTTAATGATTTACATTATTTCACTATGTATATGAGTAGGGATGAAGAATCATAATCTAAATGTTTTTTGATGGGTTTAAAAGACCCACTACAGACTCTGATAATGCTTTTTAACTTTTCAACCTTATTTGAGGTTGTAAAGAGAATAATTCTTGTTGATATAAGAAATAAATGAGGATTAGGAGAGGTTATATCTATACCCATACAAACTATATGATTTAGCTCATATAGTGGTCAAAAGTGGTGATGGGAGGAGTTGAGGTGGGGTGGTTCTCACCCGGGTAGTCAGGGTGGTGGTGTTCCTCTAACACCAGGCTTCAAAAGACCTCATGTTCAGTGACATTAATGTGTGAACTCAGTATATATTAATTCTTATTATACCTTTGAGGTGAATAATTTCCACTTCTATGGAAAATATGGTCATATTTATAAATTCCACCAGTTAAGTGTATCTAAAAATGTAGAACAATAACCATAGTTGACCCAGGTATTTCATGCATAGTCAACAGCCCAGCCAATTGTCAATGGAAAACCACCTTCTAGGATATCAGGATGAGATTGCCAATGTGGAAGTTAGAACCACACAAATATAATGAAATTAGTTATGTATTGATATCATAATCAGGGTCAGTATGAAGAGTAATGTGGGACATATACTATGAAGTACTCAACCACTGAGGTTAGAGAAAGGGAATCTATTGTGGTACTATTCTGGTATCCAATACTTTATCTTAATCTTTATTTGATAAGTTTTCTTCACATTTATTAATTTTTGAACTAATGGATTCAAATTTTTAACTTAAAATTGAATCATATCTAGTATTTATAAGTCTTGATACCCATATAAGGAATAAAATATAGTCAATAAGAAAGTACATGTCTTGTGCACTAGTTGTGGAATCATTTTATCATATTTGGGATTTTATAGTTCTTAATATGAAACCATTAAATGTTATTATAGGTATATACTGGTTATCTAAGTTAAATTCATGTATCAATTTCTACAATCTAAGGGTTTCCTTCACTTAACCTGATGGTGTTCAGTATACTCTCTATAGAGAGTGGGAGTTTTACTCTAGCTGAGCAGGTCTTGATCAGAGAAAAATGGGAGTAATCACAATCAAAATGGATATTATTATCCTCATAATGGTTGATGTTAAAGAGTTAAAATCTTTTCCATATATTACAGACCTTTATCTTGATGCGTTCTTTGAATATTTATTAGGTTTTCCTCATATAGGGAAGTGGAATTTACTATCGACCTGTTACCTGGTTTCGAACCTATCTCAATCCCTTATTATTTAATAATTCTAAATAAACAAAGGTACATTAATATTTAGCTATAGGATCTTGAGACAAAGGGTTTATCATATCGGTAACTTTTCTCTGAGGTGATTCAGTTATTTTCATCAATAATGATTATGAGAGTTTATGTATCTATGTTTACCAATGAAAACTAAACCAGGTAATTATCAATAATCAATACCCCTTGACAAGATTGATGATATTTTCAATCATTTTATGGGAAAAATTTGGTTTTTAAGATTAAAATATGTTTCGGCTATCAATATCTTTGGGTAAAACCAAATGAAATTCAAAAACTATTTTTTAAAGATGATATAGGAATTTTGAGTATTTGGTAATGACTTTTGGTTTGACTAATGATCTATCCATGTTTATGGATTTGATGAAAATGATATTTCATACATTCTTAGACTGTTTATTGGAAGTATTTTTGGATGATATCTAGGTTTAATATAAATCTATAGATGATAATGGTAAACATATTTGTTTTGTATTAAAGACCTTGTGGTAACACCAACTCCATGAAATACTATCCAAGTTTACCTTCTAAATTCATAAAGTTAAGTTTCTTGAGAATTTCATATTATAATCTAGATCTTAGTTCATCTTGATAAGGTAGATTCAATGATGTCATGGAGAGTTTCTTTTAATGTTTTTGATGTGTGGAGTTTCCTTATACTCACAACTTACTATAGTCATTTTATTCAATATTTTTATATAGTTGATGATCTAATGAAAACTATAATAAAAAAATGAGTTAAATTCATTTTCTTTGACCTATGTGAAGTAGATATTAAAGAGTTAAAGAAATAGTTGACTATCACACCAATTATAATATTACCCTGACCTAGTGACGGGTTTAAGGTGTATTGTTATGTTTTGTCTTTCATCCTTAGTTTTTTCCTAATGCAAGTCCATCAAGAACAATTTCCTCATGAAAAATACTACCCTACTCATTATTTATAGTTATCCACTATTGTCTATGTTTTGAAATACTAGAGGAATTATCACTTTGGTGAGAGATTATTGGTGTTTACTGACAAAAAAATCCTAAATTATATCATCTCATAGTGATATTTGAATCTTAGTCATCATCTATAGGTTGAGTATATTCAATAATTTGATTTAAACATTCAATATTATCCTATAAAAAGAAATATGGTTATTGATTCTCTTAGATGGAAGATATACCCTAAAAGGGTACTAGAGGCAAAGGAGGGATGGTAGTTAATGTTTTTATTAGTTGAAATACACTTGGATATTAGTAAGGATCATGATGGGATTAATTTATACTATATAGATCTTATATCATTTATCATGGAGTGTGTTAAGGACTCTTGAATTTTAGATTCTAGTTGAACCATTATTCAAGAGAGACTTGATGGCTGGAAGGTCCTTGATGATTGGTTTCTAAATCCCTTGTCTTTATTATATAGCCATGGTAGGTTAGTAGTCACAACTATTATGAGTGAGAAAGTGATGAAGGAATATCATTCATTTAGATGGGTTGTATATCTTAAAAACATTTAAACATCTCATGATATGCATTTCTAGTTCTGGTGGTCTGGTATTAAGAAAGATATTTCAGGATTCATCTCTCGATGATTTTCTCATCAATGAGTTAATATAGAGCATTAAATAACCACAATAAAATTCATCCTCTTTATATACTTGTATAGAAATGGGATAATATTACAATTGAATTTTTAATCATATTGACCGGGTCACCTAGAGGATGAGATATGATATGAGTAATTTTGGATCTTCTGACCAAGATGGTTCATGTTTTACTTATCAAGAGGCCTCTTATATTGATGAGATTAAGAAATTATATTTGAAAGAGAGCATAAAGTTTCATAGTGTATTGGATAATATCATCACTAATAGTGATACAAGGTTCACATATCAATTTTAGAAGGGTCTTCAATGAGCAATGGGTTCTTAGGTGAAATTGAGTACTACTTTCAACCCATACACTATTGTAATTTTGGATATTTACGATAGGATATTTGCGATAGGATCCTGTCGCAAAAACTCTTTTGCGACGGGGTCTCGTCGTAAATAACCCATTGCAGAAAACAATGTCGCAACTAGTTTCTTTTGCGATGGGCTCATTGCAAAAAATAATACTTGTGATGGGAAGAAATCCCATCGCAAATAGATCTATAATTAAATACATTATATATACAAGAACCTTTCACGATGGGCTCGTCGCAAAAAGTATTTGCAACGAGACACCAACCCATCGCAAATAGCTTATATGTTATAAACTTCTTGCGAAGAGCTCATCGCAACAAAGTTATTGTGAAGGTAAGGCAACCCGTCACAAATATTTTTAAATATATATATATATATATATAATCTATTTGTGAAGGAACCCCATCGCAAAAGGTCCTGTCGCAAATACTTAATAAAATAAAAAAATAATAATATAATTATGGTTAATGAAACAATAATATTAATATTATTAAAATAATTAAAAAATAAAAAATATTAAAATTCTCAATATTTGCGAAAACTTAATAAAAAAAATAAAAACAAATTATGTTTAATGAGAAAAATAATATTAATATTATTAAAATATTAAAAAAAATTAAAATTCTCAATATTCAGAAAAAAATATAAAAAAACCATAAATTATTATTATTATTATTATTAGTAAAATAAAAAAACATTAAAAAATAAAATACTAATAATAAATAATAAAATAATAAAATATTAAAAAAATGATGCAATATTCGCACCAATATAAAAGACAAAAACTGTAAATAATTCATATTATAACAAATGTTCAATTCAAATGTTTTAAACAGAACAAAAAAATCACTGGAGGGTATAGTCTTCTAGAGGAGTTGGAGGAGATGGTGGAAGAAACTTCATCCCTAATCTACGTGTCAGACGACGCATGTACTCCATCTGCTCATGTTGTTGCTGCTGTCATCAACACATGTACTCCTTGTGATACTACTGCTGCTGCTACTTCCATTGACACATGTCCTCCTCATGCTACTGCTGCTGCTGATACATCTCTTTCTGTTGCTTCTGAAACTCTCTATAAGCTCAGTTTAATCTTGCAACTGCTCCTGATACTGTGAGCCATAAGATGATGCCTCTCTATAAGACCCTCTTAAGCTAGATGCCGACATCGCAGCAGTACAATAATAAGTCTCAGGAGTCAAATGAGAGCTGATACCAACTACTCAACCCTTCTCGAAGGCATACTCGGCCGCCTGCATTTATGTCGGCTCATCGAAATGGTGGGCACTAGTCTGATCAACTGTCTCGGTCTAACTCTCAGCCTGTGTCTAAGTGGTCACGACCTCATATGACTCATTCAGTTTCAATTTGAAATTAAAATAGTGAAAATATTAAATGCAGTTAATTTTCAAACTGAAAAAGAAATAATACTGACCACAATCTGATGCTGGTAATCACCTCTAATATCTCTAGTGGTTGAATCACAATACATCCTCCAATAAACGTTGTAATCCATAATATCGAGATGCTCGATTGCCTATATCAATATAAAATAAACTATTTATATTTAATGTTGTATAAAATATTTAAAAAAAGATACTTACCAGATGCTCTCTATGCTTACTGAATGTACGACTACCAGCTCGATGTGTCACCTCCTGTCTCCCCTGGTTCTACTGACCCAATGAATATCTCCTCTGAAATCCACCACTCAACCAGTGTGAACATAATCTATCCCAAATGTGATATTAAATATACTCTGGTTGGTGGGCCCTACATGACTCATCAAATACTATCACTCCTGCTTTCGTTATGGCTGTCCTTCTCAAATTGTGCAAAAACTGACAGAAACGCTCACGCATAGACACTTCCCATGCCTCGTGGATAGCGCCACACATGCTATCATCGACGAGATACCATAAACCCTACAAATAATTTATAATATCAAGTTATTAATGAAATAAATTTCTAAATAAATATTATTTATTTACACACCAGCCAATGATTGAATATTTCAAGCCGCACATCAATGAGAATCTATTCCCATGTGATCCATGGATGAGAAAAATAATTGCACAAGATAGCACTCCCCTGTCCAACAATTACATGCGAGAAAATATGAAAAAGAAAAAATAATCAAACAATTAATATATAAATAAATTAATGAAAGATAACTAAAATACATAGGTTATAATACCTCTATGTGCGTGGATCGAAACCAAGATGTGGATGCCACTCGGGGATAGGTTCAGGAATCATCAGTTGCGCAAGACCACGCCCCCTCCACATACCCCCTGAACTGTCAGTAGGCTGAGGGTCAGATGATCCCAAATCCTATTCATCCAAAGGTAGCTCAACCTACTCCAATTCACGAAATAGATCAGGGTCCATCTGAAACACAAAATGATTGTTGTTAGCAGATAATTGAAAAATAAATATTACATATAGATATATATTAGTTATGATTATAACCAGCATTTAACTGTGTCAATGTTCACCTTCATCATCATCTTCATATCTAAAGATATCAATGTATTAATATTCATCATCGACATCATAAATATTCATATGAGTTTCAATTTCATCATCTCTTTCCATTTCAAATTCATTTGTAACATCATTAACATCATTTTCACCATCGACCCTTAATTGCGGGGTTTCATCATCGATATTCATGTCACTTTGTGAAAAAATGGATTTTGAGTAGTCTCTTGAAAAATTTCAATTCCCTGTACTTCATCAGAACCACATCCAGTTTGAGTAAACTGATTTTCCTAATATTTCATTTTTATTATACCCCATCAATCTCTCAGGTCTCTTGAAGTAGCACAGTACTTTGTGTAATATATTTGATGTGCCTGATGAGCCAGTAAAAATGGTTCATTTACTACAAGAATACTTTTATATTTAATATCGATAATTCTATGAATTAGATGAACATGCAAGCCTCTCTCAGTATCCAACCACAAACATTTAAGCATTGTTATGTAATTTTTCCCTAGATAACACAGTTCAATAATTTCATCCAGCATGCCATAAAAGTCAACTTCAGTTTCTCTATGATGTGACCCTCTCAAGAAAACTCCACTATTCATTGTTTTTTTATTCCCTATATGCATGTGTATGAAATCGAAAACCATTCACCACAGATGCATTATAAGATTTAACCATTTTGGATGGTGGGTTACTCAATATACACAGTCGCTTATCAATTTTATCAGTATATTGAGACACCTGAAAATTTGTAAAAAAATTATCAATATAATAAATAATAAACTAAATTCATATATTAAACCATCAATAATTTATGTTACCAATTTTTTAAACCATTGAGAAATTTTTTTCTTCCAACGTTCTTTAAGGGAAGTTGCTGTAATTTGTGGAATTTGTTTCTTGATATGATTATCATATAACCTACAAATAAAATAAGTTTACTTACTGTAACATAAATTATAGATTAAGTGATAGAAGCAATCATAGTACAAATGATGTCATTTCTTCACAGTTGAGTAGAACATATGTATGAGCTCTGTGATGTTCATCATCTGAAAGGTATCGTTCATGAACTCCACTGAAGCCAATCGCTGGCTAATTAAAAACTGATAATTGATTGTCTATTTCATCATCATATTTCCCCTCTTTTTGTCCCATGAAGTTGTGTTTTGATGGATATTCATATTCAAAATAATGAGAGCATAAAAAAGTAATTTCCTCTTGCAAATAAGCTTTATAAATTGAGCATTCAACTGATGCTTTGTTACGTAATTTTTTCTTCAATTTATGAATGAATCTCTCGAATGGTTACATCCATCGAAACTGTACCAGACCACCACATTTAGCTTCATGTGGAAAATGTAATATTAGAAGTTCCATTAAGTCAAAGAAAGCTGACAGAAAGATTCTTTCCAGTTTACATATAATGACAACAACAGTTTCTTCCAGTTTACATATAATTATTACTATTTATTACTATTTATTAAAATTTATTACAATTTATTAGTATTTATTAGTATTTATTTGTATTTATTAATAATTATTACTATTTATTACTAATTATTACTAATTATTACTAATTATTACCAATTATTAAGAATTATTATGAATTATTACTAATTATTGCTAATTATTGCTAATTATTGCTAATTATTTCTAATTATTCCTAATTATTCCTAATTATTGCTGATTATTACTGATTATTGCTGATTATTGCTAATTATTGCTGATTATTGCTAATTATTGCTAATTATTGCTAATTATTGCTAATTATTTTTAATTACTGCTAATTACTTCTAATTACTGCTAATTACTGCTAATTATTGCTAATTATTACTAATTATTACTATTTATTAGTATTTATTACTATTTATTAGTATTTATTACTATTTATTAGTATTTATTAGTATTTATTACTATTTATTACATTTTATTGGTATTTATTACTATTTATTAGTATTTATTACTATTTATTACTATTTATTAGTATTTATTACTATTTGTTTCTATTTGTTACTATTTATTAGTATTTATTACAATTTATTAGTATTTATTACTATTTATTAGTATTTATTGAAATTTATTACTATTTATTAGTATTTATTAGTATTTATTACTATTAATTAGTATTTATTACTAATTATTAGTATTTGTTTCTAACTATTATTATTTATTACTAATTATTAGTATTTATTACTATTAATTACTATTTATTACTATTTATTAGTATTTATTACTATTTATTAATATTTATTACTATTTATTAGTATTTATTAGTATTTATTAGTATTTATTAGTATTTATTACTATTTATTACTAATTGTTACTGTTTATTACTAATTGTTAGTATTTATTACTAATTATTAGTATTTATTAGTATTTATTAGTATTTATTATTATTTATTAGTATTTATTACTATTTATTAGTATTTATTAGTATTTATTAGTATTTATTACTATTTATTAGTATTTATTACTATTTATTAGTATTTATTAGTATTTATTAGTATTTATTAGTATTTATTGGTATTTATTACTATTTATTAGTATTTATTACTATTTATTAGTATTTATTACTAATTATTACTATTTATTTTTATTTATTAGTATTTATTAGTATTTATTACTATTTATTAGTATTTATTACTATTTATTAGTATTTATTACTATTTATTAGTATTTATTACTAATTGTTACTAATTAATACTATTTATTACTAATTGTTAATATTTATTACTATTTAATAGTATTTATTACTATTTATTAGTATTTATTACCATTTATTACTATTTATTACTATTTATTAGTATTTATTACTAATTAATACTATTTATTACGAATTGTTAATATTTATTACTATTTTTTTTAATTATTTCTATTTATTTCTAATTATTACTAATTCGTGCTAATTACTATTAATTACTGCAAAATACAGCTATTAATTACTAATTATCGCTAATTATTTATATACATTACTAATTATCGTTAATAATTATTAAATATTACTAATTACTAAGAATTAGTACTAATAATTTAATTTTATTATTACAAATAAATTCTGATGACAAAACAATTTAAATCTAACTTAATTACAACTAATCATCAATAATTAAAATTAATATAAAGAAATAAAATAAATACTAAATTAAATAAAAGATAAATACCTTTAAACTTGATCTCTTATAATTGTAAGCAGCTTCACAACTTCTTTGTAAAAAAACAAACTCTCAAAAATTTTCACTCTAAAATTAGAGTTTACAGAAGCAGAGGAAGAAGGAATTCAAGAGGAGAGAAGAAAAAACAGAGGGGGGTATATATAGGTTAGATTAGCTGCGACAAGAGTATTTGCGATGAGAATCCCATCGCTAATAGTACTTATTACGACGGGTCCCGTCGCAAATACATTTGGCCACATTAATTACGGTCGGCGGTTAAGAAGTTATTTGCAACGAGGCCCGTCGCAAAAAGTAACCTGCCGACACACTATTTGCAACGGGACAACATCCCATCACAAATAGGTTTTTACCGCCACCAGTTTTTTTAAGACGGGACCCATCACAAATACCCTCTGGGGGTCGAACTAGTTGTGACGGGGGATCCCCCGTCGCAACTAGGTCTTACCGCCTCCCGACATTTGCGATGGGCGGTGCCTACCTGTCGTAAATACCCTTTCACGCGGTGTGGCACGCAAACCGCACCAATCTGTGTATAATTTTTTGTAATGGGGCGCCTATTTCTGTCGTAAATAATTGGTTATTTGCGATGGGTTTGTCAACCCGTCGCAAATAACCTCTTCGACAGATTATTTGCGACGGGATTTATTCATGTCGCAAATAACGGTTTTTCCCGTAGTGATAGATCGATGGCCAATTTGAGTCAACCATTCACACCTTATAGGGTATGCTTCAAGCCTATATTCTGGAATTTAGCGTCTCATGGGAGAATCAACTTTGGTATAATTATACTACAATAATAGTTTGGGTTGTGCACAATCATCTAAAATTGGTTAAAAACATTGGTTTTAACTAACAAAGTAATTTTTGTATACCTAAAGTGAAAATTGAAACCAATAAATGAAAAGTAAAAAACCGACATAAAGTAAAATTTTCATTTTATATTAGTTAAAACTTGGTTATTTTGGTTGAGGAAACAAGGGAACAATGGTATGGAATTTGTTGATCATGGTGGAAATCATGCTCCTTTACATCAAGTGTTGAGTCATGGAATCTCACACTATTGAAATTATTGGGACGGTGGGCTTAATGTACCATATACCTTATTGAGTGTTGGCATGAAGGAATACTCATGACTTCGAGTGTTGACATGATGACACACTCACCATCTCAAGACACAAGCATGATGTCTCCCACTCATTATGACATGTAGGGAATGTACCCTTTTCTAGAGATTATAGGCTCATTCAGACTAGTTATGGATGGATGAGTTATGCCCTGGACCAGCCAGTACCTAGTATTCTAGGTATATGGACACTTACTTCCACACATACTTGGTTTATATAGGTGGATGAAATATATAACTATAGAATTTATATATAATTACTATATATATACAATTACTATTCATAAACCTATTCTGGCCATGAGTTGAAGTAGACAGAGCTTCTAGGTGTCCTTAAGGAACCTGAGTGGGCATGTGGTTATTTATTTGAGTATTTTTTTCCTATTATATTTATACATGTACACTTATTTCCTTTATATTCATAGACCGGGTTCAATTATAGACACTGAGGGTGGTAACCTACTAGGATTTATATCTCACACAATTCTTGGGTCGCCATTACACTAGGGTACCTGAGTAAACCTTATGTTTGTAGGACCATGGATATTTTCTTGTTTTTTAGTTCTTTTTCCTAAGAGTTAGGAGTACATGACTAAGTTTGAGCTCAGGATGATCATGTTGATCGCCCTTGTGGATTTTATTTTCTATCTTTATTTTCCACCGTGTTGTACCTTGTTGCCTGTTGTATGTATACTATTTTATATTATGTATCATCATCTAGAAATGAATGCATATGTTGTATATTGGTGTTGGACATATTTTATATTCAGTTTATATTATTCTTCTGCTACTTTTTTTTCCATTACTATTAAATCTACTGTTGTATGTTGTTTACTTTTTGATTTACTATTGTGCTACTCTGATCATGATGGTATAGTCTCCTTGATATCACCTCCTTATACCCTCAACACTAGTTAGTAGAATTTAGCATATAGGGAGTCACACTTGAGGCCATGTGACCCACTGGTGTAGTGACCGTTCTAGTGGTCAGTCTGGTCGGGATGTTACACTGGAGTTAGACTGAGTACCTAGTGGAACTATAGATTCTTTTTTAGGTTTGGGGATTGTTTCATTTTTTATTTAAATTTTAACCCATAAAACTAAATGAGATCAATATTTTAACCTTATTTCACCTGGTTTCCATCTCTATGAGGCTCTAAAATCCCTCTTATATATCCTAGTTGACCCCCTTTTTCATGATTGATCCAAGATGTTTTGATTGGTCGTGATGGCTTGGTATAATAAATACAAGGATGAGGGTGACCTGTAATATCCCTCTTTATCTTATTTCTTCATGGTAGTGGGTATTATTCCCTCTTCTCTATATTCAGGGCTTGTGAAACTTATCTAATCACTTAGTTTCCTTTCAGTCTAGCTACTGTGTGAACTTTTCTTATGTGAATTGAAGGTAATGCCTATGTTTTTCTTATCAGATTGAATATTCAAATATGGTATAGAACTATCTTTAATTTATTCCTCTACCTAGGTTGGTTAATAATTAAAGTGGTGTAATATTGTTCTTTTTATGTACTTTAAGGACTACACTGCAATTATTTTTGATATGTGAACTCCTTTATCTTCTCATAATTGTATAGTGGTAACCCAACAATGGTTTGGGGATAAGTGAGAATAATTAAAATCGAGTGCTTTAAACTAATAAATGGTTCTAAGAATCTTTTTTTAAAAGATAATAAATCATTTGATTGGTTATGAGTATTTTTACCATTCCTGCATGTCTTTTCCATGATATGAATGTGTTGTTTTATGCTTAAGTTTTGGATTGTTATACTTAATGCTTTATTTATATTACAAGTGATATAAAAGTATTATAATTACATGGTATATTGCTATCCTATGTGACTCTTAATGTATTTACAACTTTTTTACCATGATCTACTTGATAAACATGTCTTATAGCTTATCATTTGATCTATCTTCCATGTTTTTCATATGAGAATATATATATTTCTGTATTTGAGCTTGATTAAGTGACCAAAAGTTAAAACTAGGTGGGATGATATGGGATGGACTCACAACATGTTGAATTTTGGTATACCCTTCCCCCTATCCCCAAAGGTATAGTTTACATGATTTTTCCATGACTCTAGTATACTTGGTTCCATCTCCCTGATGGGATGAGTTTCTAGGGCTCTAAATTGAGTTTCACATAGTTATATATCTATATTTCATTATATATACATTTTTTGTTATATTTACAGGTTTATGAATATATTCCCATAGGGGATAATGCCGATACATCATCTTAGATCTTTGGTCAATCCTAAAGTAGAAAATTCAAGTATGGACCCTCCTAAAGTTGAGAGTTATGAGTTAAATATAACATTCATGTTGTGCATATATGATATAACTAATTCCTTGTTTGTTTTGTTTGTTTCACTAAAATTGGATTGTATACTTGTATACTATAGTTTATGATAAGTTTTTAAAGGAGTTAGGTGGAAACCACTGTTGGGTATTGATATAATAATAACCAATACATGTCCTTATGGGATGGGTATAGATGTTCATGTATGTGACTTAGGTAAGGGAAAGAACTCTGAGAATGGAAGAAAATTTCACATGGATTTAAGATCTTGGGGGAGTATTTTGGAATTTTTTGACAGATCAATAAATCATATTAAATATGGATGTCTTGGGAAGTTTTAATGGAGTTTCCACACATGGGACTTCTCACCATGGCTACATAGGACCTATTAGAAGACTCTTATGTTCAAATCTAGTTTTTTTTTCAACTTCATCCCATCTTGTATACCTTATGGATATTTTGGACTCTTTTTTATTAAGAATCCATATTCATATAGTTCTAGTAGCACTATTTTTCTAAATAGCTCAGGGAATAGGTACTCTATTGGTAGATGTCTATGTTATAGTTACCCAAGTCTGTCAACCCCAAGGATTATGATGAAATTATAGATCAACCCTTTACTTATTATTAACTTATTAAGTATATATAAATGAGGTAAAATTATCTCCCACATGTATATCAGTTATTCATTGACATTTATGCTTGCTTCTGGTGACGGGGAGGTGTGCCTGAGGTGTTGTGGAAACCTAACTTGATATCGTTTGGGTAATTGGGTCATGAACATCACACTTTGACTTGGTAGTAATGCCTATACTAAATCAATTTCTATGGTAGATAAAGGATATTTCATCCAATATCATCAAGGAAATATAAATAAATAAATAAATAATTGTGTCACAAAGTATCCATCCTGCTTAATGAGATATCATGAGACACACAGTTTTTATTACATAGTAAGGGTTCTTAGGAGGTTGTCAAAGATATGAATTATCCTTATCTCTTTAAGTTCCATTATTTGTTACTGGATAACACTTTTGGTCTATGATACATACTCATTGTTATACTAATAAGGTCCTAAAGTTTCACACACAAAGTGTGTCCATAAGTTCCATCAATTTAGATGAATTATAGTTTCAGATAAAGTTGGCCCCATGTATATGGGTTGGTGAAAGAACAAGTGTGAAATATTACAAGTAAATAAATAAATAAATAAATTTAATTATATATTATTCATGCTTGTAATAATAATAATTTAATATATTACCAAAGGTATTCACAAGTTATTTAAGGTTAAATAAGTGAATATGAGTAAAATAGTTTTTCAAATGAATATTATTTATTCAAGATTTGTTAAACATATTTTGGAGGAATGAGATGATTTAATGGATCATATTTCTTCACGTGATATATAAAAGTATCATAAGTGAGTGATAAAATATTCATGACACTTATGATGAGTTAAACTTTTCATTTATGACATAACAATTTAATTTTTAAGGTTAAATATTTTTAAGGACTAAAGAGAAATTTAAAAGAGTTGAACCTAAGTATAAAAACTAAATTTTAATCCCTAGAATAGTATAAGGTAGTATTGAAATTAATTATTTATCCCCCTTTATTATCTCATGTTCTAGAGAGATAAATAACATGAATAATCTGATTCATTATTCACGGATTGTGTTTGTTGTGTTTTGGAAATCATACAGGCAACATAAAGCACTCATCTCACTTGTTATAGAATTAAAATGCTATAAAATGAAAAAATAGGATATTTAGTACACGTTTGGATGATTTATAGGGTTACACCCTTGTTTTATTTGAGTTATAATGATCTAGTGATGAGCATAGTATTCCAGAATCACATCGTACCAGTGAGGAGTCATTTTATTATTTCATTTAATTTTATCATTCTTAAATTCTATAATATAAAGATTTGTTAGATAATCTAGGGAGTAGTATTCTATATATGATTTTATTTAATATATCTAGTTTAATAATTTAAAATTACCATAATTAACACTTTCACTATACCCAAGTTCCTTCCAATGGCATCAATTTTTTTTATATGATTTAAGTTGAGAATTTTAATTAAATTTTATAGAATTCAAGTAGAGGGTTTTGATATGGTCCAAATTCCATAGATAGTCTATGAATAAAAGTATGGATAGATAATAATATCCATTTTAAAGTGAAATAGGTTTCAATAGAGAGAGAAGAATGACTATGCATGTGAATCATGAAATTGGGGGTGTTGAACACCGACCATCCATCTGAATAAAAATAAATAAAACTAAAAAAACATTTTCTATACAAGTTTGGTTAATAAAATGTAACCTTCACTACTTATTTAAAGTACTAAAACCACCTCACCCCTTTATCACCATGGTTGATCAGGGGTGGCATGCTGACATCAACACAACATGCGCTGATGTTGGTTCTTCTACCAAGTGCCCACTGTGTGTGGCCTAGTTTGTCAACCCAACTTGGATAGATCTTTCCAGAACCATATTTGACCCATTCCATATGGGATAATTCAAACCCAAATTCATCCCAATATGACTCCAAGAGGTCCTAAAAACCCCATTGGATTATTTGATCCCAAATTTACCTGAAAAAATATTAAATAAATTCTAAAATTATTTTAATATATTAAAATTTTAATAAAATTATTTTGGAATCCATGTGACATTACAATATTAATGATGATTTAATGTTTTAAAAATTATATTGATTATAATTTTATTTTATTTGATTATTTTTATATAAATTTAATGTATGTTGACTGATCATGAGTTGTGACCAACCCATATATGTTTAGTTTATTATCTATTTAACATTTATTATTTCAATAAGTGATAATTTATAATAATTAATTATTAAATATCAATTTTATATGATTTGTGAGTCATCCTTATATAATTTAATTGTATGAGGGTATATGCCTTCAGATTTAAGTTATAAAATTTATTATTGAATCTTGAGTTCCCCTTACTCACATGTGAGTATAAATTGTAAAAATTAGATGCATTCGAGATAAGTTGGGTTGTGATGAGAGCCGACATAAAACTAAAAAAGTATAAAATGCATAATAGAAATATAGGCTCTACAACTTGAGCCAATGACTAACTTAAGGAGTTGTCCAAGTATCTTATTGGTCCATTATTTTATTTATGGATGATCCAGTAGAATAAAACTACTGATGATAAATTTTGGTGACTTCTCAATGGGGATAAGATCCAATGTAAATGTAAAAATTCTTATTGATAGTGGACACATCAGTCCCTCTCCTTCTATCTAGGGAGGGTAAACCACCAGTAGTGGATTTAATTTCCCATATATATAATTCAAGTTTATTCCTCTTAGTATAAAATCGTGTTCAAAGGATATCCAATAATTGAGATTTTACATTTTAAGTTCCTAAAATACTCAAAGATTTTTTATTTTTATATGGTTGTGATATTTAGCTATTTTTGGCCTTTTATTATTGTCTTTGATAGACATGTTAATAAATATTAGGGTCCACAATGGTTAAAAATGGTAGGTATATTGGATTCCCAACACATGATCATCGAATTGGAAGATGAGTGTGATTTTATGGTGGCCTGATCTAGTGACACTCAAAGATTCAACTTGATGTGTTTCTTTTCTTTCACTACAAAAGGATTATATGATGACTATGGTTTGAGTCTAGTTTTTGAACCTTCCTCTTCCTTTCCAAATTCCATTTGTGTTTAAAATATTAGGTAAATAATTTATGGATGTATCTTTTTTCAAAATCTCATACTTTTTCATTGATTCATTCAATTATTTTATGATTTTTTTTGTGAGTTGGATCATTCTTATCCACTTATTGGTTTTATTTTAATTATTATCTCAGGTGAGATTTTATATTAATAACCTATTATATATGAATCCAAAATTTTTTACTACAATTATTTTTTCTATCAAGGGAATGAGGCTTCGGAATTCCATAGGAATACTGCTCTTAGCTGCACCATACTTTCTAGTTTGTTGTTTAAAGAAGTGATTGTGGTAGTGAAAATAGATATGTTGATTACCTTATCATAGATTAGATTAAATATTATAAACTCTCTATGTGTGATTTTTTTTTATTATTCATTAATATTTCCAATATGTAATTCCATATGTTGGTGTTGTTTTCTTATTTCTAGAAACATAATTCCTGATGACCGAAGTTAATAAACCATTTTTGGTTAAAGTATTTCACATTGGGTTTACCATTCTATTTCCAACACATAGTTTTGGGAAGGTGTTCCACTCAATAATTTATATTTTTGAATTCATAAAATCATTTAATGTTGTTGAGTTTCTATTCACAAACCTACAATATCCAAGAGAATATTTATCTTCTTCTTTGGTATGATTGATTCTATATATATATATATATATATATATATATATATATGGTCTGACAAGTGTTTCATGGATATTCAAACTATTCTTCAATGGGAAAGCACCATAGATGGTTCTGTGTTGTTAGTAAGTAAAGAGCTAAGTCATAAAATTCATCAGTGATGGCCCTCGTTCTGAAATAACTTAGTGGAGATGATGTATCCTAATTGGTCTATACCTTTATATCTTTTTTCACATATATACCTTAAAAATTCAATAATCTGATGCTTCTGATTCAGAAATTCCTTCTTAGAGGGTCAGAGGACTTGCTTTCAAAAGGAAATTGGTCATTGAGACTTTACTAGAAATTCTTGGGCTACACATTGGTCAATAGGATGGGAGGTTAGGATCATCTCAACCTTTTGGGGGAGATTATTTCCTACACTAGGAATCTATTAAAGATTTAATATATATTCATGAATCCTTCCCAAATATTATTATGGTATTGGTTACCACTATGCAAGTTATTGATCAAAACCATGCATCGATGTAAATATTTGCATAAATTATAGGTTCTCCATATTCTTTTACTTATTTATTATACTATAGTTTAGAGCCACACAATTGGGCGCTCTAATTTATCACCATCTAGGGAGGTGTTAGATGTTGTAATGTTAGGATTTGGGACATGAAAGGGGCCACTTATGTGTCTTCATGAAGGGAATCAGAACCCTCATAGTTTAGTTCCAGTTAATGAGATACTTCATAAATTTTAAGTTTACATGTTAAGGACTAATGTGGTGCCTTTTAAGGTCATAAAACCTCAACCAAGTGATTTTATTTTTAAGGTCATGCATCTATGACCTATTGAAGTGAAGTTTAAGGTCGTTCATCCCTGACTCATGGGATATTGGGATTAAAACTTAAGAAGGAAACTTATGTATCATGATTAATATGAATCAAATCCCATATAGTTTGGGTTTCATAGTTTAATGTTGTATGGTAGTATTGATCCATGTAGTTTAATGTCACCTTTCAAGGATGTATGTGTTTAAAAAGGGGTGAAAAAAAGGGATTAAGTGGGGTTATTCACAGGTTTTCCTTTCTAGTTCTTCATGTCTTTTAATAATAAAATAAGAGAGGGTTGGGTTACTCTCAAGGAACATGGACAATTGAGGGATGATGGGTCACATGAAATATGGTCCTTTTAGGAATGATGACTCACAAAAGATATAACCATTTGAGGAAATAGTTGGGGATTGTGCATGGGTGTACCATTGAGGCTCATCTCATAGGGGATATAGACCTTTTATGAATGATGAATCATAGGGGATATAACCCTTTGAAGAATTATCTGGTTCTTACACCTGGGTTGCCTATGATACATCCTTGGTTCATTGACAAGTCATAGGGATGATATCATTAACAAGTGTATGATTGGGTATTAAACCTAGTATGAAGCCTTTATGTGGATATACACTTCCCATTTATTGGAAAATAAATAAATAAGGTTGAATGGAATAATAGGGAATATATCCCAACACAGAAGGATTGGGGATTACACTTGACTAGTGGCCCATGTGCTACCAAGGGAGATAGAAGGATACATGTGGGGATTATGAATATGCAACCAAGAAGTGATTGACCTAGTAAATGGCTTAGTTGAAGGTAGGTTTTAGGGATTACATCTATTATGAGGCCCTTGTATATGCTCCTAGCTCATTGAGTGGATAAAAGAGGCCTCTTGGGTGATTTTTTAGATTAGATGTTGGATATGGGTTATCCAGGATAAGAAACATGAGGCAGGGAAGGTTTTAATTGTATCCTTATGCTTGGGAACCTCATTATCAAGGGAGTTCCTAACCATGACTACCCCAAGGGTCTTATTAGTTAGAGATGATTTATTAGGAGAGTCCTTTTGTTAAGGTAATATATGATCATCAAGGTGTATATTGATATACACATCATTTCCATTTGTCTCAGGAGGATGAAGAGGAGGCCTAAATAGGTAGGCACCTAGGTAGAAGACTTGTATAAAGGTTTCACCTAGGTATGAGATCTGGGTGAGAGCACACACATGCATGAGAGTAGAGAAAATTGGCACTCTAGTTGGGGTCCTTGGTGAAGAATCTACCTAGTACTAGGGTTGAGAAAAGTGTCTCCCTTATATTAGGGCAGGGTGAAGGGTCACCCTAATTGGAGGTTAGGGAAAAGTGTCACCCTAGTTGGACATCTAAAGGTGAATTTAACATGTGTATCCTTGGTGTATACCCTCAGAGTAAGCTGGGTGAGTATCACCCTAGTGTGGTTCATTAGGGATGGGGAATTTCATCCTAATTATTAAGGATCATAGGGGAAGTGGTATTTCATAAATTATTATGTTTTAAACTCTTAATATGACATAATTACCCCTAATTCTAGTTAATTTCTTCAGTTGCTGACTTAAGAAGTCACATAAGTAGAGGATGGAAGATCTGGGCACATAGAGCTCAAGTGAAACTTCCTCTTTCTAAATGTATAAAAGTCCAAAATTCCTATAAAATGAGAAGTGTGGGGGTATTTATAGAAAATAGGGGATTAGGTAGTTACAATTAACATATGTGAACTGGTCTCACAATGTAAATACGCTAATGTGTTTCATGTTAGGAGGGAAGGGAAAACCAATGGTTTACATGATAAGAGATGAGTATGGAATCGAGGGATTTTGAAAGTGATATTGTGAACCTGGACCTAAGTACACATTATGTACCTCCTTGAGAATTATCAAATTCTAACACTTATCAAAAAATAGAGTGTCACCCCCCTCATAATTGGATCTAATCAACATGAACATGATTGAATTCTAAGATAAATTTGACTCTTTAATAAAAGTGGATTCAAAGAAGAATATTTGTTCTTAGGTTGGGAGGTCAGAGTATTGTGCACACTGATACTTGGGAAAGAAACATGTTTTGGAACCTAAAATCGGGATATTATCTCCTATATAAATAGTGGGTGACCAACCTCACTTCACACATTCATCTAAACCGTGTAAACCCTAAAGTTTTGTGCTCTCTATTTTATCAAGTACCTTTATCAACTCAATGTGAGTAAATATCATCCCTATTCAATCTGGACTTAGTGAAATGAGTTGGTCATACCAAATATTAGCATGCACCTTCATATGGGTGAAACAACTTGGGGAAAAGATGCTAAGCAATGTGACCGGGTCTAAGGTATCTAAACAAAGTTACCAAATCAAAATTCCATCCGTTTTTCAAATTTCCACTCAATTATCCACATGCTTGGATCATTTTCACTCTAAGGTATTTCTATATATTCATTTTACCCATTAAACTAATATTTTTTAATTATTTCTTATAGGAAAATGATGGCCATACTTAGATCACTATTTCAAATGCTGAAGTTTCTGCCCATATCGATCTATTGAACCAAGTCATCAGGTAAAAATATGCTCTCTAGTGAATTCCACACATGTCATCCCTTGAAATAGTTATTATAAATCATTATAAATACTTGATATTATATTTTTTTACATTTTACGGTCATAGTAATCTGAAAAACATGGATTTTCCAAGGCCTAATGTTAATTTTTTGAATTCTTGGGTCATAGGGTATGTCCATTTGGGATGTTCTAACATATCATCTAGGGGTGGAAATAAATGATGGAAAGGTTATCCCTATATATATAATTCACTATAATAAAGACTGAATAGATAATAATTCCTATATATCAGAGCTTTAGATACACTACTGCTACTCAATATTTCTCCAATCGGTCACAAACTATCTTAGAGGCTAGGTAGAGGATCGTGACCTATGTCCTAGAGTTAACATTAAGACTAAATGGATTTGGTCTTAATGGGTTCTTTGAAAATGTGTTGAGTTAAAGGAATAATTGAAGGTATTGATGATCTATGAAGCTGTTTGGATATGAAAGACTTATATTTATAAGAACGTTTACCTCCTTCCTATGCTTCATAGTTCTTGGAGACCATATAAAAATACATTCCACTTAGTCCATGGTGAAGTGGGCATCGGTCTATGAGATGTATAAAAAATATCTAGAACACTAATACTAGGAGTTATGTATGATGAGTTTGTTACCCTAAATTACACCTAGGGATATATTTAATGAATACCTTCATTGGTTTAGGAATTATTAATAGAGGCCACCGATATCATGGGGAAGGATCCCTGCCCACAGAAAGAGATCAACTTTCAATCCTGAATGTAGATCTTTCTAGTTCCCCACAGAGATGATAAAACTTAAAAACACAAAAAGGTATGCCCATCCATATAGAATAAGGGAGCCTTAGGCATGTATTGGTTAGAGCTGGAGCACATCCTATATAAGGAGTAGGGTTACACCCACTTTGTTCTAATCACATTCTTATCTTCAAGTTTGGGAACTAACTCCCAAGTCTCATTATTTTAAATTTTTTCCCATTCTTAATTCATATAATTAACCCACTCTCGATGATTCATTGATTCTTTATCATATTTAGGTTTAACTTGAGAGATAAATGAAGTATGAGATGTTTTCCTTATAGTTATCCTAGTTTTTACCTATTTATTTTAATTAGCAATGACATTTTGGATATGTTCTTTCCTTATTAGACTTGGATAAGATGAATTTTATTGTTCTTCATCACTTTAAATGGATTAGTCATATTTTCTAACCTAAAAATATTTCATATTTTTATCTCTATCTAAAATTTCTTCAAGATGTTTAACAAAAAACATCAACATAACTTCTAAAACTTAATTTATCATCTTAAACTTACTTATTTGTATATTACAAGATCTCCACATCGGTAGTATCAAAAATTATCCTTGTATTATTGTTATAAAATCAATACCCCCTTCCATTTAGAGGATAACCAAGAAAAAATCCAACAACTCCTCTTGACTCAAATTTACCCATATTTTCACCTTTTATTTTGAAGATACATGATATTCCAAACACTTTAAGATATTTCAAACATGGATTCTTCTTTTAGTACATCTCATATAAAGTATTATCAAAATTTATCCTATAAAATAAATTATTTTGAACAAGAATCGTTGCTCCAATATCTTTCCTCAAAAAATATAGAGAACTATCATTATATATCAAAATAGTTCAAGCCATATCTTCCAAGATTATATTATTCTATTTAGACACACCATTTTTTTGTGTATGGTTCATTGAGTTTTAATAACCTTTGTGAAAAATTGTTTTAACAAAGTTTTTTTATTTGTTGACAACTAACCTTTTTGTATAAGAATGTTTTCTTTATTCAGGAATCAAACCTAGTCTATCATAATGAGTTTTGTAAAGAAGTTCAAAGTTTTAAATGTTCAAACCCAAACATAAAGGGGAGAAATTTTTTGACATTAATATTTTTTTTCCAGACACAGGTTTTTGAAATCACATTTTTAGACTGAGAAGCACCAGACTCAAATTATTAGATCCATCAAAATCATATTCATATCATCAGATCCAAAATAATTAGAGGAAAAAATTGTTGTTCGTTATACGTTTACCTTTTCTATAATTAGATAAAGAATGAAGCTCCTATTTTAGAATGAAAAATGATGATGAGTGAATAAGTTGTA
Organism: Viscum album; assembly: GCA_963277665.1. Taxonomy (NCBI): domain Eukaryota; kingdom Viridiplantae; phylum Streptophyta; class Magnoliopsida; order Santalales; family Viscaceae; genus Viscum; species Viscum album. Next base: position 966,213,537 of record OY728150.1, read on the forward strand.
ATTATGATGATTTTTTTTTTGAAAAAAGTGAAGTTAAGAGTTAGAAAGTTATAAAAATTTCTAATCAAAGATAGATTATGCTTTGTTGATCATGAATTTATTATAAATCATGAAACATACTCATGATAAAAGATTTTTAATAAATATAAGAATCATATTGATTGAATCAGTTCTAGTGACCAAGACAAAGTCTTCATCGAATTCAAGAAATCCGGACACAAAAGATCAGATCCAGAAGTCAAAATGTGTGAAGATGATAAATTTTGAAGTTTTTCAAAGTTGATAAGTGGATTCATCATTGAATAATTTCCATATTTATTGAAAAATCATTTTAATGGGATTTACATCATAATGGGAAAATATATCATAATGGGAATTTCATTGTAATATGAATTCAATCATAACAAGGATTTCATCATACTGAATCTGAGAAAGAAAGGAAGATCATAATGAGCTAAGAAATAAAGGAATATCATAATGAGCTTAGAAAGAAAGGTATATCATAATGAGCTAATAAAGAAATGAAGATCATAATGAGCTGAGAAAGTATGGCAGATCATAATGATATGAGAAAGAATGGAAGATCGTAATGAGATGAGAAATAAGTTTCATTGTAATGAGTTAAGGAGGTTTCACCATACTGAAGAAAAGATAGGAATTTCAAGAAATATGATTATGTAAAATAAGTTTTATAAAGAGTTGAAAAGTTCAAAATTGAAATTCAATTTTTCATAAATCTATAAGAAATATGAGAAGGTTTGAAGAAGTCAAAGTTGAAGTTTAAATGCGAGATATTTTCAGAGTTTTGAAATCTAAGAAAGTGGGAAAAAATTTCAAGCTTCCCTCTCTTGATTTTTTCAATCACCTATAAATACTTTCTCAGATCATTCATTCATTGATAAATTTTATATAAGTGGAAAAGGAAGAGCGATGAAGAATTTGAGTGAAATATATTTATAGACTGATATCTCAGAAGAATATAAAACACCTAAAAGTTTTGTTTATCATATAGAAGAATAGTATTGATTCAATCAGACTGAAGAATATTCTGTTGAGCATTTGAGAAGAGTTTGAGTTTTACAGATTGAGAATGGGTTTATCGTATTGAGAAGATCGTATTGATTTGATTTTACTGAGAAAGATCATATTGATTTTCTGGGAAGAGTTTGAGAAGTTCATATTGAGTTAGGAAGAATAGTATTGAATTCATCATATTGAGAAAATCAGATCCAACCAAATCAGACCGAGGATTCAGACTAAGAAATTGTGAATAAGTTTCAACAAATACTATATTCTTTTGTTTGGATCAATTTTTTTATAATATACTTCTTAAACTGATGGGATTCAATATAATCTTTTCTATAAAAATATATAAGGTTTATAATGGGATTTGACACAAGTTTCATTCACTTCTCTATAATAGTGAATTTTTATAGACCCAAGGGAGTGGCTATGGAAAGGATGTAGGTTATCACACTGAAGCCAAACCTTGTAAATATTGTGTTCTTTACATGATTTCCTACTTTTTCATGTATGATTATTTACTAAAAATTTATAAGGAAATAAATCTTAACAGGTTGTGGGTGTTAAGTTTCTAAAAGTTTTGAAACTTATAAAAAGTGAATAACTAACTCAAAACCACCTTCTTAGTTGTTATTTTATCCTTTGTAACTTCAATTGGTATCAAAGGGAAGGTTCCCTTGTTGAATCCTTATCATGGATAATATCAATTATGTCAATAGTAGAGGAATTCCTACATTTGATGGTAAAAATTATTATGGATGGAAAATAGGATTATTCCTTATCTCCTATCTCTTATCCTAGAAGTTGTTGATATTGATACTATTGGATTTCCACCTATTGAGAAAGATTATCCTATGATTTTTGATGATAAGATAAATATAGAAGTTGATGGAATGGATAGAAATGAAATCCTTATGTCCTTATTAGAGAATGTTTATCATAAGGTTATGGGTCAAAATACTTCCAAAAGTATGTGGGACAAGATGAAAAGTACTTCTGAAGGTAATACTAAAGTAAAGGAAGAAAATCTACAAATCTGGCCTAGTAACTATGAAGACATCAGAATGAGAGATGAAGAAAATATTAATGAATACTTCACCAGAGTAAATGAATTTTTTTGCAACATCAGAGGATTTTGAGATACCTTAGAAGATTCTACAATTGTGAATAAACTTATATAAAACTTCCCAAACATGTTTGATTATAAAATTTCCTCTTTATAAGATAAGGTTGATTTATCTCTTGATGAATTTAATAAATTTCTTGTTACTTATGAAATGAGGAAAGCTCCAATGTTTAAAACAATATGAATGATGAAATTGATTTTGAAGCTATGATAAAGATGAAAATCCAAGATGTTAAAGAATCTAATCCTTGTGAGTCTGAAGATAAGGAAGATGATGATTTGAATGATAAGATTGTGTCTCTTATCTCTAAAAACTATCAGAGATAAAGATGAAAATATGGAAGTAAAATTCATCTCAAATGTTTTGAGTGTGGTGGAATCAAACACTTTTCTATAAATTTTCCCAAGAATAAAGTTTGAGAATATCAATATGATTCTGATGAAAAACATCAATAGAAGAATTGGAACAAAAATGATAAAGAATAAAATTCATCTGAAAAATATAAGAAAAATTTTATTAGAAATAAAAGGATTATGTTGAGTAAGAAAGTTGAATCAGACTCATCTGAAAACAATTATTCTCAAGAGGAATGTTCAGAAAAATTCATAACCTTCATTAAAAAAGTTGAGAAAAAAATATTATTTAGATAGTGATGAAGGTGGTAAATAATATTATAGAGAGTATCAGCTCAGAACATAACTTGTGTCATGTCATGAGAAAAAAAACACTCAAGAAATATATTAGATTAATGAAGAAAGATTGGGAAGAATTTACTAATGGAATAAAATATGTCGTCAAGTAAGAGGAAGAATATATCAAGGATATATTAAGTTACAAACTTAGAATAGATGAACTTGGAAATATGGTTAAAGATCTTAGTAAGAAATTGGAAGAAAAATAAAATGTTAAAAAGTTTCAATAAAAACTTATTGAGTTTGAAAATACCTTGAGGATGATGAATGAAAATTTCAACAAAACTTTGAAAGTAAAAGCTAAGACTTCTAAAGTTGTTGAGAAGGCTCAATACAAGAATCAGGTGAAATCTTCACTCAACAAAATTAATGTTTCATATGATTATTTTAACATTTAAGGTTTCAAAAAAGGTTTTGGGAAATATTAGGTTGAGAAAGGATGTGAGAAGCCTATAAAATCTTTAAAATTAGAAAACTCACTCAAAAGAAAATATTGTCCACATCCTGAGTATGTTAGAGCTGAAATAAGTTACCAACCTCAAGAAAGTTTCAATAGAGAAAGATAATTATTGAATATAAAATCAAGATTTTATGGATATTGTTGGTGTTTTGGAATCTATTATAATAGATATTATAATTTTTGGAACAAATTATCTCTACCTAGAAGAAGTTTTAAGAAAATTGGATGAAATAGTGAAAGTAGAATGACTAACTTTCCTAATTTACATAAAGTTTAAAAGGTGAATTCTCAATATGTTAGAAAATTTCCAACAAAAAATAAATTTGAATGTTTGGAAGAAGTTTTTGTAAGATGTGATCAGGATAGTTATCATGCTGAAATATGTATGAAGCTCCTTCTAGAACAAGTTTTTTATTATAGAAAATAAAAAGAAGCTGAAAATAAGAAAGTCGAGGAAAGAGATTTTGTTATCGAGTTAGATTTGAAAGAAAGTAAAAGGTAAAATATGTGGATACTTGATAGTGTATATTATTCACATATGATAGGTGATATAAAAATCTTGAAACATGTTGAAATTCATGATGTAGGAGAAGTTTCCTTTGGTAATGATAGTTCCTTAAAAATCAGAGGAACCAGAATGGTTGAGATTGAAGTAGAAAAGTTGAAATCTAATGAAGTTTTATTTGTTGATGGGATAAAATATAAATTACTTAGTGTAAGTAAACTTTATGATGATATAAAATAAGTTTTTTTAGATTTTTTTTTGTATCATCAAAAGTGTGAAAGATTGAAAAAATATTACAAAAGTAGAAAGAACCAATGATAATCTCTTCCAAATAGAAGAGTACAATGACTCATATTACTTGAGTGTTAACGATGAAAACAAATTGTGGCGCCAAAGAATTAGGAACCTTGGATAGAAAATTATGAACACACTTTCTAAGTTTTATATCGTTTGAAACTTTCTAGAATTGAAAAAATAGAATAAGATGTTTGTGTAACATGTCAAAAAGGGAAGATGTCTAACAAAAGTAACAAAAGAGTTGAGATTCAATCTACCGGAACAATTGAGATTATTTATTCCAATTTATGTTGTTCTATGAGGCATCAATAAACAAAAGGTGATTTATAATTTATCACTTTTATTGATGATTTCACTCAGATGAAAAACATCATGTTTATGAAACACAAGTTAGAGGCTATTGAAATGTTCAAATTCTTGAGAAATTATATTGAAAAAGAAATGGGTATTTCTATAAAAAAGTTGAGAATAGATAATGGTACCAAATTCACAAGAAATAATTTTGAAACTTTTCTAATAAATCATGGTATCAAACATTAGTATAGTTCTCCCTATACTCCACAACAAAAATGGAGTAGTAGAAAGAAAAATAGAAGTTTGGTGGAAATGAGAATAATTATGTTAGAAGAATATAAAATCTCAAAATTTTATAGGAGAGAAGTGGTAAGTACTACTATACTAGTTCAAAATAGATGTGTTTTGAGGCTAGAAACCAACATGACTCCTTATAAAATGTGGTATCACAAAAAAACTTCATTAAAAAACTTCATTTTTTTTGTAAGTCCATGTTTTCTCAAAATAAAAAATCCAGATCTGGGAAAGTTTAATGAGAAAGACGAGGAAGAAACTTTTATATATTATTAACCAAATAAAATAAATTATAAATTTTGGAAAAAATGTTTACAAATTTTTTTGGACTCATATGGTGTGAAAGTAATTGAAAATCAAAATCCATTAGTAAAAGTTGTTGAGAATTCAAAGGAGGAAAAACTAGAGATTTCCAATAATAGTGAAAGTAAGTCAAAACATCCTTATCAAAATTTATAAAATTCATGTGATAAGGAAAGTTCAACAAGGAAAGAAACTTTGAATTTTCCTACTTTATAAAAACATGTTGAGTCTAAAAACATTATTGGAAATTAGAAGGCTCTAGTTCAGACTAGAATAAAGTTGAGATTAGAAAATCTGACTTCACTTATCTCAAAAGTTGAACTATAATTAGCTTCATAAGCGATTCAACATAAAGAATGGGTGGATGAAATGAATGAAGAGTTAAATCAGATTGAGAAAAATGAAACATGGGAACTTGTTTCCCATCCAGAAAATAAAAATTTTATAAAAAAAAGTGGGTTTATAGAAACAATTTAAATGAACATGGAAGAGTTTCAAGAAACAAATCCAGGTTTGTTTGTAATGGATATAAACAGGTGTAATGTGTGAATTTTGAAGAATTTTTTTCCCATTTTCAAGAATATAAACTATTATAATTTTTCTTTCAGTGGATGCAAATCATAATTACAAAGTTTATTAGATGGATGTAAAGTAATATTTCTTAAATTGTGATATTGATGAAGAAATTTACCTTGAAAAAACTTGTGGGTTTCAACTTGATAATGATGAAAACAAGGTTTTTAGATGTAATAAATCCTTATATAGATTGAAATAAGCCCCAAATTCCTAGTATTCTAAACTTGACAATTGTTTGAAAATGTTGAACTTTTATAAAGGAAAATTTGATAGCAACTTATATATGAAATATGTTGACTTTTATAGTCTAATTGTAATTTTTTATGTGGTTGATATAATTTTTGTTGGGGATAAATAAGGGGTTTGTAAAAAATTTATGAATAAATGAATAAGAAATTTAAAATTTCAATATTAGGAGAATTAACTTTCTTCATTGGATTACAAGTTCAACAAAAATAAAAATACAGTTTATTATCTCAAGAAAATTATGCCAGGGAATTGTTAAATAAGTTTGGCATGGAAGAATCCAAAGAAGCTTTTTCTCCTATTTTAGTGATCACAAAGTTGAGTAAATATGAATTTGGAAAAAGTGTGAATCAGACAGATTTTTGAAGGCTGATAGAAAGTCTAATTTATCTTACAACCTCGAGTCCTAATATGTTTTATGACGTGACTTTGTGTGTTAGGTATCAAAGTAATTTGAAAGAATCACATATGTTGGAAGAAAAAATAATTATGAGATATTTTAAAGAAAAAACTTCACATGGGTTGTTATACAAAAGAAATAGTGAGATAGAGTTTCATGGGTTTACTAATGCCTATTTGGCTAAAGATTGTAATGATAGAAAATCGACCTCAGGAGGAACATTTTTCTTGGGTGAATGTTGTGTGAGTTGGCATAGTAAGAAATAAATTTAAATAAATTTGAGCATATATAAATCCAAATATGTTGTAGCTACTCAGTATTGTACTCAAATATTGTGGATGAAATTCTAACTAGGATATTTGAAAGTAAAAGTTTCTAAACCATTGAAGATACTTTGTGATAATAATAGTACAAATTATCTTTCTAAAAATCATGTCCAAAATTAAAAGTCAAAACACATTGTATAAATTTTCACTTTATAAAAGAGAAATTTTCTATTGGAGATGTTATTCTAGAATACATCTCAACAAAGTATCAAATTGATGATATTTTTACAAAATCCATACCAAAAGAAATATTTATGGAATTGAGGATGCAAATTTATGTTCAGCCTCCTCCCATGAATTCCTAATGCTCATAAGTAATTTCCCCCACCATTATTTAGATTATGTTGACAAAGGGGGATAGAAAGTAACAAATTTTTTACTTGTATGAAGTTTTTACTTATCATTAATTAATTAATCTGGAGTTGTGGTTATCATAAAATGGGGGAGAGAAAAAGAAAAGTGAGATAGAGTTTATCATTACATGGCCACAAAATAACTTTATCACTGAGGGATGGAATTCCTTTAAAAACATTACTTTATCCATTAGTGTGGTGTCAGGATGCTCTCTTTTTAGAAATACTATGTTTTAATAAAAGTAAAAAACTTGACTTGTTTACAAAAGTTGAGTTGTGAAAATTTTATGAGAGTTAAAAAATTTGTTAAAAAAATTTGTTAACAAATCCAAATGGGGAGATTGAATAACCTTTGTGATAAAAATTTTCAACAATTGTTTTTATTTTTTGACAACTAACCTTTTTGTATAAGAATTTTTTTGTTATTCAAGAATTGGAACCAGCCCTTGGTAATGAGTTTTGTAAGAAATTTGAAAGTTTTTGAATATTCAATCCCAAACATAAAGGGGGAGAAAAGTTTTTGTACTTAAGAAAGTTGTTTTCTATACACAGGTTTTTGAACTCACATTTTTAGACTAAGAAGCACCATAATGAGAGTATCAGATCCATCAATATTAGATTCAGATCATCAGATCCAAAATAATTGAAGGCATAAATTATTGTTTGCTGGAAGTTTTCTTTTGCTGTGATCATAGAACGCAAGAAGTTGTTGAGTTAGAAAGACAGATGCTGCTGAGTGAAGAAGTCGCAACGATGTTGAAAAGGTTTTTTAAAGAAATTAAAGTCAAAAGTTTGAAGGATCAAAAAATTTCTAATCAAATTTATATGATGCATTGCTGACCATGAAGTTCTTACAAATCATGAAACATAGTCACGATAAAAGATTTTGAAGAAATTGAGGAATCATAATAACTGAATCAATTTTAGTAATCAAGACAAAGTATTAATTAGATTTAAGAAATATAGACACAAAATATTGGATCTAGAAGTTAAAATGTGTGAAGCTAACAAATTTTGAAGAAGTGAAAAGTTGCTAACATTGAATACTTTTCATATTTATTGAAAAATAAAAGTAATGTGATTTCCATAATAATGGGAAAATCCATATGAATGGGAATTACATTGTAATATAAATTCCATCATACTGAGTATTCCATCAGACTAAATCTTATAAAGAAAGGTATATCATAATGAGCTGAGAAATAAAGGAAGATCATAATGAGCTGAGAAAGAAAGGAAGATCGTAATGAGCTGATAAACAAAGGAATATCATAATGAGCTGAGAAAGAAAAAATATCGTAATGAGTTGAGAAAGAAAGGAAGGTTGTAATGAGATGAGAAACAAAGGTATATCGTAATGAGATAAGAAATAAATGAAGATCGTAATGAGCTAAGAAAGAAGTTTCATCGTAATGAGCTGAGGAGGTTTCATCGTACTGAAGAAAAGATAGGAATTTCGAGAAATCTAATTAAGAAAAAGAAGTTTTATAAAGAGTTTAAAAGGTTAAAATTTAAATTCAATTTTGTATAAATCTCAAATAAATATGAGAAGGATTGAAAAATTTAAAGTTGACGTTTAAATGCAATATATTTTCAGAGTTTTGAAATATAAGAAAGCGGGGAAAGTTTTCAAGTTTCCCCGTCTTTCTTTTCTCAATCACCTATAAATACTTTCTTAGATCATTTTTTCATTGGTAACTTTTACATAAGTGGAAAAGGAGGAGCACTAAATAATTCTAGTGAAACTTCTTTCCAGACATAGATCTTAGAAGAAGATCAAACACCTGAAAGTTTTGTTTACCAGATAGGATAATTGTATTGAGTTAATCGGATTGAGTCAATCGGACTGACGAAGATCATATTGGGCATTTGAACAGAGTTTGAGTTTTGAAGATTTAGAATGAGTTCATCATATTGAGAAGATCATATTGAGTTGATTGGACTAAAAAAGATTGTATTGAGTTTCTGAGAAGAGTTTGAGAAGTGTAGATTGAGTAAGGAAGAATCATATTGACTTCATCATATTGAGAAAATCAGATCCAACCAAAATAGACTAAGTATTTGGACTAAGCAATTGTGGATTAGTTTCAACAAATCCTATATTATTTTTTGGGATCAGTTATTTTGTAAGAAACCTTTTTAAATAGAAAGGAGTCAGTATAATATTTCACATTGAGAGATATAAGGTGTCTAATGGGAGTTGGCACAAGTTGTATTCACTTATTAATAATAGTAAAATTCTATAAACCCATGAGAGTGTCTATGAAAAGGATGTTGGTTCTCACACTAAGGATTAACCTTATAAATATTGTGTTATTTACTTACCTTTATAATTTTTCATGCATGAGTATTTAATAAAAGTTTATAAGGAAATAAATCTTTACAGGTTTCAGGGGTTAAGTTTCTAAAAGTTTTGAAACTCATAAAAAGTTAAAAACTATTTCAATTCCCCTTATCAGTTATTATTAGATCCTTTGGAATTTGATAGTTCATGGTGGATTACATTATTTAAATTATAATATTAATTTTTTTTATTTGTTTAATCAATATCATTATCTATTAGGGATTTATTTAGGGACTAGCTACACTCTTGTTCAACACTTTCCTTGAAACTATAAAAAAAATTAGATCATATGATTTATTTTTCATAATAATATTATATGTAATGTGATTAAATTAATCAATAAAGTAAATTAAATACACATCTCCATTCATTGATTGCTTTATTATTAGCTCACAAATGTCAGAATATATTAGTTCAATTGGATGGGATGTGTGAATCTAAAACTTTTTATGATATGAATATATAATATTCCCTTTAAAACATGTATAATAAATCCAATAAATTTATATCTTTATTTTTAGAACATAATTAAAACTTTCTCTTTGGGTAATTTTTCTCATATTCTTTGGATAATATAGCCAAGTCTTCTATACCAAAGTTTATTTTCTTATTTCATGCAAAAATAACATATATTCAATGTATATCCAACCTAAAATAATTTACCCATTTTTCATTGTCAACTTTTCAAAAACTTTACATCTTCAATCATTTTCAAAAAAAAATCTATCTTTTCTAAAAACCAACCCATTTCCTTCATCAAATATTTGAGAATCACTCAAAAGGTTTTGTTTTAGCCCATCAACATAAATGGTGTTCTTGGATTTTATTTTTTTATTTCCAATTACAGTAGAACCGTCCCATTTTATCTTGAGTAAACTATCATTTAAAATGGTCACAAAGACTTATTTACAATTTTCAACATCATTCAACAGCTTCAAGTTTATTATCATATGTAAATAGAACCCACTATCCAATATCCATGGACACTCCTTCTTTTATGCTTTAAGTAAAACTTCTAAAACAATATAATTTTATTTACATTTATTATCTCTATCCTAAAACTTTTTTATTTATTAGGGTAGTAATATGGTGATACTTTTTTTAGTAAGGTAACCCGACTGATAACATCTTTCCAAAAATTCTTCCAATGGTTGAAATCTATTTTCAACTTTTAATCCAGTTTTTTTAAGATTGTTTTTGAATATGTATCATTTGAATGGGTATAACCCCCTTAATTTATATCTCCCAATATTTATATAATCACTATGATATTATTAATTGAACAAAAAAATCATATCCATATGTTCAAAGACACCATATTTCCATCAGTATCTATAAAAAGCATATTTTTCTTTAAAAACAATATGTTTTATAGAACCATGTATCAACCTTTCATCCTTATTTTGACCATTAATCATGAATTTTTTTTGAATTTTGATGAAATACTGATATATTCCTCTTTATAAAAAAATTTTATCAATTTTTAGAATCACTAGTTGTGGTATTTTTTTAATTAAAGTTCAAATTCCTTGAATTTGTAGATTTTTTGAGACTCATTTGATTTATCCAAAACTTGGTTTTTTGAATTGATTGTTCTTCTAGGACTATTTACCAACCTTTTCAATATTTAAATAATATTGGGAATATTATTTGTATTAATATTATTACACTTAATTATTTTTTTAACATTCCCCATCTTCTTGAATATATTTTTGAAAAATGTTTCTCAATAGGTTCAGTTCTTATTATACTTTAACCAGTTTTGGTTGAATAAGATAAAACTCCTTCTCCAACTCTTTAACCTTTTCATCCATCTTGATACTCAAGGTATTTTCATTCTCAATAAACTTTTTAAATCAATAATATCATTAAAAAATTGAAAATTTTATTCTTCATGGACTGATTCTATACTATTAGTATATTGATCAACTTTATTCAACTTTATAGTCTTCTTTTCAAGCTTTGAAATTTTTACAAGACATTATCTCAATTATCTCTTTAGCATGAACTCCATTTTAGTTTCCTCATATTCGCTTCAATAATTTTTACTTCCATCACTATTGAAATCTTTATTATTAACTTTATAAATGTGAATACTTTCACTAACATTATTATCAGTATCAACATCTTCTTCTTTATCAATATTTTCACCTTCCTTACACATAGATAAAAAATTAATCTTTTTTTATTTGAGAAATTATTACACTTTATTCTAGAAAATTATTTTGACTTAGATTCATTCTTCTTTTAGGATATTCTAGATGATCATTTACTTCATCACTAACTTTATCTTATTTCATTTTTGGATAGTCTTCTATAAAATGTCTAACAACCCCACAATTAAATCATTTAAGTGATATCTTCCAGTTAAGCTTTCCCTTGACTCTTCTAAAATTTCTATATATAAGAGAAATTATTTTATCAAGATTAAAATCCACATATAATTATGAATTTGAAGATTCAGATTCATCATACTCATAAATAACTTTATAAATTTTCTTAGATCTTTAGGATTTAAAAGAAATTTATTTTTAAGCATTTACCTTTTCCATGAAGCATCATCTTTCCTAATTTCATGAGTTATTATAATACTTTGCAAGTAATAAAGAGGAATATCACCTAAATCCTTTTCTTCCAAAACGGAGACTTTATTATCAAACTTATCTAGTAAGATATGTAAAATATTTTCAATAATGTCAAAATTTTTCAATTTATCATTATAGCCTCTGATTTCACTCACAACTTCATATACCTTATGAAGAAATTATCAATGATATTACCATCATGAATCTGGATATATTCATACTTAAGTCTAAAAAAATGTAACTTATCCTGCATCACTTTAGTCTATCCTTTGTAGATGTTCTTAAGTTTATCCCATATATATTTTTCAGTTTTGAGTCCTTTAACTTTTAAAAATTACATATTTGGAAGATAAGTTAGAATAACATTATTAGTATGACCATAATTTTATAAATTCCTATAATCTACTACTATCATGAAAACACCTTCATCATGAGGAACAAATCCATCAGCTGCATCTTACAAGACATCATAATTTATAGATAATAAATAAGGGAAAATATTGTCCTTCCAAATATGAAAACATTTCCCATCAATCATGGGAATCCCCTTACCATTGAATAAATTTAAATTAACCATTTAAGATAATATAAATCAGTGACTCCTTATATTTTAGAGAGACTAAAAATTCCAAAACTTCAACAAACCAATCAAAAATGAAGGAAACCCAGCACTGATACCAATTATAAAGTCAGAGGATTAGTGAAATCATCGATAGGGGGTGAATCAATGTTTTTTCAATTTTAAGTTTTTTTATTTAAAAAAACTTTTTCACAAGTTAGAGTGAATCAATTTTATATCTTACCACACATAGTCACACATAGAAAAGGCACAAGAGATTTACAAGGTTCACTACTCAATGTGAGTATCTAGTCCTTGGCATGATCCAATAAAACCCATGAACACACAATCCACTAGTAAGACCCTATGAACCACTGTGAGCGGAGAAAATCCTTAAAACTCTATTTATAAGTATGTAAACTATTTATGTGTATCCCACATATTTAGTATATCCTACAATGTTACAATAATACTAAATGGGTAAACAAATGAATATTCCTCTACCAATAACTACTATCAAGTTGTCTGAGTGATAAGATCTTATTTCTATTATATTATTTCACTTAAGTAAGAATTCTCTTCATTTTTCATGCATAAAACCGCATGCAAAAACTTCAATAACTGGTTGTATATCCATCATGAATATAGTTCTTAAAACTATGTTAATAATAGTGGTGACTTATTCTTCATCTCTCTCTCTCCGTGTGAATTTCATGGCTAACTCACATGATATACTTTTCACAGTATCTGTGACAATATATTTATTCTCTATTTGATGAATATATATATATATATATTAATTAGATATCATTTGAATAATATTCTAGCTTTTCCTTTTTATTTATGTAATTCCACCTATAATAATATAGTAACATATATTCAAATTTGAATTCTCCTAATGATTAAGATCTCTAATTTCAAAAACTCCCACTGGTCCTATTTATAACTGTTATAAAAAACTTCATGTAATAACTATCACATAATATTGGAATTATTAATCATTAAATCATAAAACCTATATTTCCTCCATGATGCATGCATTTAAATTTATTCATGCATTCATGATATTTACATTCTCCTATAAATATGAAGCTTCACTAATCACATCACAAACCTCATGAATTCTTCTTCCTTCTTTAATCTTGGAATTTTTCTTCTTCTATCCATGATAATGCACATGTATTTAAAATAACACAAACACACACACACAAACACATACACACATATATATTCATGCACCTGTTTTGATCATGGAATCCTTTATTTATGGTAATCCCCCCAAAGATACTTTTCTTTCTCTTTCATAAATCCTTATCAAATCATGATAATAATTATTATGATATTTTCTTGAATTAAATAACATCCCACATGGAATCTTCTAAATTAATGTGATATTTAATATCACAAAATTTCATTTCTATATCCTTATGAATATCAGAATAAGAATGAATGATTTTTACAGAATAATATTTACATAGATGATTACATAGTAATCACCCTTATGCAGGTGATGTTTATGCAAACAGAGGATCACCCTTACGAAACTCATAAATTCATGCTTATACTTAACATCATATTTATGTAGATACCCATTCACATGTACGTAGACAATATTATTTATACATAGGTACCAATTTATGTTAAGATAGCCAATAATTCTTACGCAACTAGCTTCTGACCTTTATGCAGCTCATATGATGGTTATGCAAAGCTGAATGATGCTTATACGGATAGAGGATCACACAAAATTCCATAAGAAATTCTCTAAGTATAGATCAACCATATGGAGAGACTATAAAGGTATCTATTATATGAAGTATCCAAATGATCACATGGATCTACCAAATGTATAAACAATTGACTGTATAGATCAACCATGAGGAAAGAAAAAAACCATATGGAATAATCACATGAACAAACCACTATCCATGTGGATCGATAGTGAGAATTAGAGTGATCGTATGTTGTTTTCAAATGATCACATGTATAAGCTACTAACCATATGAATTAACCATGAGGTAGTCAAGTGACTATGTGTTTGTATTATTATAGAAATTATAGACTTGTTTCAACTCGAACTAGGGCTTCCTCAAACCATATTTATCCTTAATCAATCAATAAAAAAACTCTTCCAAGATTTTGAAGACAATGTATCTATATACACCAACACTTTTCATTGATTTCATTAAAGAAAAGATCCAAAATCAACACATTTTTTTAATAAGATTTTTTTTGTTGAAAATAAAAGACAATATAAGAATCACATCTACTTCTACTTGCTCTAATATTTCTTCTATAGATGAATTCCACAACCTAGAGGAACTTATTTAACCTAAAGACTTGGTCTCAAAACCTTATATTATACACTATAAAAATCAATGTGACTCAATTCTTTTTTATATCAAAATATCAATTCCCACTATCCATAATCATTTTTCTATGATAATAGAGACTATTTTCCTTGTTCATATCATTCTTATGAGTAAGAAACGAACTAAGAAACTTCTCTAGGGCCTCCACATAGAGGACGAGAGGATTACCCTCCACAACTGGTGCTAATATCAGTGGGTCTAGGAGACACTATTTGGGACCATAAAAAGCCTTATAAAAATATTCACCCCATTGATAGGGGACTCCCTTCATTAATTTTGTGAAGGGAAAGCATTTCCTAGTGAAGTTTGCTATGACATGCCTGATTTAAGTGTGCTTTACCTAGATTTATCCCAATTATTTGAGGTTTTAAGGAGGAGGTATATCAAGTATCACTTTGGTCACATTAGGGTCTAATTTTCTTCCATTAACCAATACTATGAATCCAAGTAGTTTCATTAAGGTTTCCACAAAATATAATTTTAGGGGTTTTACCTTTAGGATGTGTTTCTAAAGTATGTTAAAACCTTTTCAATATCGGAAAGATGATCATAGTGCTATAATTATTTTACTACCATATCATTTATATAGTATTATATGGTTTCCCTAAAAGGATATAAAATATGATTCATGGTGCGTTGATATATGGAACCAATATTATTTAATCCAAAATTTGTTAATTGATAATAATATACCCCTTGGGGTGCCCTAAAGTTAATGGCCTACTCATTTTTAGGGGAAATTTGGATCTGGTTATAGCCTAAATACCCATCCATAAAAGAAAGGGATTAAAGTCCAGTGGTCACATTGATCAGTGGCTATGTGATCGAGACTAGGAAATTATCCTTTGGGAAATACTATTTGAGATCCCTAAATCCAATGCAAACTAAATTTTTCCCATTTTTCTTATGGACATGGAAAATTTTGGTGATCTATTTTAGGTATTGAACTTCCCGAATGAAGTTGGATTTCATGAGATTTTCGACTTTGGATTCCACCTTAGAAATATGGGTTGGATGCATTATTTTGGAAACCTTATTATAACCATAGTGATAATATAAATAAACTAAGTGATGGTATCCACCCTAGGATACAATCTAAAAAATTTTATATCATTACATGCAAACACATATCAATATTTCTAGAGCAAGGAAATATATGTCTCTTGTCCTTCAAGGGTCATGTTGAAACAAATCAATGTGGTTTTAATACCTTCCTATGAACCTATATTGATCTATTGAAGTTAAAAAATAGTGATGAATACACCTTCCTTGAATTTTGTAGGGGAATCCATGAAATATCCTTTTTTTCCTCTTCTTCTACCTCGCCATTTCTAGAAGTACAATATGAATGAGCATTTTGAAATTTAATAGATGAAATAGGGGAATATTTGGATCCTGTAAATGATGCATGGTCATATCTAGATCCTAAATATGATGAAGATGAATATTTAGATCCCGAAGATTATGCAATGTAATCTTAATTATTCCCATCAGAATATCATTCTTTCTTGGAATAGTTAGGTTCATTAGGTGAAATTGTTACCATGAGGATAAAAGAAAATATTCCTAAATACCATGTCTTTCTTATTATTTTAGGATTTATATACAACTATTCAAAGAGCCTAATATGTGTTAATTATCACTGAAGATTATTCAAACCTACATAGTGGTAAATAATCTCAAGGGTTATGTTGTTATGCAAGGATTATGCAATGACCTTTTCTTCCCTTCATTTTGGTTTCTCCATAGTGATGTCCACCCAACCATAATATGAATGTAAAGTTATTAGATGCCTCAACTTATTCCCTAATAGAACTCACGTGACCTGATGACCACCCAAATTGAGATATTTTTTCTCATTTCAATTGATGGGAAACACATAGTATTTACCGAGTTCACTCTATAAATTTATGGGAGTGATCTCCAGACCATTGGGGGAAGCCACCTTAATAGATTTATCTATCATTATCTACTTCTCCTCCCTTTTATAGAATCTTTTGTCTATATATTGATATTCACATGACTCAAAGGGGTAATTATTAGCATACGGTACCTTGGATTTTTTTGTTAATGGAGTATTTGAGGAACTAATGGTATAATGAAGGTTCTTCCATATGCATATGAATCCATAACCTTCCAAATAAGATATTGATGGTCATATCTTAATAGACCATCATGGATTCATAGTTGGAAATTAGATCTACAAACTTTTATCTGATCTTGATCCTCCCAACTGTCTTCTACTCACTTTTGTTATACCCTTGGATGGTCAAACTGGAAGGAGTCAAGTCAAATTCATTATAAACCAAGTGTCGAAGGGTCCAAACTGGTATGTGGATAATTCCAGAACCGTTATTAATTAAATCCCAATAAACATAAACATCATACATATTTCTACATATATATAGTAGTATAATGTTCCTAGGTTTATAAGATTCCTAGTCTTGATTTTTGAAAATAATTATTATGTGGTATTGATTGGAACTATATTTTCACAATATGTATTAACCATAGAAACCATAGCCGTGAAATGTTGAGGGATTAAGAGGGACTCAATAAGTTATTCTCTAAGTTCTATGGAGAGGTGAAGGAAATTTATAATAGATAACTTAGTCAGAATGATAAAAAAATAATTCAGGATATTAGATTTCTAGAACAAGGGTCTACACTTCCTTTATTGGGATTATTCCCTAGCTTAAAGTTTGGAAGTTGATGCTGACTATGTTGGTGGATCTTTTCCCTGACTTGAATTGGGGGAATTTATACCATTTGAATGTTGGGATGAGTTTTCCTTATCATGATTCAATGTCTATAGGACAATTACATGTATATTAATTGGTCTTCAATTATGACTAGATATGAAAAGGCCTTATATGTTTTTGGATCATATTGATACTCCTATTTAGCTCGTTATAATTCTTATCTATGAGTTTCTATAGCATATATGATCTCAGTAGAAACAGTTCCAAAATATCAGGGTCCAATTCAACCATGTATTTCTTGACCTCCTCATCCTATATGATTTCTTCCCAAACTTTGGATGGGGAGATCAAGTTTATATGTATCTTATTTATTAGAAAAGTTGTATGTTAATTGGATGAAATTGAACAATACATATTTTGGGTTTTTATCTGATGAGAATCATGTTTTATGGGGAGGTTCCCATTGTCTTGTTTTAAGGGATGGTTCTAATCCTCCTAATGATGTAGGTAAAAATTATGAGAGTATCTAGGATGTATTGGGTACTAGTAAGGTATCATATTCTCAGGCCATGTTTCATCAGTGATGATTGTGCCGACTCTCAGAGGGCTATGATGATGAAGATGTTGCCTATAATTTCATAGAGGGATATGATTCACAACTGGTTGGTTTATTTTATCTATGAATTTTGGTGTGCACTTAGTTTCCTTATTTTCTAGTAATTATTCATTGAATTTATGCTCACACCTATCTAGGACTTGCATCTATTTTTCTTCTCCCTTCGGTGGGGTGGTAGAAATATAAGTCTCCTACATTAGGGGTTCACCAAACTTGACTTTTCTATAATCAACCATCTTCTAGTGTATATCCTTGAATACAAAGTAGTATTATATATTGTATCCCACATTCAATGTAAGGGGTATTAATCAAGGTATTCATTTAGACCAACTCCATTGAGTTTTCTAATCTACAATAATTTGAGTAGTTTTTTCTCCATTGAAACAATGAAATACCCTAAAACCTGATCCATTTGGAATGAATAAAATTTATTCTTATGATATCCATATATTGGGATATTATTATCTTTCTTAACCTCTTGAATATGGTACTATTGTTACTTCTATCTTTCAGGGTAATACATCACATGGTATTGTGTGGGATTGGGAGTTGGAGCTAGTACCAATGCTGGTTTAAGCATAATAAAAGATGTTTCTATTTTACCATATCTCTTTACCTATTTCATCAGTGTTGGTCATGATTTGGAAACAGGTTATCGGTTAACACCCTATAATCATTGTAACTTCCATGAACTCCTAAAATAAACCTTTATATTTTATTGGAATAAGTGGTGTTTTCAAATCATCCTAGATATTTTCTATAGATATCTCCAACATCTATTTTTTTCGAAGGCACATGTTTATAGAATAGATCCAAAATTTTCACCTGGTGATGAAATATATGACCCTTTATTTTTCATGTTGTTTTAAAATTTATAGGACATGAAAAATTATCTTCTTCATTATGAATATGAATTTGTAAAGGAAATGTCATCAAAAATATTCCTAGATGGAAAGAAACCCAACAGGCAGGTTATTATACTAGATTAATGCCAGTCCTTCATGGTTATATACAAAAAATATGAACTTTTATACCTCTTGATGCTTCAACATTCAAATCACGAGAAAAAATTGAGGCATTAAGTGTTTGATTTCTATGTTGTTGAAGACTGGAAAGGAAAGATTACCAAAGTTGGGAAGATGAGGAGTCACATACACCCAATTAGGACCAGGTTTACTATTCGAATGCACTACCACATGTCATACCTCCATGTACTCCATTAAAATGTCAAGGGAATCAATGGATTCAACGAGTTCTGTTGGTAATGTCACTTCAAATAATACTTGAGTAGAGGAAACAGGTGGAACCCTATATCCTGTTTGAGCTGGCTAGGTGTGGCTTTCTTGAAATGGAAGTGGTTTCTTCCCTAGTAGAGAAAATTATTGATAAGGCTTGACCACTAGGTTTAGATAAACTAGTTTTCTAGACATGGATATAGTTTTATTCCTAGAATATACTCATATAGGTGGATTAGATCCTTCTTGTCAAGTGGGATTTACCGAAGGATATATATAGCCCTTTGTCTAAGAGTTATACTTATTAATAATTTTTCTTTATGTAATTATTCTTTGAGTCACCTTAATCTAGCCAAATAAATTTCATATTGATCCAAATTATCATCAATAGAAAGGCATTAAATTTATTCAGGTGCTGGGTGGGCTATAGATGTATCTATATAGTTTCCTTTATCTTTAGTTGAAGCCTGCTGAGTAGGTGGTAACTGAATATTCAGAAGGGCTCCCAGATCATGATCCTGCCTATGATGTCAGGTATGCACACCTTCTTCAAGTATTTTGGTGCAAACCAAATTTTTAATAGATGTATCTTCATCATGTTATTATATGATAGAGTCATGGTCCATGTTATTTATGGGGTTAGAATAGATGACATTCACTGATGTGAATTGTGTAGTAAGAATCATTCCCTTATCTATCTTAGAGAGGTAAGTTGATTTTTCACCCTCTGAATATCCTTTGAGGGATGAATCATAATCCTCCTTGACATTTTATTTCTTGGAGGAGCGTTCTGTATTATGACTCCTACGATGCTTCACCTTTCCTCTTAGATGGATGGTGATCCTAAGGGAGTATCTAGTGCATTTTACTAAATTAAATACTAATGAAAGATATGGATTACATAGTGGAAGTAATTATGAGGTTGGTTCCTATAAATTTGACCCCAATCTGAAGACCACCAACTTACTTGAAGGAGGAGGGTGAAATAATGCTCCCTTCCCTATGGCCTAGGGTTGACTTGGTTTGGTCACCATTATGTATTAGATCTGCTATGGATTTGATGATCCCAAGGGTGATAGTTATAGTGAAAATGACCCCATCCATATAGAATGATATTTCTCCTATAATGTTGTTGAAGTTGGTTCTACTGTGACCTTCTTGGATTTTTTGGACTCTATTTGGGCATGATATGGATGCAACACCTATTCAGGATGAGAGTTACTTACCATTAAGGATTGCTATATGGATGAATTTTTTTTATTAGATGGGAGCCCAGTTTAACCTTCTTAATATCATGATGGGGAAGTTTTTTAATGGTCTACTACTTCTTAGTACTCTATTTTTGGGATTTAGGAGTGATAGGATTTCACCAGATAGACCAGCTAGAATATGTAGAACCTGAGTATGATAATTGACCTAAAGAAATGGTGTTGCATGTTTCCTTCCCCAATTAACTCCATTTTCCATCAATCATGGTGAAGTTAAATGTTCCATACTTACCCCACCCTCTAATGCATATGTTAGTTTAGTTATCAACCAATATCTAGAAAAGAGACTTCAAACTACTGATATAATCATGTTGTAGGTTACCACGATGATCCAATGTATTAGGGTCTCAGGCTACTAAGAAGGTCATGAAATCAACGTGGAGAAATATCTCTATCAAAATCTCAATATGGTTGTCATACTTCCTATAAGATAAATACTTGGTCTTGATATAGTAGAGAGTCGCCCACATATTCTGATATAGATAAGGTATGTGCTCTTCTTTTAGTATCTCTAGAATGTTATACTAGGAGGGAGCTATGGGATATAACATGACCAATAGCCCACCTTTGATCAATTATTTACACATGATTATAACATCTTACTTATCCATAAATAATGGTTCCTTGATCTGATTTAACCATAGGGGTTATTTCTATGTTGCTTTATTAATATGAGAGAAGTCATTCAGAACACCCTATATTGCATCAAAGGGTAGGCGATTTGAGGGAGGCATATATGATGAATGCTACCCCAAACTATCCTCCAGATAAGATGAGATTTCATTGGTCCATGATGAGTCACTTTTTATATCTTACCTCACTTTCTAGAGTGACTATAGTTATGAGGGAAAGATCAGAGTATTTTCAATATTGGGAGGACCTTCATTCTAAGAGGAGAAATTATAATGACCCAAACTATTCATAAATTAAAATTAAATAATTTTTGATGAATACTAATTTTAATACATAAATAAATGACCAAATATTATAATAGTTTAGTTCCTTTGTAAAGTTGGAAACATAAACACTGGTCTATAAGCGATCTACACAATCTCCCACTACATTCTTCAAAACTATCACCCTTCTTTGACATATCATATATAATACATATCTTCATAAATTAGGGAAAGGAAACATAATGCTGACTCAGATTCTCAATAAGGGTAAACAAGGGAAATATGTAATCATAACATTAAAATAATGGTATGAGAGCAAGATCATAACATTTGAAAACCATACCCTGTATATCAAATATCATAATAATGATTCATGGAAAAAATATTGGCAGTTCATAAGACATGAGTCATAAGGGAATCAAAGAACATGATCCATGATATCATAATATTGGCATAATAAATATATTTTTTTCATGCACAATGGATTGTAACATTGTAAACATGTGTAAATAGGAATAGGTTTGGTCATTAAGTTAAAGACGTGAAATCAGGACCTTGTATAAGTTTATGGACATGAAACCAGGTCCACACATAACATTGTGAACATGTAATAAACTTCACACATAGGTGGATACACCTAATGGGTGGGACACACCACCATCTCTATTGGTATACCTATCTTACTGTACTGGGTTCACTTCTTGTTCTAGCACTCTCTTACTAAACCAAGTTCACTCCCTATTCCAGTCCTGTCTTACTGAACCGAGTTCACTCCCCATTCTAGCCCTCTCTTACTGAACTGAGTTCACTCTATATTCCAATCCTATATATCTCATGAGATATAAATCTTTACCCACTTCATTTGATGGATATATATTTCCCACCCTTTATATAATTAAACCATACATATTTGTGCCAAAAGATCATAAACATTCATCATATCATAATCCATGAAATGAAATGGGTATCAAAAAAATTTCATCACAACATAACTCATGGAAAATAAAAAGGTTTCATAAACATTTCATTATTTCATCAAAAAATAACCCATTTAAAAAGAATTTGGTTTCATAAGGATCATTCCATGGTATAACCTTTAGAAAAAGAAATGGATTTCATAAACATCATGCCATCATAACATAAACCATTCAGAGAAAAAATATGAATGGTATCCTTGGATCTTATCCTTAGTAAGGAATTGGTAACATCAACAGATGAAATATTAGATGAAATATATTTTTTAAATATAATTTAAAACATTTATTGAGGAAAATATCCTTTCAATTTTTAAAACACATTTTAAAACATAAAACATTTTGAAAATCATTTTCCTTCAAAATAACCTTGAAAACTTATAAAGAAAGATTTAAAAATCATTTAAAACACTTTTTAAAACATAAAAAAAAATCAAAACCATTTTCATTGAAAATTACCTTTAGATAATTTAAAAACATTTTTAAAACATTATTAGAAAAAAAAAAGATTTTGGGAGAAAACAAATTTCTGACCGAAGAGAGAAATAAAGTCAGATTTTATTAAAAACATTTCCTTAATTATCTTAAGAAAAAATGAGTGAAAAAATGGTACCATTACATGAAGATATCATGAATAACCAAAGTATAAGAAAATTAATGATAATTATTGAGATGTGGATCATAATATTTCATCAATGGATGCATAATCACAAACAATCCCAATAGACAATGAGATTATAGTAATAAACTCTTACTAATTTGGTAACTTTGATTCATAATATCCATGAAATAATAACATTACATGGAGCATAAAATATCATGAAAAGAAGTATATTCATTATATAAAATTTAAAATGGGTATTATATACACCTTTTAAAATAATATAGGTTCATAACATAACATGTGTCTCAAAGAAGGTAAATTGATATAAAATTCCCTTACTGCTTTGGTAACATTGAAACCATAACCCTATGTAGGAGAGATAATAAAATGGATGTGTAAATACCAAAAATTTTAAATATAATAATCATAAATTACATTCAAAGGAAGTATATATGCCATATAGAATAAATAGGTTTTGAATATATCATGTGTCTCACAAAAGTAAAAAGTGGGATGTAAATCCCTTACCTTAAGTATTGACTTCCTTCATGAACATTAAAACCTCATGTATAATAAATATAACTTTATTATAAATATACCACATAAAAATATTCATATATATTATACCATATATTATTTTTATTATGACTTTATATTACCCAATTATTAACAATTCCATGTTAAATTTATGTTTCGGGTAATAACCGCTTTGTTTTCGTACATGTTTTGACTTTTTATTCTTGGTCCTCTTACTTATATCATTATTTCATCTTATAAATAATAATAATAATGATATAAATAACATATTTATTCAATATATATGTATTTATATCGATCTTTAATATTTAGTGATAGGAAATGAAATATAGCGTTCATGGAGATGGTAGGTCGTACGTGCGCATGAACGTTGTTTCCATTTTCTTATCATATTGAAAGAAAGAAAAGTAAATGATATATATATATATATTATGATTATATTATAATTATTATATTATAAATATCACATATTTCTATTAAACTGATCCTTAATACATTTCATACAAACCGTGAAGAAATCACATTGCTTCATGAGGCGGTAGTCCGCTGTACGCACAAATAACGTTATCATATTCCCAAAAAATAGAAATCATGAATGAATGTGTCATATAATAGTTACATAAGCATAAAAAATCATAAATATAATATATAAATATAATTTTCATCATTATTTTCAACTTTAAGAGTTGGTAATAGAAAAATGAATGGCATTGGTTCATGATGCAGTAGTCTTCCATACACACAAACGATGATTTCATACACCATTTGATGGAAGTGTGTGTCATTATAGGTAATAAACTTAACATAAAAACATATTATTATATTAAATATACTAAGGCTATTATATAATCACTATATAAAAATAATTTAATGGGTTTGAGGGAGAAATAAAACAAAATTGTTCATTGATGAACGCTACCTCTTCTTCGGGTATCTCCTTTTGGTTTGCACCAAAGGAATTCCTTGTTTGAATTTATGACCAAAATAAGGATTATATGTTTATAGGAGGGAATTTTAGAATTTATTTTGGTAGTTATTTTATTAACCAATTAGTTTTTAAGTTGTGAATAGAGGGGAAGATGGGGTTTCCTTTTATAAGTGGGGGAGAGGACACACTTGGAATTTTTTAAAAGAAGTTAGGTGTACCCAAATTTTTACCAAAACAAGGTTTCAATAATTCAAAAAATTACATAAATAAAGTTTTAAGATAGAAATAATTCCATAAAATGGGGTTTGGACAAGTTTCTAGGTCATTTTACCCTTTAAGTTCAAATTTTAGTCCCTTAGTAAAATCATTTTTCTCTTAATAACTGTGATTAATTTTAACTATTTTTAGGAATAATTTTAGTAAAAAAATATTTTAGACTTATTAAAAATCATAAATTATTATTATTACAAATTTTCAATCCATATTTACAAATTTAATTTTCATAATTGGTAAAAATTAATTTAAAATTAATCTCACAGATGTGCTGAGAAAACAGATTTTTAATGCGAAAAAGTTAAAACGTTTAAAAAGTTTTCATATTAAATTTCAATTTGAAATTTATTAAAATTAAATGAATTGGATTAATATATGTATAATTTATCAAATTATTCTTTAAAAACAATTTAAAATATAATTTAACTATATACATAATTCGAACAAAAAGGGAGTTTCCAATTAAAATTCTGCATTTTCACTATTCATCAAAAAATGAATCTTTTCAGAAAAATCTCAAAAATTCAACCTAAGATAATTTTCATGTTAATATTTTAAAAATAAAGTTTATTATTTGAAATAGAAATTATAAAAGTGTAAAAACTAGTTTTAAATTAAGTGTTATGTTAAAAGGCAGTAAAACTGCCTTTTAGAAAAATACATCTTTTTAAGCATAAAATTAGATTTATTATTATATATTATTTAGAAAACACATAGAATGAATGTTTAATAGTTTATTGAATATATAATATTTAAATTTCATTAAAATCATTCATAAAAAGTGTTTTTTTATTTATTATGATAAAACTTGTTTGTGCGTAGAAAAATAGTTTTTCAGGAAAGGAATTTCTTTATTTTAAAACAGTTCTTACTTTAATTTATAATTAATTGGTTACCAAAGAATCAATTTTATAAATATGAATAAAACATATTTTTATAATTTAGTTAACCTTTTTCATACCTATCATTCCAATGGGTAGGTGATAACTATAATAATATTTTAATAATATGTCGGGCTTGGTTTACAATCAGTGTTTTTTGTAACACAAGCCAAGATTGATGTTGCGTGTAACAAAATATAACCTTGGTATTTCATCTAATTAAATCCAATATCAATGTTTCATATTCCACAAGATAAACTCAATGTTTCTTGCAGTGAAATCTTAACTTGGTTTTGCGTATAAATAAAGCCTAACTTTGTGTAGCGTGTAATGCAAGACATCAAAGAATTTTGATTTATCTAAAAATAATTAATTCATATAAACTTAGGGTGTTACATTCAACCCCCGTTAAAATGAATTTATCCCTCAAAATTTATCTACATCATTAAAGGTTTAATACTTAAAATTTTCTTTCATATAAACCTATATTCTAAAAATGAATACTAAAACTTCCTTTTAAAAAGTGAAAATTAGAAACATAATTTTTACCCAAAGAAACTCATAACTAGGTTTCCACATAGGATAACATAGGTGGTAAGTGAAGATTTTTATATGGAATAAATACATAAATAATTATATATATTGATAGATATTGTTGGCAAAAATCCCTCAAGGTAACATTGCATCATTTTTGGGTTGATTGTGTTTGTTGACAAAGTAGGTTTCCATGGTGAATTGTCAAGTTCCAGAGATGTTGTTAAAAATAAATGTTGACAAAGAACCATGACAAAGGAATGGATGATCTTGAGGTGGTATAAAAGAATAGATACAAGGGGGCATGAGTTTCGTGAAGATAGGCTTCATGGATTGGATTTCGCGAAGACTAGAAAAATGATGATGGTGATGCTTCACGATTACGATGAGCTTCGCGAATAGTAGAGGTTGAAGTGCATCACAAAGGTGAAGGGATATTTGAGGGAGATTTATGGTGAAGGATCAAAGGAATTGGCCTTATGCTCCATGATTAAGATGAGCCACGTGATGGGAAAATTTCCATGGTGCTTCGCGATTTTGAGAGAATTTCGGTGGGAAATTTGGAGCTTTGCGATTTGAGATGACGTGGCATTGAATTCGCATGGAAGGTTTGAGGGTTGGTGGAATCTCCTATAAATAGGCCTTGACCCCCTTTATAGAAAGAGAGAGTTTTCAGAGAAAAATATTTTGCTCTCATTTCGTGAAGGTGGTTCACGAAGGTAGTGTACTTCGCGAAAGAAGAGATTCACGACGGCTAATCTAGATCTGTGAAAGTTGCGAGCTCCGCATTGGCTCAGTGAGCTTCGCAAGGGAAGTCACTCTGCGATGAATTGAGCTTCTCGATAGTGCTTTGTGAGAGTGCTTCACGAAGTCTTGTTTGAGATTTGAGAAATTGGGAGCCTCATGAAGTATGGTGCTTTGCGAAGGTTTTTCAAAGGAATTACCTAGTGTTTAGGGGAAAAGGGGTATTCATCAGTGGATGAAATTTGGACTTCAATAGAGCATTTATATACAGTGGAGGATGAATTAATTAGTGGTAATTCGGAGACCTACATGTCTATAAACTGTGAGTGGATCTTCTAAAGAAGTAGTGAGCTCATTTCAGTTGAGAGAGCAGTGAGTTCTCAAATTGTGAGTGGTTGTAAACCAGGAGGGACAGTGAGTCCGCTTCGAACCTGTAAAGAGTAGTGCACTTATAGTGGAATTGGTAAATCGGCACACTGCCGGTGTATTCTCCTTGGACATAGCCCAGTGAGGGTGAACCAAGTAAAAATCGATGTTTACTGTGCATGCTTTAAGGATTATTCATACTCTGCATCGGGAAGGAGAGAGAAGAGGGTTTTGTCTAATAGCAAAACAAGATAAAAAAGGGGTAGTTGTTTTAATCTGTTATACCCTGATTCACCCCCCCTCTCAGGGTATCTATCGTAGTTAAACTAATAGATATCACTGATCACAAAACAATGAGTGATTTAGGGAAAGTTTGTAACCATAAAACCATAACCCAAATATGCATAAAAATTTTATTGATATCATAAAAAATGATGATAATAGGACAAAATTTTATTTCAATATCCTTTTACTAAAGTTTAATAATTTTCAAAAGAATATATAATTACTTTATTTCATTCTATTTCATAATCACAATCTCATACATTGATTGTTCCTTGATCAATTTTTTTACTTTATCTCTTACCCTAAGAAATAAAGGTAAATTTATTGTGTTTGAAGAACTAATGGATAATAATATCCAAAGAATGATAATTAATTATATATATATTTATTTATCATCACAAAAAAATGGTTAGCATAGGTTCTCCAGTATGAATAAATCTTCATATTAAAAAACATTAATCTTTAAAACCTCATTCAAAGTTCAACATAAACATTTTCATAAATGGTTAAACTTTTTACCCTTTAGAAATATGAAAATACAAAACTTTAGAAATGAGGTCATTAAATTTATAAAAATAAGATTAACATTTATCCCCCATATATCATAAATTATATATTTATTTTCACATACCAAATATGTGAATACCTTCATCATATAATCTTTTCAAACATAGTAATAACCTGAATTACTATAGAACCTTAATTAAACAAAAAATATTCCTCATTCCTTGAATAAACTGAAAAATTATTTAATATATTCCATATATCCAATAATTTTGTAAAATACATCAATGATATCATAAAATAATTTATCAAAAAATCCTTTATTAGTTTTGAGATCATTGATACTATCAAATTTAATTTATCCAAATTAATAATATCATTATCCCAAATAAACAAAATTTTCTCAACTTTCAGAACATATTAAGGGTTACCTCTCCTTAATCATGTGTTTTACATAAAATATAATATTTCCATTAAATTAATTTTATTTTTAATCAACATCATTCAATATATTCTTTAAAATCCTTAATGAAAACATATACTGAATAATCCTTATATATTTCAAAATTCATGAATCCCAATAAAAAAATACTTATATCATACCACTTCTTTATCAAACTATTAACTAGCCTTTTCATCTTTTTCCTTAATTCCTCTTTCCTTTTATAATTCATTCGTAGTCTCTTTATCATCAATAGAAAAACCTGTACTCATTCAACCTTGTTGACTCACTTCAAGAGATTTCTCTCTAAGACAGCTATTTTCATAATGCTCATTCTTTCCACATTTAAAACATTCCACAATCTATGATACATTAGGAAGACCACTATTGTCATCCATTTCATTGACTTAACTTTTCATTTTTCCTTTGTAGTTACTTTCTTTATGTCTTTCTTTTCCATATTCAAAATATATTCCTATTCCTCTAAGACATTTATTTGGGTGTTTCTTCCCACATTCTTGACACATAGGAAAATGAATCTTATTTCCTATATGTTCTCCACTACCTGAACTCTCAGTGAACTCTTTCCTTATCTTATTTGGTGAGTCTAATATTTTGTTAAGGTATACATTGTTAATCATGTTCCATTAAAATTATTAGGCATAATCACAATGTCCTTTACTCTGGAAATCATCTCATTTGACTACTCATCAACAAATTTTTCATCACATTCGATGTTAACCCAATTCCTTCTAGTTCCCTCCATTTACTAAAACTAGAAAACATAGTGTGAGAAAACTTAACATAGTGTAAAACCACATAATCATGAAAAATAACTTATAGGATGTCTAAATCATGACACCTCCTTTTAAATATATAACAAATTAGGCTTAAACTAGGTCATACATGACCATCATATATTTAAATCCTTCATTATGGTTCATAAAGATTTTGTGAATTTCCAAATCATATCCTCTGGGAGTCAAACTAGGTGTGTAACAAGTCCCATTTTCATACACCATTTCTCGATTGATTCTAGCTCAATACAGTGTTTTTGGTGTTGTTACCCCTAGGTACATCTATTCCATAGCTACATACACTTTTAGTATCCATACATATTTGAATTTCTAGGAAACCACTTTCTCTATACTTTAAATAATTACAAAAAAAATTCCTATACACTAAATCTTCCTTAGAATTATCCATAGAGACATCCCTAGACATATCCTTAGAAATATTCTAAGGGACCTCACTAATGTTTTCTCATCCTAGTTTCTAAAGGTTAACCAAACGTTTTCTCTGATAACAACTATAATGATCCATACTCTATACATAGGCATTACATTATTTTTATAGAATATTTATTTCACTAAATAAATACACGCCCAAGGACCATATTATTTTAGTTCCTTTAGAAACTTGGAAACATAAACACTGCTCCATAAGTGAGATACGACATCTCCCACTACGTTCTTCATAACTATCACCCTTCTTAAACATATCATACATAATACATATCTTCATAAAATGGTGAAAGGAAACATAATAAAGGGTGAGCTCATATGATTAGTAAGGGAAAAAGGGAGATACGTAAGCATAAAATGAACATAAGGGTATTAGAAAATGAACATAACATTTGAAAACCATACCCTTCATATCAAAGAACATAATTACAAGTCATGAAATAAATATTATTAGTTCATAAGATATGATTCATAAGGGAATAAAAAAACATGATCCATAAGAGAATAAGATTGGAATAAGGCATAGACTTGTGGTATACACATCATCTTATAACATTGTGAACATGTGTAAATAGAAACAGGTTCACTAATTAAGTTAAGGACATGAAATTAGACCCTTGTATAAATTTATAGACATAAAACTAGGTCCATGCATAACATTGTGAACATGTAATTAGGTTCATGCATAGGCAACTACATCTCCTAGGTGGGACACACCACCATCCCAAGTGGTAGCTCAGTCTTACTATAATGGGTGCACTTACCATTCCAACCCTATCTTACTTAACCAAGTTCACTCCCCATTCTAGTCCTGTATTACTGAATCGAGTTCTCTACCCATTCCAGTCCCATCTTACTGAACCAAGTTCACTCCCCATTATATTCCTCTCTATCTCATGAGATATAAATATTTACCTAATGTATTGGAGGGAGATATAGGTACCACCTATCACATAATGAAATCCTACATACGTGTACCATAAGATCATAAACATTCATCATATCATAACTCATGAAATGAAATGGGAATCATAAGAATTTCATCATAACATAACCTATGGGAAATAAAAAAAATCATAAAAATTTCATCATTTCATCAAAGAAAAACCCATGGAAAAATAAATCTAGATTCATAAAGATAATGTCATAGTATAACCCATGGAAAAATAAATGGATCTTATAAACATCATGCCATCAAAACATAGACCATTCAGAGAAAGAATATGAATGGTATCCTTGTATCTTATACCTAGAATGGAATAGGTATCATTAATAAATGAAATATTAGAAGGAAAATAATTTTGAAATATCATGTAAAACATTTCTTGAAGAAAATATCCTTTCCATTTTAAAAACACTATTTAAAATGTAAAACATTTTGAAAATAATCTTCTTTAAAAATAACCTTGAAAACTTATAAAGGAATATTTGAAAATAATTTAATTTTTTTTAAACATAAAAATTTTAAAAATAATTTTACTTTAAAATAACATTAATATATAATTTAGAAACATTTTATAATTTTTTTAGAAAACATGTATTTGGTAGAAAATAAGTTTCTAATCGAAGAGAGAAATAAAGTCAGATTTTATTAAAAACTTTTCCTTAATTATTTTAAGTGTCAAAGAGTTGAAAAATGGTACCATTACATGAATATATCATAAATAACCATAGTAGAAGAAACTTATTGTGGATTATTGAGATATGGATCATAATATTTCATCAATTGAAGCATAATCATAAATAATCCTAATAGATGATGAGATTGTAGAAATAAACTCTTACCACTTTGGTAACTTTTAATCATAATAACCATGAAATAATAACATTACATGAAGCTTATAATATCATTAAAATAATTATATTCATGATTTAACATTTCTAAGGGGTGTTATATACACCTCATAAAATAATATAGGTGTATAACATAACATGTGTCTCAAAGAAGACAAATTGAGATAAAATTCTCTTACAACTTTGGTAACTTTAAAACCATAACCTCATGAAATAGAGATCCTAAAATGGATGTGTAAATACCAAAAATTTTAAGTATAAGATTCAAAAATCACTTTAATGGGTATTATATACACCACATAGAATAAAAAGGTGGTGAATATAGCATTTGTCTCACAAAAGTAAAAAGTGAGACATAAATCCCTTACGTTATGTCTTAGCTTCCTTTGTACACGTTCAAAACTACTATATAATAAATATAATTATATTATAAATATACTAAAGAACCAAATTTATATATATCATACCATATATGATTTTATTATAACTTTATATTACATATTTATTAACAATTCGATGTTAAAGTTATGTTTGGGGTAATAACTGCTTTGTTTTCTGTACATGTTTTGACTTGTTATTATTAGTACTATTAATTAAATCATGATTTCATAATCTACAGAATTGTAAACATGATATTAATATCATTTATATTCAGCATATATGTATTTATATTAATCCATAAAATTTAGTGATAGGAAATGAAATACATCGTTCATAGAGACGGTAGATTGTATGTAAGCATAAACACTGTTTCCATTTTCTTTCTGTATTGAAAGAAAGAGAAGTAAATGATATATATATATATATATTATCATTAAAGTATCATTTTTATGTTATATATATCACATATTTATATTAAACACATCCTTAATACAATCCATGTATGAATGAATCACATTGTTTCGTGAGGCGACAGTCTACCAAACACACGAATGATGTTATTGTATTCCCAAAAAATGGAAAACATGAATGTACATGTTATATTATAATTATAGAATCATAAATACATCATAAAAATCATATATATTATATATAAATATCATGTACATCATTATTCCCAACTGTAAGAGGTGTTCATGGAAAAATGAACGACATCAGTTTGTGAGGTGGTAGTTCGTCGTGCACACAAACGATGATTTTATAGCCTATTTAATGGATTTTTGTGTGGTTTTAGGATGTAACCTTAACATAAAAACATATAATTATATTTAATATATTAATGATATTATATAATCATGATATAAAAATAATTGAATGGGTTTTAGGAAGAAATAAAACAAAAATTTTGTTGATGAACGTTACTTCTTCTTCAGGTATCTCCTTTTGGTTTGCACCAAAGGAATTCCTTGGTTAGATTTATGCCCAAAATAAGGATTATAGGTTGAGATTATGGAATTGGGGAATTTAATTTGTTATTTATTATCTAAACCAATTGGTTTTGATGATGTGAAGATAAGGGGGAGTGGGTTGCCTTTTATAAGTGGGGGAGAGGACACACTTGGAATTTTTTAAAAGAAATTAGGTGTACTCACATATTTACCTAAAAAGGATAAAATAATACAAAAAATTATATCCATGAAAGTTTAACGTCTAAATATTTCCATAAAATGGGTTTTGGAAAAGTTTCTGTCATTTCCCCCCTTAAGTTTAAACTTTAGTCCCTTGGTAAACTCATTTTTCTCTTAATCATCATGATTAATTGTAACTATTTTCACAAATCGTTGTAGTAAAAAATTAAGATTAAATTATTATAAATTATAAATTTTTTATGATTTAAAATACGTAATCCATTTTTCCAAATTAAATTTATATAATTGTAACAAATTAATTTAAAAATTAATCTTGTATACATGTCAAGAAATTAGGTTTTTAAAGTGAAACAGATCAAAATTTTAAAATGTTTTTATATTAAATTTCAAAATGAAATTTATTAAAATGATATAAATTGGATTAATAAATCTATAATTTATTTTATTATAATTTAAAATCAATTTAAAAAAAATTTATCTATATAAATAATTCAAAAAAAGACAGTTTTCAATTAAGATTCTGTATTTTTCACTGTTCATCAACAAATGAATCTTTTCAGAAAAATCCCAAAAAATCACCTCTTGGATAATTTTTATATTATTATTTTAAAAATAAAATTTATTTTATCAAATATAATTTATAAAAGTGTCCAAAATTATTTTTAAAATAAGTTCACCATTAAAAGGCGGTAAAACTACTTTTTAGAAAAATAAAAATTTTATGCATAAAATTGGATTTATTCTTATCTATTTTCTAGAAAACACATAGTATGAATTTTAAATTGTTTATTGAATATATAATATATACATTTATTTAAAATAATTCATCAAAAGTGGTTTATTTATTTTATTAAGATGAAACATGTTTGTGCATAGTAAATTTTTTTTTAGGAAATGAATTTATTTATTTTCAAATAGTTATTACTTTTATTTCTAATTAATTGGTTTCTAAAGAATTAATTTTATAAACATGAATAAACCATGTTTTAATAATTTAGTTAATATTTTCCATACCCTCCATTCCAATAGCTAGGTGATAACTATAATAATATTTTAATAATATGTCACGTTTCGTTTAAACTCATTTAAACTAAGTGTTGTGTGTAACACAAGATAAACACAGTGTTGTGTGTAACAAAATTTAAACTTAGTATTGTGCGTAACATAATCCAAACTCAGTGTTTTGTATATCATAAGCTAAAATTAGCATTTCATGTAGTGTAAGAATAACATGGTGTTTTGTATAAAGAAATCTTAACATTTGTAGCATCCAATTCAAGATATCAAATAACTTTAATTTATCTAAAAAATTAATTCATAAAAACTCAGGGTGTTACAAACATAATTTTGGGGATAAAATTCACAATGAGAACCATGTAAAATACCTATATGGTTTCTTACTTTATTATAGAGAGTATTTCTATAATATATACCTTAGGGAAGACCTCCATAGATTTTAGTGTGGCTTCCATGGGAAGGACCTTCATCGTTTATGATTTATGATAGGTTGGAAAGGGAAGGACCTCTTTTTTAATTGCTCTAAAAGTTATGGTGAGTACCTCTACAAATTTTTTTACAAGGAGGACCTTAATAACTAAACTTTATATTGTTATTATAAGGACCTCTATGGTGGGTGCTATGGGAAGGAACTCCAAAGCTGCTAACAATGGCATCATGGGACGACCTTAGTAACCATAGATTCCTTCTCCTATTAATGAAGAGATAACATATTATTAGTCTACTATCAAAAGATATTGAAGAGCCTTAGGGATATCATTGTTTATTGGGTAAGGGATATAGTCTTACTCTTGATTTGTGGAATTCCCCCAGTGAAATTTACATCTAAATGGATTTCATTGGGTGGATGAGTTAAAAAACCTTGATCATGATTATATTTTTATAGTGTAGCAGTTAACCTTATTTCATAGGATCGCTCCTAGGTAACCCCTTACTTGTCATCAAAATATATTCATGTCTTCCTTTAATGGATGTTGGAATATTCATGTGCGATTCACAATTATTTTCTATAATGATGATTTTAGATGGTTTCTAATATTCAATCACTATTTGAATATATCGACAGTATTCCTAGGTGAGTATATGAATAGGGGAATGCTTCTCAATGGGTACCAATAGGATACACCGATGGGATTCATACACATGGTAAGGGATATAATCATAACCTTGTTATTTCACCAGTGCATGTTTTTTATTTTCTCTGTCGGGGGAATGAATACAAGCTTGTCCCTAAGTGACCACTATGATATGTTGATAAAATATAATAGTGGGGTTAGGGATATAAGCCTCTCCCTAATTAACTGATGAGATATGGTGGTAAAATCCTGATGTGGGGCTGGGATATGATCACATACATAGATGACTATTAGGATATTCTGAAGAAATTTTGTGGCATAGGCATAGATATGGTCCTTCCACTGAGTGAATTTTGGGATATTATAGAAAAAATTTCTAGGAATGGGAATATAAGCCTACCCATGATATTTATTCTTTTCTAGGATATGATGTTGATCCTCTTGAATGAGAGTGATAATATGGTCCTACTCTTGAGTATCCATAGGTATATGCTAATGCGCTCCCTTTATATTGGAGGGAACATGAATATGGGACTGCTTCCTAGTGGATTTCAAAATATGGTGATAGTTTTCTTCTATTACTACCAAGATATACTGGATGGTCTAGACAGTATGAGTAGGGATATGAGCCTATTCTTTAGACACCACCAGTATAAACTAGAAAAATTCCTATAAATAAATAAGGATATGGGCATGTTCTTTACCTCCAGTGGTCACCCAACCTGGGTAAGACCACCTCCTAAGTTCCTAGGTCTGAGTGAATGTGGTTGATATCTCTTGGGAAGACTCCTTCGTGTGTTTCTATGGGATCTAGACCACATTATGTTGGTGACGTCAGTGGTAGTATGAGCCATCCTGGGAAGTTACTAAGTGGTTGTGGGTATGACTTTGACTTCCTCCTCGACCTCCCTATAGTAGGAAGGTAGGTATATGTTACTATACTTTGTGGATAGTCTCATAAAGTGGTTGAATGTGGTTTCGGGGGTGATTTTTTTCTTCATGTATCATTGTTTATTGGATGATCAATGCATATTCATCTCTTAAATTAATTTACAGGTTGTTTCTAGAGTTCAGATGTAGATGTTTTGGTGATAATCCAAGATTAGTGTATTCTTCAGATGGAAGTAAAGGCATTGAGTTGGTGATAGTGTCCTTTAGAGCTGTGAGGGACTAGTCTTTATTGTAGATGCATCATATATCTGGTCAAGACATTGGACATGGGTTTGTTCATAGTTCTATGCTACCATTTAGATCAAAGGGAGTTCTAAGGGGTTTCTTATAAGGGGGTTCCTAAAATGATCAAAAACCAAAATAAGAAACCTGATAATTCAACATTACAAGTAATATAATGGTTAATAAATCTCTTTCATAGATTAAGGATTCACATCAAGTTCACCATTCTATTTCCAATACATAATTATATGTGTTGGTGTGGGGTTACTTTTCACAAGAAATGTGATGGCCAATGCCTAAATTCATTAAACCATTTATGGTTAATGGATTTCACATTGGGTTCACCATTCTATTTTTAAAGCACAATTCTATTTGTGGGTGTGTTTTTATTGTCACTAGAAAGGTGATGCTCGATGTTTGAAGTCACTTAACCATTTGTAACTAAATTATTTCATGTTGAGTTCAAAATTTTATTTATTATGCACAATTTAGTGCATGGAATGCATTTTGAGATGATGAAGACCTAATTTCTAGAAGAATGTGGTTAGTGGGACTTTACTTATGATGCTTAGGTTTCTCATTAGTCAAGATGATGGTAGGCCAGGCTTATCTCAACATTTTAGGGGAATTATTATATACTCTAATAACCTCTTAAATATTTAAGAGTGTTTTTTAATCCTTCCCAAATCCAAGTGTAGGAATGGTTACCACCATTCAAGTTATTGATTGAAACCATGAATTGATGTGAATATCTGTATATATTATAGGTTCTCCATATTTCTTTTACTTGGTGATTATACTATGGTTTATAGCCTCACAACTAGGTGCTATGGAATTTATCTCCATACAGGAAGGTGGTGGGTGTTGTGGAGTTGGGATCAAACCCATGAAAGGGGATTCCTACATGTCCCCATAAAGTTAATAAAAAACTATATAGTTCAATACCACATAATTGGGCATGCGATTCCTTTTAATGTTGTTCAACAAGGATCAATTTGGTACCTTTTATGTTCATGAAGGCATGCCCAAGTGAAGTAAATTTTAAGGTTGTAAGTGTATGAAATATTTAAGTTACTTTTAAATATTGTGCATCTAGTTTCTATGGGATATTGGGATTTAACCATAAGTTGGTTTCCTATATATATTTATTAACATGAATCAAATCACACATAGTTAAAGTTTTATAGTTTAAGGTCGCATGTCAGAACTAGTCCTTGTAGTTTAATGTCATATAGTAAGGATGTGTGTGTT
This sequence comes from Viscum album, assembly GCA_963277665.1. NCBI lineage: Eukaryota > Viridiplantae > Streptophyta > Magnoliopsida > Santalales > Viscaceae > Viscum > Viscum album. The sequence continues at coordinate 966,251,166 of OY728150.1, forward strand.
GTGAAATGGGTTAAAACAAGCGATTGAGTGTGGCTTATGCATGGGTTGAACTTTCTATTTTTTCCTGTCTATTGATAATGAAACAGGAGTAGGATGAGTTTCTCATAAGGAACATGGATTATTGAGGGATGATCAATCGCAAGTAATATGTCCCTTTGAGGAATGATGACTTATAAGGGAAATAACCTTTTGATGAATGATCTGGGGATTACAAATGGGATTCTTATTGAGTCTTATTTCATAGGTGATATGTGCCTCTAAGGAATAATGATTTATAGGGAATATAACCCTTTTAGGAATGATTTGGGGATTTTTTATGGGTATCCTATGAAAGATCCTTGGTTCATTGATGATTCATAGGCATGAGATCATTAGTGGGTGTATAAATTGGGATAAAACTTAGTAGGATGACCTTATGTGAACATAAACTTCTTTTTTGTTGGTAACTAAATAAGGAAGGATAATTGGACATGTGGGTATATATCATAATGAAGAAGGAATTTTTATTACACCTAACCAGAGGCCGATGTGTTTCCAAGAGAGCTGTAATGATACTTGTGGGGCATATACATATGTCACTCGATGGTTCTTAACCTAGTAAATGACTCAGATAAAGGTGGTTTTATGGGATTACACCTATTATGAGGCCCTTCTATATTATCTTGGCTCATTGAGTAGACAAAATAGGTCTCTTGGGTTCTTAGTCCGATCAGATGTTAGATATGGGTCATCCTAGATGATAAAAATGTCCCATAGAAGGTTTCACCATTATCCCCACACAAAGGACCCAATTTATCTTGGGGGTACCAGATCGTGACTACCCTGTGAGTCCTATCAATTAGGGGGGTTTCTAGGGATAAGACTTTTATCAAGGGAATTCATTATTGATGAGGTTTATATTGATGTGCAAAACTCAGTCATTCATCTTGGGAGGCTATGGAGGAGGCCAAAATTAGTTGGATCCCAAGTATAATACCTAAATGAAGGTGGTTCCAAGATAGGATACCTGGGTGATGTAGGATCGAAATAGTGATGTAAATTCTCAATATACAAGAGGGGGGGGGGGTGAATTGTATACTTTAAAAATTCCTTGGGAACCTTTAAAGTTAGTTAAGAATAACTATGTTTTCCTTAAGAAAAGGAAAAGGCTAAGTTTAACAAATTTAAACTAAGAAAATTCACAACACCTCTAACACCGAATGTAAACTTGGAAAGAGATTCCGAAAGTAGGTTCCGGAAAGATGGTTCCGGAAAATGAAACTTAACAAAAGATTACAATATGAGATTCTACCTTAAAGCGTATAGAATCTAAATTAATCAGAGTACAAGTAAGTAAGTATAAGAAAGTTATACTTTCCTTATAATACAAAATACAGCGGAATAAAAACAAGTAGTAGAACTACTAGTAACAAGATATAAGTCTTTTAACCCAAAGAGAAGGGTATCAAACAACCTTGGATAAAGGTCCCTTGATTTATACTTTCAAGCAAGTCTGTCTTACCCACACCAGGGTAAGACCTCGATACGAAGATCAGAGTCTCTGTCTTGCTATCCCCGCAAGCCCTCAACTTCAAGGTAGTTGGCAACCTCTGTCTTCCTCAGCAAGGAAGCCCTCGAACTTCAAGGTATTCGGCACCTCTGTCTTCCTATCCTCGGAAGCCCTCGAATGTAATCACCAAAATTCGGAGTCGCACGAAGCTTTGAGAGTTGATAAGAGCCTCTCTCTCTAGAATTCACTTCAACAGCATATATGCACAAAACCAAGTTGTTCATCTGTCATCAGTATGGAGCTCTTTCAAATGAGCTTCTATTTATAGGTAAGGTCGGCTCCTTCTCCAACGGTCATATTTTCCTTAAAGATCGGAGGGACCTGTACACGTGTCACTTAGACAACGGTTAGTTTATAAAAAAACAGATGACATCGTTTGATAACAAAACAAGTGTAACAGAATGTACGAAATCATTTTAAACTTTAACATAAATGTTCGGAATGAAAACTTCGGAGTGAAGGTTCAGAGTGTAAGGAACAATAGTAAGAGTAGACAAATTTTAGAAGTGTAAGTAATATAAAAGTTCGGAGTCTAACAAAGATATTTTTCGGAGTCTGAATTAATTCAGAGTGTATAAAACAAAGATACTCAAATTTTGTTTAATAGGTGAATTCGGAATGAGAATTCGGAATAGGAATTCGTCATCAGAAATCGTAATGAGAATTCATCATCAGGATTCGTAATGAGAATTCGTCATCAGAATTCGTAATGAGAATTCATCATCAGAATTCATAATGAGAATTCGTAATGAGAATTCTTCATCAGAGTTCGTAATGAGAAATCTTCATCAGAATTCGTATCTTGAATCTGGAATAGAACTTAGTCAGAGTTCATATTTGGAATTCGGAATGAAACTTCCTTATAGTTCTTATCCAGAATTCAAATCCTAAAAAAGAATGCTTTATATCAAAGTTTCAATGATTCCGAGAAAATGAATCTAAATCACATACTTAAGAAAAATATAGATGAGATAAGGATAATTTTTCTTATAAAAGCGATTTTCCTTATAAAAGCAATTTTGCTTATAAAAGCAATTTTTCTTATAAATGCAATTTTGCTTATAAAATTAATTTTTCTTAAAGATAAGGTGTTTGTGATTTTCAAAACAAGAAGGAATGGAAAAGTCATAAGGAAAACCTTATTGACTCAACAGGTGAGGGTGTTCTCATGCATGAGTGTAGAGAAAATTGGTGCTCTAGTTGGGGGATTGGGCAAAGAATCTCCCTAGTATTAGGATTGGGAAAAGTGTCTCTATAATTTTAGGGTAGGGTGAAGTGTATCCCTTGTTGAAGTGTAGGGAGGTGTGTCATCCTAGTTGGAGGGTAGGGAGAAGTGTCACCTGAGTTGGTGGGTAGGGTAAAGTGTCACCCTAGTTGGACATCTTTGGGTGACTTGGTGTCATGACCAGACCCAACAGGGGCCACTTGGTCGGTGAAAGGGAAAGGCACAACTACCCCAAGCCCACATCCATTGTCCAGAGGCTTGTGACAAGCACTAAAAGAAATAACTAATATAGGAGGCCTTTTCCTAATGTACCTGTATGCATGCACCCAACCATATCCATGAAAAAGTGCAGAGGAATAAATATAAAATATAGTAATATCTAGAGTAACAACCATGTATGGAAAAACCTCTAGGTAATACAAGAGTATGATAGATTAATCTGAAAAGTAAAGGGGAAAAATACATGCCCAACTAGAAAGATGTACCAACCTGAAAATAACTGGAAAAGTAAATACTGAGAGATCCGGGCTCTAGATCTCCAATACTTGACCACTATACATGGTCTAATCACCAGGGAATCCATATGCTTCATTGAAATCACCACCAACCTATCTGGCATCGGTATAAGACATGAAACATGTAAGAAAATTCCATATAGAGGTGAGTATATAAATACCCAGTAGGATTCCATTAAAGCTAAAGGGGAATCAATAGGATACACGATAGAAGTAAAAAAGATCAACCCATAGAAAAAGAGAAATTAAAACCAATAAATAGAGATATATGATCATAAAATAAACCCAGTCGAGAGAGAAAGAAGATCTCCATCTCACAACCCAACCCAGGAAAACAGTCTTCCAATAGTTCCAAGAGGTCCATCAACGATGCTCAATATCTTGCATGTTTGACCAAAGACATATTTATTCTAATACAAACCTCACCATTATGCCACATAGTCAAAGGGACACAATATCTAAGTAGAGTACCCATATCCTATTACAAATGAGGGTGAAACCCTATATTTATAGGACCCATTCCCTGATCCAATAGGAGGGCACCACTTAGTAGATAGAGGACCCATGCTATGACTCCATAGGATGTGCCACTCAGTAGATAGATGACCCATTCCATGAATCCATTAGAGGGTTCCACTCTATAGATAGATGATCCATTACTTGACTCTACAAGATGGTTCCACTCAGTAGATTGAGGACCCATTCCCAGACTCTGTAAGAGGGTTTCACTCAGTAGATAGAGGACCCACGCCCAAACTACATGGGAGGGTTCCACTCAGTATATAGAGGACCCATTTCCTGACCCCATAGGAGGGTTTCAATCCATAGATATAGGATCCATGACCTAATCCAATAAGAGGGTTCCACTCTTTGATGATCTTGTTTGATCATTACCATCATCGAGAACCACATAAATAAGTTTCATGCATGGAAAATATCATATCATATCTTAAAATCCACTATAAAGGTTGTCATATCATTATATATGGAAAAGAACACTCAGGATATGATACTTGTAGGCCAAAATTTGATTCCAAATGAAAGATATATGAGAGGTAGAAGATTCCTTAAAAGGAGGTACATGATGTGTAAGGGGGTCCACACGGTGTGTGTCCCTACTCCAATGTCTGGTCGTGTCCTCATCAGCACATGAATTATTGTCTATGTAGTACCACATGATGTGTAAGGATACTACATGGTGTGTATAATCCACCTAGGGCCATGTCATGTTCTCATATTTGGGTCTGTTTACACTTCCCATGTCCCCATACATGGAATGTGCCTGGCCATATATGTTTCCATATACTCCTAGAGTATATGTCAGACCACCAGCACAAGGACACATGGTATGTAAGTGTCCCACATGATGTGTGATACTTAACTCAACTGGAAACCCTATCTACCATAGTTGGGTAACTACACAATGTATGTTCATTCAATACTACAAAATTGGACTTTAACAGCGCTAAAAATGTCCTTTATCAATGCTAGAAAAACACTGAATAAATGAGAGAGGTTAAAATCCATGCTCTTTTATTAGTGCTGAGAAGTAATGATAACGGGGTCTTTTATTAGTGCTAAACAAATAACTGATAAAGATTATTTTATCATTGCTTATAAAAGCATTGATAAAGGTCTAATTTATTAGCACTATGTTTAGTGCTGGTAAAGTATACCTTTATCAGCACTTTTAAAGGCGCTGATAATGGGCTACACTATAGTGTACTGTAATAGCACACTACAGCAACACTACAATGTATTGTAACAATACATTACAACACAAAAAACACACCTGATATCAACATAAATAAGTACCAGTACCAGATTTAAATGAAATTAAATTTACAACACAAAAACAATAAAAAAATTATATTATAGACATTTCAAACATTGGTTTATACAATTACATAAATAAAAATTATTACATACATTAAAAAACATCAATGTTCCTTTATATTTTAATACTAACCCAACTCACGCAACTTACGAACAAACCACCCCTACTCAAGCAAAATAATTCACCTGTATAAGAAAAAAATTCTTATGTTAGTAATAATATAAAGAAATAAATTAATAGAAAGTGTTAATTTTACTAAAATTGATGACAATTTTAAATAAAAAGACTCACTTTGAGTCATACTGGTCACACCGTACATCAGATTGAGGTGATACTGATTCCAACACATCTCAAATAACCTATGGATCATTTTCCTAAAGTATCAAAACAATCTAAATGTGTTTGCTCAGTTCTGAGTACATCAATTGTCTTTTTTTACTAAAATGTAATTTTAAACTGGAAACACACACTTTTGAATCATTATGATCACATTGTGTATCGGTTTGATGTGAAACAGATTCCTACACATCCCAAATGAATTATGAATTATTTTCCTAAATTATCAATAAAATCCAAGTGCATTTGATCAGTTTTCAGTGAGCGACACTTTTTGAACTAAAATGTCTATTTTAAACTGATAATGGATACTTTGAGTCATACTGGGCACATCGTGTATCATATTGATGTTTTGATGATTTCTACATGTCACAAATTACTTATGTATAATTTTCATAAAGTATCAAAACAATATGAATGCATTTTCTTGGTTTTGAGTAGGAAAATTGTCTGTTTTACTAAAATTGATGACAATTTTAAATAAAAAAGATACACTTTGAGTCATACCGGTTACACCATACAAATGATTGAGGTGTGGTTGATTCCTACATGTAAAAAATGACTTATGGATCATTTTACTAAAGTTTCAAAACAATATGAATTTTTTTTATCGGTTTTGAGTATGTCACTTATCTTTTTTACTAAAATTTCATTTTAAAATTGAAACATGCACTTTGATTCATACCGATCACATTGTGTATTGAATTGAGGTGGAAATAATTCTTACACATCAAAAATAACTTATGGATAATTTTCCTAAAGTATTTAAACAACGTGAATGTATTTTATCAGTTTTGAGTAGGTTAGTTGGCCTTTTTACTAAAATTGATGACAATTTTAAATAAAAAGATGCACTTTGAGTCATACCAGTCACACCATACATCGAATTGAGGTGCTACTGATTCCTACACATCCCAAATGAATTATGGATAATTTTACTAAGGTTTCAAAACAATCTGAATATGTTTTCTCAGTTTTGAGTGTGTCACTTATCTTTTTTACTAAAATATCATTTAAAAATTAAAACATGTACTTTGACTCATACTGATCACATTGTGTATCAGATTGAGGTGTAGTTGATTAATACACATCACAAATGACTTATGGATCATTGTACTAAAGTATTTAAACAATGTGAATTAATTTTCATGGTTTTGAGTAGGCCATTTGGCCTTTTTACTAAAATTAACATCAATTTTAAATAAAAAATTGCACTTGGAGTCATATCAGTCACACCGTGTGTTGAATTGAGTTGCGACTGATCCATGCATGTCTCAAGTCACTTATTGATATTTTTCCTATAGTATAAAAATAATTTGAATGTGTTTTCCTAGTTTTGAGTATGCCAGTTTCTTTTTTACTAAAATTTCATTTTTAACTTGAAACACACACTTTGATTCATACGAATTACATCGTGTATCTGTTTGATGTGAGACTAATTCTTACACATCAAAAATGATTTATGAATCGATTCCCTAAATTATCAAAAAAAACTAATCATGTTTGCTCAATTTTAAGTGAGTGACACTTTTTAATGTCAAATTTTGATTTTTAAACTGATAATATTTCATATATAAATAATTTTTGATTAATATAAAGAGGGAGAAAAATAAAATATATTTTTTTAAGTGTAGAGAAATTATAATTTGGATTATTAAGAAAAGGTACAACACATTTAAAAAAAGATATAGTATCTAAAAAACCCTAATACAACCATATATCAAACACCTAAACTGGCCGATGATAGTGTCCAATGGACATTCTCGATCCCCCTCGGGCTGACAACAAGCACCAGGGCATGAAAAAAACACCGTGGGATTGATTTGGCCCAAAACATAAATAAAACTAGTAGAAATAAAATTTAAATAAAAACTACCATGATGCATCCATACATTAGATTCCCACACTAACCCAGATAAGTATAAAAAAAGAAGATATGAATCAATATAATATAAAAGAAATACATTAACCTACCTTCAACTCCCTCATACACAAAATCCCTAGTTTAAATTTCTAAAATTTCACATGTATGGAATACCATTGATAAAATAAAGAATGAAAAATATGTATGATAGATTTGGGCAATGAATTTGGGAAATGTAAACAAAATTAAACAACAAACTAAACTCCATGTGACTCAATGTGTCACCATCAAGTATAAAAACAACAAACTCTCCAAGATAGATCAAGATTTGAATCAAAATCGGAAACTGAGAAAATTTAAAGGCCTACCTCACTAGTATATAATCACCAAACCACAAATAATGACATCATCAAAGAAGAAATCAAAAATAAAACAGAAAATACAAAAAGAAAATTGGAAGGTCTACCTCACTAGGTTAAAGAAAATCCAAAACCCTCTTTGGAAACCCTAACTTCAATTGAACACTAGATGTCAGAAAAGATGTTCAAGAGGCAGTCGAGTGGTGTGATTCAAGGTTCGATTCACTGAGGAGGAGTATTGACAATGGGTGGATTTTGTAGAAAGTTTTTAATATCGCAATAGTTTTGAAAATGGTTAGAGTTTTTTAATTAGATCAGGACCCTTTTATCAGTGCTTACAAATAAGCAATGATAAATTTTAATTTTATCAGTATTTTTTTGAGCGCTGATAAAGCCTCATCTTTATCAATGTAAAAAAACGCTAGTAAAGATGCTTTTATCAACGCTTATTACTTAATCGCTGATAAAGGATTTAAATTATAAATAAAAAATTATAAATATTTATATATACTTAATAAATATATATAAATATAAATATAGTAAATATATTCCTTTTTAAATATATTTATTGTAATTTTATAATTATTTATTTATAATTATAGAAATAATTTTAAAAAATAATATTTATATCATTATATATATTTATATAATTATATACATATATTTATTTAATAAATATATATAAATGTAGTAAATATCTTTGTTATTTAAGTAAATTTATTATAAATTTAATAATTATTTAAATATATATAATTAATTATTTATAATTATAAAAATAATTTTAAAAAAATTATTTATTTATAATTATAAATATATAAATATATTAAATGTACATTTATAAATATATTTATTTATAAATTTTTTACACATATTTTTTAACATTATTAATGAGTATCTATTTTTAAGTGCATGCATATATGTTAAAAATGAGTGAAATTGGATAAATTAAGAATAAGTACACTTTAACAATATTAAAAAAATGAATAAGTTTTATGTGTGTGAATTGTACATAAAAATGTATTAATTACGTATATGTGAAATCAATATAACATAGATTTGATCTATGTTAAATTGAAAAATCAAATAACCTTCAATTATATGTCGAGCACTATGCAATTAGTCAATATTTTTAATTCATATTAATTTTTAATTATAAACCATTATTCAATAAATATATGTCTATTTAATGTAAAGTGCATAAATATTTCGTAATATATAAATCATATTTATATAAATTAATATGTATCTATATATTTAATATATACAATTTAATAATGTTACACCCCAAGATTTTGTAAATAAATTTAATATTGAATGCATAAAACATTTATTATCTACAAACACCACTTTGTTATAACCTAGCCAGTAAGCATATTTTTTCCACCTCTGTGATTTTAATTTTGAAAAACTAACATACACGGTTGAATTTAGTAAGATATTTAGAGTCTAATAGAATCAACTTAGTTTTTAATGAATTGTAACATTACCTTATGAATAGTAATGAATAGTAAATTAGACAAAAAAATAGAAACTTCACCCATGAATGTATAAATACAATTTATACATCTTATAAGTGAAGAAACGATCATAGTATAAGTATTGGTATTTTTGTATGTCATAAATATTTTAATTACAATTTTATGACTAATTTAATAATTTAAAATGGAAATGAATTTTCGTAAAATGTAATAATAAATTTTTATTTTATTGTATTATGTTTATAAGATAATTTTATGGGACCTAGATTAATTTTTCAAGGTGTTATAGAACAATTTATAGTTTTAATGTTGTTTTTTTCGAATAAATTATGATTTTATTTAAAAATTCAATTAAATTTTTTTAGAAAATTATTTTCAAAAAATGGATTTCATTTTTGAATTCTACACATCAAAAAATGATTAGAGTGAATTTTTTGTATTTTTCTAAAATACTTCAATTTTAGGTGAATAGAAAAATACGATAATTTATGATAAATGCTAAATAAATGATTTATTGAGTCATAGGTGATGTAAGAATGGTGTAAGAAAACTTGGTTAGAACTCACATGCACATATTACTATTATCAGTCACAAGAATCAATACTATTGATTTTCATTGGAAAAATAATAAAATAATGATTAAAATAATGTGAAAACCCTCCTCTCCTCCACTATAACCCCCCCACTCCCTCTTCTCTTCACTCCTCTCAAGGCTTGTTCCATGTCTACATTCTTCCCAAATCTCCTCCCAAGATCCTCCCAAGATCCTCCCCCATGTCTATCATCCCTTGGTCTCATAAAAATACCAAAACCTCTCCCATAAAGAGCCTCTCAAGGAATATTACTTTAAGAGGTAAATTCCTCTTTTCATTTCTCTTATTTCAAGTTCCTTTCTTTTCTTTTTCTATCCTCACCTCCTTTCATCCAAATGTCATGATAAATCCAATGCCTTACATGTACTAGAATTTTGTTATGATAAAAAAATAATTCTTCATCATCCCTCCTTTCCCCTTTGTTGGTCGCAGTAGAGTACTCAAGAGGGGGGTGAATTGAGTATCTATAAAAATTTCTATTTGAAAAAAAATTATTCTTAAAAGGTTCCCCAACAAAAAAAATTCAGCCCAATAAATCAAAATAATACAGTTATAAAATTTTGATTGTTTAAATAACTTCTCAAGAAGATTCATTAATTCTCAGTAATCTTAATATCAATTATTAATATTACTTTTGAAGATATTATAATAAGGCAAAACAATTATAACTTATTTCTAAGATTAAATATCAAAGTAAATCTAGTGATTTATAAATTATGCAGTAAAGCAGAGAACACTAAATTAAACAACATAGTGGATATAAAACAAGTGGTTCAATATCAAACTGAGACCTAATCCACTCCACTTGGTGATCACCTACCACCAAACAATTTATATTTATAAACTTCATCCACACCCTAAATCAGGGTAAACAATAGTGCACATGACTATCCAGGTCACACGACCTCTTCCACAGTTCTTCATGGGTATAAACTACCAGGTCACACAAGGACCTCTTCCACACTTATCCATAGGAGTAAATAAGTGTAAAAAGATATGAGAGGAAGGATATCTTGTATCCTTCAGTTTAGTGCATAAGATAATGCATGTTTTTATACAAACAAACACAGACTTCTTGAAAACTAAAAACAATACACAATAAAGAAAATATGATGAGATAAGGTTATAATTGCTCTGAGTGTTTGTAACGACCTGGGATTTGGAATGAATTTTTGTTTCCTTTTTTTGTGTGTGTTTTTTTAGTTTATACTCAACAAAACTATATTCTTTAATTAATGATGTGATTATAATTAAAATGAGACTGTTGGGTTTCGATTGTTATATGATCATTAGTCAATATGATCGTTGGAAACTAAATGTTGTGATTGTTGTCTCTAAATACAATTGATCTTAGTTAATTAATACAGAAAGAAGATTCGATGGCCTCATCCAGTGGTCTCGAGCTGATCGAAGCCCATCTGACGAAACTTGGGAAGGAGGTAGCACCACTGGGCTTTACTCTGGAACAAACCCAAGATGAACTTCATCGTGTGAAGTTGGAGTGGAATCGCCTTCAGGAGAATTTCAAGCTTATAAAAATCACTACTCAGGCAATGTTGGTTGAGCCATCCTTGGATTCTCTCACCTTAGCACACCTTACACTTAGGTCCTATGCTGGGGTTATAAGGGGCTATGTAATGAGATCATAGCTACTTTGTGTAATCCTTTGAGATAAATAAAGTTGTGATTTCTTCCTATGGTAAAGTTTGTGTTTTTTTTTTCAGATGTTCGAATAAATATGGGATGTATATTGATGAATTTTGGAAAAAGATGATATTTTAAAATATTTATGTAAACCTTAAATAATTAATAATGTGTAATGATTTTCAAAAAATGGTCTTCTGGAAATGTGTTCAGTAAGAAATTTAGAATCTAATAAGATCAACTTAATTTTTTATGAATAGTAAATTATGAATAGTTATTTTACGCTTAGGATTAGTAATGTGACCAAATGGATTAGTAATCTCACTTAAATAAAGTATTAATATAATTTATGCACCTTGATTAAGTATTGTGATTCAATAAAATTGGTAAATAACTATTTCAGAAATTATTAGTCAAGTACTAGTTTTTTTGAATGAATAGTTTTTTTTAATTAAAAATTAAATTAAAAATATTTAGAAAATTAACTTTATAAAATGGAGTTCATTTTTGAATTCTGAGCATCGATATTAGGTTAAGGTGATTTTTGGGTATTTTTCTGAAAAAAATGAATTTTCGGTGAATAGTGAAAATACAGTTTTTAGTTTCGGGTGTTTAATGACATCATTAAGGATGTAATAATTATGTAATAATTCTGGTCGACTTATTAATAGTAATATAAGGTATTAGGTGTTCCAAGTGTCCAATACCATGGGCAAATACCATGGGAAAACCCATGGTTTTTCCAATACCACCGATGAGGCGTCCCTTGGCCATTAATGACTTGTCCCCTCAATTCTCCTATAAATACCAAGCCTTTCCCTCATTATTTTCATTTAAAAATCCTCCTCAATGAAGTTCGGGTCTCCTTACCTCCCAAGGAGTCCTCCCAAGGTGCCCTCAAGCCACCCAAGGTCCCGACCTTCAAGATTTCGAAGTTACTCTTCAAGGTAATGGATCCTTTCACCCTCCTCTTTTAAGTCATGAATTCCTTTATGTTGTGTCTTATAATTTCCATCTCTTTATGTTGAGGGTATGTTATTATATTTTTTCATTTATGTCCATTTCATGTCTAATTATTGAGAGACCTTCTCCACTCTCATCGATTTGTTTTCTGAATTTTTAAGTGACGTCGTTAGGCTGCCAAATTTTTTGTAAAAGAAATTGCATCTTCTCTTCTCTTTCATGTTTCTTTTTTCATGTGGTATGTCATTAAAAAATCCATACCATGATCTTATTCAGTAACCATATTGTATTATGAGTTATTTATGATTGGGTGACCCTTGTCCCCTCTCTTTTCAATGTTTTCTAAAACCATGTTATATAGCTGTTATACTGCAGAAATTTCGTCTCAAAATTTCTATCTCTTTCTCTCAAGAAATTATATTGTTCATTTATATGAATAGCCAGACTTATTTAATCTCCATGGGTGTCCATAAATATATAAATATGATATATTTTATTCTGTAATTGGAATACATAAAACCCTCACTCCCTTTCCATGGGTTATAAATGACATAATGATCTTATTTTTAAGCTTTTTTAAATGTCACAATTTTGATATGAAACCCATTTCTTTCATTCTTTATCGGTTATTTTTGAAATTTTTTATTAAGATATATGTGTCTCACATTAAATTAAAGAAATATTAAGGGTGCGCCCTGATAGTACTATAATGCATTGGGTAAAGAATTAATCTCTAGAGATGACAAGTTTTACGATACCTTGGTGAATAACCTTGATAATTTTTTTTACACCTTGGGGATGGACCTTGGTGATATGTTCATGAATGTATAAATGAAATGTTGTATCCACATATTCAAGTTATTATTCAAGTTCTTTTAATTATGATATTCTTATTCTTTCATTTCTCATGTCATTATGTTTTTATTCAAGTTCTTATTGATATCACAAATACATTGATTCCCTTGTTTACCCTTACTGGGCCTTCTGCTCACCCTTTCCTTTGAATGTATGTCTCCAGGTTATGAGATGCAGTAATTATACTTAGTATGAACTTATGATGAAGCTTTAAAAGTGGTTTAGAAAAATGTTTTATGTTTTTTTCATGTATTATGCTCCTAATTTCCAAGACACTAGACTTTAAAGATCCTCTGTATGTAAAATGTAATGAAAAGTTATGTATTAAAAAGGAGGGATGACACAATGTTATTCTATATAGCTCTAGACTTCTAGGATGAATCAGATGCATGAATCAAGTCCTCTTTCAAGAAACAGAGTATCGCAAGTCGGGTGCTCTGATTTCTAGTTAGATCTAGCTCATGTTCTTCGTGGAGTTGGTATTGTGAAGATATTCTTAACTCTAATCTATGGTCTCTTAGCTTTTGTATTTTTTAATGCTTTGTGTGTTCTTCAGATATATCTTGTTTCATGTGTCAGTTAGTTCTTCTTCACTATATCATGCCACTTTGTTTCTGGGCCACACTTTTATTTTTATTCTTGGGGTTTATGTGTTGGAGCCAACATAATGCATGTATTCTGCACCTCATACCTCGTACTATTAGGTGATATGTCTACAAATAAATATTAATTATGTCAGTGCATTTAAAAAACTCAAATATAACCGTTAGAAATTAAATCGAAAATGACAAGACAGATTAAATAATGGAATCACAGTTTGTCTGGAAACGGTGTCACTTGGAAACAGTGTCTTCCTGATGCGGTGTCTCCATGAAGTGTTGTCTCCATGAAACAATATCTCCTTCTTTTCCTTTGAACAATAAGACAATTATGATGGTATAGTTGTATAGAGATCAGGAACTGGTAGCACAGATGCGGTGTTAGGATCATGGTGTCTAGGTCATGGTGTCTGGGTCACGGTGTCTGGTCACGGTGTCTGGTCACGGTGTCTGGGTCCTTTTCAAGAAAAACAGAACTAGTGGCAGACTCATAGTTTCTCAGACTTAGCCAAATATCTGTATACAGACTTGAGTAGTAATATTCACAGAGTGAATTAGACTTAATCATTCATAAAATAAATCATTATAGAACAAAGTTAAATATAGTTTACAATAATCAAACATGATTTATAGAAATTAAGATCTTGAGAAAATTTATGTAAAACATAAAGAAACCAACCATTTGTACACATGATTTGAGACAGATTAAATAGGATTAACAAGATTTGCAGAATGTATAGGATTTGTGATCATTAAAACACGATTAACACAAGAGGAGTCTAACAATCTCCCCCCTTTTGATGATCGTAAATAATGTGAGTGAGATATATTTTCTTAGTGTGCATTTAGAATGCTTGAGTGCATGTCTCTCCCCCTTTTGGGATTATCAAAAAGAGTAAAAAAGTAAATAAGAGAGGATACAATCAAAGTTCACAGTGCATTATATTGAGAAAGAGGTTCCATTACATTCAGTAAGAAAAAAATACAAAAATATCCCTATCAAAAGATAGTGTTCACTTTTTTGCAGCACCGACTATATTCTCTTTTCCCTTGGCGGTAGCATCACTAGAAGCCGCATGAGAAGAGGCAGAATTTGAAGAAGGAAGTGAACCAACAGACAAAGAAGGTATAGGGAGACCTTCAAAAATAGAAGGGGCTAAGGTAGGTATAGTGGAAGACCAAGGAAATTGTTGGTCAAGGATAACTGGTCTGATCTGACTTAGATCCTGAGAGATAGACATAGAGGTAGAGTCAAGGGCAGTGGTTGAGAAGGTAGGAAAACCAGGTAATAGGGGTGCAGCTGCAGGAGCCACAATAGTAGTGATATGCACATGAAGATAAGGCCTCAAAATCTTGATGAAGTCAGTAATAATCTCACCACCATACTGCATTGCTTTCCCAAAGTCATCCTTGTTTTCCATGAACTAGTCCAAAAAATGAGTGAAATCCTTCATCTTTTGAACTTTATTTTTGTAATCTTGAATGATAGGAGGGATTTTCAGATTCTCTACAAGGTACTTAAAATGGTTTTTCATATCATGCCTAGAGAAAATCTATTGAAGTAGAAATCCTCCTTAGTAATTTCTTCTGGAGAATCATTGGAAATCTTGGAATGTATTCTTACCAGATCAAGAACTCTATCACTATTCTTGACAACCACAAATAGAGGCTCTTTGTCAAAGCCACTGAGCACTGATTGAAGTTCTTCTTTAACAACCGTTTTGAGCAGATCACTGTCCAAGGAGGGTTGAGATGACTGTCCGGAGGCACTAGAAGCTGTAACAGCTAAAGTAAGAGACTTCAGTTGATTTATAACTTTCTAAAGATATCCCTTATACTCATCAATTAACTTTTTAAGACCAATAACAAGCTCACGTATTTCTTGAACTGTTTTCTTGGATATTTCAGCCACCTTGACTGCTAAGGAAGTTAGGTTAGGTTAAATCAGGGAGGCAACTTCCTGTGGAATCTGACCACTAACATCCTCAACAGGATGAGCAATAGGTTCTAGTCTTTATTTCATCACTCTCTATATATCTTCAACCATACCTCTGAGAGACTTCACTTCATCACTTAACTGTTTATTCTCAACTCTGACTTCTTTAATTTCATGAATCATTTTTGGTTGAATCTACCAAATGATCTTCTCTAACAATAGGGAAGTATCTCTTTCACTCAAGTTTGTCATAGGAGTAGGTTGAGTGTTCATGATCTTTTCAACGCCAACTACTCACTAAGGTAGAAAGTTCTTGTGAAGTTTCATAAATTGAAGATGAGACAGACTCAGGTTCCTTTGCAGATATAACATCAATAGAAGATACCAGTTTCATTTGAAACATAGTAGACAGATCTATACCTCTAACTGAGGATTCTTGGGAATCATTCACATCAAAGTATCTAGGGAATTTATACCATGTATCCCCAGAGATTGGATCAATTAGATTAGGCACATCAAAACTTTCCATATTGGGGTGTTGATCCCCCTCAACAGGTGTATCTCTTACAGGAATAAGAGATTTATATCCTTGATATATTTCCAAGATTTCATCCCCAATAGCTTTACTAATTTTTTTTCTAGCCAATTGAAAGGATTTCTCTGTTCTTTTTTCAGCAGATGGGATAATCTCAGGAATAGCTTGTTCCTCTAGGTGTTCCTCAAGAGTAGCTTCTTTCTCAAGAGAAAGATCTTCCTCTAGATGTTATTCCAGAACAAGCTTTTCCCTTACACTAGCATCAGACTATTCTTTAGAAGTAGGTTCTTATTCTAGATCAACAATTTCTTTAAGAACATATACTTTCTTCTCAGTTAAGACTTGAGGAGCAGGTTCACTGCCTTACTCATCTAGGACAGTTTTCCCTATAGGTGAAAAAACCTCTTCTTCTTCTTTCTCAACAGAATAGTCATCAATCTCATCTAACTCCAAACTGGGATCAGAAATTTCTTTAGATCTTGAAGAGTGCTCAAATAGGTTGAAATTTTCACAGACCCTCTCATTATCCTCTACCCATTATTTTCTCCATGGATTTCAACTGATTTTCATTATTTTTATTGTAACCTTTGAGATAAAAAATTCATAGTCCTTAATGACTTCTTCATCTAGTCCAACCAACCCTTTAGCATGAAGCATAGCAGAGATTAACCTTGAGTATAACAGGGCAGTTGACTTTGAGGTTTTCTTTATCAACTCACCCATATGAAGTATAACATATTTTCATAGGTTGATCTTGTATCCATTCTCCATAAGATGTATCAAAAATACATCCTGATACTTGAGTGTAGTACAATCTACTTTTCTTGGACTAATCAGATTCTAAACAAACTTAAAAAAAAGTCTGGTTTCACCATCTAGCTTAGCAGCAATAGATCTTCTCTTAGTTTCATTTCCAGTCAAGCTTTCCAAGGATTCTTCTAAAACAAATGTCTCACTTGGAGGTGGAGGACCTCTCTGATAGTACTAAAAAATACCCTCATGTTGTATCCTTAGGAAATCATCCCATAACCTCAAAGAAAAGGTACATCTTTTCCTATTGATCAAACTTCTCAGAACAAAACCATCTTCTGTATCAAAAGATAATTGAACGAACATATAAAACTGAGCAACCAGCTTTGGGTAAATAGGTCTTTCCTCTTTTGTGAACCAATCTAGCCATCCTTTCTCTTTTAGTACTTTCAGTACTAAATTCTTACTTGACAACAACCACTTGGGGAAAATTTACTTTTCGGGTACCACTATTAGGTTCACCAGGTTCAGATTCAAAGGACCTTCAGGCACTATCTTTATTGTTATTTTCATCTTCTTCTTTGATCTTTACTTCTCAGGAGTTTATGACGATGGGAGTTTCATTATGGGCATTCAATGAAGGTTTGAGAGAGAGAGAAAGGTTTAAGGAGGGGTTATGGTATGAGAGAAGAGAGCTTGAGTGAAGAACGAAGTGAAACTTCTTTCCTTTTTATCATTTAGGGATATCAAGCATCACAAAATCAAAATCACAAAAAAGTAAAAGAATAAAATAATTAATTACGGAGATATGGGTTATAATATATAAATAAAATGATAAAGTGTCTTTATGGTAAGACCAGAATAGACTTTCATGGTGATACCATAACAGTTTTTCATGGTTAGACCGTAACAAGTTTTTCACGGTGAGATCTCTACTGTGAGGTTTCAAAACTGTGCGACCGTATTGTTTAAAATAGTATGTGCTAGATTGTAACCGAGAGATAATAACTGTGAGACCCTAAACATGAAACATCAAATTTTAAGACATTAAACTATAGAACTATAAGAGTTAGATGGTAATATTAATACAATGACTTGTGAAACTATAAATTATGAAACAGTAAGTTGTGAAAGAGTACACTTACTACTTAAGATTTATCATTCCCAATTCATGTATGATGTAATCTATTCTTTTAGAATTTAATGGTTTGGTGAATATATCAGAAATCTTATATTAATTTCTAATGAATTCCAAAGTGATATATCCTTTTTGATAATGGTCTCTCAAAAATTGATGTCTTACATCAATATTTTTTGTCCTAAAGTGTGAAACATAATTTTTTGAGATGTTAATAGCACTTGTATTGTCACAATTTATAGTTATATGCCTGAATTGATATCCATAATCTAGTAATGCGTGTTTCATCTACAAAATTTGTGCACAACAACTACCAGTAGATATATACTCAGCTTCAGAAGTAGATAATGCAACAGAGTTTTGTTTCATACTACACCATGATACTAGTGACTTTCCTAAAAAGTGAGATGTTCCAAAGATTCTTTTTATATCTAACTTACAACCACCAAAGTCAGCATCAGAATAACTAACTAACTCAAATTATTGTCCTCTGGGATAGCACAGTCCTAGATTGGGTGCGTGCTTGAGGTATTTGAAAATTCTCTTTACAGCATTTAAATGATATTCCTTAGGATTTTCTTGAAAATGAGAACACATACATACACTAAACATAATGTCAGGTCAGCTAGCAGTAGAGTAATATTCCAATCATTCCTCTGTAAGTGGTTTGATCAACAGATTTTCCATCTTCATTAAGATCCAACTTACAATTAGTACTCATTGGAGTGTCACTAATTTTAGTTCTATCCAAGCCAAAACTTTTTAAAAGATACATAATATATTTTATTTGATTTAAAATAATACCATCATTATTTTGAAAGATTTGAAATCCAAGAAAGAATTTTAGTTCACCCATTAAACTCATTTTAAATTCATTTTTCATCATTTTAGAAAATTCAATACATAAATAATTTTTTGAATATCCAAAGATAATATCATCTACATAAATTTTAAATACTAAAACATCATTAGAAATTCATTTTATAAAAAGGGTAGGATCAACTATTCCTTTTGTAAAACCTTTGGAAATAATAAAGGTACTTAATCTATCATACCAAGATCTTGGAGCTTGTTTTAAACCATATAAAGATTTTGATAATTTAAAGACATGATTTGGAAAATAAAGATTTTTAAAACCAGGGGTTGTTCAAAAAAGACATCCTTAGCTATATAACCATTTAGGAATGCACTTTTAACATCCATTTGATATAGTTTTAAATTTATATGTGCAGTATAAGAAAACATAATTATGATGGCTTCAAGTCTATCTACTGGTGTAAAGGTTTCCTCATAGTCAATTTCCTCTTCTTGACTATAGCCTTATGCAAACAATCTAGCCTTATTTCTAACTATGTTACCAGCTTAATCTACTTTATTTCTAAACACCCACTTAGTTCCTATGGTGAATGTGTCTTTGGGTCTATCAAAAATTTTCCAAACTTTGTTCTTTTCAAACTTATTAAGTTCTTCTTGCATAGCCATCAGCCAAAATTCATCATTAATAGCATCATTAATGTTTTTCGGTTCAATTTGTGATAAGAAGACTTGATGTTCAACCTGATTTCTAAGAGAAGATCTAGTTTTAGTTCCTTTATCTAAATCTCCTACAAGTGCATCTAAAGGATGGGTCTTAAGAGTTCTAACAGCTCTAGAAAAAGAAGGACTAGTGATTTTAGGTTCTTCAACAAGTTCAGGTTCATTATGACCAAAATATGAAGAATTTCTAGAACTCGAAGTTTTCATAGATTCCTTTATAAGATGGTTAGAAGATTTTGTATTGATGTATAGATTTTACACATCATCCTCCAGGTTCTCTAGAGTGTTATTAGGCTCATGTGGATCTATTTCATCAAATTTGACATGGACATATTCTTCCACACATTTAGTTATTTTGTTAAAAACTATATAGGCTTTACTAGAGATTGAATATCCTAGAAAGATTCTTTTATCACTCTTGGATGCAAAATTTTCAAGATTGTCCTTAGTATTAAGGATATAGACTTTGCAACCAAAAACTTTGAAGTATCTTACTTTGGGTTTTCTATTGTTCCATAACTCATATGGAGTTATTTTAAGAATGGGTCTAATCAACTCTCTATTAATAATATATCATGTTGTATTTACAGCTTCAGCCCAAAAATAAATAGGTAAGTCATATTCACTATGCATGGTTCTAGCAATCTCTTACAAGGTTCTATTTCTTCTTTCTATAACTCCATTTTGTTGAGGTGTTATAGGGGAAGAGAAATTATGAATATGTCCATTTTGTGAACAAAAGGATTAAAAATATTTATTTTCAAACTCATGACCATGATAACTTCTTAAGTATTTAATTCTAATTTTTCTAGTATTTTCTACAGTTTTGGTATATTTGGTGAAATAAGAGTAGGATTCACTTTTGTGAGCCAAAAAGAAAGTCCAAGTATATCTAGAAAAGTCATCTACAAGAACATAAACATAATGCTTCACATTTAAACTAGAAACTCTATATGGTCCAAACAGATCCATGTGAACTAGTTTGAGAGATTTAGAAGTTGAAACTTATTTATTTTGTTTGAAGGAAATTTTGTGTTGCTTACCCTTTTGAAAAGGATTACACACTTTATCATTTGGAAACTCAAATTTGGGTAGGTCTTTGACTAATCTTTTTCTAGTTAGTTTTCTAAGAGTGTGAATATTACATTTTCCTATTCTCCTATACCAAAGCCAATACTCTTTGTGAAATACACTTAAAAATGATGCATTTTGAGAGACTAAAGAATATAAGTTAATAGAGTATAAATTTTTATTTCTCAATGAAAAAAACACTAATTCATTTTTATAATTAAAAACATTACAAGAATCATTTTAAAATTTAACATGAAATCCATCATCACATAGTTGTGAAATACTAAGCAAATTATATTTTAATAAATCAAAAAAAAGTACTTTGGAAATTAAAACTGAGTTAGAGTTACTGATTTGGCCATTGCCAATGAATTTTTCTTTGGCATTGTCACCAAAGGTGACATATCCACCATAAATTTTTATTAAGTTCTTGAAGTATGAATAGTCCCCTATCATGTGTCTTGAACACCCACTTTCAAAGTACTATTAGCTTTTACAAGAGTTATTTAAGAAAATTTCCTACAAAATAGTCAAACAAAAACAGATTTTGGTACCCATATTTGTTTGGGTCTAATAGTATTAGTGACTAGTACTTTAAGAACCCATATTTTCCTCATAGGTTTCCTATAAGAATTATGTAAAGTGCTTGAAAAATAAACTCCATTTGGTCTATAAAAGCTTGAAATAGTAGATAGTGTATCATAACTTGAACTAGTTTAATGTTTTCTAGAATTAGGAGTAAAGTTGTGTGTCCTATATTTAGAAACAAAATTAGTTATTCCAAAATTTCTTTTACCAGGTTGATAGACAATACCGGTAGTATATTTAGGAGAAATATTTTTATCTATCATTTGTACCAAATTATCTTTACCATTAATAAACCTTTCAAGGTACTTTTTCAATTACTCATTAGATATCTTTAGTGAATTTTTTTCTTTGAGTAATTGAACATTTTTCTCCCTTTCTACAATAAGTTCAGTTTTAATAGCTGAGGTAAGAGAATGTTGTTTCTGTAAAGATTTGTATTTATATTTTAGTTCATTACATGTCTCTTCAAGAATATTACAGTAATCAAACATTTATTTATTAGACATATTCTCATAATCACTTTCATCTCCTGGGTAATAGGAATTATTTACAGGGGATTCTAGTGTTACCTCAGATGTGTTTTTCATGAAACACATATTGACTTTGTTAGCCTGTTCATCATGTGAAGATTCTGAGTCACTTGAACTATCCTCAGAAGCACTCCAGGTTGCATTCATTGCCTTTTTATAATTTCTATATTTTTCCTCATATTTATTTTTGTACTTGAGCTTGGGACAGTCAGCCTTTACATGTCCCCTTTGCTTACATTCATAGCATACTATCTCATCAGACTTGTCACTTCTTTTCTAATCTTTCTTCCAGCTTCCTTTTTGATTATATCTTCCTTTGAAGTTAGGATTTATGAAAATTTTCCTCTTCCTGTAAAATCTCTTAAACCTTCTAGATAATTGAGCCATCTCCTCATCACTATCTGGTGATGATTGTTCACTACTGGAACTTTCTACAGAGGATTCCAATTTCCCTTTTTCTTTGTGTTTAGAGGTGGTGGTCTTAAATGCAACTGACTTTCTTTTGGGTTCATCCTATTCTTCCTTGTCGACTTTCATCTCCTCTTCATACATCATTAGTTTCCCAATGAGTTCTTTTACAGGTAACTTGTTTATGTCACATGATTCTCTAATAGAGACAGAGGTTCCTCTCCATCTATCAGGTAGGAATCTGAGAATCCTCATGATTTTTTCTTTGGAAGTGACTTCTCTTCCAAGATAAATCATTTTGTTGAAAATTTTGTTGAAACTGAGATACATGTCAGAAATAGGCTCATCAGGTTTCATTTTAAAGTTATCATATTTAATATTATAAGTATTAAGTCTCATTTATTTCAAACAAGAAGTTACTTTATGTGAAACAGACAAAGTATCCCAAATTTCATGGGTAGTTTTACAGTTTTGCAGTTTTACATTCAGAACTGTACACTGTGTAGGTACTGTAGTAGAACTATAAATTGTGTGAGTACTTTAGTAGCTACTATAGCAGGTACTATTCGGTATTATAGCAGTTGGAACTATTCACATTGGTTCATCGATTTGGTCTTGGAGTCCTTAAGGCTTTCGGGCCACCCAGGCCTTCAGGTTAGTAGGGCTTTCTGGCCACCTTTAAGGCCTTCAGGCCACCTCAATGCCTTTAGGCCACATGCAGTTGCCCCAGACAGAATCTACAAAAAAGGAGCATCCCTAGAAGAGGATTCAGAGTAGGTGCACTCACCAGAGTAGAGACAAATGGATTTTCAGAATGAGAGGGTATGACTATTCCATCGAGACCATCCTATGCTTGCACGGGAAGCCTAGCCAGATGGCCATGAGAAGGTGGAGAGATATTATCACGATGCAGATGTTGGGGAGGGGTAGTTCCTTGTAGATAGTCTGGTTGAATTCCTTAATACCATTGGGTCATGTAATCTTCTAAGCCTACGAGCCTTTTAATCTCTGAGCCTATGGGCCTTGTAAGGGTTCTCCCATCCCTTGAAAGGGGGGTTATCAAAAATCAGTAAAAAATAAGTCCTTATGTCCATTCATGCTAAGGAGAAATATAGATCATTCACGGATTTGCAATTTTTATTATAGGAAGTCTTGGTTGGGTTATCCCAAGTGATTCTATTAGTAACAGGAATCTTATACTCATCTATAATTGAATACCAAATTTTCAAAACCCATAATTTCTAAATGAATTTTCATTTTGATTTTCCATTGGGCATAATTGGTTCTATTAAAGAATGGTGGTCTTTTTATTGTAGCACCTTCTAGACTATTATCCACAATAAAGAAATAATTTTAAAGAGATAGAGATTTAGAATTAACAAAAATTTAAAGATCTTTAAAGTGCAACTAAAATCACATTTGAATAGTTTCAAAAACTGAGTCTTAGAAGGAATAAAAAACACCATTTGATACTAAATTTTGGTCAGAGTAGAGTACTCAAGAGGGGGGGGGGGTGAATTGAGTATCTATAAAAAATTATGTTTGAAAAAAAGTATTCTTAAAAGGTTCCCAATAAAAATAAATACATCCCATTCAATCAAAGTAATATGGTTATAAAAGTTTGACTATTTAAATAAATTCTTAGAATATTGATTAATTCTCAGTAATATTAATATCAGTTATTAATATTACTTTTGAAGCTATTCTAATAAGGCAAAACAATTATAACTTCTTTCCATGATTAACTATCAAAGTAAATCTAGTGATTTCTGAATTATGTAGTAAAATAGAGAACCCTAAATTAAATAACACAGCGGATATAAAACAAGTGGTTCAGTATCAAGACGAGACCTAATCCACTCCACTTGGTGATCACCTACCACCAAAAATTTTATATTAATAAACTTGATACACACCATAGATCGGGGGTAAACAAAAGTACACAGGACTGTCCAGGTCACATAAACTCTTCCACAGTTCTTCTTGGGTATGGACTACCAGGTTACATAGGGACCTCTTCCACACTTATCCACGGGAGTAAACAAGTGTAAAAAGATATGATAGGAATGATATCTTGTATCCTTCGGTTTAGTGCAGGATATAATTCATGTTTTTATATAGACACACACGCACTGCTCAAAAGCTAAAATTAGTACACAACAGAGTGACGATGATGATATGAGGTTAGAAGTGCTCTGAGTGTTATTCTATGCAACTATGGACTTCTAGGATGAAGCAGATGCAAGAATCGAGTCCTCTTGAAAGAAACAAAGTATCACAATTCTGGTACTCTGGTTTCCAGTTAGATCTGGATCATGTTATTCATGGAGTTGGTATTGAGAAGATGTTATTGACTTTGATCTATAGTCTCTCATCTTTTGGATTCATGAATGCTCTGTGTGTTCTTCAGATGTATGTTGTTGTATGTGTCGGTTAGCGATTCTTCACTATATCACGCCACTTTGTTTCTAGGCCACACTTTTCTTTTTATTCTTGGAGTGCATGTGTTGTATCCAACATGATGCATGTATTCTTCACCTTGTACCTTGTACTGTCAGGTGATATATCTACAAAGAAATATTAATTATGTAAGTACATTTAAAAAAATCAAATATGACTATTATAAATTAAATAAAAAATGACAAAACAGATTAAAGAATGGTGTCACAGTCTGTCTGGAAACTCTGTCACTTAGAAACAGTGTCTTCATGAAGTGGTGTCTCGATAAAGCAGTGTCTCCATGAAACGGTGTCTCCTTCTTTGCCTTTGAGCGGTGAGACAGTTATGATGGAATAATTTTATAGAGATCATGAACCGGTAGAATAGATGTTGTGTTAGGATCATAGTGTCTGGGTAACGGTGTCTGGGTCATGTTTTCTGGTCATGGTGTTTGGTCACGGTGTTTGGGTCACGGTTTCTGGTCACGGTGTCTGGGTCCTTTGCCAGAAAAATAGAACTGGTGGAAAACTCACAGTTTCTCAGAATTAGCTAAAAATCTATATACAAACTTGAGAAGTAATATTCAAAGAGTGAATTAGACTTAATCATTCATAAAATAAATCATTATAGCCTAAAGTTAAATATATTTTACAATAATAAAACATGATTTATATCAATTAAGATATTGAGAACATTTATGTAAAGCATACAGAAACCAACCATCTGTACACATGATTTGAGACAAATTAAATAGGATTAACAAGATTTACATAATGTATAGGATTTTTAATCATTAAAACATGATTAACAAATGAGGAGTCTAACACCCTTCTTTTATACAAGAAATTAAAACACCATCCAAGATGTGTTAATTTATCACATTCAAGGATGACGGGTTTTCAATTTCTATTACCATCTTTAATTCTGGTCAAGAAACCATTTTGATGGTTAAAACAGACTATAATATATGTATTATAACTTATTTATGGTTCTTTAATCCTTTTGTACATATGATATTAATTTATAAATCAAAATAAGTTCGTTGTAATCAAGAACCGCCAACTAACCCAAACAATTGTCATTAAAGTTCTATATAATGATTCATCTTCACTCCCAATAACCAAATGAATTTTAGAACCATGTAATATTATGGTTTTTCACTAATAACATACAACTTCTATTCTAGACAACCATTCTCATTCTACATGTTTATCCATACATGAATATAATTAAACCGGTCATGAAAACCAAGGAAGAAAACACTCCCAAATAATGAAATTGAATCTCTTAACCCATCAAAAGGTCATGAATGAACCTAATAAGGTTATACTAAATAAATTAAATTTATATGAGGTTATTGAATCATTAAT
This sequence comes from Viscum album, assembly GCA_963277665.1. Classification (NCBI taxonomy): domain Eukaryota; kingdom Viridiplantae; phylum Streptophyta; class Magnoliopsida; order Santalales; family Viscaceae; genus Viscum; species Viscum album. Next base: position 966,277,284 of record OY728150.1, read on the forward strand.
TAATGAATATAAATTTTATTATTCATATCATTAAGATCAAGTTAGGAATACCTTTGGACTTAAGGTAAGGGTTTTCTACACGAACCTCCACTTTCATTCAGGTTTCTCTTATTATCCACTTAACTCAATTAAATTATTATTTATTCATATTTAATCCTCATATATTATGTGAAAATGTTATATATATGTGTAGAAACCAAAATCTTACTTTCATTTATGGGGATTTATATGTTTTAAAAGGATCTTTAAAAAATTCTTCTCGTAATACAAGCCCGATTCAAGAGAATTTATCAAATTCTTACCTATTTTCAAGGGCACTCTATAATATGTTTTTAGAAACCATTATCTTTATAAAATAAATCATTATATTATGAAAATACTATCTTACTTTACTTATTATTTTATATGAAGACTTTTCCAAAATAAATATTCCTTTCAAAAATAAAATAGTATTTATCTCAAGAATTACGGGATGATTTTATGAGAGTATCTTCATACGTTTCAACACTCTAGTTGATTATTATATATTATTGGGATTAATATTTTATGATATCATATACCATATTTAATTTAATGGTTTATTATTAGATTGATTATCGATGTGAAATCTTAAAACCATTCACCAATTTACTCTGAATGGTTAGTGTTTCTGCTTAATGTTGAGGGAAAGTTATTTACATTTCATACATTAGTTTAAATATGAATGTATATGTTGTTTATGTTTATCCCCATTCATATGATAAATGAATTGGAATTATTAAGTGTCGGGTGGGTCCCTATATATTTCCTTAGTGAATCAGTAGGTCTCATGAGACAAACTATGGTCTTGACACGAGGCCTTGACAAAAATGGACATTTATGGTCTTTCCATGAGGCCTTGATGGTATGGTTATGATGTACCACATTATGAATTCCCTCATTATGAAAATAGTATTGATAGTTCATGTATTTATTTGACTTGTATAATACCTATGATTATGTTTTATTATGGTGTTATTTATTCAGCTCTTATTCCTGCCATAATGTGTTCAAGTTTATTTTTAAAGGCATGTGTTTTTAGTTATTAACCATGCTTAATGTTTATGTTTATGATATCTTTTGATGTATTTATTACCCTTACTGAGCGTTTGATCTCACCACTTTCTTATGTTTAATTTTCTCAGGACATGAAAATGCTTATTATGAGTGACCTACAAGGATAAACTTATAGTTGTGTATGTTCCCAATAAAACTTATATGTTGTATTTAATTTCAAGTTTTAATGTTGAACTCATATATGTATCCTATTTCCAAATATACTAAACTACTCAGTCCTTCAGGATTCATATTCCTTGTTTATATTCCAATGTAATAAAATAAGGCACCGACTTTAGGAAACTGGGGTCAAATCCTTATAGTTGGCATCAAAGGAAGTTTAATAGAAAACTTGGAAACTAGATTTAGAAAATATAGATTAGGGAACAAAACACTAAGATAGTCTTTGAGGATAAACATACAAGAACATCTTGGAATCTTGGTGAGGAATATATTATGTGGATCTTTCTATCAAATGCATTCTTTTCTGGATACTACAAGTCAACGTGGTTCTGGAACAGATATACCTAGGAGTGAAAAATCTGACAAGGAGTTTCGAGCTTGACCCTGGGTATCCTGGTACATGACAACGAGACTTACTGCGGACATGGTTTGACACTTATATGGGATATTATTAGGATAATTCACATTTTATTTACAAGCCATTATAAAGGATTTAAATGTAAATTTATCCTCAAAGAAACCATGTTTGTGATTATGGGATTATCCATGCATAGGATTTCAATTTATGCTAAGTATTTTGCTTATTTGAGATTATACATTATGATTCATAACCTAATCTAGTGTATTCCATTATTTATAAATGCATCCTAGTAGAAGAAATGGAAACTGCATGAACACGCATATCCAATGTAGGGATTTCCCTCCGATGCAATATAATTATGTTGTCTCTAGAGCTAAGACTGGTGCTAAGCAATTTATAACAATACTAGGACAACTGACTCATGTTATAAACAATAACCTTACCTGTATGAAGCATCCTAATCCAAAATATGGAGAAGATATGTTGGATCTCTTTATGAAACAATATCCTCCATCATTCAATGGGACTACAAACCCATTTGTAGCTGCGTAGTGGATAAGTTCCCTAGAGAAGATATTTCTCACGTTGGGATGTAACGAAAGAGAGAAGGTTGTCATGGTAGCTTATCGTCTATCAGGATATGCGGAAGAGTGTTTTTCATTAATCCAAAACACAAAGGAGGATAAATAAATAGAAGATATGAAATGGAGGTATTTTAAGGAAATATTCCTAGAAAAATATTTTCCCCACAAACAACAAGTGGATATGGAAAGGCAATTCTTGAATCTATAGTAGAAGGAGAATGAAAATGTTTCCAAGTATGAATCCAACTTTACAAGTCTATCAAGGCATGTTGTGGACTACATACATAATCCAAGGAGCAAGATTGATCAATTCTTTGATGGGTTAAAACTATTCCTCCGAAGGGTACTAGTCTCCCAGAATTTCTCATCATATGAAGATATAGTCTCATGTGCTATAAACACAGAAAAATAATTTTATAAGTATTATTAATTTAAATGAAGGCAATAGAAGAATATGGCTACTGAAATCTCTAGAAAAGGAAATAAGGAAATGATTAATAAGGGAAGAGTTTACCTTCCACCCTATAGTAATTTTGGGAAGAAATACTCTGGCACTTGCCTGAAGGTAATGGGAGTCTATTACAACTGTGGAGAAAAAGGCCACCAATATTGTGATTGCAAGAAGAAGAAATAAATACCCAATTTTTAATTCTATATTTGTAAAGATATGGGTCATTATGCACATGAATGTTCTAAGAGTCAGGGAAACGTTCCCCAAAGAAGGCTAAGGGACCAAGGCCAAACTTATGCAATCACAACTGCTGAGGTTGAAGTTCCTAAAGATTTGGTGGTAGGTAATTTAATCATTTCTTCAAAATTATATAATGATTTATTTGAATTTGTTTAAACACATTATTTTATATCTTCCCAGTTTTCCAAGAAAACTAGACATTTTAATTTTATTAAATAAAGGAGTTTTCAGTCAGAACTCCTAGGGGATGTATCATTGCAACAAAGATATGCCAATTAGTCCCCCTCATGACACATAAATGTGCTTTAGTTTCTAACCTTATCATCATACCCATGTTTGAATTTGATATAATCCTTGGTATGAGTTGGATTTCATGTTATGATGTGAAGATCTATTGTAAGAAGAGGGAAGTTACGATTTTTTAGAACGTTGTTGAATCCCTTATCTTTAGAGTAGAAACCTGACCAGCTGATTCTTATCTAGATCCACCCCCAGTAGCTTTACTAAATTAAATTATTGGGGAGGAAGTTAATGGAAAAAATATGGGCGAGGAAAAGAATTCTCAAATAGAGGACATACCTATTGTGAAATAATATGTTGATGTCTTTCCAGAGGATTTACCTGGACATCCTCCAAAGCAGGAAATTGAGTTTTCTATTAACTTAATTCGTGATTCAAGGCCCATATCAAAGACTCCTTATATAATGACCACTGTGGAATTAGTATAATTTAAGAAACAACTAGAGGAATTTAGTGATAAATGATTTATCCCCCCATGTTTTTTTCCATGAGGATCCCCATATCCTTTTAGTTAAGAAGAAAGATAGATCTATGAGGGTGTGCGTTGACTATAGGGAGATCAATTCTATAATAATAAAGAAAAAGTATCCCCTACCTTTAATTGATGATTTATTTGATCAACTTCATAGAGCCTAATATTTTTCGAATATTGACCTTCGATATAGATATCATTAGTTTCTCGTAAGGAAGGAATTCATTCCAAAGACAGCATTTCGAACTAGGTATGAGCATTACAAGTTTATAGTAATTCCTTTTGGACTGACTAATGCACCCTTTATTTTCATGGATCTAATGAATATAGTTTTCAAGTAAAATCTTGATGACTTTGTGGTGGTATTTATTGATGATATCTTGGTATACTCCAAAAACTATAAAGATCATGAAAATCACTTTTGCACTATTCTGAAGACTCTTAGAAGAAATGAATTATATAGAAAGTTTAGAAAGTGTTAATTTTGGATTCAATTAGTTTCCTTTATTGGACACATTATCTCTAAGGATGGAATATTTGTTAATCCTGCAAATACAAAGGTTGTTCAAGAATGGCCTACTCTAAAAAACATAACTGAGGTACATAGTTTTATTGGTTTTGTGGGTTATTATCGGCGTTTGATTTAGAACTTCACCCATTTATCCAACCCAATGACCAAGCTTACACGTAAAGGGGTTAAGTTCATATGGAAAATGAATGTGAGGACTATTTTGAATAATTGAATAGGATATTAGTGAATTCTATGATCCTAACTCTACCATAAGGGAATGATGGGTTTGTGATCTATAGTAATGCATCAAAGAATGGAATTTGTTGTTTCCTTATGTAGAATGATAGAGTTATTGCCTATGCATCAAGGCCGTTAAAAATTCAGGAACAAAATTATCCTACCCATGATCTTGAGTTAGCTGTTGTGATCTTTTCTATAAAAATATGGAGACACTATCTCTATGGTGAAAGATGTGAGATATATACGGATCTCAAGAGTCTAAAGTATATCTTCTTGCATAAAGAAATCAACATGAGGCAATGGAAATGGATTGAACTACTCAATGATTATTATAGTTCCGTACACTACCACCCAAGAAATGCAAATAAGGTAGCTGATGCATTGAGCGGGAAAGACCATGGAGTTTTAAAAAAAAAGAGGATTGAAAGAGATCCCGTGTTCATGGATCTAATAAGGATGGACATGGGAATTATCAAAGAAGGTGAAACATCATTACTTTTTCAATTTTTTTCCCAACCATCTTTATTAGAAAGGATTAAAATCTCTCATCCTGATGTTGAGAACCTTAAAAAGAAAATTAATTCTATAAAAGATAGAAAGTCAAATTACTTCGTATGTGAAGATGCAATTCTAAAATTTGGGAAGAGGCTATGTGTTACCTCTATACCTGAGCTGAAATGGGAGTTATTAGATGATGCTCATATCTTGAATTTCCCTATACACCCTGGTATCACTAAAATGTATATAGATTTGAAGGAACATTTCTGGTGGGAAAACATGAAGCGGGAAATTGTTGATTATGTATCAATGTGTTTAGTCTATAAACAAGTGAAGGCCTAATGACAACATCCTAGAGGATTCATGAAACCTATAACTTTTAGTAAATGGAAATGGGATGACATCACCATGGATTTTTTCACTGGATTACCCAAAAATCTAAGAAAGAATGATGTAATAAGGGTAATTGTGGACCGACTTACAAAATCTACACATTTCATCGTTGTAAGGGAGGATTTTACACTATATCAGTATGCATGAATATATATAAATAAAGTTTTAAGAATTAATGGATAACCTATTTCAATATTATATTGTCGAAATCCTTGATTTAAATCAAAATTCTAGAAAAGTCTTCAGAATGATTTGGATATTGATCTTCGTTTGAGTACTACTTATCATCCTAAAACTAATGGGAAATCAAAAAGGACTATCCAAACTTTAGAAGACATGTTGAGATCATGTTTGCTTGACTTTCAAGGTATGTGGGATCCGTATTTACCCTTGGTGGAGTTTTCCTACAATAATAGTTTCCATTCTAGTATTCAAATTGTACCATATGAAGCATTGTATGGAAAGAGATGTCGTACACCAATATATTGGGATGAAGTTGGTGAATCGAAGCTAGTGGGCCCAAAGCTTGTGGATGAAACAACAGAAAAAGTAAATACTATTCAAGTAAATATCAAAGAAGCTCAAAATAGAAAAAAAAATATATTCTAATAATCGAAGGAAGGATTTGGAATTTCAAGTGGGAGATAATGTTTTTTAAAAGTATCTAATTAGAAGGATGTTATAAGATTTGGGAAGAAAGGAAAACTTAGCCCTAGGTTTATAGTTCCTTTTTAAATTCTAGAGAGAATTGGAGTAGTTGCATATTGTTTGGATACACCACCTATCCTGTCTAAAGTACACAATGTGTTCCATGTCTCATTGCTGAGAAAGTACATGCCAGACCCAACACATTTCCCCACTTCTGAAGGTATAGAATTAGAACCTGACCTATCTTACTATGAAGAGCCTATCCGGATTCTGGAAACTAAAGAATAGGTGTTGAGGAATCATACAAATAGACTAGTAAATATACTATGGAAAAATTATAAAATCTAAGAGGAAACATGGGAGCTAAAGAAGCTTATGATAAAGAATTACCCAAATCTTTTTATGAGGTAACATTCTGGTAATTTTTGAGGAAGAAATTTTTGTAAGGATGGGATAATGTAACACCACAAGATTTTGAAAATAAATTTAATATTGAATGCATAAAATACCGAGTCTCAGCAAACACCACTTTGTTATAACCTATCCAGTAAACATAATTTTTTCACCTATGTGATTTTAATTTCAAAAAACTGATATACATGGTTGCGTTCAGTAAGATATTTAGAGTCTCAAAGAATCAACTTAGTTTTTGATTAATAGTAACATACCCTTATGAATAGTGACATACCCTTATGAATAGTAATGAATACTAAAATAGAAAAAATAGAAACTTCACCCATGAATTTATAAATACAATTTAGACATCTTATAAGCGAAGAAACAATCATAGTATAAGTATTGGTATTTTTGTATGTCATAAATATTTTAATTACAATTTTATGACTAATTTTATAATTTAAAATGGAAATTTATTTTGATAAAATATAATTATAAATTTTTATTTTATTGTATTATGGTTATAAGATAATTTTATGGGACCTTAATTAATTTTCGAGGTGTTATAAAAAAAGTTATAGTTTTAATGTTATTTTATCGAAAAATAGTTAGGGTGATTTTTTTTTGGAATTTTCTAAAATACTTCAATTTTAGGTGAATAGTAAAATATGATAATTTAAGATAAATACTAAATACATGATTTATTGAGTCATATATGATGTAAGGATGATGCAAGACCACTTTTTTCAAACTCACATGAACGTATTACTATTCTTGGTCACAATAATCAATACCATTGGTCATCTTTGGTAAAATAATAAAATAATGAGTAAAATAATGGGAAACCCCTCCTCTCCTCCACTATAACCCCCCCCCCACTCCCTCTTCTCTTCACTTCTCTCAAGACTTGTCTCTTTTCTAAATTATTAAAAATCTAATCCCAATCCACTAATCCACTTACAATAGCCATTGATCTCATAAAAAGACCAAAACCTCTCCCCTAAAGAGGCTCTCAAGGAGGATTACTTCAAGAGGTAAATTTCTCTTTTCATTTCTCTTATTTCATGTTCCTTTTTTATTTTTATTTACTCACATCCTTTCATTCAAATGTTGTGATGAATACAATAACTTACATGTACTGTAATTTTTTTATTATAAAGGAAGAATTATCCATCATCCCTCCTTTACCCTACTTTTATAATAGAAATGAAAACACCATCTGAGATGTGTTAATTTATCACATTCAAGGACGATGGATTTTCAATTTCTCTTACCATCTTCAATTTTGGTAATGAAACCATTATGATGGTTGAAACTGAATATAATATATGTATTATAACTTATTTGAGGTTCTTGAATCCTTTTTTACATATGATATTAATTTATAAATCAAAATAAGTTCGTTGTGATCAAGAACCTCCAATTAACCCAAACAATTTTCATTAAAGTTTTATATAATGATTCATCTTCACTCCCAATAAAAAAATGAATTTTATGACCATTTAATCTTATTTTTGTTCACTAATAAAATAAAACTTATATTTTGGACAACCATTCTCATAGTACATGCTTATCCATACATGAATATAAGTAAACTGGTCATGAAAACCAAGGAAGAAATGACACCCAAACAATGAAATTGAATATCTTAACCCATCAAAAGGTCATGAATGAACCTAATAAGGTTATAATAAATAAATTAAATGTATATGAGGTTATTTAATCATTAATTTATGAATATAAATTTTATTATTCAGGTCATTAAGATTAAGTGAGTAATACCTTTGGACTTAAGGTAAGGGTTTTCTACCCAAACCTCTACTTTCATTCAGGTTACTCTTATTCTATACTTACATCAATTAAATTATTATTTATTCATATTCACTCCTAATATATTCTGTGATAATGTTATATATATGTGTATAAACTACAATATTACTTTCATTTATGGTTAGTTATATGTTTTAAAAGGATCTTTCAAAAATTCTTCCCATAATACAAGCCCGATTCAAGGGAATTTCTCAAATTCTTACCTATTTTCAAGGGAATTCTTTAATATATTATTTGAAACAATTATCTTTATAAAATCACTCATTTTATTATTAAAATACTACATAATTCACTTCTGGTTTTATACAAATAATTTTCCAAAATAACTCTTCGTTTCAAAAATAAAAGAGTATTTATCTCAAGAATTACTCGATAATTTTTTTAGAGTATCATCATCTGTTTCAACACTCATATTGATTATTATATATTATTGGGATTAATATTTTATGATATCATCTACCTTTTTTAATTTAATGGTTTATTATTAGTTTTATTATGGTCGTGCTATCTTAAAACCATTCACCAATTTGCTCTGAATGGTTCGTGTTTATGCTTAATGATCGGGGAAAGTTATTTACATTTCATACATTAGTTTCAATATAAATGTTTATGTTTTTTATGTTTATATCTATTCATATGATAAATTCATTAGACTTATTAAGTTTTGGGTGGGTCCCTCTATAGCCCCTCAGTGCATCGGTAGGTCTCATGAGACAAACTATGCTATTGGCACGTGGCCTTGAAAAAAAGGGTATTTGTGGTCTTGGAATGAGGCCTTGATGGTATGGTTATGATGTCACACATTATGAATTACATAATTATGAAAATAGTATTGATAGTTCATGTGGTTATTCAACTAGTAGAATACCCATTATTATGTTTTATTATGGTATTATTTATTCAACTCTTGTTCCTTCCATATTGTGTTCAAGTTTATTTTTAAAGACATGTATTTTTAGTTATTAACCATGAATAATGTTTATGTTTATGATATATTCCACTGTATTTCTTACCCTTACTGATCATTTGAGCTCACCCCTTTCTTATGTTTCATTTTCTCAGGACATGAAGATCTTTATTATGAGTGACCTTCAATGATAAACTTATAATTGTAGATGTTACCAATAAAAACTATATATTGTATTTCATTTTAAGTTGTAATGTTGAACTCATGTACGTATATTGTTTCCAAATATACTAAACTAATTAGTCCTTAATGATGAATATTCCTTGTTTATATTCCAATGTAATAAAATAAGGCACTGGCTTCGGGCAACTAGGGTCGGGTCCTTATAGTTGGTATCAAATGAAGTTTAGTAGAAAACTTGGAAACTAGATTTATAAAACGTAGATTAGGGAACAAAACCCTAAGATAGTATTTGAGGATAAACATAAAAGAACATCTTGTAATCTTAGTAATGAATATATTATTTAGATATTTCTAGCAAATAAATCCATGTCGGGATACTACAAGTGGACATGGTTCTGGAAAAGATGTATCTAGGAGTGAAAACTCTGACAAGGAGTTTTGGGCTTGACCCGAGGTATCCTGGTACATGATAAATGGTATTACTACGTACTTGGTTTGACACTACTGGGGGATATTCTTAGGATAATTTACATTTTCTTTACAAGTTTTTATGAAGAATTAAAATGTAAATTTATCCTAAAAGAAACCATGTTTGTGATTATGGGATTTTCCATGCATAGGATTTCAATTTATGCTAAGTTCTTTTTAAGTTGAGGTTATACATTATGATTCATAACCTAATCTAGTGTATGCTATTATCTAGAAATGAAACCTAGTGGAAGAAATAGAAACTGCATGAACACACGTATCCCATGTAGGTATTTCCCTCTGTTATAAGATAATTATGTTAGCTCTAGAGCTACAATTGGTGATGAGAAACTTATAACTATACTGAGACAACTGACTCAGGTTATGAACAATAACCTTACCCATATGAATCATCCCAATCCACAATGTAGAGGAGATATGTTGGATCTCTTTATGAAACAAAAACCTCCATCATTCAATGGGACTACAAACCCATCTATAGTTGATCAGTGGATAAGTTCCATAGATAAGATATTTCTCGCTTTGGGATATAATGAAAGAGAGAAGGTTGTCATGACAGTTTATCATCTATCAGGAGATGCAGATTAGTAGTGGTCATTAAACCAAAACACAAAGGATAAGGAAGAAATATAAGAGATATAATGGAGGGATATTATGCATATGAATGTCCTAATCATCAGGGAAATGTTCCCCAAAGAAGGACAAGAGAGCAATACCAAGCTTATGTGGTCACAACTGCTGAGGTTGAAGTTCCTAACGATGTGGTGGTAGGTGCTTTAATCATTTTCTCAAACTTAGACAATGATTTACTTGATTCTAGATCATTGAATTATTTTATACCTTCCCAATTTTCTAAGAAAATTAGACATGTTCAATTTGATTTAATAAAGGATTTATCAATCAAAACTCCTAGGGGATGTATCATTGCAACAAATATGTGTCGATCAGTCCACCTCATGAAACATAAATGTGCTTTAGTTTCTAACCTTATCATAATACCCATGATTTACTTTTATATAATCTTTGTTATGAGTTGTATTTCATGTTATGATGCGAAGATATTTTGCAAGAAGAGGGAAATTATGATTTTTGAGAATGGTGTTGAATCCCTTATCTTTATAGTAGAAACCTCACCAACTGATTATTATCTAGATCCACCCCCAGTAGCTATAATAAATTAAATTATTGGGGAGGAAGGGAATGCAATAACTATGGGTGAGGAAAATAATTTTCAAATAGAGGACGTACCTATTGTGAAATAATATGTTGATGTATTTCCATAGGATTTTCTTAGACATCCTCCAGAGTGGGAAATTGAGTTTTCCATTAAATTAATTTCTGGTTCAAGGCCCTTATCAAAGAACCCTTATAAAATGGAAACTATGGAATTAGTATAATTGAAGAAAAAACTAGAGGAATTGAGTGATAAAGGATTTATCTGCCCTAGTGTTTCTCAATGTGTAGCCCCTATTCTTTTCATTAATAAGAAAGATGGATCTAAGAGGTTATGCTTTGACTACATGGAGATAAATGCTATAATAGTAAGGAATAAGTATCCCCTACATTTCATTGATGATTTATTTGATCAAATTCATGTATCCCAATATTTTTTAAAGATTGACCTTCGATCTGGATATCATCAGTTGCTGGTAAGGAAGGAAGATATTCCAAAGACAGCATTTCAAACCAAGTATGGGAATTACGAGTTTACAGTAATGCCTTTTGGACTGACTAATTCACCCTCTATTTTCATGGATCCAATGAATATAGTTTTTAATGAATATCTTTATGACTTTGTGGTGGTATTTATTGATGAAATCTTGGTATACTCCAAAAACTATGAATATCATGAAAATCACTTACGCATTTTTCTAAAGACTCTTAGAAGAAATGAATTATATGGGAAGTTTAGCAAGTGTGAATCTTGGATTTAATCAGTTTCATTTCTTGGAAACATTATCTCTAAGGATGGAATATTTGTTGATCCTGTGAAGACAAAGGCTATTCAATAATGGCATACTCCAACAAACATAGCTGAGGTAAGTAGTTTTATTGGTTTAGTAGGTTATTATCGATGTTTCATTCAAAACTTCACCCGTTTAGCAAATCCAATGACCACGATTACACATAAAGGGGTTATGTTTGTATGGAAAAAAGAATATGAGGATGGTTTTGACGAATTGAATAGGAGATTAGTGAATGCTCTGATCCTAACTCTGCCATCAAGAAATGATGGGTTTGTGATCTATAGTGATGCATCAAAGAAAAGACTTAGTTGTGTCCTTATGAATAATGATAGAGTTATTGCCTATGCATCAAGGAAGTTAAAAAGTCATGAAAAAAACTATCCTACTCATGATATTGAGTCAGATTCTGTGATCTTTGCTCTAAAAATATGGAGACACTATCTCTATGGTAAAAGATTTGAGATATATAAGGATCACAAGAGTCTAAAGTATATATTCTCATAGAAAGAACTCAAAATGAGACAATGATGATGACTTGAAATACTCAAGGATTATGATTTTTCCATAAACTACCATCCAGGAAGGGAAAATAAGGTATCTGATGCATTGAGCAGGAAGGATCATGGAGTTTTAAATAAAACGAGGATCGAAAGAGATCCTGTGTTCAGGGTTATAATAAGGATGGACATGGGAATTATCAAAGAAGGTGAAAAATAATTAATTTTTAAATTGATTTCCAAAACTTATTTATTAGAAAGGATTAAAATCTCTGATCCTAATGATGAGAACATTCAAAAGAAAATTAATGTCGTGAAATATGGGAAGTTGGATGACTTCGTATGTGAATATGGAATTATGAAATTTTGGAAGAGGCTATGTGTTCCCTCTATACCCGAGCTGAAAAGGGAGTTATTGGATGATGAAAATAGATAGAATTTCTCTATACACCCTAGTATCACAAAAATGTATAGATATTTGAAGGAACATTTCTGGTGGGAAAACATGAAGCAAGAAATTTTTGATTATGTATCAAGATGTTTAATTTTTCAACAAGTGAAGTCCAAACGACAACATCCTAGAGAAGTCATGAAACCTATACCTATTCTTACATGGAAATGGGATGACAACACCATGGATTTTTTCACTGAATTACCCAAAAATCCAAGAAATAATGATGTAATATGGGTAATTGTGGATCGACTTACAAAATCTTCACGTTTCATCACTATAAGGAAGGATTTTCCACTGGAGCAACTTGCAAGAATCTATATCAATGAAGTTGTAAGACTTCATGGAGCACCTATTTAAATAGTTTATGATCACAATACTTGATTTAAATTGAAATTTTAGAAAAGTCTTTAGAAATATTTGGATACTGAGCTTCATTTGAGTATTGGTTATCATCCTAAACCTGATGGGAAATCATAAAGGACGATCCAAACTTTAGAATACATGTTGAGATCATGATTGCTCAACTTTCAAGGTATGTGGGATCAGTATTTACCCTTGGTGGTGTTTTCCTACAATAATAGTTTCCATTCCAGTATTCAAATGGCACCATATGAAGCATTGTATGGAAAGAGATGTCGTACACCAATATGATGGGATGAAGTTGTTTAAAGGAAGCTAGTGGGCCCAGAGCTTGTAGAATAAACAATAGTGAAAATAAATACTATTCAAGTCCATATCAAAGCAGCTCAAAGTAGAAAAAAAATCTATGCTGATAATCGAAGGAAGGATTTTGAATTACAAGTGGGAGATCATGTTTTCTTAAAAGTATCTCCATGGAAGGGTGTTATAATATTTGGGAAGAAATGGGAACTTAGCCCTAGGTACATAGGTTCTTTTAAAATTCTATAGAGAATTGGAGCTGTTTCATATTGTTTGGCTATGCCACCTAGCCTATCTAAAGTATACAATGTGTTCCATGTCTCATTGTTGAGAAAGTACAAGTCAGACCCAACACATGTCCTCACTTATGAAGGTATAGAATTGAAACTTGATATATCTTACTATGAAGAGACTATCCAGGTTTTGGACACTAAAGAATAGTTTTTGAGGAATCGGATGACTTGACTGGTAAAGATACTATAGAAAAAGCATAAAATCAAAGAGGCAACATGGGAGCCTAAGGAGCTTATGATGAAGAACTACCCAAATATTTTTATGAGGTAATATTCTGGTGATTTCGAGGATGAAATTTTTGTGAGGGGATAATGTAACCCCCCATGATTTTGAAAATAAATTTAATATTTAATGCATAAAACACTAAGTCTCTACAAACACCACTTTTTTATAACCTAGCCAGTAAACAGGATTTTTTCACCTCTGTGATTTTAATTTCGAAAAACCGACATACATGGTTGCGTTCAGTAATATATTTAGAGTCTGATAGAATCAACTTAGTTTTTTGATTAATAGTAACATACCCTTATGAATAGTAATAAATAGTAATGAATAGTGTGTTAGAAAAAACAATATAAACTTCACCCAGGAATATATAAATACAATTTATACATTTTATAAGTAAAGAAATAATCATAGTATAAGTATTGGTATTTTTGTATGTAATAAAAATTTTAATAAAAATTTTATGATTAATTTAATAATTTAAAATGAAAATTTATTTTCATAAAATTTAATCATAAATTGTTATTTTATTTTCTTATGGTTATAAGATAATTTTATGGGACCTTGATTAATTTTCCAAGGTGTTATAAAATGAGTTATAGTTTTAATGCTGTTTTTTCAAATAAATTATGATTTTATTTAAAAATTAAATTAAATATATTTAGAAAATTATTTTCAAAAAATCGATTTCGTTTTTTAATTGTACACTTTGAAAAATGGTTGGGGTGATTTTTTGGTATTTTTCTAAAATACTTCAATTTTAAGTGAATAGTAAAATATGATACTTTATGATAATACTAAATACATGATTTATTGAGTCATAGGTGATGTAAGGCTGATGTAAGACCACTTGGTTCAAACTCAAATGCACATATTTCTATTCATGGTCACACGAATCAATACCATTGGTTTTCTTTCTCCAAATAATAAAATAATGAGTAAAATAATGGGAAAACCATCCTCTCCTCCACTATAACCCCCCCCCCCCCCACTCCCTCTTCTCTTCACTCCTCTCAAGCCTTATGCCTTATTTAAATTCTACCCAAATTTTCTTCCAAACTCCTCCCGCACGTCCAGTAACCCTTGGTATCATAAAAAAACCCAAACCTCTCCCCTAAAAAGGATCTCAAGGAAGATTACTTCAAGAGATAAATTCCTCTTTTCATTTCTCTTATTTCAAGTTCCTTTCTTTTCTTTTTCTTTACTCACCTACTTTAATCCAAATGTTGTGATGAATACAGTAACTTTAATGTACTGAATTTTTTTTATGATAAAGGAAGAATTATTCATCATCTCCTTTTCCCCTTCTTTTATACTAGAAATGAAAACACCATCTAAGATGTGTTGATTTATCACATTCAAGTACAATGGGTTTTCAATTTCTATTACCGTCTTCAATTCTGGTCATGAAAACATTTTTATGGTTGAAACAGACTATAATATATGTATTATAACTTATTTAATATTTTATAATCCTTTTTTACACATGATATTAATTTATAAATCAAAATAAGTCTGTCGTGATCAAGAACCGCCAATTAACCCAAACAATTGTCATTAAAGTTTTATATAATGATTCATATTCACTCCCAATAACCAAATGAATTTGTTGACCATGTAAAATTCTATTTGTTCACTAATAACACAAAAATTCTATTCTGGATAACAATTCTCATTCTACATGTTTATCCATACATGAATATAAGTAAACCGATCATGAAAACCAAGGAAGAAAACACTCCCAAACAATGAAATTGAATCTCTTAACCCATAAAAAGGAGATGAATGAACCTAATAAGGTTATAATAAATAAATTATATGTATATTAGGTTCTTTAATCATTAATTTATGAAACTAAATTTTATTATTCAGGTCATTAAGATCAAGTGAGGAACACCTTCGGACTTAAGGTAAGGGTTTTCTACCCGAACCCCTACTTTCATTCGGGTTACTCTTATTCTCTACTTACCTAAATTAAATTCTTATTTATTCATATTTACTCCTCATATATTATGTGATAATGTTATATATATGTGTACAAACCAGGATCCTACATTCATTTATGGGGAGTTATATATTTTCAAAGGATCTTTCAAAAATTCTTCCCATAATACAAGCCTGATTCACGCTAATTTCTCAAATTCTTACCTATTTTCAAGGGAAATCTATAATATATTTTTGGAAACCATTAACTTTATAAAATTACTTATTTTATTATTAAAATAATATCTCACTTCACTTCTGGTTTTATAAAAATATTTTTCCTAAATAACTCTTCTTTTCAAAAATATAAGAGTATTTATCTCAAGAGTTACTCGATGATTTTATTAGTGTGTCTTCATATATTTCAACACTCATGTTTATTATTAATTATTATTAGGATTAATATTTTATGATATCATATTCCATATTTTATTTAATGTTTTATGATTATTTTGATTATGGATGTGCTATCTTAAAACTATTCACCAATTTACTCTGAATGGTTAGTGTTTATGCTTAATGTTCGGGGAAAGTTATTTACATTTCATAAATCAGTTTCAACATGAATGAATATTTTATTTATGTTTATCCCCACTAATATTAGGAATTCATTGGACTTAGTAAGTGTCGATTGGGGCCCTCTATAGCCCCTCGGTGCATCGGTAGGTCTCATGAGATAAACTATGGTCTTTAAACGAGGCCTTGACAAAATGGATATTTATGGTCTTGGCACAAGGCCTTGACGGTATGGTTATTATGTCTCGCATTATTAATTCCCTAATTATGAAAATAGTATTGATATTTTATGTGGTTATTCGACTAGTATAATACCCATGATTATGTTTTATTATGTTATTATTTATTCATCTCTTATTCCTTCTATAATGTGTTCAAGTTTATTTTTAAAGGCATATGTTTTTAGTTATTAACTATGCCTAATGTTTATGTTTATGATATCTTCCACTATGCCTTCGGGTCATGTATTACAGGTCATGTCAGGCCTTGTGCCTTGGGCCTACGGGTCATGTACGGGTTCCCCTTTAACCCTTAAAAGGGGGATTATCTATAATAAAACAAAAAAAGAAGGCCTTCGGGCCATTCAGAGGAGAGATGTTCCTAATAAAACTTATATATTGAATTTCATTTAAAGTTTTAATATTGAACTCATATATTTATCTTATTTCCAAATCTAATAAACTTCTTAATCCTTCAGGATGAATATTCCTTGTTTATATGCTAATTTAATAAAATAAGGCACCGACTTCGGGCAACTAGAGTCAGGTCATTACAAATAACATTAATTATCATAATTATCTAATTAATAAAAAAAATTAATATTTAATAATGTATAATCAATTTATTCATTTTTATAAATAATCATTTAATTATTAATTTTTTTAATTTTTTTAAATAAACTCATTTTTTATTTATTTAATTATTTCATTTTATTTAGTTGGACCTTTATTAGTGCTAAAAAAGCCCTGATGAAAGAAATATTTATCAGCGCTAAAAATAAAGCGCTAATAAAGGTTTCCTTTATCAGCACTAATAAAAGGTTAAATTTATCATCTCCTTCCTTAGCTTTGATAAATATTCCATTTATTAGCATTTTTTTTCTAGCATTGATAAATATCGTCACTGTTAAACTTGGGTTTTGTAGTAGCGATCCTAGTATAAGTCGTATTGTCAGGATTTTCACATAAAGTTGGATCTTCTCCATGTATTCTAGATACACCTCTACTGCATTAAATTGCACATTATTTTCACCTAAAATTGAAGGTAAAAGCCTCCATTTTTCAGTTCCATCCCTCTGGTGGCTGCAAATCGATATTTGTTAATCCACAATGGTCCCTCACATGCCTTCCACGCCTCCCATCACTGTCTATTGGTCCCGGATCCTAGATCCATGGGAATAATCCCCTATATCCCAAAAATCATCTCGATTAATACCCAAATCATCAATCTGTTCATTGCATGTGAATATTCCACAAATCTGGGGGTTTGATCATGCACGGACTCTCCCGTCAATGTCAAACTGTGACCCCATAGGCCTACAGAGAAGAACACATAGAACAATGGGAGAAAATCCTAAAAATGAAGGTGTGTCAATATTTTTACAATAATTAATAAAAAAAAATATAGATTCAGGATATCTAGGGTGAGAAACATGGCACAATGTGGCTAAATTGAATAATCAAAAGAAAATCGATACATAGGGTCATGAAAAGGCTCAATTTAAATGCAGATCAAAGAATAGAATTTTGATCATGATCAATATTTTAATCATAAGGGTATAATACACAAATGATGATTCCTATCTTAATATTTTATCAATCATTGGTGAAGAATGAGGCTTCTAATGATGGGAAAGATCCGTTGCATTTGTTATGCCTTGATTTGCCCAGATCTGGAAGCTCATGTCCAATATTAATTTGCCAATGATGGGTGGTAGAACCTCCTCTCAATAATCCTAGGGTTTTACATCTAAACTTGGTGATTCACCATAACATGATACTTAGAGGTGGAATTAAGTTTTTATACATTAAATTAATCGATTTAATATTTTAATTAATTAATTCACTTAACTTACCCGTCAAAGATCGTCTCATTCGAACATCCCACACTGACCAATTTTAGTTCATGGATAGGGTAAACCTAATGCTCAGAATTCAACTATAGTATCATATTTCCATTTATAGAATCCTTTTATGATATATCCCATTATTCCAAAAAAAATATGTGTGTGTGATATAAAATATATTTAATATTTTTATAAAATTAATTCTAGGCACACTGGGACGTAGAATCGTGTGCTATCTCAATACCTGGATCTAAAAATATTCCTTGATATATTTCAAAGTGTTATAATGAAAAAACACGGTCTCTAAATTATTCCCTATAATAATATTTTCATCCTTAAAAAGTAAAAAACTATGAAAAAAGAGTGGGATACTGAGCCCGCATCTGGTTCTCCCTCTTCTAGGATCTCTCCTGCATGCTCTCATGCTGCCACAGTACACGAACCAAGAGAATGGTGTGTCCACATAGGATCCTCTCATACTAAACCTCAATTTTAACTAGGTTATCCATGAAGGTGGATCCATACTTGATGTCTAGCTCCCCCAAGCCAATAATTCACATAGGATCAGGCATGTATCTCCTCAATTGTGATACATGGAAGGCATCATGCACCAACTCAAACTGTGGGGGTAAGGTGAGGTAGTAAAAAACCTCTCCAACCCTGTGAAAGATCTTAAATGGATCGATGAAACTCAGGGATAACTTAAATCCATGGTTGAATCTCCACAATCCTCATTATTGGGATACTCTCAGGAAAACATGGTCTCCCTGCTCGAACTCCAAAGACCCACAATGTTGATCTGCATGAGAATTATCCCCAATTTGACCTTTCCCCATCTGTTCACAGATCACCCATACCTTCTCTATCATTTCCTACACCATCTTTATCCCTACAAGAGTTATATCACTGATCTCAATCCAGTATAAGGTTTTCCTACAAGTTCTCCTATACAGGGTCTTGAAAGGTTCCATGTCGTTAGTAGAGTGATAGATATTATTATAAGAAAACTTCACTAAGGTAAAGTGATCCTCACAACTTTGGCCAAATTCTATCATGAAATCCCTCAACATATCCCCCAACACCTAGTAGTGTGCTTGGTGTTCCCATCTAACTAGGGGTGTAAGGTTGTATTCATCCTCATATGGGTCTAGAATGCCTCATATAGGCCTCCCACAACTGTGTTATAAACCATAAGTCATGATCAGAGACAATCCTCAAGGGTACCTTCTGAAGGGATATGATCTCCCACTTGTACAACTACCTCAAACTCTCCACTGAACTCTGCACCCTGATAGCAAGGAAGTGTGCAAAATTCTTAAGTTGGTCTACTATCACCCAAATGGAATAATTTAATCTCACTATCTACATAATCCCTACCACAAAGTTCATGGATATTCCATCTAATTTGCACTCCAGGATCTCAAGAGGCTACAACAAACTTTTACGAACCTGGTGCTCAACCTATACCTTCTAACATGTGAGGCACCCAGAGACAAACTCAGCCATGCTCTACCTCATTCCATCCCCAAAAAAATGATTCTAAACGTCATTTTTCATATTCCCTACACCGGGATGTACAACCAAAGGAGATGTGTGAAACTCTCTCATCACCTCCACCCACATCATGACTGAGACCATCATCCATCCATAGAAAATGATAACATGATTACCTCTTTCAGAAAATCCCTCTAGTAAATCTACTAAGGATATCTAGCCACATTAGACCTCAAATTTAATGTCTCCCAATTGATCCTCCCTCACATGATAGAGAATAGAAAGGGTTAATACCATCAACTGAATAAAATATTCACCCTCCTCTACCAGGGTCAATTGTAATGAAGCTATCTGCTTAGATGCCTCCTCCACCAAGTGATCCTATGACTTCATACTAATGGAATTTTCCACCACGTTGGCCTTCCTAGGAGTATATATTATCTCAAAATCATAGTCCTGTAGAAACTCAAATAAGAACCTCTGTCTCAGGTTTAGGTGTCTCTCTGTGAAGACATACTTGAGACTTTGATGGTATAAATAAAAAACAAAGTGCTATCCCATTAGATTTTTTCTCTACATCCTTAGAGCGAATACTACCACTTCTAACTCTAGGTCATGATTCAAATATTTCTTCTCATGGGGTCTCAAATTCCTTGAACCATATGTGATCACTACCTGCCTCTAAATCAACATGAATATATGCCTATCTCCTGAGGCATTGGAATATAATACGTACTATACACCCTCCTCTGGTAGTCTCAAAATAGGATCACTCATCAACCTTAGTCTCAACTCTTCAAAGGATCTCTATAAATGATTAGTCTAGGTAAAAATATGCTCTTTCCATATCAGGGTGGTCAAAGGGGCTGTAATCCTAGAGAATTATTCCACAAACCTCTTGTAGTGCCCTTACAAGCCAAGAAAACTCCAAACTTATAATGTGATCTTGGGAGGATCCTAAGTAAGAACTACATTAATCTTTGTTATGTCTATATATAATCCTTGATCAGAAATAACATACCCTAAAAAGTGAACCTTGTGGATCCAGAACTGGAACTTCGAGAGCTTACCATAAATTTGGTTCTCCTAAAGCATGTTTAGGGCCATACTCAAGTTCTATACATACTCATCCTCTGGCGTAGAGTATAAAAGTATTTCATCAATGAAGACAACAAAAAATTAGTCCAATTATTCCTAGAATATATGGTTCATCAAATCCATAAATACAGTAGGTAAATTCTTCACGCCGAAGGGCATCATCAGGTACTTAGAGTGTTTGTAGCAACATCAGAATGTTGTCTTTGAAATATTAGCCTCTCAAACTCTCAATTGATGATAAATTGACCTGAGATAAATATTTGAGAACCATATTGCACATAAAAACTAATAAAATAGGTCACCAATAATTAGAAAAGGATAATTTTCCTTTATTGTGACCTGGTTTAGGTGATGATAATCCACATAAATCTGTAAGATCCCATCCGCCTTTTTCAAGAAAAAATTGGAGATGACTAGGGAGACACAATAGGTATGATGAAACCCTTCTCTCGAAGTTACTCTAACTACAATCGCAACTCTTGGATCTTGGTAGGAGATATATGATATTCCACATAAGATATCAGAATGATCTTGGGGTGTAATTCGATGTGGAAAATCATCTCCTATCTTAGAGGTAGTCTTGTAACATCCATGGGGAATATGTCCATATAATACTCCATGACTGAAGGAATCGATATGCTTAAAGATCACATTGTTCCAATAGATAAACTCTCCAACTTATGGATTATGGTTTTTAACCTCTAGCTCACAAAACCCACTTGTCTTGGCATTATATATCTCTCTCCCATAAAGGAGAATCTCATCCCATCTGTCCATAGGCATCTGACTCGTCTATGGTGATAGTCAATCTAGTATTGTACAATGGATAACCAGTCTATATCCATGATGAAGTCATATGGATTAATTATGATGACCAATAGGTCCCACGAGAAGCTTGCTCTACCAAGATATATCTCGCACTGCTAGAATATAAATGATGTCAAAGAATCATTCATTGTAAGAACCTCAAGGAAAAGCTATTGGGATAAAACATCATCTAGGATCACCAGATCTCACACCAGGAGTAAAGAGATAAATTAATGACTCACACATATGTATATTTGTACTAAATAAAGAGTATAATAAACATATATTGTACCTATAATATTCTTGTTAGTTTCTGGGTCAGATGCCTCTATATCCTGTAACTGTTCATGAACTCGACTACCAGCTCCCTAGGCCTGACATGGGCGCCTGTTGGTGGTGGTGGAAGTATATCATAACATCGTCCACAACCCGTAGCTCCTCCTCCTAGTTCCCCACATGCTCCCTTACTTGCTCCACCTCCCTAGGGGCCACCATTGTCAGGCCTAGGAGAACTATGATCATGGCGTTGCCTCTACCATGGAGGTCCATCTACTATCTATCTTACCTCCTTTGCATGTCAGTTGGGAAAATCATGTTCCATATGACCTCACCCATCACATAAATATCACCACCCCTCTCTTGGATTCCCTAATACCCTAAACGGTCCCTGGGATGTAAGATCATATTCATGAGTCTAGTCTGAAGAAGATCTCATGTGATGAGATTTTTGTGAATGGAACCTACTAACTACTACAGATGACTCAGCCCTATAATGCCTACTTACAACTCCAACAGCATGGAATTCCTCTAATAGGAATATATTTATAACTATTTCCTGCTCTAACACTCTATCATATGTGGGAACATAAAGGGGTATCACACTAGCATATATGTCTCTGTGGATACCCTACTCAAACTTATGTTCCTAGAAGTAGCCATCTTGAATCATGTCAACGGAGTACTATGTGAGGTTAGTAAACCTCAAAGAATACTCAAAATTTTTATCCCTCCCCACTGTATGTCCAAAATATCCAGAATTTGAAATGATCATGGGAATGAGGGATAATACTTATCATGGAATAGCTGATGGAATTCAGTTCATGAGAGTGTCAACTCATCATGCATCTATATGAAGAGATTCCACTAGTTCCCAACTACTCCATGGAAAAGACTGGCTGTCAGCACAACCACTTGATCAATCGATGTATGAGTAAGTTTAAAAACTCATATCAATGAATCTAGCCAATCCTCTACCACCTGGGGATCTGTATCACAGTGGAACCTCAAAATCCACTAGCACTGAAACTCACCAAGTATGTTAATCATGCATGCAGCCTCATCCTGCTCTGCTAGTACAATCTACTTCTTGATGAGAGGGGTGCTACTACCTATTCACCTGGAGGAAATATATCATATGATGTCCCCTGAACTAAGTAATCATCACTCCTTGAATCGTTGTCATAATTTGGAATAGGTAACTGGTTGGGCCCAAATTTACCATACTGGTAAAAGCGGTCAATGTAGTACATGTAGGGGTTGAATCCACAGGGACCGAAGAAGTAACCTTGAGACGCTATGATTTGGTGGAGGATGGGATGTGAAGTGGCCAACTTTGGTTTTGATTTTGGATGGTTTTAAAGAACACTAAGAAACCTAAGTGAATTCAATTAAAAGAAAATGGGTTGATCTTAGGATTATGCTCGGGGTGGATTTAATGAATTTTACTTCTTTAGACAATTTTGGTTTTATTAATTCTTGATGAATCCATTCTTAAAAAATAACACTACCTTCATAAATTTATGGTTTGGTGCTTACTAAACACAATTACTAATCCCCTATACACTTAGAGAACAAAATTCATGATGTATCCAAGGTATATGGTCATTTAGTACTTGAATTTAGCTTGCTCAAACACAGTGAAGATGAAGAGTAGAAATTATTGAAGAAGAGAAGTCTTAAATTAATTAGTCAATTAACAACAATTCGTTCATAAAATAACATTCAATCCAGCCTTTTCATCCTCCTACGATCAACCCATTAAAGGGTTATCCCTCCATTGATGTTATTCTCTCAATATTTGGTGGAATATGGCTTACAAGAATTTGATTGAAGAAATTAAAACCACAGAAATAACGAGCACTCCTCTGTGTGCGTGAATGAAATTCACACCTATGTGTGAACTAATTCACCACAACATAGAGATATCACTGTGATTTGTGATAATGAAGTTTTAATAAAAGAAATGGAAAATATAGAAGATAAATAAGTTTATTAAGAGCATAAAGATACAAAAAAACTTACATGGAAATGGAAAACATTACAAAAGAACTTTGGAAGCATAACCTTACAATGAAACAAGCAACAAAAGATGATAAGAAAAATATGAGATCCATATTCCCTTCACCACCAGCTCCTTATATAGGAATATTATGAGCCTTATTTCCACCCCCCAACAATCAATTCACCCCCAACAATTAATAGAGTCAAAAGGATCATGAATAATTAAAAGGAAATTGACGTTACAAAGTTGACCACAAAACTAGCCAGATTCGTCCACCGTTTTGGCGTGTGAATTTTTAATTGATGAAGGCCAAATCTGGAGGGGTTTTAGAAGATAACTATGCTCTTCCATCCATCCTCTATGAGCTATAAAAATTTCAGGAAATGTGGGGCTGTTTTTTGGACGTTATGGTCGAAATGGTGGGACGACATTATGTGCATTCATGTCGGGCCCACCATTTAAATCTCAACTTCATATCCCTTTATCATCATGAAAAATTCATAATTAGAACTTTCCATAGTTGAATAAAATGATCCTCATATTTTTATCTTTCTACTGTATAAATTTGAGCTTAATTGGGCCCACCATTTAAATCTCAACTTCCGATCCCTTTATCATCATGAAAACATCTGAATTAGCTCTGGCCACAGTTTAATAAAATGAGCCTCATACTTTTATCTTTCTACTGTATAAATTTGAGCTTCATTGGGATTGGTTTGTGGGCCCCACATTTTTTTGATGGGTCTTAGGCCCATTATGCTTTTTCCAGAAAATTTATGCATTCAGGCGCAAAAATATCCATCTTCCCTTAGGATTCATCCATCAGAACTATAAGATAAAATGTTCCAAATAAAGTGATAACTCGTATCCCAAAATTTCAAATTCAGAAAATGTATATAATTTTATCCACAAAAAGATGAATGATTGGGACCAAATTTTCATTTTAAACATTAATTGCATTTAAGATGAGAAATGAAGTTCTATTTATGTAATGCACTAAAAACAATGTTTATGAACTTTGGAACAGTGAATATAAAGATATTAAAAATGAATATTAGCCACTTTCAGTGACTAATCACACCCCCAACTTTAGTTTTTCTAGTCCTGAGAAAAATATATTTCAAATATGAAATTAAAATTCCCTATTCCAAAAACATTTTAATACACATTGATCACCCAAAAACCTCATACCAAAAAAATATTAAACCCATCAAAATCATTTAAAACAAGCTAGGTCCATAAGCATATCCCAAGCCCAAGCTCATTCCTTTGTTTAAATTCATCGCCACATTTCATCCAATTTCAATTAAGCATGATAAAGTGTTGTGAATCACAAAAGATATGGGTCCCATTTTATTGTTCAAGGGGAAAAAATAGAAGCGCTGGGTGAGAATCACATTAAACCTTAAGATGAGTATCCATTTTTTTAACCACAATAGATAAGAAAAGACTAACTCTGGGAAAGACTACTATGGAGTCATGATCCCCAAGTTCTAGATGCCACACATATTTTCAATTCCATTCTCTACAATAGAGATATAAAGCCTAACTCTGGGAAAGACAACTATGGAGTCACTATCCCCAAGTGCCAGATGCCATGCATTTGGATAAAACATTGCTCTATGTGGTCATTATTTTTTTCAATTTTTTTTTATTTTTGGATACTCAAATTAAACTAAAAGTGTCCAAAAAACCCTATGCTATAATAAAAGGGACCCAAGAACTCAAATTTACACCCAAGATCCAGTAGACGTGCATTGAGGCATTTTTATTAAGAGGATGAAAATGTAAACTTTGAAAAATCACATCGGACAACCGCACTTTCCAAAAACTATGCTCATGAACTTAAACTTGCATTAAAATCAGAATCAAGGCATGAAAAATTATTTGATATTCAATTTCAGAGTTTGCAATGTGTGTTATCATGTTCAAGGTTAATGTAATTTTTCTGTCCATGCATGTTCTTATTAAAATAAAAAATCATTTTTTATTTCATCTCCCCCCAACATATAATAACATTGTCCCCAGTGTTTAAAGAAAAGAAAAGTTAGAAGGGGGTATGAGAGAGGTGTTCAAAGAGTAAATTTAAAATGATAATAATGGAATGAATTCACCTGGTGGTTGATGATGAAAGTGTGTGCCACAGTCTCCCTTTAATCCTGGATTTGAGTCTCAACGGCTTGGATGGCTGTGATGGAATTTTCCCCACGACCTATGACATGTCCTTTTAATTTTTTTTAACCTATAAAACAAAACAAAATAAACTGATGATACATTGTATTCTTTTTAAATTTATGGGTAAGGTATTACTCAGAGATCACACCACATGACACAGATGAATATGGTGCTCCCCTTTTATACCCATCCATACTCATAATAGAAGAACAAGTCAACAGTTTAAGGTACTATCATATTCATATTTTGAATTTTTTATTTTTTTATATATCAAAATTATTTATTAATCCTATTTGAAAAATAAAGATGATTTATAAGGATTGGAAACATTAAAACATACAAAAACACACAAAATGAAATAAAAAAGGCAAAATCTAGGTTGCCTCCCGGAAAGCACTTAATTTAAAGTCTTTAGCTCGACTTGAACCCCACAACTTATCCAATTCCAACTTTCAAAATTTTAATGAACCCATATTTCTACACTTAAACTTGATTGAGATTGATTGTTTTTTTAGAATCTTTTCCTTGTATAAATCCATGTTCTAAAATGAATCTGAAGATACAAGGAATGCCAGAAATGGTTGATTTAGTTTCATTTGTTTCCTTTCCTAAGACGTCAAGGTTCAATATAACAATATTGCTTTCATGAGAAGAATGAATGACTAAATTATGTTCATGGGTATCAACTATGATGGAATTATTGTCTGGGGAAGGAAGGATAATGATTTTGAGTTCTGGTCGATTGCAATTTCCTAATGAGGATTGGTAATTTGAATGAAAGTCAGTTTCTTCTCCAAAAATTTTAGAAAGAATTGGTTCCATTTGAAAATATGATTCATCCCCAAAAGTGTCTAGTTGAATTTTAGGAGTGGGTATGGGCTCAATGTTTTGTATTTCTCCCAATTTTTCAGTGATTGGTGTTTTTGAAAAATCATCAATGGATAAATATTCATGACTCTCCATCCACAATGTAAAATATCTCTCTTGTGAATACAAAAAATCAGTTTCCTCTTGATTTAAAGACCCTTCAACATTTCATTGATATTCTTTAGTTATTACATATCCAAAGGTTAGTTCTTTTTTAAATTCATGAGTGGTTTTTAGGATAAAAGATTCTTCTATCAGTGGTGAGGAAAGAATATCATGAGTGGGAATGGGTTCTTCATAAGTCTCAATACTTTGTATTTATAACCTCAGTGATGAAACTTATGAATTAATTTTAGCCATTTTTTCACACAAATGTTCAAGAATTTTTTCAGAATTAGGATTTATAGATGTTTGGACATCATGAACTTCATTAAGATTCATCTCTTCAATCATCCTCGAGAGGTATGGAAATTGATCCTTTAAACAATCAACATCCCATTGATTGTACATCTCATCAGGAGTGGTGTATTCAATCAAGTTTTGGTCAATGAAATTCTCTATGTGAGGTGATTCACAATATTGATTTCCGACTTTATTACAACATTGGTTTATGAAGGGGTATTTTGGAGGATAATCCATTGGAGTTGATTGAAAATTGGTTTAAGGATTCTTTAGACACACAGAAATAGAAAGGGGAAAAGAGGAGAGAAATTAGGGTGAGAATAGAGAATTTGGGGTGAGAAAAGAAGATGAGGGTCTAAGGTACTTACTTGGGTCCCTGGAAATGGTTCCAAAATTTGGTTGCACCCAAATTTACCCTACTGGTAAAAGCGGTCGATGTAGTACATGTAGGGGTCGAATCCACAGGGACCGATGAAATAACCTTGAGACGCTATGATTTGGTGGAGGATGGGCTGTGAAGTGGCGAACTTTGGTTTTGATTTTGGATGGTTTTAAAGAACACTAAGAAACATAAGTGAATTCAATTCAATGAAAATGGGTTGATCTTAGGATTATGCTCGGGGTGGATTGAATGAATTTTACTTCTTTAGACAATTTTGGTTTTATTAATTCTTGATGAATCCATTCTTCAAAAATAACACTACCTTCATCATTTCCTAGTTTGGTGTTTACTAAACACAATTAATAATACCCTATACACATATAGAACCAAATTCATGACCTCTACAAGGTATATGGTCATTTATTACTTGAATTTATCTTGCTTAAACACAGTGAAGATGAAGAGTAGAAATTACTGAAGAATAGAAGTCTTAAATTAATTAGCCAATTAACAAAAATTCGTTCATAAAATAACATTCAATACAAACTTTTCATCCTCCTACGATCAACCCATTAAAGGGTTATCCCTATATTTATGTTATTATATCAATGGTGGGTGGAATATGGCTTACAATAATTTGATTGAAGAAATTAAAATCGCCGAAATAACAAGCACTCCTCTGTGTGCGTGAATGAAATTCACACCTATGTGTGAACTAATCCACCACAACATAGAGATATCACTGTGATTTGTGATAATGAAGTTTTAATAAAATAAATGGAAAATATAGAAGATAAATAAGTTGATTAATATCATAAATATAAAAAAAACTTAAATGGAAATGGAAAACATTACAAAGGAACTTTGGAAGTATAACCTTACAATGAAACAAGCAACAAAAGATGATAAGAAAAATATAAGATCCATATTCCCTTCATCACCAACTCCTTATATAGGAATATTAGGAGCCTTATATTCACACCCCAACAATAAATTCACACCTCAAAAATTAATAGAGTCAAAAGGATCGTGAAGAATCAAAAGGAAATTGATGTTACAAAGTTGAACACAAAACCAGCCAGATTCGTCCACTATTTGGACATGTGAATTTGTAATTGATGAAGGACGAATCCGGAGGGGTCGTAGATGAGAAATATTCTCATTAATCAGTTCTATATGATCTTTAAAACTTTCAGGAAATTTGGCGTAGCCGTTTGGAAGTTATGGTCGAAATGGTGGGACGACATTATGTGCATTCTTGTCGGGCCCTCCATTTAAATCTAAACGTCAGATCCCTTTATTATCATGAAAAATTCAGAATTAGCTCTGTCCACAGTTGAATAAAATGATCCTAATATTTTTATCTTTCTACTGTATAAATTTGAGCTTCATAGGGCTTGGTTTGTGGGCCCCACATTTGTTTGATGGGTCTTAGGCCCATTATGCTTTTTCCAGCAAATTTCTGCATTCAGGCACAAAAATATCCATCTTCCCTTGGGATTCATCCATCGGACCTAAAAGATAAAATGTTTAAAATAAAGTGATGAATCATATCCCAAAATATAAAATTCATAAAATGAATATAATTCTATCCACAAATAGATGAATTATTGAGTCCAAATTTGCATTTTAAACATTAATTGAATTTAAGATGAGAAATGATGTTCTATTTATGTAATGCACTAAAAACAATGTTTATGGACTTTGGAACAATGAATATAAAGATATTAACAATGAATATTAGCCTCTTTTAGTGACTAATTAGTAACCTAGATAACTGTATTCACAGAGACATCCTGAAAGTAATAAATACCTACTAAGATTGGATGATTATATATATATGTGGGGGGTGAGATGACTCAAGAATAATAGTCAAAAGACTCAATACTATATGATTCATATACCAAAGTTCCCTACAACCAATGCCTCAGTATGACAAGTCAATAAGCTGGTAGTTAGAGTCTTGGTGAATGGATATATTGGCTACCACACCAAAACTGAGTTCCCTATCCTAAAAGCTTCACTCAAGACACTTTGACGCTTTTTCCCCAACTTCTTAACCAAAACTCATAAAGGGAAAAATAAAAACATCATATCAAGGTTAAACCACCTATGATACCAATATTTTATTACTTGACCCACTAGACTCACCTAGCCAGTAGAGAGCTGAGCCACAACTACCCTAAGCCTGCCTCTATGGGACAAAGGTTGGAAACGAGTATTGAAAGGAATAACTGATATGGAAGGCCTTTGACTAATGTACCTGTACGCATTCACCCAACCATCTCCATGAAGTAGTGTAGAGGAATAAATATAAAAGATAGTAAAATATAGAGTAAAAACCATGCATGTAACACCCTCTAGGAAATACGAGAGTAGGAAAACATAATCTAAAAATTAAAGGGGAAAATACATGCCCAACCAGAAATATGTCTCAACCTACTAATAACTAAAAAATTAAATACTAAGAGTGTCTGTCTCTAAATCTCTAAGACCCGATAACCGTAAACAGTATAATTCACTAGGGTATACATATTATCCTCTAAAATCACCACTAGCATGTCTTCCATCTACATAATAAATGACACATGTGGAAAAATATTACATAGGGATAGGTATATACATACCCAGTAGGATGCCCCAAAAGTGGAAGGAGAAGCAATATAAGATGTGATAGAAGTAAATGTCTCAACCCATAGCAAGATAGAAATGAAAAAAAATCAATATGGATATATGATCATAAAATAAACCTAGATGATAGATAAAGGAGATCTATATATCACAGTTGATCCCATGAAAATATTCTTCTAAAAATTTCATGAGGTCCACCAATGATGTCCATCATCTTGTGTGTTTGAATGAAGAAGTATCCATGCTGAGACACACCTCATCACTATGCCACGTAGTTGAGGGGACATAATCTTTAAGTAGAGAACTCATACCATGGTACAACAGGAGGGTTCCACTCCATAGGTAGAGTACCCATGACCTGATCCAATAGGAGGGTTCCAATCAGTAAATAGAGGTCCCATGTCATGATTCCGTATGAGGGTGTCACTCAGTAAATAGAGGACCCATGCCCTGACTCCGTAGGAGGGTGCTACTTTGAATATATACAAACCATAAAGTAGATAGAGGAACCATTCCTTGACTCCATGGGAGGGTGCCACTCAATATATAGAGGACCCATGCCCTGACTCCATAGGAGGCTGCCACTTAGTAAATTGAGGACCCTTGCCCTGACCCTATAAGAGGGTGCCACCCTATAGATAGAGGACACATACCCAGATCTAATAGGAGGGTTCCAATCTCTAATGATCCTATTTGACCACTATCTTCATTGAGAACTACCTCAAGAATTTTTACACTCATAACATCTCGCAACATATCTCAAAATACACTATGAAGTCTTTCATAAGGTTCTACATGAAAAAACACTCAGGCTAGGCTACTCATGGACTAAAATATGATTCCAAACTAAGGAGGTATGAGAGGTAGAATTTTCCTCAAAAGGAGGTACACAATGTGTAAGGGGGTTCAAACGACATGTGGACCCACTCCTCTTCCTGGTTGTGTCCTCAACAACTCATGGATTACTAGTTGGTCTCACCCAAATTTACCCAAGTTTTTAGGGTTAAGCGGTCGCTTGTAGTTTAACTTGGGTTGTAGAATCCTCAAAATCCTAATAAGTAACCTACAGACACGTACATTCTATGAATTTTTTTTGTCTAAAAAGTGTCCAACATGGGTTGATTTTAGATGGTTTTAACTAAACTATAAAATACTTAATTTAATTTAAATTAAAATAATGAGTTGATCCTAGGTTATCACTTTTTGTGGATTAGATGAATTCCATTTTTTAACAATTTCAATTTAATTAACTCAAGAAGGATTCATTTAATGAATTAAAACTAAACTCATCACTTACTGGTTAAAAACATTAAAAAAAACATGCTAATAACCTATACACTTTTAGGGTCAGAATTAGCTTTGGACACTATTTAATTAAATGTTCCCCATGATTTCCTATATCTTTAGTTCAATTTTCAGAATTATTGGGCTTGGATATTTTCCGCTACAGTTGTTTTATTGGGCTGTTGTCTAGTTTACTTCACCCAGAATGTTTTTTGTTCAAGACCAACTTTGGCGGTCTTCCAATATGAATCTTCAAGTACTCAAAAAGTATGAATTGTTACCAATTTAAGGAGAAACCTAAAAATTAATACAATAAATATCATTGGGTACTTTAAATGATGTTAAAAAATGTACCATGTAATAGTTCATTTTAAGAAGGAATTACAATTATAATATGAAATAATGTTCAAAGTGTAAAATGCACTAAAATGGTGTTTATGAATAATAAATCACATTAATATTATATATATTAATAATGAATATTAGCCTCATTTAGTGGCTATTCACACCCCAACTTGATTTTTGCTAGTCCCGAGAAAAATATATCTCAAAAATGTGAAATTCAAATTCCCTTTTCCAAAAAAAAAATTAATAAAAAATGATCACCAAAACCCTTATATCAAGCAACTATGAAACCCATCAAGATATTTTAATACAAGATAGTTTCATAAGCAGATCTTGATCCCAATCTCATTCCTTTGTTCAAATTCATCGCCATATTTCATCCAATATCAATTAAGTATGAGGATGTGTTGTGTATCACAATAGAAATGGGGGATCATCTTTATTCAAGAGGGGAATGAAGAAAGCGCTAGGTGGAATCACATTTCAGCATTAAGATGAGTATTCAATTTTTTTTCAATATTTCTATGGTAATTGAAATTTTACTCAAAAGAGTCAACCCATGTAGTGAGACTTTGCCGATAACTCCCAAGCTCAAATACCTTAGGGAACCAAGTGAATCCCACATACTCAGGAATCATCTCGAGTTAAATCAGTCAAAAACAAAGTCAAATTGCCCCAAATAGATATAAAATTACTAAATCTAGGCCAGACAACTATGGAGTCACAATCCCCAAGTGCCGAAAGTGACACATTAGGTCATTTCATTTCTTTACACACAAATTTATTTTATTTATTTATTTGTTTATTTATTTTACTGAATACTCATATTAAAACTAAAATGATCACCAAACCTATGCTATTTATTTGGGATACCCCATGAACTCAAACTAATACCCCACTATCCAAAGGACGTGCGTTGTGATCTCTTTTTTTATTTGGATGAAAATATAAATGATGAAATTTCACATTAGACAACCACACTTTCTAAAATCTATACTCATTAAATTATACATGGATTAAAATTAGAATCAGGGTATGATAAATTATTTGATATTTAGTTTTAAAGTGTGTAATGTGTATTATCATGTTCCAGGTTAAATAAATTTTTCCTTCCACACATTTTTTATACATACAAAATTAATAATTTTTTTTCATTCTTTTCACCCCCCAACTTAGAATAAAAATGTCCCCAGTGTTTAAATAAAATAAAATTTATACGGGGGTAGTGGTAGATGATATGAGTTCTAAAAGGAATTTGAAATACAAGGATTATGAAATGATGTCACCTGGTGGTTGAAGTTGAAGTTCTTGCTACTCTAATTTAGTCCTTTGATATCCATGTCACTTGCAGAGTTCCCTAGTGGAAGAAGGAAAAAAACAAACAAATAAAACAATATATATATATATATATATTTATTTATTCATATAATAAAAAAATTAAAATATAAGTATATATACAAAAATTATAGAATAAGGAAGCACTATAAGTCATAGATCAGTGGTAAGTGTCTTCCCCTGTCTCCCTTCGGTCTGGGGTTTGAGTCCTTGCAGCTTCGCCGGTTGTGATGGGGTTTTCCCCACGACCTTTGACATGTCCTTTTAATTTTTATTTTTATTATTTTTATTTTAACCTAAAAACACATAAAAATAAAATGAACAGATGATACATTTTCTTCTTTTTAAATTTCGTGGTAAGGTATTACTCAAGGATCACACCACGTGATATAAATGAATATGGTGCTCCCCTTTCATACCCATCCATACTCATAATATAATAACAGGTCAACAGTCTATTTTTTTAAATATCAAAATGATTCATTAATCCTATTTTAAAAATAAATATTATTCAAAAATATTAGAAACATGAAAACTATGGGTTGCCTCCCATGCAACTCTTTTGTTTAATATCGCTGGCTCGACATAGAATTCTAATTGTTTAAGTATTTTCTTTATCTAAGGTTGGTTCACACAAGTCTTCATCTACTTCATGTTTTTTGGAATGGTTCAATGAATGGTTTGACTCTATGACCATTAACTTTAAAGGTTTTACCATTGGGGGGATCTTTAATTTCTACAACCCCATGGGGGTACACCTTATGCACTATGTATAGACCCGACCATCTGGACCTCAACATTCCCAGGTGTAAATAAAGTTTAGAGCTATACAAAAGAATAGGTTTACCTAGTATAATGTGTTTGGTTTTAAGATTTTGAGATTATTAGGCTTGAACTCTATCTTTATTTATCCTTTAATTTTCATAAGCCTCCATCATAAGTTCCTTAAGTTCATTGAGATCTAATTTCCTTTTTTTTGGCCAATGAGAGGTTATAATTCATTTTCTTAATTTCCCAAAAATCATTTTGTTCAATTTCAACTGGTAAATGGCATGCTTTTCCATAAACCAACCTATATGGGTACATTCCTAAAATGGTTTTATATGTGGTTCTATATGCCCAAAGAGAATCTAATAGTTTTATCGATCAATCTTTCCTAGATGGATTAAACATTTTCTCAAGAATTTGTTTGATTTATCAATTGGCTAACTCAGATTGACCATTGGTCTATGGGTGGTAAGCAGTGGACACTTTGTGAGAAATTCCATACTTGTCCATGAGTGCTGAGAATGTACAATTGCAAAAATGAGTTCCACGATCACTAATGATAGCCCTAGGAATTCCAAATCTAGAGAGTATGTTTTCCTTGATAAATCTAATCACAGTTTGAATATCACTAAATTTTTTAGGAATAGCATCAACCCATTTGGATACATAATAGATAGTTAAAGGGATGTATAGATATCTACTAGAGTTTGTGAAGGGACCCATGAAATCAATTCCCCAGTAGTCAAAGATTTCAATCACTAACATGGGAGCGAGTGGCATTTTATTCCTTTTGGTGATGGACCCTACTTGTTGATACCTAGGACAGATTTGAAAAAATGTATAGGAGTACCTTGAGAGGGTGGGATAGAATAGACCACACTGAAGAACCTTTGTAGAAGTTTTCTTAGAGGAAAAGTGACATCTACATGCCTCACTATGACATAATTTAAGGATGGACTCTTGTTAAGATTCTGGGACACACCTCATAATGACTTGGTCAGGGCAGAACTTATAGAGGTATGGATCATCAAACACATAGTTCCTAACATCCTAAAACAATTTCCTTCAATCTTGAGTCCCTAATAATTTTTGAATGACTCCAGTAATTAAGAAGTTGGCTATGTCAGCATACCATGGGCAGTCACCCAAAGAGTATAGGTGTTCATCAGGAAATGAATCAGACACATAAAGGTGAGATAATTTTTCATTAAATTCTATCCTAGAGATATGATCAACTACAAAATTTTCAACACCTTTTTTCCCATGATTTTGAGGTCAAATTATTGTAAGAGAATGACCCACCTAATCAATCTAGCCTTAGAATCTTGTTTCTAGAAGAGGTATTTTAATGTAGAATGGTCAGTGAACATAGTGATGGGGGATCCTAAGAGGTAGGACCTAAAATTTTATAAGGAAAACACAACAGAAAATAACTCCTTCTTAGTGGTGGTGTAGTTGATTTGTGCATAATTTAAAGATTTTCTTGCATAAGCAATGACACATGTAATTTTATCACACCATTTTCCTAAGACTGCTCCTATAGAGAAGTCACTAGCATCACACATGAGTTCAAAAGGAAGTTTAAAATCTAGATATTTCATGATAGGTGGAGAGACAAGATCTGACTTGAGTGTAGAGAATGATTCCTCATAGCTTTTTGTCCATAAAAATGGATCATCTTTCACCGATAGAACACAAAGTGGTTGAGAAATAGTGCTAAAATTCTTAATTAACCTTCTATAGAAACCATCATGTCCTAAGAAAGACCTCACTTACTTAACATTTTTAGGATAGATAAGGTGACGAATGATGTAAACCTTAGCTTTATCAATTACTATCCCTCTACCAGATACCAGATGGACTAGAACAAGTCCTTACTTTACCATGAAATGACATTTTTTCCAATTTAGGATGAGATTATTATCCTCACATCTTGATAAAACCCTTTCAAAATTCATAAGTCATCCCTCAAAAGTATCCCCAAATATGGAGAATTCATCTATGAATACCTATAAATAATCCCCCACCATGTCCGAGAAGATTCCCATCATGCACCGATAGAAGGTTCCAGGGGCATTACATAATCCAAAGGGCATGTGCTTGAAGGCAAAAGTGCCAAATGGAAAAGTGAAGGTTTATTTTCCTTGATCCTCTAAGGAGACCTCGATTTGATTATACCCTAAGAATTCATCTAGGAAGAAATAAAATTAATGACCCGCCACTCTCTCAAGGACTTGATCAATAAAGGGAAATGGGAAATGGTCTTTCTTGGTACAAGATTTGAGCTTCCTATAGTCAATACAGACTCTCCATCCACTACTAACCCTTGTGGGGAGAATGTCACCATCCTCATTAGTGATCACAGTGATTCTAGCTTTCTTTGGGAAAACTTGAATTGGGATTACCCACTCACTCTTAGCAATGGGGTAAATGATACCCACTTTCAACAACTTAAGAAGTTCTTTACTTACCACATCCATAAAATTTGGATTGATTCTCCACTGAGGTTGACAACATGGTTTGGATTCAGATTCAAGAACAATTCTATGAGTTCCAATGAGTGGGAAAATCCTGGGGATATCAGAAAGGGTCCATCCAATTACTTTCTTATGCTTTCTTAGGACATCCAGAAGCATCATCTATTGATTGTCTTCAAGAGAGGAGGAAATGACAATATGAATGGCTCAATTTTCCCCTAAAAATTCATACATGAGTGATGAATGTAGGAAATTAAATTATAGATCTTATTGTTTATCACTTTCCAAGGAAGGATGGGAATTTTTATTGAACTCAGTTTCTTTGTTCAGATTTCTTGACAGAATTGGTTCCTTGTGAAGAGAATTTTCATCCACTAAATTATCTAGATTAGTTTCATGAATGGGTATAGACTCAATATTATTGATTTCACCAATGGTATCATTGATTAGTGATTCGATAAAATCATTAATAGATCTATCTGAAAGAGATTCAATCCAGGGAGACAAATTTCCCTCATGTGAACAAAGAAAATCAATCTCTTCTTTACTTAAATATCCTTTAGTAATTCCTTGATGGTCCTCAAGTTCACTATCAACACTACCAATACAATTAACCTCATGGATCTCTCCATCATCCCCAATTTTATAGTTTTCATTATATATGTTCAAGTATAGACTCATGTTTCCAAAGGTGATGGCCATGTTCCCATTTCAGACTCGGATAATAGAGTTGATTGTTACAAGGAAGGGATGACCAAGGATTATTGGGGTTTGTTACTTATTTCCTAAGTTTGGATTGTTGTCAAGGAGAATGAAGTCAGTGTTGAAAGTGGGTGCCCTAGACCTAACTTGTTTTGTACTTTGATTACTGTTACATGTATTCAGTTTGTTTTATACATGTATTTATCTTTCCATGATAGTGTAGATACTTCTGCATCCACTTTATTAATGGAAATGTCCTTAGATTACCTGTTGCATCAAATGGTTATAGCAGTTCCTAGGCTATAATGAGAACCCTGAGATACCATGACAGTAATCTTAATGTAACGTCCTATGGTCCAGTTACATCATTCTAAAAGGACACAGATGATGTGTGACCATCAGGTGCTGGGGGCTCATAAGAATTGAGACTTCA
Organism: Viscum album; assembly: GCA_963277665.1. Classification (NCBI taxonomy): domain Eukaryota; kingdom Viridiplantae; phylum Streptophyta; class Magnoliopsida; order Santalales; family Viscaceae; genus Viscum; species Viscum album. The sequence continues at coordinate 966,315,186 of OY728150.1, forward strand.
TCTCATGAAGTTCGCACTTGATGATCTCTAGCTATCGAGATCATGAGGAAAGACCCGCTTAATAGGAACACCACATGTTTCTGGTGTCATTGGTCATTCCTATCTATGGACATGTGTAATGGTCTCTTGACTTGAGATTATTATCAATGAATGTCATTTAATTACGTAAATTTTATATAAGGTGAAAACCATGACGACAAGTTGTGGTGAGGTAGTTTATATCGGGTACGTCATTAATGGCATGGAATTGATTGAATGATCGAGAAAGGATTTGTCGCTTCCGAGTTTAGGAAGAGATATCTCGGTCCTGGTTGATTAGGATGGTTGCAACTTCATTAAATCCATGGCCATGGTAGTGGAAGGTAAGACCGTCCGGACAAATCAACAAACAAAATAAAGCAAATGAAGATGACACTGAGTATGAATTCTGATTTATTGAGATATCGATGACGAAGAGATTAGATTACACAGACTGTGTTCGTGGGAAGGCAATCATTGCTTTGACTTTGCCTTATCTCTATAGGGGCCTCGATGGGTTGCTAGACCCTGCTCTAGGTCGGTGATATTATTCACTACTATTGAGATAAGGGCCTAGAGGGTCACACACAACAATGATTTGACAATCTTCCCTATTCTGATGAATAGAATTATAGGGCTTGGTGGACCCCACCATGGGGTCCGGGTATTATCTATGTCCTATGGATCACCAAGTAATAAATAAATTCTTTTATTATTCAAGTTTGGAATAATTTGCGGAATTTATTTATAACATGTATTTACGAGTGATCAAGTAAATACATAGATAAATATTAATCGGACAGATATTTATATCTTGGGTTCGATTAATATTATCAGGAGGTGCGGGTCGAGTTAGACTCATATTTATCACCTAATATATAATTATATATATTGCAGTTCAGTGATAAATAATAAATAATATTTATGGAATAATTTAATTTGTCATAAATAATTATTTATAATATATATATAAAGTGAATGTTTAATACACGGGGGCTGGGAGCCCTTACCACATATTTTAGATATTCTCTATATATATTAATAGAGAGGCTCTCCCCTTGTAACTATTCATCCGTTGGAATTGAGAGCCTCTCTCTCTCCTCCTGAGTTCTAGAGAGAGACTCTCTCAAAATAGCAAGTTCTTCAAGTTCCGCCTTCACGGATCGAAGACGCTAGTTTTGTGGTGATCATCGCTGCGTCGAAGTGTGCATCGAAGATCCGCTCTAGCACCCAGATCTTGACGAACGACGCGCAAGAAGATTTGCGAGGCGTGTGTGGACGATCTAGAGGTCTTCGACGTCGGAGTCTTCAAGCAACGATTGTCGGCGTCCTGCGCATCAATTCTGAAGAAGGTAAATGTTCAAGTTTAATTTTGTGCTCCTAAAGAACCTTGCGAGATCCTCGGACTTAGATGGGACTAGATCACTGGAGTTGACAGGGTTATGTCACTCTGGTGAAGTAGAAAAATTTTAAAATCCTGGCTCATCGGCTTCCGCTGCGGAGTCCCGGTACCTAACAGTGGTATCAGAGGGAGCACAAGGTTTTTATGAGTCAAAAACATTAAAATGCATTATTTTTAATTGCGGGGTGTTAAAACTGTTCATTCGGATTCGACCGCGCGTCGTTTCGATTTCGAATGATCAAGATACAATCATTTGAAAATTTTAATCGGATCGACATCGCAAGTTTTTTGTTCGTTTGATGTTAATTCTCAAATTGAGATAAACATCAAAAATATATTTTATTATAAATTTTTATAATAAATTTTTATTATATTTTATAATAAATTTTTATTATAATAATAAAATATATAAAATATTTTATTATAAAATATTTTTTCCACAAAAGTTTGAAAATTTTTTATAATAAAAATAAAGGAGACCAAGACTTGGGGGTGTTCCTCCTTTTTTTTATAAAAAAAGGAGAGTGGAAAAGACCCCAAAATGGGGTCTTCTCCTTTTGATTAAAAAAAATGGGCTGGGAATTTTTATCAAAGGACAAAAATAATAGAAAAAAGGGAGGGGAGGAAGACCCTTACGGGTCTTCTCTCCTGCGGCGCACAAAGGGAGGCCGAACCCTATGCCTCCCCTCCTCCGCCGGTCCAGCTCCATGACGTGCCGCTGCGCGCCGACCTCCCTTCACTAGGCCGACCTCGCGCCAGCCTCCCCTCGTCGGACCGACCTCGTGATGGCCTCCCCTCGCCGGACCGACCTTGCGTCGGCCTCCCCTCGCTGGACCGACCTCGCGCCGGCCTCCCCTCGCCGGACCGACCTCGCGCCGGCCTCCCCTCGCCGGACCGACCTCGCCCCGGCCTCCCCTCACTTGACCGACCTCGCGCCGGCCTCCCCTTCACCGGACGCGGTCCGCGTCGGACCAGCTCCTGCCGGCAGCCGCCTGCCATGCCAACGATTCCCCTGCCGGACCTCTTTGTATAGCTCTCTCCCCAACCCCTCGCTGGACTACCTCCAGGCCTTGCCAGACCGGATCCGTCCGGCCACCCTGGACCATCACTGGAGCAGCGGGCTGTCGGGAGATGAAGCCATCGCAGGAATCATCGGATGCCACGGTCACGCCGCGGTTCTAGGACAACATCCCACGGCGGTACACAATGCCGCCAGACTCCTCTCCGGTTAGAGGTAACCTGCACTGAATTAATTTTAATTAATTTAGTTTTTTTTAAATTAAATTAATTGGAATTAATTTAGGGGTTTAAATTTTTTCTGAAAATATTAATTTAATTTAAGTATAGAATTAAATTAATGGTTTAATTTAATTTAATTTTTGGAATTAAAATTAAATTAAACAAATGGAACCGATAAAAATAAATTATTTGAATTTAATGAAATTAATTTAATTTATTAGAACACCCTCTCATAATTTAAATTTATTGCAATTTAATTTTTATTGCACTTTTACCCTGACTGGTCTTGAACTATTGACCGACCTGTGTATGTATGGAATGTATTTATTTATTTAATTATTGATTCAATGCGTGCGATGATTGTAATATTTAATTAGATAAATGACGGTCTACTAATTGTCTTTTAATTCAAATATGTATAAGGGCCTGCGTGTCCATTGCACCACTTGTATTTTGTACGCCAGACCCCCCTCGCCTATGTGTGAGTATATTTGTATTTATTCGATGATGATCCAAGAGGCAGACCTTGCCAAAATGAGGCAGTAGTCCAGACAGGAGTTGGACGCTTTGCACGGGGGCCAGCAGCGACATGAGTCATGTATCGACTCAGGTACGGATGCCCCTAGGTGATGATTGATCAGTTATCGATCAATCATTATAGAATGCTCAAGACTAGTCGGGGTTCTTGATTTACTTTATGCACAATTAATTATTTTATGCGACTGCATGATTATTGCATGATCACATAGGATAGTAAACAAGAAAAAATGCATAAAGTTGTGATGAATAAATATTCTATTGAATGTTCAGTTGTGAGCGCAACAACCCAGTTTGAACATAATAAATAGAAAAGGAATATATTCATCAATTAATATTTAAAAATCCCTCAAAGATATATTAAGTCATAATGCCTTCTATTTCTCACATCTAAACAAAACCGGCTATTTGGGTGCTCATCAGCCTCAGTTGAGAGTGCCTCTTACTACCAGGGCGTTTCCATGTGAGAAATGGGTCAACATAACTAAAGTGAGTAGTCAAGGATTAGTCTTAGCTAAATTAATATCACTTTAGAGGCAAGAGGTTGAGGGAATCAAGTTCAGATTCCAAAATCTGGGACTTTACTCAACTATACAAGGAACCACAAGAACAAGTGGTTGGACAGCATAGAGCCTACCTTGAAACCCTTCAAGTAGTGTCGTAGCCCTAGCTTGTAGACTACAAAGGGGGTTTTGAGGATCCTTGCCACTATAATGCTCAAGCGATAGAGTATTCCAAATCTAATTAGTGAGGGATATTAAGGTTCGTTAAAATAGTGGGAGACATTAAATGATATAATAATTTATTAATCATAAAATGTCAAAAAGGTAATCAAGACAAAGTACTAACTGCTAAATGTTTATCTGATATAGATTCAAAATGGAAATCACCAACACCACTAGTAATTTATCACTGCAATCAATCTTGGATAAAGAAAATATCTTGACCGGCAATAACTTCCAGGAGTGGTACATGCACTTGCGCATAGTAGTATGCCAAGAAAGGAAGTTATATGTGCTGGAATCCCCGATTCCTACTGAGCCTCCTCAATGAGAATGAAAGAGGAAAAAAGAAAAGTGAAAAAAGCATGTAGACGATGCACTTGATGTACAATGCATCATGTTGTCATCCATGTCCAGCCAATTGCAAAAAATGCATGAGGAAGAGGACGCCTACAAGATGCTTTCACATCTCCAAGAACTATATCAGGAGAGGGCTAGGAAAGAAAGGTATGAGATCTCAAGTGCTCTTTATAAGTGCAGGCTAGAAGAAGGGAACCAAGATGGTCCTCACATACTCAAAATGATTGGGTATATTGAGAGGCTTGAAGCCCTTGGGTTCAAACTTAACCAAGAACTAGCAGTGGATCTCATTCTTGCCTCTTTATCGTCAAGCTTCTCAACTTTCATTGTCAATTATAATATGAATGATATGACAAAGTTGTTCCCCAATATTTTGGCTTTAGTTTGCAAAGCTGATAAGGACATGAAAAACACCAATACATCTATCCTTATGGTGAACAAGAAAAACAAGGGCAAGGCAAAGGGGTCTAAGGCCAAGTCAAGGCCAAAGACACCAATGTATCATCCTTCCAAGAAGACAAAGATTCAGAGGAAAAGTAATGAGTAGGAAGCTGTCTGCTTTTGATGTGGCAAGAAAGGCCACTGGAAAAAGAATTGTAGAGGTGGGAAGAAGAAGCAAGCTGACGCTTCTGCTTCAAGAATTTTTTTCATTGAATGCAATCTATATTTATCTACAAGTTGGGTATTGGATACGACATGTGGCTCACAAATTTTTATTCATATATAGGAACCAAGTAGGTTTAAGAAGATTGCAAGAGGTCAAGTGGATCTCCGAGCTGCAAATGGTGCAAGTCTGGCTGCCTTGGCAGTGGGAGACTATCACTTGACTTTACCAACTAGTTTGGTTCTTGTTTTAAACAATTGCTATTATATACCATCTGTTACCAGAAACATTATCTCTGTGTCATGTTTAGACACTATGGGTTTTTATTTCAAGTTTGGAAATAAAAGTTGTCTCTTTTATAGGGATAACATATGTTATGGTATGGAATATCTTAACAATGGTTTATATATACTAGAAATAGAAAACTCAATAATGTCTATCAATGACAAAAACAACCAACATGACTCAAATAACACCTGCCTATGGCACTTCAGGCTTGGTCACGTAAACGAGAAGTGATTACAAAGATTACATCAAGAAGGGTATCTAGACTCGGTACAGTTAGAACCCTTAGATGTATTTCAAGCTTGTTTACAAGGAAATATGACCAAAGAACCTTTCTCAGGAAAGGGAGAAAGAGCCAATGCAGTGTTGTAATTAATACATACCGATGTATGTGGTCCATTTCTAGTAGAGTCAAGGGGTAGTTTTCTATACTTCATCACTTTTACCGATGATTATAGTAGGTCTAGATATATCTAGTTAATGTGGTATAAGTCATATTCCTTTCATTTCTTCAAGGAATACCAAAATGAAGTAGAAAACCAACTTGGTAAGAAGATAAAAGCACTTCGCTCAGACCGAGGTGGAGAATATCTTAACCAAGATTTCATTGATCACTTGAAGGAGTGTGGGATAGTATCCCAACTCACTCCTCCTTATACACCACAATGGAATGGTGTTAGTGAAAGGAGGAATAGAACATTGCTTGACATGGTCAGATCAATGATGAGTCATACAACTCTTCCATTATCCTTTTGGGGATACACCTTACAGACAACAACATATACCATTAACTGAGTACCAAATAAAGCTACATATGGGATTCCATATCAGTTATGGTATGGAAAGAAACCCAATATGACACACATGAGTTTGTGGGGGTGAGAGGAATTTATCAAGACAAGTGAAAAATTATCATCCAGAGGCACTAAGTGCATCTTTATAGGTTATCCTAAGGAAACTAGAGGATATAACCTATATAACCTTTTAGATAGAAAAGTCATTGTGGCAAGATACGCCACATTTCTAGAAAGGGATCACATTTCTACTGGAAATAGTGGGAGAAAGATTGACTTTGAATATGTTAATGCTCTAAATGCACAAGAGTTGGTAGAGGAACAATCTCTACAAGAACAAGTGGAAGAAGAAATTGTTCCTGAGACACAGATACTGCGTAGGTCTATGAGAGAGGTTAGAGAAACAGAGCGTTATGGTTTTCTTGTCACTGAGTCAGGTGACACAATAATCCTTGAGGATGATGAACCTCTAGCCTACAAGGAAGTAGTAGAAGGAAAAGAATCTGCAACATGGAAAGAATCCATGAATTCTGAGATGGAGTCCATGTCCCAAAATCAAGTTTGGATTTTGGTAGACCCTCCAGCTGATGTAAAGCCCATTGGTTGTAAATGGGTATTCAAGAAAATGTTGGACATGGATGGTAAGGTTAATACCTTTAAAGCAAGAATGGTTGCAAAGGGTGTCAGACAACGTCAAGGCATTGACTATGATGAAACCTTCTCACCAGTGGCAATGCTTAAATCCATTAGAATATTGCTTGCAATAACAACCTTTCATGATTATGAAATATGGAAAATGGATTTCAAAACTGCTTTTCTAAAAGGGAAGTTGGTTGAAGACATCTATATGACTCAACCTGAAGGGTTTGTTAAGTCAAAGAATGCAAATAAAGTATGCAAGTTGCAGAGATCCATTTATGGATTGAAGCAGGCATCAAGATCATGGAATGTACGATTTTATGAGGCCATAAGAGATTTTGGTTTTATCAAAAATTAAAGCGAGCCTTGTGTCTATAAAAAGGTTGAAGAGAATGCTATCATTTTCCTAGTTTTATATATTGACGGCATATTAATCATGGGAAACGAGGTGCAAACCTTACAGTCAGTTAAGACTTGGTTAAATGAATGCTTCTCCATGAAAGACTTAGGTGAAGAAGCCTACATCCTAGGGATCAAGATCTATTGAGATAGACCTAAAAAGATGATTGTCCTAAGTAAAAGTACATATATTGACAAGGTACTCAAAAGGTACAATATGGAACAATCCAAAAGAGGATTGTTACCTATGTCACATGGTGTAAATCTCTCCAAGAAAATGTGTCCACAAACACAAGAGGAGATTGACAGAATGAGTAGAGTCCCTTATGATTCGTCAGTGGGTTCTATCATGTATGCCATGCTATTAACTAGGTTTGATGTTGAATTTGCTTTAAGTATGGTGGGTAGATATCAAGCCAATCCAGGAGAGTTGCACTGGACAACTGTTAAAACTATCCTTAAGTACTTGAGGCATACTAAGGATATGTTCCTGGTGTATGGAGGAGATGAGGAACTAGTTGTGAGGGGATACACTGATGCTAGTTTCAAAACATATCATGATGATATGAAATCATAGTCAAGTTACATCTTTTGCCTGAATGGTGGTGCAGTGAGCTGGAGAAGCTCAAAGCAAGCTGTGGTTGATGATTCTACAGCAGAGTCCGAATATATTGCAGTTTCCAATGTAGAAAAGGAAGCAGTCTGGATACGTAGCTTTATCTCAGACATTGGTGTTGTACCTAGCAGTGCAGACCCTATTCCAGTATATTGTGATAATACTACTGCAGTGGTGCTTGCTAAGGAGCCCAGGTCTCACCAGAGGACAAAGAATATTCTTCAGAAGTTTCATCTCTTGAGGGATTTTACTCAAAGAGGTGAAGTGACAGTTAGTAGAGTAGCCACAGAGGACAACGTGGCAGACCCCCCGACTAAATACATTTTTCAGCAGAAGCATGGTTCACATGTGAGAGCTAGCAGATTGAAACCTGTTAGTAGTTGGATCTAGTGAAAGTGGGAGTGTTGAATGTGGGTTCCCTAGACCTAACTTGTTTTGTAATTTGATTACTGTTACATGTAGTCAGTTTGTTTTATACATGTATTTATCTTTCCATGATAGTGTAGATACTTCTGCATCCACTTTATTAATGGCAATGTCCTTAGATTACCTGTCGCATCAAATGGTTATAGCGGGTCCCAGGCTATAATGGGAACCCTAAGATGCCATGACAGTAATCTTAAAGTAATGTCCTATGGTCCAGTTACATCATTATGAAAGGACACAGATGATGTGTGACCATCAGGTGTTGGGGGTTCATAAGCATTGAGACTTCATCTCATGAAGTTCGCACTTGATGATCTCTAGCTATCGAGATCATGAGGACAGACCCGCTTAATAGGAACACCACATGTTTCTGGTGTCATTGGTCACTCCTATCTACGGACATGTGTAATGGTCTCCTGACTTGATATTATTATCAATGAATGTCATTTAATTATGTACATTTGATATAAGGCAAAAACCATGGCGACAAGTCGTGGTGAGGTAGTTTATATCAGGTACGTCATTAATGGCATGTCATTGATTGAATGATCGAGAAAGGATTTGTCGATTACGAGTTTAGGAAGAGATATCTCAGGCCTGGTTGATTATAATGGTTGCACCTTCATTAAATCCATGGCCATGGTAGTGGAAGGTAAGACCGTCTGAAAAAATCAACAAAAAAAATAAAGAAAATGAAGAATGATGACACTGAGTATGCATTCTACTTTATTGAGATATCGATGATGAAGAGATTAGATTACATAGTCTGTGTTCATGGGAAGGAAGTCGTTGCTTTGACTTTGCCTTATCTCTATAGGGGCCTCGATGGGTTGCTAGACCCTGCTCTAGGTCAGTGATATTATTCACTGCTATTGAGATAAGGGCCTAGAGGGTCACACACAACAACGCTTTGACAATCTGCCCTATTCTGATGAATAGGATTATAGGGATTGGTGGGCCCCACCATGGGGTCTAGGTATTATCCAATTCCTATGGATCACCAAGTAATAAATAAATTCTTTTATTATTCATGTTTGGAATAATTTTCTGAATTTATTTATAACATGTATTTACGAGTGATTAAGTAAATACATAGATAAATATTAATCAGACATATATTTATATCTTGGGTTTGATTAATATTATCAGGAGGTTCGGGTCAAGTTAGACTCATGTTTATCACGTAATATATAATTATATATATTGCAGTTTAGTGATAAATAATAAATATTATTTATGGCATAATTTAATTTGTCATAAATAATTATTTATAATATATATATATATAGTGAATGTTTAATACACAGGGTCCAGGAACCCTTACCACATATTTTAGATATTCCCTATATATATTAATAGAGAGGCTCTCCCCTTGTAACTATTCATCCGTTGAAATTGAGAGCCTCTCTCTCCTCCTGAGTTATAGAGAGAGACTCTCTCAAACTAGCAAGTTCTTCAAGTTACGTCTTCACGGATCGAAGACGCTAGTTTTGTGGTGATCATCACTGCGTCAAAGTGTGCATCGAAGATCCGCGCTAGCACCCAGATCTTGATGAAAGATGTGCAAACAGATTTGTGATGCATGTGGGGACGATCTATAGGGATTCAACGTCAGAGTCTTCGAGCAATGATCGTCGGCGTCCTGCACGTCAATTCTGAACAAGGTAAATGTTCAAGTTTAATTTTGTGATCCTAAAGAACCTTGTAAGATCCTCGTACTTAGCTAGGACTAGATCACTGGAGTTGACAGGGTTATGTCACTCCGGTGAAGCAGAAAAATTTTAAAATCCCGGCCCACCGTCTTTCGCTGCGGAGTCCCGGTACCTAACAATCAGTAGGGTAGATGAAGTTTTCTACTTTTACCAGAACATCCTTTAAAATTCCCTTTGGAACCCTAATGCTATGATCAACAAGTTAAAGTGTGAAATATGTGGGTTGGAGAACTTCCAATCCTAATTGGCAGTACACAACATAGGGAATGAGATTGACACTGGCACCTAGGTTACACAAGGCTTTGACAACTTTGTTCTTTACTAGTTCAACATTGATGTAAGGGCATCCTGGGTCTTTCATATTTGGTGGAAGGGTTCCTTGGATTGTTGTGCTAACATTTTCTACCAGAAGGACTTTGTTCTTATGTGAGAATTTCCTTTTAAATGTGTATAGGCCCTTAAGTTATTTTGAGTATGAAGGACTTTTTTGCATTGAATTGAGAAGTATAATGTTCAACTTGACTTGTGAGAATATTTCCCTTAATGTTTCACTCAATTCAGGATTGTTTTCCCCCTCATGCATTGAGGAAATGGTGTAGGTAGTGGGATTGTTTTCCAAAGAGTTGTTTCTTTCACATTGTTATCAATTTTTTCAGTTTGATCAGTTGGTTCATTTGAATTTTCATTTGAGTTTGAATCATTATTTGTTTTTTGAATTATTTGTTCCAGTTTCTCAATTGATTTCCCACTTCTTAAAACTATCACAGCCTTTAGTTGTTCATGAGTTGTTTGAGTGAAACTTGAATCTCCCCTTAAATTTAAGGATGGTATCTCCTGAGTAGGCATGGATACCTTCCTAGTTTTTATGGTTTGTAGTTCATGTTTAAGGGATGAGACTTCTGAGTTCATTTTCTCCATTTGTTTACACAACTATTCAAGGATAGGTAGAGGGACAGACTGGGTAGGGGCTTGTTCTGGTTGGTTTATACCAGGAGGATACTTTGGTTGTTGGATGGGCTGTTGGTATTGTACAAGAAGATGTTGGTATTGTACTGGTTGTGGTTGGAATTGGTTAGGGTTTTGTAAAAAAAATTTAGGGTAGGGGTTTAGTCCTTGTGGTTGGCTAGGTTGTTGGTTATCTTTCCAGTGGAAGCCTAGGTGGTCATTATACATTGGGTTGAATGTGTTTTGTTATTGGGGATTTTTAAATTTAAGAGCATTGACTTCTATTGGTGGTCCTCCTAGAAGAACATCTTTAATGGAAGGGATGGTTATGCAGTTGTCAGTCTTGTGGTCATGTTTGTCACAAATTGGGCAAACAAGGTCAACAGTTTGAATTTTATGGACCTTCCTAAGATTGATCTCCTCAACTTTTTTAGTGAGTGCAACAATTTTATCCCTAAGGCTTTACTCTTCTCTAAGTGTATGCATTCTAGTTGTTCTTTTTGGCTTTTTAGAATAAGGTGATGTTCCCCATGTTTGGTTTTGTTCAGCAAGTCTTTCTAGATACTCGTAAGCATCATTTGGGGCGTTTCTTTTAAAGGTCCCATTACACATCATGTCAATGAATTGTTTGTTCCCCGGTCCGAACCCTTTATATAAAATTCTCACTTATTCAGGAATAGAAAAACCATGGTGCGTAAACATTTTTAGGGTTTCTTTGAACCTCTCCCATGTTTCATAGAATGACTCATCCTCTTTTTCAAAAAAAAATTTGGATGCTCTTTTTAAGTGCAATTATTATGTAGTGGGGAAATTATTTTTTGTATAATTCTCTTTGTAATTGGTCCTAAGAGTTTATGGATGATGGTCTAAAATTGTTTAGCCAATTTTTATCTTGATTCTTTAAAGAAAAAAAATCCTTATCTTATCTTATTCTAGTTGATGTGGGGGACACATGGTTTCTATAATGTCATTGAACTCCTTGACATGAAGGTAGGGAATCTCAGACTCCATTCCATGGAATGTGGGAAGGTGGTTTAAGACATGGGGTTTAAAGATGTAGTTGGAATCGCCTAGGTAATTGTGTCTAATTCATGAGGGGTCATTGTTCTAGGCAGGTGTGAGGTATTCATTCATGGTTTTATCGACTGTATTCCCCAAGTTTGGGGCTGCCTCCTTTGGATTTCCATTCTGGTTCCCACCCAGGTTTATGAGTTGGTTTCTTTTAATAACATCCATTGAAATGAGATCAATTTTTGAATCCAGAGTATTAGGAAGATTAGGATATAATGGAAATAGTTCCCTTGGTGTACTTGACTCCCCAACCCCAAGACTATCCACCCTAACTAGATGGTTTGATTGGTCACGAGTGTAGGCGGACATGCACCAAAAGAAAAAAAAACAAGAAAGGGAAAAGATAAGAGAATTTGGATGAGAATAGAATAAATGGGGGATAATAGAATGGATATTTAGATGACTTACTTGGGTCCCCAACAATGGCGCCAAAATTTGGTCTCGCCCAAATTTACCCAATTTTTTATGGTTAAGCGGTCGCTTGTAGTTTAACTTGGGTTATCAAATCCTCAGAGACCTAAGAGGTAACCTACATACATGTACATTCTATGGATTATTTTTGGATATGAAGTGGAAAACTTTGGTTGATTTTAGATGGGTTTAAGTTAAATGTAAAATAATTAAGTGAATTCAAATTAAAATAATGAGTTGATCCTAGGTTATCACTTGGGGTGGATTGGATGAATTCCCTTTTTTAACAATTTCAATTTCATTAACTCAAGTAGGATTTATTTAATGAATTAAAAATAAACTCATCAATTATTGGTTAACACCTTAAAAAAAATTCAATCACCTATACACTTTTAGAATAATTTTCATGAGCAGTCCAAGGTAAAGGATCTTATTAGCACATAAAAGTGGGGTGATAAAATTCAATAAGGAAGAGGAAGAGAGAAAACCTTGAATAAAAAAAACTCTAGTAAAAGAAATAAATAACATTTAGATATTGATAAATAAAATTAAATACAGTCCCTTTCTAATCCCTTGGATCAACACATAATAGATTTATCCCTCCATTGATGACATGTTCTCAACCGAAGTGGGAAGTAGACTCATAAGGGTGAAATTGAAGAAGTAAAAACAACAAAATAACGATCACTCGACCGTTGTGTAAAGAATATCATAAGGTATGGTGTGAATAAATTCACACCTTAATGAAATGGTATTAATGTGATATATAAAAAAACATAATAAGAGGAAATGAATAAATTTTATTAATAACTAAGGTGATTCGAACAACTTACATGAGAATGAAGAACGTTACAAAGACAAATCGGCATAATAACATTATAATGAAAACAAAGCTCCATGATCCAAAACTCCTCCACCACAACTACCTTAAATATGAATATAAGGAGTCTTGGGTAGAGCTTCCAACATTACAAAGGATCCCACTTGAGTATGGTAGGCCAAGTGTGGTGGAAATTAAGGGAGAGTGAACTTCTTTATCTTTGACCAGAAGTGGAAGCCAGATTTCATCCACCGAACATAGTCATCTAAATGACCTTCTATATGGACGAATTAGAGTGGTCCATAGAAGAATAAAATGTATATCTGTATTTCTTCTAAATGAAAGTAAAATTTCAGCTCAAATGGAATTTGTTTTTTTGAGATATTATCGAAATGGTAGGTTGTTTTTCTGGGCCGCATAATCTGGCCTAGAATTTTATCTCCAACTTGGGCCGCCTGGAACTCTATTCAAACACCAGAATAATATTTGTACACTTTTGAATGAAATGTTCCACATGATTACCTATATCTTAATTTCAATTTTCATAATTATTGGTCTTGTATATTGTCTACTACAGTAGTTTTATTGGGTCATTGTCCAGTTTAGTTCAACCAGAATGTTGTTTGTTCAAGACCAACTTTGGTGGTCTTCCAATATGAATCTTCAAGTACTCCAAAATTATGAATAGTAACCAATGTAATTAGAAACCTGAAAATTTAATATGAAAATACAATCAAGACCATTTTATACTTTAAATGATGTTAAAAAATGTACCATGTAATAGTGCATTTTAAGAAGGAATTGCAATTATAATATGAAATAATGTTCAAAGTGTAAAATGCACTAAAATGGTGTTTATGAATAATAAAGAACATGAATATTATATATATTAACAATGAATATTATCCTCATTCAGTGGCTAATCACTATCCATCTAGTACCACACAACATGTAAGGATACAACACTGTGTGTCTCAGCCACCTGAGGGTGAGCCATGTTCTCCTTGCCATGCCCATGTACACTACCAATGTCATTGTACACAATGTGTGCATGGCCGTGTACATGACTATGTAATCTCAGAGTACACACTGATTTTCTAGCATTGGGTCACATGGCGTGTGGGTGTCCCACATGACATGTGATACATAACTCACCTGGAAACCCTAGTTGCCAAAGATGGGTAACTGCATGACATGTGTTCATCCCAGTACATGCCATGTAGTCAGGATTTTAAAATAATGTCGGATCTAATCCGCATGTTCTAGATCCATGTCATGACCCGTCCTCCGGGGCCCGTGCCGTGACTACCCCAAGACCACCTTCCATAGGCTAGGGGATGGCGACTAGCACCAAAAGGCGTATTCCCTAAAACCGGGAAGGAATTGAAGTTATATCCTGTAAACACACGCAACCAAGAACACAACAAGATACAAACACCAGTAAACTTTATAGAAAAAAGAGTGCTGAAAGTAAGAGGGGCCGGAATACAAGCCCAACCGTAAAGGTACAAGTACAACTGAAATACAATACAACTGAAGAGAGAGAAAGACAGCTATTGGGTCATCCTCCGAGGTTCCTACCTGAAGGGTAGGTACAAATCTCTTCCTCAACACTTGTAACGACCCAATATTTTTGAGTAGTATATTAACTTACTCTTATTGATTTAATAAGATGTTAATGGTTAATGCAGAAAGAGGAGTCGATGGCTTCATCCAGTAGACTCAACCCTTATGAAGCCCACTTATCAGAGCTTGGGAAGGAGGTAGCATCTGTGGGCTTCGCTTTGGACCAAGCCCAAGCCGAACTCCAGCGTGTCAAGCTTGAACGGAAACGCATGTGGGAGAAGTTCAAGTTAGTAGAGATTACTACTAGGGCAATGTTATCTGAGCCTCCCTCAGATTCTCTCACCATAGCACACCTTACACTCAGGTCTTATGCCGGTGTTATAAGGGGCTATGTGACGAGACCCTAGCTTCCTTGTGTAATCCCTTTGGGTGAATAAATTGAGATTTCTTCCTTTAGTGATGTTTGTGAAATTTCAAACGTCCAGATAATTTTAGAATGTATTTTATTGATGAATTTTGAAAAAGGGATATTTTGAAATATTTATGTAAACCCTAAATAACTAATGATGTGTAATGATTTTCAAAAAATGGTCTTCTACAAAAGTGTTCATTAAGGAATTTGGAGTCTAATAAGATCAACTTAATTTTTGATGAATAGTAAATAGTGAATAGTGATTTTACGCTTAGGATTAGTAATGTGACCAAATGGATTAGAAATCTCACTTAAAGAAAGTTTTAAAATAATCTAGGCACCTTGATTAAGTAATGTGATTCAATAAAATGGGTAAATAACGGTTTCATAAATTATTATTCAAGTATTAGTTTTTTCGGATGAATAGTGTTTTTTAATTAAAAATTTAATTAAAAATAATTAGAAAATTATTTTTATAAAAATGACTTTATTTTTGAACTCAGAGCATCGATATTATGTTATGGTAATTTTTGGGGAATTTTCTAAAAAAATAAATTTTTGGTGAATAGTGTATTTATTTAAAAATAAAATTAAAAATATTTAGAAAATTATTTTTATAAAATGGAGTTCATTTTTGAAATCATAGCATTGATATTTGGTTAAGGTGAAATTTTGGGATTATTCTGAGAAAGTTGAATTTTCGGTGAATAGTGAAAGTATAGTTTTTAAGTTACGGGTGTTTAATGACATCATTAAATGATGTATTAAGTATATATTAAATATGGTCGAATTATGAATAGTAAGATAAGGTGTGAGGTGTCCCAAGTGGCCAATACCATGGGCAAATACCATGGGCAAGCCCATGGTTTTTCCAAAACCACTAGTGAGGTGTCCCTTGGCCATTAATGCTTTGTCCCCTCACTTTCCCTATAAATACCCACCCTTTCCTCCTTTAGTTTTCACTCCCAACTCTCCCCCAACGAAGTTCTGGTCTTCTTACCTTCCAAGGAGTCCTCCCAAGGTGCCCCCAAGCCCTCAAGGTCCAATCCTTTGAGTTTCAAGAGTCACGTTTTAAGGTAAGGGATCCGACCCCTCTCTTCCTTTTCATGTAATCTCTTTTATGTCATTCCTATTATGCTCCATGTTTTTATGTGAGAGGATGTTCTTTTATATTCCTCTTACTTCCCTTTCATGTTTATATGATGAGAGATCCCCTCTTACTCTCATCATTTCGTTTTATGAAAGTTTAAGTGACGCCGTTAGGCTGCCGAATTTTTAAGGGATTCTTTCACCCTTCTCATTTTTCAAGTTCGATTTTCATGTCAAGTCTTTCAAGTTCCTATTTATTATGTTGGGGTATGATCTATATATCTATCATACTGATCTCTTATGATCATATGATGAGGGACCCTATTTGATCTTGTCAAATCATTTTCTTTTGAAGTTAAGTGACGCCGTAAGGCTGCCGAATTTTCATAAGAGAAATCTAATCTTTTTCCTTCCATGCTTTTCTTTTCAAATGGTATGTCCTCCAAATTTCATTTCCAGGTCCATATATCCTTCTTATTCTTTCACCCTACTGTTTTATGGATCATTTATGAGTGGGTGACCCATGTCCCCTCCCATTTCAATGTTTTCTAAAACCCCGAAACTTAGCCGTTATGCTGCAGAATTTTCCCCTCAAAATGCCTCTCTCTTTTCTCAAAAATTATTTTATGTTATAAAGTGAATACTCAAAGCTCTTATTTATACAAGGGTATTCACATATATATCAAAATGTTCCATTTTAAATTCTGGGATTTACATACATGAGACCCGCATTCCCTTTCCGTGGGTTTAAAGTGACGTAAAGATCATGTCTTTAAAACAGTTTTTAAAACGTTATGATTATGAAATGAAACCCATTTATTTTATGCTATATGGGTTATTTATGAAATTTTTGATGATGAAATATGTGGCTCACATGATAATAAAGGCAAATTTAAGGGTGCGCCCTGATAGCGCTCCAATGCATTGGGTAATGCTGTAACCACTAGAGATTACAATTTTCATGATACCTTGGTGAATAACCTTGGTAATTTTCAAATGACACCTTGGGGATGGACCTTGGTGATATGTTCATGATTGTCTATGTTAAATGATGTAGCCACATCTTCAAGTTATGGAAAATGTTATTTTTATTATGAAATGCCTCATGATTTTCTTTCTCATGCCTTAAAGTTCTTTTCATGTCCTTATTGAAGTATATCAAGTTCACATGTAAAATGTTCCTCTTGTTTCCCTTACTGGGCCTTCTGCTCACCCTTTCTTTTGATGTATGTCCCCAGGTTATGAGATGCAGTAATGAACCTAGGATGAACTTAAGGAGAAGCCTTTCAAGTGTTTAAGAAGAATTCTTTATGTTGTTTTCATGTATTATGTTCCTGATTTCCAAGACACTAAACCTTAAAGATCCTCAGTTGTGTGTAATGTAATGAAAGTTTATGTTATAAAATGGCGGGATGCTATAGTTGGTATCAAAGGATGGTTTAGTTATTTGTGGAAATTAGGATATAAAAACTTTAGGAAGAACCCTATAGAAAAGTTTAAATATAGGAAAACTTCCTGTTATTTTGGTAAGTATTGAGTAAGTGGTCTATCAAACAAATACATCTCTGTCTGGATACGAGCAGGTAGAGGCGGCTCTGGCACAGATGTACATAGGGGTAAAACCCGAAAACACCGCTTTGAGCTAGACTCGAACGGGAACTGGTGCACGATAACGGGCCTTGCTGTACTCTTGGTTACGACACTCCCGGGGGATATGTTTGGTTAATCACATGCTTTTTATGAATCATTATGAAGGAATTATAGAGAACTATAATTGTCTAAGCACGAAGTCTTAGTTAAAAGATTCATAAATGAAATAAGTTTCTCACTAAGGTTTTATTCTTTTAGAAAATGGCGGGCAATAGGAGAAACCGTGCCGATGGTGACCGCAATGCACCATGTGATGACGGCCCTCTGATGGAAGCCGGAATGGAAACATTCATGCGAATGATGAACCAACTGACTCAAGTTATGAGTAATAACTTGAATCAAGCTGAGAGGCCGACCTCACCACGAAGGGAACAACTTTCTGTTGAGTCCTTCATGCGTCAACGACCGCCAACATTCAGTGGATCTACTGACCCATTGGTTGCGGAACAATGGATAAGCTCCATTGAAAAGATCTTTTCTATACTTCATTGTTTGGAACAAGAAAAAGTCACCCTTGCTGTTTACCGCCTAGAGGGAGAAGCTGATCAGTGGTGGTCACTGATCAAAAACACGAAGCCACGAGGAGAGATGGAAGCTATGGAGTGGGAAGAATTTCGGGGGATTTTCTTTAACAAGTATTTCCCTCGTTCAATGAGAACGAAAATGGAGAAAGAGTTTCTCGAGCTGAAGCAGAAGGAGAACGAATCTGTCAGAAGCTATGAGATGAACTTCACAAGGCTTTCCCGTTATACCTCAAGCTTTGTCATGGACCCTAATGGGAAGGTTGATAGATTCTTTGGTGGACTACGACCACATCTGCGGAAGAATCTAGCCAACAGGGACTACGATAGCTATGAATAAATAGTTCGAAGTGCTATGAAAGTTGAACTAGAGTTTGGGGAGACACAGTGGTCTCACAAATCTAATGAGAAGAAGAGAACTCTAGAACCGAGCCTGGGAAGAAGTTTTGATCAGGAAAGAGGTGGAAAGCATATGCAATATGCCACATGCAATAAATGTGGGAAGAAGCATCCAGGGAACTGCTTGATCGGAAGTGGAAAGTGCTATAGGTGTGGAAAAGAAGGCCATATTTCTCAGAATTGTCGTGGTGATGTGAAGCCTCAACTTCCCAACACTAACGATAGAGGAAAGATGGTTCTGGCCCTACCCGAAGTCACATGCTTCAAGTGTGGACAGCTTGGGCACTTTTCTAATCAATGTCCAAATCCGAGGGCGGTGGAGGGGAATCACCATCAACCTCAGCAGAGGCCAAGGGAGAAAGGTCGTGATTTCGCTATCACAACAACTGAAGTTGAAGTTCCGAACGATGTGGTAGCAGGTACTCTTGTTGTCCTCTCAAAACTAGCAAGTGCTTTATTTGATTCTGGTTCTACGCATTCCTTTATTTCTTCCAAGTTTGCAAAGAATATAGAATCAATCCCCGAATTGCTTGAGGTAGAGTTGTCAGTCAAGACTCCAAGTGGGATTATCCATGCATCAACAGTGTTTAGAGACTCTAGTGTTTACTTTGGTGAGCACAATCTTATCGCAAATCTATTAGTCATTCCCATGATGGAATTTGACATTATACTAGGGATGGACTGGCTCTCAAAGTATAATGCTAAGATCAAATGCAGAAGTAAGGAAATCTCAGTAGTCTTGAATGAACGACCTACAGTTGTCTTCCGAGGAGAGATATCCCGAACTGATCCCTATCTAGAAGCACCTCCTATAGCTTTCTTTATGGAGTTAATCGGTGATGAGGAAGAAGGGAAAGGGAGCATACAAATTGAAGATGTTCCGATTGTTCAGTAATACATGGATGTATTTCCTGAGGAGTTACCTGGACCTCCCCCAGAAAGAGAGGTAGAGTTCTCCATTGAACTCGTACCTGGGTATCAACCGATATCAAAGACTCCGTATAGAATGGAAAATGTGGAGCTAGAAGAGTTAAATAAACAACTACAAGACTTGTTGGAGAAGGGGTTTATCCGACCGAGTGTGTCTCCTTGGGGAGCACCAGTTCTCTTTGTGAAGAAGAAGGATGGATCAATGCGGCTATGCATTGATTATAGAGAACTGAACGGGATTACAGTGAAGAACAGATACCCTCTTCCAAGAATTGATGATTTATTTGACCAACTTCGTGGGGCTCAATTCTTCTCTAAGATTGACCTTCGATCTGGTTATCATCAACTGAGGGTGAAGAAGGAAGATATTCCAAAGACTGCCTTCCGATCAAGATATGGGCATTATGAGTTTACTGTTATGCCCTTCGGCTTAACTAATGCTCCTGCTATTTTCATGGATTTGATGAATAGAGTCTTTAAGGACTACCTTGATAACTTTGTGGTAGTTTTTATTGATGATATTTTGATATATTCAAAAAGTCGTGAGGAGCATGAAGATCATCTGAGGGTTATTTTGAAAACTCTACAGAAGGAGAGGCTCTTTGGGAAGTTCAGCAAGTGTGAGTTTTGGTTATAACAAGTGGCTTTCTTGGGGCACATCGTAACCAATGAAGGAATCTCAGTTGACCCTGCAAAGACAATGGTTGTGGAGGAGTGGCCTCAACCCACAACAGTAACTGAGATTCGTAGTTTCTTTGGTTTAGCGGGATATTATAGGAGGTTTGTGAAAAACTTTTCACGGCTTTCTAATACACTAACCAAGTTGACTCGAAAAGGGGTTAAGTTCATCTGGACAAAGGAATGCGAGGAAAGTTTCCAAGAGCTGAAGAAGAGATTGGTTACTGCACCTGTGTTAACACTACCCTCTATCGGAGAACGATTCGTTATTTTTAGCGATGCATCTCTGAAAGGGCTTGGGTGCGTCCTCATGCAAAATGACAAAGTAATTGCTTATGCATCTCGACAGTTGAAGATTCATGAGCAGAATTATCCTACGCATGATCTAGAGATGGCGGCAGTTGTTTTTGCTCTAAAGATATAGAGGCACTATCTTTATGGGGAGAAATGTGATATATACACTGACCACCAAAGTCTAAAGTATATTTTCACTCAGAAAGAATTGAACATGAGACAAAGGAGATGGTTGGAGCTTATTAAAGACTATGATTGTTCAATTCATTATCACCCTGGAAGAGCAAACAAAGTCGCGGATGCGTTAAGCAGGAAAGATCCTGTTGTTCTGGCAACAATGAGGATCCTGGGAGATCCCTTGATTAAAGATCTAGTAAAACTGGACATGGGAATTATAAGGAAAGGGACATCATCAACCCTATCCCAAATGATTTCTCAACCTTCATTACTAGAGAAGATCAAGAAGGCTCAAAAAGAAGATCCTTTGCTGCAGGATAAGTTCGAGGCTGTAAAGGATGGGAAGTTCCCTGATTTCAATATTGATCAAGAAGGTGTATTGAAATTTCGTACAAGACTATGTGTTCCATCTATTCCGGAGATAAAGAAAGAACTGATGGATGAAGCTCATAGCTCTACTTTCTCTATACATCCGGGAAGCACTAAGATGTATAGAGACCTTCATGATCATTATTGGTGGGATAACATGAAGAGGGAGATTGCCGATTACACTACAAGGTGCCTGGTGTGTCAGCAAGTAAAGGCAGAAAGACAAATTCCTAAGGGGGTATTACAACCGCTACCCATACCAGTATGGAAGTGGGATAATATCACCATGGACTTTGTAACTGGTCTCCCGAAAACATCCAAAGGAAACAATGCGATATGGGTTATTGTGGACCGTCTCACCAAGACATCCCATTTTATCTCTATTCGGGAAGATTTCTCTTTGGACCAGCTTTCCAAGATATACGTGAAGGAAGTGGTAAGGCTGCATGGGGTACCACTATCCATCGTATCTGATCGTGACCCAAGATTCACATCAAAATTCTGGAGAAGTCTTCAGCATGCTCTAAATACTGAATTGAATTTTAGTATGGCCTATCATCCTCAAACTGATGGCCAATCTGAAAGGACTATTCAGACACTCGAAGACATGTTGAGATTATGCTCAATGGAATTTAAAGGTGGATGGGATCAACACCTCCCATTAGTGGAGTTCTCCTATAACAACAGCTTCCATGCGAGTATTCAGATGGCACCCTATGAAGCTCTGTATGGAAAGCGGTGTAGAACTCCTACTTGTTGGGATGAAACTGGTGAGAGGAAGCTTCTTGGGCCTGATCTTGTGCAAGAAATGACAGAACAGGTTCATGCTATCCAACAACACATAAAAGCTGCCCAGAGTCGGCAGAAGAGCTATGCTGACAATCGACGAAGAGACTTGGAGTTTGGTGTTGGTGACAAAGTCTTCCTTCGAATCTCTCCATGGAAGAGAGTCATGCGGTTTGGGAAGAAAGGGAAGCTCAGCCCTAGGTACATTGGCCCCTATGAAATCCTTGATCGCATAGGAGCAGTGGCCTATCGTCTAGCACTTCCACCGAACCTAGCTCAAGTTCACAATGTCTTCCATGTATCTCTCTTGAGGAAGTACATACCCGACCCTTTGCATGTACTGAACCCAGAGGTGGTACAACTTAAACATGACCTCTCTTATGAGGACAACCAGTGGAGATCTTGGACCGTAGAGACAAGGTCCTACGAAACAAGACTACCCACCTTGTGAAAGTGTTGTGGAGGAATCATAAATATGAAGAAGTGACTTGGGAACCTGAGGAAACGATGAAGCAAAAGTACCCTCACCTTTTCGACTAGGCCTCAAGTATAAATTTCGGGGACGAAATTTCTTAAGGGGGGAAGAATGTAACGACCCAATCTTTTTGAGTAGTATATTAACTTACTCTTATTGATTTAATAAGATGTTAATGGTTAATGCAGAAAGAGGAGTCAATGGCTTCATCCAGTAGACTCAACCCTTATGAAGCCCACTTATCAGAGCTTGGGAAGGAGGTAGAATCTGTGGGATTCGCTTTGGACCAAGCCCAAGCCGAACTCCAGCGTGTCAAGCTTGAACGGAAACGCCTGTGGGAGAAGTTCAAGTTAGTAGAGATTACTACTAGGGCAATGTTATCTGAGCCTCCCTCAGATTCTCTCACCATAGCACACCTTACACTCAGGTCTTATGCCGGTGTTATAAGGGGCTATGTGACGAGACCCTAGCTTCCTTGTGTAATCCCTTTGGGTGAATAAATTGAGATTTCTTCCTTTAGTTATGTTTGTGAAATTTCAAACGTCCAGATAATTTTAGAATGTATTTTATTGATGAATTTTGAAAAAGGGATATTTTGAAATATTTATGTAAACCCTAAATAACTAATGATGTGTAATGATTTTCAAAAAATGGTCTTCTACAAAAGTGTTCATTAAGGAATTTGGAGTCTAATAAGATCAACTTAATTTTTGATGAATAGTAAATAGTGAATAGTGATTTTACGCTTAGGATTAGTAATGTGACCAAATGGATTAGAAATCTCACTTAAAGAAAGTTTTAAAATAATCTAGGCACCTTGATTAAGTAATGTGATTCAATAAAATGGGTAAATAACGGTTTCATAAATTATTATTCAAGTATTAGTTTTTTCGGATGAATAGTGTTTTTTAATTAAAAATTTAATTAAAAATAATTAGAAAATTATTTTTATAAAAATGACTTTATTTTTGAACTCAGAGCATCGATATTATGTTATGGTAATTTTTGGGGATTTTTCTAAAAAAATAAATTTTTGGTGAATAGTGTATTTATTTAAAAATAAAATTAAAAATATTTAGAAAATTATTTTTATAAAATGGAGTTCATTTTTTAAATCATAGCATTGATATTTGGTTAAGGTGAAATTTTGGGATTATTCTGAGAAAGTTGAATTTTCGGTGAATAGTGAAAGTATAGTTTTTAAGTTACGGGTGTTTAATGACATCATTAAATGATGTATTAAGTATATATTCAATATGGTCGAATTATGAATAGTAATATAAGGTGTGAGGTGTCCCAAGTGGCCAATACCATGGGCAAATACCATGGGCAAGCCCATGGTTTTGCCAAAACCACTAGTGAGGTGTCTCTTGGCCATTAATGCTTTGTCCCCTCACTTTCCCTATAAATACCCACCCTTTCCTCCTTTATTTTTCACTCCCAACTCTCCCCCAACGAAGTTCTGGTCTTCTTACCTTCCAAGGAGTCCTCCCAAGGTGCCCCCAATCCCTCAAGGTCCAATCCGTTGAGTTTCAAGAGTCACGTTTTAAGGTAAGGGATCCGACCTCTCTCTTCCTTTTCATGTAATCTCTTTTATGTCATTCCTATTATGCTCCATGTTTTTATGTGAGAGGATGTTCTTTTATATTCCTCTTACTGCCCTTTCATGTTTATATGATGAGAGATCCCCTCTTACTCTCATCATTTCGTTTTATGAAAGTTTAAGTGACGCCGTTAGGCTGCCGAATTTTTAAGGGATTCTTTCACCCTTCTCATTTTTCAAGTTCGATTTTCATGTCAAGTCTTTCAAGTTCCTATTTATTATGTTGCGGTATGATCTCTATATCTATCATACTGATCTCTTATGATCATATGATGAGGGACCCTATTTGATCTTGTCAAATCATTTTCTTTTGAAGTTAAGTGACGCCGTAAGGCTGCCGAATTTTCATAAGAGAAATCTAATCTTTTTCCTTCCATGCTTTTCTTTTCAAATGGTATGTCCTCCAAATTTCATTTCCAGGTCCATATATCCTTCTTATTATTTCACCCTACTGTTTTATGGATCATTTATGAGTGGGTGACCCATGTCCCCTCCCATTTCAATGTTTTCTAAAACCCCGAAACTTAGCCGTTATGCTGCAGAATTTTCCCCTCAAAATGCCTCTCTCTTTTCTCAAAAATTATTTTATGTTATAAAGTGAATACTCAAAGCTCTTATTTCTACAAGGGTATTCACATATATATCAAAATGTTCCATTTTAAATTCTGGGATTTACATACATGAGACCCGCATTCCCTTTCCGTGGGTTTAAAGTGACGTAAAGATCATGTCTTTAAAACAGTTTTTAAAACGTTATGATTATGAAATGAAACCCATTTATTTTATGCTATATGGGTTATTTATGAAATGTTTGATGATGAAATATGTGGCTCACATGATAATAAAGGCAAATTTAAGGGTGCGCCCTGATAGCGCTCCAATGCATTGGGTAATGATGTAACCACTAGAGATTACAATTTTCATGATACCTTGGTGAATAACCTTGGTAATTTTCAAATGACACCTTGGGGATGGACCTTGGTGATATGTTCATGATTGTCTATGTTAAATGATGTAGCCACATCTTCAAGTTATGGAAAATGTTATTTTTATTATGAAATGCCTCGTGATTTTCTTTCTCATGCCTTAAAGTTCTTTTCATGTCCTTATTGAAGTATATCAAGTTCACATGTAAAATGTTCCTTTTGTTTCCCTTACTGGGCCTTCTGCTCACCCTTTCTTTTGATGTATGTCCCCAGGTTATGAGATGCAGTAATGAAACTAGGATGAACTTAAGGAGAAGCCTTTCAAGTGTTTAAGAAGAATGCTTTATGTTGTTTTCATGTATTATGTTCCTGATTTCCAAGACACTAAACCTTAAAGATCCCCAGTTGTGTGTAATGTAATGAAAGTTTATGTTATAAAATGGCGGGATGCTATAGCACTCCATGTCCGCTCGTCTCCTCTGCGTACTGACACACTGTATGGTCTAACTCCGGGCACCATCCAGTCCTGGTACCCTCAGCCTCAATCAACGTTGTCCATTGTCTGCACCAAACAAAAACAGTTGCGAGCATATCTCGTGTAAGGGTGAGTATACCGATACTCAGTAGGGACCCCGAGACTCTCAAGGTCTCACCAAATTCATAAAGGATAAACCACAAATCATGAAATCAACTGACTACCCTACTTAGGTATATGCCCATACATATACCTAAGTTATCAAGTATACCCATATCAATCATGAGGAAACAAAGGGTCCAACCCAAAATCCCAAAGCTCAAATATTCCAAAAAGAATGGAATTCCACAAAGGTAAGTACCACACAAGTATGTCACACTGAAGAATACCACCAAGGTATCACCACAAAGTAAAGTACCACACATGTACAAATGCATCTCACACCAGGTATAACTTAGGTACAATAGTAGAGATGATTATATGTAACTACTGAATCATCTTACACTATTAAGAGGCAGACCCACGAAGGATCCCAAATTTCAGACCCACACAGGATCCTAGTACATCGTCAGACCCACACATGATCCTAGTACATCGTCAGAGACACACATGATCCAAGTACATCATCAGACCCACACAAGATCCTAGTACAACATCAGTAAATCGTCAGTACATCATCAGACCCACACAGGATCCTAGTACATCGTCAGTACATCGTTATACCCACAAAGTATCCAAGTACATCGTCAGTACATTGTTAGACCCACATAGGATCCTAGTACATCATCATTACATCGTCAGACCCACACGAAATCCTAGTACGTCATCAGTACATCGTCAGACCCACACAGGATCCTAATACATCGTCCGTACATCGTCAGACCCACATAGGATCCTAGTACATCGTCAGACCCACACAGGATCCTAGTACATCATCAGACACACACAGGATCCTAGTACATCGTCAGTACATTGTCAGACCCACACACGATCCTAGTACATCGTCATACCCACACAGGATCCCAGTACATCGTCACAGCCAGCTACAGGGTACCCGTACTAAGCTTTATCGTCTTCAAGAGAGTTTTCTCCTCAAGTTATTGGTCGATAATCCAACTACCATGAATTACCACGAAGAAGTATCCAAATGGACAGCCACGTAATAGTGGTCTCAATGCAATAGACAATGCTTCAATCAGATGCCCGGTCTGTAAGTTATTAGCCTTTTAGTCCCGAGGTCCCGGTTGGATCCGTGCTCGATCCAACCCGAACGTACCCCAAATTTATCCAAATCTCAAGTGGGGTATACCAAAAGTACCATCTCACCCTAAGGTTTCTGGCGCCGTAGACGGTTCATCAAACGGATTCCTGGTGCCAAAGTTACGGCCAAAAGAATATATAGAGTTGAAACTGGTCAGGGTCTGGTCCGACACGGTCGGACCGACTTGGTCCGGTTCGGGTCTGCCCGGCTTGCGCTAGGTGGCCCATGGTGTGGGGTGTCCATGATGTGGCGGTTCGCCACGGCTGGCCGGATGGCCACCCGTGCTCTCCACGCGGTGCGGTCGCACGCCGCGCATTCGCCAATGATCAGCTCAGTCGGCCATCCTCCCCTCATCACCATGGCACAAGCCGCAAACCCTTGTTCGTTGGGAAACGTGGACACACAATGCCACCCCCTTCATTCAGCCGGCCTCCCGTTGTCGTCTTCATCCATCGCAAAGATTTCATCAAAAACCACAAGGGATTGCGGAGAGGTCGGTCCATGTTCATTTGGCCCGCACCCTCCGCGTTAGAGTGGAAGCAAGCGGTTCACAACTTTTGAATCACAAAGAACATCAAGAACAGGTAAGGGAGGTATTTAAAACATCAAAACCTACCTAGAAGGTTTGTTGTTGTGTTGCAAGATGAAATGGTGAAGGCGAAGAAGGTGCCAATGTTCATTGCTTCTGCAATCACACTTTCAGATTTGGCTCGTGTGTCGTCCTCTTTCCTGATTATGAAGAACGTTCTTCGATGGCTTTATTCATTTGGAGGAAAAGTTATTATTTGGAGAGGTATGATTTCTCCATAGCTTTCTCCCAAATCTCCACACTTGTCCAACCAATCCTTAAAAGAAAATAGGTTCCAATAATTTAAATTATGTCTATCAATTTAATTTTTGGAACAATTAATTGCACCACGTTGGCATAATTAATTGGCTCAAATTAATGGGAGGAATGAATTAATGGGGAGTTGAGAGTTTTCTCCCCCATTAAGAGGGTTAGGGTGGTCCCCACCTCCATAACATTCACATGGGAGGTTTCAACAATAAAAAATAGAAGTTTATTTTATTTATTTTTCATTTCCATGATAAACACAAAATCTATCTTTCACCCTCGACCTACTGTGGTCAAGGTGAAGGTCTCCTTAAGTGAATATCAGCATTGCGAGTTCAATGGTGCCCTCAAATTTCAATTCCAAGCACTGGTTTAAAAGTTACAAAAACTTGCTCATACGTTTACTGAACATACTCGAAAAAAGTTCAGAAATTCATTTCGGGCACACCGGGACTTGGAATCACGCACCGTAAATTTTTGTGAACTCATAAAATTACCATATAATTAAGAAAATTACATAGAAATTCTGGGTCTTTACATTCTACTCACCTCAGGGCTTTGCATCCCCAAAATCCACATCACAAAACTAGAAAAACAAGTGGGGGAACTGAGCACAAATCTAAGCTTCCCACTCCCATGTGCTCTCCTAGAGGTTCCCATGCTGCCATAGAATGCACACCAGAGGTATCGACCACCCACAAAGGACCCACTACTATAGATCCTCAATATCTACTGGAACCTCTGTAATTGTCTCCCCATCATCAACATCCAGCTCTATGTGGTCGATGGTGTAAGAAGGGTCGTGCACATATCCCCTCAGCTGGGATATGTGGAAGACGTCGTGCACCCGGTGCAGCTGAGGGGGAAGTGCTAGGAGGTAAGCCACCTCACCAACTCTGCTAAGGACCTCAAAGGGTCTAATGAACCTCAGAGATAACTTTCTGCCCCAGCCAAATCTCTGCAAACCTTGCCGAGGTGAGACCCATAGAAAGATGTGGTCGCCATCCTCGATCTCCAGAGGTCATCATCTTCTGTTGGCATAAGACTTCTGCCTGCTCTGTGAAGTCTTCATCTTCTCCTGGATGATTTTCACTTTCTATGTGGTAGCCCGTACCATCTCTGGTCCCATGAGTGCTGACTTCCCTGGGTCGGTCCAGCATGAAGGTGATCTGCAAGGTCGCCCGTATAATGCCTCAAAATGTGTCATCCCAATGGTGGAGTGATAGCTGTTTTTGTATGAAATATCCACCAAAGGAAAGTGATCCTCCTAACTGCGACCGAATTCAAGGATGCAAGCACGTATCTTGTCCTCGAGGGTTTGAATGGTCTGATCATTTTGGCCATCCGTCTGAATATGGAAGGCAGTGCTCAAACGAAGCTGCATTCTGAAAGTCTCCTACAACCCCTTCCATAGCTAGGAAGTAAAACATGTATCACGATCAGAGACAATCATCAAGGGTACTCCATGTAGCCGCACAATCTCTTGCACATAGAGTCATTCTAAGCTCTCTACTGAACCCTTCTCTATGATCAGTAGGAAGTGGAACAACTTGATGAGTCAGTCGATGATCACCCAGATAGAATCATGAACCCTAGATGTATGTGGAAGTCCCGTCATGAAGTCCATGGATATCTCATCCCACTTCTACTCTGGGACCTCTAGAGGCTAAACCAAGACTGCTGGTACCTAATGCTTCTCCTTCACTTGCTGACAAGTGAGGCACCGAAAGACAAACTCTACTACTTCTTTCTTCATTCCCGACCACCAGGGCTGTCATCGGAGATCCTGGTACATCTTCTCTACTCCTGGATGTACCGCTAGAGGGGATGTGTGGAACTACCTCATCACTTCCTCTTGAAGTGAAATCGGTACCATGGTACGTCCCCTGAAGAGGATTACATGCTCCCAACATTTAGAAAATCCATCAAGTGCCTGTCCTGTGGATATTTGAGTACGTCGAGCCTCGCAGTCAGTGTCCCCACATTGTACCTCCCCGAATCACTGAAGAAGTGGGAGAGTGACTCTAAAAGACTGAAGAAAAGCTTCTACATCTCGATCCACAAAGGATATCTACAAAGCGGCCAACTGCTTCGTCACCTCACCTATCAGCTGTATACCAGATCTTCTGCTGAGTGCATCTGCTACAATGTTCCCCTTCCCAGGAGTATAGACCATCTCGAAGTCATAGTCCTAGAGGAACTCAAGCCAACGTCGATGTCTCAGGTTCAGGTTCTTCTATGAGAAGATATACCTGAGACTCTTGTGATCCAAGTAGACTGTAAAATGCTCGCCCATCAAGTAAATTCGCCACATCTTTAAGGAGAAGCCCACTACTTCTAACTCCAGGTCATGGGTAGCATAGTTTTGTTCATGTTATCTCAGCTTTCGAGAACCATATGCGATCACTTCTTGCTCTTGCATCAGGACACATCCAAGCCTAGTCCCCGATGCGTCGCAGTAGACTACATACCCTACAACCTCCTCTGGAAGCCTCAATATGGGGGCACTAGTCAGCCTCTTCTTCAGCTCTTGAAAACTCCGATGACATTTCTCCAACCACATGACGAGTTTCCCATTCTTCGTCAATGCTGATAAAGTTTCTGCAACTTTGGAGAAATCTTGCACAAGCCTCCGATAGTATCCAGTCAAACCCATGAAACTCCATACCTCTGTCACACCCCTGGGTGGCTCCCAAGAAAGTACCACCTCAATCTTCACTGGATCCACTACAACTCCAGCCTTTGAGATAACGTGTCCTAGAAAGTGAACCTCTCAGATCTAGAACTGGCACTTCGATAGCTTACTATAAAATTGGTTCTCTCAGAGTGTGTCCAGAACTATCTATAAATGATATTCATGTTCCTCCTCGGTATCCGAGTATATAAAAATGTCATCAATGAAGACTACTACAAAAAGATCAAGGTATGGATAAAAGATCATGTTCATGAGTCCCATGAACACTGCTGGGGCATTGGTCACACTGAAAGGAATAACCAAGAACTCATAATGGCCATACCGAAATCTGAAAGTCATCTTATTCACATCCTTATCTCTCACTCTGAGTTGGTGATATCCTAACCTAAGGTCTATCTTTGAGAACCACCGTGCTCCCTTCAGCTGATCAAAGACGTCGTCAATCCTCAGGAGTGGGTACTTGTTCATCACAGTCACCTGGTTCAAGTGTTGATAGTCGACACAAAGTCTCAAGCTCCCATCCACCTTGTTGGCGAAAAAAATCAGGGCTGCCTAAGGATAAACCCTAGGCCGAATGAATCCATTCCTATGTAAGTCCTCCAGTTGTACCCGAAGCTCAAGAAGCTTCATGGGAGCCATCCGATACGCTGGTGTAGATATCAGTGTTTTCCGAGGGTATAAGTCAATGTAAAAGTCCACCTCTCTGTGAGTAGGTAGACCCATAACATCATCAAGTAAGACATCCGTGTATTGTTCCACCACTACAGGATAGCTCAGACTCTCCTCATCAACTGCTCTGAGGGTAAGGCTATCCAACTGATGAGTGATCAACTACACTCTCCTTCGGGTAAGTCTATCATGTGCTTCAAAGTCTCCCTTCTCACCAATGAAGGTAAACCTGGTCTCATTTGTGTTGACACAACGCACTTTGCGCCTAATACAGTCAATCTGGTCATGGGATGTAGATAACCAGTCCATGCCCAAGATGACATCGTAAGGCCTTGACGCCGTTACTAGGAGATCCCAGCTGAAGCTCTCACCTCCAAGAGTAATCTCACACTGCCGACACTAGTGTGTAATCATCGAATACTCTCCCGTAGGAGTCTCTAGACCTAAGGATTGAGCCAACGACTCCATCGGAATCTCCGAGCTCTGAACGAGGGCTATGGAAATAAAATAATGACTGACACTTGTGTCTATAAGAACTGCAGCTAAGGTGGAGTAGACACAGATCATACCTTGTATCATCATTAGAGTGTCATGGTCTTAGACCTCAACTGCCTGGAGCTGAACTCGCCCCTGTCCACCTACTTCCTATGGTTGGGGTAGACCACCTGGTGGTTGTGGAAGTAATATCTCGAATCATCACCCACCGCCAGTAACACGGCCATCTCCTCTGCCAAGTCCACCTACTCCCTGCGGACCTCCTTAGTCGAACCTCTGTCTCTACTTGGGCAGTCCTTTCACCATCTTCTGATCATCGGTATGGTGGGTCGGACAGTCACGAGCCATGTGATTCTACCCACCACATGTGAAACACTGTATGTTTCTCACATGACTGGCTCTGCTTCAGATGAAGAGGCTCCTATATGAGTTCTATGCGAAGAGTCATTGGGGAAAACTCTGCCCAAAACATGCTCTCGATGTCTTCCCAGAGAAGCGTTACCTCATCATGAACCTGGAGCATCAAGCTCCACCATCTACCTGCTGGTTCCTATAGAAGAATGGTAGCAAGGATCACCATAAGATCAGCTGGTGTCCCTACCAGTCGAAAGACTCTCACCACGACCTCCAACCAAACCTCATCCGCATGTGGGTACGTATATCCATTGAACCTGGGTGGACTCTAGTGATGAAACTCATGCAACCAGCTCAAGCGGCATGCACCCTCTACTGCTAGGGCTGGTGGAATCGGTGGCCCAATGGGTAATGGTACCATTGGTGCCTCCATTGGTTCCTATACAGGAAGAGGGCCCTGCACCAAGGCCTTGTCACTCGATGGGATATCAGAGCGTACTATACCTGGTACCCTAGCTGGTTGTCTACGTGGAGGAATCATGAAAAGAAACAGGTGTGCCACGGTCAATAAATTATACCTGGTTAGCTGACTCAAAGAGATCAAAAAGAAAACTCTTTGAAAACATACACGCAATCAAGGTTTTCATGCATTGAGTCAGAAATAAGAAGTCAGAGTCCTTGTGTATGGATACGTCGGCCACTGCACCAACATTAGGTTCCCTAAAGTAATAACAACACCCACTACACTTAACACTGTTGTCATTAAAAGAAATATCATAGTACTATGTTCTACGGTAGAACTAAATCTTCTGATACCAATTTATCACGACTCTTCCCCTGAGGCCCGTACCATGACTACCCCAAGCCCACCTTCCATAGGCCAGGGGATGGAGACTAGCACCGAAAGCTGTATTCCCTAAAACTGGGAAGGCATTGCCTTTATATCCTATAAACACATGGAACCAAGCACACTATAAGATACCAAAAAAAGTAAACTGTATAGAAAAAAGAGTGATGAAAGTAAGAGGGGCTGGAATACAAGGCCAACAGTAAAGGTACAAGTACAATTGAAATACAATACAATTGAAGAAAGAGAAAGACAGCTACTGGGTCATCCTCCAAGGTTCCTACCTAAAGGGTAGGTAAAGATTTCCTCCTTAGCACTCCACGTCTGCCCGTCTCCTCTGCATACCGACATGTCATATGGTCTACCTCCAGGCACCATCCAATCCTGGTACCCTCAGCCTCAATCAACGTTGTATTTTGTCTTCACCAAACACAATAAGGTGCGGGCATAGCCTGTGCAGGGGTGAGTATAATGATACTCAGTAGGGACCCCAAGACCCTCAAGGTCTCACAAAATTCACAAAGGATAAACCACATAGCATGAAATCAACTGACAACCATACTTAGGCATATTACCTTACATATACCTAAGTTATCAAGTATACCCATCTCAATCATGAGGAAATAAAAGGTCTAAACCAAAATCCAAAAGCTCAACTATTCCACAAAGGAAGTAATACCACAAAGGTAAGTACAACATAGGTATGCCACAAAGAAGAATACCACCAAGGTATTACCACGAAGGAAAGTACCACACAGGTAAAAACTAAGATCACACCAGGTATAACATAGGTATAGTATTAGAGAGGATTAGATGTAACTACTGAATCATCTTACTCTATTAAGAGGAAAACCCACAAAGGATCCCAAATTGCAGACCCACACAAGATCCTAGTACATCGTCAGACCCACACAAGATCCTAGTACATAATCAGACCCACATAGGATCCTAGTACATTGTCAGACCCACACATGATCCTAGTACATCATCAGTACATCGTCAGACCCTCATAGGATACTAGTACAATGTCAGTACATCATCAGACCCACATAGGATCCTAGTACATCGTCAGTATATCGTCAGACCCACACATGATCCTAGTACATCATCAGTACATCATCAAACCCATATAGGATCCTAGTACATCATCAGTACATCATCGGACCCACACAGGATCCTAATACATCGTCAGTACATCGTTAGACCTACACAGGATCCTAGTACATCGTCAGTACATCGTCAGACCCACACAGGATCCTAGCGCATTGTCATTACATCATCAGACCCACACATGATCCCAGTACATCGTCATTACATTTTCAGACCCACACAGAATCCTTGTACATCGTCAGTACATCGTCATACCCACACAAGATTCTAGTACATCATCACAGCCAGCTACAGGTCACCCGCACTAAGCTTGCTCGTCTCCAGGAGAGCCTACTCCTCAAGATACTATTAAATACTCCAAATTCCACAAATTCCTACTAAGAAGTATCCCAATGGACTGCCACATAATAGGGGTATCAACTCAATAGACTGTGCATCAATCGGATGCCCGGTCTTTAAGTAATTATCTTTTTAGTACTGAGGGCCCGGTTGGATCCGTGCTCGATCCAACCCAACCGTAACCCAAATTTATCCAAATCTCAATTGGGGTATACCAAATGTACCATATATATCTAAGGATTCCGTCACCACATACAGTTCATCAAACGGACGCCCGGTGCCAAATTTACGGCCAAAAGAACGTATAGGGTCGAAACTAGTCCGGGTCCGGTCTAACTCGGTCTGGTTCGGGTCGGCCCGGCCAGCGCTGGGCAGCCCAGCCTGGGAAGCCCATGGTGCGGGGTGGTCATGGTGCTTCGGGGTGGCCACAAAACGGTGGTCCGCCATAGCTAGCCAGATGGCCAAACGTGCTCTCCGCGCGGCACGGTCACGCGATGTGCCTTCGCCGGCGGCCGACTCGGCCAGCCGTCCTCCCTTCGTCACCACGGAACAAGATGCAACCCCTTGTTCACTGGGTGGCGTGGATGCATGCCACCTCCCCCATCATGTGTCCAGCCTCTGGTTTCTATCTTCCTCCATCAAAAATATTTCATCAAAACCCACAAGGGATTGCGAAGAGGTCGGGCCATGTTTGTTTGGCCCACACCCTCTGCGTTAGAGCAGTAGAAAGCAGTTCACAACTTTTGAATCACAAAGAACATCAAGAACAGGTAAGAGATTTATTTAAAACATAAAACCCTACCTCGGAGGTTTTTTTTTTGTGTTGAGAGATGAGACGGTGAAGGCGAAGAAGGTTTCAATGTTCGTTGCTTCCACAATCACTCTTTCAAAGTTGGCTTGTGCTTCGTCCTCTTTCTTGATTAAAAAGAACGTTCTTCGATGGCGTTCTTCGTTTGGAGGAAAATTTCTTCATTGGAGAGGTATGATTTCTCCATAGATTTCTCTCAATTCTCCACACTTCTCTAACCAATCCTCAAAAGAAGAGAGGTGACAATAATTTAAATTAATCTATCAATTTAATTGTTGGCACAATTAATTGTACCACATTGGAATAATTAATTGGATCAATTTAATGGGAGGAATAAATTAATGGGGATTTGAGAGGTTTCTCCCCCATTAAGAGGGTTTGGGTGGTCCCCACCTCTATAACATTCACATGGGAGGTTTTAACAAAAATAAAATAGAAGTTTATTTTATTTTATTTTTCATTTCCACGAAAAACACAAAATCTATCTTTCACCCTCGACCTACTGCGGTCAAGGTGAATGTCTCTTTAAGAGAATACCAGAACTGCGAGTTCAAATGAGCCCTCAGATTTCAATTCTGAGTACTGGTTTTAAACTTACAAAAACCCTCTCATATGTTTACTGAACGTACCTGAAAAAAAGTTCAGAAATTCATTCTGAGAACACCGGGCCTCGGAATCACACGCCGTAAATTTTTGCGAACTCGTAAAATTCCCATATAATTAAACAAAATACATGGAAATTATGGAACTTTACAATCCACCTATTACACATCAAATAATTCCCAATACTCACCCAAAATTGAAGGGAAAGGCATTCATTCTTCAATTTCATACCTCTTGTGGCTAGAAATCTGTATCCATTTATCCATGATGGTTAGTCACATGCCTCGTGCACCTCCCATCACTGACAACCAGTACCAAATCCCGTATCCATAGGAATAATCACCCATAACCCAAAAATCATCCTAATCCATCCTCAAATAATCAATTCATTCATCATGCATGAATCTGTTATGAATTTGAGGGTTTGATTACGCTTGAACCTGGCCTGTAATGTCAAACTGTGACCGCATAGGCCTACGATGAAGAACACAATGAACACGAAGAAAGATGGGGGGAAACCCAAAAATGAAGGTGCAGTAATAAATTTCCAAGATTTATATTCCAAAGAATATATATTGGGGTTATCTGGGGTGAGAAAAATTGAAAAATAAGGATAAATTGAATAATCAAAAGAAAACTAATACACATGATCATACAAAGGCTCAATTTAAATGTAGATCAAAGAATAGAATTTTGAACATGATCAATATTTTAATCATAAGGGAAGAATCTAAAAATGAATATTCCTACATCAAGACTTGATTTATCATTGGTGAATAATGCAACTTCTAATGATGGGGAAGATTCGTTGCGTTTGTTGTGCCTCGATTTTCCTGGATTTGGAAGCTCGTCATTGTCTGATCTCAATTCTCCAATGATGGGTGGTAGAACCTCCTATAAATGATCCTAGGGTTATGCATCTAACCTTGTAAATTCACCATAACTAGATACTTTTAGGGATAATTAGGTTTTTAGATATTAAATGATTTAATCAAATATTTTAATCAATTAATTCACCTAATATACCCGCAAACGATTGCCTCATCCGGACACATCGGGCCTCAAAATCACATGTCATCTTAGTGCCTAGATTTGAAAATATTATTTAATATATTTCAAAGTCTTATAAGGTAAAAAAAATTCTTGCTACACTTGGTCTCTTGGAACCTTGGTGTATGCCCCTAGGGTAAGCTAGGCAAGCAGCGCCCTAGTCTGGTTCTCAAGGATGGGGTCTTTTTCCCTAGTCTTTAAGGATCATAAAAGAAGTAGTTTTTTTATGATGGTATGAGTTTTAAACTATTTATATTACATAAATAACCCCAATTCCCATTAATAAACTTATTCTTTGACTTAATAAGTCACCTTAGTGGAGGAGGGAAGACCTAGGCGCACAGAGCTCATGTGGCCCTTCCTCTTCCAAAAATCCAAAAGTCCAAAATTTTTCTAAAATGAGAAGTATAGGGATTATTTATAGACCATGATTAACCATGGATTGTTACTTCACACAAGGTACCTAGGTTCAAAACATGAGCATGTTAATGTTCTTCCCACTAGGATTTCAGGGTTCACAACATGAGCTCACTAGTGGTTTACATGAGGAGAGCTAAGTGTGGAAGCCAGTACCTAGGTTAATGATCCTAGGTGCCTAGACCTTAGAACACATGATTTTCCTTCTCATTAATTATCTCCATATGATACTATCCATAAAAAAGATAACCAACAATTGATTCGATTTCTTATTAAAGGGAATCCTCCAAAGACTTTAGGTTCTCAAAGACCATCTTTTTTAAAGGATGTTGATGGTTCTTAGTCTATGGAACTGTATTGGAAGGTATTTTATTAAGCTACTTTGGACATAATGGGATGATTTCTACTTTAAGTGAGGACTTAATAAATATGTTTGAGATTATTAATATTTTGGGTAATAAAGAAATGGATGAGTCTGGGTTATTGAATGATTATGAATTCCTAGAAAATCCTTCACAGTCAATGAATACAGAGGTTGGATCATGTTGAAACAACACAAAATTAGTTTATATTACTTGTAAAAGTACTCATGTTTCATAATGACTATTTTATTATGTTTTACAATAGAAGCATGTAGAATAAATATTACATTTCATAAGAATATTACACATCATGAAATAACATTTTCTATAACAACTAGGAATATTATAGAGAGATAAACACTGAAGAATAATTCATGCACTAATGTAAATTCCATATACTCAAATTCTCCTATGAAGATTACTAATATTAAAAAGGTTATCAAAATAAAGAGAAGAGTTAAAAATATGAAATTTATCATTAAGGAAAGTTTAGAAACTTTATAAGTGAATTAGTTATTGATGAAGTATGAGAATGGTGGAGTATACATAGGGTTTAAATGGAAATGTGACCATTAGGATATGACCATTACATCATTGTTACATGACCATTGAAATGTGGCTATTAGGATTTGACCATCACATGACTGTAATCTGACTGTTGCAATGTGATTGTTATTTGACCGCTAGTAATATAGTTTTTATAATGTTACTATTGGAATTATTGAATATAAAGGTCAATGATGAGAGATAGTTGATACATAATGGATAAACTGTGGCCTAAACCTATAGGAATTTCCCACATGTAGTTCATTTATCAAATCTTAGGAGGGAGGTGGCATCATTGGGATTCACCCTTGAAAATCCCAAGTCGATATTCAACAACTAAGACTCAAGCGAAATCATTTTCAAGAGAAGTTCAAGCCAGTGGAGATCACTACCATATCAACACCGCCAGGACCATCGTATGAAAGTACCACAATCACAAACTATACACTTAAATATATTTTGTGGGATTAAATTTTATATAAATTTTGTTAATTCCATGAATTTTAGAAAATTCCCATATTCTTTTATGATTATTCTTATTGATCATAGGATAATTTTGGGAGAGGGTATCATATGATTTCTACCTATATGAATTTTTTCCAGCTAGCCTCATATGATATTTGGTAGCAGGACCCTCATATGATATTTGAGGTTTCATCTCATGGGATATTTTCTTGTATTTCCTTGTAGGATAATTAAAATAACTTTTGTGCTTGTTCCTCATAAGATATTTCACATTGGGTGCCTGCTATTTCAACAACCATACTTGATGAATTGAGAACTCGAAGAAAGTATTTTTCTATACAATATTGATCCAAGTCAGATTGGGTATTAATGATTTGAAGTCTATTGAATATTAGGTATCACATATGAAGGATATGAGTGAAGGTGACCCAAGTTCATGCGAAGGGGGGTTGGGATTAAAGCTCATAGATGAGGCTCATTCACTGATTATATCCTATAGTAAATCTGAAACTGATATTGAAGAACCTGATCAAATATTAAGGGTTTTATACATGATGAAGGAAGCATATGGATTAAAGAACCCATGTTATCGAATACATGGAATCCATATTTAAGCTAATAATGACTCAAGATTGGGAGTGAGGCTGAGGTACCAATGCTAGTAATGATCTAACCAAGATCAAAAAATAAAGGTATTGATGGTAGAGAAGGCTGACTAAGTTGAAATCAAAGAAAAGCCTAGGCTCAATCATGTGATGAACTTGGGGAATCCATGATGAGATCGTTCAAACCCAGTTGAAGCAAGTGATCAATGAAACTAAAATAGAATGAAAAGGATGGTTAACCATTAATGAGAGTGACTTGGGATGTGGTCAAATTAGTTTTGTGATGAAGATGGTGATCCATGTATGAGATTTCTCGAATGAAGAATATTGAATCTCAGGTTTGGAGAAATGATTAACCAATAAAGAAATTCGAAGTTGGTGATGATCTGGACCAATGGAAAATATTTTTGTTTATTATTGATGTGAATATTTGAGTTCATGTAGAGATGAGATCTACATTTGATTTTGATCCTTGATTTTAAGTGCTCATTTGATAAGGATGGGATTAAAATAGTTCCCATACTTTTAGTTGTGATATTACTTCTGAGTGTTTAAAAAGTGCTCGAGGAAATGTATGAATGAGCTTTCTGAAATGAAGCTTGATAAATTTGAGATCACCCAGAACTGAAGTTGAGAACCTATTATTTTGTGCAGTCAATTCATCATGCATGTGTTACCTTGGGATGGTTATTGGTTGAAATAAAGAAAAGATATTTTGGGTTCATTAAAAATGAATATGGGTTTCCACTGAATATGGTGGAAGCTTTCATGACTGACACATAAATTTTAAAGTTTGCTAAAAAATTTAATGTCTGTCAGTTAGAGCATTAGAAGTGGCCACATGAAGACCAAAATGATGAAAAATAAATTACTAATTGTTCATGTTTCTATTATATTGATCTATTCTTGATTTGGATGTAATTTGGTGTCGAATCTATTGATAACTAAATCATTTAATTCTCATGTAAAAGTGGATGAAGTTAGTTGAGTAATTATGCTAAAGCCACTGGACAATGATAGAAGAAAAAAACTACTCTCTTAGTCATGAATAATAGTTGGAGTATGTGATGACCGACATGTAAAATTAAAATAGCTAAGTCAGTTGAATCGATTATTTTTAATGGAGATCATCCAGTATTCTAGAAGGGGACCACCATTTTTCACAATGAAAATCTGGGAGTTGAAGACTATGACTAACAGCTCCAGAGAAGAAGGGAAGAATCAAGGAGATCAAGTTGTAATTCTAAAAGAATTATGGCTTAATATTGATGTGGTATAGGGATCCAAGCTCAAAAGAGAATAATTCCTTCCCACAATATTAATTCACAATGAATTTATATAATTTTTCTCATGTTTTACCCTTCATTTTA
This sequence comes from Viscum album, assembly GCA_963277665.1. NCBI lineage: Eukaryota > Viridiplantae > Streptophyta > Magnoliopsida > Santalales > Viscaceae > Viscum > Viscum album. The sequence goes on from OY728150.1 coordinate 966,355,367, forward strand.
ATCATGGACAACACTTGAAATGTCAAGGGATTCTGATGATTTGGTTTTTCTAATTCATTAAATTTTCTTGATTTATTACTTATTAGATGTAATTAATTATTATCAACCTTTTTATTTGATCTAGTATTGATGCCGATTGATGAAATTAAAATTAAAAATCACTTTGAAGATGTTTTGAAATCATTTTACCTTCTAAAAAATATAGAAAAATTGAGTAGTATGAATAAGAGGAATTGAAAATTTATTGTAAAGACCCAGAATTTCCATGTAATTTTTTTTAATTATATGGTAATTTTATGAGTCCACAAAAATTTACGGCATGTGATTCTAAGGCCCGGTGTGCCCGGAATGAATTTATGAACTTTTTTTTCGGGTACGTTCAGTAAATGTATGAGGAGGTTTTTGTAACTTTTAAACCAGTGTTCGGAATTGAAATCTGAGGGCACCGTTGAACTCACAGAACCGGTATTCTCTTAAGGAGACATTCACCTCGACCGCAGTAGGTTAAGGGTGAAAGTTAGATTTTGTGTTTTTTCATGGAAATGAAAAATAAAATAAAATAAACTTCTATTTTTTTTTTGAAACCTCCCATGTGAATGTTATGGATGTGGGTACCACAGAGCCTAAAACCCCCAATTTTGAATTTAATGGCCATGATCACCTGAACCCTCTTAATGGGATAGAAACCTCCCAACTCCCCATTAATTCATTCCTCCCATTAAATTGAGCCAATTAATTATGCCAACATGGTATAATTAATTGTGCCAACAATTAAATTGATAGACTTAATTTAAATTATTTTCACCTCTTTTATTTTGAGGATTGGTTGGAGAAGGGTGGAGAATTGGGAGAAAGCTGTAGAGAAATCCTACATCTCCAAAGAAGAAATCCATCAAAGAACATTCTTCAGAATCAAGAAAGAGGATGACACAGGAGCCAACTTCAGAAGTGTGATTGTGGAAGTAACGAATGTTGGAACCTTCTTCACCTTCACCATTTCATCTCGCAATACAACAACAAACTTCAAGGTAGGATTTGATATTTTAAACACCTCCCTTACATGTTCTTGATGTTCTTTGTGATTCAAAAGTTGTGAACCGCTTTTTACCACTCTAACGTGGAGGGTGCGGGCCAAATGAACATGGCCCGACCTCTCTGCAATCCCTTGTGGTTTTTGATGAAATATTTGTGACGAAGGAAGACAACAACCAGAGGCCGGCCACCGGCGAAGGTGCGGCGCACGACCGCGCCACTCAGAGAGCACGGCTGGCCATCCGGCTAGCATCCCCACCGCACTGAGGGCCACCCAGCGTGGGCCGGGCTGACCTGAACTGGACCGGGTCGGCCCAGGCCGGGTCGGGCCGAACCTGGACTAGTTTTGACCCTATAAGATCTTTTGGCCGTAACTTTGGCACTGGGCATCCGTTTGAAAAACCATCTGCGGCGCCAGAAACCTTAGGGTGAGATGGCCCTTTTGGTATACCCCACTTGAGATTTGGATAAAGTTGGGGTATGATCGGTTTAGATCGAGCACGGATCCAACCGAGACCTCAGGACTAAAAGGCTAATAACTTACAAATTAGGCGTCCGATTGACGCACCGTCTGTTACGTTGAGACCCCTATTATGTGACGGTCCATTGGGATACTTATTCGTGGGACTTCTTGGAAGTTGGATTATTGACCAGTATCTTGAGGAGTGGACTCTCTCGGAGATGAGCAAGCTTAGTGCGGGTACCTTATAGCTGGCTATGACGATGTACTAGGATCCTGTATGGGTCTGACGATGTACTGATGATGTACTAGGATCCTGTGTGGGTCTGACGATGTACTGAAAATGTACTAGGATCCAATGTGGGTCTGAGGATGTATTGACGATGTACTAAGATCTTGTGTGGGTCTGATGATGTACTGACGATGTACTAGGATCATGTGTGGGTCTGACGATGTATTATGATCCTCTATGGGTATGATGATGTACTAACAATGTACTAGGATCTTGTGTGGGTCTGACAATGTACTGATGATGTACTAGGATCTTGTGTGGGTCTGACGATGTACTGACGATGTACTAGGATCCTGTGTGGGTCTGACAATGTACTGACGATGTACTAGGATCCTGTGTGGGTCTGATGATGTACTAGGATCCTGTGTGGGTCTAAAATTTGGGATCCTTCGTGGGTATGCCTCTTAACAGAGTAAGATGATTTAGTAGTTACATCTAATCATCTCTACTACCGTACCTAAGTTATACCTGGTGTGAGCTGAGTTCGTACCTATGTGGTACTTTCCTTCCTGGTAATACCTTGGTTGTATTCTTCTATGTGGCTTACCTGTGTGGTACTTACCTTTGTGGTATTCCTTCGTTTATGGAATAGTTGAGCTTTGGGCTTTTATGTTGGACACTGTGTTTCCTCATGATTAATATGGGTATACTTGATAACTTTTTCATATGTATGGGCATATACCTAAGTAGGGTTTTTAGGTGTTTACATGATTTTTGGTTTATCCTTTGTGGATTGTTTGAGACCTTTTAGGGTCTCAGAGTCCCTACTAAGTATCGTTATACTAACCCCTGCACGGGCTACGCCCACACCTTGTTGTGTTTGGTGCAGACAACGGACATCGCTGATTAAGGATGAGAGTACCAGGATTGGAGGTAGCTCATAGGTGGACATTAGACGAGGCGTACCATAGAGATGGCCGTTCAAGAGTTGTACCTACCCTTCAGGTAGGATCCTTGGCGAGTGTTCATAGGAGCTATTTTAGTTTTCTTTTACTTTTTACGTTTTCTTGTACTTTCTAGTTGGTCCTGTATTCTGACCCCTTTTCCTTACTATACACACTCTTTTTACTATATAGTTTACTTGTGTTCATATCTTGTTGTGTGCATGGATGCATGTGTTTACAGGTTATAAAGGCAATGCCTTCTCAGTTTTAGGGAATACACCTTTTTGTTCTAGTCGCCAGCCCCTGGCCTATGGAAGGCGGGCTTGGGGTAGTCACAGAATGTGCCCCGAGGGACAGGTCATGACAAATTGGTATTAGAGGAGTCAATTCTACCATAGAACGTAGGACTCTGATCTTTCTTTTAACAAAAATATTGTTAAGTTTAGTGAGTGTGGTTATCATTTTAGGGATCCCAGTGTTGGTGCGGCGACTGACGTATCCATACACCAGGATTCTGACTTCTGATTTCTAAATTAGTGCACGAAAACCCTAATTGTGTGTGTTTTTTTCAAATAATTTTCTTTATGATCTCTTTGAGTCAGCTCACCAGGTATAACTTATTCACTCCGGTGCACCTGTTTCTTTTCAGGATGCCTCCGCGTAGAGAGCCATCTAGGGTACTGGGTATAGTACGCTCTAATATCCCACCGAGCAATGAGGCCTCGGTGCAGGGCCCTCTTCCAGTAAAGGCACTAGTGGTACCATTACCTATTGGGCCAACGATGCCACCAGCCCTAGTAGCAGAGGGTGCATGCTGCTTGAGCGCGTTGCATGAGTTCTAGCACCATAGGTCACCCAGTTTCAGGGGAGAGAAGGACCCACAAGTTGATAAGGATTGGTTGGAGGCCGTGGTGGGAGTCTTCCGACTGGTAGGGACACCAACTGATCTTATTGTGATCCTTGCTGCCAGTATTCTACAGGAAATAGTAGACATATGGTGGAGCTTGATGCTCCAGGTTCATGATGAGGTGATGCTTCTCTGGGCAGACTTCAAGAGCCTGTTTCAAGAAGAGTTTGTCCCAGCAACTCTTCACGCAGTACGCATACAAGAGCTTCTTCATCTGTGGCAGGGCAGCATGGCTGTTGCTCAGTACTCAGTGAGGTTCACCGACCTCTCATGCTACTCCACTGATATAGTGTGTGACCCATTATTCAAGACTCGGAACTTTGATAAAGGACTCTTGTGGGAGATCATGGCTTCGATGATCTCACTCAGCATCCCAACGCAGGTGGGGGTGTTAGAGTGAGCCCTCTTAGTGGAGAGTTTTCTTTCTGAATAGTCACCAGCAGCGAGACCCACCACCAGTCGTCATGTAGCGGAGTATTCTGTATCTTTCAGCAGAAAGATTTCATAGAGGTCCAAGAGGAATAGACCTACAGGTGGATGATTTCATGACTCAGGATCGGTTGTGTGGGGTACCGAAGACAGAGCTAGTCATGTGAGGAACAGGAAGTATTTCACATGCGGCTGGTAGGGTCACATGTCTCATGACTGTCCGACCCACCGTATGGATGATTAACAGATAGTTGAAGGACCGCCCAGGTAGAGACAGAGGTTTGATTGAGTAGGTCTGCAGGGAGTAGGCGGACATGGTAGAGGAGCTGATTGTGCACCTGGCAGTGGGTGACGATTCGAGATGTTACCGCCACCACCACCAAGTGGTCCACCCCGACCATAGGGAGTGAGTGGACAAGGGGGAGCTCAGCTCCAGGCAGCTGAGGCCTGCGACCATGGCGCTCCGGAGATGATATAAGGTATAATATGTGTATACTCCACCTTAGATGCAGTTCTTATAGACACAGGTGCCAATCATTATTTTATTTCCACGACCCTCGTTTGGCGCTATGAGATTCCAACGGAGTCATTGGCTCGATCCTTATGGAAAGAGACTCCTATGAGAAATGATTCAATGATTATGCACTAGTTCCAGCAGTGTGATATTACTCTAGGAGGAGAGAGATTCGGTTAGAATCACCTAGTAGTGGCATTGAGGCCTTACGATGTCATCTTGGGTATGGACTGGTTATCTATAGTCCATGCTCAGATTGATTGTATTAGGTTCAAAGTACGGTGTTTCTGCATAGATGAGATCAGGTTTACCTTCACCGGCGATAAGGGAGCCTTTCCAGCACAGGATGGACTTACCCGGAGGAGAGTCCAGCTGATCAATCATCAGTTGGCTAGCCTTACCCTTAGATCAGTTGATGAGGAGAGTCTGAGCTATCCTGTAGTGGTGGACCAGTACATGGATGTCTTCACTAATGATGTTTTTGGTCTAACTTCTTGCAGAGAGGTGGACTTTTACATTGAATTGTACCCTATTATGACACCAATATCTACACCAGCATATTGGATAGATCCCACAGAGCTTCGTGAGCTGCAAGTACAACTGGAGGACTTACAGGGGAATGGATTCATTCGGCCTAGTTTTTCTCATTGGGTAACCCAAATTTTGTTCACCAAGAAGGAAGATGTGAACTTGAGACTTCTTGTCAACTATCGAAGCCTAAACCAGGTGACTGTGAAGAACAAGTACCCACTCCCGATGATTTATGACCTCTTTGATCAGCTGAAGGGAGTATGGTGGTTCTCGAAGATAGACCTTAGGTCAAGCTATCACCAGTTCAGAGTGTGTGATGAGGATGTGTAGAAGACGTCTTTTAGATGTCGTTATGGAAATTATGAGTTCTTGGTTATGCCTTTCGGTATGAACAATGCCCTAGCAGTGTTCATGGGACTCATGAACATGATCTTTCAGCCATACCTTGATTGCTTTTTAGTAGTCTTCATCGATGACATTCTGATCTACTTGGCTACTGAGGAGGAGCATGCCTGTCATTTTCATATAGTTCTAGACACACTTTGAGAGCACCAGCTTTATGGTAAGATCTCTAAGTTCCAGTTCTAGATCCAAAAGGTGCAATTTCTGGGACACATCATCTTAGAGGCTGGATTTGTAGTGGATCTAGCGAAGCTTGAGGTGGTACTTTCTTGGGAGCCACCCAGGAGTGTGATGGAGGTACGAAGTTTCTTGGGTTTGGCTGGATACTATCGGAGGTTTGCGCCATATTTCTTTAGAGTTACAACACCTTTATCAACATTGATGAATAAGGGGAAAACCTTCATGTGGTTGGAGAAATGCCAGTGAAGTTTTTAGGAGCTAAGGTAGAGGCTGACTATTGCCCCCATCTTGAGGCTTCCAGAGGAGGGTGTAGGGTTCATTGTCTACTACGACGCATCAAGGACCGGGCTTGGATGTGTCCTGATGCAGAAGTGAGAAGTGATTGCATATGTTTCTTGACAGCTGAGACAACATGAATAGAACTACACTACCCATGACTTGGAGTTAGCAATAATGGTCTTTTCCTTGAAGATGTGGCGACATTACTTGATGGGAGAGCGTTTTACAGTCTACTCGGATCATAAGAGTCTCAAGTATATCTTCTCACAGAAAGACCTGAACCTAAGACAACGACGTTGGCTTGAGTTCCTCCAGGACTATGACTTCGAGATGGTCTATACTTCTGGGAAGGATAATGTTGTATCAGATGCACTCAGTAGGAGATCTGGTATACAGCTGCTAGGTGAGGTGATAGAGAAGTTGGCCACTTTGTAAATATACTTTGTGGAGTGATATTTTCAGTCCCTTATAGTCACTCCCCCACTTCTTCAGTGAGTAATGGAGGCGCAACATGGGGACACTGACTACGAGGCTCGATGTACTCAGATATCCACAAGACATACACCTGATGGATTTTCTAAAGGTGGAGAGCATGTCATCCTCTTTAGGGGACATACCACGGTACCAGTGTCACTTCAGGAGGAAGTGATGAGGGAGTTCCACACATCCCCTCTAGTGGTACATCCAAGAGTAGCGAAGATGTACTAGGATCTCCAATGATAGCACTGGTGGCCGGGAATGAAGAAAGCAGTAGCAGAGTTTGTCTCTCAGTGCCTCACTTGTTAGCAAGTGAAGGCGGAGTATTAGGTACCAGAAGGATTGGTTCATCCTATAGAGTTCCCAAAGTGGAAGTGGGATGTGATATACATAGACTTCATGAAGGGACATCCATATATATCCAGGGGTCATGATTATATCTGGGTGATCGTCGACCGACTCACCAAGTCGGCCCACTTCCTACTGATCAGAGAGCAGGGTTCCGTAGAGAGCTTGGGATGCCTCTTTGTGTAGAAGATTGTGCGGCTATATGGAATACCCTCGACGATTGTCTCCGATCATGATACATGTTTTACTTATAGATTATGGAAGGGGTTGTAGGAGGATTTCAGGATGCAGCTTTGTTTGAGCACTGCCTTCCATCCTCAGACGGATGGCCAGACTGAGCGGACCATTCAGACCCTCAAGGAAATGTTGCGTGCTTGCGTCCTCAACTTCGATCATAGCTGGGAGGATCACTTATCTTTAGTGGAGTTTTCATACAACAACAACTATCACTCCACCATTGGGATGACACCTTTTGAGGCGTTTTATGGGAGACCTTGTAGATCACCTTTGTACTGAAATGACCCAGGGGAGTCAGCACTCGTGGGACAAGAGATGGTATGAGCTACCACAGAGAAAGTGAAGATCATCCAGGAGCGGATGAAGACTGCATAGAGAAGGAAGAAGTCTTATGTTGATAGGAGATGGAGACCTCTGGAGTTTGATGATGGTGACCATGTCTTTCTATGGGTATCACCTCGATGAGGTTTGCAGAGATTTGGTCAGGGTAGAAAGTTATCTCTGAGGTTCATTGGACCCTTCCAGGTCCTCAGCAGAGATGGAAATGTGGCTTACCGCCTAGCACTTCCCCCTCAGTTGCACCGGGTGTATGGCGTCTTCCATGTATCTCAGCTGAGGAGATACGTGCATGACCCTTCTCACATCATCAACCATAGCGAGCTGGAAGTCGACAATGGGGCAACATTTACGGAGGTTCCAATAGATATTGAGGATTGAAAGGAGTGGGTCCTTCGTGGGTGGTCGATACCTTTGGTGCACATTCGGAAGTAGCACGAGAACCTCTAGAAGAGAACATGGGAGCGGGAGGCTTATATTCGTGCTCAGTACCCCCACTTGTTTTCTTAGTTTTGTGATGTGGATTTTGGGGATGAAAATCCCTGAGGTGGGGACAATTTAAAGACCTGGAATTTTCATGTAAACTTTTTTGAATTATATGGGAATTTTACGAGTTCGTGAAAATTTATAGTGTGTGATTCTGATGCCCGATGTGCCTGGAATGAATTTCTGAACTTTTTTTCGGGTACGTTCAGTAAACGTACGAGCGGGTTTTTGTAACTTTTAAACCGGTTCTCAGAATTAAAATCTGAGGGCACCATTGAACTCGCAACACATGAATTCTATTAAGGAAACCTTCACCTCGACTACAGTAGGTCGAGGGTGAAAGTTAGATTTTGTGTTTTTCATGGAAATGAAAAATAAAATAAAATAAAATTCTATTTTATTTTTGTTGAAACCTCCCATGTGAATGTTATGTAGTTGGGGACCACCGATCCTGAAACCCCCAATTTTTAATTTAATGGCGGGGACCACCATAACCCTCTTAATGGGGGAGAAACCTCTCAACTCCCCATTAATTCATTCCTCCCATTAAATTGAGCCAATTAATTATGCCAACGTGGTACAATTAATTATGGCAAAAATTAATTTTTCCAAAAATTAAATTGATAGACTTAATTTAATTTATTGGAACCTCTTTTCTTTTGAGGATTGGTTGGAGAAGTGTGGAGAATTGGGAGAAAGCTATGGAGAAATATTACCTCTCCAACGAAGAACTTTTCCTCCAAATGAAGAACACCATAGAAGAATGTTCTTCAGAATCAAGAAAGAGGACGACGTAGGATCTGACTTCATAAGTGTTATTGCAGAGGGAAAAAAAGTTGGAACCTTCTTTTCCTTCACTATTTCATATCGCAACACAACAAAAAACCTTCGAGGTAGGGTTTGATGTTTTAAATACCTCACTTACCTGTTCTTGATGTTCTTCGTGATTCAAAATTTGTGAACTGCTTGTTACCACTCTAACGCGGAGGGTGTAGGCCAAACGAACATAGCCCAACCTCTCCATACTACCTTGTGGTTTTTGATGAAATCTTTGCGACGGAGGAAGATGGAAACTAGAGGTCGGCCGCCGGCGAAGGTGTGACGCGTGTCCGCGCCAGGTGGAGAGCACGACTGGCCATCCGGTCAGCCACCCCACCGCACCGTGGGCCGCCCAGCACGGGCCATGCTAGAACCAGTGGGTTGGGCTAGACCCAATAGGCCAGGCCTCCCCGAACCGGACCGGGTCGGCCCATGCCGGGTTAGGCTGAGCCGTGCCGGACCCGGACCAATTTTGACCCTATACGTTCTTTTGGTCGTAACATTGGCATCAGGCATCCATTTGATGAACTATCTATGGTGCCAAAATCCTTAGGGCGAGACGATCCTTTTGGTATACCCCACTTGAGATTTGGATAAATTTGGGGTATGGTCAGGTTGGATTGAGCATGGATCCAATCAGGACCTCGGGACTAAAAGGTTAATAACTTACAGACCGAGCATCCGATTGTCGCACCGTCTATTGCAATGAGACCCCTATTACGTGGAAATACATTGGGATACTTCTTCGTGGGACTTCGTGTCAGTTGAACTATCGACTAGTAGCTTAAGGAGCTGACTCTCCTGGAGATGAGGAAGCTTAGTGTGGGTACCCTATAGTTGGCTGTGACAATGTACTAGGATCCTGCGTGGGTATGACGATGTACTGACGATGTACTAGGATCCTGTGTGGGTATGATGATGTAATGACAATTTACTAGGATCCTGTGTGGGTCTGACGATGTACTGACGATGTACTAGGATCCTGTGTGGGTCTGATGATGTACTAACGATGTACTAGGATCCTGTGTGGGTCTGATGACATTCTGACGGTGTACTAGGATCATGTATGGGTCTGACGATGTACTGACGATGTACTAGGATCTTGTGTGGGTATGACGATGTACTGAAGATGTACTAGGATCCTATGTGGGTCTGACGATATACTAGGATCCTGTGTGGGTCTGCAATTTGAGATCCTTCGTGGGTCTTCCTCTTAACAGAGTAAGATGATTCATTAGTTACATCTAATCATCTCTAATACTGTACCTAGGTTATTCCTAGTGTGAGATGAGTTCGTACCTGTGTGGTATGCTCCTTCATGGTAATACCTTGGTGGTATTCTTCTATGTGGCGTACCTATGTGGTACTTACCTTTGTGGTATTACTTCCTTTGTGGAACAGTTGAGCTTTGGGTTTTGGGTTGGACCCTGTGTTTCCTCATTATTGAGATGGGTATACTTGATAACTTGGGCATATGTATGGGCATATAACTAAGTAGTGTTGTCACATTTTTACATGCTTTTTGGTTTATCCTTCATGGATTTAGTGAGACATTTGAGGGTCTCGGGGTACCTATTGATTATCGTTATACTCACCCCTGCACGGGCTATGCCCGCACCTTGTTGTGTTTGGTGCAGACGACAGACAATGCTGACCGAGGATAAGAGTACCAGGACTGGAGGTAGCTCATAGGTGGACATTAGATGAGGTGTACCATAGAGACGACCGTTAAAGAGCTTTACCTACCCTTCAGGTAGGATCTTTGGCGGGTTTTTACAAGATTTGTTTTAGTTTTCTTCTAGTTTTTCAATTTTCTTGTACTTTCCAGTTGGGCTTGTATTCTGACCCCTTTTCCTTACTATACACACTCATTTTACTATACATTTTACTTATTTTCATATCTAATTGTGTGCTTGGTTGCATGTGTTTACATGTTATAAATGCAATGCCTTCCAGGTTTTAGAGAATATGCCTTTCGGTGTTAATCGTCAGGCCCTGGCCTATGGAAGGTGGGCTTGGGGTAGTCACAACACAGGCCCTGGGGGATGGTTCGTGACATTTCTTATGTCCTAATAGTGAATGATTTGAAAAACTTTTTACTACTAATTTATCACTACTGCATGAAATAATCGTCATGAAAAATTTTATACTTGAATACAATAGTGGCTATAATTCTCAACAAATATTGTATAATCTTCTTTTAATATGGTTTGTATGCTAAGTTGAATATATTTTCTCTCGAACACTAACTTTTCATCAAGATATTCAATCAGATTCTCCAATATTTTATTATCATGCCACATACTCTTAACTTAGCTTAGATTAATTTATAAATCTTAACACTTCATTCTCATTCTGTACATTTCATTTATTTCTTTTCATCATCTTTTCCCATTTCCGTTAGATTAGGTTCATATAATCCATTAGTATAACTAACCCCCTTACATATGGATCAGCCATGCTTATCACTAACCTAGTGAGAGGAGGAGTTATAAATGACAATTTGACAGTTGTGATGACCTCCATCTACAGTTAAAAAATAAATGAGAAAACAAAGGCTGGACAAAATATAATTTAGGGAAACTATATTAAAAAATTGATAAAACTTGAAAAAAAAGATGAAAAGTGATTTCAATTAATCACATGCCATCTAATTTATCAGTTTAGTCACACATGTTCTGATCAACAATGATAGTATTCAATAACTTCATCAAGAATATTGTAAAACAAGAAGAAAAGCATGGATAAGTTTAACTACCAATTTTTGAATGGTAACTTCTTATATTTGGAATCATTAAATGGGAATATAATAGAGTTGTTGATCTGTGGATAAAAAAGGTTCTCTAAATTTATCAAATTTGAAATTCCTATATTGAAATAAAGAGATTTGGACATGAAACTAATGCATGAAATATGTGATAAATTGACCAAATCTTTTTGGGTCTTAAATGATGGAATTCTTCAAAAAGTTGAAAATTGAATTCAATGTTAGAAGAATCAATAAGGTCATATTTTTCAAAAAATGTAACTTGTAGAGATTGAATTATGTTCCAATGTTTTGGAAGATAAATCCATACTCCTTAACCCTAAAATTGAAATTAGCAACCAACTGTTCATGGATTTTTTTTATGGAGGTTATGGATTTTCTCCAGCTAATGTGTCATCTCTACAAGTGTCTGCATCTCTAAATTACACCGCTCTGCAAAATTTCCCTCCATCTAGTGTCATTCTTCACACCTCCCTCCCCCAAAAATTCATTCCATCAACCTAGGGTTTAATTTTTACTACTATCCACCTATGCCCCCTCACACACCTCATCTCTGCCCCCGCTCCTGGTAGTCGCTCCTCCATCCTCTATGACCTCCAGTTCCTGCAAGTTCTCTCTATGCCTCCCTACCTCCACTACCAACCTCCGCCTCCCTCTGGCTGCTCATCCTATCACCACTACGCCTATGACTGATCCGCCTCCTATAGGCTTGGATCCTACACATCCGGATCGTATGCATCTGGCTCCAACGCCTCTTACTCCTACACACCCATCTCCCACACCTCCTCCCCCACGACTCCGTTGCCACCTGCTTGGCCTCTACCGCCTCCAACTCCTACACATCCACCTACTCCGCTTTGGATTGATCCACCTCCGCATCCTCCTTGATTCCGAAAAAAACCCTAGGTAGTATTATTCTCATATTAATAATCTTATTTTATCTATTGAAGTATATCATAAGATAATGTAGGTTTTAGATCCTAGGTTATATCAAATGCCTTGAGTTCTCCCTCCTTTCCTACCTTCCCCCATCTCCTCTCAACTAAACCACTAGCTTATCTAAATATTCTTCTGTAGTGATTTTGATTCATTTATTCTAGATCCATTCATGTATTTCATTTTTTTAGAATTTTTAGGATCTTAAATGGGTCTTTTTTATGCTTTATTTTCACTATAAAGGATTTACTATGATTTCCTTGTGTTTTTTTTTCAGTTTTTTATGATCAATTTTGTATGTTGCTGCCACTGTTTATGAATCTTATTCTTGGGAACCATTACGGTAAATTCCTTTTCATATAAAGGGATATCATGTTTAAAATCTTTGATCTATGAGTCTCATGAAAATTTTTAGTGATATGTATAGATCTATTGAAGAAGAAAAAGATGTGTAGAGCTAGAAAAACTCTTAATTTTCATGACTAATTCTATTCCCCATGTGTACAGTGCCTATTTCATTTTCTTATCAATGTTTTATCATACTAATGGTTTTAATTTTCATTTATTTTTTTGTGCTTTTCAGTTGCACTTAGTTTCTTCATGGTGGATCTCATAGTTTCATATCAATCATTCTCATAGTTTTAGATCAAATATAAATATTTTTTCTTAAAAAAATGCAATATTGCATATTTATTTCCCATAAGATTATTTAGAATACCATGGGTGATGTTTTTGTAATTCTTACAGGGAAACATGCTATTGATGTTGCATTCCAGTTGCTAAGTGAAAAACCCAAAACAATGGAAGTAAGTCTTCAAGTGAATTTGTCATTTATTTTATAGAGTTCTAGAAATATTGTGTCAGTTCAACTCCTGTTATATACTATCTTATTTTTCATCAGGTTTTATCATTTCTCAACACCATATTCTTATTTAGGCAATTATCGACAGCCATCCAATCTTCCACATGTATCTCAATACCCCTGTACAGTTCGTATTTCATTTTATTATCAATGATTTTTCATATGAATAGTATTCTTTTTCATTTATTGAATTGTTTTTTGTTCTTTTCAGTTACACTTAGTTTCTTTATGGTGGATCTCATAGTTTCATATCAAACATTCTCATATTTCTAAATGAAATATAAATAATTCGTCTTTAAAATGAAATCTTGCATATTTATTTCCCATATGACTATTTAGAACCTCATGGGTGATGGTTTTGTATTTATTATAGGGAAACATGATATTGGTGATGCAGTGCAGTTGCTTTGTGAAAAAACTCAAAATAATGGAAGTAAGTCTTCAAGTGCATTCATCATTTATTTTACATAATTCTAGAAATATGATGATAGTTCAACTCCTGCTATATACTATCTTATTTTTCATCAAGTTTCATTAGGACTCAACCCCCTATTTGTCTTTAGGCAATCATCGATGGCCAGCCACTCTTACACAAGTATCTCAACCCCCCTGTACAGTGCCTATTTCATTTTCATATCAATGATTTATCATACGAATGGTTTTATTTGCATTTATTGAATTTTTTTTTGTTCTTTTCAATTACACTTAGTTTGTTTATGGTGGATCTCATTGTTTCAGATCAAATATTCTCATAGTTCTAGATCAAATATAAATAATTTTTCTTACAAAAAATGAAATCTTTCATATTTATTTCCCATATGATTATTTAGAATCCCATGGGTGATGTTTTTGTATTTCTTATAGAGCAACATGATATTGGTGTTTCATTCTAGTTGCTAAGTGAAAAACTCAAAACAATGGAATTAAGACTCCAGGTGCATTTTTTATTTATTGTATAGAATTCTAGAAATATTGTGACAATTAAATGAAAGTTATGGGCGCAGTGGAAGCGTGGTTTGGACAGAACCCAACTTTAATTTTTACCATGATCAATGATTATTCTGGGATCAATACAACAATGAATGCTAGTCTCCATGGAATAAAATCGAAGATTTAGAAAAGAAGGAAGTGGCCCGAAACCTTTAGAGAGGATATTTCACATCATGTTTATAATTAATTTAATTAATTTTATAAATAAAATAATAACTTGATCTTTGGTATTTTTTCTTCATTGATGATATTGATCATTCGAAATGAACCTTCTAGATTATCTCGTTGTGCTTGTGAGGATCCAAAATAGAATCCCTCTAGTGGTGATCCACACGTGCTCCGATGGACTCTGATCGACACCACTTGTTCTCTAGGTCCTAGCACGGAGAAGCGAGTGTCTTGTGTCGGTCGTTCTTGATCGCTTGTTCTTTGGCCTTGAAGAACGTCTCTTGTTCTTGAGAGGGGTGAGAAGAGGATTTGAGAGAGAAATTGTTTAGCTCAACAACAGAAGTACTTGTCTATTTATATGCATGGAACTTCAGTTACAATATTTAATTTCATAATAGAAATTAAATTCATTCATGAACTTATAGAAAACCCATGCTCATAATAATAATAATGTGTCATTATTTATGGTGCACCAACTTGTGCAAAATAGAATTATGAATAAAATTTCAAATCACAAAATAATAGAAGCATCATTATTATTTTAACTTGTTCCAACTGATAATTATTTACCATCTTGAAAATAATTATTTTACTACCGGACCGACCTTGGTCCGCTCGAACTCCACTTCCATTTATTAAACACTTGAATAAATAAATAAATAATTTATTCTCTTAAATAAATATTTTATTTACAAACTAGTAAATAAATATTTTTTAAATGTTCAATAAAATAAATAAATAAATTTTATTTAATTTATGCGATCATCTTAACTTGAATAAAATTATTCCACGATCTTGAGAGTAATATTTATTTAATTAATTAAATTCAAATAAAATTTAACCGAGACCACAAAAAACACTTACTGTGTGACCCTCTAGGATTATTTCTCATTTGAATTACGCGGGCTTACCTAAAGTCCAAGAGTACTATCTAGCAACGGGTCAAGGCACCCAAGAGAAAGAAAATAAAGTCACAACAATGACATCCACATACGAATGCTCACTGTGTAATATAATCCCTTTGTATCAATATCTCATCAAGTAGGTTTCATGATAGTGTCATCAACCTTTGTACATGATACGTCATTCTTCGAATACCTAAAAGAAACACATCATTACACCATGGCCATGGAATTTCGCGTAATAGTTCTATTTCAATCAAAGGGCCAAGATATCAACTTCCATAAATGGAAGGGACAAATCCTTCCTCAACTTATCCATTAATATCATGTCACTCGTGACGCACCCAATGTGCCCTACTTCCCGCCAACTATTTGTGTGATGGTTTTCGTTAGTAAATCAAATTGCGCGAGTCATGACACATATTAATTATAATCTAAAGTTTTAAGGATCATTACACACGTTCATAGATAGAAATATCCAATGACACCAAAACATGTGGAATTCCTATTGGAAGTTTTGTTCTCATAATCTCTTGTCTTGGAGATTACCAAGTGAGAACTTCATGAGAGGAAGTCTCATCTGCTTATGAGTACCCTCACCTGAATGTCTGCATGATATGTGTCCCTTCATAGTATGTCATCCAAACGTAGAACTATATTTAAGAATATTTTTATAGCATTTCAAGGCTCCCGTCATAGCAGGGAACTGTCATGACCTTATCAATGCAAGAAATACTCTAGGACATTATTACATCATAGTCATGCAAAATAATGAAAAAAATGTAATAAGATGTTTAATATTTAAATAAATTATATATACATGTAATCAAAGTACGACCAGTTGGTTCTAGGACACAAACTCTTACAAACTCCCACTTGGACTAGAGCCAACTACCTACGACTTTCAGTCTGCTAGACCTCACATGGTGATCATGTTTCTGCTGATTCAAGGCTTTAGTCAAGGGGTCTGCTGCGTTGTCTTCTGTGGAAATACTGCTCACTACAACTTCACCTCTCTGAGAAAAATCCATCAAGAGATGATACTTTTGAAGTATGTGCTTCATCCGTTGATGTGACATTGGCTCTTTTGCAAGAGACACCGCTGCAGTATTATCATAGTACAATGTGATGGGATCTTTACTACTAGGTATCACATCTAGGTCTTGGATGAAGCTCCGCATCCAAAATGCTTCTTTAGCTGCCTCAAAAGCTGTGATATACTCAGAATCTGCTGTAGAATCTGTAACCACACTCTACTTTGAGCTCTTCCATCTCACTTCACCTCCATTCAAAGTGAATATGTATCCCATTTATGAATTCATGTCATCTTGATCATTCTAGAAACTAGAATTTATATATCCTCTGATAACTAGTTCCTCATATCCTTCATAAACCAGGAATATATCCTTAGTACACCTCAGATACATTAGGATAGTCTTGACTACCATACAATGAAGGTCACCTGGGTCAGCTTGATATCTGCCTACCACACTTAATGTCTATGAGACATCTAGCCTAGTACATAGAATATCATACATGACAGACCCAATCGCTGATGCATATGGAGTCCTGGCCATTATCATTCTTTACTCATGTGTCTAAGGACACATTTTCTTAGAAATATGAATGCCATGTGACACTGGCAATAATCCCCTCTTGGATTGTTCCATATTGAATATCTTCAGTATCTTATCAATGTATGTACTTTGACTTAGGCCCAAAAATATCTTGGATCTATCAGGATGAATCTTGATCCCAAGAATATATGTTGCCTTGCCCAAGTCCTTAATGGAGAAGCATTGATTCAACCATGCCGTAACAGACTGTAATACTGGTATCTCATTTCCAATAAGTAATATGTCATCAATATATACTATTAGAAAAATGATTGAACTCCCACTAAACCTTTTGTAGAAATAAGGCTCACATTAATTCTTGATAAAACCAAATTCTGTTTTGGCTTCATCAAAATGAATGTTCCATGACCTGGATGCTTGCTTTAATCCATAAATGGATTTCTACAACTTTCAGACCTTACTAGAATCCTTTGGAGTCACAAAACCTTCAGGTTGTGTCATGTAGACATCTTCCTAAAGGTTTCTATTAAGGGAGGATGTTTTAACATCAATTTTCTAAATTTCGTAGTCATGATAAGCCGCAATGGAAAGTAGAATTCTGATGGATTTCATCATTAAAACTAGTGAATAGGTTTTATTGTAGTCAATTATTTGAAGTTGTTTAAACCCTTTTGCAACCAGTCATGCCTTATAGGTACTGAATTCTCCTTCCATGTACAGTTTTCTCTTGAACACCCATTTTCAACCAAAATGATTTACATCAATTAGAGGATCTACCAAAATCCAGACTTGGTTTTGATACATGGAATCCATTTCAGAATTCATGGATTCTTTCCACTTGGAAATGTCTGTTCCAATTAATTCTTCCTTGTATGTTAGAGGATCATTATTATCAACTAATAATGATTCACCATCATTGGTAACCAGACAAATATACCGTTCTAGTTTTCTAACCTATCTTGTACTCATACGCAGTACTTATGTCTCTGGAACAAATTCTTCTTCCATGGGGCTTTGTAAAATCTGTTCATGTACTGACTCTTGTGTACCTTGAGCCTCGAATTCATCGAAGTCGTAGAGACCCGAATCTTGACGTACATGGACATTACATTACTTTTGCGGAATACTTAGTACATAACAAAAACACACACAAGGATCGTAATAGTTTAGTGTCTTTGGAAACTCGGAATATAATTTTCTAATCGTGGTGAAAGATCTTCAACATCTCCCATAAAGATCTTCCTTTTTTTTTACCTAAAACCTTTCTTTATATCCTAGGGAAAATAAAACATAAAAGGGTGAGATCAAATGCTCAGTAAGGGTAAACAAAAGAAATATCAATCACATCATATTCATAAGAACATAACATTTTGGAAATCTTAACCTGAAAGAGAGAGAATAATTTCATAACATGGGATAAATCATAGTAGTGAAATGAAATCCCAATAATCACAAATTAAAACATGAAACTTTGTGGCATACACACATAATCATAGAGAATCATATCTTATTAGTCAAGAATCATTTCCAAGACTATCTTAGTGGACAAAGTCCATTTCTAAACCGAGTCACCCTCGTTTCAGTCCTGTTTCACTGAACCGGTATAACCTACCGTTCCAGCCATGTCTATCTCATGAGATATAAAATCTTTACCCAATGCATTAGAGGGAGATATAGGTCCCACCCATCTCTTAATGATACCATTCTTATGTGTGCCACAAAATCATAAACCATACATCATAGCATAACCCATGTAATAAAAATGGGAATCTTAAACATCGTGACATCATAAAACAATTCATATAAGATAAAGGAATTCATAAATATAATTCCATCACAACATAATCAAATCAATGTAATAATAGGGATAGAAACAAAACCCTTTATTATCTTAGATGGAAAATAATTTTGATAAAACACTTGAACTCCATTCTTGAGGAAAATATCCTTTCTGCTTCAAAAACACTTTTACTTTCTTAACATGTCGTACAATTATAAACTAAAAGAAGTTGATTAAAAATAAACTTGAAAACTTGTAAATTAAGCTTCTTGGAAATAATGTTTTAGAAATCCATTCATGTCGTATAAGTTAAAAAAAACATTCTTCTCGTACTTTTGTCGGAAAAGTCAAAAAGTACCTCGTACCAAAAACGACCAAAGATTCCTTTCATATCTTTTACTAAAAACTCACCGAAGGGTAAAATTGGATTTAAAAAAATTGTAGGTGGATGGAAATAACATTACATATTGAGGAAACATGGATGTGGATGATAAAATACACCCCAGTAAATACCAAAGTATAAACAATCTCGGATAAAAATGAGATTGTGATATTTTCCCTTACCTTAGGTCCATTTTGCTTCTTAAGTGTACGAACATCCTATATAATGATTTAAATAATGTCATTAACTTATTACATAATAATATTCATTGTTATGATATCATATATGGTTCACTTATGACTTTATATTACCCGTTCTTTTGTAAATTCCATGTTAAAGAAGCGTTTTGGGTAAAATCGTTACATTTATCGTAGGTGTTTGGACTTATTGTTCTTGTCATTATTATTACTTATATCATGATTTAATTACTTCAAAAATATAAAATATGATTTATATATTATATATATTCAGTATATATATATATAATATATATAGATAAATGAAATGAAACACACCGTTCATGGAGACGGTAGTCCGTACGTACGCGTGAACGCTGTTTTCCTTTCCTTATTGTCTTGAATGGAAGTGAGTAGATGACATATATATATACATAAATACAGTAGATTTACCATGTCATATATTTCATTATTATTCATTATATATACTTTATAATAATTCTGGAATGGTTAACATGGATAATGAATCTCATCGTGTCGTGGAGACGGTAGTCCGTACGTACGCACGAGCGATGATATCGTTCCCATGGTCGTGGAATTGCGTTGAAGTGTATGTATACTATTTAAGTATCAATATAACTCTATAATAATCATATATAGTTACTCATTACACCATTATACCCATCCAATTAAGGTGGTGGCGGAAAATAGATTACACCACGACGTGGAGACGGTATTCCATACGTACACACGCGCGGTGATTTCCTTTTTCCGTAGGATGGATAGAAGGTTAATTAGAGTTGTTTCATATTCATAATAACATATCAGTATATAAGAAATACTTATGTTATTAATTTATCATGAAACAACTAAATAATAAGAAGTTGAAGAAGAAATAAATTGAAAAAGATCGGTAATGGATATTACCTCTTTTTGACGCGCCTTCACTTAACCTCCACTTAATGAACTAAGGATGGTCTTTGAAGAAGACCAGGACCTCTAGGATGATACTAGGGAAGTGGAGAAGATATTTTGGCAGGGTTTGGCCGAGATTGAATGCTCAAATTGGTGTGAGGAGGAGAGGGAGGAGGTTCCCTTTTATAAGGGAGGAGAGGGGCACCTTAGGAAAATCTCAAAATATTATTTTATATTAAGGTCAAATTCGGTTTATAATGGTTACAAAGGGTCTTATTTCGAAGATAAAGTGGGGATGGGTCGAAATCCTCTCATACAATAGGATTTAGACAAGTTTAGGTTATTATTTTAACCTTATCAATTAGATTTAACTCTAAGTTAAATAATTTAACTTTTACCGTGTCTTTTTGTTTTCTTACACTATACGGTTAATAAACTTACTATATCAAGACAAACGAACCCCAAGTTGTTTATTATTAATATATATAATCTTAGCTAAGTCATTTGGCCAAACCTTATATTTTTAGGAATAAAATAACAATTAATAATATAATATTTGTTTTAAAAACTAATTTATGTCAATTTTGACACTATTTGGTACATGATTTTTATGAAATTTATAACAGAATGATAAGTTCGAACCAAGTTACTTAAATCAACAATAACATGTCATATTATCCTAGAAAATTATTGTAAGTCATAAAGTCTCAAATTAAATTTATTTGGGCATTTATAACATCAATTATGTCAATATTTCATTAATAAGACAATTACTGCATCATCTTTGTGTCATAATAAATGATAATTATTTAATCCCTAAAAATTATAAATAAATTCCTATGATGTAGATAATTGTATTAGATTTCTGGAGACTATTCATGTTCTAAGTTTTATGAAGTTTATCACTAGATTAAAATTATTATACTTATAAGATTTAAGAAAGTGACATGTTGTCACATTCTTTGGTTTTAATAATAATAAAATTATTTTCATTGAAAAAATTTAATTAAATGAATCTAATCCTACCCTTAGGTGATATGGATCGACTTTTAGTCATCCAATAGGATTTTGACATTTGTTAGGGTAATTTTAAAATATTATATTTAACCTTAATTACCCGATTTACCTTTAACTATGGTAAATAAAATTTACCGTAGTTACTATTCATAATTCCCAAAAATAAAAATTAGCTTATTAACATAATTTGGATCCACTGATTCCAAATATGGAATCCATTTTTCCAAATTCAATACACAAAAGTTGCAGAAATTAAATTAAAATTAATCCCGTTGTCGAAAGAAAACGGGGTTTTCTTTAAAACATTGCAAAAGATTGAATTGATTTAACCTACGAATTCAAGGTAAAATCATTGCTAATAACATACATTATATTAAATGGTAAAAATATATTCTATTTACACTTTAAAACCATTCAATATTATAATTTAACCACATAAGATATTACGATGAAAAAAGTTGTTTTTAATTAAAATATAGCGTGTTTTTACTATTCATTAAAATATGAAAGTTATCGGAAAAATATCAAAACTTTATCTAATGTAAATTTTTATATCCTGATTCAAAAGAAGAATTTTATTTTGTCAAATTTAACTTATAAACATGTCAAAAACTATATTTAAAGTGGGTGCGCCATCAAAAGGCGGTAAAACTGCATTTTTTGAAAAATACTTATTTTACCTGAAAAATTTATTTTGTTCTTATACCATGTTCTAGAAAATGTGTAAGATGAATAGTAATTTTATAAAATTCAAAATTTAGTTAATACTATTCATAACGGCTAGTTCATAATAATATTATAATAATATATCATTGTTTAGTAAAACCCGGTATTGCGTACAACACATGCTATCGAGGAAGGTCATGATTGCATGTAATGCAAGCCAAGTCAGGGTTCCATGTTGTGCAAGAATCCTTCGTTGTTTCGTATAACAGAATCCAACCATATTTTATTTATACATTGAATATATATATATATATATAAACACACTCAATGTTGCGTAGAATGACTATTATAAAACGAACTTGAAATTGTGTGTAACACGATCTAAGAATAGCGTTGCGTATACTGAAAGCTAATACGGTGTTGCGTATAGTACAAGCTAAACTTGGTGTGGTGTATAATAGAAGACATCAATGAAATTAGAAGAATATTTTTCATAAAATCTCGGGGTGTTACATTCTACCCCCCTTAAAATGAATTTCGCCCTCGAAATTCGTTGGGGTTATAAATGGTTTGCTACTTGAAAATTTCTTTAATAGAAACCCACATCATAAAAAGGAATACAAAAACATGACTTTAAAAACTAATGTATGAAACGTAACGGTTACCCAAATTAACTAATCACTGGGTTTCCACATAGGAGAACATAGGTGAAAATATGGATATGGAAGAGAAATCTAACCATCATGTTCTGATAGAGAGTGGTAGAGAACATGGATATGGAAAAGCCAACAATCACAAAGCCATAGATTTGTGATGATCTAGGGTACCATCTGATTCATCAGATATAAGGGCACTTGGACAACATTTTTGGTTTTCAAGATCATTTCCCTAAAGTTGAAGAATTTGAATTAGAATAAATACTTACTTTATTTTGGTACAATCTCACTGTTGTTCGTGCCTTGAACAATTTCCACTTCATCTCTTAAAGAAATGAAGTTGAATTTGTTATTCCTGAAGTGTTAACAGATCATGTTATAGAATGACGGGTCATTCCATCTGTCTCAAACAAAAGGTTAGCAAAAGTTATTAAATATACATAAGTCGATCTATAGTGAGATTAATCATATATGGTTCCTAAAATGGACTTATACTTCATATATCATACCTCTTAATAAAATAAAGCTAGTTTATACTAACCAGGGACTTCCTGTAGGCCAGTGGTAGGTGATAAAGGCCAGTCACACTTCAGTTGTGGGTTCGATTCCCACAGCCTTGTCCGACACGATGGGCTGTTGCCCGTCCTGCAGGTTGTCCTTTTTCTAAAACTATATTACTATAACATCCCATCAATAATATCTAAAAACAAACAATACTAACTTATGTCCAACATAATCCATTCCAATCTTTAGGTTTATCCATAATACTGCAGTCCACTCTCAGAGATTTAATACCATCATTGATCCCCATATATCATAAGATATATCTTGTTGGTCACATTCCAAAAAATTCAAAGGCCTTAATCATGTACTCTCTTGAATACCCATTGAACCTTATTGAAAACATGAGTTCTGTTAAAAGTTAACTCTTTCCACATACCAAAATCCTCAAAATTCTATATACTCAAACCATGATATCACTTAGTCCTTATATCAATCATGAGCTCATGAATACTGTCAAATATTTCATTTTCTCATTTTCCATTAATTATGCGCATATCATCTTTTTTCCAAAAATATCTCAATCACTTTGAATACCACATTAGACCAATACATAAATATTCCAATACTCCATGATACAAAATTATTTTGGAATCCCATTACATAAACACTTAATCATTCCACCACATCGTTGTCATATTCAACATCGCCAATAGTGATTGCATGTGACTTCCCTTTTTCCTTTTCCTTAAGCGGTTGCTCATGTCGATCATCACTAAACCTTGGATTAGGGCATTTATTAGCATAATGCCCCATTTCCTTGCACTTGAAGCATTGAAGTGTAGTAGGTTCATTCTGTGTATCCCTTCCTTTGTTTGCATCATTATACATCTTCTTCCCATCATTGCGGCATTCAAATGCCCGATGACCTTCCTTTACACATTTGAAACATTTACTTTTCCCTTTAAGACAATCTCCACCATGCTTCTTTCCACACTTTGAGCATAAGGAAACATTCATCTTCTTTTCACCATTATTCTGAGATTTCTCCTTGAACTCCATCTTTCGTTTCTTGTCAAAACTATGAGATGGATAAGTAACACTAACTTCCATTTCTACCTTGATAGCACAATGCACAATTTCTTCATAGCTACTGAAGTCTCTTATAGCTAATTCCCTTAGAAGACTTGGTTTTAAGCCACTGAAAAATCGATCAACTTTACTTTCAGGTTGAATGATAATGCCAGATACATACCTTTCAAGTCTTGTAAAATTCGCTTCGTATATACCAACAGATTCATCATCCTTCTGCTTCAGCTCAAGAAACTCCTTTTCCATCTTTGTTTGAAGAATACGAGGGAAGTACTTACTGAAAAACAAGTTCTTGAACTCGTCCCATTCCATGGACTCAATTTCATCTCTTGGCCTCGTATTCTTGATAAGATTCCACCATTGATCAGCTTCACCTTCCAAACGATATACTGCTAAGATGACTTTATCATGTTCAGAACATTGAAGAACTGAAAATATCTTTTCAGTGGTACTGATCCATTGTTCAGCAACAAGTGGATCGGAAGACCCACTAAAAGAAGGTGGACGTTGCCTCATGATGGACTTAATAGAATATTGTTCCCTTATCTGCTCATTTGGAAGTCCATAATGATTCATAGCTTGTGTAAGTATAGAAATAATATTTTTCACTCCATCTCCCATAACACTTGTTTGTTCAGGAGCACAATCATTGCATTGTCCATTACAGTGATCAACACGGTTCCTTCGGGTTCCAGCCATCGTCTAAAACCCAAAAAGAATAGTGTGAGAGGCAAAAATAATGCTAGGGAAATCAAAATAGTAAAGGGGGAGTACCCTTAATATCTAACATCTTTGGTTAAATTCTAAGATCGTTACAGTAGTTCTAGGACCATATCCTATACGTATACTTATCCTTAGGGATATCCCTAGACATACCTTATAAATATCTCTAGGGATCTCACTAACGTTCTCACATCCTAGTTTCCAAAGGTTGACTAAACCTTTCCTCTGATACCAATTGTAGAGACCCGAATCTTGACGTACATGGACATTACATTACTTTTTCGGAATACTTAGTACATAACAAAAACACACACAAGGATCGTAATAGTTTAGTGTCTTTAGAAACTCGGAATATAATCTTCTAATCGTGGTGAAAGATCTTCAACATCTCCCATAAAGATCTTCCTTTTTTTACCTAAAACCTTTCTTTATATCCTGGGGAAAAGAAAACATAAAAGGGTGAGCTCAAATTCTCAGTAAGGGTAAACAAAAGAAATATCAATCACATCATATTCATAAGAACATAAAATTTTGGAAATCTTAACCTGCAAAAGAGAGCATAATTTCATAACATGAGATAAATCATAGTAGTGAAATGAAATCCCAATAATCATAACATAAAACATGAAACTTTGTGGCATACACACATAATCATAGAGAATCATATCTTATTAGTCAATACTCATTTCCAATACTATCTTAGTGGACAAAGTCCATTTCTGAACCGAGTCACCCTCGTTTCAGTCCTGTTTCACTGAACCGGTATAACCTACCGTTCCAGCCATGTCTATCTCATGAGATATGAAATATTTACCCAATGCATTGGAGGGAGATATAGGTCTCACCCATCTCTTAATGATACCATTCTTATGTGTACCACAAAATCATAAACCATACATCATAGCATAACCCATGTAATAAAAATGGGAATCTTAAACATCGTGACATCATAAAACAATTAATATAAGATAAAGGAATTCATAAATATAATTCCATCACAACATAATCAAATCAATGTAATAATAGGGATAGAAACAATACCCTTTATTATCTTAGATGTAAAATAATTTTGATAAAACACTTGAACTCCATTCTTGAGGAAAATATCCTTTCTGCTTCAAAAACACTTTTCCTTTCTTAACATGTCGTACAATTATAAACTAAAAGAAGTTGATTAAAAATAAACTTGAAAACTTGTAAAGGAAGCTTCTTGGAAATAATGTTTTAAAAATCCATTCATGTCGTATAAGTTAAAAAAAACATTCTTCTCGTACTTTTGTCAGAAAAGTCAAAAAGTACCTCGTACCAAAAACGACCAAAGATTCCTTTCATATCTTTTACTAAAAACTCACTGAAGGGTAAAATTGGATTTAAAAAATTGTAGGTGTATGGAAATAACATTACATATTGAGGAAACCTGGATGTGGATGATAAAATACACCCCAGTAAATACCAAAGTATAAACAATCTCAGATAAAAATGAGATTGTGATATTTTCTCTTACCTTAGGTCCGTTTTGCTTCGTAAGTGTCCAAAACTCCTGTATAATGATTTAAATAATGTCATTAACTTATTACAGAATCATATTCATTGTTATGATATCATATATGGTTCA
This sequence comes from Viscum album, assembly GCA_963277665.1. Taxonomy (NCBI): domain Eukaryota; kingdom Viridiplantae; phylum Streptophyta; class Magnoliopsida; order Santalales; family Viscaceae; genus Viscum; species Viscum album. Next base: position 966,381,705 of record OY728150.1, read on the forward strand.
CTTATGACTTTATATTACCCGTTCTTTTGTAAATTCCATGTTTAAGAAGCGTTTTGGGTAAAATCATCTCATTTATCGTAGGTGTTTGGACTTATTGTTCTTGACATTATTATTACTTATATCATGATTTAATTACTTCCAGAATATAAAATATGATTTATATATCATATATATTCAGTATATATATATATATATATAATATAGATAAATGAAATGAAACACACCGTTCATGGAGACGGTAGTCCGTACATACGCATGAACGCTGTTTTCCTTTCCTTATTGTCTTGAATGGAAGTGAGTAGATGACATATATATATACATAAATACAGTAGATTTACCATGTCTTATATTTCATTATTATTCATTATATATACTTTATAATCATTCTGGAATGGTTAACATGGATAATGAATCTCATCGCGTCGTGGAGACGGTAGTCTGTACGTACGCACGAGCGATGATATCGTTCCCATGGTCGTGGAATTGGGTTGAAGTGTATTTATACTATTTCAGTATCAATATCACTCTATAATAATCATATATAGTTACTCATTACACCATTATACCCATCCAATTAAGGTGGTGGCGGAAAATAGATTACACCACGGCGTGGAGACGGTATTCCGTACGTACGCACGTGCGGTGATTTCCTTTTTCCGTAGGATGGATAGAAGGTTAATTAGAGTTGTTTCATATTTATAATAAAATATCAGTATATAATAAATACTGATGTTATTACTTTATCATGAAACAACTAAATAAGAAGAAGTTGAAGAAGAAAGAAATTGAAAATGATCGGTAATGGATATTACCTCTTTTTGACGCGCCTTCACTTAACCTCCACTTAAAGAACTAAGGATGGTCTTTGAAGAAGACCAGGACCTCTAGAATGATACTAAGGAAGTGGAGAAGATATTTTGGTAGGTTTGGCCGAGCTTTAATTCTCAAATTGGTGTGAGGAGGAGAGGGAGGAGGTTCCCTTTTATAAGGGAGGAGAGGGGCACCTTAGGAAAATCTCAAAATATTATTTTATATTAAGGTCAAATTCGGTTTATAATGGTTCCAAAGGGTCTTATTTCGAAGCTAAAGTGGGTATGGGTCGAAATACTCTCATACAATAGGATTTAGACAAGTTTAGGTTATTATTTTAACCTTATCAATTAGATTTAACTCTAAGTTAAATAATTGAACTTTTACCGTGTCTTTTTGTTTTCTTACACTATACGGTTAATAAACTTACTATATCAAGCCAAACGAACCCCAAGTTGTTTATTATTAATATATATAATCTTAGATAAGTCATTTGGCCAAACCTTAGATTTTTAGGAATAAAATAACAATTAATAATATAATATTTTTTTAAAAAACTAATTTATGTCAATTTTGACACTATTTGGTACATGATTTTTATGAAATTTATAACAGAATGATAAGTTAGAACCAAGTTACTTAAATCAACAATAACATGTCATATTAACCTATAAAATTAGTGTAAGTCATAAAAAGTCTCAAATTACATTTATTTGGGCATTTATAACATCAATTATGTCAATATTTCATTAATAAGACAATTATTGCATCATCTTTGTGTCATAATAAATGATAATTATTTAATCCCTAAAAATTAAAAATAAATTCCTATGATGTATATAATTGTATTATCTTTCTGGATACTATTCATTTTCTAAGTTTCATGAAGTTTATCACTAGATTAAAATTATTATACTTATAAGAGTTAAGAAAGTGACATGTTGTCACATTCTTTGGTTTTAATAATAATAACATTATTTTCATTGAAAAAATTTAATTAAATGAATCTAATCTGACCCTTAGGTGATATGGGTCGACTTTTAGTCATCCAATAGGATTTTTACATTTTTTAGGGTAATTTTAAAATATTATATTTACCCTTAATTACCCGATTTACCTTTAACTATGATAAATAAAATTTACCGTAGTTACTATTCATAATTCCCAAAAATAAAAAGTAGCTTATTAACATAATTTGGATCCATTGATTACAAATATGGAATCAATTTTTCCAAATTCAATACACAAAAGTTGCAGAAATTAAATTAAAATTAATCCCGTTGTCGAAAAAAACGAGGTTTTCTTTAAAACATTGCAAAAGATTGAATTGATTTAACCTACGAATTCAAGGTAAAATCAATGATAATGACATAAATTATATTAAATGGTAAAAATATATTCTATTTACACTTTAAAACCATTCAATATTATAATTTAACCACATAATATATTACGATGAAAAAAGTTGTTTTTAATTAAAATATAGTGTGTTTTCGCTATTCATTAAAATATGAAAGTTATCGGAATAATATCAAAACTTTATCTAATGTAAATTTTTATATCGTGATTCAAAAGAATAATTTTATTTTGTCAAATTGAACTTATAAACATGTCAAAAACTAGATATAATGTGGGTGTGCCATCAAAAGGCGATAAAACTGCATTTTTTGAAAAATACTTATTTTACCCGAAAAATTTATTTTGTTCTTATACCATGTTCTAGAAAATGTGTAAGATGAATAGTAATGTTATAAAATTCAAAATTTAGTTAATACTATTCATAACGGCTAGTTCATAATAATATTATAATAATATATCGTTGTTTAGTAAAACCCGGTATTGCGTACAACACACGCTATCGAGGAAGGTCACGATTGCGTGTAATGCAAGCCAAGTCAGGGTTCCGTGTTGTGCAAGAATCCTTCGTTGTTTCGTATAACAGAATCCAACTATATTTTATTTATACATTGAATATATATCTATATAAAAACACTCAATGTTGCGTAGAATGACTATTATAAAACGAACTTGAAATTGTGTGTAACACGATCCAAGAATAGCGTTGCGTACACTGCAAGATAATACGGTGTTGAGTATAGTACAAGCTAAACTTGGTGTGGTGTATAATAGAAGACATCAATGAAATTAAAAGAATATTTTTCATAAAATCTCGGGGTGTTACAGAATTCTACCTTTCTCCCACTATCACTTTTAGAGATGTGCTCCCTCTCAGGGAATATGGAATGTCTTACCACTATAACCTTTTAGTCTAGGGGGTTTTATAGGTAATATCCTCTTGTTTCCTTGGTATATCCTATAAAGGTACACTTTGTGCCTCAGGGTATGAGTTTTTTACCTAAAGAGGCCTTAACAGATGCCTCTCTACCCCACACATGTAAATTCGATAACATGGATTTTCTTTCACTCCAGAACTCGTATGGAATACCAGTTATCAATTTAGTTGGTACTTGGTTTAGTATGTGTACTTCTATTTATAACGCATATCCCGAAAAGTAAAATGGAAGACTCAGATGGCTCATCATTGATCTCACCATGTCTAATAGGGTTCGGTTCCTCCTTTCACTCACACCATTCCACTAGGGTGTGTTTAGAGGAGTGAGTTGGGATAGGATTCCAAACTCCCGTAAGTAATCAATGAAGTCATAATTAATATATTCTCTACCTCGTTCTGAGTGGAGTTTCTTAATATTCTTACCAAGCTGGTTCTCAACTTCATTCTTGTATTCTTTAAACTTATCAAAAAAATCTGACTTATACCTCATTAAGTAGATATATCCATATCTACTAAAAATCATTAGTAAAAGTTATGAAGTATGAGTACCCTCCCCTTGCTTCAACTGTATATAGTACACACACATCGGTATGAACCAATTCAAGAAGTTCTTTAGCACTTTCACCTTTCTCACTAAATGGGGATTTGGTCATTTTTCCTTGTAAACATGCATGACATGCGCCAAGTGGTTTTATTTTGAAAGAATCTAAATATCCATCTTGATGTAACTTTGTCAAGCATTTCTCATTTTCATGACCTAGCTGATGATGCCAAAGTTAGGTGTGGTATGAGTCATGTGAATTATCTTTGTTATCGATTTCCATTACATGGTTTGTGTAATCAAACACTTAAAGACCGTTGTATAAATATTCCCTACCAAAACAAATGTTATCTTTGTAAAAGAAGCAAAATTAATTTCCAAACTTGAAAAGAAATCCATATGTATTTAATTTGGATAGAGAAATAATATTTTTAGTTATAGAAGGCACATAATAACAACCCTTTAACACCAAGATCATCCCAGTTGGCAACATGATGTGGTAGTCACCGACAACTACATCAGCAAATATGGCTCTGTTGGCTGTTCATAGATCTACCTCCCCTCAGTAAATATTTCTAAATATACTTCGTTCCTGTAATTAGATACATATATGAGAACCAAAATCTATATCTAATACCCAATTTATAGAAACAAATAGATTTCATTCGATAACAAATGCGCATGAAGCTTCCACTTGCTTCTTAGGTTGGGTGCAGTTCTTCTTCTAGTGGACCTTCTTTCCACATGCGAAACAAACAGTCTCTTGTTCCTTTGCCTCCCCTTTGATCTTCCTTTTCTTGGAAGGTCGTGAAGAAGATTTGGGATTAAATCTCCTCACCATCCCTTTCCTATTATTCACAATAAGGACAGAATAATTTTTACACTTCATATCTTTATCCACTTGGTGAATGAGGATAAGAAGATTAGATAGAGACTTCTCAATGTTGTTCATATTGAAATTGACAACAAAGTTAGAGAAGCTCTGAGGGAGTGATGTGAGAATGAGATCAGTGCCCAGTTATTCAGGGATTTTAAACCCTAGAACCTCTAGGCACTCAATGTAGCCAATGATCTTGACTACATGAGGCCCATCTGGGGAACCTTCTCCAAGATTACTCTGAAAGAGTGCCTTAGAGATCTCAAATCTTTCCTATCTTTCTCTCTCCTAGTAAAGACCATGTAGGTGCTCGAGCATTCTATAAGCATCCATGTTTTCACGAGACTTCATGAGATCACTAGACATTGATGATAGCATCAAGCATTGAACATCGATCACATCGTTCATATGTTTCTCATAGACCAGTAAATCCCCATCACTCGCCTCTTTGGTTGGAGGATTAGGTAATGCTAACTCTAGCATGTAATACTTCCATTCATGTCATAGGATAACCCGAAGGTGTCTAAACCATTCCTGGAAGTTACTGTCGGTGAGAATGTAGTCTTTATCCATAATTTATCGTAGGGATAGTGTGGTTTATGAGCTTGTTATTTTTATTCTAAAATTAGAAGAGTATATCATTAGTACTTTCTTGATTACATTTTATGAGAAATAAAATATTTTTATTAAGTCTCCCACTATTTTATCAATTCCCAATAACCCTCACCAATGAACTCAGAATATCCAGTTTCCATGACATTCTAGTGGCAAGGATCCATATTCTCCTTCGCATAACCCCCAAAAGGGTTGGTTAAGCTATTAGAAGGTATTTAGGTAGGCAGGCCTTTTCCAACTGTGGGATTGCAACTCCTTGATATGTTGAGTGGACTCCCCAATCCTGAAATCACGACTTTTGGATTTCCTCAACTCCTGCCTCCAATATTACACCAAATCTAGCAAGGGATACTCCTCTTGATGTAATATGGTTAAGTTAACCTGAAACCTTTTATAAAGGCTTCCTATATAAAAGTAAGTGTCCCAAAAAGGGTTAGTCAAACACATAGTTTTATTGAGTTTTGACCTCAATCAAATTACGGAAGGCTTGGTCTGAATTAATATTTAATTTGAGGGATTTTTATCTCTTATGCATGAATCAGTTATTATAATTATCACATGATTTTTAATATTAAGTTGAAGTTACTTAAGTGATTAACCATTACATGATAATATTTACACATAAGTATGGTTTATTTTAGTTCTTTTTTCATGCTTGTTTAATTCATTAATTATGTTATCGTGACAACACTTCCATAATGATAAACCATGCAACTGACAGAAATAAAATAAAGATAATGATCATGATATTTTCTAATGTTTAGTTTATCTAGTTGTTGATAAACTAACCCTGACCTAGGGGAGAAACATCTTGAACATTTTGGGTTCGTGTTTATAGCTTTCCACCTGTCCACCTCTGTATCTCCTAGGATTGGTTTCATCTTGGCTCCAGCTTGAACTGCCTCCGCTAGATTGGGAGTTCCATCCATTACATATGCATTTTTTTAACTCACATACAGGTGAGGGGTAAAAAGTGGTTTTACATAAAAGAAACCTTGGGAACGCATGCCCTACATATTAATGATGATAAGGCTCACAGACCAACAAATTTAATTTAAATAAATTAATTAAAAGAAACCATCCACATACAAAGGTCTTGGTCTAGCTCATGATCATCCATGCATGCAACGATATTTATTCATAAATAAAACTATCATTCAATTATTTAATCATTCTTGTTTAAGATAAATCATGCTCGAATCAATTAATTATCATATTTAATTAATCAATCCTTTTATCTTAAACCCTTTTCTGAATTTCCTTGATATTATCAAACATCATAATTTTAAACAAATAAATTCATTTAAAATTATCTTTGTACGTAACTTGTACCTTGGAGGCAACCCAGTGAATTCCTATTCAAAACTAACCAATGAGTAGAAATTAACATTACGCAAATGTTAAATTAAACACATATATATAAAAGACATATCATGTGTTGTGCCTCAGCTTTATTCCTACACGATGGTACACATCTCAAGGGTTTATATAATATAATAATAAATTTTAATAAATATTTATAATTTGGATGAGTATACAACATATAGTTCCAACTACACGGTGTTTACTATTTTTCACCATCCATTCGAAGTACATGCCCGGGGAAACGGTGTGTGAGTGTACTTCAGAAATCTTCGGAGTACATGTCATTTCCAGTAGGACACATGTTGTGTAGTTCCTCGTTACATGGTCTCCAGCCGAGCAAGCTGTGTATGGGGTACACAGTCCAACCCTAACCAGAAGGGACTACACATTGTGTCCAGTGGGACACACGACGTGTAATTCGAAAACCACATGCCACCTGTTCTTGGTCAACACACAGAGTCACTAGACTTAGACAAACTCTAATGACACGACTTGTTTGGAGGACCATAACAAGTGCATTGAACCTTGGATACATGGTGTGTGCTGCCGAATACATGTCGTGTGTTCTTGTGTTGTATGTCTAGGAACCTTTGAAACCTCTAGATGAGATCCTCTATTTTGTTTTAATCAAACTTAAATTAAAAGATCGTTTCTATAAGGTGAACGAGAAACGAAAGAGGAGGAACAAATCTCAAGATTCAGATTTTCCAAACGATTAACTTGAATTGAAACAACTAAATTATTAAATGTGTAAATAATCAAAGAAATATTTAAATAATTATAAACTATGATGTAATCGCTCTGATACCACTTGAAGGTTCCGGGTGCAGCAGAAGCATGGTTGGGAAGGAACCCAAATTTAATTTCTAGCATGATCAATGATTATTCTGGGATCAATAAAACAATGAACGCCAGTCTCCACAGAATAGAATCAAAGATTTAGATAAAGAAGGAAGAGGCTCGAACCCCTTATAAAGGATATTGCACATTATTTTTATAATTAATTTAATTAATTTTATAAATAAAATAATACATGTATCTTCAGTATTTTTTCTTCGTTGATGATATTGATCATTCAGAATAACCCTTCCAGATTATCTCATTACGCTTGCGAGGATCCAAACTAGAATCCCTCTTGCGGTGATCCACGCGTGCTCTGATGACCTCCGATTGATACCACTCATTTTTTGGGTGCTAGCACAAAGAAGCGAGTGTATTGTGTTGGTCATTCTTGATCGCTTTTTCTTCATCCTTGAAGAACGTATCTCATTATTGAGAGGGGTAGGAAGAGGATTTGAGAGAAAAATTGTTTAGATCAACAATTCTCAATTCACCAAGTGTGCGATATGTTCACCATGGCACAATAGACGTATTTTTCTATTTATATGCATGGAAATTCAGTTTCAATATTTAATTGCATAACAGTAATTAAATACATTCATGAACTTAGAGAAAACCCATGATCATAATAATAATACCGCGTCATTATTTATGGTGTGCCAACTTGTGCAAAACTGAATTATGAATAAAATTCTCCATCCCAAAATAATAGCAGCGTTGTTATTATTTTAACTTATGCCAACTCTTGCAAATAATTATTTTACTACCAGACCAACCTTGGTCCGCTCGAATGCCACTTCCATTTATTGAACACCCGAATAAATAAATAAATAATTTATTCTCTTAAATAAATATTTTATTTACAAACTAGTAAATAAATATTTATTAAATGTTCAATAAAATAAATAAATATATTTTATTTAATTTATGCAATCATATTTACTTTAATAAAATTATTCCATAGTCTTGAGAATAATATTTATTTAATTAATTAAATTCAAATAGAATTTAACTGAGACCACCAAAAACACTTAGTGTGTGACCCTCTAGGATTCTTTCTCATTGTCATTAGGTGGGTTTGCCTAAAGTCCAAGAGTACTGTCTAGAAATGGGTCAAGGCACCCAAGAGAAAGAACATAAATTCACAACAACAACATCCACATATGAACGCTCACTGTGTAATGTAATACCTTTGTCTCAATATCTCATCAAGTAGGTTTCATGATAGTGTCATCAACCTTTATAATTGATACATCATTCTTTGACTACATAAAATAAACTCATCGTTACACCATGTCCATGGAATTTCACATGACAGTTCTATTTTAATCAAAGGGATGAGATATCAACTTCCATAAATGGAAGGGACAAATCCTTCCCTGACTTATCCATTAATATCATGTCACTTGTGATGCAACCAAAGTACCCTACTTCCTTCCAACTGTCTACGTGACTATTTTCATCAGTTAATCAAAGTGAGCGAGTCGTGACACGTATTAATGATAATCTTAAAGTCTAAGGATCATTATACATGCTTACAGATATAAATATTCGATGAAACCAAAAAATGCGGAATTCCTACTGGCAGGTCTGTTCTCATAATCTCTGTCTTGGAGATTACCAAGTGAGAACTTCATGAGAGGAAGTCTCATATGCTTATGAGTACTCACACCTGATGGTCTGCATGTTATGTGTCCCTTCATAGTATTTCATCTAACTGTATAACTATATTTAAAATATTATTATAGCATTTAAAGCTTCTCATCATAGCGGGGAACTTCCATGACCTTATCGGTATAACAAATACTCTAGGACATTATTACATCATAGTCATACAAAACAATGAAAAATATTTAATAAGATGTTTAATATTAAAATACATTAAATATCCATGTAATTAAAGTAAAACCAATTGTTTCTAGGACACCAAATCTTACATTCAACTCCAGTTAGATACTTTTTTATTTTTCATCAGGTTTCATCGGGTCTTATTAGGTCTTAACCCCCAATTTGTCTTCAGGCAATCATTGACGGCCAACCACTCTTCCAAAAATATCTCAACCCCCCTGTATAGTGCCTATTTCATTTTCTTATGAATGGTTTATCATAGAAATGGTTTACATTTGCATTTATTAAATTTTTTTGTGCTTTTCAGTTACACATAGTTTCTTCATGGTGGATCTCATAGTTTCATATCAAACATTCTCATAGTTTTAGATCAAATATAAATAATTTGTCTTAAAAAAATGTATTCTTGCATATTTATTTCCCATATAATCATTTACAAGCCCATGGGTGATGTTTTTGTATTTCTTACAGGGAAACATGATATTGTTGTTGCAGTCCAGTTGTTAATCCAGTTGCTAAGTGAAAAACTCAAAACAATAGAAGTAATTCTTCAGGTGTGTTTTTTATTTATTTTATAGAATTATAGAAATATTTTGATATTTCAACTCTTTCTATATACTATATTATTTTTCATCAGGTTTCATTGGGTCACATCAGGTCTCAACCCCCTATTTGTCTTTAGGAAATCATTGACGGCCAACCACTCTTCCATAGGTATCTCAACCCCCTGTAGAGTGCCTATATCATTTTCTTATGAATGATTTATCATAAAAATGGTTTTCATTTGCATTTATTGATTTTTTGTGCTTTTCAGTTACACATAGTTTCTTCGTGGTGGATCTCGTAGTTTCAGATCAAACATTCTCATAGTTTTATATCAAATATAAATAATTTTTCTTAAAAAAATGTAATCTTGTATATTTATTTCCCATAAGATCATTTACAGTCCCATGGGTGATTTTTTGGTATTTCTTATAGGTAAACATGATATTGAATCTTCCTTTCGTTGCGGGGAATTTTTGATAGAAAAATCATATTTATATTTCATCCATGGTAAGCGCGCTGCAGTTTTTTTCTCTTCTATGAAGCTTCCTCTGGTTGTGGGGATCTTCTAGTAGAAAAATCATATGTGATTTCATGTTCATAATTGATGAGTTTCTGATTTTGTTTTCTATTTTCTTTTAAATAATTTTGTCATAGTTTGTTTGTGTTTCATGTGAAAAAAAATCTATTCGCGTTTCCTAACTGTTTTCTTGATTGGGATTCGAATTTATTCCAAGTTTATTTCTGGAAAAAAAGTCAAACCCTTCTTTTCCCTTGATTTAGTTTGTATATCATTTCATCTATTTTTGTATTCTATTTATAATAATTTTCATTATGTATCTCTCCCATTCCTGGAATATCCACATAAATGCTTACTGTTTTAAACACCAGAATTTGATTTGTTTCCTTTGAAAAGACAAAGATGAAAGTTGGTAGCTCCTTTATAGGTTTTTTATAAAGAATAAAACATTCCCATTTACCTTTCAGCAGGTATAAATTCTGAAGTTTTATTATCATGAAATTTGATTTCTGTTGTGACATGCATGGTTCCTGATTACTCAGTTTAATGCAGCTTTTTGACATGCATCTGTTGATCATCCAAGGCTATATTTCATATTTTCAAATTAATATCAATAATTTTTGATTATTTATCATGTTTATTGGAGGTTATGATGAAAATTAAAAGTTTATGTGGCTTAAATTAAACGATTGCGCCCATTGTAATGATGCTCAAAGCTCAAGTCATTTTCTTTTTCACCCAGGGTACTGTTTCTTGGAGAGAAAAGTAGGTGGGAATATGATGAATATAACCTAGAAGAAAACCTTCATATATTTAACCAAAGATGAAAAATAGAGAATAAATACAAGCAGGGAGGAAGAGAAGAGAAGAAATTAGAGACGAAAACTCAAGAGTTCCCTAGGGAGATCTTACCCAAGCCCAGCTGGCTGCTTAAACAAATCAGTATATATTTTATTCTTCTTCATTCTATTTTATTTTAATTACATAATTGGAGTTGACATTAAAAAAATTTTCATTTCGATTTACCTAGCATGATTAATACTGACTGCATTTGATCATATAATTTTCCAATTCCAAAACATCACATTTTTTCTACACTACTTACAGATCTCAGTAATTTTTTCAACTTATTGATTAAAGTCAGTTATTCATGTAGAAAATTCTATTGACTGAATTTGATGCTGAAGATGTGGTCCAACGAACTCTTACATCTCGAGACTCTAAGTAAACAACAAGCCATGAACTACATCCCCATTTAAAGGAAAACTTCAACAAGAAAACTAACAAACTTGACTGAAATTTGGTGATGTAATTACAAGGTATTTGAAATACATTACTGATTTTGTTATTTTCTAATTACTATTTACAATTTTTACTTCCAATATTAAATTTACTTTATTAAATATACACAAAAGGTGTATGAACATGTATAAGGAACAACTAGACCCTATATGATGAGTAAATCGCGTAATGGTTACATATTTACCACTATTTTTCTCAACTTTAGTAACCTGTGTAGGTACCATATTACTATCAACTAGAAACCACCAGTACTTTTCCACTACAACGCCGTAGGAACCCACTTCTTGAAGGTTTTACTAGCACAATTTGCTGAATTTAGTTTTACTCCAAGGGGGACACTATCTTATGTTAAATTATTCAGTTATTGTAACTGTTTTCACCCAGTTTTTTTCTAAATAAACCATCTGTTTAGACAATCTGTTTTTATTTCCACGTCTTCAACTCAAAATCAAATCTGATACAACTTATGTTTCAATTTTCATGTTTCAATATTTGTATTACTTTTTATTATTTGATTTTAATGATACTTCATGTATTTTATTTCTCTATGTTGACAATATATTACCATTCCTTTTCATAGATACCTTCTGCTTTTTACTACAATATTGAATTTTGAGTAACATGAAAAACATTGTTTCATTACACTGTGTACAATGACATTACATTTTTTTAATGAATCAGAACCATAAGATTTCAATAAAAAATGAATCGTCTCGTGCATTTGCACGGGCAAAGTACTAGTTAATTTAGAAGATGAGAAAAATATGGAAAGGGGTTTATAACTAGATTTATATGACTAAAAAAAATTCAAATCAGAATTGAAGAACTTCTTCCTACTGAAACTAATTTTCAAAACTCAGTAGTATTAACCTCTATTTCCATGGGTTATAATGGTGTTTTTTCCTAAAGGAGGCTTTAAGAGTTTTGATCCGACCTTGTAGGTACTTTTACCCCACCTACAATTCACAAAAATCAATTAGGTTGAATCTATCATGAAATAAAAAGTGGACAATGATTAAAAAATCTTTGAAAATGTGGAAAACCTATTGTTTTTTCTTTCCATAGGGGTCTTTTAGGGATGTGAGGAAGCTTTTAGGGAACAAGATTTCTTCCATAGAGTTTTGGGTTCCCATACATTTAAATTATCACCAAAAAATAAATGGGAAACTCACTTGTAGTGGTTCCTACTTAGGATACCACATCCTCTGAGTTTCTATGGTTAGATTTCGAGGGGAGTTCGGCTAGGGAATTTAAATCTAACACTGCATGGGAGGAAAACTATGGTTCAATAAATTTATTTTTTCTTGTTTCCTTTCCTTTGAATTAAAACCCATCACTATTTTTTTTTCTTTTGTTATATTCCTTACTCTCCCATTTTTTTCAACCTTCCCTAGAACTTCACTAACACACACTCTCACTATTTCTAGGAGTTTGTTTTGATTTTTAGTGATTTGATTTAATGATTGAAGGATTTTACCCTTGAAGGTACCTTCATGAATATATCAAGTAGAGCATGGAATTATAAAGAGGGATAATTGGGATGAGTATAAGGAAACAAAGTAACAATTTTTTAAGGGAGTATTCTCATTTATTTTTCATAAATTCTTAATTATTGAAATCATTTAATGCTTCCCAAGAAATTAAAATTTAATCTGTTTTGTCGCTTAAAATTTTACCTCTATGTGAAACTTAGTGTGAGGAAAATTGCTTCCTTATTGGTACTAAATTAAGTGAATCTACTGGGATATTTTATTAAATTAATCTTTTTTTTATTGAAAACCTTTTTTAAGATAGAATTTAAAAACAACCTTTCCACCCTATAATTTTCCATAACTTAGTATGAGAGTTTTTGAACCTAGTTTCTCTGTTAACATGATATTGTTTGTGTAGAGACCCAAACTTGACGTACATGGAAATTACATTACTTTTGCGAAATACTTAATACATGAAAAAAAATGCCCAAGGACCGTATTAGTTTAGTGTCTTTGGAAACTTGGAACATAATCTTCTAATCATGGTGAAAGATCTTCAACATCTCCCATAAAAAACTTCCCCTTTCGTTTTCTTACTTAAAACCATTATTTATATCATGGGTAAAAGAAAACATAGAAGGGTGAGCTCGAATGCTCAGTAAGGGTAAACATGGAGAACATATAACAATCCTTAAACATTTTAACGTACAAAAATGAACATAAAATCTTAACATCAAAATCTTGAGCAATGACATAAAACATGTCAGTACACAAGGTATAGATCATAAAGGAACATTTATCATGATAAAGTAGCATGGGGATAAAACCTGTAATTGTGGAAAATCATTAAGCGCATGTTATGATTTCCATAGTATCCAAGACATTGCTGCCAGGACCATCATAGTGGACAAAGTCCATTACTGAACCTGATTCACTTTTCGTTCTAGCCATGTCTATCTCATGAGATATAAATCTTTTTCCAATGCATTGGAGGGAGATATAGGTCCCACCCATATCATAATGAAATCATTATTTCGTGTGCCACAAAATAAACATAAATCTTTCATCATAACCCAAAGAATAATATTGGTTTCATAAATATCATCCCATCATAACATAATCCATATAAAACAAACGGATATCATTTCATCATAAGAAAAATCAAACCATATAAATAGTAGAGACATTATACTTGAAACATAAACATACTAAATAATGTCATCTTATATGGAAAATAGTTTTGATAAAACACTTGAAATTAATTATTGAGGAAAATATCCATTCTTCTTCAAAATAATTTTCTTTTCAAAGAATTTCATGCAGTTTTAAAATAAAAGGATTTTTGTTCAAAATAATCATTAAACCTTGTAGAGGAAGCTTCATGAAAATAAGGCGTTATAAAACCATAAAAATATATTCTTACCGTATGAGTTAAAAAACATTCTACTTGTACTTTTTCTAGAAAAGTGCAAAAAGTACCTCATATGGTAAACAAAAGAAATATTTTGTCCATACCATGTGGTAAAAATGGGTAAAAATGGATTTAAACATACATGGAAGAATAGTAAACAATTTATGAAACATTTTGAGAAAACATGGACATGGATGATAAAAATAACCCTAGAAAATACTTACGAATAAACAATCTTGGATAAGAATTATATTGGAATAATTATCCCTTACCTTATGTCCAATTTCTTCTGTATGTGTCCGAGACTCCTCTTCCCCGACGTGCCTCTTTTAAACTTCCCTTTAGGGCACTAGAGTTGGTCTTTTGAGAGGACTAAAACCTCTATAATATAACTAGAGAGGTTGAGAAGAAGAATTGGCAGGGTTTGGCCAAGCTTGAAGTCTTAAAATGGAGTGAAGAGAAGAGGGAGGAGGTGCCCTTTTATAAGAGAGGAGAGGGGCACTTTTGGAAACCTCCAAAATATTAATTTATAATAAACTCAAACCCTACCTAAAAACCTCCAAAATGACTCAAATTAGAATATGAGATGAGATAGGGTTGTAATATCAACAGAAAATAACATTTAGACATGTTGGGAAATTATTTTAAACCTTATCAATTTGATTTATCCTTATTTAATCTATTTAATCTTATTTGTGGTAATAATATTCTAAATTTTAAATTGTTATAAATAATTACACATGTGTTGTTAATTGTCCACAATTGGATACTTTATGAAATTTTAAACCATATAAAATTCAATTTATAATTTTTAAATATTGTTTTTATTTTTAAACAATTTAATAACATGTTATTTTTATAAAAAATCAATAGTGTCAATTTTGACACTATTCATTTATTTTAATTTAAATAAAATCCTAACAGAGGATATATTTGAACCAAAATATGAAATAGATTTATAACATTTCATATTCATCTAGAAAATTTGTGGAGAACATTAATTAGTTCATATAATATTTATTTTAATATTTTTAAAACCATTTATTTGATATTTTTATTAAAAAAATAATTACTACAACATTTTTGTATAATTATTTAATATACTTATTTGTTGCATTAAAATTAATAATAAAATACTATGATGAAGATAAATCTAATATATTTCATAAGAATACTTTTAGTTGAATTTATCTTCTAAAAAAACAAACTTTTAAAATATTATCTTTATTAAAGTATAAAGGTGACAACTTTAATATCATTTAAAATAAAATAATATAAATGTCATAATATGTTTTATAAGGTTTAAAATGGTCTAAAAGTCGACCCTTGGATGGTTAGGGTATAGATATACTCAACCAATAAGGTTTTTTCAAGTTTCTGGTCCTTTTTATGGGTATTATTATTTTAATAAAAACTATATTATTGATTTTTCAGTAAATAAATAATTTCTGCATCATTAATGTATAAGCTATTAAGGTAATTATATATTTCTTAAAAATCACAAATAAATTACCATGATTAAGGGAAAAAATTATATTTCAAATGAGTATTTATAATTGAATTTATATTCTGTATAATCTTATATTAAAAATACTTTAATTATTAAAGTTTGAGTGATACATATTTCACTTTCTTTAAATAAAATAAATTAAAGGCCTTAATCACACCCAAGTGGGTTACAAAAGATACAATTTAGACCCAAGTATATTTTAGGATGAAATATAATCATCCAATTATATTAATACAAGTGTTAGGGTAATTTTATAATATTATTTTTACCCTTAATTACCTGATTTACCTTTAACTGTAGTAAATAAAATTTACCTTAGTTACTATTCATAATGCCTAATAATAAAAAGTATCATATTAACATAATTTGAACCTACTAATTCAAAATATGGAATCCATTTTTCCAAATTCAATACACAGAAGTTGCAGTATTTAATTTAAAATTAATCCTACTGTTGAGAAAATGAGTTTTAAAAGTTAAAATATTGCAAAAGATTGAAATGTTTTTACCTATGAATTCAATATAAAATTAATGATAATGACATACATAATATTAAATGGTAAAAATATATTATATTTATACTTTAAAACTATTCAATATTATAATTTAACCATATAAATTATCTTGATGAAAAAAGTATTTTTTAATTAAAATTCATCATATTTTTACTATTCATCAAAATATGAAAGTTAACAGAAAAATATTAAAAATTATCCAAAGTGAATTTTTTTTATAATTATTGAAATTAATAAATTTATTTCATCAAATTGAACTTATAAATATGTCAAAAACTAGATTTAAAGTGGGTGCGCCATCAAAAGGCGGCAAAACTGCATTTTTTGAAAAATACTTATTTTACCCGAAAAATTTATTTTGTTCTCATAACATGTTTTAGAATATGTGTAAGATGAATGATATTGTTATAAAATTAAAAATGTGGTTAATACTAGTCATAATGGATAGTTCATAATAATTTTATAACAATATATCATTGTTTAGTGAAACTCGGTATTGCATACAACACACGCTATTGAGGAAGGTCGCTCTTGCATGTAACACAAGCCAAGAATAGTGTTTGCATATAATAAAAGCTAATAAGATGTTGCATATAGCGCAAGTTAATTTTGGTGTAGCGTACAACATAAGAAATTAATGAAATTAAAAGGAATGTTTCTCATAAAATCTTGGGGTGTTACATTCTACCCCCCTTATAATGAATTTCGCCCTCGAAATTCGTTGAGGTTATAAATGGTTTACTAAATGAAAGTTTCTTTCATAGAAACCCACATTGTAAAAAATAATACTAAAACTTATTTTTAAAATTTAAAGTTAGAAACATAACGGTCACCCAAAGTAACTCAACACTGGGTTTCCACATAGGAGAATACAGGTGAAATTATGGATATAGAAGAGAAATATAATCATCATGTTCTAATGAAGAGTGGTAGAGAACATGTCTATGAAAAAGCCAACGATCACAAAGCCATAAATTTGTGATGATCTAAGGTACCATTATATTCATCCGATATGAGGGTACTAGGACAACATTTTTGGTTTTCAAGATCATTTCCCTAGAATTGATGATTTGTTTTTTGCATAAGGATAAATACTTACTTGATTTCAGTGTAATATCATCGTAGATCATTCCATGAACAATTTATAATTCATCTCTTATTTAAAGAAATGAAGTTGAATTTTTCATTCTTGAAGTATTAGAAGATCATGTGATAGAATGATAGGTCATTCCATCTGTCTCTATCACAAAAAGGTTAGCAAAAGTTATTAAATATACATAAGTACATATATGGTGAGGTTAAACGTATATGGTTCCAAAAATGTACTTATACTTTATATATCATATAGCTTAATAAAATAAAACTAATTTCTTCTAACCAGGGACTTCTTATAGGCCAATGGTAGGCGATAAAGGCCTTCCATACTTCGGTTGTAGGTTCGATTCCCGTAACCTTGTCTGACGCGACATGTTGTCGCTCATCTTACGGGTTTTCCTTTTTCTAAAACTATACTATTATAGAATTTCAGAAATAATATCAAAAAGTTCTAGCCTTAAACAATACTATCTAATGTCTAACTTAATTCATTCCAATCTTTAGGCTTATCCAAAATACTTTTGTCCAATCTCATAGTATAAAGAAAAAGATTACTAGAGAGGTCATCTACCAAGCATGTAAATACCATAATTTATCCCCCATATATCATAAGATATATCTTGTTGGTCATATTCCAAATATGTGAATACCTTAATCATGTATTCTCTTGAAACATGAATTACCATAGAACCTTAGTGAAAACATGAATGATGTCAAAAGTTAAATCTTTCCACATACCAAAATCCCAAAATTTCTATATACTCAAACCATGATGTCACTTTGTCCTTATATCAGTCATGAGCTCATTAATACTATCAAACATATTATTTTCTCCTTATCTCTTCATTATGCGCATATCATCTTCTTTCCAAAAATATCTAAATAACCTTTCATGGTTACTGGTATCATTCAACATATACTTTCAAATAATTTAGGAAAAACAATAGTGTAACAATCCTTAGATGTTTCTTTATTCCATAGTACCATTAAATTACCTATACAACATTAATCTTGATAAACATACAATCATTCCACTATCTTCTTAAACCATTGACCGTGCTTCATCATTTTATTCCTCAACACCTCTTTCATCTCATATATCATTTGTAGTCTCTTCATAATCATCAACATAAATACTACCCATACGACCATGCTGATTCTCTTCATGAATTTTCCCTTAGGGATTTGGTTTGCATAATGCCCGTACATTCCACATTTAAAACATTTAACTGTTGTCGATGTCTTAGAAATACCATTATCCTTGTCCATGGTGTTAACTGAACCTTTTCATTTGGAATTACTGGCTTTGTGTACTTTTCCACACCCAAAGAATCTTCCAGTTCCTTTGAAACATTCTCTCTGATGCCTCTTTCCACATGATTTATATGAGGGAAATTAAACTTTCTTTCCACTATGATCATCATGAAACTCCATATTTTTCTTATTAGATGAGTCACGAAACTTACCAAAGTTGAGATTATTGATCATATTATGATATTTCTGATTAGTCATAATAACGATGTTTCGCCTTCCGAATCCTGTTTCATTTGGTTGCTCATGAAGAATATCATTCCATTTCCCATCATATTCTCCATTAACATGAATCTTCCTGTTTCCAGCCATTTTCTAAAACTCAAAAGGAACAGTGTGAGAGGAAAAAAATCATATTAGGAAAATAACATAATCAAGGGGGATTACTTTTAATATCTAACATCTTAGGTTTAATTCTAAGATCGTTACCATAATTATAGGACTATAACATATCACTACTACAACTTAGGCCTTTATCAGTGCTAAAAACTGGCATTAACAGCGCTAGAAAAGCGCTATTAATGCTGGTGTAGATAAAGGGGGGTCCCCTTTATTAGCCCTCCCAGAAGCGCTGATATAGGGGACCTTTATCAGCTCTAACAAAAGTGCTGATAAAGGACCCCCTTTATCAGCGCTTCTCTTAGCGCTGATAAAGGTCCCCTATATCAGCGCTTCTCGGAGCGCTGATAAAGGACCCCTTTATCAGCGCTTCTTTTAGCGCTGATAAAGGTCTCCTATATTGGCGCTTGACGGAGCGCTGATAAAGGGTTCCTTTATCAGCGCTCCTCTAGCGCTGTTAAAGGTCTCCTTTATCAGCGCTAAAAAAACGCTGATAAAGGCCCCATCACCTGCACCAAAAAAACAGTACCTACACACCTGCACACCTGAATACCTGCACAAAGTAGCACATGCACACCTGCACACCATAGCACCCGCACCCAATATTTTGACCGACAACGGTATATACATTTACTTAACATCATGAATACAAAAAAACGCATTGCTATATACATTTCAAACATTGTTTTACATGGTTACATTTACAATTATCCAACAACAGTTATAAACATTCATGTTTCATCCTTTGATATCCGTGATCCGCTCTCGACGGTATTTGTTTCTGAAAAAAGCATCCAAACTCAAGGAAAAAAATTCACCTATATAAGAAAACAAATATTATGTTAGTAATGCAATAATGAAAGAAATTAAAAGAGTAATATGAAAGAATACATTAATATGGAAATGTGAAACTAAAATATGAAATTTTAAACTCAAAAGTTTTCATTTTCATAACAATGAAAGGGAATAATGTAAAATCAATATGTTTGGCGTATGTCATTGGTGTTGTTTTCCAAAGTCTATCTCAATTTGAAACTGATATCAGACACTTTTAGTCATACTGGTCATGTCGTGCGTCGGATTGAGGTGTGGTCGATTCGTACACGTCACAAATGACTCGTGGATCGTTGTCCTAAAGTATCAAAACAATCCAAACGTGTTTGCTCAGTTTGGTGTATGTCATTGGTGTTGTTTTCCAATGTTTATCTCAATTTGAAACTGATATTAGACACTTTTAGCCATACCGGTCACACCGTGCATCGGATTGAGGTGCGATCGATTCGTACACGTCAAAAATGACTCGCGGATCATTTTCCTAAAGTATCAAAACAATCCGATTGCATTTGATCAGTTTGGCGTATGTCATTGGTGTTGTTTTCCAAAGTTTATCTCAATTTGAAACTGATATCAGACACTTTTAGTCATACCAGTCATGCCATGCGTCGGATTGAGGTGCAGTCAATTCGTACACGTCACAAATGACTCGTGGATCGTTTTCCTAAAGTATCAAAACAATCCGAACATGTTTGATCGGTTTGGCGTATGTCATTGGTGTTGTTTTCCAAAGTCTATCTCAATTTGAAACTGATATCAAACACTTTTAGTCATACTGGTCACGTCGTACGTCAGATTGAGGTGTGGTTGATTCGTACATGTCACAAATGACTCTTGGATCGTTGTTATAAAGTATCAAAACAATCCGAACGCATTTTCTTGGTTTTCCGTATGTCATTGGTGTTGTTTTCCAAAGTTTATCTCAATTTGAAACTGATATCAGACACTTTTAGCCATATCGGTCACACCGTGCGTCGGATTGAGGTGAAGTTGATTTTTACACGTCACAAATGACTCGTGGATCGTTTTCCTAAAGTACCAAAACAATCCGAACGCATTTGCTCGGTTTGGAGTATGTCATTGGTGTTTTTTTCCAAAGTTTATCTCAATTTGAAACTGATATCAGACACTTTTAGCCATACCGGTCACACCGTGCGTCGGATTGAGGTGTGGTCGATTCGTACACGTCAAAAATGACTCTCGGATCGTTGTCCTAAAGTATCAAAACAATCCGAACGCGTTTGCTCGGTTTGGCGTATGTCATTGGTGTTTTTTTACAAAGTTTATCTCAATTTGAAACTGATATCAGTCACTTTTAGCCATACCGGTCATGCCGTGTGTCGGATTGAGGTGCAGTCGATTCATACACGTCACAAATGACTCGTGGATCGTTGTCCTAAAGTATAAAAACAATCCGAATGCGTTTGCTCAGTTTGGCGTATGTCATTGGTGTTGTTTTCCAAAGTCCATCTCAATTTGAAACTGATATCAGACAGTTTTAGTCATACTGGTCACGTCGTGCGTCGGATTGAGGTGCGGTTGATTCGTAAATGTCAAAAATGACTCGTAGATCGTTGTCCTAAAGTATCAAAACAATCCGAATGCATTTTCTCAGTTTGTTGTATGTCATTGTTGTTTTTTTCCAAAGTTTATCTCAATATGAAACTGATATCAGACACTTTTAGCCATACCGGTCACACCGTGCATCGAATTGAGGTGCAGTCGATTCGTACACGTCACAAATGACTCGTGGATTGTTTTACTAAAGTATCAAAACAATCCGAATGTGTTTTCTCGGTTTGGCGTATGTCATTGGTGTTGTTTTCCAAAGTTTATCTCAATTTGAAACTAATATCAGACACTTTTAGCCATACCGGTCACACCGTGCGTCAGATTAAGGTGCGGTCGATTCGTAAACGTCACAAATGACTCGCGGATCGTTTTCCTAAAGTATCAAAACAATACGAACGTGTTTTCTCGGTTTGGAGTATGTCATTGTTGTTGTTTTCCAAATTTTATCTCAATTTGAAACTGATATCAGAAACTTTTAGCCATACCGGTCACGTCGTGCGTCGGATTGAG
Organism: Viscum album; assembly: GCA_963277665.1. Lineage (NCBI taxonomy): Eukaryota > Viridiplantae > Streptophyta > Magnoliopsida > Santalales > Viscaceae > Viscum > Viscum album. The sequence continues at coordinate 966,403,828 of OY728150.1, forward strand.
GTGCAGTTGATTCGTACACATCTCAAAGGACTCGTGGATCATTGTACTAAAGTATCAAAACAATCCGAACGCGTTTTCTCGGTTTGGCGTATTTCATTGTTGTTGTTTTCCAAAGTCTATCTCAATTTGAAACTGATATCAGACACTTTTAGTCATACTGGTCACGTCGTGCATCAGATTGAGGTGAGGTCGATTCGTACACGTCAAAAAATGACTCATGGATCGTTTTCCTAAAGTATCAAAACAATCCGAACATGTTTGATCGGTTTGTCATATGTCATTGGTGTTGTTTTCCAAAGTTTATCTCAATTTGAAACTGATATCAGACACTTTTATCCATACTGGTCACACTGTGTGTTGGATTGAGGTGCGGTCGATTCGTACACGTCAAAAATTACTCGTGGATCATTTTCCTAAAGTATCAAAACAATACGAATGCATTTTCTTGGTTTGGCGTATGTCATTGGTGTTGTTTTCCAAAGTTTATCTCAATTTGAAACTGATATCAGACACTTTTAGCCATACCGGTCACTCCGTGTGTCGGATTGAGGTGCGGTCGATTCGTACACATCACAAATGACTCGGGGATCATTGTCCTAAAGTATAAAAACAATCCAAACCCGTTTTCTCAGTTTTCCGTATGTCATTGGTGTTGTTTTCCAAAATTTATGTCATTTTCAAACTAAGTAGTAGGAATTCACTAATCTAAGGATATGAATCATAAGAAAAGGAGATCATAGATTCTCAATAAGTGTAAAGGGAGATATGAATAACTATATAAAGATAACATAAGTATTAGGAATTCACCTTCATTGTCCTATTTGTTTACATTCTTCCATCAGGTACGATGCCCATTCATTTCTAAAGACATTTATATCATCTTCTGAATAGGATTTTTTTGCGACAGTCATAGTAGTAATGAAAAAATATAAATACACAAAGGATTAATAATTATTTTAAATAAAGTAGTAATTATTTTCAAAAATACCTCTTCAGGGATGCTAGTTTGTCCATGAAATACGATCTCTTTCAAAAATTTACAAACATAATAACCGCAGTCCTTGTCATTTGTTTGTTTCGGACACTGCAGAAACATCGAGAAAAATAAGTAATTTGTTTTGATATGTATTTGGATAGTGAAATATAATTATATATACCCAGATACTTCTCCATTTGTAGATCTTGTGGGCATTGTCATCCTTACGCCCTGGATTCATTCTAGCCTTTAGACTATATTCATACACCGCCCTATCATAACAAAATCCTCATTAAAAGATAATATAAATTATATAACTAGATATTTAGTTCTAAAATGTTGGATCTAGTGTATTACAAATTGACAATCGCCATCATCTGTGGTCGGTTAGTTGGATATCCATGTAGTGAATCCAGAAAATAAATCTTTGGAGTATCCAAATTGACTGCAATGAGCATCCAATGTTCCCTAAAAACACAAAAAGAAATAAGTACTGATAGAAATTAAAATATAATTGATATGATTAAAATGTAGAGTTTTACCCTTGCATCGTTGGTATTAAAAAGAGCATGTCAGTCGTAATTCTTCTTTGAAACGTTCTGAGCAGATTTGACATCAATTCAGCCTGAAAATTAGAATCTATTTCTGTTCGTTGTAAGAAATGGTGTGAGGACTAACGAGTCCAAATTTGTATTCGTGGGAAAATCCCTTCAATTGTTTTTCATATATACGCCTGTGAAAAATATGAGATGTATTTATCCATAATTATCAAAGTATATCAGCTTCTGTAAAATCAAATCATGAAAACATACCTCATGTATACATTTATAACTGAGGTGCCTAGCCAGTCGTATGTGATGATCTCAGAAACAGCGTCTGCACTAACGAAATCTATTGTTTCCTCTCCGTACATATCTTTTTCATAAACAATTGTATGACTCTTTCCGTCTTTCATTTTCGTATCCACATGAGCTTGTAATGATATTAAATGTGGATATAGAATGGGCGGAGTGAACGCGCTCTCAGTAGATCGTTTTGATCGGTTGGTTGATCCAATGTTGGAGCCGCTCTTTTGTTTTAGCTTCTCCATTTTATCCTTCTGTAAAAGATTCGACGGCCATGCAACGAATGTTCCAACAACTTTTTCCACCGTATGAATGTCGTCATCGTCATTTGGCACCGGTATCTCAGCACTCGGCTCATGAGCTACGTTAATCAACACTTTTACATGACCGGTTGGAAGTGGTCTGGAATGTAGCGTGTCATTCTGCATATTGAACACCGTAGCCCTCGCTACAAGGCGATGGGTGGGAGTTGACAGATATAAATCACAGTCATTTTCACCCTACAGAATATCATTACATGAAAGGTATCAGTGTCTGTGATTCACATCTCACAAAAACAAATATTATAACATTGATTACCTCTGTTAAGTCAGGTCTTTGAGGGGAATGGCTCGCCTCAAAGCTGGTGAGGGGTGGATCTTCTCGCGGGGGTTGTTCTTGAGTTGTTTGTTCTCTTCGCCTCTCCTCCATCAAACTCGTTAGCATCTTTCCCTGAGTTTGGATTAGTTCTTCAAGGGTAGCTACTTTATCTCTCATTACATGCAATTCTTTAGTTTGTTCATCCTCTTGTTTTTTTTTCTGAAAATATGTCCGGGGTGACACCCCAAAACCCACACCTCTGACGCGGCCATACTGTTCTGGCTGTTTCAAGGCCATTGAAAGTATGTCTGCATCCGGTGCAGGTGTTGTTGATTCCTGTGACTATGTCAAATAGAAAATATGAAAAAATAAGTAAGCACCATTATGTAATAGTGATTTAAAGCAAAACAAGTTTATATTATGTCATACTTACACATGTTTCCCACACTTTTTGTGTGTTTCCATCTATCAGTTTCTCCTCTTTATTAACACGAGCCTCCTTCCATAGAACACGGCGTGGAATGGAAGTGACTTGAGATTTTGCTTCATCAATCTGCATATAAACAGAAAAACATGGTTACAGTGTTGTTTTATGTCACATAAAATTATTACAGTACTTTTAAAATACATACCAATTGTTTTTCAATTGAAGCGTACCCCAACCTTGCTTTACGGTAGGGGTACGCTAGTTTTTCTGCCCATTCTTTATTTTCAGCACTCAGTTGCTGTTTCATAAATAAAAACCTATCAATCAACATGATGAATACAAGCAACGTTACACAACGTGTAACCAAACACAATGTACCTGAAAATTCTGTTTCGCACGACGGTTGCAAAATGCATCCCACGTTCCTTGGGATATAAAGTGTGCATAAAGAGGAGGTGGGTGCGTCTTGATTTTCCCTTCGGCATCTTTCAGATGATGATTCGTTAAAATGCTGAAAAAGCCTCTATGAATCCTTCCTGTCAGTCTGAAAACATATTCTTTGTAACACCCCGAGATTTTATGAAAATATTATTTTAATTTCATTAATGTCTTATGTTGTATTCTACACCAAGATTACCCTGCGCTATACGCAACACCGTATTAGCTTGCAGTATACGCAACACTATTCTTGGACCGTGTTACACATAATTTTGATAATAGTTATTCTACGCAACATTGAGTATATATATATATATATTAAATGTATAAATGAAATATGTTTGGATTCTGTTATACGAAACAATGAAGGATTCTTACACAACACGCAACCCTGACTTGGCTTTCATTACACGCAATCGCGACCTTCCTCGATAGCGTGTGTTGTACACAATACCGGGTTTTAATAAACAATGTTATATTATTATAATATTGTCATGAACTAGCCGTTATGAATAGTATTAACTAAATTTTGAATTTTATAACATTATTATTCATCTTACACATTTCTAGAACATGGTATAAGAACAAAATAAATTTTTCGGGTAAAATAAGTATTTTTCAAAAAAATGCAGTTTTGCCGCCTTTTGATGGCGCACCCACTTTAAATCTATTTTTTGACATGTTTATAAGTTCAATTTGACAAAATAAAATTCTTCTTTGGAATCAAGAAATAAAAATTTACTTTGGATAAATTTTTCATATTATTCTGGTAACTTTCACATTTTAATGAATAGTAAAAACACGCTATATTTTAATTAAAAACAACTTTTTTCATCGTAATATCTTATGTGGTTAAATTATAATATTGAATGGTTTTAAAGTATAAATAGAATATATTTTTACCATTTAATATAATGTATGTCATTAGCATTGATTTTACCTTGAATTCGTAGGTTAAATCAATTCAATCTTTTGCAATGTTTTAAACAAAAACCCGTTTTTATTCGACAACGGGATTAATTTTAATTTAATTTCTGCAACTTCTGTGTATGGAATTTTAAAAAATGGATTCCATATTTGTAATCAGTGGGTCCAAATTATGTTAATAAGCTACTTTTTATTTTTGGGAATTATGAATAGTAACTACGGTAAATTTTATTTACCATAGTTAAAGGTAAATCGGGTAATTAAGGGTAAATATAATATTTTAAAATTACCCTAACAAATGTCAAAATCCTATTGGATGACTAAAAGTCGACCCATATCACCTAAGGGTCAGATTAGAATCATTTAATGAACATTTTTCCATGAAAATAACTTAATTATTATTAAAACCAAAGAAAGTGACAACATGTCACTCTCTTAAATTTTATAAGTATATTAATATTAATTTAGTGATAAACTTCATGAAACTTAGAAAATGAATAGTCTACAGAAATCTAATGAAATTATCTACATCATATAAATTTATTTATAATTTTTAGGGATTAAATAATTATCATTAATTATGACACAATAGTGATGCAGAAATTGTTTATCTAGTGAAAAATCAAGAATATTGTTTTTTTAAACTAATAGTGACCATAAAATGCACAAATACCTAACCAAAACTTATTGGACATGTAAATGTAAACCATAAGCATCCAATGGTAGAATATTTGACCATTTGGAGCCTTATAAAAGCGATTATGACACTTATATTATTTTATTTTAAATGATGCCAAAGTTGTCACCTTCATAATTTAATAAATATAACAATTTAAATATTGTGATTTTAAGATGATAAATTCGAGTAAAAGTATTATTGTGAAAGGTAATATATTTATCTTCATCATAGAATTTTATTTTAAATTTTTATACAACAAATAAGTATATTAAATAATTATACAAAAATGATGTAGTAATTATTTTGTTAAGAGATAAACCAAATAAATGGTTTTAAAAATAATAAAATAAATATTATATGAACTATTTAATGGGATACAATAATTTTATAGATACATATGACCTTTTATTAATATATTAAAGCTTTTAGTTCGAACATAACTTCTGTATATATTTTATTTAAATTCAAATAAATGAATAGTGTCAAAATTGACACTATTGTTATTTTACAAAAATAACATATTATAAAATTGTTTAAAAATCACAAAAATATTTAAAAATTATAAATTTATATTTATATGGTCTATAATGTTATAAATTAAACAACTATGGAAAATTCATAACAAATAAGTAATTATTTGTTATAATTTAAAATTTAGAATTTTATTACCACAAATAAACTTAAATAGATTAAATAAGGATAAATCAAAATGATAAGGTTTAAAATAAGATCCAAACATGTCTAAATTTGATTGGTTGATGAGATTACAACCCTATCTCATCTAATATTCGAATATGAGTCATTTTTGGAGGTTTTTAAGTGGGGTTAGATTTATTATAAATTAATATTTTTAAGAATTCCTAAGGTGCCCCTCTCCTCCCTTATAAAAGGGTACCTCCTCCCCCTCCTCCTCACACCAAATTGAGCACTCAAGCTCGGCCAACCCCTGAAAAAATATCTTCTCCACTTCCCTAGAAACATCCTAGAGGTTCTGGTCTTCCTCAAAGACCAATTTTAGTGCCCTAAGAGGAGGTCTCAAAGAGGCGCTTCAAAGAAGAGGTAATTACCGTTACCAATTCTTTCATCTTTATTTCTTCTTCCACTTCTTCTTCTTAGGTTGTTTCATTATGAAGTAATAACATCAGTATCACTCATATACTGATATGTTATTATAAGTAAGAAACAACCCTATTTCACCATCTATCCATCCTACGGAAAAAGAAATCACCGCGCGTGCGTACGTACGGAATACCGTCTCCACGCCGTGGTGTAATCTATTTTCCACCACCACCTTACATGGATGGGTATAATGGTGTAAAGAATAACTATACATAGTTATTACAACATCATATTGATTCTGATATATTGTATAATCCACTCCAATTCAATTCAATATTTATGGAAATGATATCATCGCTCGTGCGTACGTACGGAATACCGTCTCCACGACGCGATGAGATTCATTCTTAATGATTAACCATTCATGAATGATTATAACGTATATATAATAAGTACTAATGAAATATATGACATAATAATGATACTGGATTTATGTATATATATATATGTATCTCATCTACTTACTTCCATTCAAGACAATAAGGAAAGAAAAACAGCGTTCATGCGTACGTACGGACTACCGTCTCCATGAACGGTGTTTTTCATTTTATTTATCTATCTATTATATATATATATACTGAATATATATGATATATAAATCATATTTTATATTCTGTAAGTAAGTAAATCATTATATAAGTAATAATGATGTCAAGAACAACAAGTCAAAACACCTACGATAAATGAAACGATTTTACCCAAAACGCTTCTTTAACATGGAATTTACAAAAGAACGGGTAATATAATGTCATAAGTGAACCATATATGATATCATAACAATGAATATGATTCTTTAATAAGTCAATGACATTATTTAAATCATTATACAGGAGGTTCGGACACATACGAAGCAAATCGGACCTAAGGTAAGGGAAAATATCACAATCTCATTTTTATCCGAGATTGTTTATTCGTAAGTATTTACTGGGGTGTATTTTATCATCCACATCCATGTTTCATCAATATGTAATATTATTTCCATCCACCTACAATTTTTTAAATCCAATTTTACCCTTTGGTGAGTTTTTAGTAAAAGATATGAAAGGAATCTTTTGTCGTTTTTCGTACGAGGTACTTTTTGACTTTTCCGACAAAAGTACGAAGAATGTTTTTTTAACGTATACGGCATGAATGGATTTTTAAAACATTATTTCCAAGAATCTTACTTTACAAGTTTTCAAGTTTATTTTTAATCAACTTCTTTTAGTTTAAAGTTTTATGACATGTTAAGAAAGGAAAAATGTTTTTAAAGAAGAAAGGATATTTTCCTCAAGAATTCATTTCAAGTGTTTTTTTTAAAACTATTTTTCCATCTAAGATGACGTTATTTGATATGTATGTTTCAAGTAAAATGTCTCTATGATTTAAATGGTTTCAGTTTTCTTATGATGAAATGATATCAATTGTTTATGGATTATGATGGCATGATGTTTAAGAATCCCATTTTATTACATGGGTTATGAAATGATGTATGATTTATGATTTTGTGGCACACATAAGAATGGTATCATTATGAGATGGGTGGGACCTATATCTCCCTCCAATGCATTGGGTAATGATTTTATATCTCATGAGATAGACAGGGCTGGAACGGTAGGTTATACCGGTTCAGTGAAAAAGGACTGAAACGAGGGTTACTCGATTCAGAAAGGGACTTTGTCCACTAAGATAGTCTTGGCAATGAGTCTTGACTAACAAGAAATGATTCTCTATGATTATGTGTGAATGCCACAAAGTTTCATGTTTTAAGTTATGATTATTGTGATTACATTTCACTGCCATGATTTATCCCATGTTATGAAATTATGCTCTCTTTTACAGGTTATGATTTCCAAAATGTTATGTTCTTATGAATATGATGTGATTGATATTTCTTTTGTTTACCCTTACTGAGCATTTGAGCTCACCCTTTTATGTTTTCTTTTCCCCAGGATATAAAGAAAGGTTTTAGGTAAAAAAAAGGGGAAGATCTTTATGGGAGATATTGAAGATCTTTCACCACGATTAGAAGATTACGTTCCGAGTTTCCAAAGACACTAAACTATTACGATCCTTATGTGTGTGTTTTTTTTGTTATGTACTAAGTATTCCGCAAAAGTAATGTAAAGTCAATGTACGTCAGGCTACGGGTCTCTACATTCTTTGTGCGAAACATCTACTATAAATGCACTCTGCAAGAGATGATGAAGGGTTAGTCAATATTTCAATATTTTATTTTATTTTAATAAATTAAATATATGATATCGTAATGTTACCGTAATCTCTTCCCACATTAATGTTTTCAACCCGTTGACAACATGGTGCCACAACTCTACGTCAATCGGCATGCGTTGTTGAGTGACGATTCCAATGTAGATACTAAACATGGATTTGTTGGGGTTTACATGCTGGCCTAGCTTATTCCATCCCACCTCATATTTGATGCCTTTTTCTCCTGCCTTAAGGATTTTTGCTAAAACTATCAAACTACGGCGCACCTATTTTTTTGTTTATCTAGGGTTTCATCACCTACCATTTCCTCAATTTCTGCATCATCATTATGTTTCTCTAAAGCGCTAGCATCGGCACTGACACCAGCTGCAACAAGTTGAGAGACCTGTTGTACGTCAGTAGTGAGACCATCTGCAACAGGTTGAGAGACCTGTTGTCTCTCAGCAGTGGGACCAGCTGCAACAGGTTGAGAGATGTGTTGTGTCTCAGGATTGGGTGCCTCAGCAGGTGAAGAATTCATTATCTGCAGAACTAGTTTAAAATTTAATTTAGATCACATAAAAGCAGCAGCGGACAGATAATAACATAATGTAACACAATCTATATTACAATAAAAATCAATAACCTGATTATTGAACTCCCTTTTTTTAAAGGCTGAAGGGATTTGACCCCTCTATCAACTATCCATATCCCTTCATTGTGGTCTCCTCTGACATACAAAACGTCATCTACATTGGGACCACTGCTAAATGATTGCGAAGTCCCAATGAAAGGGTCATCTTCCGTTGAATTTTCATCTGACCCTTCAGCTGTTTTGGTCGATAACAGAACAATTGACCACTTTCGGTTTGCGGGATCTGGAACATAAAATACTTGCACTGCCTGTGATGTCATTATAAATGGTTCGTCTTTCTCCCCTTCCTTACTGAAATCAACTTTCACGAATCCCAAATCATCTATTTTAACAGCACTCCTGTTATCAACCCACTTGCATTGAAATATCGGAACTTGAAATTCCGTATAATCCAACTCCCATATTTGTTTGATGATGCCAAAGTATGACATATTCGCATAAATTGGATTTCTGTCCTTAGCACCGGAAACATGCATCGCTTCAGCCACAAGTGTAACCCCACTATTCTACATGGTACTGTCTTCATCATGTTCATTAGTATAAAATGTATAACTATTAACTACATAAGCATTGTAAGATAATGCATACACACTTGGTCCTCCAGCTAGCCATCGAAGTCGTTCTGAAATTGACTTTGGATTTTCATCTGACTTCTTAAAAATATGATCTCGAAACCATCCTATAAACTGTCGATTATGTGTATTTGATATCCATTTTTCAGCCCTTGATGGATTCAAATGCCTAAGAATTTCTTTGTGGATTTCAACATATGGGTCAACGTCGAAACTGTTATGCAAAACATAAAGGTGGGCCTGCTCCCGATCATTAATATTGATTGTGACAACCTTTCTTCCAGAAATTCCTTCACCCTCAAGCCGCCCAGTGTGATGAGATTTCGGTAAGCCAATGCTTTCCACACCAGACAAGTATTCGGTACAGAATTCAACGGCTTCCTCAACAATATATCGCTCTGCAATACAACCCTCTGGCCGACTTCGATTTTTGACATACCCTTTCAAAATCTTCATATACTGTTCAATGGGGTACATCCATCTGTAATGTACAGGACCACATAGTCGAATCTCTCTCACCAAGTGGACCATCAAATGAACCATCATATCAAAAAATGTAGGCGGGAAGAACATTTCTAATTTACATAATATGACGACAATTTCTTTTTCCATAGTTGGCAGTTTCGTCGGGTCTATAACTTTGCTGCATATAACTTTGAAGAAGAAACACAGTTTAATTAATGTATGGCAGACATTCTTGGGCAAAATGCAACGTAAAGCAATTGGAATGAGATTTTGCATCAAAACATGACAGTCATGTGATTTCATACCTTTTAACTTCAAGTCGCTCATTGACACAAGGTTACTGATATTTGAAGAATACCCCTCTAGAACCTTTACGTCATTCAAGAAGTTGCAAAACTGATATCTCTCCTGCCTGGAAAGTGTGTAAGCAATAGGAGGAAGAAATGTTCGTTTTTCACCCTTCATTGGTGCCAACTCTTCTCGTATTCCCATCTCAACCATGTCCAACCTAGCCTTAATTCCATCTTTTGTTTTTCCAGATGTATTTAGCAATGTGCCGATAACACTGTCAAATACATTTTTTTCTACATGAATAACATCAATAAAATGTCTTACATACAGACAATTCCAGTATTGTAATTCAAAAAAAATTGATCTCTTTTTCCAACCGATTTTCGTAAGGTTTTTCGAAGCTAGTTTACCAAAATTAGTGTCCACATTTTTAACTTTCTCAATCAATTGATCACCTGTTAGTGGAGACAGTGATGTGCGTTCTTCTGAACTTCCATCGAATGATGTCTTCCAAGAACGGTACTTATGTCATCGCGGTAGAAATCTGCGATGTCCTAGAAACACGGTTTTTGATGAATGTTTCAACCAAATTGATTGTGTACCTTCTTTGCAAATAGGACAGCCTTGAGTTCCTTTAATTCTATATCCTAACAAATTTCCATAAGCAGGGAAGTCATTTATCGTCCCATACAACATGACTCTCAAAGTGAAATCTTCCTTTCTGTAAGCTTCATACAATGTAACACCTGAATCCCACAATAATTTCAAATCTTCGATCAATGGAGCTAAATAAACATCAATATCATTACCCGGTTGTTTTGGTCCTGATATAAGCATAGATAACATGATGTATTTTCATTTCATGCATAACCACGGTGGTAAGTTATAATTTATCAACATAACCAGCCATGTACTGTGACTGTTGCTTTAAAAACCAAAAGGATTCACTCCATCTGTAGATAACGCAAGACGAAGGTTTCTCGACTCGTTTCCAAATTCAGGATACTCATGATCGATTCTCTTCCACTAAGGAGAGTCTGACGGGTGACGTAGTATCCCATCTTTAATTCTTGTATCTGCATGCCATGTTAATTGTTCTGCAGTCCCCTCACTTCCATATAGGCGTCTAAACCTTGGAATGATTGGAAAGTACCATACAACTTTAGTAGGACTAGATTCATCTTTCTTGTATCGAGAAGCACCACACTTTGGGCATTCTTTAAGTGATTTGTGGTCCTTATGAAACAGTATACAGTCATTCGAGTAGGCGTGTATTCTTTCAGAGATCATACCCATAGAGCGTAGCATTCGTTTGTCATCGTATGTTCGGATCGGGAGCTCATTGTCTTTTGGGAGCATGTCATTCAAGAGGGCAAGTAGTTTTGTAAAACTGTCGTCACTCCACCCGTTATCTGCTTTCAAATTATACAGCTTCAGTATGGCTGACAATGCTGTATATTTAGTGCAACCAGCATACAATGGCGTCTTTGCACAACTTTTTAACTTCTCAAACAATTTTGGGCAATCACGAAGTTCATCTTCGAAGGTCCTTGTCATTTTCTCAATACAATCTTCATCATCATTCACATCTGTAATCACATCCTCCATATGGTCATCTTCATTGTTCATGTTTGTAATCATATCAAATGATCCATAAAACGCAGTGTCACCCCAGTCACTACTTACATTCATTGTTTCCCCGTGTTTATTCTAACATGTATAACTTTGATCTATTCCGTGACAGATCAAGTGTACTTCCAAATCATCTGGACTAATTTGTTTTGAATAACAACAGCATAAACACGTACAAAGGATTTGAGAAGAGTCACATGCATGATCTTTTGCAAACTTGATAAATTCTTTCATGCCTTCTTCATACTCTTTTGTCAACTGATTGGCATTCATCCATTCTTTATTTATATTCATCCTATTTGAAATCCATAGGATGAGTATATAGGTTAGAGGAGAAATGACTTCTCAAACCTTTTCTGGATAACCTAGAACTCATTCCAAGGAAATAATGTGACCATGAAACAATACTTCTTAAACAAAATATGGGGAATTTATAATATTGTAATAAAGACAAATCTCTCTAAAAACACCCAAAACAACCTCCAGATTATCGGAGTACTCCTCTAATATATTGTAATACACCAAGAACTATTCTAAAAAAACGAAAATGGAGGTGTCTAGAAAGATATTAAAGATCTAGTTCATCAGTTCCATGAAATAGATAGAGCATTGGTGATCCCAAATGGAATTCACAAATACTTTAAATTTCCATATCGACTTTAAAAATCTATCTTTTGAGCATCCTCTTCCCAAACCCTCAACTGTTGGTACCCTGATCTCTAGAAAATTTTCAAAAACCAATATAACCTTATAAGATGGTCAAACAAATCATCAATTATATGCAATATGTAATTATTCATTACTGTCACCTGGCTATGACTACGGTAGACTGTTAAAATTAATAGGCTATGATATGAATTCATTGAAAACAGAATTGGAAAATCTCATAGTGACATGATCATATAGATAGAACCATTTCCCTAAAGATCTTCTAGCTGGTCTTTTAGCTCCTCTAAATCGGCCAGAGCCTTATGATGTGATGGAATGGAAAATGGGATCTTCCTATGAAGCAAATAGATAGAAAACGCAAACACTCATTGGGGAGGTTATCCCATGAAGTCCTCTAGAAATGATTTTGTGTACTTTTCCATGACCACTGAAATTTCACATGAAGAACACTTCTCAACAACCCCAAGGAAAACCTTGGAAAAATGACATGATATGAACCATAACATAGAAGCAACTTGTCATACCCTCCATGGTTATAGATCACAATCTCCATAAAAGACATGGAATCTCCTGTTAAGAGTAAGTAACTGAACCCAATCAAGGGTTGTGTGACCACACCCCACCACGAGTAGTATCCCTTTAGTTATGTGATTCTTTATCCATTGTTGTTTATATGATCATTTGTATATGTATGAGTAGTATCTCTATCATAAATTGTATTTGTGGTGTTAATGTGTCAAATTTTGGGATATAATGTGCTTTATTTTAATTGATGCGCTTGTTTGGATTTCTTAATATGTCTATTAATTTATCAATGCAACCCAAGTGGGGGATGTTAAATCTAAATTATGTGTCTTTAATAAGATACAATTAATATGACGTATTAATTAAATACATCAATTCATTGATTTCTGGGTTACTCTGCATTCATGGTTTAATGCATTGATATTTCGTATACCACGTATTAGTGAATATTAAACATTGAATTTTATTTGAATGATACACGATGGATTAAATCATATAATATTTAGTTAATGAAAGGTCATTATATCCTCATTTATAAAATCATATTTAAACTGTTGCTCTGTCAAGTGGTTTTTGTGTGTGTGACATAATTATGAACAACTTGGTAGAAAGAGATAAGTATGTCTTCATTTGTCTTTTGAAGTAAAGAAATGTCATTATTCAACATAAATAATAGACACATAAAAGATTCATGTTATTGTGTGTACAATTATCATTTTATGACATATTATAATCTTATATCTTGAATCATTGATTAATTAGGGCTAATCCATAATTTCTATTTTCTAACATAAATAAGATCATTTAATATTATTTAATATTTTTGTAAATTAGTATTTAAATGAAAGAATTAATTTATAAAATTAAATTTAAAATCAAGATTTTAAATTAGTATTTAAATGAAAGAATTAAGTTATAGAGATACTACTCATACATATACAAATGATCATATAATTGATGATAGAGATACTACTCATGAATCTTTTTTTGGAGTGTGTTGTTCTGATCATGAAGGGTAGAAATTGTGAGAGTGTCGTTTGTTTATGGTTAACGCGATTAAAGGGACCAAAGGTACTAGTTCATGAAGGAAGAGGATCACGAAGGTGCTTATGAGTGGTGGTTGTAAATGCATAGAGGCCGGTCTGTGATGGGTGAGATGGAAAGGGTGTGGTTCACACTGGGATTGCAAAGTAGTGGTTTGCTATGAAAGTGATCGCGTAGGGGCAGGTTCATGCTGGGTTTTTGGTTCGGGCAGTGGAGCTTGTTCGTGTAGGGTCTGGTTCGTGTAGGGTCTGTTTCATGCTGGGTCTTGGTTCGCATAGTGGAGTTTGTTCGCGTTGGGGCAGGTTTGCGCTGGGTTTCGGTTCGCACAATGGATCTTTGTTTGCGAGTGGGGAGTTATGCGGGTGTAGGGGTCTCGGTTCGTGCAAGGGAGTTTACTCTGGTTTGCACAGGAAAGTGTTGGTCACATTGAGGAGTTTCGTATGCGAAAGGGGTGGGCTTGTTAAGGCTTTTTCTCGTGAAGGATTCGAATGCATGAGGTGGTTTTTGCAGAGGAGATCAACATTATGTTGGATCGCGAAGGGGTTGTCTCATGCAAGTATCGGATCGTGAAGGATTTGTTCGCGAAGGATTTTTATGCATTGGAAATGCTCAAGTAGGGTGAGGCTCGCAAAGAATTGGGTCCACGGAAGACATGGTTTGGGAAGGGATGGCTTGTAATGGGTCTGGTTCACGAAAGATTCCACTTGTGCTGAGTGTGTCCGTAGTGGGGTGTGAGCTTTATGGGTTTGATCATGGAGGGTGGAATCGTGGTGGGGTGTGGTCACACAACCCTTGATTTAGAAGGTGGTTGTCGGTGACCGGTGATTCCCTCTCACATCAATACCTTGGGAAACACTTAAAAATAGGTTGGTAGACTTAGAATAATAAGAATAAATTTGATATATTTCCTCAAACCCATCTCAAAATTAATAGCCATAAGATAATCTTTCGTGGGGAGATAAAGAGATACATGAACCAAATGAAAACACCAAAACATAAGAATAACTAAATAAATCTAATGAAGTAGTGGGAAATCATAAAAACAACCCATAGTCAGGATAAAAACATAACCACAATCCCAAACCTCCCATGGAAACTGAAGATTCAACACGAAGAATAGTTGACCAAACACTTACTCATTCCAAACATAATTAATTCATGAAAATTCAATTTTAATCACCTTAAGGAGGAGGACCTGGTGGCGGAGGATAAGGAGGTGTCGACAGCGGAGGCACCAGAGGCAGCGCGGATGCAGCGCGGAGGCAGGGCGGAGGCAGGGCGGAGGCAGCGGAGGCAGCGGAGGAGGAGGAAGAGGAGGAGGAGGCCGCGGTGGAGGAGGAGGCATCGGAGTAGGAAGAGGAGGAGGAGGCCCTGGTGGAGGAGGAGTAGGATGAGGCCACAGACTAGGAGGAGGAGGAGGAACCGCCGGTGGAGGAGGAGGAGGATGAGGCCGCTGTGGAGGAGGAGGCGGCGGCCAGAGGAGGAGGAGGTGGCGGCCAGAGGAGGAGGAGAAGGAGGAGGAGAAGGAGGAGGCGGCGGCCGCGGTGGCGGGGGAGGAGGCGGCGGCAGCGGCGCAGAGGAGGGATTCCGCGATATCTTGACCGGGTGTAGGGAGGAGGAAGAGGACCTGCGGGTTTTTAACAAATCCGCGTGAGCCTTTATCAGCGCTAGTAAAAAGCACTGATAAAGGGTACACCTTTATCAGTGCTTGTTTTAGCGCTGATAAAGGCAGGCGCATGCCTTGCCCAGTTTTTTGGTAGTGTATACTTATACTTAACCCTAGGGACATCCCTAGACATAAATTAGAAATATCTCTAGGGATCTCACTAAATTTTTAACATCCTAGTTTCCAAAGTTTAACTAAACCTTTCCTCTGATACCAACTGTAGAGACCCAAAATTGACGTACATGGACATTACATTACTTTTTCATAATACTTAATACATGACAAAAAAACGCCTAAGGACTGTATTAGTTTAGTGTCTTTGGAAACTTGGAACATAATCTTCTAATCATGGTGAAAGATCTTCAATATATCCCATAAAGATCTTCCCCTTTTGTTTTCTTACCTAAAACCATTCTTTATATCCTAGGGAAAAGAAAACATAGAAAGGGTGAGCTCTAATGCTCAATAAGGGTAAACATGGAGAACACAAAACAATCCATAAACATTTAAATGTAAAAACATGAACATAAAATCTAAACATCAAAATCTTGAGCAATGACATAAAACATGGCAGTACACAAGGCATAGATTGTAAAGGAACATTTATCATGATAAGGTATCATGGGGATAAAACATGTAATTTTGGAAAACCATTAAGCACATGTTATGATTTCTATAGTATCCAAGGCATTGCTGCCAAGACCATCATAGTGGACAAAGTCCATTACTGAACCGGATTCACTTGTCGTTCCAGCCATGTCTATCTCATGAGATATAAATCTTTACCCAATGCATTAGAGGGAGATATAGGTCTCATCCATCTCATAATGAAATCATTCTTTTGTGTGCCACAAAATAAACATAAATAATTCATCAAAACACAAAGAATAATATGGGTTTCATAAACATCATCTCATCATAACATAATCCATATAAGACAAATGGATATCATTTCATCATAAGAAAAATCAAACCATGTAAATAATAGAGACATTATACTTGAAACATAAACATACTAAATAATGTCATCTTAGATAGAAAATAGTTTTGATAAAACACTTGAAATTAATTCTTGAGGAAAATATCCTTTCTTCTTCAAAATCATTTTATTTTCAAAAAATGCCATGCAATTTTAAAAGAAAAGATTTTTTTTTTGAAAATAATCATGAAATCTTGTAGAGGAAGATTCATGAAAATAAGGTGTTATGAAACTGTAAAAATATGTTCTTGACATATAAGTTAAAAAAACATTCTACTTGTACTTTTTCCAGAAAAGTCAAAAAGTACCTCGTATTGTAAACAAAAGTAAGATTCCTTCCATACCGTGTGGTAAAAAAGGGTAAAAATGACTTTAAACATACATAGAAGAATAGTAAACATTTTATGAATTTTTTTTGAGAAAACATGGATACAGATGATAAACATAACCCCAATAAATACTTACAAATAAACAATCTTGGATAAGAAAGAGATTGTAATAATTATCCCTTACCTTATATCCAATTTCTTCTGTATGTGTCCAAGACTCATCTTCCTCGACGTTCCTCTTTTAAAATTCCTCTTAGGGAACTAGAGTAGGTCTTTTGAGAGGACCATAACCTCTATAATATAACTAGTGAGGTTTAGAAGAGTAATTAGCAGGGGTTGGCCGAGATTGAAGGCTTAAAATGGAGTGAAGAGAAGAGGGAGGAGGTGCCCTTTTATAAAAGAGGAGAGGGGAAATTTTGGAAACCTCCAAAATATTAATTTATAATAAACTCAAACCCTAACTAAAAACCACCAAAATCACTCAAATTATAAGATGAGAAGAGATAGGGTTATAATAGCAACACAAAATAAAATTTAGACATGTTGGGAAATTATTTTAAACCTTATCAATTTGATTTATCCTTATTTAATCTATTTAATCTTATTTGTGGTAATAATATTCTAAATTTTAAATTGTTATAAATACTTACATATGTGTTGTGAATTGTCCATAATTGGATAATTTATGAAATATCAGACCATATAAATTTAAATTTATAATTTTTAAATATTTTTTTGATTTTTAAACAATTTAATAACATGTTATTTTTATAAAATATCAATAGTGTCAATTTTGACACTATTCATTTATTTGAATTTAAATAAAATCCAAAAAGAGGATATATTCAAACCAAAATATTTAATAGATTCTTAACATGTCTTATTCATCTATAAAATTTGTGTAACACATTAATTAGTTCATATAATATTTATTTTAATATTTTTAAAACCATTTATTTTATATTTTTCTTAATAAAATAATTACTACAACATTTCTGTATGATTATTTAATATACTTATTTTTTGCATAAAAATTAATAATAAAATACTATGATGAAGATAAATATAATATATTTCATAATAATACTTTTAGTTGAATTTATCTTCTAAAACAACCAACTTTTAAAATTTTATCTTTATTAAAGTATGAAGGTGACAACTTTTACATCATTTAAAGTAAAATAATATAAATGTCATAATATGTTTTATAAGGCTCAAAATTGTCCACAAATAGACCCTTGGATGGTTAGGGTATATATATACTCTACAAATAAGTTTTGGTCAAGTTTATGGTCCTCTTTATGGGTATTATTATTTTAATCAAAACTATATTATTGATTTTTCACTAAATATATAATTTCTACATCATTAATGTATAAGCTATTAAGGTAATTATATATTTCTTAAAAATCACAAATAAATTACCAGGATTCAGAAAAACATTTTATATTTTAAATTATTATTTATAATTTAATTTATATTCTGTATAACCTTATATTAAAAATACTTTAATTATTAAATTTGAGTGAGACATATTTTACTCTCTTTAAATAAAATAAATTAAAGGTCTTAATCACATCCAAGTGGGTTTCAAAAGATACCAATTCAACCCAAGTAAATTTTAGGATGAAATATAATCATCCAATTATATTAATATAAGTGTTAGGGTAATTTTATAATATTATTTTTACCCTTAATTACCTAATTTACCTTTAACTGTAGTAAATAAAATTTACCATAGTTACTATTCATAATGCCTAAAAATAAAAAGTATCATATTAACATAATTTGGACCTACTGATTCCAAATATGAAATCCATTTTTCTAAATTCAATACACAGAAGTTGCATTATTTAATTTAAAATTAATCTCACTGTTGAGAAAATGGGTTTTAAAAAGTTAAAACATTGTAAAAGATTGAAATATTTTTACCTATGAATTCAATGTAAAATTAATGATAATGACATACATAATATTAAATGGTAAAAATATATTCTATTTATACTTTAAAACTAATCAATATTATAATTTAACCATATAAATTATCTTGATGAAAAATGTAGTTTTTAATTAAAATTTAGCGTATTTTTACTATTCATCAAAATATGAAAGTTAACAGAAAAATATTAAAAAATTATCCAAAGTTAATTTTTATATCCTTATTGAAATGAATAAGTTTATTTCATCAAATTGAACTGAAAAACATGTCAAAAACTATATTTAAAGTTGGTGTGTCATCAAAAGGCGGAAAAACTGCATTTTTTGAAAAATACTTATTTTACCTGAAAAATTTATTTTGTTCTCATACCATGTTCTAGAATATGTTTAAGATTAATGATATTGTTATAAAATTAAAAATGTGGTTAATACTATTCATAACGGCTAGTTCATAATAATTTTATAATAATATATCATTGTTTAGTGAAACTCGGTATTGCGTACAACACACGCTATTGAGGAAGGTCGCTCTTGCGTGTAACACAAGCCAAGAATAGTATTTGCATATAATACAAGATAATACAATGTTGTGTATAGTGAAAGTTAATTTTGGTGTAGCGTACAACACAAGACATTAATGAAATTAAAAAGAATATTTCTCATAAAATCTCAGGGTGTTACAATTTGGAGCTAAATTAAAATTTTTAATTTTTGGATTATAAAGAAAAATCAAGTACAAAATAAAATTTGTTTTGTAAAGGTGTTATCATTTGTGGCAACATGCTTCTTGGGCCATATTGTATCCGTTGAAGATGGTCATGAACTTCTGAAATTATAAAATCTGGTGGAGCTAAATTTTTCATTAATTGTTTTTTCCATCTTGAGATTCAACATTATTGATAATGTTGGGTTCTAAGTGTGTGGGGGGGGGGTATTAAATAAGCTAAATTGTATTTCACTATTGTAGACATCAGGAAACCACTTATTTTTTCAAAATTGGTTTCTTTTTAAGCTTCAATAATCATTTTCAGTGGGTGAAAAAAAAAATTCTTAAGATTGAAGGTTGTGATGTCACTTTGAGTAGGTTAATTTCTATTACTCAATATATTCAATTGAACACATCATTTTATTTCCCTCTTGAAACTAGTTGATTTTGGTAAATTTTGGGAGTATGTCTTATAATTATCATTGACATCGAACTTTTTTATTCAAATTAAACTCATAAGATATACATCTAAATTAGATATGAAATGAAAATCCAACTTCAGGATGAACCTATTTCTTCATTATTTCAACTATCCAATGGGCTAATTACTCATTATTCTTAGTATTTTTTTCTCACCCATCCATTCAATTACATCTATTTAATCTCTGTTTAATTATGTGTGTCGATTCACCTGGTGGTAAAGAGAACTTTGGAAGTTCTTGTTTAATGAAAATTGCAGCGTGTTTAATTCTTTTCAAAATTTTCAACTTCAATCATTTTTATAAAACAGGAAACCAAATACGTACTAAAACAATTCAATTTAAATAGAGCAATCACATTTCCAAATTGAAAGTTTCTGTGTGGGAAAACATTTTCAAAAATCAACTCTTTGTGACAGTTCAGTTTTTCATGCTTGAGATTAATTCTTTTCCACTAAATTTGACTAATGGATTGACTGAGGAAAAACAATATCTTAAGTGTGTAGGAATTTGATGTGGTTGTATTTCGATGCTTGTTTGCCACATATTTTTTATGCAATTTTAATGTTTTCAATGTCAGAAATGGTTTTAATTGATAATATTTTGAATACTTTTAATTCTGGAATGAGTTTTTTTAAATTTTTTAATTTTTGAATGGAAGTTATTTTTTTTGTTGTGAAAATTTTCAAAGGTTTTGTGAATTTTTATTAATATTTCAAGAACCAATCTCCATGTTGATTTTATGAAATCTTGATTGAAATATTTTTTTGGGATTTTTAGGGCTTTGGAATTTAAAATTTTTAATGTTTCTTGTCATGATTTTTAATATTTATTGTTTGGATCATTTTAGTTTGATTTTCATGAGTTTAATTGAAATATTAATTTTTGAAGTGTTTTGAGAGAGTATAATTTTAAGGTTTATGTTCCATGGTTTTATCTTGTATATATTTTTTGGAATTAAATTTTCTGTGATGTTTGTTAATTCCTTGAATTTTGGAAAAGTCCCATATTCTCATATAATTATTCTTGTTGCTCGTGGTATGATTTTGGAAGAGGGTTTCATATTTTATTGGCTCATCTCATAGATTGGGGGTTGCTGATTTGAATATGACTGAAGAAAAATGAAGATGACTGAAGACGATTGAAAACGATTGAAGAAGATTTGAAGACCACTGAAGATGATTTGAAGACGATTTGAAGACAATTTGATGACGATTGAAGATGATTTGAGGAAGACTAACGACGATTTGAATATGATTGAAGACGATTTTAAGAATATTGAAGATTATTGAAGACGATTGAAGATGATTGAAGACCAGGTACCAAATATGAAGGAGCCGAGTGAAGGAGACCGAAGCTTGTGCAAAGGGAGATTGGGATCGAAGCTCGTAGATGAGGTTCATTCACTAACTGTACCCTAAAGGAAATTGAAACTGAGATTAAAGAACCTACTCTGATCTTAGGGGTGGCATACATGATGAAGGAAACAGAACCCATGTCACCAAAGCCATGGAAGCCAGATTTAAGCTGATAGTGACCCGAGATTGGGGGTGAGGTTGAGGTGCCGAAACTGATAAATTTCCAACCGGGATCGATGAGCTAAAGGTATCAATGCTAGAGAAGGACGAGTGAGTTGAATTAGAAGAAGACCCTAGGCTTGATTTGATTTAATGTGGATATGAGATCTGAGTTATGGTCAAACTGGTTTTCTATTTTATGAGCATAACCTGAGTTATGGTCAAACTGGTTTTGTGATGAAGGTGGTGAGCTATGTCTGAGTTTTCATGAATGAATTGTTAGGACCGAAAATGATTGGCCCACGGTGCAACAATAATCATGAGATAAAAATAAAGTGCAAATGCGGAAATAAATGGGACACCAGATGTAATGTGGAAAAACCCCCAAAATGAAAGGGGTAAAAAACCACGGGAAGATAGAAGGATCACTATGGGGTAAAAGTGGGTACACACTCCCTCACTATTACAAGGAGAAAACCCTCGTAATATTATCTCTTGAATAAAGGGGAAAACTACCTCACTAAATACTGCTCAAAAATGGAATAACTGATGATGATAAAGCTTGTGAAGGTTATGATCAAAGTGGGAGGAGGCTTCTACCTTTTATAGGCTTCTACCAGACCTGCCCAGCCCTACTGCTGGCTTCTCCCGCTGGTGGGTTTGGTGGGGTTGGACACCCACTATCCACCACCACGCTTACCCTCCCTTTTGTCAGTCAAGGGGGGTGGCCACCTATCCGTGGAAAATAGCTACTTCTGACACATCTCCCACTTGGATATTTGATTGATAACCAATCACATCTCCACACATCATTTCTATCTACCCAACCATGCTGCTCATGCATCTGTGAGGCCGCTCGAGGATCTGCACCATCTGAACTTATCAGAGTTAATCGCCTTTGTCAGGAAATCTGCCAGATTTTCATTACTATGAATCTTCTGCATATCCACACTTCCTTCCTCCACCACATCTTGGACAAATTGATACTGTACCCCAATGTGCTTCGTCCTTGAATGAAAAGATGGATTCCATGCAATGTGCAAGGCGCTCTGACTGTCACAAAATAATGGAATCTGATCTTGTCTGTGCCTAAGATCCTCCAACAACTTTATCATCCAAATTGCCTCTTTACAAGCCTATGTAGCTGCCATGTACTCTACCTCTATCGTGGATAAAGCTACAACTGACTGTAACTTTGAAATCCAGCTCACAGCTCCTCCTACAAGAGTAAACACATAACCAGTAGTGGATTTCCTCCAGTCAGAATCACCTGCAAAATCTGAATCAACATATCCTCTAGCAGTAAAATCTGATCCTCCATAACATAATGTAGCATCTAAGGTCTCCTTGATGTATTTTAGGATCTTCTTCACTGTGCTCCAGTGCTCCTGTCCTAGATTCTCCATGTACCGACTAACTGCTCCCACTACATGTGCAATGTCTGTTATAGAACAAACCATAGCGAACATTAGACTATCCACCGCTGATGCATACAGTACTCGAGACATTTCTATACTCTCTGCTTCACTGCTAGGACTCATCATGGAGGATAACTTGAAATTAACGGGAAGAGGGGTAGATATTGGCTTACAGTATTACATGTTGAAGAGTTTCAAGACTCTCTGTAAATAACTCTTTTGTGATAGCCAAATCTTCCCATTATTTCTGTCTTGGTAAATCTGTATCCCAAGAATCTTGTTTGCTTGTCCCAAGTCCTTCATATCAAACTCCCTATCCAACTTTCCCTTCGTCTCCTGGATCTGATAATTGTTGGGGCCTTCTTCTGAAAAACCCTCCAGTTGGAGCATATAGATCTCTTCTTAAAGATTACCATGGAGAAAAGTAGTTTTCACATCTAACTGCTCTAGATGTAAGCTGTATGTTGCACACATCACCAGAACTATCCGAACAGTCGTCAGTCTAACAACAGAAGAAAATATTTCATTGAATTCAATACCTTCCTTTTGAGAAAATCCTTTGACCACCAATCTTGCATGATATCTTTCCACCTGGTCTTTTCCATCCCACTTGATCTTAAAGACCCATTTGTTTCCAATAGACTTCCTTCCATGAGGTAATGGAACAAGATCCCAAGTCTTGTTCCTGTGCAGGGCTTCAAGTTCCTCCTGCATCGCCGCCATACATGAGGATACATCTGAACTCTAGGTCGCCTCCACAAAAGAAGATGGATCTCCATCCTCTGTCAATAAGCAATAAACAATATTTCTCTCAGTGACATAGTCTGAGTGCCATACTGGTGCTCTTTTCTCCCAAGTTGACCGTCGTGGTCCAGACTCAACCGGTACTTGATCATCATGCTCTGGTAATGCCTCTGAGGAAACTGGTTCTTCCTTGGATTTGTCCTCTACTTCGACTGTTGTAGTTTCTGTATTTTCCTTCTCCATGTCTTGATTAGTTATCATTTGCACATTGTCTTCTACAAAAATAAAATCTCTGCTGATGATAAATTTATGTGTAGTGGGATCCCAAAAACGATACCCCATCACACAATCAACATACCCCAAGAAGATACATTTCGTGGATCTCGAATCCAACTTCGATCTTTCCTGGTCATTAAACATTGCATATATAGGAATTCCAAAAGTATGTAACCGAGAATAGTCAGCGGGTTTACCAGTCCACATCCCCATCGGTGTCTTCATCTCAATCACCATTGAAGGAGATCGGTTGATCACATAACATGCGGTATTCACTACTTCTTCCCAAAAAGTTCGGCAATACCTGTAGTCTTCAGCATCACCCTTGTTCTATCCAACAGGGTTCTGTTCATCCGCTCTACCACTCCATTTTACTGAGGAGTGTACGCCACCGTGAACTGTCTCTTTATCCCTTCCTGTTGAAAAAAATTATCAAACTCCTTTCCTGTATATTCTCCACTACTGTCTCTCCTCAGACACTTGATCTTCTTTCCAGAGTCAAGCTCCTTCCACGCTTTGAATGTTTTGAAGACTTCAAAAACATCTTCCTTCCTCCTGATTGGGTACACCCAACATCTCCTGGAATAATCATCAATGAATTATGCAAAGTACCTTGTTCCTCCCAAGGATATAACTGGTTCTTTTAAAACATTGGAATGAACCAACTCCAAGATCTTCGGACTTCTCGCTGTTAACATCCCGAACATTAACCTATGTTGTTTTCTCAAAACACAATGATCACAAAATGGTAAGGATACCTTTGTTAGCCTAGGCAGCAACTTCTGATCTGCAAGAATCTTTAGGCCTCGTTCTGATATATGTCCAAGCTTCTGATGCCATAACGTCGTCAAAACATCCGTCGAGGTAGTTGATGTAAAAACTATCTCTGCATCCTTGTACATTTCACCCATAAGCATGTATAGGTTCTTTGAGATCTTCTCCGCCTTCATTACCACAAGCGCACCCTTCACGATTCTCATCACTCCATTCTTGGTGTGAGTCTTGCATCTGATGTCATCAAATTGTCCCAAAGACAATATGTTCTTCTTCAGGCCCTTCACATGATGTACTCCTTTGACAGTCTATACTATGCCATCATGCATCTTCAGTTTGATGGTACCAATTTCAACGATCTTCAGAGTGTGATCATTCCCCATGTACACAAGTCCTTCTGGGATGGTTTCATATTGGTAAAACCATTCCCGTCAAGACGTAATATGCCATGTTACTCCTGAGTCGATAATTCATGCATCGTCGAGATGCTGCCTGCTTCCAATAGTCATCACCACTTCACTGACTAGTATATATCCACTTCCAAAAGTACTCACCACATTCCCATGAGAGCTCTTATCACCACTCATCTTATTCCAACAATCATTCTTGATGTGGACCTTCTTTCCAAAATTGAAACATGTGACATTCTTCTTCTTACTCCTTGATTTGGACCTACCATGATGTTGGATCCCACTGGAACTACGCTCTATCATCCTTCCTCTCTCCATTGATAGAGCTTCTGCTTGGTGCGAAGTTGTCTGTCTGTCCTCCTTGTTCTTGCACCGAATTTATTCTTCTAGAACTGCGGCTGCAACAACATTAAAGAGTAGTATATCTGTCAGGATATTATTGGTGAGGTTGATGATGAGTTGGTCATACGAATCTGGAAAACTCTGGAGTAGAATATCTGCACGTTCAGTATCCACAATTTTTAGCCCAATGTCGTGAGCTAAGAGAATAGGGTATTAAGGTTGTTTATGTAGTCATTCACTGAAGATGACTCCACCATCCAAAGAGTGTACAATTTTCTCTTCAGAAAAATTTTGTTATGGAGTGACTTGGCCTCGTATTGCTTCATCAGAGTATCCCATATTTCCTTTGCTGTCTTTTTCTCCGCAATGCTCGATAGGACCCCGTCTACCAAAGTCAAATGGATGTTGGTCATAACATTCCTGTCCATATCATTCCATTTCTCCTCCATCACACCTGTCGGCTTTTCGCCAATTGCTAGTAGGCAATTATCCTTCCGTAGCACTACCTACATCTTCATTTTCCACAATGAAAAATTATTCCTGTTGAATTTTTTGATCTAGAATTTTGCCACCATCTGGACATGCTGTCAATCCAGAACCTCCTCTGTTTCACAACGGTGTATTTAACAATCTCAATAAGTTTTTTCTGATGTGAAAGATCAATCGGAGTCACAGTCACAGAGCATACTAAAATTTTATGAGAATTATTAATACCCGAAAACGTGAATAGCACTGGGCCAGAACCTTGCCTCTGATACCACTTGTTAGGACCGTAAATGATTGGCCCACGGTGTAGTAATAATCACTAGATAAAAATAAAGTGCAAATGCGGAAATAAATGGGACACCAGATGTAACGTGGAAAAACCCCCAAAATGAAAGGGGTAAAGAACCACGGGAAGATAGAAGGATCACTATGGGGTAAAAGTGGGTATACACTCCCTCACTATTA
Source organism: Viscum album (assembly GCA_963277665.1). NCBI lineage: Eukaryota > Viridiplantae > Streptophyta > Magnoliopsida > Santalales > Viscaceae > Viscum > Viscum album. The sequence goes on from OY728150.1 coordinate 966,430,390, forward strand.
CAAGGAGAAAACCCTCGTAATATTCTCTCTTGAATAAATGGAAAAACTGCCTCACTAAATACCGCTCACAAATGGAATAACTGATGATGGGAAAGCCGGTGAAGGTTATGATCAAAGTGGGAGGAGGCTTATGCCTTTTATAGGCTTCTGCCAGACCTTCCTAGCCCTCCTGCTGCCTTCTCTCACTAGTGGGTTTGGTGGGGTTGGCCACCCACTGCCCACCACCATGCATACCCTCCCTTTTGTCAGTCAAGGGGGGCGGCCACCTATCTATGGAAAATAGCTGTTGCCGACATGAATAAGACTGAATCTCGGGTTTGTAGAAATGATGAACCACTAAATTCGGTCGAAAATGTTAATGATTTAGACTTAATGTTCATATTTTAGTTATTGGGGAGATGAGATCTGTGTTCACTGTTAATCCCTGATTGCAGGCGCTCATTTTATGTGGAGGGGCTTCAAATACTTCCCATTGTTATGGCTACGATGTTATATCCGAGTGTTTACGAAGTGCTTGAGGAAATGCCTGACCAAGCATGCCGAAATGAAGCTTGATGAATTCGTGATCGCCCATAATCGAAGGTGAGAACCTGTTGTCAGTGAAGTCAAGTCATCATGTGGGTGGTGATCGGATGAAATGAAGAACAAATAAAGATGTGAGTCTACTGAACTTGGTGGATTTTTTTTCATGAATGACACATGGATCTCAAAAGTTTATGATAAATTTAATCCCTAGTAGTTAGATATTTAAAATTTTCCACATGAAATCCAAAATGATGGAAAAAAATTAATAATTATGCATATTGCTATTATAATGACAGATTCTTAGTTGGATGGAAATTGGTGCTAAATCTGTTGATAGCAGGAGCATTTAATGATCACATGAAAGTGGGTGAAAGTTGAGTAATTATGCATGCTAGAATAGAAATGAGTTATAAAAGGTCACTCAAACTGTTCAGTTAGATTCTCCAATCTATGTCGAGAATTATAGCTATTACTGTATTCAAGTACAACCTTTGTCAATATAGTACTTTCATGCAGCAATGAGAAATGAGTGATTGAAGGTCATTCAAAACATTTTTTGCCTTAGAGTATCTGATTGAGTGTTTTGATGAATATCTTTTCTCTTAAACTCCAACTTTTCATTAAACTGTTCAGTCAGATTCTCTAATCTTTTGCTGGCATGCCTCCTCCTCCTAAAATGGCTTAGATTTCTTTCCAACTCTTAACAATTCATTCTCATTCCACCCATCTCCTTTATGCCTTCATTTTATTTCCCCATTGTGATTAGATTAGGTTAAATTAAGCCCTTACTACATCTCACCCCTTCCCTATAGACCAACCCATGCTCACCACTACACTAGTGATAGCAGGAGTTATAAATGATAATTTGAAAATCATGTTGGCCATCAAATTTGTTCAACATGATTAGAGGATAAATGTGATAAAATATATTTTTGATATAAAGAAAAAGTAATTTTATTTTTTGAAAATATATATGTTGAATTTTCATTAAAATACATTTTTTTGATAAATTTAGAAATTTGAAACAGAATTTTATTTTCATAAAAAGGTTGAAAACCAACAATATTTATTCATATATAAATAAGACTACAATTTTATATAGACATATATGGTTTTTCTAAGGGTTTGAAATTTGATGTTGTGATAAAAATTAGCACTTTTCTAAAAATAAGTATTTTATTTTAAAAAGTAAATTTCTCATATTTATAAAAATTATTTTGATAAAATCGATGTTTCTTTTTGGAAATCAGCATGTAAAAATTAGTCATTAGGGAGTTTTTCATAATTTTATGAGACGGTAAGATTTTTGGGTAAAAATTAAAATACAGTATGATTATATGATAAGTGTTATGACATCATAATGACTTAAAAATTATGTAATAAATATTATAAAGGTTTTCTCAACCAAAAGTAGATTTTCTCATTAAAATAATGCATTTTAAAGCAATAAAGTTTATTTTTCAAACCTATAAAGAATATTCCAAAACCTAAAATATATTTTAAGATCTTAAAAACAATTTGTTACGAATAAGAATCACTTCCACATCCAAAATAATACTATTCAAAGACGTTTGGTTTTTAAACTTTAAAATACTAAAAAACAGACCTTGCATTTCAAATACCATGGGCTAAAACCATGATAAGTCCAATGGTTTTCTGTTTTTCATTGCCTAGAGTCTAGAGGCCTATGTTTAGAAATTAATAAACAATTCCTCCACATTTACTATAAATACACACCCATTATCCCATTACTCTCCACTCGAAATCCATTGAGCATGAATTATCTCTTATTCTCTCTCTCAGAAGTCTCTCCATGTAGTTTCCAAGGTTTTAATAAGTTCTTCTCAAGCTTTAAGAAGCTACCTTAAAAGGTAAGGGTTCTCTTCCACTTTCCTTATGTCCATTCAAGCACTTACTTTGTAATAATCCTTTTGATTTTAAATTGATTATGTTTTCATATGTTTATAATTGTTCTTTTATTATCCAATTGATACCCTATTAACGAGATACTACCATCCTCTCTCATTAATATCATTCCATAATTTGTTACGTATACTAGTTATGATGCCAAAGTAATTCCTTGATTTCTATGCTTTATGTTTATATTGTGAATACTAAACCCTGATTTCCTTCAAGGGTATTCATATAGATATAACTATACTCATTTGATTGGGGACTTCCTTGTATGAAACCCAAATTCCCTACTGTTTGGTTAAAATGATGAAATACTTTATTATGATATATGATATATGTGGCACACAAAAAGTTGGGTATATGAAGGGTGTTCCCTAATAGCACTTAATGAATTGGGTAAAGAATTACTACATAGTGATGAAATTTTTATGACACCTTGGTAGCATTCCTTGATAATGTTTCAGGATACTTTGGTGAAAAACCTTGATTATATGTTTTATGAAACCTTGGTGATGAAACTTGATGATATGATTATGAATGTCTCATTTTTATGTTGTATCCACATTTCCACGTTATTATTTATATACTTTTGATTATTCTCTCATGTTATTCCTAGTGTTTTATCCATGATGATCACTTACTTTCCAATTCCATTGTTTATCCACTTACTAGGATTTATTCTCTCCCTTTCCTTTTGTTGTATATCCTCAAAAAATTATTTGTAGTGAGGTGAAATATGATGGAATAATAAAGGTGCCTTTCATGATAATTAGATAAAGTTTTTCTTTTCTATGATATATGTACTTTATGATTTATGTACATAGTTTCCAAGACACTCAACCTCAAAAGAACCTAAGGAATTTGTTAATAAAATATTTTGGTCAAGGAAGTATGTTAAAAATCATGTATGAAAAATATGGGTCTTCATAGTTAGTATCAAAGAAAAGTTTAGTTATTCATTGAAATTATGACTAGAAAATATTAGTAAAAACCCTAAGGATAAGTTTAAGTATATAAAAACATCCTAAAATTTTGGTGTTTTATAGAGCATGTGGTTTCCTAGCAATGACATCCATATCTGGATACAAACTAGTGGATATAGGCTATGAAATAGATGCAGCTAGGGGTAATAACCTTGAAAAAGTTTGGTTGAGTATTAACTCAATCTTCACTCAGTACACAAAAAATGGGCCTAAGTTCACATCTGGTTTGACACTCCCGGGGGATATTCTTCGGTTGATTCACATGATTTTTATGAACTATTTTGAAGGATATATAGTAAAAGAATTTATTTATTTTTTTAGAAAATATTTATGAATATGATCCTAAAATCATGATATTATAAAATTTTAGCATTTAATCCCCCTTTAGAATTATAATCATAAGATTTCTAATAGTATCAATTTCCTCATTTATGTCTTCTTCGTTTAGAAAAATGGTGTGAAATATAAGGACCTGTGTAAATAACGAATGTGACGGACAATAAAATGGAATCCTTCCCAATATGAGGGAATCCATAGTTGAAAACTTCATGATGATGATAAATCAGTTATCTTAGGTTATGAATGATGACCTAAACCATGTGAAGCATGTGGATTCACTTAAGGAGTAACTATCTTTTTAATCCTTCATGCTTCAATGACCTCCTGCCTTTAGTGAACCCTTTGATCCTTTGATCACAGAAAAATAGATCAAAACTATAAAAAAGATATTTTATGTACTCCACTATTTTGAGCAAGAAAAAGTCACTTTGGTTTTACACCGCTCAGAAGGAGAAGTCGATCAATGGTGGGAAATGATAAACAAACTTGAACCCAAAGGATGAAATTGAAGTTATGGAGTGAGAAGAGTTCAAAAAGGTATTTTTCAATAAGAATTTTCCTTATACCCTCAAAACAAAAAAAAGGAAAGGGAATTCCTTGAGTTGAAAAAAAAAGAGAATGAATTAGTAGAAAGTTATGAAATGAAATTTATAAGGATTGTGTGATATGCTCCAAGATTTTTCATTTATTATGATGGGAATATCAATTGATTCTTTATTTGAATAAGACCTTATCTACTGAAAGCTATAGAAATCCAAAACTTTGGGAGTTATGGAGAGATAGTGCAGTGTGATCTCAACATGGATATGGATTTTGGAGAATCACAATGGTCTCATGGGATGAATGACAACAAGATAAGGATGGATCAAAATTTTTTGGAAGAATTTTGACCATGAAAGAGAGGGGAAGAAACTACAATCACCCACGTGAAACAAGTGTTGGAAGAAATATTCCAAGAATTGTTTGCAAGGAAGTGGAAAGTGTTACAAATTGTGGAAAAGATATACATATAGATCGAAACTATTATGGAGATGTAAAACCTCAATATCTAAATAAAAATGACAAAGATGGTGCAAGAATAACCTACAATACAATTCTTCAAATGTGGAGAGCATGGACACTTTGAGAATAAATTTTCAAATCAAAAGATAATGGAGGGAAATAGTCATCAACCCCAACAGAGGCCAAGGGAGAAAGTCCATGATTTTGATATCACAATGAATAAATTTGAGGATCTGAATGACATGGTAGTAGGCATAGTTAGGGATAACTATTACATTATTTGATTCTGGTTCTATGTAGTCCTTTATTTCATTCAAGTTTGAAAAGATCATCAAATCGAACCCTAAATTGTTAGATGTGGATTTATCTGTTAAAACTCTTGGATAGTCTATTCAATAATGAAGAATATATAAATATCCCATTATTAAATTTGGTGAGTAAAATCACATCAGAAACCTGGTGGTCATTATAATGGTAGAATTTAACATAATACTAGGGTTAAATTGGATCTCAAAGTATAATACCAATATAAATTATAGAAGTAATACAATTTCATCTTTCTTGAAGGGAAAACCTGAAATTATTTTTATATGAGAGATATACCAACCTATTTTTTTCAAGAATCACCTCCTATAGCCTTCTTTATGGGAATAATTGGTGAAGAAGAAGAAGAAAGTGACTATAAAAAGGTAGAAAATGTAGCCATTATACAAGAATAGATTGATTTATTTCCTAAAAAATTACATGGACCTTTACTAGAAAGAGAGGTAAAATTATCAATTGAAGTCACACCAAGATCCAAAATAATATCAAAGACCCCATATAGAATGAAATTTGTGGAGATAGAATAAATAAAGAAACAACTACTAGATCTTTTAGAGAGGGGTTTTATTCAATAAAGCACATATCTTTGGGGAGAACCTATAGCGACCCTCACTTTTCATACATTAACATCATATCATTTTTGTGGAATACTTAATACATTATACAAACAGGCACCCAAATACCATGTTAGTCTAGTTCCTTTCGAAACATGGAAACATAAATACTAGTACATAAGTGAGCTACATTATCTACCACTAGGTTATTCATGACTAGAAACCTTATTAGAAACATCAAAAATAATAAACATCTTCATAACCTGGGTGAAGGAAACATAAAACGGGTGAGCTCAGATGCTCAGTAAGGGTAAAAGAGAGAGATATGTAAGCATAAACATGATTATAGGGGTATGAGAACGTGATAATAACATTATAAGATCATACCCTATATATCAAAGATCATAAACATGAATCATAGCATAGAGATTGGTAGTTCATAATACATGAATCATAAGGGGATCAAGAGCATAATCCATGAAAGAATAACATAGGAGTAAGACATGGAGTTTGTGACATGCACATAAGCATAGAAAATATTATGTTAAGGATATCTACCATGACCTTCATAACATGTTAGGCTTGAGATAATCACCCATGGACCTTATTTAGGCTTGAGATAACAAACAGTGTACCCTCTTATTTTTGAGCTTGGGATACAACCCATGTAGCCTCTTATTTTCAGGCTTGGGCTAAAACCAGTGTACCTACTTATTTTTAGGTTTGGGCTACAACTCATGTACCTTATTGTTTTCGGGCTTGGGCTATAATCTGTGTACCCTTTGATATCATATACCATTTATCATTACCCAATTAATTGGAGGGAGATATAGGTCCCACCCTCTTATAATGTAATCATACATACATGTGACACAATATTATAAACAGTTATATAATAACCCATGAAATGAAATGGGTGTCATAAACATGTAATCATATCTTAACATGTGGAAAAGTAACAGGTTTTATAACCATTTCATCAAAATAACATCCCAAGAAAATAAGTGAGTTTCATAATCATATAACCCATGAAAAAGATATGGGTTTTATAAACATTATGCAATTAAAATAGAAACCATTCAAAGAAAGAATATGAATGGAACCTTTGGATCATTTCCCCAGAAAGGCATGAGTAACACCAACGGATTCCATCATAGATGAAAAATAATTTTTAAATATATTTTAAAAACATTTATTAAGTAAAATATCCTTTCTTATTTGAAAAATGATTTTAAAACATAAAACCTTTTGAAAACCATATCCTTTGAAAATAAAATTGAAAATTTATAAAGAAAGATTGAAAATGTTTTGAAAAAAATTTCATTGAAAACAATTTGAAAAATTATAAAGGATTATTTGAAAACAATAAAAAAATTTAAAATACATTTTCTTTGAAAAAAATCTTAAAATATAATCTTAAGCAACATTTTAAAAAACATGGGTTTTTTCTAAAATTCATTACATGTGTCTCAAAGAAGGTAAATTGAGACAAAACTACTTCACCGATTTGGTAACTTTTGAAACATGGACCACATGAAAGAGAGATCATAAAATGGATATGTAAATAACTATATATTTAAAGATAATAATCATAGAATATATTCATGGGTAGTATATACATCACACAAAATAACAAGTGGTGAATAAGGAATAAATCTCAAAGAAATAAAAGTGAGACTAGAAATCCCCTTACCTTATGTCTTGAATCTCATTGTACATTTTAAAACATCCTTTATAATAAATATAAGTTTATTATACATCTACCATAGAACCATATTCTTACATCTAATATCATATATGGATTTATATTACCCACTTATTAACATTTTCATGTTAAGGATGCGTTTCATGTAATATCTGCTTTGTTTTTCGCAGGTGTCTTAACTTGTTATATTTTTGGTCCTCATACTTATATCATGATTTACATAATTTAAAACATTATACAAATATCATTTATATTCAATATATATGTATTTATAATAATATACAAAGTATTTAAATATGAAATGGAATACACTGTTCATGGAGACGGTAGGTCGTATGTACGCATGAACGCTATTTCCGTTTAATTATCGTATTGAAAGAAAGAAAGTAAATGAAGTATACATGTATATATACTAATTCTATTAGAATTATTAGTTAATACATATCATATACATTTACTGAACCCATTCTTAATACATTACATATAGAGTGTAAATGAATCACATCGCTTTGAGGAGGCGATATCTACACTTCCCCAAATGAAATTATCATATTTACACAAAATTAAAGCATGAAGGTATGTGTTATATACTAATTACAGAATCATAAATTAATCATATAAATCATATAAAAATAGAGTTTCCATCATAATTCTCAACCATTAAAGGTGGTAAAGGAAAATGAACAAAATCATTTCATGAAGCGGTAGTTTGTCGTACATAAGAACAGTAAGTTCGTTACCCATTAGGTGGAAGTGTGTGTAAGTGTAGGTTGAAACCTTATCCTAAAAACATATTAGTATATTTAGGATACTAAGTATGTTAAGTATTCATGGAATAAGAATAATTGAGGTAGTGGAGAAAGAAAATTAATGAAAGAAGCTTGAGGAAGGATGTTACCTCTTCTTTGGGTAACTCATTTTGGTTTGCACCAAAGGGCTTCCTTGGTTAGGTTTTTTCCCAAAGGGAGGATTCCACGAGGAATAGAGGGATGTTAAAAGTGAATTGGGAATATTTTATCCAAATATAAGTGTCTTGAGAGGTCTGAAGTTGTAAGAACCCGAGTTTTCAGAACGGGTCAAAATCCTGACCCTGTTTGAATTTTTGACTTATTCCTGAGGTAACTGGGAAAATCTGGGAAGTTTTGGAAATTTCTAGACTACACACCATGTACTTTAAAGTACACACTGTGTATGGGTTAGGTGAGTACCAACCATGTGCTCGCCGAGTACATGTTGTGTGATGACCTTGTATAAATTTCCTACTACACGGCATGTAGTGCTTCTCAACACGCCGTGTATCTTCTCTTATGCGTACTTACTGGGTTCAAGACGTGTGTTGACCCATGTGGAGCATCCAAGCCGTGTGGAAACCCTACTTAAGTCAGAGTACGGAAAAGGCCACTACACAAAATGTAGTTCTTAAATACACGCTGTGTAATTTTTTTCGCTTAAGTGAAAGGCCATCGCATCTTATTTCGTAAAACGACTTCTTCTTCTCCAACTTCGGGACATCTCTGTTCCGAAAACCCAAAGAACATACCTAGCCCTACATTCTTCATCCGTTATTTGTTCTTCGATCCGTCGGTGGCTGCAGGATCGCAACAGTGAGGCTAACCCCACACACCCTATTCTGTTCTTGATTCCTTGCCTCGCACACTGTAAATTCCATCCAAGAAGAGTTGCTGAGTTTTGACGAAAACATAGATATATGAAGATCGGTTTCGAATTGGAGATCGATATTGGACATGCCTATGTCTATGAGTTTCAAGTAGTTGGTTTATACCTTCTTTTGTGGTTTCACAGTCCTTTGGGTGGTGCGGCTTAAAGCGCGTATTTGGGTATTTTGAGCAAGACCCTAATTTACATGTTGTTGTCTATTTAATTATTCATTGGTCTATGGGATACCTTTGGGTATGCCCTGTTACCTGTGTTGCTTGAGAGGGGCCGAGTGAGTGGTCGTTTCTCATCGGGGCATTTTGGACGGGGAATTCCAAAATGGTTATAACTGAATTTCTTTGTTTAAAACTGTTGAGTTTAGTTTATTAAACCTTGATATGAATTGTTCGAGACATTAAGGACCTTAGTGTTGGTATGGGATAACACTTGGTTCGTGTATTTCAACTATTTAGATTGTTTTTCCTATTTATGTGTCTTATTTAAATGTGTATATATGTAATTTCTGAATTGCACATGATGGAACCCTTTTGGTTGTGTTGAGCATGACCCAAATTTTCTTGAGTGATGCTGATCACAGGTTGGGCTTGGCTCGGGTTACATTGGGTGGTTCTGACTACAGGATTGGTCGTCATGGACATCAGCTTGAGGTAGGGTTACTGTCAGGTTAGGCATGGCCCGAGATACTTGGATGGTGAGGCCGTCGGACTTGAGCGACATGGTCGCAGAGACACGAAGTGTCAGAGGTGTTGTGTCTTGGGTACTATTTCAGTGATTACTGCTCACCCAAAACTTTGAGTAGTGTGCACATATAGAGACTCCGTGATGAGGTTGTTTTGACCACTCATGTGGGTAGAGGCTCCCGTTAGTTGCAGTTTAGGTACTATTGGTTGGGGGTGCTTGTCGTAGGAAGCCACATGGAAAGTGAGGAGTCTTCATGGGATAGAATTTAGGCTATCGGGTTGGGGGAAGAGGCTCACCATTATTTGAGGGTAGACATCGCTGTCCCTCCGGTTACTTATTTGAGGACAGACATCACTGATCCTCCAGGTACTATTTCTTGGGCGCGCCTTCGGGACGTCGGTATTTGAGACACGTGGTGTCAGGGGGCACATGGTGCTGGGTTACATGGTAGATATTTTGGCGTTGGCCGAAGTAGGTGACACTTCATGGTGGCTTCTGAGCACCAGTGGAGTTTATGGTTATTTGTGCATTGTGTTGTTCACTGTTTTCCTTCTAAATGCATTCCTTCTTAAACACTTATATTAGGTATGAACCATTAGGTGGTATCCTACTAAGATTTGTCTCACACCCTACATGGTCCCTTTGGGATGCATGCAGACTTAATGGATTTATGTGCAGGAAAGAGGCCATCTTCATGAGATGAGCCACATTAGCTGTTGCATGGAGATAGTATGGACCCTGAGGTCTTGCCTAACTGGAGTTTACTTTGTTTCGATTTCTTTCCTGTATCAGCATGCCTACTTGTTTTGTAGCTACAGTTGGTTAGCCATTGACACCCTATTTTATATATATGGATATGTGTGACCTGCTTTGGATGCATTTTTTGTTGTTCAGTAGTAGTTACAAGTGATCAATATGTTGTTGTGTTTATTTCTGCTGTTGTTGTTTAAATTTATTGCTTCTGCTGTTTATTGCTATTGTTTTTACTTCCGCTATGAAGGTCTGGTTCGAGTCTAATGAGTCGTTTATTCCACTTCATCTTTATTATTATACTCATACCAGTCCCATTTTTATCCTTTGAGAGGGTATAGCCTCCCCACTATACCTATAAGACCCTCGCTGCTAGTTGGCAGCCTTTGTTGTTCGGGGAGGTGCGCCTAAGGTAGTAACACCTGACCCATTTAGCACTGTTCAGGTGACTGTTTGGGTCCAGGTCGTTACAAAGTGGCATTAGAGGAGTTTTTTACAAGGATTTAGTAGTAGTGTTTTGCTGGCTACTAATGAGATTTAGACTTCTCTTTTTATTTTTGCTGGTTTTACTATTTGGGGTATGGTAGACTGGAGATAGGTTGTAATTAGAACTGGGTTTCTAGCTTGTGCTTGGGTTCCTGTAGCCCCTGGTACGAGGGATGGACCATGTTTCCATGGGTGGGAATTGTTGTTTGCTTTTTTTCTCAGATTACAGTTTATATGATTTCCACCTCGACGGCTCACTTAGTGTGTGATGTTATTGATTGTGATATGTGTCCCTTGACCCAGTGTGGTAAGGGAGAATTGGACCTTGGATCGGAATGGAAATACTTGTTTGCTTGAATTTTAATAGTCACATTTTAGGGAATTTCAATTTCATAATTGCACGTATGATTTGTGATGTGATAATACCATGTGAATAATATCAATTGTCATGATTTGTATGATTTGAAATGTGCATAGGTGAAATTCCTGATAGAATTGCTGGTTTGTTACAATGTGTTTATTCCATGATTTATACCCTTGTATAATTGCATGTGACAGGAATGTACTATGGTTGAGGTGATTTTGATCACCAGGATTGGGAAACTAGGTTGTCAGTTTGAGGCAACGTTGGTTGTCGGGATGGGCATGGCCCGAGGTACTTTTGATACTTGGCTCTGTTAAGGGTGGGTAAGGAGGACATGAGGCCGGGATGCCATAGGCATGGGTTGCGGTTGGGGGAGAGTAAGGGTAGTAGTTATGCACTTCCTTTTACTTCTTTCCTTATCGGCGTTGAATATATATTGTTATATATATATATGATATGTCTGACCATTTATGGTATTTAGAAGGTTCCTTTTATATATCTCGATGGTGCATCATACGGGTGATGGTATAGTGCCACGGGAGCAGGATTAGTTTTAGGATCTGGTGCAGGTAAAGTAGGAGCCACAGGTATAGGCTCAGGGATAGGATCAGGGTTCAGAATCCAGTACAAGAAGGGCATCAACTGAGTTTAGCAGCGTTTGGTCCATGGATTAATGAGCAGCTCCGAGTTGGCCTAGTACGTGTCTTGTAGGGGATTGACAGAGGTGCGCAGGGTACAAATCCATTTATGGAATATCTGACGCGGGCATTCCAGTCCCAGCACCCGCCGCTTTTTCAGGGTGAAGGTGGCCCACAGGCGGTAGAGAACTGGATAGAGAGTACGCAGATGATCTTCGAGCAGCTCGAGACGCCTTCAGGGTGGAGGGTCAAGATGGCGACGTACATGCTGTGAGGACTGACAAAGTGTTGGTGGGATGTGCAGGTTCATCCTCACAGGCATGAGGGAATGGCGTGGAAGGACTTCGAGGACAGGTTCTTTGAGCACTTTTACCCAGAGAAACTGAGGGCCAAGAGAGTTCAGGAGTTCTTGAACCTTCAGTAGGGAGACATGTCTGTCATGGACTATGCAGCTACCTTCACTGAGCTGTCTCACTTTTCACCTGGTATGATTAGTGATGACATGAAAAGGGTGAGGTGCTTCGAGGATGGATTACGACACGCCATTCGGATCTAGGTGAATATATTTAGGTTGAGTTCATTATTAGAGGTGGTGAATCAGGCGCTCATAGCAGAGGGCAACCAGAGGGATAGGCCCCAGGTTGGCCAGGGAATGGTTTCAGGTAACGGTTCGGACAGCAGGAAGCAAGGATGGGATGAGTTCTAGTAGGGAAGTCAGACCAAGGACTCATCTAGAACACCTCGTAGAAATTCTTTAGTTGTTTGCTTTCAGTGTGGACAACTGGTACATGTTCGGAATCAATGCGATAGGCCTCCAAAGGAGTGTCATACATATGGATAGGCCGAGAATCTTGAGAGGTTTTGCAGGCAGCCTTCTCAGACAGCTGGCAGACAGGGACCAGGACAGACGGTGGCATATATAGCTTGTTCGGGTTCGGTTCTAGGAGAGGGTAGACGGGGTTCAGCCGCACACGGAGGACGTGACAGAGATAGTGAGATCCAGCTGAGGGGTCAGTGGCTGGTTACTGGAGCAGCACCGCAAGGAGGTCAGGCATTAGGAAGCCGTACTTCAGGCCAGGTGCACACCATGGAGCTTCCAAAGGCTGAGCAGGCTGGTGAGTCAACGCCAATTAGAGGTACACCGTGAGTGTGGCTGTGACTTTCTCGTATTCTTTTGGCATGACCTATTGAGGCATGTCCATTTTGAGTGCATGAGGTGCACATGATTCTTATGGGCTGACTAGATGCTGGTCAGTGGGATTGGTGCCATATTAGGTGCGTTATATATTTTTACATATATGTATGAGATGTGTAGCATTAGGGGAATCGAGGATGTGGGTTACTTGAGGTTATGTGGGCATCAGGGCATTGAGGATGTGTGTTACTTGAGGTGCATGACATCAGGTTTTATTTTGAGCATCCATGGGATGTTGGACCTCATAGAGGCGGACACCAATGCAGTGTGAGATATGTTTGGGTTTTGGAAATGACATGGGAGCACCAATGAGCCATAGGAGTGACAATGCGTCATGAGAGAACCATGGGTCTAGAAATAGGTTAGTATACCTTTGCTTGTTTTGAGTTTTTTTGGGTTGAGACCGAGTTCGGAAATTCCTAAGGTGGGGAGCCCTTGAGGAAATTAGCCATAACCTTTGAGACCGAGGGAGTTTGGGTTACTTTGATCAGGGTGGCATGTTCGGTGTCATCTATGGATTTTGTTTGATAGCTCGGGGATGAGCTATATTAAGGTGGGGAGATTGTAAGAACCCAAGTTTTTAGAACGGGTCAAAATCCCGACTCTGTTTGAATTTTTGACTTGTTCCTGAGGTAACTGGGAAAATCTGGGAAGTTCTGGAAATTTCCAAACTACACGCCGTGTATTTTAAAGTACACACTGTGTATGGGTTAGGCAAGTACCAGTCATGTGCTCGCCAAATACATGCCATGTGATGACCGTGTAGAAATTTCCTACTACACGGCGTGTAGTGCTTCTCAACACGCCGTGTATCTTCTCTTCTGCATACCTGCTGAGTTCAAGCCATGTGTCGACCCATGTGGAGCGTCCAAGCCGTGTGGCTACCCCACTTAAGTTGAAGTACGGAAAAGGCCACTACACAATGTTTAGTTCTTAAATACACATCGTGTACTTTTTTTCACTTAAGTGAAAGGCCATCGAGTCTTATTTCATAAAACGTCTTCTTCTTCCCCAACTTTGGGACCTCTCCGTTCTGAAAACCCTAAGAACACACCTTGCCCTAATTTCTTCATCCGTCGTCCGTTCTTCGATCCATCAGTGGATATGGGATCGCAACAACGAGGTTAACCCCACGCACCCTATTCTGTTCTTAATTCCTTGCCTCGCACACCACAAATTCCATCCGATCAGAGTTGTCGGGTTTTGACAGAAACATAGATCTACGAAGATCGACTTCGAATTGGAGCTCGATATTGGACGTGACTACGTCTACGAGTTTCATGTCGGTGGTTCATACCTTCTTTTGTTCTTTCACAGACCTTTGGGTGATGCATCTTAAAGCACGTATTTGGGTATTTTGAGCAAGACCCTAATTTACCTATTATTTCCTGTTGAATTGTTCATTGATCTATGGGATACCTTTGGGTATGCCCTGTTACCTATGTTGCTTGAGCGGGGTCGGGTGAGTGGCCGTTGATAATTGGGGAATTTTGGACGGGGAATACCAAAATGGTTATAACTGAATTTATTTGTTTAAAACTATTGAGTTTAGTTTATTAAAACTTGATATAAATTTTTCAAGACATTAAGAACCTTAGTGATGGTATGAGACAACACTTGGTTTGTGTATGTCAACTGTTTAGATTGTTTTTCCTCTTTATGTGTTTTGTTTAAATGTGAATATATGTAATTATTGAATTTAATATGCTATAACCCTTTTGGTTGTGTTGGGCATGGCCCAAATATTCTTGAGTGATGCTGATAACAGGTTGGGCTTGGCCCGGGTTACATTGGGTGGTTCTGACCATGGGATTGGGTGTCATAGACGTCGACTTGAGGTAGGGTAAATATCAGGTTGGGCATGACCCGGGATACTTGGATGGAAAGGCCATCGGACTTGAGCGGCATGGTCGCAGGGACATGAGGTGTCACAGGTGTTGTGGCTTGGGTACTATTTTGGTGATTACTGCTCACCCGAAACTTTGTGTAGTGTGCACACAGAGAGACTCCGTGATGAGGTGGTTTTGACCACTTGTGTGGGTAGAGGCCCTTGTTAGTTGTAGTTTATGTACTATTGGTTGGGGGTGATTGCCATAGGAAGCCACATGGAAGGTGAGGAGCCTTCAGGGGATAGCATTTAGGCTATCGGGTTGGGGGTAGAGGCTCGCCATTATTTGAGGGAAGACATCGTTGTCCCTTTGGTTACTTATTTGAGGACAGACATCGTTGATCCTTCGGGTACTATTTCTTGGGCATGCCTTGGGGGTGTCGGTACTTGAGACACACGATGTTAGGGGAAACATGGTGTCAAGTTACATGACAGAGATTCCAGCGTTGGCCGAAGCAGGTGACACTTCATGGTGGCTGCTGAGCACTAGTGGATTTTATGGTTGTTTGTGCATTGTGTTGTTCACTGTTTTCCTTCTAAATGCATGTCTGCTTAAACACTTATGTTAGGTATGCACCGTTGGGTGGTATCCTACTAATATTTGTCTCACACCCTTCACACCCCCTTCAGGATGTGTGCAGACTTTATGGATTTATGTGCAGGAAAGAGGCCAGCTTCAAGAGTTGGGCTGTATTAGGTGTTGCATGGAGATGGTATGGACCCTGAGGTCTTGCCTAACTAGAGTTTACTTTGTTTTGATTTATTTTCTGTATCAGCATGCCTAGTTGTTTTGTAACTATAGTTGGTTAGCCATTGGCGTCCTCTTTTATGTATATGGATATGTGTTACCAATTGTGGATGCATGTTTTTTTGTTCAGTAGTAGTTACAAGTGATTAACATGTTGTTGTGTTTATTTTCACTGTTGTTGTTTATATTTATTGCTTCCACTATTTATTTCTATTGTTTGTGCTTCTGCTATGTGGGTTTGGTTCATGTATTCTAAGTCGTTTATTCCATGGCATCTTTATTATTATACTCATACCAATCCCATTTTTATCCTTCGAGAGGGTATAGCCTCCCCACTATACCTATAAGACCCTTGCTGCTAGTCGACAACCTTTGACGTTCAGGGAGGTACGCCTAAGGTAGTAACACCCAACCCATTTAGCATTATTCACGTGGTTGTTCGATTCCGAGTCGTTACAAAAGTAGGGGGAAAGGTGGTTGCCTTTTATAAGGGAGGGATGTAATGTCTCAGGTTTTCCGTGTATTATTTTAAATATTATATGGGATTATTTCGAGACCGGGCGCGAAGATGGCACATCATTATGAGGTCCAGTGGGCCCGGAATGGTGGTTTGAACTTTTTTTAAGTTAAGTAAGTCAGCGCTCGCGCGGGGTTGTGGAATTTCCCAAACGGATGCCCGAATGAAAAATATGAGGGCACCGTTGCGTCCAAGACGATGACTTTACCAAAGAACGGTTCTAACCTCGACCGACGCAGGTCAGCTGCGAAGATTAATTTTGGGAATTTTAAAAAGGGAAGCACTTTAGATGGAATAAAATAAATTAATGATTTATTTTATTAAAATGATTCCTTTTTTTTTAGCAGCGACCTAATCCTCCCCTATAAATTTATGCTTATGGAAAATTCGCAGGGTTAGCCTCATAACCCTGCGAGTTGAGAGAAAGAGAGAGATTTCTCTTGGAGCTTGGGTGGAGGAGGACGCGTTGGCGGATGATGACGTGAGCAATCAACGCCCCTCAGATTTTGACGAATCCCTTCGACGGACGCATCGTGACGGTCGCTCTTCAACCCGTTTGAGGTAGGGGTTTGTTACTTCAATTTCTTTTCCCCATTTTTGATCTTAAAAGACGAATGCGGATCAACCACGAACAAGTTGATCCACAGATTCGTACGTTCTTGAGGGAGGGTTTTCTTTGGGATGATTTTGGAGAATTAATCCATGATTTTTATTTATGTTGATCTCTACTCTATTTAAGCCTATTAACGGGATCAGATCAACGCTGTGACGAACGACGGTGGAGGTTCGTTCTTCAATTTGTTTATTGGATTTCCTTCCCCATTATTTTCTCACGCGTTCTTCACGTTCTTCGCGGGGCGATGAACAACGGATTGTTGCACATCCGTTCCGTGACGCAACAATCCAAAATCGAAGGTTCTGCACCACAATGACCTTGTGGAGGTGCGACGACGATGGCAGACAACGAATCGGACCGGATCGGGAAAGGGAGTTCTTCGAGCGTTCTTCATGTGGGAAGATCAAATCATGTTTTCAGAGCTGATCGGAGGCCTGAAAATGACGGAAGCAGCTTCATGGTGTCAGGGCGACCAAAACCTGGAAGTTTTGTAGTAATCGGATGGTCGGATCGATGATCGGAGCACCACGGGTGGCGCGCCGATGAAGGGCGTTGTTTCTGGAAATTTCCAGAATACACGCCGTGTACATCCGAAGAACATGTTGTGTAGTGCTGGAGGTGGATGATAGGGTTTTGGGGTCATAGAGGAATAACACGGCGTGTGACCTCGATCACATGGCATGTTGGACTTTCCCCGAAACTCGGCGTGTATTTTTGGTAGTACACGGACATGGGATGATCTACACGGCTTCAGGAGGCACGACGTGTACAGAGTGACAGAAGCAGCTACGTGGGACTCGGCATGTATCCTGAGGTTAGGCAGACATGGGTTGGAGTACACAACCTTTTACTCCATCACACAGCTAGGCAGGGCCAGTAACGCGGGTCACCCTGTGTGGCAGTTACACAGGTTGGTGTACACGGGTTGATGACCGTGTATGGGCACATGACCAGAGTACACGGAGACAACCCCAGTTATCAGGACATGGTGTGTATACCATACTACATGCCTTGTACTGAGTTTTCCTACATGACCATCCAAAGACACGGGTCGTTGTACACGGGTAGTACCTGGGGTCAGACAACACGGCGTGTATTTTTTCTACACGCCGTGTACTTTTTTGGAAAACAGCATGGTCCTCTTGTTCACTGTATCTTGGACATCTTTCGTTTGGGTTAGTTCCCCTTCTTCTCATTCACCTTAAGGTCAGGAATCATTTCCTTCTATAGGAGTATGATCCCTTCAGCCAGACTTTCTGTGATAGATTCGACATCCCTCTTAGAGGCCCAGAGCGAGACCCTCTGTCCATTCCTGACCCTAGGTAGAGTCAGGCATCGACATGACCAACTCTACTGGGCATTGATCCTCTACCTAGCTGGTGTATCACCTAACTGGTGAATCCGGATGAGTCGTGGTATCCGCCATGACCCTGGGAGTGATCCTCATCTGTGTATCATGATCTTTACCACTTAGGAGTGTGTCTCCCGTAATGAGTGCTTCTCTTTTAATATAACCTTCCCACTCAGGAGTGTGTCTACCGTAATGAGCGCATCTACCTCTCGTGATGGTTCCTGACGAACAAAACTTCTTGGACGGACGTTATCAGAGCTATAAGACTCATAGACTGTGTTCTCCTGGAATGAGTGCATCACGGAATCTTCGAACAGAATCCCTAACGGGGGTATGTGGTTGTGTGACTTGTCTCTAGACCACGAGTCTAGGTTTTGAGTATATTTGGTTTGTTCTGTATGTTCTATAGACATATACTATGCATAACTGACTGTATATTTACTTTGTTTACCGTTTTGTGGTTTTCGGGGTCCTCTACTGAGTATTGTTATACTCACCCCTACATGGGCTTTGCCCACACGTCTGGTGTCTTGTGCAGATGAGCAACCTTTTGGCATAGTCCAGGGTGGACCAGGACAGGACCAAGATTTCTGAGTTCCCTACAGGCCGAGGTGTTCCTACGACTATGAGTAGCAATCCCAGTACCCTTTGTGTTTACAGGTTGGACTTTGCATTTTTCAGACTCTTGTTTGTTTGTTTTTGGTGGGCTTGTATTCTGGCCCAGTTTACTTTTTAGTACTCTACCTTTCGTCGTACTATATTGGTTGGGGTTTAGTTGTATGCATGCATTTTGTTCCTTAGTATTTTACATTTCAGCATTTGTGGGCTTGGAGATGTGTGTGTGTGTACAGGTACTTAGGCAATGCCTCCCATATTACTGATATGCCTACTTGGTGCTAGTCTCCAGCCCCTATCCTATTGGAGACGGGCTTGGGGAGTCATGGCGCGGGCCCCACTGGGACGGGTCGTGACAGAGTGGTATCAGAGGTGGTCGGTTCTACCTTAGGACCAAGAGTCTGTGAGTTTAGTTTGGGGCAATAGTGTTGCGTGTTTCGGGTTCGACTTTCAGGCCATAGACCCTAGTGTTAGTGCGGCGGCCGACGTATCCATACACCAGGAATCTGATAACCTTCTTTTCAACTCGGTACATGAAAACACTGGTTGCGGGGAAATAAAAGGTACATGCATCATATAGGAATGAGTTGTGTTTTCCATGTCCTTTGTATCATCTATCTAGATATACTCTTTGACCATGGTACATCTTGTTTTCTTACAAGATGCCTCCGTGACGCATACCCTCTAGGATTCAGCAGCACGATCACGAGGATGACCCCCTCAGTGACGAGGCTTCGATATAGGGACCAGTTCCCCAGGCATTGCCACCGGGTGGTGCACCTGCTATGCCACCACCAGTGGCGAAGCTAGTGGTACCTGCAGTACCGACCGGCGAGGAGCGAAGGCTTAGAGCACTCCATGAGTTCCAGAGACAGAGACCCCTCAGGTTCCGAGGTGAGCCCGACCCTCAGGCTGCTGAGGACTAGCTTGAGGCGGGGACCTGAGTTTTTCATCTAGTGAGGACACCAGCAGACCAGATAGTGATCCTAGGAGCAAGCCTTTTTCAGGGTTCAACGAGGCGATGGTGGAGTCTGACCACACAAACTCATGATGAGGAGACCCTTTCATGGAAGAAGTTTGAGAGACTCTTCAAGGAGGAGTTCTCTCAGGTTACACTAAGAGCTTTATGCATCTAGGAGCTTCTTCAGCTCCAGCAGGGCAGTATGACTATGGATGACTATTCATCGAGGTTTACCAACCTCGCCAGGTACTCGATGGATATGGTCGGGGATCAGTACTTCAGAGCTCAGACCATTGAGCTGGGTTTACGATGAGATATCTGAGCTAGTGTCGTGCCTCTATGCATATCAACTTATGCTGGGGTGATCGAGCGAGTTTTGGTGGTCGAGAGCTTCTTGGCAAAGTAGAGACAGCTGCTGGCAGTCAGCAGCAGGCAGACCTGCCAGGCATCAGACATGGCAGAGGAGTAGGGAGAGTTGCAGGTGGTGGCAGACGCTTCGACTTACTTCCACCACCACCCCCAGGAGGTCCGCACCAGGCTCAGGGAGCTGGGGGATAGGGATGGGGACAGCTACATGTGGTCAAGGTATATGACCCAGGGGCTCCAGGGATGATTTGAGGTACGATCTGTGTCTTTTCTACCTTAGCTTTCGTACTCATATACAAAGGTGCCAATCATTCCATTATAGCCACATGTCTTTTACAAAACCTCAAGATTCCGGTAGAACCATTGACTCGATCCTTACGCTTGGAGACACCTACGAGAGGAGACTCGACGATCACGCACCTTTGCTGACAGTGTAATCTTACCCTTGGAGGTGAGCATTTCGGCTATAATCTCTTAGTGGTAGCATCGAGGCCTTACTGCGTCATTCTCAGTATGGATTAGTTATCTTAGGTCCATGCCTAGATTTACTGTTTTAGGCGAAGAGTGCGGTGTGTCCGCCGTGATGGAACGAGGTTTTTCTTTGTTGGAGAAAAGGAAACCTAGGTAGCATGGAATGGGCTCATGCATAGGAGGGTACAACCGATCACTCATGAGTTGTCTAGCCTTACCCTCGGAGCAGTAGATGTTGGGAGCTCCCAGTTCCTAATAGTAGTGGCGGAGTACGAGGAATTCTTTCCCAAAGATGTCCCAGGACTACCTCCCCGCGGAGAAATTGACTTTTTCATCGACTTACACCCCGGGAAGACACCAATTTCTTCATTGGAATATTGAATGGCTCCCGCAGAGCTTCTCGAGCTGAGGGTGCAGTTGGAGGATTTGCCGAGAAAGGGTTTTGTGAGACCCAACGTTTCACCCTGGGCGGCCCCAGTCTTGTTTGCCAACAAGGCAGACGGAAGTCTGAGGTTGTGTGTGGATTACCAACGCCTGAAATAGGTGACGGTGAAGAACAAGTATCCAATTACAAGTATCGATGACCTCTTCGATCAACTAAGAGAGGCACAGTGGTTCTCCAAGGTTGACCTTCGATCAGGCTATCACCAGTTACGAGTACGGGATGAGAATATACTGAAGACGGCTTTCAGATGTCGCTAAGGTCACTATGAGTACTTGGTAATGCCTTTAGTCATGACGAACGCCCCTACTGTGTTCATGGGACTGATGAACTGGATCTTCCAGCCGTACTTGGACCGGTTCGTAGTGGTCTTCATCGACAAAATCCTTGTGTACTCGGCGTCAGAGGAGGAGCACGCGAGACACCTGCGGATGGTTCTAGACGTGCTTCAGGAGCACCAGCTTTATGGGAAGCTCTCGAAGAGCCAGTTCTGGATTCAGGAGGTCCACTTTCTGGGACATGTCATCTCATCAGGTGGAGTAGCTGTAAATCTAGCCAAGGTGGAGGCTGTGTTTGCATGGGATCCACCTCGGAGCGTGATGAAGGTTTGGAGCTTCTTTGGGTTGGAAGGATATTACCAGAGATTGATTCCTGATTTCTCCAAGATATTAGCACTGATGACAGCCTTGACCAGGAAGGGGAAACCCTTTGTGTGGACGGAGAAGTTCCAGAAGGCTTTTTAGTAGTTGAGGCAGAGTTTGACGAGCGCCCCAGTCTTGAGATATCCAGAGGAGGGTGTCGAGTATGTAGTTTTCTGCAATACATCAGGGACCGGGCTCAGCTGTGTCCTGATGCAGCGACATGCAGTGATTGCTAATGGTTCCCGCCAGCTTAGGCCACATGAGTAGAACTATGCGACCCATGAACTCGAGTTGGAAGTGGTAGTCTTCACATTGAAGATGTGGCGACACTACCTCATGGGCGAGCGGTTTATTGTCCACTCTAACCACAAGAGCCTCAAGTACATCTTCTCACAGAAGGATCTGAATCTGAGGTAGAGGCGTTGGCTAGAGTTCCTCCAGGACTATGATTTCGAGATAATTTATACTCTTAGAAATGGGAAAAGGGTGGAAGATACCCTTAGCAGGAGGTCAAGCTCACAACTGTTGAGTGAGGCAACACAACAGTTATCCGCATTACAATATCCTTCGTGGATGGAGAGGATACAGATTACCTACAGTCGATGGTTTTCACACCTCCACTCTTACAGTGAGTTAGGGAGGCACAACTTGGGGATGTCGACTGTGTGTCTTTATGTGATCAGTTATCCACAGGACATGCTCCTGATGGACATTCACAAGGTGGGGAGCACGTAATTCTTTTAAAAGGAAACACTATTGTACTAGTGGAATTCCAGGAGGAGCTCTTGAGGGAGTTTCATATGTCCCCTTTGGCAGTAAATCTTGGGGTGGAAAAGATGTACCAGGATCTCCAATGACAGTTCTAGGGGTCAGGAATGAAAAAGGCAGTAGCAGATTTTGTTTCTCGATGCCACACATGCCAGCAGGTGAAGGCTGAGCACCAAGTTCCAGTAGGGTTAGCTCATCCCCTGGAAGTTCCAGAGTAGAAGTGGGATGGAATATCGATGGAATTCATGACAGGCTTACCACGGACGTCCAAGGGGCATGATTCCATCTGGGTGATCGTGGACCGACTCACCAAGTCGGCCCACTTCCTAGCTATCAGGGAGCAGAGTTCCGTAGAGAGCTTGGGACGCCTCTACGTGCAGGAGATAGTTCGTCTTCATGGAATCCCCTCGACTATTGTCTCAGATCGAGATGCCCGCTTCACATCCCGGTTGTGGAAGGGATTGTAGGAGGCTTTTGGGGCTCAGCTACGCTTGAGCACAACGTTTCATCCCCAGACGTATGGTCAGACGGAGATGACCATTCAAGTTTTGTAGGATATGTTACGAGCCTATGTCTTAGACTTTGGTTGTAGTTGGGAGGACCACCTACCACTGTTGGAGTTTGTGTACAACAATAGCTACCACTCCACCATTGGTATGAAACCATTTGGGGACTTATACGGGAGACCCTGCTGGTCACCGCTTTGCTGGACCGACCCTGGAGAGTCAGCACTCATGGGTCCAGAGTTAGTGTGAGCCACCACATAGAAGATACAGATCATCCGAGAGTGGATGAAGACTGCACAGAGCCGGCAGAAGTCTTATGCTGACAGATTATGGAGACCTCTAGAGTTCGAAGAGGGGGCCACGTCTTTCTTCAGGTCTCAACTCAACGAGGGTTGCAGATATTTGTCCGAGGCGGCAAACTATCTCTGATGTTCATCGAACCTTTCCAGATTCTGTACAGAGTTGGAAAGGTGGCGTACCGCCTAGCTCTACTGCCACAGTTGCATTAGGTATATGATATCTTCCACGTGTCACAGCTGAGGAGGTACGTGCATGATCCGTCGCACGTCATCGACTGGGGTGAGATGGACATCGAGGATGGAGTGAACTTCACTGAGTACCCGGTGGAGATGGAGGATCAGCAGGAGAGGATCCTTCATGGGCGATCGATTCCCTTGGTGCGCATTCAGTGGCAGCACGAGAATCTTCATGAGAGAATGTGAGAGCAGGAGGCTCAAATTCGTGCCCAGTACCCTCACCTTTTTGAGTAGCCTTTGTTTTGGATTTTTGGGGTTGTAAAGCCCCAAGGTGGGGAGAATGTAATGTATCGGGTTTTCTGTGTATTATTTTAATTATTATATGGGATTATTTCAAGACCGGGCACGAATACGACACATCATTCTAAGGTCCAGTGGGCCCAGAATGGTGGTTTGAACTTTTTTTAAGTTAAGTAAGTTGGCACTCATGCACAGTTGTGTCAGTTCCCAAACGGGTGCCCGAATTAAAAATCTGAGGGCACCGTTGCGTCCGGGACGACGACTTTACCAAAGAACGGTTCTAACTTTGATCGGCGCAGGTCGACTGCGAAGTTTAATTTTGGTCATTTTAAAAAGGGAAGCACTTTAGAAGGAATAAAATAAATTAATGATTTATTTTATTAAAACGTTTCCTTTTTTTGAGCGGCGACCTAATCCTCCCTTATAAATTCATGCTTATGGAAAATTAGTAGGGTTATCCTCATAACCCTGTGATTCGAGAGAAAGAGAGAGATTTCTCTTGGAGATTGGGCAGAGGAGGATGCGTTGGCGGACGATGACGTGAGAAATCGACGCCCCTCAGATTTTGATGAATCCCTTCGATGGAAGCGTCGCGACGATCACTCTTCAACCCGCTTGAGGTAGGGGTTTGTTACTTCAATTTCTTTTCCCCATTTTTGTGTTTAAACGACAAACACGGATCAACCACGAACAAGTTGATCCGTGGATTCATATGTTCTTGCAGGAGGGTTTTATTTGGGATGATTTTGTGGAATTAATCCATGATTTTTATTTATATTGATCTCTTCTCCATTTAAGCCTATTAATGAGAGAGGATCAACACTGTGACGAACAATGGTGGAGGTTTTCTCCTCAATTTGTTTATTGGATTTCCCCCCCCCCATTCTTTTCTCGCGCATTCTTCACATTCTTCACGGGGCGACGAACAACGGATCGTTGCGCATCCATTCCACAACGCAACGATACCAAATTGAAGGTTCGGCACCATAACGACCTTGTGGAGGTGCAGCGATGATGGAATTCGATGAATCGGACCAGATCGGGAAAGGGCGTTCTTCGAGCATTCTTTGTGCGAGAATATCAAATCATGTTTTCAGAGCCGATCAGAGGCCTGAAAATGACGGAAGTGGCTTCGTGGTGTCGGGGCGACCAAAACCTAGAAGTTTTGTGGAAATCGGATGGCCGGATCAATGATCAGAGCACCACGGGAGGCGCGCCGATGAAGGGAGTCATTTCTGGAAATTTCCAGAATACACGGCGTGTACTTCTGAAGAACACGCCCTGTAGTGCTGGTGGCATCAGCTAGGGTTTCGGGGTCAGAGAGGAATAACACAGCGTGTGACCCCGGTCACATAACCTGTTGGACTTTCCCCGAAGCTCGGTGTGTATTTTGGGTAGTACACGGACACAGGATGATCTACACAGCTTCAGGCGGCACAGCGTGTACAACGTGACAGAAGCGGCTGCGCGGGACTCGCCGTGTATCCCAGGGTTACGTAGACATGGGATGGAGTATACGACCGTGTACTCCATCACACGGCCAGGCGAGGTCAGTAACGCGGGTCACCCCATGTGGCAGTTACATGGGTTGGTGTACACGGGTTGATGACCGTGTACGGGCAAATGAGCAGAGTACACGGAGCCAACCCCAGTTATCCAGACATGACATGTATACCATACTACACACCGTGTACTGAGTTTTCCTACATGACCAGCCAAAGACACGGGCCATTGTACACGGGTATTACCCGGGGTCAGATAACACGGTGTGTATTTTTTCTACATGCCGTGTACTTTTTGGAAAACAGCATGGTCCTCTTGTTCACTATATCTTGGACATATTTCGTTTGGGTTAGTGCCCCTTCTTCTCATTCCCCTGAAGGTCAGGAATCGTTTCCTTCTACAAAAGTATGATCCCTTCAGCCGGAGTTTCTGTGATAGAGTCGGCATCCCTCTGAGAGGCCCGGAGCGAGAGCCTCTGTCCATTATTGACCCTAGGTAGAGTCAGGCATTGACGTGACCAACTCTACCAGGTGTTGATCCTCTACCTAGATGGTGTATCACCTAACTGGTGAATCCAGATGAGTCTTGGTACCTACCATGGCCCTAGCAGTGATCCTCATCTTTGTATCGTGATCTTTCCCACTCAGAAGTGTGTCTCCCGTAATGAGTGCTTCTCTTTTATCGTAACCTTCCCACTCAGGAGTGTGTCTCCCGTAATGAGTGCAGCTACCTCTCGTGACGGTTCCCAACGAACAACAGTTCTCGGACGAACGTCATCAGAGCTATAAGACTCATGGAGTGTGTTCTCCCGGAATGAGTGCATCATGGAATCTTCGAACAGAATCCCTAATTGGGGTATGTGGTTGTGTGACTTGTCTCTAGACCACAGGTCTGGGTTTTGAGTATATCTGGTTTGTTATGTATGTTCTATAGACATATACTATGCGTAGCTGACTATACCTTTACTTTGTTTACTTCTTTGTGGTTTTTGGGGTCCTCTCCTGAGTATTGTTATACTCACCCCTGCACGGGCTTTGCCTGCATGTCTGGTGTCTTGTGCAGATGAGCAGCCTTTTGACAGAGTCAAGGGTGGACCAGGACAGGACTGAGCTTTCTCAGTTCCCTACAGGACGAGGTGTTCCTACGGCTACGAGCATCAGTCCCACTACCTTTTGTGTTTATAGGTTGGACGTTGTAGTTTTTAGACTCTTGTTTTTTTGTTTTTGGTGGCCATGTATTCTGGCCCAGTTTACTTTTTAGTACTATACCTTTCTTCGTACTCTGTTGGTTCGGGTTTAGTTGTAGGCATGCATTTTTTTCCTTAGTATTTTACATTTAAGAATTTGTGGGCTGGGATATGTGTGTGTGTGTAAAGGTACTTAGGAAATGCCTCACATGTTAGTGATATGCCTACTTGGTGCTAGTCACCAGCCCCTGGCCTATTGGAGGAGGGCTTGGGGAGTCACAGCGCGGGCCCCACTAGGACGGGTCGTGACAAGGGAGGGGACACACGTGGCATTTTTGAAAACAAGTTATGTGTACCCATGTTTTTACCTTACAAAAGTCATAAAAAACCAAACAAAATCAATAATAGAATTTTTATGGATGAAATATGTCTAGAAAATGGGTGTTTACAAGTTTCTATGTCCTTTTTTTCTTAAGTTTAAGGTTTATTCCCCTATTAAGTTTAATTTTACCTTAATCATTGTAATTAATTTTAATCACTTTCACTAATATTTTTGGTCCAAAATTAAGTTGATCTTATTAGACTATAAATATTATAATAATTAAAATCATATATTTCTATTTTTCTAAATTCAATTAATAGAAGTGACAAAATTAAGTTTAATATCAATCCTACAGATGTGGTGAGAAAGCGAGGTTTGAAAGTGAGAATATTCAAAAGTTCATTAATCTTTTATATCTAAGTTCAATATAAAAATGATTCCAATAACCTAAATTGGATTAATAAATGAATAATTTATCTATTATGACTTTAAAACAAACTTAAAATATAATTTAACCATGTAAATAAATTAGATGAAAAAGTAGTTTTGAATTAAAATTCAGTATTTTTTTCCTATTCACCCAAAAATGAAGTTTCTCAGAAAACCCCCAAAAATTCACCCTAAGCTAATTTGGAAATTATGAATTAAAAAATAAAGTTTATTTTATCAAATTAAATTTCAATGAGTATCTAAAATTATTTTTTTATTATTTATAGAAGGACATAAAAAGCAGTTCATTTGAGAAAATAGTATTTTCAAACATATAAATACTTTACCAATATTACACGTTTTACTATCAATAAGTTTTATTTATATAAAAAAAATTATAAATAATATTTAAAAATTAGTTATTTCTATTCATATTACTAAGTTTAAGGACTAGGTTATAACTATCTTGTTTAAATAATTATTAAAATTAAATGATGTTTCCTAGAATCTCAGTGTTGCGTGTAATGAAATCCAAGTCGGTGTTGCATGTAGTAGAAACTTATCTTGGTGTAGCTTATAATGAATGTTTTACTTAGTGTAGCTTGTAATTCCCGACATCGAAGAAAATTAATTTATTTGAAAAAAAGGTTCAGAAAAACTCAGGGTGTTAAATTCTACCCCCCTTAAAATGAATTTCTCCCTTAAAAGTCATCATTATGATACAAAAAAATGAGGATACTTCTTCCTCATCACGTCCTCAATTTCCCACATTGCTTCCTTTAACTAGTGATTTCTCCACAAATTTCTGACTAGGTGAGTGGTCTTGTTTTGTAGAACTTTCTCTGTATGATCCAAAATTACAATTGGTTGTTCCTTGTAAGAAAGATCCTGCTCCAGTAGTATGACCTATGATTTTAGTACATGTTAAGGGTCAGGTATATACTTCCTTAGGTGAGATACATGGAACACATCATGGACTTGAGAGAGATTTGGAAGAAGTTCCAAGCGATATGCTTCCATTATGATACAATCAATAATCTCAAAGGGACCAATATACCTAGGGCTTAGTTTCCCTTTCTTATAAAACCTCATAACCTTCTTCCATAGATAAATTAGTAGAAAAAACTTCTCACCAACTTCAAATTCTAGGTCATGCTGATGGTTATCAGTATAAATTTTCTTCTGACTTTGAGCTTCCTTGATATGCTGTTAAATGGGTTTATACTTCTCTACTATTTCTTCAGCTATCTTAGGTACCAATATCTTTCTTTCTCCAAATTCATCCCAGAAAGTTGGATCTCTACATTTCTTCCCATAGAGGTATTCTTAAGGATCCATTTTAATTCTTGAGTGAAAGCTATTGTTTCAAGAAAACTAAACTAGAGGAATGTGTTTATCCCAACTACATTTTAAATCCAATGAACAAGATATCAACATACCTCTAGTGTTTGAATTATTATTTCATACTGACCATCCATATGAGGATGTTAAGTAGTTCTTAAAATCAATTCTGTATCAAGTTCATGCTAAAGACTTCACCAAAAAATTTCAGGTAAACCTTGGATCCCAATTAGATAAAATGTAAAGTGGTACTCTATGAAACCTTACCACATACTTAATGTATATCCTAGAAATTTGATCTATAGAGAAGTCTTATATGATAAAAAAAATTGCGCTGACTTAGTAAAGTGATCAACTACAACCCATATGGCATTAAAATCTTTAGAGGTTTTGGGGAGTCCAATGAAAAAATCCATAGTGATGTTCTTCCATTTCCATTCTAGCATGGGTAATGGATGAAACACCCCCTTAAACTTTTTTCTTTCTACCTTAACTTGAATTCATACCAAGCACCGAGATACAAACTTTGAGATATCCCTCTTCATTTCATCCCACCATAAGTATTCCTCCAAATCTATACACATCTTCATACTTCCAGGATCAATAAAGTATGAAGAACTATTTGCTTCCTTTAATAGATCCTTCTTCAAATATGGTATGGAAGGAACACATACATGGTTAATGAACCTTATCATTTCATCCTGATCAAGGTTAAACTTAGTAACATTTATAACCTTCTTTTTCAACTCTACATCTTCCTTCCACGCCTATTTAATCTTCACTTAGATAGATGGTTAAACATTAAATTGAGAAAGATAAGATTTATATCATTCCTTCAAGATTTTTAAATCCATCCTTTACTAATCTAGAAATATTTGATATTTTATGATCCTCATTATGGATAAGCTAGCATGACCCTTTTGACTCAAATAATCAACCACCTTGTTCGCTTTCCCGGGGTGGTAATGTATTGAACAATAATAATCCTTTATCAACTCTAATCATCTTATCTGATGCATGTTCAACTCTTTCTATGTGAATATATATTTAATAATTTTATGATTATTATATATATCACACTTTTCTCTATAAATATAATTACTCCATATCTTTAATGAAAAAATTTCCGCTGCTAACTCCAAATAATGAGTTGGGTAATTTTTCTCATGGGTCTTAAACTATCACGAGGAATAAGAGATATCCATGTTATTATTCATAATAACACATCCCAATACCTTCTTGGATGCATCAATATAGATTAAAAACCCTTCTACAATATAGGGAAATTTAAGAACAGGTGAACAAAACAACCTTCTCTTTAGTTCCTTTAAACTTTCCTCACATTTTTCTATCTAGAGGAACTTGTCACCCTTCAGAGTTAACTTGGTCAGAGGATTCGATATTCATGAGAAATTCTGCAGAAACCATCAATAATATCTAGCTAATCCAAAAAACTATATATCTAATTCACAATGGTTAGTCTAATCCAACATTTAATAGACTTTGTATTTGATGGATCTACTAATATACCATCTCTTGAGATTATGTGACCCAAAAATGAAACCTTTTTGAAGAAAAAATTCACACTTATAAATTTTTTCATACGGTTTCTCCTTTATCAGGGTATTTAGTATAATTATCAAGTGGTCTTCATACTCTTCCTTTCCTTTTGAATAAATAAGAATATAATTTATAAAGACTACCAAAAACTAATCGAAGTAATCTCTAAAGACTCTATTCATCAAATCCATGAATATAACAGGGGAATTAATATGACCAAAAGACATCACTATATATTTATAGTGTCCATACATTGTAAAAAATTCCATCTTAGGTATATCCTCTTTCTTGGCCCTCAATTGATGATATCAAAAATGAAGTTAAATCTTGAAAAAGTATAACCTCCTCATAGTTGAACAAACAAGTCATCAATATGGGGAAGATGATACTTGTTCTTGATCATGATCTTGTTCAAATACAGATAATCAATGTAGAGTCGCATTGATCCATATTTCTTTTTCATAAAGAGAACAAGTTTACCCCAATGTGACACACTTGGCTAAATGAATCCCTTATCAAGGTTTTATTGGAGTTTCTTCTTCAATTCGTACAATTGAATTGAGTCCATTCTATAGGGAGTATTTTAAATTGGTGTGGAACCAGGTATGAGTTATATCGAGAACTCAACTTCATGTTTTGGTGGAATAGTAGGAAACTATTCTAGGAACACATACAAACTGAACAATAGGCATTACATCAATATTGAGTTCCCCCCAACCATTTGTGACAAACACACCATATGAATGGGAATTAAAACCCATACACTGGATGTGATCTCCATAGGAAGTTCATACTTATCATCACATTGATAGATGATCATGGGTTGGTTTGAAATATTAAACGTCACTTACTTTCATCAATAATTAATGTGGTATTTATTCCATGCCTAAGATGACATGAAATTAAACCAAGGGAAGAATGAAAATATTTGCGGGAAGTATATTACCACAAACATCAATCAAAGATGAATCATAGACTTGAGATGAAATCATCATACCATTAGGGATTTTCAGTTCCAATTCCATATCTAATCATTTGGGTGGAATCTTAATACCCTTAGAAAATTCCTTAGATATTAAATAGTGGGTATATGTAGAATAAAATATGATATTATAATTTCTAGGATGGATGGTAAGTGTACCTTTCATCAAGTCATTATCACACCCCTAATCATAAATAGTGATTTCATGAGATTTCCCCTTGTACCTTGGTTTAAGATGTTGTTGAAGATGATCATCATCACTAATCCTTGGGTTTGGGAACCGATTAACATAATTACCATCCTCCTTACACCTGAAGCACTAAAGTGTTGGAGGTGCATTCTGTGTATCTTTTCCACTATTTTCATCATTGGACAACTTCTTCCCATCAGTACGAC
Source organism: Viscum album (assembly GCA_963277665.1). Taxonomy (NCBI): domain Eukaryota; kingdom Viridiplantae; phylum Streptophyta; class Magnoliopsida; order Santalales; family Viscaceae; genus Viscum; species Viscum album. The sequence goes on from OY728150.1 coordinate 966,461,912, forward strand.
AATAACTATCCCGATGGACTTCCCTTATGAACTTAAAACACTTATTATTCCCAATAAGAAAATTTCCACCATGCTTCTTTCCACACTTGTAGCATAAATGAAGGATCATTTTCTTCTCTTCATGTTTTTTAGATTTTCTTTTGAACTCCATCTCCGTTTTATTATTAAATCCCTGAGATTGATACGTAACTCCAACCTCCATTTAAAATTTTATTGCACAATGCATAATATATTAATAGATACTAATGTATCTTTTGTCCAAAGACATTTCAAGATGTGACTTTAGGACACTGAAGAACCTATCAACTTTACTTTTGGGTTGTATGATAATTCCAAAAGCATACATCACAAGTCTTATAAAATTTTCCTCATAGGTAACGACAGATTCATCATTCTTTCGCTTTAACTAATAGAACTAATTTTCTATATCCATAAGAAGAACATGAGGAAATTACTTATTGAAGAATAATTTCTTTAATTATTCACAATCCATGGATTCAACTTCATCTTACTTCCTCGTATTGTTGATCAGAGTCCACCACTAGTTGACTTCACCTTCTAACTAATAAGTAGCCAAAATGAATTTATTGTGATATGAACACTAAATAATGGAGAATATATTTTCAGTGGTACTAGTCCAGTGTTTAGAAATAAGTGGATTAGAAGAACCACTGAAAGAAGGTGGATGTTGCCTCATAAAGTAATCAACAGAATGTTGTTCCCTCTTTTTCTAATTTGGAGGCTTAGCATGACTCATAGCTTGAGAAAGACGTGCGAGAATAACAATAAGTATTTTCATTCTATATCCCATAGAATTCATATATTCAAGTGAAAAATCATTTCATTGTCCTTCGTAGTCACCATTAATGTGGTTCTTTCAGGTTCCAGCAATTGACTAAAACCAAAAAGCATAGAGTAAGAAACACTTGTCATAATGAGAAACCACATAATCTGAAAAACCACTTACAAGATGTCTAAATTATGACACCTTACTTAATATATTCTACCCTAGGTTTATCCTAGTTTATTCATAGACAATTTTTTTAAATGCTTCATGATGGTTCATGAAGAGTATGTGAATTTACAAAGAATATCTCTTAAGAGTGTCAAACCAAGTGCGCAGTAAGGCTTGTTGTTATGTACCAGGTAACACTCAAGCCAGGCCCGACACACCTTGTCAGATTTGTTACTCCTAGGAACATTTGTACTAGAACCACATCCACTTGTAGTATCCAAAAAGGGATGTATTTCTAGTAAACCACTTGCTCTATCCTTTACCAAAATTACATGACATTTTCATATACTTTTACTTACCATTATATGTATCCTTATACATGTCCTTAGAGGTATCACTAAGGTTTTATCATCATAGTTTCCAAATGTTAACTAAATTTTTTCTATAATACCAATTATAACAACACTTGATTTTCATACATTAACATTACTTCACTTTTGTGGAATACTTAATACATTACACAAACAGACACCCAAATAATGTATTAGTCTAGTGCCTTTAGAAACATGAAAACATAAACACTGGTACATAAGTGAGCTACATTATCTCCCACTATATTTGTTAGGACTAGAAACATTTTTAGACACATAACAAATAATAAATATATTCATAACTTGATGGAAGGAAACATAAAAAGGGGTGATCCCAGGTGATCGATAAGGGAAAACAAGAGAGATTTGTAAGCATAAACATGAGAATAGGGGTATGAGAACGTGATCATAACATTAGAAGACCATATAATGTATATAAAAGATCATAAACATAAATCATGGAATAGATATTGGTAGTTAATAAGACATGAATCATAATTGGATCAAGATCATAATCCATGAAAGCATAACATAGGATTAAGACATGTAATTTTTGGCATACACATAAGCATAGAAAATATTATGTTAAGGCTATCTACCAAGACCTTCAGAACATGTGAGGCTTGGGATAATAAATCATGGAACTAATTTATGATTGGGATAACAACCCATATACCCTCTTATTTTTGGGCTTTAGATACAACACATGTACCCTAGTACTTTCAGGCTTGGGCTACAACCCATGTACTTACTTATTTTTAGGCTTGGGCTACAACCCATGCACCTTCTTATTTTCAAGCATGGGATACAACCCATGTACCCTTTGTGATCATATAACATTTATCATCACCCAATTCATTAGAGGGTGATATAGGTCCCACCCATCTCATAATTTAATCATACATACATATGCCACAAGATCATAAACAGTCATATCATAACCCATAAAATGAAATGGGTTTCATAAACATGTAATCATATCTTAACCTACTGAAAAGAGATAACTTTCATAAAAATTTCATCAAAATAATAACCCATGAAAAGAACCAGGATTCATAATCATATAACTGGTGAAAAATAGATGAGTTTCATAAACATCATGCCAACAAAAGATAAACCATTTAGATAAATAATATGAAATGAACCTTTGGATCAATTCCCCAGAACAACATGAGTAACACCAATGGATGTCATCTTAGATGGTAAATAATTTTGAAATATCTTTTAAAAAAAATTCTTGAGGAAAATATCCATTCTTATTTTAAAAATTATTTTAAAGAATAAAACCCTTTTAAAACCATTTTCTTTGAAATAAACATGGAAACTTAAAAAGAAAGATTGAAAACGTTTTGAAAACCATTTCTTTGAAAACACTTTGAAAAATTATAAAGGATTATCTGAAAACCATAAAAAAATTTAAAAAACTTTTTACTTGAAAATAATCATAAAATTTCATCTTTAAAACCATTTTTGAAAACATTTTTGAAAACATTTTTGAAAACATGTTTTTTTAATTCATGGCATGCATCCCAAAGATGTAAAATTGAGACAAAACTACTTACTTATTTGGTAAATTTTGAATAATAAAACCATGAAAGGGAGATCATAAAATGGATATTTAAATAAACATATATGTAAGGATAATAATTATAGAATATATTCATGGGAATTATATACACCAAACAAAATAAACTAGTGGTGAATAAGGCATAAATCTTATGGAAATAAAAGTGAGACTATAAATCTCTTCACCTTATGTCTTGACTCTCATCGTACTCATTCAAACCTCCTGTTTAATAAATATAATTTTATCAAACATATACCATAGGACAATATAATTATATCTAATATCATATATGGATTTTTATTACCCACTTATTAACACTTCCATGTTAAGGTTATGTTTCGGGTAATATTTGATTTGTTTTTCACATGTGTCTTAATTTGTTATATTTTTTGTCCTCATACTTATATCATGATTTAAAGAATGTTAAACATGATATAAATATAATTTATATTCAGTATGTATGTATTTATAATAATATATGAAATATTTAAATTTGAAATGGAATACACCGTTCATGGAGACGGTAGGTCATACGTACACATGAATGTTGTTTCCGTTTAATTATAATATTGAAAGAAAGAAAGTAAATGAAATATATATATATATGTATATATACTAATTACATTATAATTTTTTACATCATATATATCATATAATTTTACTGAACCTATCCTTAATACATTCCATGTAGAGTATGAACGAATCACATCGCTTTGAGAAAGCGGTAGTCCACACTTCCCCAAACAAAATTATCATATTTACACAAAATGGAAGTCATGTAGGTATGTGTTATATAATAATTATAGAAGAATAAATACATAATATATATCATATATATCATATAAAAATAGAGTTTCAATCATAATTCCCAACCATGATAGGTGGTAAATTAAAAAACAAATAACATCATTTTGTGAGGTGGTAGTTCGTCGAACACAAGAACGGTAAGTTTATTACCAATTAGATGGATGTGTGTGTAAGTGTAGGTCAAAATTTTATCATAAAAAACTATTATTATATTAGTTATAATGATTATATTATTTATTCATTTAATAATAATAATTGAGGTAGTAGAGAAAGAAAATAAAGGAAAGGATCTTGAGAAAGGATGCTACATCTTCTTTGGGAAACTCCTCTTGGTTTTCACCAAAGGGCTTCCTTGGTTGGATTTATGCCCAAAGGGAGGATTAAAAGAGGTAGGTAGGGATGTTGGGAAGTAAATTGGTCATATATTTTCCAAACCTAAGTGGTTTTAGAGGTGTAAATAAGGGGGAGAGGTGGTGGCCTTTTATAAGGGAGAGAGGGGATACAATTTGAATTTTTTAAAACAAGTTAGGTGTACCCACATTTTTACCTAAAAAAGTCATAAAAACAAATCATAATTAATAATAGAAGGTATATGGACAAAATATGGGCATAAAATGGGTCTTGGACAAGTGGAGAGGTCATTTTGGCACTTAAGTTTAAGGTTTAGTCACTTGTTAAACTTAATTTTACCTCAATCACTGTAATTAATTTTAATTAGTTTTACTAATGTTTTTGGTCAAAAATTAAGTTTATATTATTAGAATATAAATAATATAATGATTAAAAATATTTATTTCCATTTTTTTAAATCCAGTTCATAGAATAAAAAAATTTAAGTTTAATGTTAATCCCACAGACGTGGCGAGAACGCAAAGTTTTAAAGTGAAAATGTTCAAAAGATCATTAAGATTTTATATCTAAATTCAATATAAAAATGATTCTAATGAACTAAATTAGATTAATAAATTTATAATATATATATTTTGACTTTAAAACCAAATTAAAATATAATTTAACTATCAAAATAAATTATATGAAAAACAGGTTTTGAATTTAAATTCAGTAATTTTTTATTATTTACCCAAAATGAAGTTTCTCAGATAATACCAAAAATTCACCCTAAGATAATTTGGTGATTATTAATTCCAAAATGAAGTTTATTTTATCAAATTTAATTTATAATAGTTTCTAAAAATTAATTTTATTATTATTCATATAAGGACATAAAAATCATTTCATTTGGGAAAATAGTATTTTCAAACATATAAAGACTTCACCAATATTACATTTTTTATTATCAATGAATTTTATTTATATAAAACCATTATAAATAATATTTAAAAACTATTTATTTCTATTCATATTACTAAGTTTAACATCTAGTTTATAACTATCTAGTTTCAATAATTATAACAATAAAATGATGTTTTGTAGAAACTAAGTGTTGCGTGTAACTCAAGACAAATGGGTGTTACGTGTAGCAAAAAATTATCTTGGTATAGTGTATAATAATATTTTTAATTAGTTTATCAAGAAATTACTGAAATAAAATAAAATAATATTCAAAAAAATGGTTCACAAAAACCTAGGGTGTTACAACACCTATTCTTTTTATGAAGAAGAAGGGTAGATCAACATGGCTATGAATTGATTATAGAGAACTTAATGGGATCACAATAAAGAAAAAATAACCTCTTACACGGATTGATGATTGATATAACTGCTAAGTGGGGCTCAATTATTCTCTAAGATTGACCTTTGATTTGGGTATCATCAGTTGAGGGTGATGGAAAAAGATATCCCAAAGACCAGTTTAGAAACATGATATAGACACTATGAGTTTGTTATGACCTTTGGATTGACTAATGATTATACTATATTTATGGATTTAATGAATTTAATCTCTATTGAAGACCTTGGTAAATTTTTGGTGGTGTTTATTGATGATATTTTGATATATTCCAAAAGTTGTGGGGAACATTAGGATCATGTAAGGGTCATATTACAAACTCTAAGGAAAGAGAGTCTTTCTAAATTCAATAAATGTGAGTTCTAGTTACAAAAAGTGTCATTATTGGGACACATTGTAACCAGTGAAGTAATCTCAATCATTCTAGTTAAGATAAAGACAAAAGAGGTGTGATCTCGACCAATAATAGTGACTGGTATTCATAGTTTCCTTAGTCTAGTAGGATACTATAAAAGGTTTGTGAAACACTTTTAATGAATTTCTAATCCACTAAATAGGTTAACTTGTAAGGGATTTAATTTTATTTGAAAAAAGGAGTGTGAATAAGGTTTACAAGAACTTAATAATAGTTTGGTTAGTTCACTTATGCTAACTTTACCCTCTGATAGAGAACAATTTTTCATCTATAGCGATGCATCATTGAAAGGAATTGGATGTGTACTCATGAAAATTGACAAGGTGATTGTCTATGAATCTCAATATTTGAAGCCTCATGAGCAGAACTAACTTACCCATGATTTGGATTTAGCAGTAGTTATTATTATATTAAAAATATTGAGACATTATCTTTATGCATGGAAGTGTGATATATACACATAACACTACAGTATAAATTATATATTCACACAAAAGGAACCAAACATGAGACAAATGAGATATTTGGAGCTTCTTAAGGATTACGATTTTTCTATTCATTATCACCTTGGAAAAGTTAACAAATTCATTGATGCATTAAGTAGAAAAGACTATAGAGTTCTATAAATGATAGAGATTGAAGAAGATACATTGATAAAGACTTGATAAATATGTATATGGAAGTCATAATATAAAGGGAATCATCAATTCTATCCCAAATGGTTTTCAAATCATAATTATTGGAGAAAATAAATAAAGCATAAAGAGATGATCCTATGTTACAAAATAAGATAAATGATATAAAAAATGAGAAGTTTCCTGTGTTCAATGTTGATCAAGAGGGGGTACTAAGGTTTGGTACAAGGCTAGGTATCCTATCTATTTCCAAGTTAAATAAAGAGTTGATGGATGAAGTTCATAGCTCCACATTCTCTATACATATTGGAATCACCAAAATGTATAGATTTTCAAACTATAATTTTTGGCGGGATAATAAAAAGAGGGAGATTATATATTATATTAAAAGATATTTGTCATGTCATCAAGTGAATTAAAAGTGAATAATTCCCAAGTTAGTACTAGAATCACAACCCATTTCTGTATGGAAGTGGGAAAACATCATTATGTATTTTGTTACTGCCCTTCGTAAGACATCCAATGGAAAAAATTCCATATGGTTAATTATCAATTGATTAATAAAGTGTAACACCCCGAACCCAGTAATCCAGATCCGATGGTTATTTTACTACATTATCACAAGATAAAAGGGATTGTATCCTAAAGGATCAAATAGTTTAGCAGTCTCATGAGACTAAATAAATACATGATTCTCACATTACATTTGAAAACATTAAATAAAACTTTAAAATTACAATGATAAAATTATTATTTATTATACTATATCCTTGAAATCCTTCATAGATCCTATATTGGTATCCTGAGAAAAGGAAAAAATAATAAAGTGTTGGATAAGATGCTCAGTAATGGAAAAAATAGAGTAGAATCTATCACAGAACAAATAAATCATGATTAATATGATAGAGATAAACAATAATCAAATATGAAATATAATTAATATCATAAAAGAGGAATATATACATGGATAAAATATGAACATAAATAATTGCATGGATAATAATAAATTGTTTTATAATGATGGAATAGATGATTATAGACACCCTAATCATACCATTAAGGCCTTGTACCAAGACATTATAAAAAAATCATCAAGTCCTCGTGTCAAGACATCATAAATAAATGGGCAGGTATACACTGAATACCCATGCTAGTTTTTCTCATGGTACCTACTAATTCATTGAGGAGATATAATAGGACTCTACCATCAATTATTAAGTAAAATTCATTTATCATATAAAAGGGGTGAATAATCATTATAATACCTAATCAACATAAATATCTTTATTTGAAAACTAGCATACAAAATGTAAATATTTTTCCCCAATAAAAAATAGAACATCATGATCATAATTCATCCATAGTAATTTGGTGGGTGGTTTCATTATATTATATCCCAAATAAATAATAAGATTCATAAAATTATGTTTACATAGATGAAAATAATTTTTAAAAGATCACTGGAACATTTCCTGAAGAAAATATCCTTTTCATTTTAAAACCACTTATTTAAAATATAAAAATTTCCAGAATATTATGAAAAACATTTTATTTTAAAAGAAACATGGAAACTTGTAAATTAATATTAAAATCAAGGAGTAGTCACGATGGTGGGAAGAGGTGGTTAAGCTATATACATTAAAAAAAATTCTTTTTCGCTTTATAAATAAATTCAAAATGTGCCATACAAGAAATGTTAAAAAGATTAATTTTTAAAACCATGTAAATAAATTAAAATATAGTTTAAAATTACCATAATAAATAATTTAAATTTAAATAAGAACATTTTTGAAACATTTTAGAAAACATAGACATGGAAGAAAAAGTTCACTGGCCAAAGAGGAAATAAGGTTGAATTTTCTTAAAAAAATGTTTTCTCAATTATACTAAGTAACAAAGAGAGTAAAATGAATGTAAAAAAAATTTAAAAACCATATATAAAAATAGAATAATGAAATATATTTATTCTAAAAGAGAAATATCTTATAATTTCCATTAATGGAAATTTACACATAAACAATCCCAAATAAAAATGATATTGTAGAATAAACCCTTATTACTTTGGTAAAATTTGAATCATAAACTACATAAAATAAATAAATTAAAATGAAACTCTAAATACCATAAATATAAAGTTATTAATTATATATAAAATCAAAGGTATAATATATACATCGCATGAAAGAAAAAAGTGGTGAGTATGACATATGTCTCATAAAAACAAAAGTGAGACGAGAAATCCTTCCAAAGATCATAACATTAAAGTGAGAATTAATAAATGAAGTGATTATATGTAAAAAATTAAATACACATAAAAAATGGAAATAAAACATAAAAAATAAGAGGTTATTTCACACATAATCTTGGCATAACATAGACAATGGAGAAGTAATATAACCCAATGAAAAGAAATCGAGTTAAAAAACCCCTTACTTCAGATCAGATTTTCTTTGTAAGTGATTTTAAACTTATATATAATAAATTAAAATTTATTATTCATATATAAAAGAATCATAATAATACTTATAATACCATGCATGGTTTACTTATAAAATTTCATCATCTGTTCATTAACCGACTGAAAAGTTATTTTTTATTAATATATAAAAGGAGAAGTAACAACATTCAAGGAGACCTGAAATGAAAGAGACCTAGGGAATCACCTATAACTATGAGATTACATTAATTTAGTAAAGAAACCAAAGTAAAGTATATAATGATTACCTCATCAAGAGAACCTATGCTCGCTATATCATCAGTCACAAAGTTTCCTTCTCTGCATGTATTCCCAACCTTCACGCCATGCACCAACAACCCTATCCCCTTCCTAATATAGTAAACCAGTTCCCAAGGAGGATTGAACTACCATTTATCATCTCAATAATAATTTTTTAATCTGTTTCCACATCCACCAAGATAATGTTGTATAATTTTCTAAGTTGGAGACCACTGATCAACTCCCTCACCTCAGCTCCAAGGGAGATGCATGTTCTATAGAAGGAACTAAAACCCAAAATCAATGCTCCCCTTCCATTCCTAAAAAGACCTCTACCTCTCATGGACCCCTAAATTCATAAACCATACACGTTGAGTTTCATCCCCACTACCAGAGGTCTTCACCAAACCCACACCCCATGTTTCTTCTTAAATTCACTAATGCTGCTAGAACCGATCTAGGTATAAGCTTCCTTAGAGATAGAAAATTATATCCATAGGGTAAAATACCAAATAGATCACCCACCATCTACCTAATAAAAACTTTTATGAATATTTGGGAATCATTAACAATCTTTCATCATCATTATCATTTTATGTGTTAACTACTTTGTTTTTCATGTATATTTCGATTCAGAAGTTTTGATCCTTGAATCTTGATCTTGGTTCCATCATATAATTTTTTTTAATAATTATGTAATATAATATATATTCATTATATAAATATTTATAATCACCTATGAATTTCTTACATGAAAAATGAATCACATCACTTTGTGATGGTGGTAGTCCACACATATGCAAGATCAACGTTATCATTTTTTAAAAAGTGGAAGATTAAGAAACTAAATGATATATTATATTTCAAGGATCATAATTATTTCATAAATATCATAAATATTATTTAGTTACATATTTATAAAATCCCTATAAAGTGGTGATAAAAAATAGATTACACCGCTATGTGGAGATAGTAGGTTGTACTTACACATGAGCAATGTTTTCATTTTCTATAGGATTGAAAGGAGGTGGAAATGGTTGTACCATAATAATAATAAAATCTCAGTATATTTATAACACTTGATTAATTATGTTATTATGGTTATAATATATTTATAGTATGTGGAAGAAGAAATAAATTTTGAAAGAGTTGGTAAAGATGATTACCTCTTCTTTGAGATACCTCCTTTGGATTACACCTTAATTATTCTTAGGATAGTCTCAAGAGAATACCAGAAGACCAAGAATTAAATTAAGTAATATAGGAAGGTATCTGGGTAGGTATTTTCAATATATAGTGCTCAATATTTTTGAATAAATGATAATAGGAGGTTCCCTTTTATAATTGAGGGAAATGACACACTTGGAATTACTTAAAATATTTAAATATAATATATATCATAATCACGTCAAGTGGAAAAAACGGACATAATTTTGAATGTATAAAATGATAAGTTTGAAATAAATTCAATCAATTTAATTTATATATGTTTAAGGTACATTTTAAACCTCATAGTTTTGTTTAATCCCATTGTTAACCCCTTTTAACTTTAACTGTGGTAACATATTTTTTAGCTTTTAAGGGTCATAAATTTTCTTCCAAGGAGAAAAGTGGATTAAAAATGGTAAATGGATGAAATTTTAGACCATTTAAAATCCCAATTTTTATATTTAAATATTTTTTTTTGATTTTTAAACCATTTAATAAAATAATGTTAACCATAAAAAATCATTAAATTCATTTTTAGGACTATTCATTTAATTTGATTAAAAAGAAATCAAGACAGAAATGGAATTACAATATAAAACCAATTAACATAATTTATACTTTATAATTAACTATTAAATTCATGTAACACAACAATTCATCCAAAAAATATTAATTTTATTATTTTTAAAACCATTTACCTTGATTTTTCTACTGATTGCACATGCACTGTATTGGCATTGTGTAAGCATTAAAGGTAATTTTATTATCAATAAACTTTAGAAATAAATTAATATAATAAAAATAATTTATTTATTCTATAAATAAACTTTTATATTCATTAATAATATTATTTATCCCTATAACAACATATAAGATAAATTAAAATCAAGAATGTGACATTTTGTATTTATCCTTTTCTTAAAATAATATAAATTTCATTATCAAAGGAAAATGGAACAAAAATGACATATATTATAAGTTAGTATTTTTATGTTCAAATTAATCTCATCCAATTAAATTAAGAAAAGTGTAGGGTTTATTTTGAGACATTATACCATAGTTTTGACATTAATTATCATGTTTTACCCTTACCGTAGTGACAAATCTCACAACGACCCAAAATAAAAGGGACTATTTACAAAACAGTTTTCAAAAAAATAATTTTTAAGTCAAAAAATGAACTTATACAAAAATAAAATATAACATTAAAATATATGTAATTATTTATATTATTTTTAATTAAATGGTTATTATGTTACTTTAAAACTAAATCCAAAATATAATGAGACTTGTAAATTATTTTATTTAAGAAAAAGAAATGATAATTTTACAAAAATTGGTATTTTTCACTATTCACTTAAAAATAATTCTTTTTAGAAATATCCGAAAAAATCATCCTAATACTATATTGAAAATGATTATTTAAAAAAAATATCCATTATATCATATAAAATTTCAAAAAATGTTAGAAATTAATTATAATGTATGCGCATAAAATGCAATAAAACCGTTTTGAAGAAAATGTTTTTTTAAAACATAAAATGAATCTTCTTATTATTTTACAAATAGAAAAATTATATGAAAGTGAAATTTATTGATTGAATTAATTATTTTTATTGAGAAAATATTTCTTAATTTATTTATTCATGTTCATACCCATCAACTCAATGACTAGATTTTAACAATTATATTTAAATAATATTATTTCACGGATTGTTTAAGCATGGTGTTGTGTGTGATGTACACTCTCAAACACAGTTTTATTTTAAAATAAAAATATAAACTAAATTATCATGGTTTTACATTATACCCTCCTTATATAAATTCCATCCTCTCAATTCTAATTCTTCTTTTCTAAAATAGATATATCATATCATATTAATAAAATCAGATATAGATATTATCATGAACTTTAATTTTTAGGTTATTAATAAGAAAATTATTATACATGTACATATATAAGACTCATACTTATAAAAATGTAACTTGTTACATGAGTGTTACATTCTACATAAGAATCTATAGATTTACCTTTAGTTTTCTTGAGTTTGAGAAATTCCTTTATTATTAAGATATAAAAAAATTATAAAATTTAATTACTTGATTTATTCCTATTATATAAGAATTATTTCATCCTTTTATGTGATCCACCATGATCATGATTATTTTTTTATACCTGAAGTTCTAAAATCAACATTTAATTAACTATAATATCCAAAAAAAGATGAAAAATTATTCCTTTTTTCTAAAAAAAATGGTTATCACAATTTAAAATAATAACCAATATGAATAAACATTAATATGAGGAAATACTATATTAATATCAAAATACTCAACAATAAAACCCAAAGGTCAACTTAAATCATTCCCTAAAAAATAACTTTTAAACCCTTGTAAAATATTCCTAACCAAGTTGAAAACCTAAAAATCAGAAATATTTAATCAAATATTCTTCCAAGATCAATTTAACATTCATCACCAAACAAAATTAATCACTCATAAATTCAGATACCAAATATTTATATATCTTATCACATAATCTCTAAAATATTCTAATATTTCCCATAAATAAACTTAATCACCATAAATCCATAACAACATCATATATACTTCACACGTTAACACAATTATTGTTCTTCAAATGAAATCCCATACTAGGAAATAATATTATATTTATATTAATTGTATAATTTTCCCTAAATATATAGTGAACTTCTTTAAAAACAACATTAATCACTTAGTCCCTAAATCACATTTTAATCCCATCATTATCTATAAAATTAAACATATGTCCCCGAAATGTAATAACCCTTTTATATCAATTATCCATAATTACCTCAACATAAAAGATCATATTAACCCTAAAGGTTATCAATATCTTTCAACTTATGTCCATAAAATAAATAAAAACATTATTTCTCAAATAAAATTTTCATTAAAACACATAACAAACCCACGGGTTTTATTCCAATAAATGTCTCTAAAAATAAACTTAATCATCTTAAACTCACATCACATAAAACCTCAAAAGAGGTATATATGCCTTTAAACTTATGATAAACCTTAAACTTATCAACCCATGAAACTTTAGGTTTATATCATATCACAATTTACTATCATATATTTCCATAGAATCTATCCTCTAATTAATTATAATGGTTTATAAATAAAATATCAATTAACCCAAGCATATCCCCTGAGAGTGTCTAGCCAAGTGTATAGTCTTAGGCCCACTGATCATGCACTAGTGATGATTAAGTTAATACCCAATCTACCCTTTTATAGTTGTTACCCCTTGGTGTATCTATTCCATAACTATATCCACTTTTTAGTATCCATACAAGGATTCATTTTCTAAAAAAACCATAGAATATTTACTTTACCAAAGCTTCATGATATTACTCTATACTTATAATTATCCCTAAAATCTATCATAGGGTTATATTATCTAATATATTTTTCCCTAACTCTAGTTTCCAAGGGCCCTACTAAACTTCATTTGATACTAACTATAACACTCCAACTACAATAACCCATATCTAATGGTTATTTTAATGCATTGGCACAAGATACAAGAGATACTACCCCAGATGATCAAATGGTTTATCAGTCTTGGGAGATTAGATACAAATATAATTTTCACATGACATTTAAATACATGAAGTAAAACTTTAATATTCTAGTTAAAACTATATTATTTCTTCTAGTATATCCCTAAAATCATTCATAGATCCCTTCTTCATATCCCAGGGAAAGGAAGACATAATAGAAAGTGAGATCAGATGCATATTAATGGAAAATGTACAATATAATCTATCACAAAATAAATAAATCATGAATAATATGAAAGGGATGAAAAATAATTAAATATTCCATATAACTAATATCATAAAAGGGGAATATATCCATGTATAACATATGAACATAAGTAATCCCACAGATAAAAATAAATTGTTTTATAATTATGTAATGAATAATGTTAGACATCATAATCATACTATCATGACCTTGTGACAAGACATCATAAACATAAAATCAAGGCCTTGTGCTAAGAAATCATAAATAATTGGGGTAGGCATACACTATATACGCAAGATAATTTGTCTCATGAGACCTACCAATGCCTATAGGGGATAAAATGGGCCCCACCCATCACTTACTAAGTCCACTGCATTCATCATATGAAAGGGGTGAACAATAAATAAAATACATAATAAACATAAATATCTATATTGGAAAACTAGAATACGAAATTTCAATATCCACCCTTGTAAAAAATATAACTTCATGATCATAAGACATCTATAGTAATATTTTGTATGGTATCATTATAATATATCCTTAGTAAAGTATAATATTTGTAAAAAGATGTTATATAGATGAAAAAACTTATAAAACATCACTTTAACATTTCTTGAGGAAAATACCCTTTTCATTTTTAAATCACTTATTTCAAAAATAAAAATTTACATACTATTATAAAAAAAATTATTTTAAAATAACTATGAAAACTTATAAATTAATCTTCAAAGAAATGATCATTCATGATGTTTAGAAGAGGCAGTCAAGCTGTATACATTAAAGAAACATTCTTTTTTTCACTTTATAATGAAAATAAAAATGTTCCACATGGGGAATATTAAAAAGATTTATTTTTTAAATTTTTTAAATATATTCAATGATTGTTGAAAATGACCTTAATAAATTTTTGAAATTTAAATAATAACATTCTTGAAATATTTTTATAAAACATGGACATGGAAGAAAAATTTCATCGACCAAAGAGTAAATAAGGACGACTTTTCTTAAAAAACATTTTATCAATTTTATTAAGTACCAAAGAGAGGTAAATGAAATAAAAACATTTAAACTCCATATATAAACATACAATAATAAAATATATAGATTTTAAAAGAGAAATAGGTTATAATTTCCTTTAATGGAAATTTATACATAAACACTTCCGAATAAAAATGAGATTGTAGAATAAACGCTTATTACTTTGATAACTTTTGAATCATAAACCTCATGAAATAAATAACTTAAAATGAAAATTTGAATACCATGAATATAAAAGGATTTATTATATATAATACCCAATGGGTATTATATACACCAAATGAAATAAACAAGTGGTGAATATGGTATATGTCTCACAAAAACAAAAGTGAGATGAGAAATCTATACAAAGATCATAACATTAAAGTGAGAATTAATAAATGAAGTGATTATGTGTAAAAAATAAAATCCAAATAAAACAAGTGTAAATAAAACATAAAATAATCATAGTTCATTTCACACATAATATTCTCATAACATAGACAATGAAGAAGTAATATAACCCAATGAAAATAAATGGAGTTGATAAACCCCTTACCTCAGGTCTGAATTGCTTCGTAACTGATTTTAACCTATTTTATAATAAATTTTAAATTTATTATAATTATATATGATAATAATATTCATACTTATAATACCATTCATGGTTTTATTATAACATCTTATCACCCGTTCATTAATAATCTATCATTATCATTATCATTTTAGGTGTTAACTGCTTCATTTTTCATGTATGTTTCATTTCAACAGTTATAATACTTGCATATTGATCATGGTTCCATAATATATAGAATTTTAATAATGATATAAATATCCTATATATTAATTATATACATATCTAAAATCATCCATGAAAGGAATACATTAAAAATGAATCACATCGCTTCATGGAGGTGGTAGTCCACATATACACATGAGTGATGTTATCATTTTTTAATGAGTGAAAGGGTAAGATGGTAAATGATATATTATATTTAAAGAATCATAATAATTTAATTAATATAATATATATTCATTAGTTATATATTTATAAACATCCATTTAAAGTGGTGATGAAAAATGAACTACACCGCTATGTGGAGATGGTTGGTCATACGTACGCAAGATAAATATTTTCATTATCCATAGGATATAAAGGAGGTGAAAAATGATTATACCATAATAATAATAAAATATAATTATATTTATAATACTGTATTAATTATGTTGGTATGGATTCAATATATTTATAGGGATTAGAAAAATAAATAAACTTTTAAAGAATTAGTAAAAATGATTACCTCTTCTTCGGGAGACCTCCTTTGGATTAAAACTTAAGAATTTATAGGATAGTATTAGAAGAAGAAAATAATATCAAGAACTAAGGTAAGGAGTATAGGAAGGTATTAGGATATTTATTTTCTAAGATATACTTCTCAATATTTGTGAATAAAGTAAAATATGGGGTTCCCTTTTATAAGTGAGGGAAACAACAAACCTAGAATTACTTAAAATATTTAAATATAATATATATCATAATAATGTAAATTGGAACCAAATAGACATAATTTCTATGTTTGGAAATTATAAGGTCAAAATAACTTCAACCAATAAAATTTATACATGTTTAAGGTACATTATAAACCTTATATTTTGGTTGAACCCCCTCATTAACTCTTTTTAACCTTAACTGCAGTGATATTTTTTTTAACCTTTAAGGGTCATAAATTTACTTACAAGATGAAAATATGCTAAAAAATAGTCCATTTATGACATTTTAGACCATTTTTAATCTTTATTTTACTCTTTCTATATTTTGTTTTATTTTAAAATCATTTAATAAAATATCATTTATAATAAAATATCATTAAATTCATTTGTGAGACTATTTATTTAATTTGACTTCAAAAACTTTGAGACAACAATGGAATTAGAATATAAAAATATTTAAAATAATTTATAATTTATAATTAATTATTAAATTTATTTAATACCACAATTTATCAAAAAATTATCAATTTTATTATTTTTAAAATCATTTACCTTCATTTTTTACTGCTTGCACAAGCACAGTATCGGTGTTGTGTAAGCTTTTAAGGTAATTATATCATAACTCAAAATTAAAAATAAATTAATATCATAAAAATAATTTATTTATGTTCAAAATAAAATTTTATATTCAATCATAACATCTTTTTATCCCTATATCAACATCTATGAGAAATTAAAATCTAGAAAAAGGTATTTTGTATTTATACTTTACTAAAAATAAAATAAATGCCATTATAAAAAAAGAAACAAATACCATATAATTAAATTTAGGATTTATATGGTAAAATTAATCTCATAAAATGAAATAAAGGCAAGTTTTGGGTTGATTTTGATACCTTATCTCATTTTTTAACCTTAATTAACATGTTTACCCTTACTTTGGTAATAGATCTTTACCATGATTACTATTCATAATGAAAAAAATAAAATGGAAATATTTACCAAATTTGAACCTAGTGATTCTAAATATGGAATCCATTTTTTAAGATTAATTTTATAGAATTGGTAGAGATAAATTTTAATATAAATGCATAACACATAATGAAAAACAATTTTTAGAAAAATGCATTTTATGCCCAAAAATGAACTTATTCGAAAATAAAATATAATGTTGATTCATATGGAATTATCTATATAATTTATAATAAAATTTATCTTATTTTATTTTAAAACCAAATCCAAAATATAATGGTAATTTTAAATTACTTTATTTAAAGAAAAGAAATGGTAGTTTTACAAAAAACAATATTTTTCACTATTCACTTAAAAATAAATATTTTTATAAAAAACCTAAAAATTCATACTAATCATATTATGAAATTATAATTTAAAAAAATTATATTCATTGAATCAAATATAATTTCTAAAAATGATATAAATTATTTATAATTTCCATGCACAAAATGCAATAGAAACCATTTTTGAAAAAGATGTATTTTTAAAGCATAAAATGACTTTATACATATTATTTTCCTTGTAAAAAAAATTAGAATAATGTTAATTTTTTTTATTTAATACATTATTTGTATTAAGGAAATAATTTCTATATATATTTCATAATTTAGTTATTCCTATTCATACCTACCAACTCAACAACCAGGTTATAATAGTTATATTTAAATAATAATATTTCAAAGTTTATTTAAGCTTAAGGTTTCATGTGGTGTACGCTATTGAATATAGCATTTTTTTAAAAGTAAAATATAAAATAAAATATTGGGGTATTATAAAAAGTTTTCCCATTTTATTACTGTATGAGAGGATTTCTCCCTTGAGCGTCTTGCTCATCTGAATATTCAAGAAGTGGTGATACTTCAGGATGTACCAATTTCAATTGCTTCTAAATGCGATCCAAAATTTAATTCTAAGTTATAGAAGAGCATTCCAAAGTATGTGAATACATAATTAAACCTAATGAAAACCTATCATCCTCAAAATTATGGGTATTATGATAAGACTATTTAAAAATTGGAAGACATGTTAAGGACTATCTTAATAGTTTTTTCAAGAGAGTTTGCAACAAAATCTTCAACTTATTAAATTCTCCTATAAAAATGATTACTACTTGAGTATTAAAATGGATCCTTATGAAGCACTCTATAGAAAAAGGTGTAAAATTAAAATATTCTAGGATGATGTTAGAGAAGGAAAACTATTGGGACCAGACATTGTGAAAGAGACTACAGATAAAATATAAGTAATCTAGAAACATATCAAGTCTACTTAAGCTGAAAAAAGTGTTATGATTAAAATCAAAGAAAGAAATTAGAATTTTAATTTGGTGATCATGTATTACTAAAACATCACAATAGAAAGGAGTCATGAGATTTTGAAAGAATGGAAAAATGAGTTTAAGGTATATTGAACCATTTGAGATTCTAGAGCATGTTAGAGAAGTTTCTTATCAATTAGTATTGCCTCTGAATATTTCCAATGTCCCCGTTGTCTTCCACTTGTCCCTGTTAAGAAAGTATATGTCAAACCCAATGCATATACTCAACATTAATGGTTTGGAATTGCAAAGTGACCTTTCATATAAATAAGAACCAATGTATATTCTAGATAAAGAGGGATAGGTGATTATGAATAAGATAACCTAGTGTGTGAAAGTATTGTGGATAAATAATAAAGTTCAAATAACCAACCTAGGATCTCAAAGAAGTGAAGAAGGAAAATTATCCTCATTTATTTTTAGGTAAAACACAAATTTAAAGGATTTTTTTTAATGGGGTGAATGTAACGACCCAAAATTTCTTTATATTATTAGTAAAATTAATCATATTACACAATGACTATTTTATTATGTCTTATCATAGAATCACATAGAAAGACAATTACCTTTCATAAGAGTATTACACATCATGAAATAATATTGTTCATAAAATCTAGGGATTTTATAGGGAGACGAATGTAGAAGAATAACTCACACACTAATGTAAAGTCCATAGGCTGTAATTCCCCCACAAAGATCACTCATACAAAAAATACTGTCAAAATAAAGGGAAGAGTTAAAAATATCATAAACATTATAAAGGGAAGTGTAAAACTATTGTAAGTGAAGTAGTGAATAATGAAGTATGATAATAGTGGAGTATATATAGGGTGTAAATGGAAACTTCAACATTAGTATCTGACTGTTACTTGACCATTAACTAACCATTATAATGTGACTTTTATGACCTGACTGTTACATGACCATTACCTAACTATAAGAATGCAACTATTATCTGACCGTTAATAATGTATCTGTTGCAATGTCATCATTAGAATTATTTCATATAAAGTGTAATGAAGAGATATAGTTGATATATAAGGTATAAATCATTACCTCAACAAGTAAGAATATCCCTTATGAATTCTATTTATCGGTTCTTGGGAGGGAGGTGACATCACTGGGGTTTTCCCTTAACCAAGTTCAATCCAAGCTTCCAAAACTGATACTCGAGTAAACTTTTTTGTGGTAAATGTTCAAGATAGTAGAGATCACTACTATATAGATACTAGTGGAACCACCCCATGAAATTACCACTATCACACACCTTACCCTTTGATATTATGTTAGTGTAATAAGAGGTTATGTATTCAGACATTACAAAGTATTAATGTGAAAATTGTTTTAGAAATTAAATAGTGGTTACATCGATCATATATTTTTATTTAATGTATCACCCTTATATATAAGATAAAATACACATGATTTTAGGATGAACGTGATAAAATAGATTTTCGATATAAAGAAACCATAAATAAATTTTTGAAAAATATATATATGTCTAATTTTCATTAAAACACATTTTTATGATAAATTCAGAAATTTAAAATAAATTTTTATTTTCATAGAAAGTTTTAAATAATAATATTTATTCATACATAAATAATAAATGAATTTTATTAAATTATATATAGTTTTTATAATGGCTAGAAATTTTACCGCGTGATAAAAATTAGTATTTTTGATAAATAAGTATTTTATTTAAAAAATTAATTTCTCATATTTAGAAATATTATTTTGATAAAATAGTTTTTGTTTTTTAAATCAGTATGTCAAAATTATCTAACTATGAATTTTTTATATTTTTTTGAGATAGTTGATTTATTAGGTAAAAAAATAATATATAGTATCAATATATAACAAGTATCATGACATCACAATGACTTGAAAATGATGTAATAAATATTATAAAGGATTTCACTACTAAAAATAAGTTTTCACATTAAAATAATGTATTTTAAAGTAATAAATTAATTTTCTAAACCTATAAAAAATCTTCCAAAACCTAAAGTCTATTTTAAGATTTTAACAAAAATATTTATGAATACAAATCACTTCAAAAACCAAAAACAATATTATTCAAAAGAGTTTAGTTATTTAACTTTAAAATACTAAAACTGGGACCTACATGTGAAATAAATTGGGTTAAAACCCTGGGAAGACAAATGATTTTCTTTTTTTTATAACCTAGAGTCCAAAGGCTTATATTTAGAAATAAATTAATGAATCCATCACATTTGTTATAAATACCCACCCATTATCTCATTCATCTCCACTCCAGCTCTATCGAGAAAAAATTAACTCTCATTATCTCTATCAAGAGTCTCTCTGAGGAGTTTCTAAGTTTACTAGGATAACTTATCAAGCTTTAAGAATCTATGTTGCAAGGTAAGAGGTCGCTTCCTCTTTACTTCCCTCTATTCAAGTATGTAACACCCACAATTTTCTTCATAAGAATATCCTAGGGTTGGTTACAGAGGTGGAAAAGGGAAGTTGATCTTTTTTTCATTTGGAAATAGTTTCTATGGAGTGGTGCATGCTTTTGTGTCATGGATGATATAGATGTAGTGTGGTTGGGATATTGAAATGTAGTGACGGGTTTTGGTAGTTCTGGATATTTTGATATAATTATGGTGTGGAGCATTGGTTGTGGCGTAGTGTCTTTGCAAAGGCTTGGAGGCTGCAACATAGTGATGACCATTGTGCCATATTACTCTCCCCTAGTTTATAGGATCTTTTCATTGACCAGAATGTAGATTTTAGAAGTGTTTTTGACTAGGAACCACTGTGGTATGGCCAACTCCCTTATGTCGTAGTCCATGTCATTATAGGACGCATTGTGGAATAGTCATATAGGTTCACTACAGGAAAAATTAAAAAATTTAGTGGTTTTCAAAACCACCTCTAAATATTGTGTGAACATTCTTTTATCTATGGTTTTCAAAAAATCATCGCTATTTTTTTTTATTTTTTTTCTAATTTATTTTTAGCGACTATTTTTCCAAAACCGCACTAAATCATTTTTTAAACTTTTTTAGTGGTGTTTTTTAAATATCATCATAAATTAGTAGTGTATTAATATTCTTATTAGGTCATATATGATTTTATTGCATGGATTTATATTCCTATTTATTTTATGATGTTTAAATTATTGTTTTTTCCCTCTTTTGATAATTTAATATCTATTATATATATATATATATAATTTTATGTATTTATTTACATTTATGTATATTTATTTATAACTTATATATATTTATCAATATTTATTAAAAATTACACATAATTGTACCCATGAATAGATATTTATATGTATTTATGTATATTTTTCTATATTTATATACATTTTTAAAATTTTATATGAATTTGTGTTTATATATTTTTATATATTATGTGGGTATATATATAAATATTTATATTTACTTATGTTTATATATATATAGATATTTATATTAATATATAATTATATATATGTGTGCATTTATATATATTTATGTAAATTTTGTTACATTAATATATATTTATAGATATTTATATCCATTTATGTATATTTATATACATTAATGCATGTTTATATATATGATGTTTGGTATATATATTTATATGTATTCTGTTGGTTGGT
Organism: Viscum album; assembly: GCA_963277665.1. Taxonomy (NCBI): domain Eukaryota; kingdom Viridiplantae; phylum Streptophyta; class Magnoliopsida; order Santalales; family Viscaceae; genus Viscum; species Viscum album. The sequence continues at coordinate 966,484,540 of OY728150.1, forward strand.
GTGTGTATGTCTCTATGCTTGTATTTATATATATTTATGTAAATTTATATATTTTTATAAGATATTTATAACTGTATTTAAATAAATTTATATGTAATTATATATTCATTATTTATTATTTATTATTAATTATATATTAAATATTAAATATTAAATATTATATAATATATATTCATTTATTATTAATTATTAATTATTAATTATTTATTACTTATTTATTATATACTGATTTGTTGATTTATTATTTATTTACTAATTATTTATTATATATTGATTTATTATTCATTATTAATTTATTATTATTATTATTATTTATATATTTATTGTTAATTTGTTATTATTTTACTAATAATATAATATTAATGTATTTTTTATCATTTATTTATCATTTATTTATTATGTATTCATTAATTATTAATTATTAATTAATTACTACTTTATTCTTTATTTACCAAATATTTATTTATTATTTATTATTAATTTATTATATATTTATATTTTATTTATTTACTGTTTATTTATTACTTATTAATTATTATTTATTATTTATTATTTATTATCATATTTTTATTTATTTATCTATTATTTATTATTTATTTATTTATTTATTTCATATTTATTTATTATGTATTATTTGTTTTCTATTAATTATTATCTATTATTATTCTTTAATGTTAGTATTTATGTATACGCACTAATATGTATCTATTTATCTATATATATAAGTATATTAAATTATGTTTACTCACCACACGAAGAGCATGTTGAAGTGGTAAATCTTTGCATGGATGACATATGCATGCATGATATGATAAATGAATTATAAATAAATAATAAATAACCAAGAGGTAAGAGGTTCAAATCTCAACCAACACACACACACACATATATATATAATAAATTTATGATTGGAATGTATGATATATGCATGCATTGTAGGATAAATAAATAAATAATTAATTAAATAAATAAATAATTAAGTATATATAAAATAAATCAATTAATCAATTAATTGCTTAAATAAAAAAAAATAAAAATTAAAAATTTAAAAAATAAAAAAAATAACACTAAAATATATACAACGGTTCTAAAAACTACCACGAAATGTTTCAAGACATCACATTACGTGACGGTTTTGGAAAACTGTTGCTAAACAATTTAGTAGCTGCACCATGATGCTTGTTTTTCTATAATTTTTATAAATTTCTGAGGCCCCTCTAACTTATCTCTCTCTCAACCTTTCCTCTTCGAACTAGGGTGAATCTAGTGATTCTTCAAGGTATTTTCCAGCCCCGAGGCTCTTGGCTTCATCCTCGACGATGGCGGATTGACTCTTGATGATTACAGGTGAGTTCCTTCACCGTTTTTCTTGGTTTTACATCTTTATTCTAGGATATACCACATGTCTAAGTCCATACTGTTATCTCCTCCCGTGATCTTGATCTATAATCTATTTTGCGATGAATTAAGATTGGTTCTAGGATCTTTGGCATGAAGGTTTGATCCTGTTGGTGCACAACTGTGATTTGGGTATCGACTATTGGGGAATCTTGACATTGACGTGAATTCATTTGATATAGGAAGTATTTTACTATGTAGAGGCCATGTATATGATTGTTATCATGATATGACACCATGTGCTTATACACTTTAGACCATGTTTGATGTTTGATCACATGTGGGTGTCTGTGTTTCCTGTGAGACCTATGCTTGATGTTTTATCACATGTTTGTGCATGTGTAGTCGTGAGACCTATTTTTTATGTTTTCTCACATGTGGATTTGGGATGGGTATGAATCTTTCTTGACATGATATGATGTTTGATCTGTCATCCTATACTTATGTATTTCATGTTTTACTCCTCCATATTATGTAGTTGAGCATACCGGTTGATCCATATAGTATATCCTTCTCAAGTGGGATGTGTTAGACGTTTGGTCAGCATACACAAGGGATATCTCTTCAAATGGGACATGTTATAATTTTTTTGGACTATCCCATTGAGGGGGATGTGTCAAACAGTGGGTTGACTGTGTTTACTGTATGGATCTGAAGCAGGTATGACTGGGGGTTTACAGCGGCTTGGTTAGTGCATGACTACTCAATACATGATTGTTTGTTTTTTTCTTGCGTATTTATGTATTATCATGAAATAAACTCTTGTGCATGTGTACTCATGTTAAGGATATATTAATGGAGTCCTACTGGTTTTATACTCACACCCTACATGGACATCTCAATGGGTGTGAAAAATTCATGATTAGGGATATATAAATGTAAAGTTCCCAACCATAGGGAGCTAGGAGACGGAGCATGGTGATCGAAGGTGGTACTGGGATAGGCTCTAGAGTGGTATTGTGATGTTTTATTTTACTATCTGTCTTGTACTCACTTTTATTGACCCGCTACTTTGGGGTTCCTTGTTTTTTTTGTATATGACTTGAGTTACATTCTATTCCATATGCTTTGGTACTTTTATTTATTTCTACTATGTTATTATTTTTGATTTTCATATTGATACTAAGGGCATAGTCTCGCCTTTTATAAAACGTGGACCCTCACTGTAAGTTGACAACCTCTTACATATGGGTAGGTGCACATGAGGTGATGTGTCACTCCATATCTATAACAACCCATACTTTTTAAATGATATATATTTCCAAAAAACGTGTGTTATATTATTATATAGTATTATGAACATACAACACATAAAAAAACCACCAACAATTTATTTATTTAATGGATATTGTAATATTAATCAACAAAAAAACCAATTAGAATTCCAAATATTACAATGGGATAAAATATTGAAAATAAAAAAAGTATAATGGGAAAATTTGGATCATCCCTATCTACTAGAATTATCACTCCCACAGACAATACTATGGAAAAGAAACAAAATTTTAGTAAACTAATCAAAATTTTAAAAAATAAAAATATAGAACCTATGGAGTAAGTGTGATGAATGATGTATGAAGTAATGAATATGTATTTAGAGGAGGTATAATAACCACTTTAATAGTAATGTGACCATTATAATAGTATGTTGACTGTGAGGAATAGCAAGCTGATGGTTAGAAATAATAACATGGCTGTTGGAATAGTAAACTTATCATTGGAATAGTAATTTGGCCTTAAAATAATAAAATATAATATAAAATATATTCATCATTATTAATTTAATAAAATATAAATATTATAATTTCATAAAATAAAAATCAAGACTAAAAAATCAAGGAAACTATAAGCACACCATTAATAAACTTTATTTTAATGTATTTTGTAAAAAAATAATTTTTATATTAATAATTAAAGTTATCTATGTTATAAAATTATTTCAATAAAATTAAATTTATTTTTATAATCATCACATAAAAATTTCCTAAGGGTTACTTTTTAGTAATTTTATTAAATACTTCAATTTTTAAGTGAATAGTAAAAATTTAGGTTTTACACAACTGGTCTATTTTAATTACATCATTCAATATATAATAATCACCTAATCAATTCTATAATTTTATTCTAAAAAAACATGTTTAATATGTTAAATTTTTCATGAAATTCAATTTCTAAACCTAAAAAGTATTTCACAAAGCCTAAAAGTCTAAAGTGTCTCGTTCAATATACATTTTTTCATTTTCCCCTTTCCTTTTGATTAAACTAGTAAATTAGAATTATAAAGTTTTTTAAAGTCATAAAAATAAGTTATTTTATTCAAATTTATTTAATAATTTCAAAAATATTACTATTGAAAATTTTGACTTGGATATAATAATTTATTCATTATTATAACTTATAAATATCTCTCTCTACAACTATAAAAATTACCCATCCTTATCTTTGGAAAAACACTTATCCCCCAATTACAAAAGACAAAAATATAGCCAAATTAACTCTATTGATCCCCTTATAATCCTTATATATGTTTTTTATTCTCTCAACTCCAATAATTCAAGGATTTTAGTGTCATGGAAATAAAGAAACACTAAGAAGAGGGTAAGTTTTCATCTACATTTTCTCTTATTTTCCTCTTCTCTTCACTGTTTTCTCTATCCCTTTCAAATAAAAATATTCTAATATTAATTTAGTATTATTTGAAAATTATATGAATTATTTTAACCCATTTAAATTATTATATTTATAGCATATTTCATACTTCTCTTTCCTCCACTTTTGACAATGTCCTATCAACGATCAGTTAACCATTCACGAGGTCATTGTCAGCTCTCTAATTATCATCAAGATTATGGATGATTATAATAAATTATTTATAATATATAAATGTATAAACATATTTAATTATAATATCATGGATTTAATCTTACTAATGTATAAACATCAATAAATCAAGATCATTAAATCGAAACAAGACAATATATTTTAAGGAAAATATGATATCAAAATGTTTCACCTTAAACAAAGGTAATTAATAAATTTAATACAATTATTATAATTTATAAAGAATGAAAAAATTAACATAATTAACTTATGGTTCAATTTTTTAATAAAATTTATTTTATTATATAGGAGGTACAAAAATGAATGAAATAAATCGAGATTTAAGGTAAGAGGATTCTCAAACCCAACTCTTTATTTTGGGTTATCTATTATTTCAAATTAGTTTTAGTATGTATATTCCTATAATATCCTAAAATTTCATTTCACTATTATTTTCCTTTTCTTTTTGGGTATATACTTGTTACTACCTTGTCAAAATTATTTCCAAGCCAATTTCAATGATTTTTCAAAATGAATTTACTTTCCAAAACATCACATTAAATCCTCTTGAGTTGTTTCTTATCCACTCAAGAATGATGATTTTGTATTCCAAAATATGATTTCCATTATTCATTTGGTAATTATTCATGAAATTTTTATTTAAAAAACTGTTATGAAACTCATTACCTTCCATGGGTTTATTTCATGACTATGTTTGTTATATGTTCTCTTTCCACGCGACATACATGATTATGATCATTTTATGATATGATGGGTGGGACTAGAATTATATATCCCTCCAATTAATTGGTTAATGTGATATATCTTGTAATATTATGTGTATTATTCATGAACATGGTGTTATCTTTGTTCACAATTATGATGTTATGAATTATGCACATATGTTATGTGTGAACATGATGCTATATTCTTTCACAACTGTGTTGTATTTTACCACTATGTTATAATGTTTCATTTTTATGAATATACCACATCCCATGAATTTTTCAAATGATTCCATCATTATTATTATGATTAATCCATGCTTATGATATGATGATGATGATTATTCTCACCCATGTACTACTGATTCGTGTCTCCTATTTCTTTTATGTTATCTCTCCCCAAACTGTGATCTTTTTTCACCCCTTAAATTGATGTATATAGTCTAGTGAATACATGTACTAAGGAGAAGATGAGATATTTTAGGAGGGTAAAGAAGAAGTATTTAAATAATGTTTTTGTTTTATTATTTACAAGTGATGTATAAACCTAGTTTTCCCAAGGAACTAAATATTTCTATACTTTAATGTATTATTATTATGTTATTTATCTTAAAAATTATGTAATAGTCATGCAAGAAAAATTTGGGTCACTATAGATGGTACTAGAGGCAAGATTTAGTTAATTAATTATTTAGGATTGGAAAACGTTATTGAAAAACATAAGGATAAGTCTAATTATAGGTAAACATCTTAAATTTTGGTAAATTATGAGATCACATGGTTTTCAAGTAATTAAATACCTATATGGATAATACAAGGTGATGAGGCTCTAACATAGATGTACATAGGGGTAATAACTTTTAAAGGACTCATTGGGTATTAATTTGACTTGTACCTAGTGCATGACATAGACCTTTCTGCACACTTAGTTTGATAATCCCAAGGGCTATGCTTTAGTTAATAAAAATCTCTATAAAAACCATTATGAAGGGTATATATATAAAGTAATTACTTTTATTAAAGTTAAAAAATGTTAAATTACGTGATCCTAAGATAATCATTTGATAAGAAGGTTATTAAAAACATAGGTATCCCATAAGATATGAATTTAGAATTAATTTGTGTATGAAAATAAATTATTTATTCATGTTTCATTAACTTATTTTTTGTTCAAATATTTTCTATTTTATAAAATGGTGGGAACTAGGAAGAACCATACCAATAACAATTATTAGGGATATTTCAATGATTTTCTGAACAACATTCCCAATGAAATGAGAGTTGGAGTTCAAAAATTCATGGTGATTATCACCCTACTATATGAGGCTATGAAAAATAACTTAAACTATGTGAAGCATCTAACTTCACACAAGAAATATAAACTATCCACTGAGTCCTTTATTAAGAAACAACCACCAAAACTTAGAAGATATTTTGATCCACTTGTCACATAATAATGGGTTAAATCAATGGTGAAAGTATATTCTATGATCTACTATTACAAGAAGGGGGAATTTACTCTGTCTATCTATCATTTAGATGGACAAGCTGATTAATGGTTGAAATTGATAAAAAATACAAATCCAAAATATGAAATGGAATAAATGGATTGGGAATACTTTAATAAAATATTTCTTAACAAGTATTTCCCATGAAATCTTAAAAAAATTATGGAGAGATAATTCCTAGATATTAAATAAAAGATGAGGGAATCTATCATGACCTAAGAGGAAAATTTCACAAGTCTTTTAAGATACGCATTAGATTTTGTTATCAATAATGATAAAAAATAGATATTTTTAGTGGTTTAAGACCACATATTTGAAAGTATCTAGCTACTCAAGACTTTTAGAGTTACGAAGAATTATTTTTATGTGATCTTAATATAGAGATGGATTTTGGATAATGGTCCCATGGATATGAATATAATAAGATAAGAAGTTAATTTCAATCTAAAATAATTAAATGAAAAAGGAGGAAAGAATATCCAACTACCCACATGTCAAAAATGTGAGAAGAAGCATCATTAGAATTGCATCAAAGGGACAATAAAATACTTTAAATGCGAGAGAGATATCTACCAACCTCATGAATGTCAAAGAGATATAGAGAAGCTAGAAAACATTATGGAGGAAAGGAAGGAACCTCTGAATTAAATTTCCATGGTTCGATACTTCAACTATAAGGAGTAAGGGAACTATGAAATATAGTGCACTAACTCACATGTATTTAAGGGTAATAAAAATAAACAACCACTAAAGATTAAAGAGTTACAGAAAGATTATGAAATCACTACCGCTAAGGTGGAACATGAAAATAAAGTCATATAAGGTACACTTCCTATTCAATCAAGAATGGAAAAAGTTTTATTTGATTATAGTTATATACATTTCTTTATATCCAAAAAGTTTTCTAAAAATATTGAATCATATCCCCAATACCTTAAAGTAAAGATATCACTAAAATCAGTCTATGGTGAGATCATTTCAACCCATGTGTTGGACTCTTCTCCTGTTATATTTTTATGGGATGATTCTTCCAGTGGATCTTGTAATCCTTCCTTTGGTGGATCTTGTAATCCTTACCTTGGTGGAATTTGATGATATAATGGGCATGGATTAGATCTCATTATGCTGATATCACATTAATTATTGGTAAATGGAAATCTATTTCTATATTATGAACCATACCATGCTCTTGTAAATATGCAAGGAAGATCATGAATCTAATTTGGAAAATCTATCAATGGTTTGGGTTATGATACCCATTAAATAATCATATATTAATTAAATGGTTGTGTCAAAGGAAAACATAAACCTTATGGAAATCCACGTTATGAGGAAATATACTGATGTATTTACTAAAGAGTTTCCTAACCTTCCCCTAGACCTTGGAGTAGATTTATCAATAGAATTCATACATGAAGCTACTCCTATATCCAAAATACCCTATATAATGTACCTAATAGAATGGGAGTATTTAAAGAAGTAACTAAAAGATAATTTGGAAATAGGGTTCATACACCATAGTCTATCTCTTTGGGGTGCACTAGTTCCATTTTTCAAGAAAAGGATGGATCAATACAACTATGCATTGATTACCAGAAGCTCAATAAGATCACCATAAAGAAAAAGTATCCCCAACTAAGGATTGATGACTTGTTCAATCAAATTTTATGAGATTAGTACTTCTAAAAGGTGGATCATCATTCAGGATACCATCTACTAATAGTGAACAAGCAATATATTTAGAAGTCAAACTTCCATAAAAGATATGAACATTATGAGTTTATAGTGATTCCCTTCGGCCTTACTAATTCCCCTACAATCTTTATGGATTTTATGAATATAGTATTTAGAGACTGCATTGATATTTTTGGTATTACTTATTAAATATAGTACCATTTACTCCAAGATCAAGGAGGAACATTAAATGCATCTAATTATTTTTCTAGAATAATTAATAAATGAGAATTTGTGTGCTAATTTCATCAAGTGAGACTACTGGATTCAAAAAGTTACATTCTAAGGGAATGTGACCATAAGTGTTGTAATTTTTGTTGACCCTTAAAAAAAGGAAATTAAGGAATTTCATAGACCCTCAAGTTTTATATAAATCCATAGTTTTCTTGGATTAGTAGGGAACTAATGATGATTTGTGAGAAATTTATCATGATTTTATATCCCAATAACTAAGTTAACATGGAAAGGTATAAATTATATTTGGATAGAAGATTGCGAGGAAAGATTTAAGGAGTTCAAGAATAGGATAATCACAACATCTGTACCCACACTACCCTCAAGTGAATAAGGGTTTGTGATATAAATTGATAATGTATTGGGTTGTTTGATCACACATAATGATAAAGTGATAGCTTATTCATCATGATAGTTGAAGATCTATGAACAAAACTAACTCACATGATCTGGAGTTAGAAACTATGATATTTTATTTAAATATTTGGTGACACTACATATGTGGTTTAAAGTGAGACATATATACATATCAAAAAGTCTAAATTATATATTCACATAGAAAGATATCAACATGAATTGATGAATATGGTTAAATATGATCAAAGACTATTATTCCTCTATTCACCACCATCCTCAAAGAAAACTATCTATAATTAAAATTGAGAAATCCCCTATATTCATGGATATTCAAAGGATGAATATGGAAATCATAATGGTAAGGAATAAACCTTGCATTTACCAAATGATTGCCCAACCATTTTTCAAAGAGAAGATCAAGGAGGCATAGAGGGATGATTTGGATATTCAAAAGAAGGTGATAACATAAAAGAAAGATAAGTTTCATGAATTTAACATTAATAAATATGGATTAATTTAGTTTAGAACTAATATTTTTGTGACTTCATCACCTAAGATAAAGAAAGAGATATTTGATAATGAAAATAACTCATATTTTTTTCATCCATTCTGAAAGTACTAAGATGTATCATAATATTTAAGAGCACTTCTGGTAGGAAAAATTGAAGGAGATTACTGGGTATACATCAATGTGCTTGCTATTTAGAAAAGTTAAAGAAAAGAAATATAAGTCTAGGGGATGATATAACCATTTCCTATACCTACATGGAAATGGGAGAACATCACCATAGAATTTTTCACTGATATCTTGAATACATCAAAAGGAAGTAATACGATATGGGTTGTGGTGGATAGAATCAAAAAAACTGGTCAGTTCAACACTATTATGAAATATTTATCTCTTGAACAACTTACTAAGATATGCATAAAAGAAATGGTGAGGATGCATGAGGCACCACCCTTAATCATATCTGATCATGATCTAAGGTTTACCTCTAAATGATGGAAGAGTCTTCAAACTTATATGACTACTGAATTGAATTTAAATATGACCTATCACCCCCAAACTATTGTAAAATTTGAAAGGCCACTCAAACACTCTAGGATATATTTATATATTTTCAATGTAATTTAAAGGTGGATTGAATCAATATTTTTTTATTTGAGTAATAATAAAAAAAATTCTAATTGATAATTAAAATGTCTTTACATAACTATCTATATGGGAAGTGATGTTGAAATTCTATATGTTGGGATGAATTTGGTGAACAAAAACTACTTGGACCCAATGTCATACAGAAGATGGAAGAAAATTTTTAAACCATCCAGAAGCATATAAAATCATTTTAGAGTTAGTAGAAGAGCTATACTGACAAATTTCAAAGGGATCTAGAGTTTGAAGTTTGAGAAAAAAGTGTTCCTTAGAATATCAACATGTAAGAGAGTTATGTGGTTTGGAAAGAAAGGAAAGATCTACCCTAGCTACATTTCCACCCTTGAGATCCTTGATCACATCAGATCAATGACCTATCATCTAGATCTTCCACAAAACCCAGAATAAATTCATGACGTGTTCCACATATCTCTCTTAAGAAATCATATACCTAATCCGTCACATGGAATGAATCTGGAGGTGATAGAATTAGAACACAAGATCTATTTTTAGAAGAATCTAGAGAAGATATTATGCTGTATAGACAATGTTCTATGCACAAAATAACTCATCTTGGAAAAGTGTTATGGCGGAACCATAAATATGAAGAGGCCTCATGGGAACCTACAGAAATAATGAAACATAAGTACCCGCATCTATTATCAAATGAGAATATGATTTAAAATTCTAGGGATGAAATTTCTAAAGGGGGAATAATATAATGTCTGATACTTTTTAAATGATATTTTTTTCTTAAAAAAATGTGTGTTGTATTATTGTATAGTATTACACACATACAAAACATATAAAAAAATAACACTTTATTTTGTTAATAAATATTGTTTCATTAGTCTGTATCTAAAACCATGAAAATTCCAAATATTATAATGGGATAAAAAGTATAAAATAGAAAAAGTAGAATGGAAAAATTTAGATCATCCCTATCTACTAGAATTATTACTCCCATGAACAACATTATGGAAAAGAAACAAAATATTAGTGAACCAATCTACATTTTAGAAAAAGAAGATATTGAACCATGGGATAAATTGTAGTGAGTGATGTATAAAGGAATTAAGAGGTATTTATAGAAGGTAATATGACAATTAGAATAGTAATGTGACCATTAGAATAGTAACCTGGTAGTTGGGTATAGTAACATGACTGTTAGAAAAGTAATTTGGCCTCAAAATAGTAAAATTTAATATAAATAGTATTAATCATGAGTAATTTAAGAAAATATAAATATTATAATTCCATAAAACAAACATCAAGACTAAAAAATCAAAGAAACTACAAACAAATATTTAATAAATTATTTTAATTTATTTTGTAAAAAAACATAGTTTTTATGTTAATAATTTAAATTCAATATATTGGATAATTATTTTGATAAAATGAACATTATTTTTAGAATCATCATGTGGAAATTTTCTAAAGTTCATTTTTTGGGTAATTTTTTGAAATACTTTAATTTTTAAGTGAATAGTAAAAATTTAGTTTTTACATTACCATTCTATTTTAATTTCACCTTTCAATATGTAACAACGACTTAATCAATTATATAATTTTAGGATCGACCAGAAATACATTTAATAAGTTAAATTATTCATGAAATTCAATTTCAAAACCTAAAAAGTATTTTTATAAATTCTAAATTATAAAGTGTCCCTTTAAATAAACTTTATATTTTCATTTTTCTCCTTTCCTTTTGATTAAACTAATAAATTCAAATTTTTAAGTGTTTGAAATTACTAAAAACATGTTATTTTATTCAAAAGTATTTCATAATGTCAAAAATATTACCATTGAAAGTTTTTCCTTGTGTATAATAATATATTCATTATTATAACTTTAAAATACCCCTCTCCACAACTATAAACCCCCCTCCTTGGATAACCACTTCTACCTCACTTACCAATGCCAAAAATCTACCCAAATGTCCTATCTAAAGAATATTATAATCATTATAGATATTTTAGGTTCTAGGTGTAGTGGATGTATGCGATGGGTCATGCCCAACTTTTCCTTTTTTCAATGATCGATGATCAATCCAAGATTTACACAATGATAAATATCCTGATATATGGAATTGAATCAAAGAATATAGATATAGGATAAAACTCTATAACCAAGAGAGAGGATCATAACATATTATTTATAATTAATTTAATTAAATAAGAATTAACTTCCTAGAATTATTTATCCATTAATGGATCTGACAATATATCTACGTTGTTCTATCATTGCATTATAGGAATCAAAGCAGATTCCTGCTAGCAATGATCCACATCAATTCCACAAATATTTGAACATCATTGTAGGAATATCTAGGTGATATCATGGAAGATCCTAGCATTTGCGCCGTTCACCTTTGATATCCTTGAGAACCACTTCCAAATAAATCTTTTGGATCTATCTTGACTCGAGAGTGGGATGTGGTGGAAGAACACTCTCCATTCTTGGGATTCTTCTTGGAGAAGGGATCTATCTAGGTCTTTACAGTATTCTCCAAAATCCATTGTGCACAACCAAACAAATGAATTTTCTTATTGATAAAATAATACAATAAGGTTTATATATCACTAGGGTTAATATAAAATAATTGCACAAGTGGCCTTTTATTATTTATTTAATCCATGTGGAACCCCATTTTAAATAATAATAATAATATTTCTCGACATGTGATTAACTTAAAAATTAAATTAAATATTATTTAATCAAATAATATTCAATATTTATTATTTATCACTGGACCACTAAACTCAGTCTGCAATTCCTTCATAATATTTATTGGGTCTTGAATAATGACTATTTATTTATTAAATAGATATCACTTCATTATTCACCAATAAATATATAAATATTATATTCACTAAATAGAAAATAAATATTTATATTAAATCAAGCATACATGAATAAATATTAAACCACATTTACGAATAATATTTATTCAACTTGTTAAATAATAAATAATAATATATTATTTAACTGATATTTTGGATACACTTAGTGTGTGACCCTCTAGGCCTATTTCTTAGTGGCATTAGGAAAAGTAGTATAAAATAAAAGGTTAGTGTCTAGAAACATATGAAGGAACCCATAGATAAAGAATTTATTGCTTCAATTAAATGATACCTCATACGAATTCTTACTGTGTAATATAATCCATTTATCATGATATCTCAAATCAAGAAAGTTGCATGATGGTGCCATCAACCTATGTGCTCGATGTCTCTTTCTTTGAATTTACTAAAATTGAACTTGCCTATTATAAACCATGGACATGGATTTATTTATACATTATAATTTACATCAGATGTAGAGACCCGAAGCTGGACGTACATGGACATTATATTACTTTTGTGGAATACTTAGTACATTACAAAAACACACACACAAGGACCGTAATAGTTTACTGTCTTTGGAAACTCAGAATGTAATCATCTAATCATGGTGAAAGATCTTCAACATCTCCCATAAAGATCTTCCTTTTTTTCTTACCTAAAACCTTTCTTTATATCCTAGGGAAAAGAAAACATAAAAGGGTGAGCTCAAATGCTCAGTAAGGGTAAAAAAAAGAAATATCAATCACATAATATTCATAAGAACATATCTTTTGGAAATCTTAACCTGCAAAAGAGATCATAATTTCATAACATGGGATAAATCATAGTAGTGAAATGTAATCCCAATAGTCATAAATTAAAACATGAAACTTTGTGGCATACACATATAATCATAGAGAATCATATCTTATTAGTCAAGACTCATTGCCAAGACTATCTTAGTGGACAAAGTCCCTTTCTGAACCGAGTCACCCTCGTTTCAGTCCTGTTTCACTGAACCGGTATAACCTACCATTCCAGCCATGTCTATCTCGTGAGATATAAAATCTTTACCCAATGCATTGGAGGGAGATATAGGTCCCACATATCTCATAATGATATCATTATTATGTGTGCCACAAATTCATAAATCATACATCATTGCATAACCCATGTAATAAAAATGGGATTCTTAAACAACATGACATCATAAAACAATTCATATAATATAAAGGAATTCATAAAAATAATTCCATCACAACATAATCAAATCAATGTAATAATAGGGATAAAAACAGAACCCTTTATTATCTTAGATGGAAAATTATTTTGATAAAACACTTGAACTCCATTCTTGAGGAAAATATCCTTTTTGCTTCAAAAACACTTTTCCTTTCATAACATGTCATACAATTATAAACTAAAAGAAGTTGATTAAAAATAAACTTGAAAACTTTTAAAGGAAGCTTCTTGGAAATAATGTTTTAAAAATCCATTCATTCCATATAAGATAAAAAAAAACATTCTTCGTACTTTTTTCGGAAAAGTCAAAAAGTACCTCGTAAGAAAAACGACAAAAGATTCCTTTCATATCTTTTACTAAAAACCCACCGAAGGGTAAAATTGGATTTAAACAATTTTAGGTGGATGGAAATAATATTACATATTGAGGAAACATGGATGTGGATGATAAAATACACCTCAGTAAATACCAAAGTATAAACAATCTCGGATAAAAATGAGATTGTGATATTTCCCTTACCTTAGGTCCGATTTGCTTCGTAAGTGTCCGAACCTCCTGTATAATGATTTAAATAATGTCATAGACTTATTAATGAATCATATTCATTGTTATGATATCATATATGGTTCACTTATGACTTTATATTACCCGTTCTTTTGTAAATTCCATGTTAAAGAGCGTTTTGGGTAAAATTGTTTCATTTGTCGTCCGTGTTTTGACTTGTAATTATTCATATGATTATTTAGACCATGATTAATTAATTCCATAATATAAAACATGATTTATATATATATATTCAGAATATACATATATATAATAAATCAGTAAATGGAAATAAATACACCGTTCATGGAGACGGTAGGCCGTACGTACGCATGAACGTTGTTTTCGTTTCCTTATTGAGTTGAACGGAATTAAGTAGATGACATACATATATATAAACATAAATCCAGTATCATTATTATGTCATATATTTCATGATTACTTATTATATATACTTTATAATCATTCATGAATGATTAAAGTGGAGAATGAATCTCATCGCGTCGTGGAGACGGTAGTCCGTACGTACGCACGAGCGATGATATCGTTCTCATGATCGTGGGACTGTATTGGAGTGTATGTATACTATTTAATAATCAATATCACTTTAAAATAATAATATATAGTTATTATTTACACCATTATACCCATCCAAGTAAGGTGGTGGTGGAAAATAGATTTCACCACGGCGTGGAGACGGTATTCCGTACGTACGCACGCGCGGTGATTTCGTTTTCCGTAGGATGGATAGATGGTGAAATAGGGTTGTTTCATACTTATAATAACATATAATTATATGAGTGATATTGATGTTATTACTTCATAATGAAACAACCTAAGAAGAAGAAGTGGAAGAAGAAATAAAGGTGAAAGAATCGGTAACGGAAATTACCTCTTCTTTAAAGCGCCTCTTTGAGACCTCCTCTTAGGGTACTAAAATTGGACTTTGAGGAAGCCCAGAACCTCTAGGATGTTTCTAGGGAAGTGTAGAAGAGAAGTTTTCATGGGTTGATCGAGCTTGAAGGCTCAATGTTGTGTGAGGAAGAGAGGGAGGAGGTGCCCTTTTATAAGGGAGGAGAGGGGCACCTTTGGAATAACTAAAAATATTATTTTATTATAAAGTCAAGTTTGGTTTTAAATAGATCCAAACTGATTTATTTCGAGGCTAAGGTGGGGATGGGTCGAAATCCTCTCATCCAACAGAATTTAGACAACTTTAGGTTCCTATTTTAACCTTATCATTTAGATTTAACATTAAGTTAAATAATTTTACTTTTACCGCGTCTTCTTGTGTTCTTATACTATAAGGTTAATAAACTTACTATATCAAGCCAAACGAACCCCAAGTTGTTTATTAGTAATATATATAACCTTATCTAAGTAATTTGGCAGAACCTTAGATTTTTAGGAATAAAATAACAATTAATAATATAATATTTGTTTTAAAAACTATTTTATGTCAATTTTGACACTATTTAGTAATTGATTTTTGTGAAAATCCTAACAGAATGATAAGTTAGAACAAAGTTAATTATATCCATACTAACATGTCATATTAACCTAGAAAATTAGTTTAATTCATAAAAAGTCTCAAATTATATTTATTTGGGTATTTATAACATCAATTATGTCAATATTCCATTAATAAGATAATTATTGCATCATCATTGTGTCATAAATAAATTAAATTATTTAATGTCTAAAAATTACAAATAAAAAACTATTATGTATGAAATATTTTTAGCTTTCTAATTAATATTTATAGTCGAATTTATCTTATGTATAACCCCATATTAAAAATTATTTACTTATTAAACTTTGATTTTAACTATTTTAACCCTTCTTTAAATAAATTAATAATAAATGTCCTAATCTAATCCAAGTGGGCTTAAATGGTCATATTTTATTCCTAAGGTTGTTTTTGGTCGAATTACACTTATCCAATAGAATTAGGACATGTGTTAGGGTAATAATAATATCATTTTTACCCTTAATTACCCTATTTACTTTTAACCGTGGTAAAAAAAAGTCAAAAGTTACTATTCACCAAAAATTATTTTCATCTCATTGAACCACATTTTAGTCCTTGATATTAACCGTGTCTCTCAGATTTTCGAAATTCCACTCACAGAAGCGGTAAAATTAAGTTTTATAAAAAATTCAGTTTTTTTAACAACCACTTAGTGGTTTCACTATTCATCAAAAAATGAACATTTCCAGAAAAATACAAAAAATTAGGCCTAAGATATATTTGATATTATGAATTCAAAAATTACGTCTATTTTACCAAATTCAAAACATATCAGTTACATTAATTAATTTAAAAATTAATTCCCATCGTCAAAACAAATAGCGTGTTTTTGAGAGATAATAACTATCAAAAGATTGACACTTGTTTATGTCTGGTTTAAATGTGAAATTACATCCAATGACAAACATTGTATTAAATTGTAAAAATATATTCTAAATATACTTTAAAACCACTCAAATTAATAATTTATCACTATTAATTATTTCTATTAAAAAGTTGTTTTTAATAAAAATTTAGTAATTTTCACTATTCATCAGAATATGAAAGTTATCCGAAAAGTACCAAAATTTCACCATAGGCTAAATTCGATACCCCGAATCCAAAAATGAAGTCCATTTTGAGAGCTAAAATTTCTAAAATTTTAAAAGGTGGTTATTAATATTCATAACGGCTAGTTTTAATAATATTTTAATAGCATATCGTTGTTTAATGAAACTCGGTATTGCGTACTACACACACTATCGAGGAAGGTCGCGATTGCGTGTAATGCAAGGAAAGTCAATGATGCGTGTTGAGAAAGATCCTTTTGGTGTAGCGTACAACACAATACATTAATGAAATTAAAAAGAATATTTTTCTTAAAATCTCGGGGTGTTACATCAGAGGGTATGAGATATCAACTTATATTAAAGAAGATAAGGGAAAAATCCTTTCTTGCATTATCCATTAATTCAATATTACCTGTGACACACCCAACATATCCTACCTTGCCACAAACATTTGTCATCATGGTTTATGTCAATACATCAAAGCACATGACTCATAAAACTCATTAATAATAATATTAAAGTCTAAGGACCAATACACACATTTTTAGATAGGAACATCTAATGACACATATAAATGTGGATTTTCTACTGGTGGGTCTCATTATCATAATATCCTACTAGATATTACCAAGGGAGTACACCATGAGAAGGTTACTCAAAGGCCTATGAGTCTTCACCCATGATAGCCTGTATCATTTATGTTTGTAAAATTATATCATCCGGCCATAAAACATAAATTTAAGAATAGTTTCATATCACTTTTGGATCCAGGAGTTGTGGTTCCTTGGGAATGTGATCTTTGGGGTAGGAATTTCTGTAGACCCAGAGAAGGTTGATGTAGTGATGTTTTGGTAACATCCTATGAATGTTTGAGATCATAAGATTCCTTAGTTTATCAAGGTACTATAGATGGTTTATACAAGACTTATCCCATTTATAATATCTTATTATAGGTATTACCAAGAAAGGAGTGAATTTAGAGTTTATTGATTAGTGTGACTATATGTTCTTATAGGTTAAGAGAAGATTAAAAATATCCCCATTTTTTAGCCTTTTAGATATAGGGATTGGATACATAGTGTGTTGTGATGACTCAAAAGTTGGTATGGGTGATCTGTTGATGTATAGAGACCAGTTAGTAACTTATGGGCCACATCAGTTATAACACCATGATCAAAACTACCCAAAACATGACTTAGAGTTAGCAGTTGTGGTCCATGCCTTGAAGTGATGGAAACACTATCTCTTTAATGAGAGGTTTTTTGTTTACACTAACCAAAAGAGACTCTATTATGTATTTTATCAATAGGATATCAGATTGAGAAAGTGGTGTTGGGTATAGTATCTATAAGAATTAAAATTTGAGATGTTCTATACTATAAGAAAATTTAGTGTCATTATTGATGCTCTTAGTAGGAAAATACCAGAGATACATGATCTTAGAGAGTGGAAATCACCATAAGAACAGTGTCTCTTGAGTTTTATGGTTGAATGGATTAGGAATGAATCTGAGGATCATGGATTCATATAAAATATGAACCTTTGGTCATACCATATTTATTTTTGGACCAAGTGAAGACTGGCCAAGAGTTGGATCCTGAGTGTGTGGTGATGAAAGAATGTTTGGTAGGAAGCGACCAAATTTCAGGATGGTCTATAGATTATGATGACATAATTAGTGTACATGGTCATATTATCATGAAAACCTAATTTATATATGATATGATGATATAACCACATATTTTAAAATGGAGAGTACATCTAGGGTCGATGAATACATACCATGACATCAGATGTCAGTTATAGTGGCCTGGTATGAAGAGGGGTATCACATATTTTTTTTTACAATTTCTTACTTTACAAAGGGTAAATATTGAGCATCATCATTCTGTTGGACTACGTCATCCACTTCTAGTTCTGATTTAGAAGTGGTATGACATGATGATGCACTTCATGATGGTGTTACCCATGACCCTGAGGTTCCATGATGCGGTTTGGGTAATAGTTGATCGGTTGAAAAAAGTTTCTAATTTATTTCCAACCCAAGATACTTTCTCTATAAATGAGTTGGGAGTGTTTCATATTTCTGATATTGTATGATTTCAAAGAGTACATTTCAGAATCATATCAGACAAGGACATGAATTTTACATCACAAATTTAGAAAGGCTTTCAAAACGCTTTGAAAAGGATTTGGGGACTCAGTTGAAGTTGAGCATGGTGTATCACCCAAAAACCAATGGAAAAATAGAGAGGAATATTTATATACTTGATGATATTCTTTGTGTGTGTATCCTATACCTCGATGGATCATGTGATTATCACCTAGACTTAGTGGAGTTCACATACAACAATAGTTTCTACGATTTTATTCAGATGGAACCTTTAGAGTATCTCTATGGACAATCATTCTGCTTACTATTTTGTTGGAATGATGTGGGTATGGAAGTATTTTTTAGGATGATTATGGTACAGGATACCTTAGATAGAGTATGGATAATTAGGGATCATTTTGTTATATATTAGAGTAGTAAAAGATTGTATGTTGACCGAAGGATATGACCTTTGGAGTTCACTATTGGAGATAAGGTCTTATTATGGGTGTGACCTTAGATGGTGAATCATCATTTGTAGAAGTAGGGACGTTCCACACCTTATTAGACCATTTTAGATCACAAAAAATATTAGAGCGGTGACTTACTGACTGTACCTACTTCCATGTTATCGAGGCATGCATGATGTGTTCCACATTTCTCAACTTCAATGTTACATGATTTATCCTACACATGTGATTGACCATGATGATATTGAGTTAGAACAAGATTTATATTTTGTGTAATTTCTTATGCGTATCATAGAACAAAGAGAAAATATATTGCGGGTGAATACAATTCCACTTTTTTGTGTCTTATGGAAACATGGCTTGATCCAAGAGGAAATGTCATAGTAGGAGTATGATGTTCATTCCAAATTACCTATATTGTTTTAGAATAAATCCTAAAGTTACTTCTTGAGTATGATATTCCATTAGAGGGTTATAATTTTAACCCCTTTGGTTTCTTCATAATAATAGACTAAGGTTAATTCAGAAGGAGGAAAAGGGAAGTTGTGATGTTTTTCAACTAGAACCGGTTTCTACAGTGTGGTGCATCGTTTTACATCATGTAGGATATGATTTTGGTGTAGTTGGGGTATCGTGGCATATTAGTTGGATTTGGTGGTTTTAAATATTTTTACATAGTCTTGGTGTGAAGCGTTGGTTGTGGTGTGGAGGCCAAAAGTTAGAATTCATGCGGTTCTTCTAATTTTGGGGTTACTATTCCTTACAATAATAGATGCATCATAGTTTCCTTAAAAAGGCTCAGAGGATACAGTGTAGTGATGGATATTGTTTCATATTAATATACTCTAGTTTATAAGATCTTTCTACTGACTATGATGTAGATTTTGGATGTGCTTTTGACTAGTCACCACTGTGACATGACCAACTCCCTTGTGCCATGGTCTATGCCATTATGGGATTCATTATGACATAGAATTATAGGTTTCATCATGACGCCTATTTTCCATACTACTTATAAATTACCAAGGAACCCCAAACTAAACTCTCTCTCATCCGTTCCTCTAAGACCTTCAGCGGCTCTAGGGATTTTTCAAGATAACTTCCAACCCCTGGACTCTTAGCTCTACCCATGGTGATTGAGGATTGACTCTTAAAGATTCTAGGTGAGTTCCTTAACCATTATTATTGGGTTTTCTTATTTCTTCTAGGATGTACTGCATGTCTAAGACTACATCATTATCTACTTCTAGGATCTTTAACTATAATATATTCTGCGATTAATTAAGATTGGTTCTAGGATCTTCATAGTATGTGCTTGATTCTGTTGGCGTAGGGGCATGATTTGGGTATTGGATCTTGACGAATATTGATGTTGACCATAATATATTTGATGTTGTAAGTACCTTAAAATGCATATTATTTTTATATGATTGTTATAATGATATGATTTTATTTTCTTATACTCTTTAGACCATGTTTGATGTTTGATAACATGTGTGTGTGTGTGTGTGTGTGTAGCCTGTGAGACCTATGCTTGATGTTTGATGACATGTGTGTGTGTGTGTCCATGAGACCTATGCCTCATGTGTGATATCATTTGTATTTGGGGTGGTTATGAATCCTTCTTGAGATGATGTGATGTTTTACCTGTCATCCTGTACCTATGTACTACATATACTGTTCCTCATTCTCTTGTAGTTGAGCATGTAGGTTGATCCATATGAACTATCCCTCTCAGGGGGGATGTTTAATAATTTTTTTGGAATGTAAATGAGATATACCTTCAAGGGGGATGTTTCAGACATGTTTTTGGACTATCCCATTGAGGGGGAGATTTCAAACTACAGGTTGACTACATTTTCGACATAGATCCGAAGTTGGTATGATCGGGGGTTCATGGAAGCTTGGTTAGTGAACGAATGATTGGTACATTATTGTATGTTTTTATTTGATTTCACTTTTATATATTATCATTAAATACACTCTTATGCATGTGAAATCATGTTAAGGATGCATTGGAGGTGTCTTACTGGGTTTATACTCACACCCTTAACAGACTTCACGATACACGTGCATACTTCATGTTAAAGGATACAAGAAAGGAAAGGGCCTAGTGATAAATATATATGATGTGGTTCATGGTGATCAGAGGCATTATAGGTATATACTCTAGAGTTATGACATAATGTTTTATTTACCAATCTATCTTACACTCACTTTTATTTGACCTATCGCTTTGGGGGTCCTTGGTTTATTTTCTATATGACTTGAGATACATGCCATTGCATATGTTTCATTAATATTATTTATTTTTTGTGGTGTTATTATTTACATTATTATTATTAATTCTGAGGGTATAATATCCCCAATTATGACCCTTAGACCCTTACTATTAGTCAGCAGTCTCTTTCCCATAGGGAGGCACACATGAGGCCATGTGGCACTCAGGTTCAAACCCAGAGATCAGGGTTGGGGTGTTACAAAGTACTTTCTATATAATAAGACTTTTTTTTCAATTTATTATGTTTTCAAATGTTTATAATAATTTATTTACTTTCTAATTGATGCCATAATAATGAGAGACTAAAATTCTATCTCATTAATACCATTCTATAAATTGTTATGTATGCCCGTTTTTCTTCTAAAACCATTCCTTGATTTTTAATGGCATACTCTTATGCTGTGAATACCAAAACCTAATTTAATTAAAGGGTATTGATATAGATATAACTATATTTCTTTGATCGAGGACTTTCATGCATGAACCCACATTCCCTACTCATGGGTTAAAGTGATGAAATAATTTCTTATGATATATAATATATGTGGAACATATGAAGGGTGTGCCCTGATAGCACTATAATGCATTGGGTAAAGAATTAATCTCTATATTTAAGAAGTTTATGAATCTTTGTAATCACACCTTGGTAATGTTTCTTTATACCTTAGTGAAAAACCATGGTAATATATTTTAGGACACCTTGGGGATGAAATTTAGTGATATTATTATGAATGTATCATTTTTATATTGTATCCATATTTCCTTCTTATGAATTATATACTTATAATTATGATATTATGTTATGCCTAATGTTTTATCCATGATGATCACTTTATATTTCCATTTTTTATCCCCTTAATAGGATTTATTCTCACCCTTTCCTTTTAATGTATTCCTCCATGAAATCATTTGCAGTGAGGTGACTTGGGATGAAATAATAAAAGGAGTCTTTCAAGAGAATTAGATAAATATTATTTTTTTTGTGATCTATATACTTCATGTATTATATACCTAGTTTCTAATATAATTAACCACAAAATATATTATGGAACATATTAATGAAATATTTTGAATAAGTAAATATGTTAAAAATAATTTATGAAAAATTTATGTTGTTGTACTATTATTATCTTAAAAGGGGTGGTTTTAAAACCCTTATAGAAGATGAGTACCAACATCACCAGTTCTATCCCAATTTCTCATGAGGAAGATAAAGAGGAGTTTTTTTTATATCATTAATAAGGTTACATGTTTTTATTCCCAATACCCTCTGGTGGTTGTAATTTTTTAGGAATAAGAGAGTACTTGGATGAAAGCAATGATGATTAACATGGGGAAGTTGTACATGGAGAGGAGTCTCCTTCTCAGATATATTAAACCTACCTAGTATCTAAATGTGGAGATATTACAGACCATGATGCAAATGAGTCTCCTTAGTGTAAGATAATATTGGGTTAAAATAAAAATAAAAAGGAGGACAAGGATAATGTCAATATGAATGAAGATAAGTGCACTAAGGAGGGAATATCCTGGTAGGTAACATGGGTTTTCAAACTAAATAAAGATGTTCATGAATTTACTCTAATTAAATACATCCAAAATATGTTGCTTTTGGGTGTTCCTGTTTCTTATGGAGAGGCATTTATGAGTAGTTCCAAATATAGGGTTGTAGATGAGAAATCTGGAACTCTCCACTCAAGGGGTAAATAATAAGATATTTAATCCCATGCTAAAGAATTTATATATGAGATATTTCAACTTGATCCTCCACCTTAGTAAGAGTTCTTAAATTATAGTATTGAAACCCATTTAAATTTAATGTTCTTGAATATTAGGAGGAATAGAAATATGATACCATGTAATGAGAATGTAAAAACCCAAAAAGAAAAACAAATTTTTAGAAAAAGATGAATTTGGTACCATATTTTCATGTGTTTGTATGTGGTTTATTATTCATAAGATAAGAATGGACTTACAATATCCTATGGTGAAAGTTGATAAGAGGATCCACTAAGGTAAAATGGATCCAATTTCCTGATACTAGGAGAGCCTACTTATTGAATAGGTTCTTGTATGAAGTTAATGAGTTTATCCAAGGCTACTCTATCAATTTGTTTATTTAAAATAACTTATTATAAGTTTAAATTCTTGAATAGTTTTTTCTCTCTCCATTATTATTAACATGATTAGTTTGATGTATGAAACCTAATGAATTATTATAAATCTACTATTTGTATTTGAATTATGATTTAATCCATGTTTTTAGGTAATGGGACTAATGTTCAAGTCATTATTATTTTTGTATATAGTTAATTATTATGAGAATTCATGAATAATTTATGATCATATGATAAGTAATAAGTATGGAAATATAAAAATGAATAAATACAGGATGAATGATTTCTATTTATGCATGTTTAATTTTTTGAAAGTGAACACATAGTTTAATTAATAATCATGGATAATAGAATAATTTTCCAGACATGAAGAAAATAAAAGTATTAAAAATACATCAGAGAAATAATAAGTTTCTAGTGGATTCTATCACTCTAATTATAATGAAACTATAGTTCACAATTCTTTATAACCATAGTTTAGGGTGAATCCTTATATTTAAGAGTTCTAGTAATAGTGGAGGGTTCACTTAATGAAAATTATCATAAAAGAACTATTCACGCCTATCTTAGGGTATTTTTAAAGTCAAAGTGTTGACAAAATCCAAGTTAAAGATTTGTAGGAAATGAGACTCTACTCAATATATCAAGGAGTTAACATTTAATGAAAATGGCTAGATAAAATCCTATATTATAACTCTCTAAATAGTTCTATAGCCATATATTATAATATAAATATATATTTTGATGATCCTTTCCCACTAGAATATTCAAGTGATAGAATATTCCAAAAATAATAGTTGGTGGTTATTGGGATTTGAAAAAAATATCAGGAAATTAAATATTAAAAACCAATAATGTTTAAAAGTTGGTAATGATTATAAAATTACAAATTTTTTAAGTTTTATTTTTTAGAAAATTTTATATAATACCATATAATCACTATGATAAATATATGATAATGAACATGTCCTCAACAATAAAAATTTCCATTAGTGGTACAAATTTTTATGCATAGTAATATGAAATGAGAGGAAATTTTATTCATTGGAGTCCCCATTGCCTAATGAGCCACCTTAAGAATCAATAAAGGGAGAAAAAAGATTATAAGTGACTCATAGATGATGAATTTTATATTTATATTGTAATATTATCATCAATATCCAATGAGTTAAGGAAAAAATTGAGGATATATAGGGTTAAACCATTTTGTCGCATCTCTAAGAAGTTTATATAGAGAACATGATGCAATAAAGTAATTAGATTATTAATACAATTTATATATGCAAGATTGAAGACAAAATTCACTTTAAGACTCATGTAATCTAGATGGTATAGTACATTGATCAATTAATATATTTAGGATTTAGGTTGTATAACTATCTTTCTGTACATATCATACTTGCATCCTTATAACCAGTTTCTCTAGTTTCATTCAAAATAAAAAAATGAATATTTTTGGAAAAATTACTTCAATATATTTTGAATAAGTCTTTACAAGTTGATAATAACATTAAAGGAGATAAATCTTGAGTTATTATAGTAAAAAATAAGAAATGAAATTCTAAAAGTTACATGGGAGGAAGTATAATGTCAAGGTAACCTTCACAACATCTATTCAAGAAACCAAAGATTAAGAGGAAGAGCATTAAACATGTGGCTATTTTATTCGCATGCAACAAGAAAGGCCATTAGTAGATTAATTTAAAGAAATTTAAGAAAAATAAATCGCATGATTCTGATTCAGATATATTTATCATTTCATGTAATATTTATATTTTATTTATAGGGTATTAGATATAATTTTTGAATTACACATTTTCATCCAAATACATGAACTAGGGAAGTTTATAGAAATATTACAAGAGTTGAAGTAGATCTTTGATAAAGTTTATTTATTTATTATTTTAATTTCAATTATTTAATAATCATGAATTTTATAATTTAATATAAATTATCACATATTTATTTTATATAAATATTTTTAACTTTATTGTGAAAATGGCCTAATATTTAATTTTTAGTGGTTTTATTTTTATTATTTTATTAATTGATTAAATAGAAATACTTAATTCAGTTGTTTTAATGTTTAATAATCAACTACTATAAGAATAAGGAATAAATTCTAGAAAATAGTTAAATAATTTAACAAAGGAATCACTATGTAAGAGTCAAATTTAATCCCTACTCTATTGAAAATATGGAAAATTCCATACGTCAAAGTTCCCAGTCGGGATGTGTAAAAGTATAATCCTTTTCCACTAGAATATTTCTATCCCATACATAGGAGTTCCCTACTGGGATACATATTTTTAAAATGAGGAGGATTTGGGAGAAATAATAATGGTTTGGGATATGTAAGAGTTCCCAATACTGATGCGTAAAGGTTACCCCATGACCTAAGTGATGTGTAAGAGTAAAATTACTTTACCATGGGGTTAATTACTTAATACATAAGAATACCCAACGTAAAGAGATATGATTAATATTATATTAATTTTACATAAAATATAAGAGATGATATATATGAGTTTCTACTGCGTGTACTAATACGCAAGGGACTTTTCCTTTGCCGCATAATACATATGAGTCATATATAAAGGTTGTATTAATCCTAAAAAGAATATGTAAGGATCATAAGAACTTATATAATGGTTTTCAGAAAACAAAACAAATACATAAAGTTTAACACATGTATATGAAATACATAAGGTTCATCAATACATGGAAGGATGATGAGTAATGGTCCCATACATTACAAATATAAAGGATGGCATGACATGTGGAAATTAAATATTGTTTTCAAGAACCTTAAACTGTATAACATAATAAAACAATATCTATGTGCAATATGATTTTTGTAAATTAGTAAGAGAATATCATGGCATGATAACTTATGATGATGAAGTAATTCAAATATGGCTGCCACATGGAAGGATCTAGCGAAGTGTGTTGCATGCATGGTAGTCATTCCCATGTATGATGGAGCTTGATTAAGCTTCTATAACCCATTTACAACTCTCATACACCATATTATAAGGATATATATATGAGGGGATATTCTTTTTAGTTTATTCCTTATCCAATTATAGTTTAGGGTTTGTTTTTTACTTGTTTTGAAAAAAATTTCCTTCATTTTAATACATATTAATTATCCCTCCATTCTTTTGTATTAATTGTGTTCTTTAATGTGATCGATAATACTAATGATGTTGAGTATCTAACCCATGTATTTTACTTGAGGGAGGTTCTCTCAATATTCTATTAACCAAACTCTTCACATATTAATGTTTAGTTTCTATTTTTAATGAGGTCAGAAGAAGTATTGTGGGTTAGTGTAGTGATTGACCCCCTTTCCATGTAATTATTATTAATCTCATTTTATTCCCTACAAAACATTCATTCCCTCCATTATCTCAACTATCCATTCATATGGAGTTGAATTTACTTGAGATATGAATGAAATATGATGAAGTTAGTTATTAGGAGGAATCACAATCTCGATTGAGGTGTGCTCATCATTATTGACTATTGAAGGAGGTGAGATTTTGTGTTCCAAATATATCTCCTAGGTATGCTAAATTTTATACTCAAATTAGGATATTTTGGTTCATTTAATATGAGATAAAATATCAAATAGAATTTATAAAATAAAAATGTATAATAAAGTAACTATGGTAGCCGACTATAAAACCACATACCTTCTTGAGGTACAAACTTGTTTAAATTATTTCTTGATCATGAACCATTCTTCCATTATTATTCCATGGAAGTGTTTACGGGGAGATAAATTGGTCTCATAGGTGTTTAAAGAGTTGGAGGCTTGAAATCATGGAAAATGGGTGTTACAAACTAGGTCACATGGTTATTACATGGTTATTGTTAACTATGAAGCCTAACCATATAAAGTGGAAATATTGGAACATTATCCTTTAAACCATATAGATCTCTAGATAAAACCATGTGAAACTTGTAGTCAATTTTAGAGGTTTTTCACATGGTAGGTGAATGATTTATCCAACCATTTGGGCCAACTATATGAGGTGTGGATCCTAAAATAGTGGGAGATTCACAATTGGTGAAAAATTTAGAAAACCATTCAGCTAAACAGAGTGGCTTGCCCAACAACTTAAAAATGTAGATTTTAACTAAATTTACTCATGAATTTTAAATTCCTAATCCCCTTGTTCATATCCCTCATGTGTCCATCCCCCTCCCCAACACACACCCCCTCCTCCTTGGGGATTTCTCCCTCAAATATTGATGGAATCAATCATTGTTTATCCATATAATGATCTATATGAAATTCTACCCTTATGTATTTGATATTTTTTTATTTATTTCATTGTCTAGAATTATCCTGCCAGTTCTTTCCATTATTCCCTATTTCATGTTTTTGACCAGATTCTTCAATTTCCTCCATTTCATCCCAAATAAATGACCAATATTTGATGAGTAGATATCTACAAACCTAAGGTAGGTGGGTTTTTAATTGTCCCTTAATCATTGATTGATTTCCATGTGTGTTAGATGTACAATCATAATGAACTAATTTTAGTATTACCTATAACTATAAATTCATAAATTTGTTCAATAACCTGTGTAAGTAGACTCTCCCATAGTTCATAAGTAGTCTATTTGTGAGTGAAAACTGACACCCTTAGCTATTTAGTGAGGTGACCCAAGGGGTTCCAAGAATTAATTTTGATCGAATGCATGTGTGTGGATTCCCAGGACTTAACCCAGGATCTAGGGAAAGAACCAGGTATGTGAATCATTTAATGAAATTATTAATTAAATTGAGTGACCCAAATATATGAATTTTGAATGAATTAAATATAATAATGATATTCTTGGTGTGTGGGGGATGTTAGGGATTACCTCCCTAAGAATCATAGGGGATGGTATGGATTACCTCCCTATGATCAATTGATTCTTGGTGATTGAGGGATATAGGGGATTACCTCCCTAAGATCCATTGATTCATAGTGATTGGGGTATTTCAGGGAGTACCTCCCTAGAATCTATTGATTCTTAATGAATAAGGGATTCCAAGGATTATATCACTAGTATCATTTGATTCTTGGTGATTAGGGGATTTTGAGGATTACATCCTTGATACTTGTTGATTATTGGTGATTAGAGAATTTTGGGGATGAACTCATTAGGATAGAGTTATTCTTAGTGATTGGGGATACATTGGATTACCTCCCTCAGATCCAATGGTGTTTGATGATGATGGATTCCAAGGATTTCCTACCTCAAATCAAGTGGTACTTGGTGACGATGGATGTTAGTGATCACCTCCATTTAATCTAATGGTGTTCGATAATGATGGTTATGTGATGGATAGGATTAACTCCTAGGATATAGAAGCATGTGACTCCTTGGGTTATATTTGATTTAGAGACATCTGAGATTGGATGAAGCAAGCATGGTCGATCTTGGGTCTTAACTTAGAACCTAAGGGTCAATGATGTTTATTCATTATGTTTCCTTAATTTTATTATACACATAAGAATTAAACATTAACCATATTGTATATGTTTATAGATTTCATTTTTGGTGGAATACTGAGTTGTACTCACATCCTTATTGGGCGTCCATTGGTACCTAATCAAACTTCATAGTTGCAAGAAAAGATATGGGAAATCACCTTATGAATGATGATTGATTTTTTAGTTGGTGTGGATTATGTGAGATGAGACTGGACTAGGACTTAGGACTAATTTTGATTAGTTTCTTAGTTTTTTCATTCTGTACATTTTTGGGATATTCATGGACATGATTCTCCTTATACGTATGAATTTCCTGACATGTATATAGCCTTATTTTGATATTTCATGGGTTATGTTTACTTATTGGTATTTATCATGATGTTTGATATTTTATTTATCTTTATGTATATGATTTTCATTATTTACAATAATATTTCGCTTTGATTTGAGGATATAGTCTCCCCACCATACCACCTTAGACCCACATTTCCATTCGATAGAATTTGGTGTATAGGGAGGTGTGCCTGAGGTCATGTCACCCCCCCCCCGACCGAGATACTAAAAAGTGGTCCATGGCCAGTAGGGTGATACAAAGTGGTATAAGAGCTCTTTATTTTGTCTAAATATTTTGGTAAAGGTATAAAAGAGATAGATAATTTTTTAAACTCTATACATAACTTGTGTCTGGGAGTAGCTAACACACATATGAGGGAAACACTAAGTTACCTGGGATGAGATTATTATTCTTGATTTTCTCTTTTATAGTCGATCTATTTCACCTAACGCAACACATATGATTTTCAGATTTATGATTTATAAGATCTTATCTCTTTGAAGTAATGGAAAGAAGTTGTGTGTACATGAATCATGATAGGCATGTAAGATTCACATGTCATTCACATGAATTCTTGTGATTGATAACATGGATATAGTACTTGGGTTGGTTATTTAAAGTCTATACAATAACTTATATTGTTTTTCCCATAAAACTTGGTGGTGTAATATTATCTAACTGATTTCTTAATTGGTTAAAAAGTTAACTATGATGATTTATTTTAGTTACTTGATGGTTTTATTTAAATAATATTCAAAATTCATCTTATAAAGTGTTTTATTCTATAATTTATAGTTGAAATTTTATTTAATTGGGACTATGTTATGAAATGATTGATGGAAGGTAAATGAAATGACATAACATGAATCCTATATATACATGATGTAAATTGACTTTGAGTATTGGTATATGGGGATAGAGAGAGAGTGCATGGGTTGTGAGACCTTATAAAATGGGGTGTAAAGAATAGTGAGATGCAATGCTTGTTATTGATTTCCTTAAACTATGATATCAAGAACTATTATGGTAGCATGATCTGAGTTGCGTGTTTGGAATTATATATAAATGACTCCATTATAGAATCCAATAGAGAACTTAAATGGTATCAATGAGCACACCCCACCAGTTTTTGGGCTAGACCCTCCTATAGTGCTATGATGGGTGATGGGAATTCACATCTGAGATAGATATCTGAGAATTATAAAATTGATAAAGAGATATTTTCCTTAAGTTATTCATTTAATGTATGATCTATCTAGAGATTTTCAGATGAAATATCCTTTATTTTTCACTAGGGATAGTGGTCCCTAGGTAGCTATGTTCTAGATAGATTCTATCCATATGATCTTTAGCCTTCTCGAGACACCCCTTGAAAGGAGGGTGAAGTTGGCTTCTTATATGCTTTGAAGTCCAAAAAATCACTAGTGGGATATCCCAGTATAGCCATATTATCATGTAGGGTTATCATATAAGGACTTGTAGATCTGTTTCATTGATCATTTCTTCCCAGAGACCTTGAGGGAAGAAATGTTTAGGGATTTTATGCACCTCATAAAGGGAAGCATGTCGGTAA
Organism: Viscum album; assembly: GCA_963277665.1. Classification (NCBI taxonomy): domain Eukaryota; kingdom Viridiplantae; phylum Streptophyta; class Magnoliopsida; order Santalales; family Viscaceae; genus Viscum; species Viscum album. The sequence goes on from OY728150.1 coordinate 966,516,025, forward strand.
TGAATTATACTGATCACTTCATGTATTTGTATAATTCTACTCTGATGTAGGTAGGGTATGAGATGTATAGGGAAAGAATTTTTTAGGATTAACTGAGGTATGAAGTTATAAATCAATTCAATGAGTTTTTTCTTCCATCTGGTATAGAGGTTTTGAATCAAATTCTTATTAAAAAGATAAACCTTAAAAAATGTCGATGCTCAGGAAAGTTGGATTCCGTTAGGGGGAATGATATTGGGTCACCAAGTAGAAAGAAGTTCCATTTTCATAGTTCACTCTAGGGAGGCGGCAGATAGGGTATCTAGGGTGGTAGATCCTCTATTCCTCCTTTGGGATGTAGTTTTCTTCAATTCCATCAATGTGGTAGGAATGGACACATTCTCCCACAATGTGATCACCCACCAATTGAGTACATGTCATGTTGGAGGATGGTACACCTATAGAGATTTTATAAGAGCACCCAATGGTTTCCCAATGAATGAGAATCCAGGTATTTATAGGGTTTCATAGTGGGATCAGCTAAGTCATGACAGGCAGTTAGCTGAAGCTCTATCGACCGTTCAGACTGAGGTGATGGACATGGTTCCTAAGGAAAAGGGAAGTAGCAATATTAAGGTCTCACTTCATAGAGGACATAGATTGGATCTTAGGGCCATGGAACAATCATGTTTCATGTTTTTTAGATTGCTTCTATAGACCATGAGGTTTGGCCATCTATAGTTCAAGGAATGATTTTAGTATATTCCACTTTAGTGGTTTCTTTATTTAATATTAGAATATCTCACTCTTTCTTATCATATTAGTTTTTGGATGGATTGGGATTATCCATCAAGTACTTATATGGAATGATTTCGATCGAAACACCTTTAAGGATATGATCAAAGGGAATTATCTGGTGTGGGGAATGCACCCTCTTAATTAGGGGTTATATATTCCTCTAGGATGTCTTTGTATTAGAGATGACTGACTATGATTTTATTCTCAAGGTGGATTGGTTAATACCTTACCACACTTGTATCAATAGTTATCATCTATGGGTATCTTTCATATCTCTGAAGGGTGGTAGTTTTGTCTATTCCAAAGAATGGTACTTAAAGACAAGTCTTACAAGACCTGGTCATTATTATTTGGGTGGGATTATAACTCTAGTTTCTATACTTGCATTGGATGGTTGAGAGAAGAATCAGGTAGTTTTTCCTCCCATTTTCGATTAGTTCTAGGAAGTTTTTCCTAAGGACTTTAGGGGATTTCCACCTGAGAGGGAGGTTGAGTTTATTATTGAGCTCATGATTGGTGTATATCTTTGTTTCTGATGCTTTCTATGAGGCATGTGTAATTGTGATGCAATGTACGGGTTGTTTCCTCGCATTCCTGATTTCTAAAGACGGGCAATATTCATCACTTATTTAGAGATTTTGGCTCCTTGATTGAAATGGGATGATGGGATATTGGTATCTCCTTCCATGGATTCCTCCTCATAATTCTTCACCAAGTTCGGGTCTCCCTTAAATATCAAGACTTGTTTTGTGAAACTCTTCCTCAGTTCCATATCTTCATGGAATCTGGTTAATTAAACTTCTTCTATTAGGACATTCCAAGAGGTCAAGTCAGGGTAGCAACCTTCGATTAGGGGATTATTCACGTTTGAAATCACCGGCATGTATGGATGCTGAAACACTGATATGTCTGGGTTTCTTCCCCTTATTATAGAGATTCTCAAGGTAATGGAAGCCCAAGGAATCCCCCGTCAAGTGTGAGGAATTATATTCCATAGGAATGTCTCTAAGGTTTTCCACATATTCTCATGTTTAACACATGGTATGCTACAAGTTTAACATCTAGTGGAGACGGTTATGCCAAAGGTGTATCTTACAAGGTTTTCCTTAGGAATATCATGTTTAACATGAGGTATGCCATGAGTTTAATGTCTAGAAGAGACAGAATGATAGTGATTAGAACATCCCATAGAGATGGATTAGATTGGTACATCCTTAGAAGAGATCACCTAGAAGGTTTACCATACTGATGGACCAGAATGCCCAATGAGGACTAATTTGTGGTGGTGTGTCCCATGGAGGGAAGATATCACATCGTGAAGGCTAATCTAGACACCACTGAGGGCGGATCAGGGAAAGTGTACCCTAAAAAAGGGGAACACAAAGGTTTACCATTGGTTGGGGTTAAACCTTAGGGAGGTTTCCTACATACCCTGTGTAGATGACAGGGATCAAAACCCATATAGTTTGAAGGGGAGATGAATTAGGTTGTACACAAAGGACATAAACCTAGAGACATTCTAGGGATTACATATGGATGGCATCCCAAATGGATGGAATGATCCCACCGGGATGTGGCGGCCCTGGTAAGAATTAGGATGGATATGGATGGAGTGTCGAAGGATAGAGTGAGTGGGGATTGAACTATTGTGAAGATGATGGTGATCTTGAGCTTGAACCTTTGAGAGGATTCATATGTATCCCCATGGAAGGGAATAAAGCTCCACGTAGTTCAGTGGGGGCGATGGGATGCCTGAGGAGGCAACTAGTGAGGATGGATGCATGGATGGGACCCGGAGGAAGTGGAACCCCTCAGGTTGGGGTATGACCTTCCTGAAACACAAAGGCTCAAGGAAGAGGCCAATATGAGACATGAGTGATGGGATTGAACCTTATGGTGGCTTACTACGTATCCCCGTGGTAGGGAATCAAAGTCCACATAGTTTAGGATGGGGCATGTAATTAGGGTGTACACAAAGGACAGTGACCCGAAGACATGATATGGATTACATTTGGTTAGCAGCCCATCGAAAGAGGGACACTCTTGGTTGGAGGAGTGTGAATTAAGTGTGGGGATTACATGTGGTTAGCTGCCTGAGAGATGGTTTGACACCACTAAGTAATAGACCAGGGATGAAGGTCCCAAAAAAGGAGACACCGAAGTTTACCAGTGTTTAGGGTTGTACCTTAGGGAGGCTTACTATATACCCTACCTAGGAGACAGGGATCAAAACCCACGTAGTTTGAAAGCATAAAATTTAACATCATGTGGGATGGAAGTGGTATACAATTTAATGTCATGTGGGATGAGTGTGAACTAACATGAAGTGGTTAGGACCGATGGGTGATGGGCTTGAACCTCAGGGAAGCTTCATACATACCTTTCTTGGAAAGGGAAAGGATTAAATTCCACATAGTTTGGAATGAGGATCATGAGTATTCCACATTAAGGCGGCCCAGAGAGGGTTTCTTGGTCGATTCTTACTCTAAGCCCATGTGAGTCTTGCTCAGTGTGAGAAACAAGAGGCAACAAAGACATGAAAATCACATCATGAAAGGTACATCCATGAGGAGTGGAGTGGGGATTACATGCGGTTAACGGCCTAGGGAGATGGAGATTGGGCCATACTATAGGATGGAGGCCCAATGGTGATAAAACCCAAAGGGATAGGGACATGGTATTGAGTCCCCTATGCCCATCTCTACTCTGGTCTTTGTGCATAGAAGAAGAGAGGAGGAGTAAGGGTGATACCTCCTCCAAGAAAGGCTGGGGATTATACTAGGATGATTGCCCTCCCCCATGGACAAACTTCATTCCATGCAAGGAGGATCTCATTCAATGTGAGGAAGATCTCACTCCCATAGATATGAGTAGGCATGGAAAATGTCCCAGGTAGGGCACCCCATGTACATCGCATAGGGAGAGACTATATTTTAATGTCATGTACTGAAGAAGATAATGCTTGGAAGTTTAACATCCTGCAGCTCGGATGATGAGGATTTTCTCCTCACCCCTAGGACTTACATAACCAGTGCACTCTAACCCTTGGTGAGGGAAAGGTACCAGTAATACCACATGGATATGAGGTTGTGGAGTGATCCATTGAGGGGATCATGTTAGTGTGGCTATGTGAAGAAGTAATAGCCGTTAGCATGCCTATTCCAAGAAGCATGAGGCAAAGTAACATATCATGAAACACCACCCAAGGGACCTTGAAATGAATTTGTAAAAATATGGAGGGCCGTACAGAAGAAACATGCACATGATAGGGGTGTTTTTCATAAGAGGGGATTAGACACGGTGCCTTAGGGTAAGGGAGACACATTGAGAACACAAGGAGGGGCACATAGAATATTGAGGGGGTGCACACAAGATGGGGTGGTTGCGCGCAAAGAAAGTGGATGCATGCAAGATTTTTATGACACGAGGGAAAAATTTAATGCAAGGGGAATATTTTGCATAATAATTCCTTAGAGTAAAAGAAAATGGATGAGGATCAAACCCTAGTGGTCCCACCCAAAGGAGTACCCCTGGGACACCTGTTGCACAAGATCTTATACCTTGAGGCCAGGTCTTTCATGCAGTCGTGGAGGTGTTGTATTTCATGTGGTAGAGCATCAGTTCGTCTTCTGTAACTGTCTTCTGAAGGGTGGGGGTTACACTTCTATTTATATCTAGAAACTTCGGCGGTAGCGTACAAGAGGAGCGGCACGCAAGAAGCTATTTGACGTTGCATTGGGCATGGAAGAGCTTGCATGAATATAGAAATATTTTTCACCGAGCAATATTCTGTTACATCATTAACTTGGCTAGTTTTCATATGGTCACTACAGAAGGATCACTTTGACGTCTCATTGGGAACACAAGATTTTTCATGACATTTCCGATCTTGCATGCAACCCTTATATCTTGGGTGCACCTCCCTCGGGCATCTCGAAATTGTTTCTGGATTTACAATATGCCTTTAGTTTGTTCAACAGTTCCTATTCATGACCCTATTTGAAATTTGGAATCAACAAATGCACCCATCAGAATCAGAGCTGAAGGGGGACCCGAAGGTCGGATTTTAAGGATCGTGCTGAAAAGCTAAGAAACAGACCATTGATGCACACCAAAATGGTCATTCGGTGTGAAAACTACATCCACGATCACGAAAGGGCCTGTCCACACCTATAAATGTAATGAGGGTTCCCTTGGTACCCAATTTGAATTTTTTATATGACAAGAACTTCTTATCTCATGCACAAAAAATCTTAATTTCTACATGAAAGTTATCGTAGCTGGTCTGAGTGTTTCATGCACTCACAGACTCTTTTGATCCATCATCCCTTCTCATGCACACCTGACTTAGAGGTATCTTGCATGACCGAGGATCATCTTGCACGCAACATGCTGTCTTGTGCGATGACCCCCTGTTCTTTCATGAAAATTCCTTTGTGAATTTGAAAACCCAATAGAAATGGTTTCTCAATAGACTGAGGAGGCTACCACTACTGCGAGGAGGACTCATATGATCACAAACCCCCATATTCTTCATGTGAGAAGAGTTTTGTCTGAAAATCAAATGATTTTTGTCATGCTAACGCAAGCTCAAAAGGATTACATCCTAAGCAAAAGTCTGCCGATATAGAACTTCAACATTTTGGATGAGCTGTCGATGCCAGACTTTGAGACTGATATGCCACATTCATGGGTAACATGAGAATATAGCCTTTCGCAGTTCAAAATCACGAACAATGGTTATCCCACTAGGGAAACACAAAACACAGCTATCTACATCCTAAATCAAAAGACAAAGACTATTGTAGGAAGCGATCTGGTTCTTAAGGAATCTCCATCTTATTATGAGAGCACCTTCAAAAGAAACATTATCGATAAGACAAAAGGTTGGAAATAATGGGACTTCAGTACTGGGAAAAATTTCACAAGTGAATGGGAATGGGCATACTGGGTGCGCCAGAAATACGAAAAATTTGGGGCAGAGCAGCGGTCTATTGGGATTTTTGAAGCTGTCTAGACATTGCGGTTTCAATTGTACCGACAACATGTCTAGTACCGGAGTTGTTTAGTCGGTGGTCTCCCAACACTAACACCTTCTACCTCCACCATGGAGAGGTAGACAACATTCTGTGGGACATCCATTGCATTGGGGGAATTCCCTTGGAGGGTTACAAATATGATGAGTTTCTCCCAATAGAGAATGTATGGGGGGATAGGACGGGAACCCCTATTTAGACATGGAATCTATTGGAGATGGCTAAGGAGGAGCTACATATCAAGTACATCCTAAAGGGTATATCTTATTTGGGGTGGTTCAATCTATTTTTGATGTAGGAAAAGGCAATGAAGATGCCAGACTGAGGGAAGCAGTGCCCAAATACATCATAGAGGGTGAAGGAAGGATCATACTGGATGGTCCTAGAAGCAGGTGAGTACTGATCCTGGGGATTCAACATAAATGAAAAGCGGGAACCAGATGTATGATATGTCAGGTTCCTTGCTGCCTTTTTGAGCAGGTGGCTACTTATGGTGAGGGACATGAGGATGGGGGTTCGCCCAAGAATGCTATTGATGACTGAAATCATGGACCCAAAGAACAAGGTTAATCTCGAGGTGCTTGTATTATCCAGGATATATAGAATTTTAGGACACATATTGAGGGGAAGCATGCCCAAAAGGATATGTGGGTTGTTATAGATTCTTAATGGATGGGTTTCAGCTCATTGAGGTGGGTATGACTTTCCGAATGTCATCTTCCCTCCAGGTGATAGTCTACAACCATCCCTCCTGAATATTGCTGGAATCTACCCACTGATGCTTAGAGAGGAATAGATCAAGCTCAAGATTGGAATCCCTACAAACTTCAACTTTCAACTATTTTGGACCCAGCTATCCATATGGTAGATGATGGGAGAGGTCTATTGGAGCAAAGGGAGTACTTGAAAAGGATCATGTGTGGTGTGCTGGTATCCTAGATTGATGGAAAAATCTTCTACGAACCATATGCACCAACAAGGTTTTCCAGGCAGTTCAGGTGCATGCAGTGGATGCCGAATAAAGTATAAACAGAGGTTCGGGAGGAGTGACATCCTTTCATTCTTCTCCAATTGTGTATCATGTTCACGGATTTAAGCTCTAGTGAAGTCATCATCCTCCCCCTATAGATGTCAATGCTAGCCTATCAACAGAGTATGCCGACCATTGGAAAACAACAAACCCAAATGTGATCCTGTGGAAACGCATCTGGAAAATCAAGGTGGCTAACGTGGAGTCTAGACAACGAGGAGACAGATGAGGTGTTGTTGGGGAGGTGAGACAAGGAATAGGCTTGATGGTTGGAATGACATGGGCTGAAACTTCATCGGTGAGAGCATTTTAAGCTGAGAACATGCCTCTACCTTCTGAATAGCGGTGGTCCCGTGGCCATCCTCATGGTCTAGCTAGGGAAATCCCTTGGAATCATCTAAGTGGTCTCCTAAAGTCGACCATTGATGCCATCTTCCCATCTATATGGTCTCCTTGGAGTATTTTTTGATAATCTATGTCCACCAAAGAGCTATGGCGGACACTGGTGCACACCGGGCTCGACTTACCAGACATAGAGAACATACAAGTGGATGATAGGGTAAACTTTCATCACTAACATGCATACCTGACAACCATGGATATGTACGAATTCTGATGAGGGTGGTATTAAGAGGTGAACCTCCTAGTGAATGTGATTCTTGGCCAAGAACATGACTCAAGAAATCTATCGTCTGAGGATGATGATGACAAGGAATAAGAAGAGGAAGGGGAGGAAGAGGAGGAAGAAGATGAAGAATATGTAGAGGAAGTGAAAGAAGAGGAAGAGGGAGAAGGATAGGTTGGGGGTGAAGGTCCTGGAGTTAAGGTACCTCTAGAAACATTCATCCTCCATGGAATCCCACATGAGAGCAGTGAAATCACAGGCTCTGACATAGAAATAGATGAACAGCTTGATGTGAGTCTTAACTCTTATCTCCCCTGGCCTTTCTCTTTTTGTAACTCAAATATACTGAACAAAATCTATTCAATTTAGGAACACATCAATGATGATAGCTAGTAATCCTTCCCTATAGGGGACAAAAATGTACCCATGGATGTGGAAGAATATCCTCATGAGCCTACATTTGGGATCGAACAAGGAGGGGAACTAGTCATGGTTGAAGTGGGCAGTGATGTACTAGAAGGAAGCAATGAAATAGTGACCTTTGAGTCACAATCTATTCCCACTATTCAAAAGGATCCAATGTTGGTGATCAAATTAACTAGTGCTAAGGGATATCCTGTGATAGAAGCTCCTACCATGAATCAGTCACCGGACACTACTACTCTTGGCTCTTGTAAGTTTATTCATTTTTTGGATCACATCTTTTATTGGGGAACATGACTGAACAAGATATCATTTTCCAAAGCAATGATCTCAAGGATAGAGGCTCCGTAAACTGTGAAGTCTGGAACATCTTTAAGATCCCTACCAGTGATTGCACCGGCTCTCGTAGATCCAACTATTCAAGATGGTCATGACCTAGTACTACGTGAGCCAGAAGCTGCAATAATGGGTGATAGTGCTGCCAGGGTTGAGCTCCAGGCCGGTGAGGTTGAGGTTTTCAAATAGGAAAGAGTGCTAGAAGAGGACCCTTCCACTAAAATCCTAGTTACTTTTCTCAAGGATGGGAATGTAGACCCTGATGAGATGGATTAATCTGATCCATATGCGGTCGAGGAGAGTTACATGATGAAGAGAAAGGAATAGAAGTGCATCAAACGCTTTCTTAGTCAGTCATAAGAAGAATGGATGAGCTGTATGGGGTCAATTCTCACCTGGATATTCTTTTTCTGTACCTAAGGGGTGGATTCTCACCGTTTTCATATAACGATCTGTGATTATATGGCTGAGAAAATATGGGAGAGTAGCCAATGCTCTGATATTACCCAGTTTTAGAAAGAATCAGAGAATACCGAGAAGTTCCTTAAAGATGATCAAGAAGTTTTATACCTTGAAGAGAAAGAAAACTAAAGAGAAACATTTATCATGAGCCATTCTGAGCTCATTGAATAGTTGAGGGCCCAACTGGTGGATGCCCAGAAGCAAGTAGTGCGAGAAATACATCAAATGATTGAGATCCAAGCTGAGAAGATGCGATTGCAGGCCAAATATAATGAGTTCCACTCCATAGACACTGATGAATAGAGGGAGGTCAAGGAGAAGGAAGTATCCCTAAAGGCCATGAGCCAGAAGGTGGAAACACTGGAGCAATCCATCAAAGCCGCCAATCCATAAGGGCTATGTTTTGGATGAACTCATAAACCTATCTTCATTTTTCACTTTATTATTCCGAAATACGTGCATGGACTAATTATTTTCTTTCTTTCTTATCTTAATACATTCTGACCATAACTGTGAAGTAATTAGTGATCCATCCCTAAGCTCATATGGGTCATACCCAGTGTAAGAAACAAGATAAGACTACATAATTGTTTACTTTAGGTATGAGAGTGCCAACTATACTTTTGAAAAGATGGGGCCTGGAGGGCCGGCCAGAGTTATTGATACAAGAGAGGGGTCTTGGATGGGGAATAGGGTCCTTAGAACAACCAAAACTCTATTTCCCACATACTCTAGTGCACGAGATGAATGACGCCAGGGGCGATAGATAAGTCCAAACAAAGGGGAATGGAGAATGTGAATTATAATACCCCAAATTTGGGATGTAGTGAGAATGGAATGACAATAGAGGACTCTTGTTGACTGAATTCAAAACACAACATCTGTATTTCATTATCCTAAAATGGGGATAAACAAATGAGGTCCAACCGCTGACTGTATTCGAGTCACGGGGCCAAACTCAAAGTTTCATCCATCGTCTTCTAGATAATTGGACCAAGATGTTAGGAGATCCATAAGGACAAGCATCCTAACCATTAGGGGGTCCCTTTAGACATGAGAGGGAATGGATCTAAATAAGGGGCATGTAAAGCATGGGGTGGAGTGATTGTTGTCTGAATAAAGTCCAACACTCTTGGAATTATTCCACAGTGATGAAAACACATTAGGTAAGTGCATCGATCTGATCAAGGATCATACTCATTTTCTGAATGTATCTCTCTAGAGAGAACCTAGAGTGGACCACAATATTACATCATGCTAATGAGGATGATAGTCATGTAGTTTAATGTCGTACAGTGGGGATGGGGTTACCTAGAAAGGAAATGCGTGGCGTGGTACATATCCTGATGTGAACGATGACATAAGTCCACACCATACCACATGATCCTGGTGGGATTCTTTAGACCATAGATTAGAAGTGGCCTAACTTTGGGATAGACCTAAGGAAAAGTGCTCGGGCATTCCTATGTATCCCATGGGTGTGGGAATCAATACATATGTAGTTTTTGAGGAACCTCTTAGTTTAGAATCATACGATAGGATGGAGTGTGAAAGGGGAGATCCCAAAGGAGGGATTACACAGTGTGTATTTTATAGACCCTGCATGAATGAGGACCAAATCATTCTATACCACACCACATAATCCCTAAGGAAATCTTCGGTTGAGGGACCTGAGACAAAAAAATTTGGACTATAACTAAGACAAAATGTCCGGGCGTTCCTAGGTACCCCATTAGGATGGGAATCAAGCCACATGTAGTTCTGAGAGTGCAGTTTAATGTCATGAGGGATAAAAGGAATGTGTGGTTTAGCCACACTAATACACATCATACCAAAACCACTAATCCCATGTGAGTCGTGCTCGATGTAGGAAATAAGTAGTAGTGATGGGATTTTCTTAGTACAGGGAGGTACACATTAGGGGAAATGGAACGATAGGTGGATCACATTCCAATAATACTAACCCACCTAATTAACACACATAGATATATGGAGGGGTAAACCTGAGTGTGTTGGAATTCCACTTAGACATAAGGAAGTGAAAAAATGTGAATCATGGCGCCTAAAATCTGGATCACAATGATGGTGGTATGACGATGGAGGATATCTATTGGCCATTCTCAAAACAAAACATCCATTTCACATTATCCTAGAGTGGGGATAGAAAAATGAGGGTCAAACATTGACCATGTTTGAAACATGGGACCTATCATAAAATGGCGTCTGAGGTCTTCTGGGGAGTTGGACCAAGATGGTAGGTGAGCTAATCTGGAATGAGACCAGGCCGTAAAGGGGGTCCCTTTAGACATGGAAGAGGATGGATATCCAAATAAAGGGCTCATGAAGCATGGACATGAAATTAAGGAATGTCCATGTGCAATCTAGTAGTTTGGGTTTTACACCATGATGTATTTGAGTATGCCATTTAGATGTGTCAGATAGAGGGAGTCAAACCCCTTTCCAAAGAAAAGGGTCCTGGGGATGCAAACTCATAGTTTAAGGTCATAGAGTAGACCATCAAGAGGGGACCTGGTTTAATGGAATGTGCACAAGGTGGCGAAGTAGAAAAACCCTATGTGGATAAGGACCAAAGAGGCCTTCTATCTTATGAAACATTCTTGATTAAAACCCACACACAGTTTAAATTTGTGATGCTTGGACTAGGGTATGTAGTTTAATTTCATGCACATGGATGATTGAAGGATTTTTAGTACCTGGGGCTGGACTCAAAGACTAAACGTTTGGACATTCATACATATATCATGAGGATGGGAACTAAGACATATGTAGTTCTCGTGAGAAGATCTTAGTTTATGGCCATATAACTTGGAATAGGTTGGTAAGAAACAAGAGAGACACATGGTGCGGTTGTTGAAAAACCTGATGTGAATGAGGACATAGAACTCCATGCTATACCGCGTTCTCCCAGGGGAAACCTTAGGTCAAGGGATCAAAGGTGTAATCTAGGCTGGGACCAAGATGATTTTTTTGGGCATTCCTACATATCCCATGAGGATGGGAATCATTCATACGTAGTTCTGGAAAGATTCGTGCATTTTATCATCATCAGACAAGGAAGTAAGAGAATGGAAAGAATGTCCCCGAAGGGAAATACATGGAATGGATATCATAAAACTGATAAAAATGAGGGAAAAAGTAGTCATCACCACTCCACATGCTTCTGATAGAGTTTGGTCCAAGGGGCTAGAAATAGGGTAGGATTTGAGGTACCTGGGGATGGACCTGAAGAAAAAATGTCTGGGCGTTCCTATGTATCCCAAGTAGATGAGAATCAGGCCACACATAGTTCTGGAAAGATGTAATTTTAGTGTACCAATGCCAGGGGAAATACTACCGTGCAGGTCTGGACCATTCACCAAAATAAGCGGCATTTTATGGATCTTGTTTGTTTTTTAGAGTGGATTTGTTTGTTTTTTTTTTCGTGAAGCAACAAACCTAGGACAGATAATCTAGGTGTCTCTATAGGAATAAATCCATGTATTGGCCTTGATGAATGGCATGGTGTATGAACAATAAAAACCATGATTTCCCCTCAAGATAGGACACCACAATGTGTTGCTATTTCTTCATCATGCGGCCTGGATGATTGTGTCACAATTTAGGGTCATATGATAGGACCAACCCGTGCATTTTAACATCATGTGGAAAATAAGAAACAGTTTAAAGTCACGTGGGACCAAGAAGTATAGTTTAACATCCTATGGCTTGGATTCCCATATAAGAACAAGGTTCTAAATGGGATGTGCAAGGTGTGATAAAGCATACCTAACATTAATGAGGACATCAATCCAAACTACATCGCACAAAATTTAAGGTGAAAAACCTCATTCCAAGAGGCCAGAAAAGATCAAAGGAAATGGGGTTGGACCCGAAGACAAAATATATGGGTGTTCCTATGTATCCCATAAGGATGGGAATCAATACACAAGTAGTTATGAAATTTCGTGCAGTTTAACGTCATGTGATAAGGATGGGGGGGTCTTAGTTTACGGTCATAGAGCTCGAACTGAAAGAAGTGAGATTCCAATAAGTGGGCGTACACCTTGAACAAGTCCCTAAACACACATGAGATGCATTCGATGTGGGAAACAAGGGTGGATAAGATCTTCAAAATATGTGGAATATAGAGAAATGGGAAATGATGCGGAGCCTCGAATGACACCATTCCATTGATTCATCCTCTTAATGCAAAAACGCACACTGAGGGATAGAACCAAGAGTTTAAAAATTCAATTTGAAAAAGATAGAGTGTAAAGGTATGTGAATTACACAATCAATATTTAAGGCTTAATGGGGGTAGAGTAATGATTGAGGATAACTATTGATTGTGTTCGAAATAGGACATCCATATTGTGTGACCTTAAATGGGAACAAACAAATGAGTGTCGACTGGTGACCATATTCTCAATGTGGGAATTGTGTCAAATTATCATTCGATGTCCTTTGGGATGTTGGCCCAAGATAGTATGTGATCATTGAGGCCTATCATCCACATCATTTGGGGGTCCTTTTATATGTGAAAGATGATGAAAACCTAAATAAAGGGAAATGTGAAGCATGAAAATAGATGAAAAAATGTCTATGCAGAACCCAAAACTCTAGGTACCAAACCATAGTGTATCTAGGAATGTTGGTGAATTTCTAAAGAGGGTCAAGGTGCCCAATTTGAGAGCAGATGACTTGAGAAGATGAGTGGAGGAAAGGGGTATGGAGAGCTCTAAAGAGAGGGGTACATAGTGTGGATGTTGAAAACTCAACAAGAATGAGAACATAATCCCACACCGCACCACATACCCCCTCATAGGACTTAGGCCAAGTGGATGGAAGAAAGAGAAGGTTTCTAAGAAATAATACTAGACATGAAGAAGAAATTTTTGTGCATTCCTACTTATCCCATTATGATGGGAATCAAGCCATATGTAGTTCTGAAGTGTCGTGCAATTTAACGTCATACGAAAAGGACATGGGGAAGGGGTATCTTGACAAGGAATGTGTATGGAATACTGAATAACCTAACATGAATGAGGTAATAATCCCACATACACCACACCAGTCATATTTCTAGGAGATAACTCAAGCTGAGTGGCCGAGAGAAAGAATGGATGAACCCAGGATGGTCCCAAAAATGAAATATTCAGGCGTTCCTATGTATCCCATGAGGATGGGAATCAATCCATACATAGTTATTGAGATTCCGTGTAGTTTAACATTATGTGACAAAGACGTGGTGGATCTTAGTTTACAGTCATAGATCTCAGATAGAAATATGCCCAATTTAATGTCGTGTGCATAGGACAGAGGGACAAAAAAGGTGAATCACTACGCCCATCATTTGGGAGACCATGGGAAGACAATAACAATTGAGGATAACTTCTGACCATGTTCACAACACATTATGTAACACCCCACCCCTACTTCATTGTATTGAGGAGGCGGTGAGGGTTAGTTGGCCTTAAGTGACGTTCCCAAGGTGCCAAAGGCTGGCAATAAAGGCCGAGGGTTCCGAGAACAATTTGGGGAACAATTTTACCTTAAGACAAAACCAACCAAACAATCCAATAACCACCACTATATGATGCATGTCAATAAAATAGCCAAACAAGCATTCCCAAAATAAAACCAAGTTATACCACAACACAACCCAAAATCAATAAAACCAAACATGTCTACACCACATTAGAGTACAAGCGGAAAACAAACAATAAAAACTATGATCCATGACACCACCATGGCTCCACACCAAGCTCCAAGCTCCAAGATCGACCAAGACATCACAATGAACCACTAAAGTATGGAGATGCCTTAACTTTTCCAACGTCACGGTACACGACATCTAAAAAGACTCCAAAGTTCCAAAGAAGGGGGTGAGTACTAAAACTCAGTAGGTTTTCCCCAAATGACTTCCCTACACACGCCACTAGGATAAAACCGTTAGCACATTTATATAAAACAATTTATATAAAATAAATCAAAAGTGAAACCACTTATATAATCCAAACACGCCCTTACTAAGACATCACACCCAAACCAAGAAACAAAGGGAAAGGCGACCAAACATGCCACAAGCCATTTCATCATTCACACACTAGCACAAAAATTTCCAACTTGCAAAGTAATGCACAAAAAACAACCAAAACAACCAAACGGTGGAGCTTCTGTCCAACCCGTTCACCCATTCACACCTAGTGGCACTTCTCGTCCACTTATCCTTTGATGGTGGCCCTTCTGTCCACTATACATCCCCTTTTTATATTGGTACTTCTCTCCACTTCCACAAAACATTTCAATCAATAACAACCAAGCATATAACCCACCAATGTCACAACAACATGAAATCAACCAATTCCATCGCATACCAATCCACTTCAATAAATAATCCATTTATTGAAAACCATTTTCCATGACAAACCACATTTTAATAAAAACAACATATTTATTAAAAACAATTTTTCATCAACCATTTTCCCAAATCAATCTAAACAACCCATTTTAAATTCTCTATTTTAAAATCCATAACAAGATCCTTTCACCATAAAACTCCTTTTTCCCAAAAAATCCCCAAAACATCACCCAAGGTATTTCCAACCAATTTTGCACAACAAATCACAATTAATTTTTTCAACACAAAAAATTAATTGTAACAAATAACCACTAGTTCTAACCAAGTGGAGTCGAGAGAGAAGACACCTACCTTTAGGGTTCCTGAGAAATTGACCCACAAGCAACCGCACCTCAAATTCGGTGAACGCACCACCAAAACCTCTCTAGATCCCTTTACCTAGCATTCACAAGCCTTAAAATCAACATCCAAGGCAACCAAAACCCTATATCTACACAAAAAAAGTGTAGATATAGAAATGTAAAGAAGGGATATGAGAGGATCTAGAGAAAACCAAAAGGAAACCAAGAGGAGAGACTTACCCGGGAGAAATCACATTGAGGACTCTTCGATTTGCTTCCAAAACGTGTGGGAGATCACCCTCAACCCCTGAGAACCTGAAATCCCAAGTGAGACTTGAGTAGCAGAAAGTTTGGAGAGGAATGAGGCAAGCCTGAGTGAACCCGGGTTTTAAAACCCTATTTTTATGTGGTCGCACTGTTAACCCGCACAGTTCGACAAACTGTGAGCTAACCGTGCGCACGCTACTCTCTCGAGAGGAGGGGTTTTCATGGTTTCCTTGCATGGTTTGGAAAACCATGCACAGGCCGTGTGAAGCCTACTGTCTCCCCCTGCACGATTTCCTAGAGAATCTGTACGGTTTCCACTAACCATGCTCAAACCGTGCTCCCTAAGCAAAGCCTCCAAACTCATTCAAAACCGTTCAAAACTATCCCAACCTCTTCCCAACTCATCCCATGAACTTTAAACACATAAAAATGCACAAAAAAAGGCCACATACCTCAAACTGAGGGTACTACATTCTCCCCACCATTGGTCTTTTCATCCTCAGAAAGTAGTGAACCCGTCCTTTTACAAAAGAGCTCGGGGCATTGCTCGACTGTCTCTTTCTCCCGCTCCCAAGTCTCCTCTTTAATTTGACCATGTTTCCACAAAAAATGAACTAAACCGATGCTTTTAACACGCAATACTTTCTCTTTCCTATCCACAACCCACACTGGCACATGCACCAACGAAGCATCTTGTTCTAGATCAACATGATCCCATCGAATCACATGGTCACGATCCGGCTGATACTTTTTCAACTGCGACACATAAAACACATTGTGCACTGTATTGAACCTAGGTGGAAAATCCAAACGATAAGCCACCTCACCAATCCGCTCAAGAATCTAAAAGGGTCCAATATACCTCAGAGATAACTTTCCCTGCTTCCCAAACCGATGATGTCCCAACCTAGGAGATATCCTCAAGAAAACATGATCACTCACTTCAAACGACAACGGTCGTCGATGATGATCCCCATACGATTTCTGACGGCTCAGAGCCATCTCCATTATCTTCCTGATCAACTTGATCTTCTCCATAGTATCCTGGAAAAGGCTCGTTCCAACCATCGAGGACTCACCCATTTCCACCCAGCACAGTGGAGAACGACAAGGCCACCCATACAACTCTTCAAACGGAGCCATATGTATAGATTCATGATAACTATTATTGTACGAGAACTCTACCAACAACAAGTGATCCTCCCATGAGCCACCAAACTACATGACACAAGCCCGCAACATATCCTCCAATGTCTGTATCGTCCTCTAAGATTGACCATCCGTCTGAGGGTGATACACCGTGCTCATAGTCAACTTAGTTCCAAGGGATTACTGTAAGGATTTCCAGAAACAAGATGTAAATCTTAGATCTCTATCTGATACAATAGAAATTGGAACACCATGCCTCTTTAACACCTCTCATATATATATATTTTGGATAAATCCTCCACCACATGGGATTCATGAATTGGGATGAAATGGGCCGACTTAGTCAGCCGATCCACTATCACCCAAATAGAATCGTGCTTTCTGACCATTATTAGAATACCTAAGAAAAAATCCATCGCTATTTGCTCCCACTTCCAAATAGGGGTTGGTAAAGACTGCAACATTCCTGTGGGCCTCTGATGCTCTACCTTGACCTGATGACAATTCAAGCATCTCGAAACAAACCCAACCACACTTATTTTCATACCAGCCCACCAGAACTGCGCTTTCAGCACTTTATACATTTTCTGAATTCTAGGATGAACAACCCACCTAGAATGATGATACTCTCTAAGAAGATCCTCCTAACAAGAAACGGGTACAACCATCCGATTCCAAAAACAAAAAACTGAATCTCTATTCAGTTGGCAACCTTCAATGGTCTCCCCACCATTGAGTCTCGACCCCATGGTCACACACTTAGAATCAGATATATGTGCCTCTTTAACCAGTCCAAACAAGTCAAGAATCAAAAAAACTAGAAAGAAGACCGCTCTATCGCCCTGGTCCTCACATTCCAACCACATGTCAGCTATAACTGACATCAAATGCCACTGTTCTGATGCCTGTTTCACCACTTGAGCATATGATTTTCTACTTAATGCATCCGCCACCGAATTTCCCTTACCGGGTGTGTACATCAAGTCAAAATCAAATATCTATAGATATTCCATACATCTCCTTTACCTCAAGTTAAAATCCCATTGTGAGAAAATGGGATTCAAGCTCTTATGATCTGTATATACTGTGAATTTCTCACCGAAGAGATAATGAAACCACACTGTCAAAGCATGAAACACTACTGAAAATTACAAATCATGAGTTGGGTAGTTCTTCTCATTCACCCTCAACTACCATGAGTCATACGCAACCACATGATTACCTTGCATGAGAACGCACCCTAACCCTGATCTCGATGCATCGCAATACACCACGTACCCTTCTCCTGGTTCTAGAAAAACCAAGATTGGTGCTGATGTAAGGAGACCCTTTAGCTCTTCGAAACACTGATGACACTGTTCATTCCACTAGAATGGAACATTATTTCTTGTCAAAGATATCATTTGTGAATCCAAACGTGAAAAATTACGAAAAAAAAACACCGATAATACCCATCTAGACCAAGACAAATCCATATCTCAAACACATTCTTTAGAAGTTTCCATGAGATAACGGCATCTATCTTTTCTAAATCCACTGAAATGCCTCTTTCAGAAATCACATGGCCAAGAAAATGAACTTCCTGTATCTAAAAGTCACACTTTAACAATTTGGCATACAACCACTAATCCCTCAAGATCCCCAGCACTATCGTCAAGTGCTTCTCATGCTCCACCCTTGTCTTTGAATACACCAGAATATCATCTAAAAACACCACCACAAATGAATCTAGATATCTTTGAAATATCTGATTCATCAATGCTAGGAATACCGCTGGTGCATTCGTTAGACCAAAGGGCATAACCATATATTCATAATGGCCATATCTACTTCTGAAAGTTGTTTGAGGAATATCATCCTTTCTCACCTGCAATTGATGATATCCTGACCTCAGGACGATCTTGGAGAACCATTGGGCTCCCCTCAACTGCTCTAACAAATCATCAATTCGTGGAAGTGGATATCTGTTCTTTATCGTAACTTGGTTAAGTCTATGATAATCAACATAGATCCTCAAATTTCCATCCACCTTTTTCACAAACAACACAGGCACTGCCCATGGAGAAATTCTAGGCTAGATAAACCCTTTGTTTTCTAACTCTTCCAACTGGAGTTTCAATTCTTTCAATGCAGTAGGTGCCATCCGGTAAGATGAAAGTGAGATAGGACTGGTCCCCGAAAGTAGATCAATCGTAAACTCCACTTCTCTTACGGGAGATAACCCAGAGAATTCTTCAGAAAAAAATAGATGAACTGATCCACCACTGCTGGAAGAACACTTTGTTCAACACCCTCTACCAATTCCAACGACAACACCACCAACTGATACAATAATGTTCCCATTGTTTGTTCCAAAAAACCTGTTGCACCCTGCCTTTCATTCCTATCTCCTCTAAAGAGATGTCTAACTCCATCGTGTGTTGTAAAATCCATTGTTCACGCATCACAGTCGTTGTGGTCCTTAAACTCCACTAGCCAATCCATTCCCAGGATTAAATCATACCCATCCATCTCAAGCACTGAGAAATTCCAGGTTATCTCAACCTCTCCCACAATAATACTACATGATCTACACAAGAAGGCTCGACACTCTCTTCGACCCAGTGGAGTTTGAAGTTTCAAAACTAAAGGCATCATTTCTACCATTAAACCCAACAACTCAACCATACGTTCAACAATACAAGAGTGTGAAGCACCCGTATCAAACAACACTTGAATCAAGGTAGAATTTAAAAGAATATTACCTCGCACCGTGGATGTTCCCGACTGATCATCCACCACAACCTTCTCAATTACGAACAACGCCTTTGTTGCCATGCTCTGCTCTTTATTACTTTGCTGAGGCATCGTGGTATTCCAAGAATCACCATGACCCACATTATTTTTCTGAAAAGGGGTGTGCTGTTGTCCCCATCCCGTCAAATCATACGACGTCTGCGATCGCTGAGGAGTGTCACGCGTACCCGAAATTGGAGCATTCTGACAATAATGATGAAGATTCCCCATCTGTTTACAATTATGACATGCTCGAGGTTGTGTCGTATAGTCCCACTTGATTTGTCTCGTATAACCACACTGAAAACACCCCGGCTTGCTCTTGGGAATCAGAGGAAGATTTATCGATCCTGCCATCAGATTATATGCCACATTCCCTCCCTAGGAATAAGTGTCCCTCCTTCTCTTGAACCTAGTGTTAGTGTTCCCACTATTCCCCATGGGTACCACCATGCTTTCTCTTCCCAGAGCTCCCAACAAATCCCACTCATCCACCAAGGCTCTATTCACCATCTCTGTGTAATCATCTATACACATCACCGCTATATTTGAATGGATTTCTTACCTTAACCCCACTTCAAATATCTGTTCCTTCAACGACGTGCTACCCGCCACCTCAGGTGTAAACTGAACTAAGTTCATAAACTTAGTTGCATACTCCGTCACATACATATGCTCTTGCTTCAGACTGAATAAATCAGTCATGCGCTGAATTCTAAACGTATGTGGGTAGAATTTTTTATTAAACAATTCCTCAAATCCTTCCCATGTCATACCCTGGTCCCTTCCAGCTTGAACTGCCAACTCCCACCACTGAAGGGAAATATCTTCTAACATATACATGGCCAACTTCACTTTCAACTCTACCGGTGTTCCCAAGAACTTGAAGATCTTTCTCATTCTATTCAACCATGAGTCTGTCCTCTCTAGCTCTGAATCACCCCTGAAGATGGGTGGATTTTTCTTTTGAAACCGAAACACATGATCCACATGCCTTGGTTCATCCTCTTTATTTCCACTTTCCACAGCTTGGAAATATTGCACTATACTCTGCACTAACTACTGATTCACCTAAGGCTCAGGTGCAACCATGTTCTCATCGGCCACTTCCGGTTGGTCTCTACGACGCCTACCCAGTTCCATTTCTATAAACAGAAAACAAACAACCATGAGTCTCACTTCTGTAGACATTAAGAATTCCCATTTCAATTTTCATTACACAACACTATCACAATGAGGCTTTCAACTTTTCCACATTTGTCATGTTTCACCATTTTTGAAAATCATACCATTTTCAAAATACCAAATTCATTCACATTACAATTTCTCACATTTGAAAAACCACAATTTCTTAAGTCATCTCATAAATCATTATTCCCAATGAAATATGCATCCTAGAGTGAAGTCATTTCTACCATGCATGCCATGCTCATCTCATTGGATACACCCACAACAATGAGATATCCAATTCCTATAAGTGTCTCCAAAACACTTATATACCCAAATCCCTGGTAACTTGAAGTTCATCATAAAAGGGTTAGCTACGTCCTTTTATGCTATTCATTCCAAGTTCTGACATTCCTACACCTTTCTACCATCCTGGTTCAAGGAATATACCACAACAAATGTCAACTCCAAATCCAAGAATCAACTCCAAAGGACCGAACAAGTTGATACCACTTGTAACACCCCGCCCCTACCTCATTGGCTTGAGGAGTCAGTGAGGTTTACTTGGACTTAAGTGATGTTCCCAAGGTTCCAAAGGCTACCAATAAATTCTGAGGTTTCCAAGAAAAATTTGGGGAATGATTTTCCCTTAAGACAAAACCAACCAAACAATCCACTAACCACCACTATATGATGCATGTAAATAAAATAGCCAAACATGCATTCCCAAAATACAACCAAGTTGTACCACAACACAACCCAAAACCAATACAACTAGACATGTCTACACCACATCAGAGTACAAGCGGAAACCAAACAACAAACACTACGAGCCATGACACCACCACAGCTCCACACCAAGCTCCAAGCTCCAAGCTACACCAAGAAATCAAAATGCACAACTAAAGGAGGGAGATGTCGTACCTTTTCCCACGTCATGGTACACGACATCTGAAAAGACACCAAATTTCCAAAGCAAGGGGTGATTACTAAAACTCAGTAGGTTTTACCCAAATGAATTCCCTACACACACCACTAGGATAAAACCGTTAGCTCATTTATATAAAAAAATTTATATAAAATAAATCACAAGTGAAACCATTTTTATAAGCTAAACACACCATTACCAAGCCATCACACCCAAACTAAGAAACCAAGGGAAAGCCGACCAAACATTCTACAAGCCATTTCATCATTCACACACTAGCACAACAATTTCCAACTTGCAAATAAATGCACAAAAAACAACCAAAACAACCAAATGGTGGAGATTCCATCCAACCCATTAACCCATTAAAACCTAGTGGTACTTCCTGACCACAACCAAATGGTGGAGTTTCCATCCAACCCGTTCACCCATTCACACCTAGTGACACTTCTCCTCCACTTATCCTTTGATGGTGGCCCTTCCGTCCACTATCCATCCCCTTTTTATAGTGGTACTTCTCGCCACTTCCACATAACATTCCAATCAATCACAACCAAGAATATAACCTACAAATTTCACAATAACATGCAATCAACCAATTCCATTTCATACCAATCCACTTCAATAAATCATCCATTTATTGAAAACCGTTTTCCATGCCAAACCACATTTCAATAAAAAAAACATCTTTTTTGAAAACCATTTATTTTCAACCATTTTCCCAAATCAATATCAACAACCCATTTTAAAATCTCTATTTTAAAATCCACAACAAGATCCTTTCACTATAAAACCCCTTTTTTCCCAAAAAAATCCTCAAAACATCACCTAAGGGATTTCTAACCCATTTCGTACAACAAATCTCAATTAATTTTTTCAGCACAACAAATTAATTTTAACAAAGAACCACTAGTTCTAACCAAGTGGAGTCTAGAGAGAAACCACTTACCTTTAGGGTTCCTGATCAATTGACCCACAAGCAACCGCACCTCAAATCTGGAAAAAGCACCACCGAAAACTCTCTAGATCCCTTTACCTAGTATTCACAAGGCTTAAAATCAACATCCAAGGAAACCAAAACTCTAGATCTACCCACAAAAAGTGTATATCCAGAAAAATAAAGAAGGGAGAAGAGAGGATCTGGTGAAAACCAAAAGGAAACCAAGAGGAGAGACTTACCGGGGAGAAACCACCTTCAAATCACCTTGAAACCTCTTCAATTTGCTTCCAAAACGTGTGGGATATCACCCTCAACCCCTAAGAACCCAAAATCCGGAGTGAGGCTCGAGTGGGAGAAATTTTGGAGAGGAATGAGGCAACACCGAGTGAACCCGAGTATTAAAACCCTATTTTTATGTGGCTGCACGGTTAACCCGCACAGTTTGAAAAACCGTGCGCTAACCGTGAGCATGATAATGTCTCGAGAGGAGGGGTCTGTATGGTTGCCTCTCACGGTTTGGAAAACTTTGTGCAGGCTGTGCAAAGCCAACTCTCTCCCCCTGCATGGTTTCCTCGAGAATCCACACGGTTTCTACTAATCGTGCTCAAACTGTGCTCCCTAAGCAAAGCCTCCAAACTCATTAAAAATCATTCCAAACTCTCCCAAACTCTTCCAAACTCATCCCATGCACTTTAAACACATAAAAATGCATAAACCAAGGCCACATACCTCAAACCGGTGGTACTACACATTATCCCTCTCGTGTGACCTAGAATGGGAACAAACAATTGATCATCAACCACTGACCATATTCGCAACGTAGGACTTATGTCAAATTGTCATTAGAGATCCTGTGAGATGTTGGCCCAAAATGGTAGGTGAGCTAAGGCGGCATGAGAACAGTCCATTAAAGGGGGTATTTTCATATGTGAATAGTGATGGAGACCAAAATGGCGGGATACGTGAAGTCTGGTGCTACCCATACAGTTTAATGTCTTATAGAATGAACAAGGGATGAAGTAGGGGTATCTCAAGGGGATGTGTGTGGCTTGGAAAAAATAGCCTGATGTGAATGAGGACATAAATTACATACCACACCGCAAAATCCTAAGTGAGGAATTGGGCTATGAGGCTGGAAAGGTTGAGGGACCTGAGGCTGGGCCATGGATGAAAAGTCACGACATTCTGAAATGTCATGTAGTTTAACGTCATATGAAAAGAACATAGGGGGTCTTATTTTAATGTTGTAGAGATCATACCATATTGTAGTTTATCATTATACGGAATGAGGGTAGTGGTTTAACATACTCCAAGATGAGTGTATGTGGTTTAACGTCTTTCAGGATAATAATATAGTTTAGCATCATGTGGGACGAGTTCTAGGTAATTTTAAATCCTTCATACTGGATGGAATATATAGTTTAATGTCGTGAAATAAAGATGGAACAATTTAAAGTCACATGGTACTATTAAGAAAAATACTAATTGAGGAATTTATCATTGGTGGGAGGAGTAATACCCCCACCATACATGGTGACCAGGGTGTATGCACCATTTGGGTAAACCTTATAGGTCCCTCCCATTTTGGCTCCATCTTTGGTGGGTTTTTTCCAGGTATCATTGGTGTTCTCAAGGACAACACCATGTCACCTTGTAAGAAAGAGTATAGGTGAACTTTCTTATTGAAAGATCTAGATATCTTGTTATGATGCCTCTCCAGACTATGCAAGGAACAAATCCTATTCAATTCAAACACTTCTAATTCATCCAGACAGGTTTCAGCTACTTTGTCTAGTGTCTACTGATCGTAGACAGATGTGTGTAATGAGGGTGACTGAATCTCAATGGGCAGGACTGCCTTTTTCCCTACACTAGAGAATATGGGGCCAGATGAGTGGAATTAAAAGTTTTCATCCAGTAATCCCATATAAAATTGGGGAATTTTTTCATCCAATTATTCTTGTTCTGACCAACCAACTTCTGGAAAATGTTAGAGAGGGTTTTGTTGAATGCCTTTATCTAACAATTTTCTTTTGTATGATAGCAATATGTTTGATTAGAATGGATATGGTACTTGGCATACAACTTCTTCATCTTAGCTTCTCGGAAGTTGGTGTTGTTATTGGTGAGGATGGCGAAAGGGACTCTGAATCGGTATATGATATTTGATCTCACAAACTCAATGATAGAATGGGCCTTGACTTTATTAAGAAGAACCACCTCTTCCCACATGGAAAATAAATCTATAGCGGTCAAGATGAACCTGAACTGAAAAGTTTTCACTGGTGGATATGGTCCCACAACATCGAGTCCCTATACCACAAAGGGCCAAGAGTACTTGGTAGTTTAGAGAGGTTCTAGCAGCTGATGCATGAAATTAGAATGGATTTGGCATGCATGGAACCTTTTGGAGAACTCAGTATAGTCAAGGATCATGGTGGGAAAAAATACCCCAAACTCCAGATTTGATGAGGGAGTTTAAGCCCTGTATTATGAGACCTGTAGGAACTACCTTGAACTTTCTGCATGACTTGTGAAACATCACCTCTCTAAATGAATCAGAGGATAATCCCATCAAAACCAAGTCTGTAGAGGATCTACTCAAGATCAGGACTAGTATGGAGGGTGAACTACACTGCACGCCGTCAGATCTACTCACATTTGGCTTAGTCTATTGGGAGATTACCGTGCTTGATATACTCTATAAAGGGATTCTTCCATTTATAAGTCACTTACAACACTACAAAAGGGGGTCCTTGAGGTCCTGATTTGAATTAATCTACAGTAAGGTGGCTTACCTATGGGTTATCATCATTATACATAGTGCCCAGAGTGATGAATCTCTAAAGCACCACATGGATAATCAAATAATCCTAGTCAGGCTCTGCAAGAGATGCAGCCATACTGGGCAAGGTGTTGGCTTGACTGTTCTATGAACAAGGGAAATGAGTAACTTCTGGCTGAGAAGGGAACTGGGACATCAGCTGGAAGGTATGCTCTAACAGTGGTATGAGATCTGACTTCCTAATGACGCAGTCACTGTTGATCTTCTTGATAACTAGTTCAGATTCCCCTTTCACCTACAGTTGGGGAATGTCGATCTCGAGGACTAGCTCAAGACCAGTGATCAGAGCCTAGTACTCTTCCTCATTTTTGGTACAACCTTATGAAAACAAGAATGAATAGGGTAGGACAACTTGTGTAGGAATGATGAATACAATACCTAGAACTACTCTATTGAGTTTGGGATCATCGAGTCTTCTACCGGTCGGGCATGGGGAAGCACCTTCAAAGTTCATTTACCAACAAAAAATGGATTGATCTACCAAGAATATTTCCTCATCTGAAAAATCAAGATCCAGAGACTGCTCTACAAGATATGGATGGGTGGAAATAAAATCTTCCAAGGAACATCCCTTGATAGCCTTATGGGGAACAAAATTGATGTAGGACTATTGAAGGATCACCTCCCACTGATCTAGACTGCCTATCTACATGGGTTGGTTCAGAATGCACTCCAGTGGATCCACTTGGGACACTAGATGTATCTCATGGTGCTGCAATTAATGTCACAATTTCTATACAACAAATACTAGTGCGGGGAATCTCTTTTCAATAGAGGAATATTTAGTCTTCAAATCAAGGAGCATATGTCTGAGGTAGTATAAACTATTCTCCATTCCCTCATTTTTCTTCTGGGAAATAAGAGAACTGGGAGATTATTCCAAAGTGGTCACATAAAGGACCAGTGGCTTTATGGGAATGGGTGGAATCAGAACCGTAGGTCGTAACAGGTACTATTTTATTTCCTCAAAAAAGGCCTGACACTCCTCATCCCACTGATAATCGACACCTTTCTTCATGATCTAGGAAAAGGTATTACAATTTTCATCTAGAATTGCGATGAATCGGAATATGTAGGCAACGTGGCCTTGAAAGCCTCAAAGATCTCGAATGTTTCTCAGAGGATACATTTGACTGATGGCCTTGATCTTCTCCAGATCGATCTCAATACCTCTATATCTAAAAGTGAATCTGAGAAACTTTCCAGAGGTGACCCCAAAGTCACACTTCAATGGGTTCATCTTCAGATGGTGGGAATAGAGGAAGTCGAACACTTTCTCAAGATCTTTGATATGGTCCTGGAACTGGAAAGACTTGACCACCAGATTATCCATGTAGTATTCCACCAATGTCCCTTGGTTCATCTTGAATATGTGGTGCATGGAACATTGATAGGTGGAACCTACATTCTTTAGACCAAAAGGCATTTCCTGGTAGCATAAAGTACCCTGTGTTTCCCTAAAGGCTATAGACTCCTTATAATTAGGGGCCATTCGGATTTGATTATATCTGGAATAACCATCCATGAATGAGAGATCCTAGAACTCAGTGGTAGCATCGATCAACAGTTCTGTCATAGGAAGGGGAAATTCATCCTTCAGGCAGTGATAGTTGAGATCCCAAAAATCAATGAATACTTTGATTTGTCAGTTCTTCTTCCTAGAAGGAACAATGTTAGCTAATAATCTAGGGTACTGAACTTCCTTGACAAATTTGTCTTTGATGAGCTTATCAACCTTAGCCTCAAACCTAACACCATGAGAAGAGTGCATCTTTCTGGGAGACTATTTGAACCTGTGATGATTTGGTGGAAGAACAAGATGGTGTATGGATACCTGAGGATCTAACCCTAGAATCTTGTCCTAACTCCAAGAGAATACATCATGATGATGCTTTAGAAAATCCATGTATCATTGTTACTCTTCGACATTCATAGTGGCAATGATCAATGTTGGTTTCAGATCCGTCTTATTATCAAGGTTCAATTGTACCAATTCATCAACTATGGTGGAGAAACCCTCTTAAAATGTATAAGAATCATCCTCCAGCTCTTCTTCTTCATCCCTAGTGGGGGTATCATCAATAGAAATCAATTCATCTGAGTTGACAGATCTTGAAGGGACACTGGCACCAGCCTAGGAAGTAGTGGTAACCTCACCATAGAGCTCCTCTACTACCAAAACCATGGCGACAAAAGTTATCGACCTGATCCCATATTTCCTTCGACCCAAAGGGCCATTTTTGATGATATTAAAGCAATAGTGGTACATCGACTTGAGTTGGTTTATCCCATCCCATAGAAACAAGAACGTATGAAGTATTGTCATTTCCATGGGGTGGACATCCTAATACCTTATGAGAGTAGGGGGCTCTGGGATCACCTGGGCCTAGTTTGTATAGGAATACAAGGTGATCTTACAACGTACCTTAGACTTGGTAATGAACCTCCCTTTAATTCCTAGGAAAATGAATCATTGTCCCAAGTCTGGGGTTGTGGCCTCCAATTGGTGGATCGGGAAAATATAGGCGTCATCCAGGTCTGCCTATGGGTCGGTTGTAGTCGTAGCATGTTCAACCTTGTTAGCCTGAATCTACTTGTCATTGCTCTTGTAATAGTAGACATGTAGGTAGTGGGATTCACAAGAGGAAAAGGGAGACACATCACCTTGGAGTATGCCTACTCAACCATTGAGGGAGTACTTTAGGCATTGGTGATATGGATAAGGAACCACCATGTTTAGGTGGAGCCATGGCCTACCCATCAACACGTTGTAAGCGGTGTCTTATGATACAACCGTGAACTCAGTGCTGGAAAATAGGCCACCAGAATGGGTCTTCAGGTGGATCTTTTCAACTAGTGTTTGTTCCGTCCTATCATAACATTGAATTTTTAGGTCATAGTGACTTAGATCAGCCTCGAATAACCTCATATTTTGGAGTGTTCGGGTCAGGATAAGGTTTATCTCAGATCTTATGTCGATAATACAACTAAGAGCTTCTAATCTATTGAAATTTCCAGTGATGTACAGTGGGAAGATGTGCCCCTGTATGGGATAAACTTCATATTTCCCATAGAAAGAGATAATGTCCTGAAATTCCACATGCTCGATTTCCTCAACATGGAAGGCTTCTGTGGCTGCTACTTCCATCTCAAACTGGTGGGATCTTCTTAAAGCCTCGTCAAGGGATTCACACATATTCACTAATAGGAAAAGATCCTCTAGGATAGAGAGCTTAATAGGAATTATGGAAAGAAGCTTGAGAACATCATACTTCTGTTCTAGGCATGAAATTCTACTGACATGAGGTTGCTCTGTAGCAGGAGGTATGATAGGCCCTGTTGGTTGAACTAGAAACCAACTTGTGCTGGGAATGTCTTGCTGCTCACTAGTTGAAACATGTAGAGTGACTAACAGATAAGGTCTAGGTGACAGAGGTTGATCCACAACAAAACATGTTTGATCATGGCATGATCATTGTGGCTCTACCTGATCAAGTAGTACAAACAGCGGTGGAGGTGGATATGGTGAAACAAGATGAGAAGGTTGCACGTGCTGGGCTCTACTATAGGTCTACTGTTTGATTTTGGTGTAATGAATAACTTGGATGGAAGAACTGACCAATGTATTAAATCAACTCACATAACTATGGATCTGTAAATGTTGGCGTCAACTGGGAACATTGGGAGGATCCTTCCGGAACACTCCATCATCAAGAACCATGTAGGAATTTAACAGCTCAATAGTATTGACCAAAGCGTACCCTTGATCACCACTTGAAAAATCCTCTATCACTGGGAAGATTTTGGGGGTAGTGTCTATATCTGGGGGGTATGAAATCACTGAGAGTATGAGATTAGAATGGTACCGGTGGGGGAATTTTCTTTCCCTTGCATCGTCGATGCTTCCCCTTATGGGATGAAGAATAATGAGATGTTGATGCAAAAGTAGTGACTGCAAGTAACATGGCACCTTCTAAAGGCTCTGTTTTCATCAAACATGCATGGATAATACCATGGGAATGGGCGACTACCTTTCAGGCCATCTGATCATAATATTTTTGAGACCCATGGTTATAAACCTACTGCCACTCACCTTCATTGTCACTGTCTCTTTCAGGCTTTATGAACACACATTCCACATATGCCAGGGTTGGACCTAACCTGACTATGTTGTTATTGACCTAGTCTTTGATCCAGTCTTTAAACAAATATCACTTCTCAAAGGTGTTCCCAAGGATCCGATGATAGGGTCAGTAATTCGGTCGATCAGTGAGATCCATCTCTTTGGTCCTCCTATATTTCAAAAATTGTAGGATTCCCTAGTTCAAGGAACTTTGGAAATAATCGGGGACCTGAGCCTCATTAAATGAGTAGGTCTGGTTCCTTCTCTATAGGAAGGGGGTTTTAGGAGCCTGGCCATAATGATGGGATGGAGGATCTTGTCAAGGAGGTGGAACCAAATTATCTCTCCTAGGTGGTGGCAGCGCATTATGTAGGGGTGCCTACCAATTATAAGGTAGGAGTTGATGGGCCGATGGCTATGCCTGAGGTGGTGGGATTCAAAGAGGCTATGGAGGTGGTTCTAATGGTAATAAATCTAGTTGCCTGGGGGACTCTATTTTCACTACCATGGCGGGCTCAGCCTTAACGTCTCTTCTCGTAGGAACTATATGAGGGAATAGACATGCCTGAATGGCTTGATGCAAGGCTTCCTCTAGATGCTGGGCTATGTCAGAGAAATCCCAAAATCCCCCTAGGTAGTTTTGAGTGATGAGAGAGGGTACCCGTTTGGTCTTGACATTCCCCACACACATTGTTAGCATATATTATTGAGTCAGTGGCATATCAAGGGAGTACGTGAGGCCTTTCCACTTGGAAAAAAAGTTGGTGACGTGCTCGTTAGGCCTCTTCTTACACTTGAAGAGGTCAGAAAAACTCGTCTTTTGGGTGGTGGAATAGAACTGGTATAGAAAATTCCTATGAAGATCCTCCCAACCAACTACTTACCCAATGTATAAATGATTGTACTAGAAAAATAAAATCCCTTACAGTGTCTGTATGAAACATCAGAGTTTGGCAGCCTCCTGCTATGCTGGAGTTCCCAGCATAGGTCCACATCTTGAGATGAAGTGAGACAGATGCTGTAGCGGGTCACCTGTCCCATTAAAAGGGGAGAAGGTATAATTTCCATAACTAGGGGGTGTTGGCATATCATCTACCCATGCCAGATATGGCTTTCCATCAGGCAGGGTTGCCACCTGTTGAGTTTCTAGGGCCTCAAGGCGGGAAATGAGAGCGTCCATTGGATCATATTGGTGGGGATTCTTGTCTTGAAGAGGATCTCTGACCACCAGTGCATTATAAGGTTATTCAAAATGATAGGCAGGACCAAAAACTTGTGGAGTGGCTGGTGGGATGACTTGTGGGACTACCAAAGGAATGACCTGTGGAGAGGCTGGGGGAACCTGATATGGGTCCCATGGAGGGTTATTTAACAACATGGGTGGATTTGGTGATGCATATTTCTTCCTCTTTCCATAAAATCTGGCCTATACCTTGTTCATATGAGCAGGATGGTCAAGGTCACCCATAGGAAACTTGCCTGGGGGAGGCTGTTCCTGCTCATGCTAACCCGGTTGAGGATTACTGTAGTATGGTCATAATTCTGAATCAAGTTCAGTGAGAATGTCATCAACAATATTTCTATTTTCCACAAGCTATTGATGTAACACAACATTTTTGGGGTCATCTTCCGCCTTTTTCACTAATCTAGATGGGTTAGAGGGTTTGATGGTCCCAATGTTCTCTTTACCCTTATTAGGGTTCTGATCGAGGGATAAAGACTCGTAAGGTGTAGGAAGGCCCCAAAAATTTCTTTAATGGTGAGTAACCCTACCCAAAGGATCCAATAGGTATGGAACCACCCCGAATGGTAAGTTCTATTCAAGGATCCCTATCTCAGTCTCTTCCTTTGATAGGTTGGCCATGTTAACTACAACTGTACGTGAAGGGATATCCTCAATGTCACCTGGAAATTAAGGTTGGAACTAGATAGGACTAAAATGAAGGGTAGAATACTGCCCCAACCACATATCTAGATTTGGGGGGAAACCTCCGTAATAATTATTTAAAGCACTATAAAGCTCTGGACGCATCGTTTCTAGAGGGTCTGATGATTACCGGGAAACTCAGGGCACTGAGCCATGGGGAGCGCATCCAATTTGAATATGCGACATTAATTTCCAATTTATTCAAATTATTATTGGATCTTAGGGTAAGTCACCCATCAATGATAGAGAAAAAAGTGTGTTTCCCAGAGAGTTTGGCACAAGCACATAACCTCCTCCTGGGTCAGAGATTTCAGAATACTGATACCCGTTGTTGTAATGGGCCAGAACATCTCTTGGAACTGATCTGCTACAAGGATTTCCCATAATATCCTTGGCTCAGACTCAGGATCCGGACCTTGGTTTCCCCATTCATCGACTAGGGGAGGTTAAGGGACTCGTAATATCACTGAATCGGACCGTTGCGATGGTAGACT
Organism: Viscum album; assembly: GCA_963277665.1. Taxonomy (NCBI): domain Eukaryota; kingdom Viridiplantae; phylum Streptophyta; class Magnoliopsida; order Santalales; family Viscaceae; genus Viscum; species Viscum album. The sequence goes on from OY728150.1 coordinate 966,548,031, forward strand.
GGCTGGTGGAGAGTACAACGTGTGAGCTGACAAGCCGCCGCATCTTGGGTTTTCTTCTGAAGAATGAAATAACTAAGCCACAAAATCCTGGTAAGATAGATAGATACCGCTATTTTCCATGCAATGGTTTTGGTTATTGATGGTGGTTCATGCTGTTGCTTGTCCTCTATTGGTCCCCAGAACAACTCTCTGTGATCTCTGGTTGAGGTATAGAATGATCCTATTTACGATAGGGAGGATTGCATGGCCAAGCCCTAGAAAGAGGCCAAATATTTATCCTCCAAGATGTATCTTTGTAGGGAAGAAATAATCCAATGGACCTCAATTTACATAAGGATGAGGCTTATACGCCTTGTTCCAACCCTGACTACCGACAAAAAATATCAAGGTGAGAGTTCCATCACAAAATTGCACTCCGCTAAGTATGAAAAGAAGACGTGTTTAATTGTGGTTTGAAACTTCTTAGTATTATTCCTTTGGTGATGGAGACCCACCATCCTTCCCCAGGATGGTTATTCAAAATAGGGTAGGTTTTCAACACGAGGTGGACCTTCAGCCGAACTGGTACTGGGGCAGAGAGGATTTTCTCCTGGGTGAGTCGTGGTGCAAGGAGAACCCGAAAAAATGTTAAATGGAACATGGGGAGGGCCTCTGTGTCCACTCACTAGTGTGCAGGGGGGAATCCATGATAATTGTTAGAATAGGTAGGACCTCCATTGGATTTAGTGGGAGCATGGGTAGTGCTTCCATGTTTGTTTCCTTTGGTGGTGATGGTACAAGGGGAGCCCTCATACCGATCAAACTAAACACGGGGAAGACCTCCACGTCGGATGCCAATGAAGTGGGGAAGATCTCCACTTCTTTGATTTTCGGGATCGGGAGGACCTTATTTAGTTGCAATAAGAACATAGTGAATACCTACATACTGATGTTTGACCGGGCGAGGAGGATCTTCTCATCAGTGACCTATGACAGGAGGAACAACTTCATACCTGGGATCATGGGTGTGAAAGAAACCTTTGTTCTGGATTTCAGTGTGGTGGAGAGGGCCTTCACCTATATTGATGGTGTCATGGAGAGGGCCTCCATGATGATATTATAAGTGGGGAGGGCCTTCTCTCTCATTGATGGTGGCACGGGGAGGTCCTTCGTGCTGGATTTCATCACTACGGGTCGGCCCATGGAGGGTACTACCTATGTCGGTGACCAAGAGAGTCATCCCAACCTACCCATTGGGTAGTTGGGGCCTCAATCTAGGTTGGGTGTACAAGTTCCCCTGTTCAGTATAAATGGGTCATTGATAGTATGCATCAGTTGTGGCATGAGCCACTGTAGTCATTGATGATGAAACCCACTAGAGGGAGTCCTCCTTATCTTACAACCAACGTTGGAGTCGATTTAACCAGACTGGGGATGGTGGTGCAGGTGTGTAAATCACCTACTCCTCAGCCTATGGGACCAGATGGTGGCACTGGAGCAGCCTGGTGGGAGCCCTCCTTGGCGGCCCCTGGGACAAGATCAAAACCAGGATAGCCTGAAGCTCTATTACCTCATTGTCATAAGGGATCGAGTTGTCAAAGAATTATAGGGAGAGACTCCCAAAATGTTTGTATGTTGGAGTGGGGAGTAGTGTCTCCCTACATGGCCATTGAGGGTGGTGGTGATGACAAGGCATAGATGCCTCTAGGTCCCGACAGGCTATATCCCGAGTTGGGATAATCCCTTCTTCCTCATACTGTTAGATGAGTTCATTGATCACCCTCCTTTGAACGAGTTCAGATGGTGAAATAGGGATTGGGTGGCCAACAGCCATGGTTTTGGATTCCATCACAGAAGAGATAGAGCCACATGATATCGTTGCGTTGGTGTTGCCCCGACCCATGCATCAGTGGATGGGTGGTGATTGGTTTCCTAACATAACAACTCTCATCCTGCAAAGCAGGAAGATTCGACCATTAGTGATAAAAGGAGGAAAGCAATGTCCAGTTCCCCAACGCCTTTATGTCTCCCATGATTGGTAAGAAGGATCCAAGTTGGCAATGTTGCGGACCAGGATGCCCAACGTTCAACTGCCCCAATCCCCGGTGAGTTTCATGACATGCCCACTATTTTCTAGGTGAGACTTAGTTCTGAATAGATGGATCTGGTGATACGCTTATCTACTGATGTCTCGAATGCTACTAATCTCCATATTGAGGAGAATAGTTCATGTCGGGTTCACAATTTCTATTTCTGACACTTTTTCTAGGGTGCATGTGGTCGTGCTGCGATGTGCTAGCTATTGACCCGCATTATTTCCCTCCAAAGGTGGGAGGAATCCATCGCTTGTTCATGAAACTCTTCCCCAGTTCCATATCTTTATGGAATCGGGTTAATTAAAATGCTTCTGTCAGGACATTCCAAGGGGTCAATTCAGAGCAGTAACCTTTAATTAGGGGAGTAGTCATGTTGGACATCGCTGGCGTGTTTGGATACTGAAACACTAATATGCCTGGGTTTCTTCCTCTTATGATAGGGCTTCTCAAGGGCACGGAAGCTCGAGGCATCCCACATTGAGTGCGGAGAATTATATTCCATAGGAATATCCCTGAGGTTTTCCACTGCTTCCCATGTTTTACATAGGGTATTCCATGAGTTTAACATCTAGAGGAGATAGTTACGCAAAAGGCATGTCTTCTGAGGTTTTCCTCAGGCATCTCATGTTTAACATGAGCTAGGACATGAGTTTAACATCTAGCAAAGGCATAATGAGAGTGACCAGAACATCCCATAAAGACATATTAGATTGGTACATCCCTAGGAGGGAGCACCAGGAAGGTTTACCAAATGAATGGATCAGAACTTCCAATAAGTACATATCCTAGGTGGTGTGTCCCATGGCGAGAAGACATCACACTGTGAAGGCTGATCTGGACACCACTGAGGGCAGATCAAGGAAATTTTACCCCAAAAAAGGGGAACACCAAGGTTTACCATTGGCTGGGATTGAACCTCATGGAGGTTTCCTATATACCCTTTATAGATGACAGGGATAAAAAACCACATAGTTTTAAGCGGCGAGGAATCAGGGTGTGCACAAAGGACAATGACTCTGAGAAATGTTAGGGCTTACACATGTATAGCGGCCCAAATGGATGACATGATCCCACTAGGACGTGATAGACTAGGTATGAATCATGATGGATATGGATGGATTGTAGAAGGATAGAGTGAGTGGGGATTGAACCATTGTGAATATGATGGTGATGTTGGGATTGAACCTTAGATAGGATTCCTACATATCCTCGTGATAGAGAATCAAAGTCCACGTAGTTCAGTGGGGGTGATGGGACACTTGAGGAGGCGTCCTATGAGGATGGACACATAGATCGGACCTGGAGGAAGTGGAACCCCCTAAGTTGGGGCATGACCTTCCCAAAACACAAAGGATCAAAGGAGAAGCCAAGATGAGACATGATTGATGGGATTGAACCTTGGGGAGGCATCCTATGTATCCATGTGGTTGGGAATCAAAGTCTGTGTAGTTTAGGATGGGGCATGGAATTTGGGTGTACACAAAGGACATCGACCCGAAGACATGTTGGGGCTTACACATGGTTAGAATACCACTATAATAGGGACACTCTTTATTGTAGGAGTGTGAATTAATTGTGGGGATTATGCGTGGTTAGCTGCACAAGAGTTGGTTCGACGCTACTAAGGGACAGACCAGGGATATGGGTCCCAAAAATGGAGACACCAAAGTTTACCAGTGTTTAGGGATGATCCTCAAGGATTATTTCTATGTACCCTACCTAGGAGAAATGGATTAAAACCCACTTAGTTAAAAATCATACAATTTAACGTTATGGGGGACAGAAGGGGCATATAGTTTAATGTCATGTGGGATATGGGTGAATTGACATGAAGTGGTTGGGACTGATGGGTGATGGGATTGAACCTCGGGGATTCTTTCTACGTACTTTCTTGAAAAGGGAAAGGATCAAAGTCCACATATTTTGGAATGAGGGGAATGGGGCTTACACATTAAGGTGGCCTGGAGAGGGTGTCATGGTCGATGCTTACTCTAAGCCCACGTGAGTCATGCTCGGTGTGAGAAACAAGAGGAAACAAAGACCTGACAATCATGTCGCAAAAGGTGTGTCTGCGAGGAGTGTAGTGGGGATTACATGTGGTTAGTGGACCAGGGAGATGGATATTGGGACTTACTACAGGATGGAGGCCCAATGGTGATAAAGCCTAAAGGGATAGGGACGAGGTATCGAGTCCCCTGTTCCCATATCTCCTCTAGTCTTTATGCAAGGAATAAGATAGGAGGAGAAAGGGTGATACCTCATGCAAGAAAGGGTGGGGCTTATACAAGGATGGGTTACCTCCCCTACGGATAGATTTCATTCCATGCAAGGAGGATCTCATTCCATGTGAGGAAGATCTCACTCCCATGGGGAGAAGTAGTTATAGAAAATGTCTGAATTGGGTAAACCTATGTACATCACATAGGGAGAGACTAAAGTTTAACGTCATGTGCTGAGGAAGATTATTATTGGAAGTTTAACATCCTAAATCTTAGACGATGATGATTCACTCCTCCTCCCTAGGACTTACATAACTGGTGCACTCTAACCCTTGGTGAGGGGAAGACAACAGTAATTCCATATGGAGATGAGGTTGTGGGGTGATCCATTTAGGGGATCACATTAGCATGGCTATGTGAATAAGTAATATCTGTTAGTGTTCGTATTCGAAGAATCATGAGGCAAAGTAACGTAACATGAAGCACCACCCAAGGGAACTTGAAATCAATTCGTACAAACCTAGAGGGTTGTATGGGAGAAGAATGTGCATGACAGGGGAGTCTCCTATAAGAGTGGTTCAAAACGGTGCCTTATGATAAGGTAGACACATAAAGAACACAAGGAGGGGCGCACAGAAGATTGATGGGTTGCACGCAAGATGGGTTGGTTGCACACAAACTGAGTGGATGCGCATAATATTGTTGTGACATGAGGGATAAATTTCTCTTTGGGGGAATCTTTTGCATGTAAATGCCTTAGAGTAAAAGGAAATGGATGAGGATAAAACCCAAGTGGGCACAACTAAAAGAGGACCCCTGGGAGACCTATAACGCATGATCATATACCTTGAGGCCATGTCTTTTGTGTGGTTGCAGAAGTGTTGTCTTTCATGCGGTAGATCATTTGTTTGTCTTTCATAACTATCTCCCTATGGGTGGGGGTTATGCTTCTATTTATAGTCGGAAACATTGGAGGCAACATGCAAGAGAATCAGCGTGCAAGAGGCCATTTGACATCACATTGGGTGTGGAAGAGCTTAGATCATATGGAAATCTTGTATGCCAAACAATATTCTTTCACACCATTGACTTGGATGGTTTTTGGATAGTCACCATAGAAGGATCCCTTTGATGTGACATTGGTCATGCAAGATTTTGCATGACATTTCCCATCTTTCACATAGACCTTATATCTTTCACCCACCTCCCTCAGGCATCTCGTAATTGTCTGTGGATTCCCAATATGCCTTTGGTTTCTTCAATAGTTCCCATTCATGGCTGTATCCAAAATTTGGCATCAACAATCCTATATCCATTCCACCTTATTGGATGGATCCTATAGAGATTCAATATCTAAAGAATCAACTAAAGGACTTGTAGACTAAGGTATTTATATGGCCGAGTACATACCCTTGGGGTACTTCAGTCTTTTTTTCCAAGAATATGGATATCTATTTGAAAATTTGAATGGATTATAGGAAGATAAATCAAGTGATGGTTAAAAACTGGTATACACTCCATCATATTGATGATTTTTTTATCATCTTAGGGGATATTGAGCATTCTATATGATTTATTTGAGACTGGGTTATCACTATTTGAGGATGAGACCTTCATAATACATCACTCTAAATTTAGAAGTAGGTATGATCTATATGAGTACTTAGTTATATCATTTGGTATATTGAATGAGTTAGAAGTATCCATAGACTTAATGAATAAGGTCTTACATATATATCTAAACAAGTTCATTGTCAAATTTTTACGATATTATCATGTACTCTAATTCGAGGTAGGAGCACACATGACATCTAGATATCATTTTGGGCATAATTTAGAAGCATTGACTATATGAAAAACTCTCAAATTGTTAATTTTAGATAGACTAAGTGTACTTATTGGGATAAATTATATCTATGGTTAGTGTATCAAGGGACCCTAATAAGGATAGAGTAATGGTTTCTTTAGAATGACCTAAGAATGCTTTTCATACCCAAAACATTTTGGGTTTGAGAAATTATTATAGAGGTTTATTCAGTTCTTATCTCGTTTAAATACATTGATGAAAAGCCTAACTAAGAAATGGGAGAATTTTGTCTGGTTTGACACTTGTGAGAGTGATTTATCGAAGTTGCAGGGGATATTGAATACAACAATCATCTTTACCTTTCTTGAGTTGTGTAGGGAGTATAACTTCGACTGTGATGCATCAAGGGTTAGGTTGGGGGAAGTATTGATGCAGGATGGTTATGTGGTCACTTACAGTTCTATGAAAAGTCTATAATAGAAGAACTATCTAATTAATGATATGGATCTAGAATAAGTGGTACATTACTTGAAGTGTTGGAAACATTAATTTTTGGGAAAGTGGTTTGTGATGTATATAGACTACAAGATCATGAAGTATCTTTTCTATCAATGGGACCTGACACTTTGATAGGGAAGGTGGGAAGAGTATTTACAATAATTTTATTTTGATTTGGAATATAACCATGGAAAGGATAATCTAGTTATAGATGCACGAATCCAATATATTTAGACTCAAGTTGTTCATGAGTACAATAGTGAATGGCAGTTGATGTCCCTCTCTGTAGAGATACATTTTGACATGACATAATACTAATATCGAGTGAACCCTACTTACATATTCAAAAAAAACTTAACTCGTTAGTAGTTTGAAGAGGATATAGCTATAATATTTATATTCTTTTGACATGAGATGATGTATATATAGTGGGGATCCACAACCAAATTGGTCTCTCAATGAATATGTGATCCTCCATATTGGAGGTCATGTCGTAGTTCCCATGAGAATGTGTGAAGAACTAATGATGGGATGATATACCTCAAGATGGGTGGTACACCTAGTTTTGGATAAGATGTATTGGTAAATTCATAGGAAATAATGGTGGAATAGGATGAAGAGGGATATATAATCTTTTTTCACTTGGTGATCCACCTTTAAGTGGGTGGAGGCTAGTCACTAGAAACCCATTAGTCTCATGAAACCACTTCCTATTCCTAAGTGGAAGTGGGATAATGTCACCATGTATTTTTTACGGGGTTTCCAAGGAAACCTTAAGATAGTAGCATAATATGGGTGATCATGGATCTATTGGATAAATAGGATAATTTAATATTGATCCATGAGACATTATTAATTAATAAGTTAGGTAATATTTATGTTCCAGAGATAGTGAACTTACATGAGATCCCTTCAAGTATTATTTTAGATAGGGACAACTACTTCACAAAATGATTCTTGTAGGGATTAAAAAAGGTTCTTGGTATGTGGGTTCAATTTATCACTACTCATCACCCCCATATGACTAGATAGTCTAAGAATACTATTCATATTTTAGAGGAAATTATTCAAGCAAGTGTATTTTTAACACCCCAAGCTTTTACGGTACGCTTCTATTTGAATAATGCGATAGCGTGTGTTGTACGCAACATCGAGTTCTAACACACCGCAACTAATCAAACTAGCCGTTATGAATAGTAATACCTACTTTTTGAAATTTTATAAATTTTATCTCTCAAAATGGACTTCATTTTTGGTTTCGGAATATCGAATTTCTCCTAGGGTGAAATTTTGGAACTTTTTGGATAACATTTATATTTTGATGAATAGTGAAAATTACTAAATTTTAATTAAAAACAACTTTTTTAATCAAAATAATTTATATTGATAAATTATGAATTTGAGAAGTTTTAAAGTATATTTAGAATATAGTTTTAACATTTAATACAATTTTGGTCATTTTACATAATTTTACAATTAAACTGGACATAAACAAGTGTCAATCTTTTGATAGTTATTATCTCTTAAAAACACACTTTTTGTTTTAACAACGGGAATTAATTTTAAATTAATTTCTACCACTTCTGTGTTTTGAATTTGGAAAAATGGATTCCATATTTGGAATCAGGATTTTCAAATTGTGTAAATAAGTAACTTTTATTTTTAGACATTTTGAATAATTACTTCGGTAAATATTTTATTTACCATGGTTAAGGGTAAATCCGGTAAATAAGGGTTAAAAAAATATTATAATAAAAAAAAATTACCCTAAAATGTGTCCTAACCTTATTGTTTGATACATTTCCGACCATGGGAATCTTTGGGTCTATTTTTGGACCCCATGGAGCCATGTGTAAGTGATAATGACACTTTATATTAATTAAGTTAAAATAAATACAAAAATGACATAAGCATATATATTTTAGAAAAAAAAAATTTACTTAGGGTTATATATGTTTTATTTTCAACTATAAATATTAATTAGAAAGATAAAACTATTTCCTACATAATGATATTTTATTTATAATTTTTAGACATTATATATTTTAATTTATTTATGACACAATAATGATGCAGTAATTACCATAATAGTAAAAAATTAAAATAATTGATATTATAAATACCCAAATAAATATAATTTGAGACTTTTTATGAATTAAACTAATTGTATAGGTTAATATGACATGTTAGGATTTATTTAATTAACTCTTTTAGAAGTAATAATTCTATTATGATTTTTCCAAAAAATCAACTATTGAATAGTGTCAAAATTGACATAAAATAGTTTTTAAAACAAATATTATATTATTAATTGATATTAAATTCCTAAAAATCTAAGGTTCAGCCAAGATACTTATATCATGATATGTGTTTCATTAATTTACCACTTGGGGGTCGCTTGGATGTATATAGTATGTTTATTAACTATATAATATAAAAATACAAAGTGACATGGTAAGTGTCAAACTAATTAACTAAGAGTTAATACTTAAAGATAAGGTTAATATAGTAACCCAAACATGTCTAAATCCTATTTGTTGAGTGTTTTTATACCTATACACACCTTAAACTTTAAATAATACACTTTTGATCCATTATAAACCAAATATTAATTTATTATAAAATAATATTTCTAGCTTTTCCAAAGGTGCCCCTCATCCCTTTATAAAAGGGCACTCCCCCTTCTCACCAATTCACACATTCAGAGCCTTTTGGTTCGGCCAAACCCTGCCAAAATAATCTCTCAACTTCCCTCAATACAACCTATAGGCCTTAGTTTTATCAGAAATCCAACCTAAGAATCCCTTTTGATCAAATCAAAAGGAAGAACCCGAAGAAGAGGTAATGTTTTCACCACCCTTTTTCAAATTTGTTTCTTCTTCAACTTCTTCGTTATTTGTTATTATCATTCTAAAATAATTAATCCAGTATGTACTATATAATTTAATATTATTATAAATATGGTACAACCATATTTAGTATTCTATCCATCCTTTGAATGACATGTCACCATACGTGCGTACGTACGGCTTACCGTCTCCACGTCGTAGTGTAATTGTTATTCAATATATTATTATTTGGATGAGTATAATAATGATTTTTAATTCATGTAAATAATAAATATAACATTATAATAATTCTTTATATATGATATACCATCCAATTATATATTATTTTAATATCAAAATAATGATATTGTCGCTCGTGCGTACGTACGGACTACCGTCTCCACGAACGCGATGAGATTCATTCTCCATCGTATCCATTCAAGTATAATTATAATTTTATGATTTAAAAATAATGTTTAAGGACTTGATATCATTCTGGATATGAATAATATACAACCTATCCATTACAAACATGGCTTATGTAACAAAACATATAAAATAAAATGAGTAAGTTAACACCCGAAACAACGATAATACTAAGATATTATTAACAAATCAATGTTAAAAGATCATATATGATATCATATTAATGTATATGATTATTTTATAATTTAATAAAAATTATTTCACCATTATACAGGAGGTTAACCTACCCCCAACCAAGGAAAAGTACAAGGTAAGGGTTTATTTCGCAATCTCTTCATTATCCGAGGTTGTTTATACGTAATAATCTACTGGGATTTATTTATCATCCACATCCATGTTTCTTCAAAATTTATTTCAAAACATTTTTAATATTTACAAGAATATGGGTTAAAGTCATTTATACCCTTGTTTGACATTTTATAAGAGGTTTATAAAGAAATCTTTTCATCGTTTTCCAAACAAGGTGCTTTTTAACCTTTTCGATAGAATTAAGGAAAGAATGTTTTTTTAACTTATACGACGGGTGTGGCTATTTTCCACCATTATAAAATCGTTGAATCTTCCCTTACAAGCTTATAAGAATATTTTCAAAGAAAATGTTTTATTTTATAAATGTATGACTCTTAAATTATTTAAAAATAGAAAGAGATATTTCTTTAAAAAGAGTTTTTATTTTATCTATGTCAACATCCTTTGATGGATTTTAAGTTTATTTGGAGTTGATTTATTATGATACAAAACTTCCATATTGTATTGATGGTTTTGTGGTATGTTTGACTGTGGATGAGTTATTTTTATACCATTCATAGTTTATAAAGAAATTATTGACATTTCGTATGCTAGTTTTAATACGAATGATTATGTTATGTTTAAACCTGTTCATATGAGGAATGCATTGGACTTAATATGTGACGGGTGGAGCCCACTATAGCTCCTCGATGAATCAGTAGGTCTCATGAGACAAACTAGTGTCTTGGCACAAGGCATTGACAAAATCTTATTTGTAGTCTTGGCACGAGGCCTTGTCTATGTGGTTATGATAGTATGGCATTATTCATTCCATCATTATGAAAGTGGTTATTGATATTGCATGTGATTATTCGATTAGTAGAATATCCATGTGAATAAGTAAATGGAATTATTTCATTTTATTTTTTACATGCTATGATGAAGTACAAGTTTAAAATGATTTTGTTTTAGTTATACATTGCCTTAAATGTTTATGCTTATTTATGAAAGTTTCCGCTTTATTTTTATCCTTACTGAGCATCTGAGCTCACCCCTTTCAATGTTTTATTTTTCCTAGGATGTGAAGAATTAATTTATGAATGACCTACATGGATAGTATGTGGGGATATGAGTGTGGACTATGAAGAAAATATGTTGTTGTAGTATTCATTTTTATGATGTAATGTAAGACTTATGAATATATATAGTATTTCCAAGGCTACTAAACTAATCGGTCTTTCAAGATTTAATCTTTCTTGTGATCATGCCAATGTTATGTAATAATGAATCGACACAGGGTAACTGGGGTTGGGGCATTACAGTTGGTATTAGAGGAAGTTTAGTACAAACCTTGGAAGCTAGATTTAGATAAACTTTGATTAGATCACATAGATTTAAGATGGACTTTGAGGATTAGTATAGAATAACTTCCTAGAATTTTTGTATTGTAGAGATTTTGTGAGTTTTCCGAGCAGTACATCCCTGTCTGGATATGAGCAGGTAGAGGTGGCTCTGGCACAGATGTACCTAGGGGTAAAACCCAAAAACACTGCTTTGAGCTAGACTCGAACGGGAACTGGTGCACGACAACGGGTCTTGCTGCACTCTTGGTTACGACACTCCTGGGAGATATTCTTAGGATAACTCTCATTTTCTTTAAAAAAAATTATGAAAGGTTTATGAGTATATACTTCCTCAAAGAAATCATTTTTATGATTATGGATTATATCCATAAATAGTTCAATTTATGTTAAGTGTTTTATAAGTATGGAATTATGTATTTTGATTCATAAACTGATCTAGTTTATGCGATTGTTTAGAAATGGTGCCTAGTGGAAGAAATGGAAACCGTATCAATGCATGCACTCCATGTAGGGATTTCCCTCCTGCTCAAGATAATTATAGTGGAGCTGGTGATGCAACTGGTACCGATCAACTAATCACCATACTGGGACAACTCACATAGGTTATGAATAATAACCTTACCCGTATGGAGCACCCTGATCCGCAGCATGGAGGATCAATGTTAGATCGATTCATGAGGTAACAACCACCAACGTTCAATGAGAGTACAAATCCCTTAGTAGCTGAGCAATGGATAAATTCCCTAGAGAAAATATTTCAGGCTTTGGGGAGTAGTGAAAGGAAAAAAGTTATCATGGAAGTTTACCGCCTCACTAGAGATGCTAATCAATGGTGGTCATTGATTCAAAACACGAAGGAAGATGATGAAGTTTCAAATATGGAATGGAGGGAGTTCAAAGATCTGTTTTTAGAATAATACTTTCCTCGCGACCATCGAGCATATATGGAAAGACAATTTCTGACTCTGAGACAAAAGGAGGATGAGAATGTCGCAAAGTATGAGACTAACTTTACAAGGTTAGCAAGGTATGCTGGAGATTATATAGGTAACCCAAGAAGTAATATTGATCATTTCTTTTATGGGTTAAAACCATTTCTCCGTCGAGAATTAGTCTCACAATCCTTCTCGTCGTACGAAGACATTGTCTCATGTGCTATCAAGACCGAAAATGAATTCTCTAAGTCTTATGACTTTAAAGCAAAGAAAGAGAATAAGAGATATGATGATCAATCTGGGAATGGAAATAAGGGTAAGAAGGGAAAGGTTGAATATCCATCCTATGGTAAATATGGGAAGAAACACCCCGGTACTTGCTTAAAGGGAATGGGTGTTTGTTACAAGTGTGGTGAAAAAGGCCACCAAGCTCATGATTGCAAAGGGAAGAAGGAAGCTACCAATGTTCAGTGCTACAATTGCAGGGAGATGGGACATTATGCAAATGAATGCCCTAAGCGTCAGGGGAACTTACCTCAAAAAAGGCCAAGGGATCAAGGACAATATTATGCTATCACTACTGCTGAGGTAGAAGCTCCAAAAGACGTGGTGGCAGGTAATTTAATGGTTTCCTCAAGTTTAAAAATGAATTATTTGATTCTAGATCATTTCATTGTTTCATATCTTCCTAGTTTGCTAAGAAAATTAGATATTTCCAATTTTATTTAACAAGGGAGTTGTCAGTTAAAACTCCTAAGGGAAGTATCATTGCAAAAAAGTTTTGTGAATCAATCCCCATTAGAGCACATAAATGTTCTTTATATGTTGATCTCATCATCATAACTATGATTGAGTTTGATATAATCCTCGATATGAATTGTATTTCGAACTATGATATGAAGATTTATTGTAAGAAGAAAGAGGTTATGATTTTTGATGATGATGATAAGGAACGCCTTATCTTTAGAGCAGAATTGTCACCACCTAATTCATATCTAGATCCACCCCTAGTAGCTCAACTAAATTCAATTATTGGAGAGGAAGAGAATGAAATGATTGTGGGTGAGGAAAGCAATGTTCAAATAGAGGATATACCTGTTGTGAAAGAATATGTAGATGTATTTCTGGAAGATTTACCTGGACATCCTCCAGAACGAGAAGTTGATTTTTCCATTGATTTAATTCCTGAATCAAGGCCTATATTAAAGACCCCTTATAGAATGGCCACTGTAAAATTAGTTGAACTAAAGAAAAAACTAGAGGAATTGAGTAATAAGGGATTTATTCGCCCTAGTGTTTCTCCATGGGGAGCCCCTGTTCTTTTTGTTAAAAAGAAAGATGGATCTATGAGGTTATGTATCGACTACAGGGAGATCAATGCTATAAAAATAAAGAACAAGTATCCCCTACCTCGCATTGATGATTTATTTGACCAACTACATAGAGCTCAATACTTTTCAAAGATTGACCTTCGATCTGGATACCATCAGTTTTGTGTAAAGAAGTAAGACATTCCGAAGATAGCATTTAGAACCAGGTACGGGCATTACGAGTTTACAATAATGCCTTTTGGATTGACTAATGCCCCCTATGTATTCATGGATCTGATGAATAGATTTTTCAAGGAATATCTCGATGAATTTGTGGTGGTATTTATTGATTATATCTTGGTATAATCCAAAAGCTACGAAGATCATTAAAATCACTTATTCATTATCCTGAAGACTCTGAGAAGACATGAATTGTATGGGAAGTTTAGCAAGTGTGAATTCTGGCTTCAGGAGATTTTTTTTCATGGCCATATTGTCTCTAAAGATGGAATCTCTGTTGATCCTTCTAAGACCAAGGAAATCCAAGAATGGCCTGCACTGACAAGTATAACTAAGGTACGTAGTTTTATTGGTTTAACAGGTTATTATCGACGTTTCGTCCAGAATTTTTCCCGGTTGGCTAACCCAATGACAAAGCTCACACGTAAAGGGGTTAAATTTGTTTGGAAAAAAGAGTGTGAAGAATGTTTCGAAGAACTGAAAAGAATATTAGTCAATTCTCCTATATTGACTCTACCATCGGGGAATGATGGGTTCGTTATTTATAGTGATGCATAGAAGAAAGGGCTTGGTTGTGTCCTTATGCAGAATGATAGGGTTATTGCCTATGCATCATGACAGTTGAAAATTCATGAAAAAAACTATCCTACTCATGATCTCAAGTCAGAAGCTATGATCTTTGCTTTGAAGATATGGAGGCACTACCTCTATAGTGAAAAATGTGAGATTTATACAGATCACAAGAGTTTGAAGTATATTTTCTCACAAAAAGAACTCAACATGAAGAAAAGGAGATGGCTTGAATTACTCAAGGATTATGATTGTATGATACACTACCACCTGGGGAAATCAAACAAGGTGGCAGATGCTTTGAGCAGAAAAGATCATGGAGTTTTGAACAATATGAGAATTGAAATGGATCCAATTTTCATGGATCTAGTAAAGATGGACATGGTAATAACCATGGAAGGTGAAACATCAATTCTTTTTCAAATGGTTGCCAATCCATCTTCACTAGAAAGGATTAAGAGTTATCAGACCGACGATGAAGAATTTCAAAAGAAGATTAAAGATATGAATGATGGGATATTGAGAGACTTTGTGTATGAAGATTGAATTTTGAAATTCAGGAAGAGACTTTGTGTTCCCGATATACCTGATCTAAAAAGGGAATTGATGGATGATGTTTATAGTTCCAATTTCTCTATACACCCTGGGAGCACCAAAATGTAAAAATATTTGAAGGAACATTTTTGGTGGGACAACATGAAGAGGGAGATTGCTGATTTTGTGTCAAGATGTATGGTTTTTCAACAAGTGAAAGCTAGAAGGCAACATCCTGGAGGAGTCATGCAACCTCTTCCCATACCGGAGTGGAAATGAGACAATATTACGATGGACTTTGTCATGGGGCTACCAAAGACTCCTAGAAGGAATGATGTAATATGGGTCATTGTTGATCTTCTTACCAAGTCGGCACATTTTCTTGCTATAAGAGAAGATCTACTACTGGAACGTCTAACAAGACTATATATTAATGAAGTTTTGAGACTTCATGGAGTACCCCTATCGATTGTTTCTGATCCTGATCCCCATTTTACTTCAAGATTCTAGAAGAGTCTTCAGAAATCCTTGGATATTGAACTTCATTTGAGCACTGCCTACTACCCTTAGACAGACGGACAATCAGAACGAACTATTCAAACCTCAGAAGACATGTTGAGATCTTGCTCACTTGACTTTCAGGGTATGTGGGATCAATATTTACCTTTGGTAGAATTTTCCTATAACAATAGCTTCCATTCGAGTATTCAGATGACACCATATGAAGCGTTATACGGAAAGAGGTGTCGCACACCAACCTGTTGGGATGACGTTGGTGAAAGAAAACTTGTAGGTCCAGAACTGGTAGAGGAAACAATGGAAAAGGTGAAGGTAATCCAAAATCAAATCAAAGTAGCTCAAAGTAGGTAGAAGAGCTATGCCGATAATCGAAGGAAGGATTTGGAATTTCAAGTAGGTGATCATGTTTTCCTGAAGGTATCTCCATGGAAGGGAGTCATATGTTTTGGTAAGAAAGGTAAATTGAGTCCCAGGTACATCAGACCTTTCGAAATTCTAGAACGAATTGGGGTTGTAGCTTACCGATTGGTAATGCCGCCAAGTCTCTCCAAAGTTCATGATGTGTTCCACGTATCTCTATTGAGGAAATACATGTCTGACCCAACGCATGTACTCACCTATGAGGAATTAGAACTGGAACCCGATCTGTCTTATTGAGAAGAGACAGTCATGATTCATGATACAAGAGAACAAGTACTGAGAAATCGGATGACTCTTCTGGTAAAAGTTCTATGGAGAAACCATAAGATGGAAGAGGCAACGTGGGAACCCGAGGAACTTATGATGAAGAACCACCCGAGTCTTTTCATGCAGTAGTATTCTAGAAATTTCGAGGACAAAATTATTTGAATGAGGGGAGAATGTAACACCCCAAGCTTCTAGGGTACGCTTCTCTTTGAATAATGTGATAGCGTGTGTTGTACGCAATATCGAGTTCTAACGCACCACAACCAATCAAACTAGCCGTTATGAATAGTAATACCTACTTTTTGAAATTTTATAAATTTTATCTCTCAAAATGGACTTCATTTTTGGTTTCGGAATATCGAATTTATCCTAGGGTGAAATTTTGGAACTTTTCGGATAACATTTATTTTTTGATGAATAGTGAAAATTTCTAAATTTTAATTAAAAACAACTTTTTTAATCGAAATGATTTATATTGATAAATTATGAATTTTAGTGGTTTTAAAGTATATTTAGAATATATTTTTACCATTTAATACAATTTTGGTCATTATAAATAATTTTACAATTAAACTGGACATAAACAAGTGTCAATCTTTTGATAGTTATTATCTCTTAAAAACACGCTTTTTGTTTTAACAACGGGAATTAATTTTAAATTAATTTCAGCCACTTCTGTGTTTTGAATTTGGAAAAATGGATTCCATATTTGTAATTAAGATGTTCAAATTTTGTAAATAGGTAACTTTTATTTTTAGACATTTTGAATAATTACTTCGGTATATATTTTATTTACCATGGTTAAGGGTAAATCCGGTAAATAAGGGTTAAAAAAATTATAATAATAACAAATTACCCTAAAACGTATCCTAACCTTATTGGTTGATACATGTCTGACCATGGGAATATTTGGGACGATTTGTGGACCCCATGGAGCCACTTGTAAGTGATAATGACACTTTATATTAATTGAGTTAAAATAAATACAAAAATGACATAAGTATATATCTTTTAGAAAAAAAATTTTTACATACCGTTATATATGTTGTATTTTTGAATATAAATATTAATTAGAAAGATAAAACGATTTCCTACATAATTATATTTTATTTATAATTTTTAGACATTATAAAATTTAATTTATTTATGACACAATGATGATGCAGTAATTACCATAATAGTGAAAAATTAAAATAATTGATATTACAAATACCCAAATAAATATAAT
This sequence comes from Viscum album, assembly GCA_963277665.1. Classification (NCBI taxonomy): domain Eukaryota; kingdom Viridiplantae; phylum Streptophyta; class Magnoliopsida; order Santalales; family Viscaceae; genus Viscum; species Viscum album. The sequence goes on from OY728150.1 coordinate 966,565,559, forward strand.
TTGAGACTTTGTATGAATTAAACTAATTTTCTAGGTTAATATGACATGTTAGGATTGATTTAATTAACACTTTTAGAAGTAATCATTCTGTTATGATTTTTTTAAAAATAAACTATTGAATAGTGTCAAAATTGACATAAAATAGTTTTTAAAACAAATATTATATTATTAATTTATATTAAATTCCTAGAAATATAAGGTTAGGCCAAGAGACTTATATAATTATAGGTTTATCATTAATGGACCATTTGGGGGTCGCTTGGATGTATATAGTAAGTTTATTAACTATATAATATAAAAATACAACGTGACATGGTAAGTGTCAAACTAATTAACTAAGAGTTAATACTTAAAGATAAGGTTAATATAGTAACCCAAACCTATATAAATCCTATTGGTTGAGTTTTTTTCGACCTATAACCACCTTAACCTATAAATAATCCACTTTTGATCCATTAGAAACAGAATATAAATTTATTATAAAATAATATTTCTAGATTTTCTAAAGGTGCCCCTCACCCCTCTTATAAAAGGGCACTCCCCCTTCTCACTAATTCACACATTAAAAGCCTTTTGTTTCGTCCAAACCCTGATCAGATACTCTCTCAACTTCCCTCACTACAACCTAGAGGCCTTATTTTGATCATAATTCCAACCTAAGGAACCATTTTGATCAAATCAAAAGAAAGAACCCGAAGAAGAGGTAATGTTTTCACCACCCTTTTTCAAATTCGTTTCTTCTTCAACTTATTCTTTATTTTTTATTCCCATTCTAAAATAAAGAATCTAGTATCTCCTATATACTGTAATATTATTATAAATATGGTAAAACCATATTCAGTATTCTATCCATCCTTTGAATGACATGTCACCATACGTGCGTACGTACGGCTTACCGTCTCCACGTCGTGGTGTAATTGTTATTCAATATATTATTATTTGGATGGGTATAATAATGATTTTTCATTCATGTAAATTATAAATATAACATGATAATGATTCTGTATATATGATACACCATCCAATTATATATTATTTTAATATCAAAGGAATGATATTGTCACTCGTGCATACGTACGGACTACCGTCTCCACGAACGCGATGAGATTCATTCTCCATCGTATCCATTAAAGTATAATTATCATTTGATGATTTAAAAATAATGTTTAAGGACTTTATATCATTATGGATATGAATAAAATACAACCTATCCATTACAAACATGGATTACATAACAAAACATATAAAATAAAACGCGTAAGTTAACACCCGAAACAACGATAATACTAAGATATTATTAACAAATCAATGTTAAAAGATCATATATGATATCATATTAATGTATATGATTATTTTATAATTTTATAAAAATTATTTCACCATTATACAGGAGGTTAACCTACCCTCAACCAAGGAAAAGTACAAGGTAAGGGTTTATTACGCAATCTCTTCATTATCCGAGGTTGTTTATACGTAACAATCTACTGGGATTTCTTTATCATCCACATCCATGTTTCTTCAAAATGTATTTCAAAACATTTTTACTATTTACAAGAATATGGATTAAAGTCATTTATACCCTTGTTTGACTTTTTATAAAAGGTTTATAAAGTAATCTTTTTGTCGTTTTCCAAACAAGGTGCTTTTTAACCATTTCGACAGAATTAAGGAAAGAATGTTTTTTTAACTTATACGACAAGTGCGGATATTTTCCGCTATTATAAAATCATTGAATCTTCCCTTAAAATCTTATAAGAATACTTTCAAAGAAAATGTTTTATTTTATAAATGTATGACTCTTAAATTATTTCAAAATAGAAAGAGATATTTCTTTAAAAATAGTTTTGATTTCATCTATGTCAACATCCTTTGATGGATTTTAAGTTTATTTGGAGTTGATTTATTATAATACAATACTTCTATATTGTGTTGATGGTTTTGTGATATGTTTGACTATGGATGTGTTATTTTTATACCATTCATAGTTTATGAATAAATTATTCACATTTTATATGCTAGTTTTAATACGAATGATTATGTTATGTTTAAACCTGTTCATGTGAGGAATGCATTGGACTTAATATGTGATGGGTGGAGCCCGATATAGCTCCTCGATGCATCGGTAGGTCTCATGAGACAAGCTAGTGTCTTGGCACAAGGCCTTGACAAAATCTTATTTGTAGTCTTGGCACGAGGCCTTGGATATGTGGTTATTATAGTCTGGCATTATGCATTCCATCATTATGAAAGTGGTTATTGATATTTCATGTGATTATTCGATTAGTAGAATATCCATGGGAATAAGTAAATGGAATTATTTCATTTTATTTTTTCCATGCTATGTTTAAGTCCAAGTTTAAAAGGCTTTTGTTTTAGTTATACAATGCCCTAAATGTTTATGCTTATTTATGAAAGTTTCCGCTTTATTGTTATCCTTACTGAGCATCTGAGCTCACCCCTTTCAATGTTTTATTTTTCCCAGGATGTGAAGAATTAGTTTATGAATGACCTGCAGGGATAGTATGTGGGGATATGAGTGTGGACTATGAAGAAAATATATTGTTGTAGTTTTCATTTTTATGATGTAATGTAAGACTTATGAATATATCTAGTGTTTCCAAGGCTAATAAACTAATTGGTATTTCAATATTTGATCTTTCTTGTGATAATTCCAATGTTATTTAATAATTCACCGACTCTGGGTAACTGGGGTTGGGGAATTACAGTCTTAGACCTTGTTTGTTCTTGGGAGAACCACTTGGTTTTGGAATATTTTACTAAAATTAATAGTTATCAGGATTTTATTTATATGGGTCCATTTGAGTCCTTATATGGTATGAATTTTTGTTCACCCATGTGTTTCTTAGAGTTTATTGATTCCACTATGATTGGGATGAATCTTGAATAGGATAACTCTGAGAATATTCAGTTCATTAGGATGTAGTTGTTCACTACCCAGAGTAAGTAGAGGTCATATGCCAATTGGTGGGGATGTTCTATCAAGTTTGATTAAGGTGATTGATTTTTCTTATGAATGTGACTGAGGGTGTAAATATTTATGATCATAGGTAGGTAAAGGTAACACTTAGATATATGGGGATGTTTGAGATAGTGAAGAGGATTAGTGCAGTATCATGCAGGTTGGATCTTCTGTGGTGTTTTAGTGATATGTAAGATTTATTCTATAAATTAAAACTTCGATGATATTGCCCTCATCCATCTCATATAATCAATTCCAATGATATTTAGCTTGAGGAAAATGTTTCATTTAAGGAGCATCTAGATTTTATAGTGGATTAGAGTGTAAAAGATATACATTGAAATATGGTTCCTCTAGTGCGAGTACTGTGGAAACACATATATATCCATGCAGATATGTGATAGAAAGAGTCTGATATATGGGAATAGTGGTAAGATTTATTCACCAATGAGACCCAATGATATGGGAGTGTAGCTCAAGGATGAAATACCATTTTATGGGGAAGTTATAAAACCTCATACCTTCTTGTGGAAAGAACTTTTACAAATTTATTTCTAGATATCAAATCTATCTTTCATTGTTATTCCATGGAAGTGTTTATGAGGGGTTGGAGTGGTATATAATGTTTTTTATAATTCATAGAATTAAATTATAGAAAATTAGAGTTAAAAACTAGGGTGTTCAGTTAGTGCACTATTAGTGCTAATCGAGAACTATAAATGCATGGCAATGAAATCTCGGTGCATGGTTCCTCAAACTATTTAGATCTCCAGGTAAAATTCTGTGAAGCTTGAAATTAATCACAATCATTTCTCATGGTTATAACATGTTTTACCTAAAAATATGGGACAACCATGTGAGGGGTGGATCCTAAAATATTGGGGAGTCACAAGGTTGGAAAGAGGTTTTAATACCATGTGTTCAAACCATGTTACATGCCTAGTGACTTAAAATTATAGATTTTACCAAAAAACCCTTATGAATTTTTAATCCCTAACCCTTATTTTCTTCTACATTGTGTGAACACCCCCTCCCAAATCTGGAACCCTCATTATTCTTGGTGATTTATCTATAAAATATTGATGTAATCCATCACCGTTCATACCTATGGTAGGATAGATGCGATTATATCCTTATATATATTCCATTTTTCTCTATTTCTTTTGTTGTTTAGCACTATCATAATGGTTAGACCATTATGCCCTACTTTAGGGGTTTCATTGACTTATTCAATTTGTTCCATTTCATCCCAAAAACATTGGTTGATATTAGAGGATTATCTTTCTATAAACCTAATGTATGTGGTTCTTGAACAATTTATTAAGTATTTAATGATTTCTATGTGCTATTTATGCACATTCACATTGAACTAATGAGTGGTTGGACTAAAACTATAAATAAATAAATTGGTTCTGTAATCACTATAAATTGAATCTCCCCTAGGTTGTGAGTAGCCTTTTGGTGAGTGAAGACCAATAAACCTATCTATTTAGCAAGGTGAACCATGGGTTGCCTCAAATTAATTGTGATTGAGTGCATGTGTTTGGATGCATAGAACGTGACATAGAATTCAATGAAAAAACCCAATATATGAATCATGTGATTAACTTGATAATTAAATTGAGTGACCCTGAGGAATAAATTTTTAATTAATTAACATAATTAAATGGACTAATGATATACATGGTATTTGGGGGATGTTGGGAATTAAATACCTAGGACCCATTGATTCTTAGTGATTGGTGGATGTCTGGGATTACATCTCAAGGATCCATTACTTCTTGGTGATTGGTGGATGTTGGGGATTATATCACCATGATCTATTGATTATTGGTGATTGGAGGATGTTAGGGATTACCTCCAAAGGATCCATTAAGTTTTGGTGATTTGGGGATGTCATGGATTACCTCCCTAGGATCTACTGATTCTTGGTGATTGTAGATATCAGGTATTACCTCAACAGTGTCCATTAATTATTAATGATTGGGGGATATCAAAGATTACCTCCCTAGTATCTGGTTATTCTTGGTGATTTTTGGATGTTGGGATTACCTATCATGGATCTAGTGGTGTTTTATGATGATAGATGATAGAGATTACCTCCCTCAAATCTTGTGGTGCTTTGTGGTGATGGGTTTTAGGAATTAACTCCCTCATATTTGATGGTGTTTCATAATTATAGTTATGTGATGCCTGTGATTACCTCCTAGGATCTGGAAACATGTAATTCCTTGGATAATATTATTTTTAGAGACATTAAACAATGGATGAAGTTAGTATGGTCAATCATAGGCATCTCCTTGAAACCAGAGGGTTGATGATGTTTATTCATTATGTTTCCATAAATTTATTATATACATAAACATGCAGCGTCACTCAGACTAGATATGTTTATAGACATAGTTGGTGGTGGAATACTGAATCATACTCACACCCTACTCAAGATGTCATTAGTACCTGATTAGACTTCATGGTTGTAGGATATGATACGGGTAATCACCGTATGACTTATGCTTGATTTTTTAACTAGTATAGAACATTAGATATAAAATTGGGTTAAGACTCAGGACTAGTTTTATGATGTTTCCCAGTTTCCCCCTTTTGTTAATTTTTGGGATATTTGTGTTCATGATTTTCCTTATATGTATGACTTTTATAACATGTATATGTCTTCATTTTAACATCACATGGGTTATATTTACTTATTATAATTTTAATTATGTATGTTATTTTATTTATTTATATGCATATAACTGTCATTATTTAGACATTTTTCTCCCTCTTATATGAGAGTATCGTCTCCCCACTATACCACATTAGATCCTCACTTTTATTCAAAAACCTATGGCATATGAGGAGGTGTGCCTGAGGTTATGTGACCACCCTAACCTAGATACTACTAAGAGTTCCTACACCTATGGGGCATTACAACAACCCTCGAACAAAGAACATTCCCAATAAAAATTGTTTAATTTTTTTATTAAATTCATTTTAATTATTTTCCACCCCAATTTAAAAACCACCATTTTCATTTTTAACTTATAAAACATTAAAAATAATAATAAAGTTTTTGGAATAGTGAGTGATCCAAAACAAGGTCTTTGAGAGATGATCTTGGTTATCCACTATACTACATTTAGAAAATATAAATGTTATTTTATACCACCCTATAACAGGTGTTTAAAAATATAACACTATTTATAGGGATATAAATTGATCAATTTTTATTTCATTTACTCTTGTAAATATATTTTTTTCATTAAAAAACTAATAAAATAGTTCATTTTACCATGATAAATTTTCAAAAACCATATTTTTCATAGAAATAATACTCTCTGGTGTAGGAAGAAGGAATGTATAATGAAATAGAACCCTAGTAGCTAGAACTTAGGGAGGAAATACAAGATATAAGGAATCATATGAAATAACTTGATACCCTCTTCAAATCATTTATTTAACAAAAATTATGGAAGAAAGACAAAGATCAAGTAGTGGGAGAAGTAACACTACTTATTTTGGAAGTTGAAAAACCTGAGGAGTATGAGAAATAACTACTTGAATATCTAGTATCCAAAATTTCTCATTCATTTGTAGAGATGATCTCTGAATAGTACCATATGACTAGTACACAAGTGGAATATAAATAACTTTTGTATATCTAATAGAGTAACTTTATAGAAGGTAACATATAACATGACTCCATCATCTTTGAAGAGAAAGAACCAACACCACTTTACCTCTATTTGGATTTAAAATATGATACCAAAAAATCAGTATAATTTAAAGAATGTATGAATCATATTTACTACCTACCTTCATTCATAACAATACAACTCTAAGAGACACTTACCAAGGATGAATAATTCATAGATGGTCTAATTCTACTAAATAATCCCTTATTGAACCCATTTTTGTGTAATTTCACAGATTGAAAATCGATTATCAACTACAACTATTTTTAATTTACATATTTTTCCAGTGAATGGTTTCCTTGGAGAGTAATAAATAAAAATAAAATGCACATAATTAGGGATATGTGGTGCTCCCTAGACATATTTAACATTTTAAAGGTTTTAAATGAATAATAACGCACAACAGTCTTACATGAGAAGATAGAGTGCCAAGAAAATTTTATGGAGGTGGGAAATGTTAGATTTAAATTTATCATACTTTGATCTTATTAAATTTTAAATGTTTACTAATTTCCCCCTATTTTAACACATTAAACCAACATCCAATAAGAAGGTCTTGAAAGACACGTCATAAGTAGTAGTGCTCAAAGTAGTATAAGAATGTTACTTTCTCCCACCCCACCATATAATTTGTACATTATTTATAAGTGGGAGGACTTATAATACACTGATAAAGGGAGCATCTATACCAAGTGAAATTGTATGAGTATTATAAGAATAAGAATTTGGAAGTTCACATAACATAATCTATATCCACCTCTAAATTATAGATTATAAATGGAACTACCTCATTGGAGTTATTTAAAACCTAGTACCCACATGGTGTTCAAGAAAATTTTATTTTACCATTTTTACATATTTATATTCTTATTTTTTATAATAAATTACTTATTTCTATTAGTTTATTTTTTTGTAGTGAATAAAACTTGGAGTTTAATTTAAGGCTTCCAAAAATAAATTAACATGGTTATAATATTTCTTATTATTTTTTTAATAACTATTAATTTTTTGTGTATTGTGATGAGCTTAAATAGGTGTCATTAGATAATTTGGGGGGTAGGGGAGATTAAAACCAATTTATATAGGAAACATTCTTGATATTTTTATTTAAATTTTTGTAGAGTTTTTTAGGATCTTTTGATCTAAAATGAATACCTTGTAAAATTTAGATAATTTTAGTGTTTTTGGAGTAATTATTGATTTAAACATCTAAGTATTTAAAATATTGATAAAATTTATTTTTTTATTTGATTTCTAAGATGAATATTTAATGAATTTTGATAAAATTTAAATACCATGTGCATAATTTATAAATGTTCAACTATCCCAACCCAAGATGTTTCTAAAATTATTTTACAAATTCTTATATTTAACTTTTTCTTAAGAGTCATGAATCATTCCATAAGATTTATAACTTCATGTTCCCACCTTCTAAAAACTATCAGAGTTCATGAATTGTTTAAAAAATGATTGATCCAAATTTTTAAAACCTCCTTTTGAAAATTAACTTCTATTTTGGCCGAAATTTACATATGAACATTATATTATCCCAAAGTGGTTATAAATAACCCTACTAGGTTTCCATATTACAAGATGATTATACCTACCTACCCTACTCTTGATCACTTTTCATTATTACAAGAGAAACATGTGTGGGGGTAGGGCTATTTTATGGGTATCTAGGGTGGAAAAAATATATTTTGGTAAGATTATTTAGTTTTTCCATCATCTATTGGATAGGGAGTTTCACCTATATTCATTGAAATACACTACTTTACTCTTTATAAAAAAATTAATATTAAAAAAATACATACAAAAAAATAGTTGTACAAAAATAAAAAATAGAGAAAGGGGAGGAATAATTCATAATAATCACAACTATGTTAACCCTTATGAAGAGAAATTGATGGGTTTATAGAATAATTTTAAAGGCACAAGAGTCTCAGCCCAGTTGGTGAGGACTCGACAGGTGCATCCAAGAGACCCGAGATCAACTCTGGGTGGAGGCATATTTCCAGGTTACTATAGCAGGTACTGTAGTAGGTAAGGTTTAGTATTGTAGCAGAAAGAACTATTCATCCATCTAGGCCTCTGGCCCACTGGTTTGTTCCTCGAGTCCTGCAAGGATTTTGGTCCACCCAAGGCCTTTGATCCAGTTGTTTCTCAAGGCCTTCGGGCCACTTCAAGGCCTTAGGGCCACCCCAAGGCCTTCGAACCACATGAATGAAGATGTACCAGTCAAAATAAAAGGGACAAGGATTCATATGAGGATTTTGGGCAGGCACATTCACTAGAGAATAGCTGAATGGAATTGGAAGAATGAGAGGGTATGAATTTTCCATCGGTACCAGGACTATGCAGCTTTTCATAGGACAGCTAGTCGACCAACACTGTGAAGGTGGAGTGCTAATATCATGACATATGCTGGGGAGGAACACCTCCAAGTTGTCTTGTTTGGGTGATTCCCTCTAATACCTATAGGTCATGTAATTGTCTTTAATCCTTCGGGCCTTGTAAGGGTTCCACCTCACCCCTTAAAATGTGTATTATCAAAAATAAAAATAAAAAAAATAAAGGCCTTCGGGCCATTCCGACCGTAGAATAATTTTAAAGGTAATTGAGTAAGGATAATTTATTATGTTTCACACTTATTCAATCATTCATTGTTCTTTTAAAGAGATAAACCTCCCCATTCTTCCTTATTACATTTATATATGAACCTACCAACCTTACCCACAAGATAAACCATGTCAAGACCTCATGATTAATTGATCTTTGTGAGTATGCGAAGAAGAGATACTAGGATATTATCAACACTATGGAAATAATATATGCACTTGATAATGAGAAACACCTTATTTATGACACCTTGAGTGAAGATAGATATATTTCTGACAAGGTAGATACAAAATTAACATGGGGATTAATGGAAGATTGAATGGTTTTTAAAAAAAAAGTAAGAATTAGGGAGTATAAATCCATGTATGAATCATTATATTTCTAAAGTAATGATAATTGAAAATTATTTCTATTGATGCATTGGGAAGCTTCATTTGACCTCACTTTAAGATGATTTCCTAGGAGTGAAATGTTTAAGTGTGGAAAAATTTAAATAGATTATTTATTCATTATTTTTTATATAAAATTCAATTATTTAATCCCAATGAATTTTTTAATTTAATGGTAATTATCACATATTTATTTTGGATTTTATTATGAAAATGGAATAAAGTTTTATTTTTAGTGATTTAATTATTATTTTGGTATTAATTAATTAAATAGATAAACTTAATTTAGGTGTTTTAATATTTAAGAAGAAAATTATAGAAGTATAAGTAATAAATTTTATAAAAGATTTGAATAATTTGGAAAGGACTTTATCGTAAGAATAAACTTTAATATACAATATATTAAAAATTTGGAAAATTCCATACATGATAGTTCCTGACTAGGATGCATAAAAGTATATGTATTTTTCAATGATGGATTTCCAACCAATATGTAATAGTTATCCACTGGGATAAATATGAGTGAAATAAGGGGTAATTAGGAAGAATCAGTAAAATATTGGGATAAAAAAGAGTTCCCAACACTAATGTGTAAGGATTACCCTATGGGCTAAGTAATGTGTAAGGGTAAAATTCCTTTTATACAAGGGTAAATCAATTAATATTTAAGAATAACCCATGGACATAGATATGAAAAAGAGTTAATTAATTTTCCATAAAATAAAAGGGTCAACATGTAAGAGTTTCATATAAATATGCTAATATGTAAGGGACTTTTCCTTTACCATATAAGACTTATGGGTATACATTAAGGCTGAATCAGGGCTATAGAGAATACATAAGGTTCATCAACACTTATTTAAAGGTTTTATAGGTATATAAGGATATATTTAAAGGTTTATGAAGGAATATACAATACTTAAAGGTTATCAACACATGCAAGGCTAATGTATAATGGTTAAGTACTTTGCAAATTTGAAGGATGACATGTCATGTAGAAATTAAATTTTATTCTCAGAAACCTTAAACCATAAAACATAGTATTATTTTATCCACATTGAATCTAATGTAAGAAAATTAGGAATAGAAGATCATGGCATAAAAAATTATGATGGTTAATGAATTAAAATATGGTTACCACATGAAAGGATCTTGTAAAGCGTATTGCATGCATTATACCCATTCCCATGTGTGATGAATCCTGATGAATATTTTATTTCCTATTTAAAAATATTATCCACCATATTATAAGGATGTTTATATGAGGTGATCTTTTTTTTAGTTTTTTTCTAGGATAATTATAGTTTAGGGTTTTTTGTTTACATGTTTTTTTTAATTAATTTATTTATCTTAATATATAATAGCTATCTATCTCTATTATATCATTTTATTTATGTTCATCACTATGATATATAATACTCAAGATAGTGAGTAACTAGCATGATGCTTGGACTTGGGGAGATTCTTTGGGTGTTCCTAAATCTCAACTCTTCATTTCTCAATGTTTTTTTTGTAATGAGGTGGAGAGGATTTTTGTGGGTTGGTGTGGAGATTTTTTACATTTCCATCGTATGATTCTCAATAGCATTCAATTCCATGAAAAAAATTAATTACCACCCTTACCTTGCATAACTCTCTATATGATGGAGTTGCATTTGGTCAAGAGATAAAATAGAATATGATGGAACCGGGTCTTAGAATGTGTCACACTTTTGGTTGAGGTGTGTTCATCATTCTTGATTATTTAAGGAGGTAGGATTTTGTGTTCCAAAAATATATCTTAGGTATTATCTGTTTCACACTCAATGTATGTATGTTCATTCATGTAATATGGGATGAACTATAAAATATAATTAAAACAATGAAAATGGATAATAAATGAACCTGAGTATCCAACCTTGGGATTGATTCCTTTCTTTCTAATACATGTTTTTTTAATTTAAATTATTTTAATTATATTTTCATCCCATTTTCAAAACATCTATTTTTATTTTTTTATTTTGAAACACAAAATACCAAAAATATAATAAAGTGTTTAGAATATTGATTGATCCAAAATAGGATCCTTGAGATATGAACTTTGCTAACAACTAGGTTGTATAAGGAAAATATAGATGTTATCTTATACCACCCTACAATAGATGTTCCAATATTAGAGTTTCTAATGGATCTTGACTCATAAATAATTTAGAGAATACCACATATTCATATTATATAGTGAAAATATTCTTGTATTTGAAAATTATTATTATGTATTGTGTGTTAAAAAAACAATATCTCTGTTTTAGTGTAAGAAAAAATGAGTTTTTATTTCATGTTTGGAAATAAATATTGTTATGCTATACCATAATTGAATAATAGTATAATTATACTTGAATAAAATATATCCTATGTTGGCAATCGGTGATGAATATAACAATTATGGCTCAAATTATACCTTGTTGTGGAAATATAATACTTGGATACAGAATACTATAAAATAAATATCAAATATAATCTAAGAAGGGTTTTTAGACTCTTTTGAGATAAAAATATTAGGTATTTTATTTCTTTCTTATAAGGTATAATGACTAATAAATATTTTGGTATTAAAGTTAATTAATCCAAAAATTTATGAAATTAGATTAGAGTGACACAAGTAAACCATTCCAAGTATAAGCTAGTGAAAAATTCTTATAATCTATGGTTTTGGTGATATAATTAGTAGATATAGTCATTTTTTAATCATAAATAAAATTCTTGTAATATATTTTAATGAATATTGAATTGAAGTATATAATGATCATGGTAAGAAGATAAAATATTCTTCAGTTGGGATGAGTTAAAGAATATCTTAATCAAGAATTCATCAATAATTAAATATAGAGCATATATTATTCATAAACTCTAATTTCCTTATATGATGATGTTAGTAAAAAGAGTAATTACACATTTATTTTCATTGTGAGATTGATGATGTTTTTTTTCTAGTGTTTCAATATCCCTTATAAGACATAATTTACAAATAAAAACATTAACACCTAACCATATGTCAAATAAACTTATGAATGGAATATCATGTGATTTATAATATGAAATAAATCCATTATGTCACAAATTTATGTGTTAATATATAAAGTTTTTTTGTAAATAATTGGTTCTAGAACTAAACTTAAATCAATAAAAAAGTGTATTTATGTGAATTGTTATATGGTTATGAATTATATTATATAAAAACATAAAATTGAAAAATCATATCCATGTAAAAGATTATATTTATATAATGAGTGAGAAAATATAAATTTTAAATAGTGGGATAATGGTTTCATTTGATAAATCCATGGCTCAAAATGTATAAGAAGTTGATATAGGAACAAGTTCCATAAGATCTCATGGAAATTATAGTTCTAAAGACACATATTTCATAAGAAACAATAAAATAAAAGAGAGATAATTTTTATTATCATTGAGTTAAGTGATATATTATTCATTATGAATAATGAATCTTTATCCAACAATTAAGTAATAAATTGAAAATTTTCATCTAAATGTAAAGTAGAGATGAATTCAGAAATGTATTCCATGTACCAAAATCACTATTGTATTTTGTTAGTACTTACAATTCTTGTAAAAGCCATTAGATTAAAATGGGTATTAAATAAAGAGATAGAAACGGATGGTGAAGTGAATATATATAAAGGAATATTTGTTATTGAAGGTTTGAGATAAGTCAAGGCATTGATTATGACACATCCTTTTCACCAATAGAATTGTTAATGTCAATTTGAATTATAATTTCCATAATAGGTAATATATTATTCAAGATTTAAATATCTATTTATGTATTAAAAGAAAATATAAAAACCTAGAATGATTATTTTTCCTTATGTATATAAGAGGTTAGTGGGAGTTCCATATTATTATAAGTGAAATATGTTGATAAGATATGAAAAATAGATATTAGTCATACAATTGATTAATATTTAGTTGAAAATATTTTATCAAGAATGAATTGAAGTATAAACCTATGTTCTAGGGGATAATATCTACTAATATTTAAATATGGGTTTCTTGGGATAATTTTAATCATTTAAATTAACAATGAATTGAAAAATATATGATGAAACAATTTGAGTGAGAATTTTTTCCTCTTTAACATTGTATAAATATACCCAAGATGACATGTTTAAGACACAATAGGAGATGAAGAAGATGAGTACAAATATATAGGCTTCAGTAATGGGATCTATCATATGTTCTATGATATATAATAGATTTTATATTACCATATATACAAACTAGTGGGAAAATATAAAATAAATCTTTGAGAACCTCACATAGAAACAATCCAAATTATTCAATAGTTCTTGAGAAAGTACAAGTGATAAGTTCCTGGTACTTGGGGATTAAGTATATCTAATTATAAAAGGAAGCATAAAACTATACTTTAATAAAATAAATATGATCTGGTATTTTAGTTAACCAAAGTAAATTAGAAATAGAAGATCATTATATCTAGTGGTAGCCAACTCTTTAAAACTGAGTATGTTATGGATTCTGATATAGTTAAAAAATATTATAAATATGAAACTATGTCCAATATATTATTATTTTTATAAGAAATTTAAGTGTTGTTAGAATATATATTTTCATAATATTATATCAATGGTACCATCCAATAAGTATAGGCTATGAAAGAGGGAAAAAAGGTATACACTTCAAAGATATAGTCTCTTGAGGAATTTTAATCAGAGAGGGGAATTAGTTGATAGTAGATAAGACACAAATAAAAATGTGGTAGAACCTATTTATAAAGCCACATCTCATAATAATAATGAATTTTAATTTGATTAATATAAAGTTTATAATAGTTAGTGGTTGACTCTAGTGAATGTGGGAGTGTTGTGAGAGTGGGTTCCCAAAACCAAACTCAAACTTGAACATTTCAATTACCATGTCATGTATACAATGTGATATATGAATTATTTATATTTACCATGATAATAATATAAATTATTCATGTATTGTATATGGTAATTTTTTTAGATTACGTGCTGTATAAAAATTTCATAGAAGTTATAAACTATATTGACAACCTTGAGATATGATTAAAATAATCTCATGCATATGGACTATGGTCTAGATACATCATACTGATGAGACATAGATGATGTTCAACTAGTTGGTGATGGGGGGTCATAATAATTTACATTTCTTCTCATGGAGTTTAAATATATTAATATTATGTATATGAGATTGTGAGGAATGTACTGTCAATAGGAACACCACATGTTTTGGGTGTTAGTGGGTGTTTCTAACTATGAACATGTGTATTGGTCTAACTTGAGATCAATGTCAATGTGTATCATTAAATTGTGTAATTTTATGTATCATGAAAAACATGTCATTTTATGTTTTCCTGGAGAGTTATATTGCATTTGGTGATTCAGTAGTGGTATGACATTGATTGAATTATCAAAATAGGATTTGTCGCTTTTGAGTAAAAT